>OZ010799.1:192704337-194015337 GCA_963932465.1 Maratus speciosus
CCCGTTTTTTACTACAAAACTTAATGCCTCCCCCCCCCCTCTCTGTTATTTTTTCTTTTATTGAAATATTATATTTTATTTGTGAATCTGTAGTAATTTGGCGTCTTTTTTATTCATTTAATTATTTACCTTGAACTGAAATGACTTTTAATAGAAAGACTAATAGGTAAAATATTTTTTGTAAAAATAGAGATTTTTTTTTTTTTTTCTGAAACGTTTTTATGCTTTTCATGTGTTATGTCTTTTCATATCATATTTTATTACTGAGTCCTATATTTAACTAAAATACTCCTTTTAACATAATTAACACGAAAAGCGCAGATGATAAAACTCCCTTCAGCCTAAATAATTAAATTAATAATTAACAATGTTCAGCTGACATAACGTCGGCATCTGTAATTATTTCTTTATCGATGAAGCTGTCGTATAGATAAAGAAGATCAAGCATCTATTAATTAAAAGTTTAATATAATAGATGCTATGAATAATAACTTTTTTTCTTTTTCCTTTTCTCCTTATGCAATATTAAGGCATTCATTTTTGTCTCTTTATCTTTCTTTATTTAAGGTTAGTTTGTATTAAATATTTTACCTTGAATACATTTTACATCTTTTCGTAATTCGTATATTTTTAAGTGAAACATATTCTTAAAAAAAAAAAAAAAAAAAAAAAAAAACCTTATATTTAAGATATTTATTTGATTTTTAAAAGTATTTCTTTTACATGTTTGAAAAACTGTTTATCTCCAACCATTTTTATTATTAACGCAACTTTTCAGTTTATATTAGTCACTGCCCCCCCCCCCCCTATTTTATGCTATTGAAAGTGTATTTCAATTGTAGAATCTTGTATTTAGTACATTTGTATGTCTTTTCGTATTGGCATAATTATCTTTAACAGAATTATTTCTTTAAAATAATTAATACATACAAGTAAAAATGAGAAAACTTTTTTAACATCATTAGATTTTCACAAATTCTACTTTATGACATGATTTTCAAGTCATTGCGCTCTTTAGAAATTTTCAGTGTAATTATTTTAATTAATTTTAAGACTGCAATACTTATAACGTCAGACATCTATTGAAGTTGTTATTTAGAGAAAAGAGATCGAGAAACAATTAGTTGAATGAAATGGTATTGACGAAAAATTGACGAATTGGTAGTAATTTTGGCCACCTTTTCTTGTATGTATTTACTAAAATACTCATATAGATATAAAACTTAAAAATGTATAAAATTAATATATAAAGTGAAGAATGAAAAAGATTTTTTATCAGATTTTTTGTTAGTTTTCTCCTAATATTTCTTTGTTATTATATTGCTTTTCTATTCAGACGGAGTTTGCAAAGTTTGCAATACTTTTCATACTTCATTGCTAAATCAATGCAATTTTAATTACAATTTTATAAATATACTCCCTTATCTGCAATGTTATTTCCTGTATTAGAGCTAAATGAATTTTAATCCCCATTTGGTAAAATAAGAGTATATTTCTCATTTAATTATTTTAATTTGATATTATAGCTATTCAATTAAAATCAGTTTTTAATAAAAAGTAAATTGAAAAGGAAAAAAAAAATAGTTTTAGTGTTAAGACGAAGTCCCTTTACTTTTTACAAACTACTTAACCAAATATGACTGGTTGTTTTTGTTACTCATAGAACGACAGTGAACATTTGTTCTAACTGTGCTTGCCTTTCGATGTGATACTTAAATTTTCAATCTATTGCAGTGAAATGCAATATCGGAGAGTGGAAAAATCTCAATTAGCTTCAACTTTCAACGTCGTTCTATAGGCATAACATAAACAATAAGCATCCCCATTTGGTTCAATAGTTGTGGGAAGCAAAAGGGCCGCGACTTAAAAAAAAACAAGTCGGAAATTGTACGTCAAACGTGGAAAATGAGGTACTTTCGTACTATAAGAAGTTTTATAAATATTCAGATCTTGATGCAATATAGCTTTTGCACTCTTATGCAAAAATGAATGAATACAAAATCTATTACGATTTCCTATAATAAATTCAGTAATACGCAAATAATAGGATTCCGTCTTAAATAGGACGTCATCACCATGGCAATCTAGAATCATTTCCTATCATGGGATATCATTGAATGAATTATGTATGATAGGATTTAATATAATGAAGAACATTTTTATTTATACATATTTTTAAGTTTTGATTCGATTTTCCTAAAATTTGAAATGACTCGACAAAATTCTGCATCGAATATATACATTAAATTTCAAACCATTCGGTTGGGTAGTTCTTCCGCTGTTACATGCGGACACGTGGACAGACAGACGGATGGACCAGACGACGACTATAGGTGGTACGTATTTATATAATTACGAACGCACCTAAAAAACATATATTTATAACTAAGAAGAATTTTGAAGTCCGGTTTCATCTCCATACAAAACATTGTATCAATTTTAATTTTTCATGTTCTAACTCCCACTTTTGATCACTTTCTTTGAGTTTCTCGGCTAAAGAAATATGAAATTTTATATAACAATAAAAAAGTATTTATATAACAATAAAAAAGTTTCGGTCAGAGGCACAGAGAGACAACTTGGGCCACACATATAATTTATCAATAATTATATATGTTTATAAACACGTAAAATTCATTAATAATTATGTTTGTTTATGTATGTATTAATTACTCAAAAGAAAGTTTTTTTAGCATTTTCGTTTTTGGCCAAAAATAAAAGATTACCGATATTCGGTTTCGGTCTTAAAAACCCTTTTCAGTCAATCCTTATAAAGAACACAGTTTAATAAATATCTGTAATGTTATACTTATTTTTTGTTATAAAAACATGTATAAAAATCACTTAAAAACAGATTAAGTAAAATAATGCTAAAAAGTGATAAAATATCTTTATTAAGATTTATCTTCAATAAGAATCTTAATAAAGATATTTTATCACTTTTTAGCATTATTTTACTTAATCTAACTTATTTTTTGTTGTAATGGATTTTATTGATCATTGTAATTTGTTATTCAATTTCCTTCATTTATTTGTTTTTTTCTGTTCATTCATTCAGGGTGTCCATCAGCAGTCCTGGTGAATCATATGAGTTTGATTTTGAAGCGTTCACGAACCGCCTGAAAAAATTCTTCTTTCCTACCAAAGAAGATGGACAGATTTATAAGAGGATGTTCTTGGTGGGTATAGCTCTGCATGCCACAGCGTGGTCACTACATGCCACTCATCATAACTTAGAACACGACCAAGCAGAGAATTTCATCGAGTGTCTGAGGCTGTATTTTAGTGCCACATGCGATACTTTCCTAACAGTTTTCGAGGTCAGAAGTGTGTTATATGCAGGTTGCATTCTTTTGAATAAAGAACATTTGTTCGATGCATACGCTGAAGAATTCGACAATCTCATGCCAGAATCTCCCGCTAATATAGAACCTCGTAAACTTTGTGATCTTGCTCGATATCAAATAAGACATAATCTGAAAATGTCAAATGTTCCTTTACCAGCAGCAGCAGAGAAATTGCCGTTACCCAGACTTTTAAAGGATTTTGTTGTAGGTCACGAGAATGACATCTCTTTGATAAAAACTTCTTCAAAACGTACAGTGACAAAATCTGAATTAGGTGCATTGTTTTATCAACGACTTATGTTTTAAATATTATTTTATCCTTCGTTTTAAATGCAACACGTTTCCACTTCTCGTAAAGCTTTTTTTTATTCGTTTTATATGTATTGTAGTTTTTCTGTAGTTATTGTGCTGTGCTGAGCTTATTTCATAGGGTTAATAAAATAATTTATATTGTAATTTTTTACAATTGTCATTCCTCTTTTTTTTTATATTTACTGTAATATTTATTTCCAATATAAATTATTTTCAGGAAAACAAACATATGCTTTTCAGGGGTTTTTTAGTCTGAAATATATGAAATTGGATGAAACAGTAATATATTATATTTTAACTTACAATTATTTAGTAAGATTTAAAAATAAATTTTCTAGGAATTTATCTTACCAGGATAACTAACATAAACGATTAGAAACAGTTTTGAATTCATTTTATTTTAATGTATAAATTTGTCCTCAAGCATTGCAAATTAATTTTAGATACTTTCACCATCTATATTGACTTTGTTATTATTATTTTTTTTTTATAAGAAAAGAAAAGCTGAACGATAAATATATTTTCTTGTAAAAATTGCACAATATTTTTACATAAGTTTCAGGAAAATTTTATTTAGCTAAATAATATTTTCCCGTTCTTTTAGATAAGTTGATTTATTTGTTGCACTTGTAGACATTTGTGTATTATAGAGATGATCCTTTAAATTACAATAACATTTTTCAGAAGTTAAAAAATGATCTAACATATCAATTTCTTGAAATCCTTAAATTCACGTTACAATAACAAATTTAAAAATTTGTAACAGAAAGGTGTTTTTTATTCACGATAAGATACATTTAAATTCGGCATAAAATACATTCAATCATATCATGCTCATCATCAGGTTTAAAAACAATAAAAGCCAGAGGCTGAGTCCTTTATACCAAATGGGCTTTAGAGAACATATGGCAGATATCAATCTTAAGTTATGTCAGGACTCTTAAAATTGCAAAATATGAAAAGAAAAAGACCATTTTCAACATTTAATATCTTAAAATGTATATTACTTTAAAACACAATTTTCATTGGGATGAAAGATAGAAGTATGTTCTTTCATTTCAAATATTTAAAAAATTGCAAAATGCAGAATTAGCATTTATAGGGGGATCCAAATTGTCAGGCATTTGACGAGCAGAGAATTGGTATAACAGCTTACGCACAGGATTACAAAATAAATACTGCAACTAGAATGAAAATTTTGGTGCCTACTTATTCTTCAGATTGTAATAATAACCCTGAACCTAAATAAATTTACATTAAAAGCATTTTTATCTTTTTAATGCAAAGTTGTATTTAGCTGATACAAAATTTTGAAAATTTCAACAGTATAATCCCCTAAAAAAATATTTTTTTGAACAATTAAAATGAAAATTTATGTTCAGTTTATACAGACTAACATGGAACATACGTTTTGAAAATTTCATGAAAAAATATTCAGAACTTTTTGAGATATCGTGTGCGTTATGCCCAAAAATGTCATTTGGAGAAATATGACTGCGAAGTTTCGGAAACGCCGCTTCAGCTATTGAAAGGGTATAATTATTCTAAAAGCCATAACGTCTGTTTTAATAGGAATTTCAAGGAAACAATTACATCACTATGTTCTGGAAAATTTTCAGTTTAACTTATGAAAAAATTAAAATTTAGAAAATATTGATGCTTTATGAGTCCTGAGACATCTTAACCTCTGTTGAACAGCTGTTTCTAAACTAAATCAGGAACAAGAATTTATCATTCATTTTAATGAAGCTAAAATAATAAAGAATATATCAAATAAAAAAAAAAAATAATGATTATGGAATCAAAAGAAATTCTACAGTTGTAATTATACTTGTATAACGATAAGTTATCGTACATCATTCCAAAAAATTGGTTTAGTATAGTGGGAATAACCTGAGCAACCCCTCCCCCCGCACACACACACACACTTTTGAAGAACTTTGGAACAGTCCGACAGCATTGCCTCACCCTCTTTTTCACTTGAAGTTTGGATCAGCCAATTTGGAATAAACGACTTTGGTATTACAATTCAGCCTCGGGCTTTTATCGTTTTTAACCCTGATGATGAGCATATGATTGAAAAAACTAGGTTTTAAATGTACCTTATTGTGAATAAAAAACACCTTTGAATAATTTGAATACTGTTTTCTTTTTACGATTTTTTTAATTTTTCATGAGTACATGCAGTTTACAGTTGCAAAATATGGAAGAAAAAAAAATGTGGTATATTTCATGCAATAAAAATTAAAGATATTATTTTAGAGTGAATTTCCGGAAATTGAATTTTTACTTTGTTACGATATTTCTCCTATGCGTTATGTTGTCTACATCAGATTTTATGTTCGCTTATAATCTTCTTAATATTAAAAATTCAAATGATATATTATATAGGTTTAAGGGGGGATTTGTTTTTTTCGGTTGAAAAAATCGATTTTCCTCCCCATTTTTCTGTTCCCTGTAGCCTATAGGTTATCTGTGTACGCCGATGTTGCCTAATTCGAAGTCTTTTCGTAGTTATCCAATGCTTTAGTGCAACGCGTTCGTAGGATTACACTGTTTTGGAGCACTATAAACGCATTTTACGCAAAATGAGTTTTTTCAAGCTGAGCGGGATCAGAACGTAATAAACGGTCAAGTGCGAGTACTACTCGCGCTCAGAGGATTCCGTACAATAAATATATGAATTATTCACTGTATTATTTTTTTTAAAAAGATCTTTGCTAAAAGAATAATAAGACTGTAAAAAACTATAAAACGTAGGGTTGGGTACAGCTGTATATACTAGAAAAGTATGAGTGGTTATACCATAAAAGTTCAAAGAGATAGGAAGCCAAATAGTATCAATTATTGCTACTCTGTATAACTCTTTTTTTTTTTTTAACTTATCTTAATATGTTTATGATGAACTTAATTCGGTACTAACAATAAAAGTAGAGCATATTTAAACTTCATTTGACATTTCATAAAATTAAATTCAGTGTAATAATAACCTTTTCTTTTTACCAGTGTAGTTAAAACAAAACCTTGTTCAAAGCTTAAAGTTGGCATTATGATAAGCGCGTTTCGAAAGGAGGTCGCAAAAATGCAACACCGCATTGGTCCATGCCGCGAGAGTTCCACTCAATGCAAACTAGTCTCGAATCCCATAGTATTTACGTAATTAACTTTAATTAAATTAGTCTGTTCTCAAAAAATTTACGTTTGTTGCTTTTAAAATGCTACTGGGCTTTGAATTACATAAATATATCATTAAATGTTGTTATCCAGTATCTAAAAGCCGATGGAACGTAGAGTAAGAGCTCGTGTAATTATGTATGTTCAAATCGTCCGTGTCTTTAAGGGTTAGGCAGCCTAAGAGAGACTGCTCAGGGCCGGCTAGGCCTGCCTCTTAGAGCTTAACGTCTCTCCTGGTAGCTTTTTCAAGAAGGCTCACGGTTTGAGCACCTTATCGCCAGGGTAAGGGTTGGCGCGGGGATGAATTCAACGCTACGCACCCTTTTTTGTTCGTGACGTCGTACGCGTAGCGAACAGCAACCCCATTCCTTTGCTTTGCTGAGAGGAAGAGATGTGCTTTTTTTCATTTGTTTTTTCCGCAAATGTAAAAAGCTAGACGAAATGTTATTTCACCGTGGTTTGCAATTAGAGCCTTGCTTACAACAAAGATCTTTTTCGGATTAAAATAACTTTTAATTTCACAAATATATATAATTCAAACATAAGTTTTTTTTTTTTTTTTTAGTTCTATAATATTCATTTATTTCATTAATTTGCTATATGTTCGAAGAAATTGAGAACGTATTTTAAAAACAGACGTAAAAATTTTCTTTAATAAATATAATTGTACTGATCATGTTTTAATGACACAATTGAACATAGTTTTATTAGTATTATTACTGAATTAATTTAGTTTTTTTTTATTATTAAGCGGCATAATTGTGTAACGTGCTGATTGCATTAATAAAACACATTTTCACTGAAATAATTCATTAAAAATTAATTGTTTTTAATTTAATTGCGATTAGAAGTTAATAGGAAGTTGAAACTAAAATCAATTCGATTATAATTAGATTGAACGATAAAGCATAAATTATTTAGCGTATCTTGCAATTAAATCTATCAGCTAAAATAATTGCAAGTTGATGCATGCAATTAAATCAATTACTATTACATTTTAATATTGTTAAAATTTTATCATTATTTGAGTTTTTATGAAAAAGACATTGGTCTGTCCCTAGTGCACAAAATTAAAAATCTTTAAAATTCTTCAGTTTTTTATTTTAAAATTTTTGCCATATTTATAAATATTATTTCGCCTTAGTTGTTTTATTTATTATTTAAAAATAATTCGTCATATTTGAATAAATCATGTAAATTCTTCTCTCGAATGAACCCCCCCCCCCCCCCACACACACACACACACACTTTATATTTCGTCATTCTGCACACATATTGCTCTATTTATTAAGTTGAAGTGGCAATAAAATAATGCTCAATCGTCTGAGGCAACCTCCCATTTCGAAATTTCTCCCCCCCCCCCTCTCCATCACACTATTTTTTGCCCATTTAAAATTCATTGTTGCCTTGCAGAAAAGATTAGTTAAAATTGTGTCTGAAATGTTAACTATTCCTTCGCTTATCCATAACAGTGCATACAGTTTACTGTTTTGCTCTATCTGTTGATTTTTAAATAACAAATAAATAATTTACCATAAAAAAAATAAGGAAACAAACAGAATGAAAGATTTAAAAAATAATAATAAGGATTAACCTTTTGTGCACACGCTTTCATTTTTTTTAATTCTTTACAGTTTTTTAAATTTTCTGTCCTATTTATTACTTTGAAGTAATTATAAGTAAAAGACCAATTATTCAAATTCTGCCCCCCCCCCAAAAAAAAAAGTTAAATATTCCAAATTTTTAATTTTTTGGTTTGTTTTTTCTATTTGTTAATTGATAAATTTAACTATTTAAATCTATAGCCCCTTACTATCGTATACGGTTAAAAAATTTCTCTAATGATTTTATTTGTTACTTTGAAGTAACAAAAGATAGTCATTCAATCTTCCTTCTACCCCACCTCCCCTTAAGAATTTCATCTCACATTCAAAAGGCAATTTCTAAACATCCTGTTTGGGGTGTGAAAGGTTTTTTTTTTTTCTTTCTTTCTTGGTTTAGCCTATTTTCACTCGACTTTGGGGGCTGTTTCTGCAGAATGATTTAGTATTAAATTAATTATATAAGTTCATCGCAGAAAATATAGTAATTTTCTGACACAGGTATTTTTTTAAATCTGTGTTTATATACATCAAAATGCACTGAAACTGCATTAATTCATGATCCCCATAAATCCATCTTTATATGTAATCAAACATCTAAGTATATGGAGGTAATGAGTTTTTGTTTAAGAGGTATGGAATTAATAATGCTGAATTGAATGAAAATTTAGATTTTTGAGGGGTTCAAATAATCAAAATTTTAGTCTATATCATCAAAAATAATAAAGGCCTTCGATAAAACAGAGCATAAGAATTCGTAATACAATTTCTTTCGAAGAAGATTTCTTTTCATCTAGAACACATAACTGAAAATATTTCTTTAATTTAGTTAGGACTGTTATTCTAAAATATGCTAGTTCGTCTTCCGCCATTTCGGTTCAAAACAAAACACAAGACGACGATTGGCGTTAGAGCTGGCTGAACGCTCTCGCTTTCGCCAACTCGCCAAGGCTGGTGCTGAAAACGCGAGCCTTCTTGAAAAAGCCTCCCGGTATGTTCCCCGACGCGATACTCCAAAGTGTATACACTTTCAGCAATCTCGTCGCCAAGTGGAAAAGCTCGGCAAATGAGAAATATCGCCAATGGCAAACTGCGCACGTTACACTGAATATTACAACCATAGAAGCTCCTGAACTGATTTGAACGTGAACGCAAAATGAGTCGTTCTCGTGTATTTATTTTGCTGTGTTTCATTATCATTGCTTGCCGCAGAAAACATATTTCTATGAAGAGAAAGGTTAGTAGATTTCTATTATATGTCTCGTAATTTTGTTGAAATATTATTTGTAAAATAAATTCAAAGATGTAGAATTTTTATGCTGTTTTTCAGGAATGATGAAGTAATGTTGATTATACCAACATATCCATGAAGCGATGTCGATCTTTATATTTTCTGGACCACATAGTTTTATTAATTTCACAGATCTGTTACGATAAATAGTGATGTATTGTGTACGCAGTCAATAGAATATATTTTGTTATTATATAATAGAATATAATTTATTAAAACAAAATAGATTATTCTTATAAAGTAAAACGTTTGTTTGGCCTCAACTTGATGATACTGATTTAATTACATGCAAAATTTTTTATAACCTAATAATTTTATAAACGTGGTAACTTATCATTTAATACTATTATTTTAAATTGAAAGTTTTTATGCAATCCATAAAAAAAAAAAAAAAAAAAAAAAATACCCAACCCCCCAAAATACTAAAGTAATGTATTTTTTTTTTTTTTTTTCAGTTATTTCATTTTTTAAATATTCTAATGTAACACATAAAATTTATTTAACACATAAAATAATGTAACACATAAAATTTGTTAGTGATTAATAATGCAGTATTCAATTTTTTAAAATGTATTTCACCCAATCTAATCTCTTAAATATATACTTCAACCTACTTATGGAAAGCAACAATTTTTTAAATTGTTACTTAACTTCAAACAAATATACATATCGCTCATCCGCAAAAAAAGTGACACATCTCGACTCGACAAAGTAAATTTCACGGGAGAGGCAAAAGAAAATTTGCATAATTTTACTGTAACATGAAATTATAGCCCTTACCTCTGCATGCAGTGTAAAAATGGTCAAAAAAGCATAAAACCCTTAAGAATGAAGACGTATGATGAGGTTTGGATAATTTTACCTCCCTACACAATCCACCCCTCGTCTGTGGTCACTAATGTACATATAGTGTAATAAAGTGATTTTCCGTATAACTACACTTATAAAACTGTTTGTCTAGCAAGATGCACCTATGACAGACTTATTAGTGGAATAAAATGCAAAATGAATTTTTGCGGCATGTGCCACTTTTCTTGCGGGTGAGTGATATGTAAAATTATAGAATAAAATATTTTCCTTTATTCCATGATTTTTAAAATCACAGTATGGAAATCTTTGCAGAAAGAAACAACCATTTTTAATGCACAGAATTCAGATATAAAAAATGTTATAATGTGTTTAAGAAGCCATTTAAAATGTTTACTCCTTACTTGTGTACTTCTTATGTGCCCTTCTTTTCATAACTGTTTTAAATGTTTAAAATCTAGGTGCATGTCTGATCACACAAAATGGTTATAGAGATGTTGGGAATAAATTTTTGTTCACATTTAGTTTGTAACAGATAAACAGTGTTGTAATAGTAAAAAAATAAAAAGTGAGAGTATAAGCTATAGCTTTGTTAGAGGAACAGAGGGTATACAAAGCTTGTTAGTAAAATTAAAAAGATATATGGTATATAACTCTGTATTGCCTCTACTACACTATAATTCATCTATTTTTAGCGATAATTAAACGTAGTTTTAGTAATAGATAAAAAAACAATTTTATGTATTAACTCGTTAGTATTTAAAAAAAAAAATGATGTGAGTAATTTTGAAATAAATATACAAGCATACAATATTTTGTACGAAATTTTAATTTAACGATTAATATTTTAGAGATATCCTAAAATTATCTGTTTCGCATGTATATAAATATTGTGTATTGTTATTATTAAAATGAAAATTTCATTAAGTATTTGTTTTTTAAACTTTAATTTTCTTTTTCTTTTTCTTTTTTTTTTTTTAAGATCAAATTTTGTTGTTGATTTGTGGCCTCTGGAGGACTGTCGACATCAGACCAGTTCCTGAAGGCATTGGTTTCACCCAGATGTACAGCTTTAATTTTTTTAGACAATACCAAGGCAGAAATCTGACGTAGCTTGACACTTGTTTTTCATCCATTGACCTCCAAGTGAGAGTACTCTCTGCACCACCGAGTTTGCTTCTATTTCATTGCCAGGAGCCATTAGCTAAAGAGTTGATCACAGCTTGTGCTGCTTAACTGCAATGTTCTAAAGGGAACTTCTGCTGTGTATTCATTTTGGTACGGTTGAATAAATATTACCTGCTGTATATTGGTCCATTTGAATCGTATACGCAAGCAATATTTTCCCGACTAATGAGGAAATATACACTACTGTGCTGTGTTTAGTAACCCATCTACTAGGGATTGGCCAAAAGTATGTGTTTATTATTATTGTTTGATTCTATCATTTTTATTAATATTATATAAGATTATTGATACCTAATAAAATGTTGCATTAAAAATTATAGCATAACTATATAAGTAAACTATAACGCATTAGGACAAACCAGGGCCAAAACTAAGGGGGGGGGTGGGGGGGGCAGACGGGGTATGTCAGAACAAAGGGGTGCCAAATGAAAATTTTGTTTGTCGATTTTTCTCACATCTATGTTTAGCACAGTATTATTAAAATCGTCCTGCTTCGGGTATGGCAGGACATAATATGCCTGCGTGGTATGCCAAAGCATAGAAAAATCTAAGGATGATATGGCATAAGGATCCTGTATAAAGAGGATTCTTTTTCGATTCTGCTTTCAAGATTTTAATAAACCAATATTTGACAAAGAAGATTACGTAGTTCAGTATTACATATTTTTAATTTTAAAATTAGTCGGCTATTAAAAAATTAATAAAATTCACTTTGTAAATATTCTTTGCGGGGGAAGGGGACCAAAATCACGTTTGCCCCGGCTTCAAAAAAGGCTAGTTTCGGCCCTGGGACAAACTGGAATAATAACTCAAAATACATAAGGATTTAAACATGGCTTGCTCGTGACAGAAACATGATGACATTGGAACGGAATAGACCCTTGCAGAAAACTTTCATCCTCAAACTGCTAAAAGCAGCTGATAGAAATTTTTTTTTTTTTAGTAGTCAAGGATGTAGTGGAGGGTATATGCCGTATACCTTTTAGATTTTTTTAAGGAACATCGTAAACCCTCTGTTTCTTAAAAAAGCTATAGTATATACACTGTAGGGTATTACACCCTGCCTTGAGTGTATGCCCTCTTCTTTTTTACGACTACACCACTGTTAGTAGCTTGATTAAGGGAAATTCCAGGGAAGGGGAAGATTATTGATATGAAATTGTTAAAGTTAGGAAAACTAATTAACTAATCGCTTTGAAACTTTGACACAGTTTATAATGCATATTAAAAATTTTATAAAGCGAGGGTGCATGTAATTTGGATTGGGGGGGGGGTATTTTCTCTTTTTTCTTGAGATCAGCTGTTTATTGCATTTTAAATGCGTTTTTTTCACTGAGCCCTTATATCAATATTATTTTTTAACCTAAAATATTTGAAATGGTGGTCAATTCCCGGGGGTAGGGAGGGCTACTTTCTGAATTTTGTGTAAACCCCTCATGTGACGTATCGTTAGATAGGTCTATGAAAACTTATTCATATTATACACATTCGATGCCCCCCCCCCCCCACCGTTTTAAATGTAGTTTTTTGACGGAGTCCTCTTATAAATATTATTAGTTAAATATAAAAAATTGAAATAGGGCAGTGGTTGATTTCCGGGGGGGCATTCCTAAATGTAATGGTGCTCCGATTTATGTAAGGAATTAACAAATTTGATTTGTTAATTTAAGGATAAAGTGTTTTAAAAGAGATATTAAACGAAACACTCAGCGATCACACTTACCCACTTGGTTTTTTTTTTTTTTTTTTTTGTAAAAATTGGACGGTTATTTTTAGCTCACAGGCTATCTAAGCCTGAGAGCTTATGTGCCCGCCGGTTCTGTATGTACGTACGTAATGTGATAACTTTCAATAGAAATATCCGATTTGCTTCAAATTTTTTTTCTAGGTTCTTTCTGATAAGGCGCTTCCCTGATTAGTTTTTGGGGTTCATTGGTTAAGGATAAAGGGGCAGCTAGTCCCCCCCTTTATTTAGATAAATGGGTTTTTCATGTAGAAATATTCGATTTGCTCCAAATTTGGTATACTGGTTTATTATGTTTAGGAGCTTCCGTGATTTGGAAGCTCCTTAATTAAGTATAAAGGGGGAAAGGAGGGCTAGCCCCCCCCCCCTTAATTTAGATAAATGGGTTTTTCATGTCGAATTATTCGATTTGCTCCAAATTTGGTCTACCGGTTTATTATGTTAAGGAGCTTCCCTGATTAGATTTCGAAGCTCATTACTTAAGTATAAAGTGGGAAAGGGGGGCTGCCCCCCTTAATTTAGATAAATTGGTTTTTCATGTAGAATTATTCGATTTGCTCCAAATTTGGTATACTGGTGTATTATTTTAAGGAGCTGCCTTGATTAGATTTGGAGGCTCATTAATTACATACAAAGGGCGGAAAGGGGGGCTAGCCCCCCTTAATTCAGATAAATGGGTTTTGATGCAGAAATATCCAATTTGCTCCAAATTCGGTATACCAGTTAATTATGTTAAAGCAGTTTTCCTGATTAGATTTGGAAGTCTATTACATACATATAAAGGGAGGGAAAGGGGGTTTGCCCTTATACCCCTACCCTCCCCTTATGCCCTTATACCCCTACGTAAGGGGAAAGCCCTTATGTATATAAATGCGTTTTTCATGCAGAAATATTCGATTTGCTCGAAATTTCGTATACCGGTTTATTATGTTAAGGAGCTTCCCTGATTAGAGTTGGAGGTTCATTAGTTAAGTATAAAGGGGGACTAGAGCCCCCGCCCCCCCCCTTTAATTTAGATAAATGGGTTTTTCATGCAGATTTATTGGATTTGCTCCAAATTTCGTATACCGGTTTATTATGTTAAGGAGCTGCCTTGATTAGATTTGGAGGTCCATTGGTTAAGTATAAAGGGGGGACGGGTCTAGTCCCCCCCCCCTTTAATTTAGATAAATGGGTTTTTCATGCAGAATTATTCAATTTGCTTCAAATTTATATATCAGTTTATTCCAATATGGCTTTCTTCATTTGATTTGGAGGTTCATTGGTTAAGTATAAAAGGTTGAAAGGGGGGCAAGTGTCCCCTCCCTTTAATTTAGATAAATAGACTTTCATGCAGAATTATCTAATTTAGTTTAATTTTTTTTTTCTAGGTTCATTCTGATAAGGAGCTTTTTTGATTAGATTTGAAGGTTCATTGGTTCAGCATAACGGGAGAAATGGGGAGTTAATACACCCCTTAATTTAGCAAAATGGTTTTTCATCCAGAATTATCTGATTTGCTTCAAATTTGGCATGCCAGTTTATTATGTTAAAGAGCTTCCCTGATTAGATTTGGGGGTTCCTTGGTTAAGTATAAAGGGAAGAAATGGGGGCTAATCCCTTCATCTATTTTTCGAGGGGCATTATTCTTTGAAATAAGAGTATAAAATGCAATTATTGCGAATAGCCTGTGAGCTCAATCCCATCAGTTTAACTGGGCAATTTTATTTTTATTTATTTTTTTTCAATTATTAGAAAAAGCTAATGGCACCAGAAGTATTTTCATACAAAATCTAAGAAGTGAAATAAGGATGTGACATTAATCAAAAACTGATCAATAAAGCTATCTTTTTTCACAGATTGGCTGGGATCTAGATAGATTTGGCTCTGTTAACAAAATGAGATTGACCAACCAGAAGCCTACATTTTTGCAAACTTTTTGCTGTTTTAAGTGAGTAGATTTGTTGATTGGTCAATCTCGTTTCACTAACAGCACAAAATCTATCTAAATCCAGGCCAATATCATTTCCGAAATGAAAGGAATTAAGAATGTCTACTAATCAGGGAAAAATAGAAAAATAATTTAGATATCAATTAGAAATTTTGAGAGTATAAGTAGAAAAATATTTTACATATGTGTGTGTAATTTTTTGTGAAAATTGGATGGGAATTATTCTTATTAGCAAGAAACTCATGGTGTCATGTCTGCATATATGATGCACCTTCAAAAGGTCCATACAGAGTTCATTTTTGGTACCACTAATAAATAAGGGTAATATTTGCTTTATTATAATTGCTTTAGGGTGATTTTGCTTTATGTAAGTACAAAAAAAAAACTTTTTTAAAAAAGTGGTGACAATCCAAAAAAAATTATGGGTGTTGGTTGGTAGTGTTTATGATGGCCAATTATCAGCACGAGGGATATAGGTTCTAAGGGAGGAGTGCCCTCTGTAGGGGTCTTTCTAAGGGAACCTAACCCGTATGTATGCTTGGAAAACCAAGGTTCAAAGAAAACGATGAAAACTCTGAGGCCGACGAGGGCTATTGGAATCGAACCCAACACTCCCGTCTCCCAGCTTCAAGAGCAGAACCTCTCGGCCACTGGTGGGGATAAAAAAAAAATTATGTAAGAGACACCAGTCCCAAAGGGGTTTAAAGATTAAGGGACTTTAATCAGGCCAAAACATCCATTCGCTAACATTAATACAATAAAGATATCGCGTTTGCATTTTAATATTTTAAATGACCTGTTTTTTGCATTGGATAACTGAGGTAGATCTGTACAAAAGCCACTTTGCGCTTTTCTGATTTTGTTTCCAGGTATTTTTTTTTTTTTTTTTTTTATCAGAATGCTTTCACTTTTGAAACCAGTTCTGAAAATGAAAGTGCCACAATTAAAAATACCTGTAAATCAAAAAAGTGCAAAACAGCCTTTGTACAGATTTACTTCAGCTATCCAATGAAAAAAAAAAATTAATGCAAACAAGATATCTTAAAATTTTTCTCCCGTTGGATTAACATCAGTGAATGGGTGTTTTTAGCTGACTGAAGTAGCCCTTTGCTGGACAGGGGCAAAAAGAGAGAATCTAAAATTTTTGTCTGATGAAGGGTCGAAAATCTGCCGTAACACAGAAGGCTGTCACCTCTTACTAATATCATTCTGCAGAACTGAAACTTATACAGAAGATCCTTTTGTTATTTTATGAATCTTTTCACGTCTCCTCCAAAAAATTTTTTTCCAAATAGAATTTTTTTCAACAAAAAATCTTTCTCATTCTACGGCACTGTCATTGCGATTCTACCACAGGGTTGAGAGATATAAGGATAATTTAAATAATTGATTATTTAGTTATTGTTACCAGAGAACAACAAACAACATATTTTTTTAAATAAAGATATTTAAGGCTGTTCTCAAATCCAAAGAGACAACTTTATGACATAAGTTTTAATTAATTTTTGTTAGGAAGCACATGAAACTGATAGGCGCTGTTATTCAGAAACTATGTAATCAAAAGACTTTTTCTGTAAACATAATAGATCTTTCAGAAAATACAGTCAAAGTGGGTGTTTTGAGCCGAATTTGCCAACGGAAGCAGGAAAACCAGTTAATTAAGGGAGAAAAACATCTCGTCACATGATCAGATTCGCTTATGACTCGGTAGGTAATTTATTAATAAATAAATGGAAAAATCATTCCGAATCCAAATAGTTTCTAATGTCAGTTCTGCCAACTTTTTACCTTTATGTTTAAAAATGTGTATGTCATTGTGTCAGAATGTTTTGCGCTTGTTGAGCAGTGAACTTGAGATCAGCATTAAAGATAAAAAACTTTATACACCAAGGATGTGAAGCTATCTCCACTATGAGGGTGGAACGAGTTAAGCATTCTCCGAAGCTATTAGAAGAAGCATAAATTTAAAATGAATGGTAATTTAAGATGATTGATATTTAACTTGTTTTGGCAGACTAATTTAAGATTCTCAAGATTTATAAAATTTTTGTGCTTGAATGGGAAGAAAAAGAAGCTGGCATTTCATGCAAGATGGGGGGGGGAGGGGGGGGAGGAGGAAGCAATTTCATTGAAATTGCATAAAAACAAAAGTGAAAAGCTGCCAATAAACAATAAATATTCTCTCCTTGGTTTTTTTTATAAATTTTTTGTAACCAAGCAAAGTTTTCTTTCTTTTAGGAAGGAGGTGGTGTACTGAGGTTACAATAATAGAACCATAATTAGCAATAAGTTGTTAAGTAATCATAAACAGAAAATTATCAAAGCAAATTTCAGACTTTATTTGATGGAGAGTTCAGGGTTGTAACTAGGGGGTAGCAGAGGGGGCATGGACACAAGAACAAAAGGCGAAGGAACCAAATGAAGATTTTGTTTGTCATTTGATACAAAATTGCATATGTATGTGTGAAATTTGGATAAAAATGTCTTGCATCTGGAAAATCTGAATAGAGAATTAACCGAAAATAATAATAATAATAATAATAATAAAATCTGCAACCAAAATCAAAAAACTAAATACTAACCTGAGCTATTTTTAAGGGAAAAAAATAAAACTATTAAAATGCAATCGAGAAATTTTAAAAAGAACACTCCCATAGATTTAGCATTCCAGTTTCTTTGTGTGGCTAGTGTAGATCACGATAAAACAGTCTCTTGCTAATGTTAAACCTATGGGTGCATTCTTTTCAGAATTTGCGCTTGAATTTTAATTAATTTTTTTCATAAGGATGCCTAATAATCTAATGTTGTGTGTTACTTTTTCGATTTTGGTTCTGAGATGACACCATCTTGCACGGTCAATAAAATGTGATTCTCGCAGGAAGCGATAGAGCTAGCTTTTTGCTCTGCACTAAAGATCTCACCTTCTGACCCTGGGTTCTCTGGTTCGATCCTTGCTGCCACTCATTACCTGCATTAGTGACCTTGGACAAATTAACATACACTTCACCATCTCCACTCAAGAACAACAGATAGCAACACTGAAAACACACCTAACAAACAAATCCTGTTAAACACATGTGGCATGCAAAGCCCACGATGACTCTCATACCACAAAGCCTGTCATGTTGCACGTCTTTGGGGACACACATATGTGCTTGACAACATGACACCATCACAATGGCAACTGCCACTGCAACATTAATGCACAGTGCTCGTCCAACATGAATGAAACTTCTTCTCACTGGGGCTGGAATTCTGTGATGACACCATCTTGCATGGTCAATAAAAAGAATTTCTTGCAGAAGCAATAGAGCTTTTTTGCTTAGCACTAAAGATTTTGCCTTCTGATTGTAGGCTCTCCGGTTCGATCCTTGTCGGTGCATACATCTCTTGCAGTTGCATTTTTGTATATGAGGATACTTTATATTATAGAACTGGTTCCAAACAGTTTTTCAAAAATGAGTGTTTTAATAAATAATAATTTTTAAAAAATGCATATAACCAAACCCGAAAAAGTACAAAAGCACAACATTAGATATCAACTTCAGGTATCCCATAAAAAAAATTATTTTAAGTACTAATAACCATGAGATATTTGTCAAGAATGCTCCCATAGGTTCAATATTAGCTTGTGAATGTTTTTGTGTGACTAATGTAATCTCTTAATATTGTAATATTACAACTAAAGTAAAATCTGTGAAAATAAAATCAGTCTATAACAGAATTCTGTCTTAAATGAAAAAATTTTCAACAAAAAGAATATCAACAATTATGTCTGCTAAGATGGAAACCTGTATAAAATGAAATATTTTTTGGTTCATTTTGATTACGTTTTCAGGTTTTAACAAATTAATATTTGACAAAACTGATTATTTAGTTCAGTATTACGTATGTTATGATTACATATTTTAGATTTTAAAATAAATCAGCTATTAGTAACTTGATAAAACTCCCTTTGTGGAGAAAGGGAGAGGGCCAAAATCCTTGCTCGCCCCGGGCACAATAAAGGTTAGTTTTGACCCTGATAGAGTTAGATGGCAGGAAACTTTCCTCAACAGCAGCTTTTATTTTTTGTGTACATAAATGATAAATAAGACTTGTGTAGAAATAAAATTAATGAAAAGTTTATCTTTTAAACGATAGATTACAATATGAATGTTGCTGATGGAAAATAATATTCAGCAATTTATAATTTGTACTTTGCTAACATAAAAATACATAGGTTTCTTATATAAAGCTAGGTAACATTCAAAATATCTATATTTTAAAATAAATTAAAAGAATTTAATTTATTATATATCTAAATATAAGCATTTATTAGTCATTTTCAATAAACAGCCACTTTGAAATTATTAATATCACAGAAAATTGTGTTTGAATGGAAAATAGTTATTTCGTGTAGATTAACACTTGGAAAGAAAGTGATCATTTATGAGTTTCTGAATGTTTCAGGTAAAAAATAAAGTTTAATAACTGACAATTTTGATTGATGTTCCTTTTAAAAACCAATATTATTAATTTTAATATACTACATTGCATTTTTTCAAAAGAATTTGGATTAAAAAAAAGTTAGGCCTAGTGATACTTGATACTTAAAAAAAAAAAAATACTTAATTTTCAACTAAAAAAGTTATAATTTAATAAATAAGTAACCTAAATATACCTATAGTTAACATTGATGAGAGATTATTAAAAATACTTACCATTTATCTATGGACTCAATACTTAAAAATTAAAGTATATAATAGTTTTGTTTACATTAATAATACTACCACTTGAAGAATTGTGATGATTTGTTTACACTAAATAGGAAAAAATAATGCATCATTCAGCTTTATTATCAACTACAGATACCAAAACTTTTATAGTGTTTATAATAACTCCCATGAGATGCATAAAAAACGGACATCAAAATTCAACTGTTTTATAAGTATAATGATAGAAGAAATACTTGTATTCTCATTTATAATTATAATGTATTGTCATAATATCCTACATTACAAAATCTAGTCTAGGTGAAAAGCTTTGGGAAGAACTTTGTCCAATCAGATATTTTTATTTTAAATTTCTGTAATTTAAAATAACCTAACAGTTAAATATACATAAACACCTTAACAAATACATTTCATTATACTGATGTTGATGCATATGTTATATATCAATGAGATTTTTTTAAAACATTGAATATGTGTTCAAAGTTTAAATCTTTAAATAGATATTAATCAATATGAAAATCGTTCATTAATAATACAGATTTAAATTACTTTTATTCTTTCAATGGATGAAATTTTAAATACATAAGTAACTGTTTATTGTTATTAAATATGCACATACACAAAAGGAAATAATACACAGGTGCTTTAGAATTGTTCAAGAAAAATAAACATAAACTGACAGAAAAAGCTATGCTTACCAAACTTGAAATTGCTTTCTTTTCATCGTGGATCCATTTAATGAATTTTTACAGCGGGTTCTTCAGTGTTTGGCTAGCAAGCACACACTTTCAAAGCAGAAGAAATTATTTCACTTACTGCTTCAAAGGTGACACCAGCTGGCCAATTAATTCATAAATTAAAATAAAATGTCCGTATTTTCTTTTATATAGAATAAGTCTTGCATAAACAATCGACCTGTTTCGCGAAGCACATGGCAGCTACATAAATTAAAATTACAAAACTAAAAATAACTGCCAACTAAATTATGACTCAGTACAAGTAAATCATTCAAAAAATTAAAATAAACGTATTTTTAAAATATCTATACTGTACATCAACAAACATCTCGCGGTCGTGCTGAAAAGCAGTACGTTTTGTAGCATCGCCGGGGAAAAATACGCCAAATCCTTTGGCGAAATATTTTTCGCCAAGGACGAGCTGAAAGTGCATACACTTTGGAGTAACGCTTCCCCGACACGTTGGAGCTCGTTAGTGAGTCCAGCCCATATCTCGGCAAATTACGGACATTTTTTTTTTCGAAAATCATTATCAACAATACTTTGATACTTCTTTCACGATAGGTATCGCCAGTGCTCCTCAAAACATTTGCTGAATGCCCGCAAATCGAAATTTGTATGTAACGGAAAAATGAGCTTTTCTCAAAAATTATGCAACCTAGGGTAATCTCTATAATTTTCTTGCAAGGTTTAGATTAACCTTTTCTACCTCTAATTTTTTCATAATTTTAGTTTCGGAAATGGATGGGGGCAGGGGTGGGGAAATGCACCACTTTACTCGCAACTGGCGAGAGGACTTTCTGACAAGGCGAGCAGATTTTTAGGCAGTTTTCGAAGGACTGCAAGCTGTAGAAGATATGCTAAACACTATTTTTGCTCGTTAGATATATTTTAAAACTTTCCAAATTACCACGATGTAAATATGGTACTAAATTCTACCCTATAATAAATTTTCCTCTGCTATATATATTTATTAATTTAATATATATATATATATATATATATGTGTGTGTGTGTGTGAAAATGAATGATAGTAATAGTAATTAACTTTTTTTGCAATAGCATACATTTTATCATAATTTTCAACGGTACGTTGCATGTTGCTGGCTGGTAAAATAAATCCTTGGCTGGTACGACTTTCTGAAATTATAATACCTAAAATTGAAAGGTATTTTTGAGCTCATCGTTACAAAAGCTTTCGCACGATACCCCACACGATATACAAAGAAAAGATTTTTTTTTCAAGTAACATAATTAGCCCCCCCTCTACATTTTTCCTAAACATATTTGTGAATGTTTAATAATAATCAATAAATATGTGTGTTAATAATCTTTATTACTTCTCCTAATTTGAACTTTCCACGTTTCCATATTTTACGGGTAAAATGGCTGTGACTGACAGAAAGACACAGGAGTGATCTTATAATGGTTCCGTTTTTACTTTTTAAGTTACGGAACCGTAAAAACTACTAAACCGATCTTGCTAATTTAAAAAAAATTAAAATTGATATAATTTATCGAAGCATGGACCACTTTTAGCCATTTTTATTTTAAAAAAATATATATTTTTTTAAAAGTACGCCAAAGTGTGGAAAAGGGGTCAGAAATAGATCTTTTCTTTTTAATCGCTGTGACTTTGTTGATTTTCAACGGGATTGGAAGTGCACGACGCGCATGCTAGGGCACCCACCCACCCCAGCAAAGAGGAAATTGATGGCCAGCAGCAAGATAGGTGCTGACAATGATGGAGAAGTGCTGGCTAATGGTCTACCACTGATTGACCACTGCTGGACAGCTTCAGTCAATTTTGCTGTTGGAAATCATCAGATAAAATTCTATTCGACCTCCGTTTTATCTCATGCGCTGGCAGCACCATGAAAGCACTGCAGGAAAAGTGCCGGATTGAAGTAATGTGAATGCATATGAATGTTGGCCTGCTGTTGACCGTCACTGATGGGCCAGCTGCATTTCGCACGGACACTTTTATACTGGTTTAAGTAATGACACCATTGCTCTTTACGCTAACAGAGCAGGAATGAAAAAAAAATTGCCATCCAGAGACAATAATCGTTTATAAAGTTAAAGATTTAACTCCTTTATCGGAAAATGAAAAACTTTTCGATTACAAGCCACTTCGATTGGCATGCTTGCAAGTATCAAGATTTTATGTTTAAAAATGAGTCAGAAAACTTCGCGTTTTTGAGCAGAAGAATATCTTTTTCTTTTGAGAACCAACCCTCTTAATTCAGGAAAAAAACAAAATGATCATTCATATTCGTATACCGTTCTTTAAAAATGTATGCGGTTTACTTTGTCATAAATTAATACAAAATATAAAAAAAATTAACCTAATTTTTAAATTTTCAATAATAACGCCATAATTTTATGCCGTGCATATTTAATTAAGAATGCTTATCCTCTTACTTTAGCAAGGCATGTGGAAATGCGATTTTTCGTCATTACTGCACGGTAAATTATTGAGTTATAATTTACCGAAAAGTAACTCAATTAATGTCAAACAAAAAAGGTTCGTAAACTTTACAACATACTTATAACTACTTAAAAGGTGACACATAAAAGGTGACATATAAAGGTGAAATATAAAAACATTATTTAATACAACCCTGAGATCTCTCGAACACACACACGTTCATTTTCAAAGGGAAAAGATATCTTACTGAATAGAAAAGAACTTTTAAAAACAAAAGCAAAATACTACGCATGCGCAAGCGGAGTTCAGTCCATTTCTCTGCAAAGGGGTGAAAATATCAGTCCATATTATCAGGAGTTCTTGAAATATTTAGGATATTGTACCAAATCGCAGGAATATTATAAGAAAGGACATCGTTACAAACCGTTACAAATCGTTATATTAGTATGACATCTCGATAATTTAAGGAAAGACTGGAAGAGCACTTCTCTGATATCAAGTTTAACAAACCAAGTACAGCTTTATCCAGATTGCATCAAAAAGAAAATATTAAGATAAACTTCGAAAAAGCTAAAATGATCATTTCAACATCTAACCATTACTCTTCAATAATCCATGAATCCATTGAAATTTTACTTAGGAGTGTTACTGTACATTTATACTGCTATTGGGTATTGCATTACACAAATATATCTGTTCCGTTCCGGAAATAGAACGAGCTCCCCCTAGCGAGCAGTCTGTAAAAGGTTAGTTAAGCTGTTGATCGTCAAAGCATCAACACGTCTCTAAAAACACTCCATCCAAACTACGCGATGGATATTAATTATGATTTGCAATCTACTCAAATTTGTGAAATTTATGTTGTGTAAATGTCTTGTGCAGTTTTAAGTGTGAATAAACTCAATTAAAAAGAAAATTAACGTCTACAGTCCACATCACATCCACCATTGTGGTCCGAGAGAGCCTGAGAGCTACTATGGATAACCTTAATCGATTAAAAGGCACCGTAAAGGCTGATATTACAAGATTAGAGCAGTTTATAACAGATACGACCAATATAAAAACAACGAATGTGAGCACATTAGAAGTAAAATTAAAAAAGACAGAAGCTCTTCAAAACAAATTAGAGGAAATTAGAGAACATTATTTTGACATCCAAGAATTATCTGCGCAACAAGTGCAAGATATAGAGGAGGATATTGACACTGCTAATGAAAGGCTCGAACAAATTGAGGTAAGCTTAAAAGTTTTATTAGCATCTTTTGAAAATAAATGTAATATCGCAAGTGTAAATATTAATGATCATTCAAATGAAAACAAAACAAAGGTACGCCTCCCTGAAATTCCACTGCCTTCATTCGGAGGTGATTACTGTGATTTTGCTAATTTTAAAACGCAGTTTACTAACTTGATTGTTAACAATCCTCAATTAGATAATAATCAGAAGCTATTTTATTTAAAAGCTTCTTTAAAAAACGAAGCTAAACATTTAGAATCACCTGATGATGATTTCAATTCATTGTTTCAAGCTCTGATACACAGATACGAAAATAAAAGGTTGTTAATCGACTCGCATATTTCTGCAATTTTAAATTATGAAAAAATGCAATATGAATCCCCTAAAGAATTGCGTAATTTTATTGATTGTGTTAACAAAAACATTCGCGCACTCAAAATTATGGAATATACGCAAAATAATTTATCAGAAAGTGTGTTCATAAATATAATTCTGAAAAAATTGCATAACGAAACTCAAAAGCAGTTTGAATTATCTCTTCAAAACTCAGATGTTCCGAGTTTTGACTATTTAATTGCTTTTTTGGAAAAAAGATGCTCAGTTTTAGAAGCGATAAAACTTTCGACTGACGCCGGAATGTCTGTAACGAAGCCCTCGAAATCTAAGAACAATTACGCAGTAAATAAATCCAGATCATTTTTTATCAACGATAATAAAAATAAAAATAATGTAAAGCCATGTGTGTTATGCAATTCGCCTCACCCCCTTTTCAAATGTTCTGCTTTTTTAAACATGAGTATTCGTGAAAGGAAAATGATTGTAAGTAAGAATAAATTATGTTCAAATTGTTTACGATTACATCAAGGTCAATGCAATTCTAAATTTACCTGTAGGAGATGCAAATTAGTACATAACACCTTACTATGTGAAGTAAATGGAAATATGATGTCGGAAACGGCAATAATAAATAAAAATAACGAGTTTGTTAAAAACAAACAAATAAGCAATTCTGAATCTGAGAATAAAGAAACGCCATTAATTGGTTCCAATTTGTTACTAGAAGATAAAAGAAATTGCGCAATATTAAACACAGCTATAATTTTAGTGACAGATGTGTATGGAAATAAAATTAGATTAAGAACAATTCTAGATAATGGGTCGTCTATCCACGCTTTAAGTAATAGCGCATGCAAGAAATTAAATCTAAAATCAAAACCATTCAAGGGTGTTATTTCCGGTATTAACGAATCACACCAGGAAATAAAACGAATTATCAATGCAAAAATATCAAATGAAAAAGGAACATTTTCTAAAACATTAGAGTTTGCAGTTCTACCAAAAATAACAAACAATATTCCGGTTGAAAGATTAGACATTTCAAATTTATGCATTCCTAACTACATAGAATTAGCGGACAATAATTTTCATATACCTGGTCAGGTTGATGCATTGATTGGTAGCGAGGTATTTTTTGACATTTTAAAGAGTGAGCAAATTCGTTTAGCAAATGCTAATTGTATGTTACAGAATACAGTATTTGGGTATATAATCGCAGGTTCACTTCCACAAGTTGAGAATAAGTCATATTGTTGCCTCTTAACTGAAAATAGCTTAGACAATACTTTACAGAAATTTTTTGAAATAGAATCTTTACCTGGGGATAATAAAGAAACTGTCAAAGGGGATGAAGAAATATTTTGTGAGGAACATTATAGAAGAACCTATAAACGCGATCACACCGGTAGATTTGCAGTACAGCTACCATTGAAAGAAAATGCAGAATCAGTGTTAGGAAGTTCTAGAGAAATTGCAGCTAGGCGATTAAATAGTTTATGGGCTAAATTAGACAAAAATAAAACAATGACTAACTTATATACAGCTTTTATGGAAGAATACGAAACTTTGGGGCATATGACACAAATTAAAAATGAAAACGAAAATAAGCTGTCTTATTACATTCCACATCATGCTGTGTATAAACCAGAAAAATTATCCACTCCCCTGAGAGTTGTTTTCAATGCAAGTTCAAATACATCTAGTGGTTATTCACTTAATTCTATTTTATTAAATGGGGGAACGGTTCAGCAAGATTTATTTTCGATTATAACCAGATTCCGTACCCACAAATATGCATTCTGTGCAGACATTAAGAAAATGTACAGGCAGATACTGATTGACCCACAACAGAGAAATTTGCAAAAAATTCTTTGGAAGTCCAGTACGGACGCCCCGATAAAAATATATGAACTCAACACGATTACATATGGCACTGTTAGTGCTCCCTTTCTTGCCACGCGAACGTTGAAAGCTCTTGCTGATGAAGAAAGAAAAGATTTTCCAAAAGCTGCAGAAGTGATTCATAACGACATGTATGTTGATGATTGTTTATCTGGTGCAGGTTCCTTACAAGACGCACAGGACTTGCAATCTCAACTAATTCTGATCTTAAAAAGGGGAGGGATGGAGCTACACAAGTGGGTTTCTAATCATCCTGAATTATTACAAGACGCAGCCATATCAGAATATGCATTTGACGAACACTCGCAGCAAATTTCTGTAAAAACTTTAGGGATGCTTTGGAAACCTGAATCAGATCATTTTACTTTTAAAATTAGTATCGAACCCAAAGATGTTTATACTAAGAGAGACGTTTTGGCACAAATTGCTAAAATTTACGATCCCTTAGGCCTAATTGGCCCTATTCTAACCAAAGCAAAAATTTTCATGCAACATTTATGGGAATTAAAGATAAATTGGAATCAACATCTGCCTGCCAGTTCTCTTCGGAAATGGCAAAATTTTCTGATTAAATTGACAGAAATGAATCATCTTACAATTCCACGATATGTTTTGTCTGACAACATTGCAGGTCTAGATTTACACGGATTTTCAGACGCTTCTGGAAAGGCCTATGGAGCAGCCATCTACATAAGATCTCTCTCCACAACTGGACAGTTCAAGTCTAATCTTTTGTGCAGCAAGTCCCGTGTGGCCCCCCTAAAGCCAATGACCATCCCGCGACTAGAGTTGTGTGCAGCTCTACTTTTGACAAAACTGGTTCAAAAAATAATTCCCATCCTACAGCTATGCTTTGAAAAGGTGTGGCTATGGACAGATTCATCGATTGTTCTATTTTGGCTTAACACACCACCCCACAAACTTAAAACTTTCGTTTCCAATAGAGTCACCACGATCCAGTCTATTTCTGAGAATTATCACTGGAACCATGTATCTTCAAAATCCAATCCAGCAGATATCATCTCCAGAGGTGCAACAGCCAAGGATCTGATCAATAATGATTTGTGGTGGTTTGGTCCGGAATTTCTTCAAACGGAAATTATAGTTCCCAAACAATTTCTTACCCTCAAGGACATTGACTGTGATCATGAACTAAAAACTGATTTTAATTTATTAACTATTAATAAGGACTCTAACGATTTTTTTAATGGTTTATATAATTCTTCTAATAATTTTCTTAGATTAATTAGAGTATGTAGTTTTATTTTTAGGTTCATGAATAACAGCCGCCATAGAGATATAAAACGGAAACAGCTCACAGGAATTGAGCTACAAAATAGTTTACAATTTTTAGTAAAAGAGGCCCAGGAAGGTAAGTTCGCTCCTGAATTAGCAGCACTCAGAAAGGGACAAACTGTTCCTTCTTGCAGTAAGTTAAAGGGATTAGACCCCTTCATTGACAACTGTGGATTACTTCGTGTAGGGGTCAGATTAATAAATTCTGACTTACCTTTTGATGCTAAGCACCAATTAATTCTGCCCAATGATCATAAGCTCACTAAATTAATTTTTGAATACTTTCATAAAAAGTACTTTCACATAGGGGCTCAGGGATTAGTTCAGCAAGTACGGATGAAATATTGGCCTATAAAGGCTAAAAGCATTGCCCGAAAAACAGTGCACACTTGTGTCACATGTTTCAGGCATAACCCCAAAACGCTAGATCAGTTAATGGGAGACCTCCCATCGCAACGCGTAACACCTAACCATTCGTTTCTCAATTCAGGTGTCGATTTTTGTGGCCCCTTCCACATTAAGTACAAAAATCAGAGAAAGGGCACTTATTCCAAAAGTTATGTGGCCATATTTATATGCATGGCTACCAAGGCTATTCATCTAGAGATAGTAAGCGAGTTATCCGCTGCTGCATTCATCGCTGCGCTTAAAAGATTTTGTGCCAGGAGAGGCAAAGTAAATACGCTAGCTTCTGACAATGCCATTAATTTTAAAGGTGCGTCAACAGAATTAAATAACTTTAAGAAATTATTGGCCACTCCTAACGATGAATTATCAAATTTCTTTGCCGAAGAATTCATAACTTGGAAATTTATCCCACCACGATCTCCTAATTTTGGCGGTCTATGGGAAGCTGGCGTTAAGTCCTTCAAACATCATTTGCTTAGGGCCGTAGGTAATAATAAAATTACTCTAGAGGACTTTGAAACTCTAGTAGTCCAAATTGAGGGGATCCTAAATTCCCGACCTTTATTTCCGCTTTCTGATGACATAAATGAGTTTGAAGTGCTTACGCCAGGGCATTTTTTAATTGGCAGACCCATTAATAGTATTCCAGAGCCTAATGTTATAAATATTTCTGAAAATAGATTAACCCATTGGCAATTAATTACCAAATATGTTCAATGCATTTGGAAACGTTGGTCTATTGACTACTTAAATCACTTGCAGCAGCGCGGTAAGTGGCAATTTACAAAAGAAAACATAAAGTTAGGATCTCTAGTGTTATTAAAAGAAGAAAATCTCCCACCATGTAAGTGGGCTCTTGCCCGAATTCTGGAAATAATTCCAGGCAGGGACAACAGGGTTCGTGCAGTCAAAGTCAAAACTGCATGTGGTATATTTTTAAGAGGCATCTCAAAAGTGTGCCTGTTGCCCATTAAGGACTCTTAAATAATGTTTATGCATCATTGTATTTCTTATATATTATTTTTAAGTAATTATCTTGATTGTTTTGTATATTAGTATTTTGTATTTAAGTATCATTTTTAAGTGTTAATTAGTTATCAATTGTATTATGTTTATATTAAATGCTGAAATATTTCATATTTCATCCCCGGGCGGCATGTTCCGTTCCGGAAATAGAACGAGCTCCCCCTAGCGAGCAGTCTGTAAAAGGTTAGTTAAGCTGTTGATCGTCAAAGCATCAACACGTCTCTAAAAACACTCCATCCAAACTACGCGATGGATATTAATTATGATTTGCAATCTACTCAAATTTGTGAAATTTATGTTATGTAAATGTCTTGTGCAGTTTTAAGTGTGAATAAACTCAATTAAAAAGAAAATTAACGTCTACAGTCCACATCATATCCACCAATATTAAAAGTTTTTATCTGTGCTTTAAAAACCGATGGTACATAGAGTACGCCGCGCCTGTCCTTATGTATGTCCAAACCGTCCGTGTCTTTAAGAGTTAATATCTCGACTAATTACCGACGATTTTTTTCGAAAATCATTATCAACAATGCTTTTATACTTTTGCTACGATAGATACCTCCAGCGCTCCTCAACACCTTTGCCGAATATCTGCAAATCGACATTTTTGTGTAACGGGCAAATGCGATTTTCTCAAAAACTATGCGACTAGAGTAATCGCTATAGTTTTCCTGCAAGGCTTAAATTAACGTCTATTACCTCAAATTTTTTTCATAATTATAGTTCCTGTAGATTCGGAAATAGAGGGGGGAGGGGGGGCATATTTTTGCACTTCATTCTCGACGATATCTCTGAAAGTATAATACTGAAATTTAGAAGAAAAGTATTTTTCAGTTCAACGTTACGAAAGTTTTCACACGATACCCCACACATTATAAAAAGAAAAGATTTTATTTTTCAAGTAACTTAATTAGCCCCTCTACATTTTTTCTAAAAATATTTGTTAATGTTTAATAATCTGTAAATATATGGGTCAATAGTCTTTATTACTTCACCCAATTTAAACTTCCCACGTTCCTTAGTTTACGAGGAAAATTACTGTGACAAATAGACAGACACAGGAGTGATCTCATAATGGTTTCGTTTTTACTTTTTAAGTTCGGAACCCTAAAGATTGACTTAAAAGTAGAATAACCCATTTTTTGTTGCTTATATCTGGCATTTTGTATTTAATAAAAGGTAGTTATGTGTTTAAAATATATTCTAAAATATGGGAAATCTCATAGCATTTAAGAAAAATTACCTTATATATGAATATTACTTTCCATTTCTCTTTAACAACTTTACAGATTGCATTCATCGTCGTGGGTTTGTGCTCTTTTTAGTATCTTCCACTTTTTTTTTCCATTTCAGTATAAATTGTCTCATTTGTAAGTACAAAAATATTTCTAGGAAGCAAAGTTTATTTACTTCGGACATTTTCAAACAAAACCAAATTTTAGAAACAGACGATATTTGTCATTTCAAAGAGTAGTATGTTGATGCTAAAAAATGTTATTCTAAAACATTTCAAAAGCTTTAATTCTTGACAATACTTAAATAACCATACTCTTATTTGAATAACAATAGCAGCTGATTTTAGAAACGTTGACTGGCTGTTAGCCCTATTGAAGTAATTTTTTAAACACATACAAGTACCGTATATAATCGTGTTAAAGTCGACCCCCAATTCTTAAGCAACATTTTGAAAAAAAAAGTGAATTTTGGTGTAAGTCGAACCGCATTTCTGGTAGTATGTTGAAAAATGATTTATAATCGAGGATAAAAAAAAAATAATAATAATAAATTTTCATTAAATTAGTAAACTTTATTACGCTTCTAATCAGACTTTTTTTTAGATCCAAAGTTTTAAAACGTTATACTTATCTAAAACCGAAGAAGCCTAAACTATTTTGAAGTCTATTCACATCAATTCAATGATGCTTAAAAGAAAAAAATCTTTCAAAAATCTATTTAAGCCTTATTTACAAGGGTAAACAACTTCTTAGACTGCTAAAATATAGTACTTCTTTGTATTGTAGAACTTTTAGGGGAGAAATATAAAAGCATTCTCAAGTTGAACTCTTTTAAAAAAAGGAATTAAAATGTTGACAGAAATGCTCCTGTATTAAAGGGAATTGTACCCAAGAGAAAATGGGTGCAGAACAATTACAGGGATATTATTGTTAAGCTTTTTTTGTCAATCACAGGGAAATGGCCATTGCCCGCTGTTATCTCTATCTCAGACGTAAACCCATGTGTGATTACTTACAAGACTTGCCCATTCGCCAATTATCTGCGTTTTTTTTTTTTTTTTTTTTTTTTTTTTTTTTTTTTTTTTTTAAATAATTTGTGTATAAGTCGACTTCCCATTTTCCACTCCCAAATTTTGTCTAAAATTCTTCGACTTATACACGAGTATATAATACGGTTTTTGAAAAGTACAGGGTGTCACAAAAAGATCTGTACAACTTCAAAATTTTATTTAAAAAAAAAGAAAAAAGAATAGGCCTACAGGAAAACTAGTTATAACAATAGATAGAAAAACTCAAAAAGCTTTTTTTTTTTTTTTTCTGCTGCCTTAGTAAACCCTTACATGACATCCTTTCGTAGCACGAAAAATATCAAGACGATATTCCAATTCAACCCACGAACGTTTTAGCTTACAAACATCAAAAGTTGCTGTACAGCTGTTTGGATATTTTGTTTCAGCTCTATGAATTAATTTTCTAGGGCTCTTAGAAATGTTCCCACATACTCGTTCTACACATTTTTCCCTAGCGCTAGGGTAACCATTTTGAGTAACTGAATTCTTTACTAATCGCTTGCGTGCTGTGCAGCGCCATCAACATATACTGTACCACCAGAAAAATATTGTAGAAAAATACTTTTTAAGTTATTATGTCTATTGTTGTAACTAGTTTTGCTGTAGGCCTATTCTTTTTCTTTTTTAAAAAAAATAAAATATTGAAGTTGTACAGATTTTTTTTTAAAGATACCCTGTATCTCTTCAGCAAGAATAATGCTGAATAATCCATTGGTGAAATGTTGGGAATTTCCAAGAGAATGCATCAATAAAAACTCTGCGCCCAATGCTTGTAATAAGTCACCTATTTTCATGGATGCATTTTGATTTTATAATTGGCGATTTTATCTTTGTGCTGTTTTACTCTCTTAAATTCTATGGAATAGATACGGTTCTATAGAAAGGGACCTCTTTTGGAAATATAGCACAGAAAAAACTTTTCTTATTGTTTTAATGTTTTTTTTTTTTTTAATTTATAGATTTTTAAGTTCGCATTGATAAACATATTAATTTGAATATACGTATTATTTAAGTAATCGTTTGTGTCTATAGGGTCTATAGCCTTTTAAGGCCGGACCCGCACGATCGTGCGGGTTAGGCAATAACTAAAATTCTATCTTCCTGGGTTATCTATTCCATAAATGCAGGAATCGAGTGATTGTGCTGGTTAACAGAAACTATATTATATGAATTTTATCAACAGATAGTGAATTATCAGTTACAAGTTTCAGTTATATCATTGTTTAAAAAAAAACTGAAAAAGATGCCCGGATAGCTTCCATGTACAAATGATAGTTAACTTTTTTTTTCAAATGACAGAAATGGTATACTTTTTCATTATCATACTAATTTTGATGAAACCGATAAACAAAATGATTCCAATGGGATATTTGGAAATAATTAAATTTAAAATTTATGTTTTCGTTTTCAATTAAAAAAAATATTTTGTATTAAAAAACTGAAATTAAGTATTAAAATATGTTTTTGTGCTCTTTCTTTTGGAACAAGATGAAAAATAATTCATTAAAGCGTGCACTAAATAATTTCAATATTAACCATATTATGTAATAAATGAATGAAGTAACATATCCCTCACCCGCAAGAAAAGAGACACAACTCGACAAAAGTAAATTTCACAGAAGAGGCAAAAGAAATTTTGCATGATTTTAATGTAACATGAAATTTTAGCACTTACCTCTGCATGCAGGAATAAAAACGTGCATAAAAGCATAAAACACTTAAAAATGAAGACGTAGGATGAGGCTTGGAGGGTTGAGTCATTTTACCTCCCCACACAATCCACCCCTCTTCTGTGGTCACAAATGCACATATAGCGTAATAAAGTGATTTTCCGTATAACTACACTTATGAAACTTTTTTGTGTAGCAAGACGTACCTATAACTGGCCTATTAGTGAAATAAAACACAAAATGAATTTTTGCGAGCTGTATCACTTTTCTTGCGTTTGAGCGATATCTACTTTGTCATGGTGTCTACAGAATCTGGAAATCAGGGAATCATAGGAAAATCAGGAAGGTTTATTGATGTAGAAAAATCAGCGAAAAGACGGGGAATTTTGTAAAAATACTCGAAAATCAAGGAAATTTGTCTATATGCGAAAATATTTGCATTTTCGCCTTGCCAACGAGGCTGATTCATCTATTTTACATGCTATATTTTTTCACGTGCTGATTAGTTTTTCCCAATATTTTTAAAAAGATGCACACTGTATAAGATTTTGATATTTAACACAAATTAAGGTGATCAGTTGTCCTCATTTTCTGTGGATAGTGCTTATATTGAAGGCAATTTACCCATTTTTGAAAATTTTAAATGATACATTAGCATAACCTGACCAGGTGGCCAGCTTAATGCAATTAGCTATCAATCAGTGGTAGATATGTCTTAAAATTGAATATTTTTCAGAAAATGAGGAAATTTAGCTCGCGACTGTCTTGGTCTGACGGGACAGGAGTCTTAAAATCCATTTTAAATACAGATTTTTCTGTAGATGTTATGCTGGGTTGTGTTTGTTGTATATTCATTAACATATTTGATATCGTATTTTTTGGAATGGATATTTTTTTCAGTGTGATATTGCAATAATTTTCTTTAAGTAATTCATTTGCAATATTTGAACAGTGTTTTAAAATAAATTTTCGAGGAATTTACTTTACAAGGAGAGGCCAACATAAACTTACAAAAAAACACTTTGGAATCAATTGTATTTCAAGATTAACAAAAAAGAAAAATTCAACCTCGAGCACCGTAAATTGATTTTAATAATATCACCTGCCAATATTTACTTTTTTATTTACATATTAAAGAGAAATCTAAATAATAGCATAATATGATTGATTCTTAGAAAACTATGTTTTAAATATCATTTTCTCTTTTTCGAGACTCTGCCTAACTTTTCTAGCATTAAAAAAAAAAAAAAAAAAGCAATTTAACAAATTACAACGACCATTTGGAAAATGATTTTTTCGAAGACTAAAATTTAAGACATAAAAAATCGCACGGAGTTGATCATACATTACGTACGCCATGGATTAAACATTAATATTCCTGGACCAATTTTAAATGAAATTTCATTTTTAAACTTCTAAACATTCCACAATATTACTTTTTATATCGTCGTATAGAGAAAAAAAATTTATTTTTAATTGCAATTTGTTTGAAAGCTGTATCTCAATTTGTTTCTGAGTTATTAATTTTTTTTGTAGTTTTTATTACTTTTTTATCATAGTGGCAACAGAAGTATCCATCTCTGTTGAAAGTAAAGAGAAAATACAGATTACTGTATAGACTAATCAGAAAACGAATAAAATGCGGGATTCAACTAATAAAACGCTTCAGATGAGTTTTTGATTTCCTACCCTGAACGAGGACAATAACCATTTTTCCAAATGGTAAAAAAAAAAAAGAAAAGATATGTGCAAACATTTTGTATGTAGCTTTTCCGGTATATATATATATATAAAACATTGTACATACATTTTGCATGATGTATATGAAAATTGTAAAGATATAGTTTTTTTCTGTATGTATTAAATACTGATTTCAGACATTTTCTGTGTTTATTTTATATGCTTAATAAACTAATTGACATTGTACTTTTTGTGTTGTTCATTTCATTTTCATGTTTTTATTACTTTCTTCTATCTTTACAAGAAGAAAGTATTGGATTCGTGAAAATTTTCGACTTCCGGTTTTCGACGGATTTACATGTTTTAGAATGTCCAGAACACAATTTGATGGTTTTTAGAAAATGTCTGTCTTTGAGTCTGTCTGTCACTCTGTCACTCTGTCTGTGAGTCTGTCTGTCACTCTGTCTGTGAGTCTGTATGTGACAAAAATTTTGTGGGCGCTCTATCTCAAGAACTAATGCACAGAATTTCACAAAACTTATTATTTAGTTATACCTTGATATAAACTAGACCTGATTAGTTTTTGGTGAAAATCGCCCAACAGGTGGCGCTGCTATGCGGCGTTTTTCACGATTTCTGCAATAGCTATATCTCAAGAACTACTTGCACGGATTTTTATAAAACTTCAGATTCAGTTAGTCCAGGATATAGTTTGGTGCTGATTGCTTTTTTGTGAAAATCGCCCAACAGGTGGTGCTGCTATGCTGCATTATTCATGATTATCGCAATAGCTCTAACTCAAGAAAAAATGCACGAATTTTCATCAAACTTCAGATTTCGTTAGTCCTTGATATAAATTAGTGCTCTTTAATTTTGGTGTAAATCGCCCAACAGGTGGCGCTGCTGTGCTGCATTTTCACGATTTTCGCAAGAGCTGTATCTCAAGAACTATTGCACGGATTTTCATCAAACTTCAGATTTAGTTAGTCCTTGACATGAATTGACGTGTAAATTAGTGCTGTTTAATTTTTGGTGTAAATCGCTCAACAGGTGGCGCTGCTATGCTGTATTTTTTGCGATTTCCGCAATAGCTTTATCTCAAGAACTAACGCTTAGATTTTCAACAAACTTCAGATTCAGATATACCTTGATATCATTTAGTGCTGTTTATTTTTAGTGTAAATCGCTCAACAGGTGGCGCTGCTATGCTACATTTTTCAGAATTCCCGCTGTAGCTCTATCTCAAGAACTAATGCACGAATTTTCATCAAACTTCAAATTCAGATATACTTTGATATTAATTGGTGCTAAATTCATGTAATTTCTTGTACTATTTAAATGATTTAATTGACGTGATTTATATAGAAGAAAGTTTTGTGATGGCCACAACATACTAGTTTTTATTTTTCATATTTACAACCAATTTCTTTCTGAATGAGTTATTTTTTCAAAAAAACATAGAGATTCTGTATTTCAATTTTTATTTCTTTATAGGTTGAAATATAGCTACGCTTTTAGGAAAACACTGGTATAGCATAGTTTGAGTTGTTTTAACCCTTTCATATCCTGATGGTACATTTGCGTACCATTAAATAAAATTCAATGTAAAATTTAATTAGTCTACTAAAAGTAGATTGCGCTTTTCATAGAAAATAATTTGCTCAATCCTATTTAGAAAGCACAGTGGAACAGTCGAAGCTTAATATTTTTTAATGGGGTTATTTCATCCGTAGATTAACATACAAGCGCGTCTATTCCGATCAAACGCCCGCAAAGTTGTGAAAGCTATTCCGCAAAAGGGAGGGTTTACGGGAGAAGGGGGAAAAGAACTGAAAGTCGCTATTCTAAACAAACATCTTTCACCTTCCGCAACTGCTGATGTCACGTACGATTTAAGAATAAGAGAATCGATTTTTAATCGAATATTAGCATGTATTAACCAATGAGAGTGCATCAACAACTTTTAAAGGGACAGAATATAATGTTTTGAATAATAGCTGACCAGTTGAAGAATATTTCTTTTAAATGTTAAATTTAAAAATACTTAATATCCGAGTGTTATTTTAATAACAAGCTCATATTACGTATTAATATTTTTATTGCTCTAGCTTATTCCCATGAATGTATCATTTATTTTCCTATCAAATTAAAATTTATTAATTTAAAATTACGGACTATGTTAACCTTTTACTTTAGCTTTAAAGCCACAGCTTTTCTATGATGGTATTTTTTCTCACAATTAAATTCATTTAAGAAAAACAAAGAACAGATTGATACATTTCAGTAAGAATAGATTTATAGATTGGAACTTCCAAAAAAGCAATAAGGAGCAGGGCTGTAAAATGACTTAAATTGGTTCTGGATGCAGGATGCATGAATGTCATTCACGCTAGATAAGCATATACTTTGCTAAATAAAATATTTAAAAAATATTATACGAATTAAAAATCGAGGTACCACATATAGGCGCCATAATAGCTGCAGTTTTAAAGTATATGTTGGTGTATATATATATACTATATTATAGCCAGTTTTATATATATTTGCATTTACAAGTTCCTATGATTAACTTTTGTATTATTTTTTCCCTTTGATTTTTAGACATTCGATTTCATTTTAAGTATATATATATATATGTATACTGGCTAACTGATGGAGGGGGGAAGGGGGCATTAAGAGTTTAAAAACCAGAGAGAGCACTTAAAAACTGATGACATACATATGAAATTTTTTTTGTTACGATAAATACGTGATATTTAAAAATCAACGCAAAGGAAAGCTGAAATATTTCGAGAAATTTTTTCTTGCATTTATTTTAAAGCTTCCTTCTTTAGTGCCAAAAGAATGATACAGAAAATGGGAAATAATAGTAGCAGAGTGTGTTATTGTTATTCCTGTTTTCTCTCTTTTTTTATTTTAATTTTATCACTATAGAAGGGGCGGCCTCCTTTTGCAAAGTTTTGAAGCAGCTCAATGTTAAATTTATTTTGGTTGCTTGTTCTTTTCATTCAGCTTATTTATACTAGACTCTATTTTTACAATTAGCTGTATCACAAAAGTTCTTTTATACTAATTAATTAATATTATTAATTTATACTTCTTAAATTGAATTTTATAACAAGAATAATGTATATAGGCTCAAACCGAAACAACATCTACTTCTATGCAATTGTATTCTTTCACAAGCGCCCCCCCCCCCCCAATTTAAATCAATTTAACATTTTTGTCACTTTTAAAAATCACTTATTACTCGGGCTAACTGTACATATATTTTTATATAACTGAAAATTAAAATACAAAATATTATTGAAATTGTTATTTTTATTTATGTTACACAATTTCATTTCATATTATTTATAATGATTAAATACAAACGATTGGGGGAAAAAATGTACGTTTATGCTACGTGTAGAGTTTTTAAACATCAAATTTCATGATAACATGTTTATCAATGTCTCTTAATTAGTGTCTTTTCCAATATATTTAGCAATCTTGAAAAGCTCAGAGCTTTAAACAAACTGTTTAGACACTGTTTAGAGTGAAAAAGTTAGAAAACTCTTAAAAGCATTATACCCATACTTAATATAGCAAGCTTTTGCTATAGACCTATCAATACTTCATTTGCACTGACGAAATTTATACTAAATTAAAAGTTGATAATTTATTGTGTAAATTAATATAGGGTAGATGTGCTAGTAACAGACACCATTCAATGTTTTGGTTTATAAAAAAAAAAATAACCAATAAAAATTTAGCTTTTATTATTTGTTTCATAACTTCCTCTTGCATATTTTATAATCTTGCATTATTATTAGTCATTTTCCAGTAATGGACACCCCGTGTAGTCATTGCTAAAAATGCAATTTCAGTAATGTTTATATTACATAAAATATTGACTTAACTGAAGACCTAAATAATAAATTTAATTTTTAAATTACACTTACCAAAATGTAATAACACCAAAACTTTTATAAATAGCTGCTTTTAAGTTATTTTATATGGTTAATAAAATTTCAATAATTTATTCTTTTTTTTTTTTTTTTAATGTATATAATAACTCTGACTTGCACTTTTTATAATATGGCAATCAAACCAGTCAAGAAGCAAAAAATATAATTTAAGGGCATAGTCAAACAGGGGTTCATAGAGCTTAACCCCCCCCCCCCCATTTAAATAAAAACAATTAAGTTACAGAAATTGTTAAAAATCTGTCTTAAATGTTCCCTTATTCATCTCTGAAAATATATATATATATTACTGTAATGTTAATTAAAGTTATAGTAATCATGAAACTAGTAAATCTGCAGATCAGTGGCCTCAAACATCAATTCTACAGTTTTATTTTGAGAAATATTTTATTTAGTGTTTAAAATATCCAACTCACAGTATCATTTTTTTCATATTTGTAATATTAATTATTACAAGTAATATATCAAGTAGTCTCTGGAAGTTGTTAAAAATAGTGAGACAAAGCTATTGCTATACACTAATACTCAAAACTTTTTTTTTAAAATTATTATTAACTTTTAAATCTCCCACTGTCTCAATAATTTGACAGCTGTAATTGCTTGATATTTAGTATTTTAAACTATCCATCTGAAATAATTAAAATATCTATCGTCTGATAATTACAATAATTGATGAAAACAGTGAATGATTATCACAAATATTTTATTAAATACTGGCATCCTAATTGTTAAATTTATTTCAAAATCAGTGTTTTGTTTCATTAGTATGCTTTCATTAAATTCTGGTTCTAAATAGTCATAAAAACAATTATATCTGTTACTTTTTGTGGGATGTCTATTACTGAAACAGAGAGTGTCCATTACTGGACTTTTGGGGTGTTTTGATATATTTCTGTTATTTAAAATTGAGTTTTTATTCATATTCGGAAATGAAACTATCAGAATGGTTAAATATTGTTGATAGATTAATATAATATTGAAAAAACTGGAATATAATGATTATAATTTATTAATAAAAAATAATTTTAAAAGAAATTTCTTAAGGGTGTCTATTACTGGCACATCTACCCTATTTGAGAAATGTACTATACAGCAGGATTTTCTTTTATTTTTTTTTAAGCCAACAAGTACTAGAGAAATAAATACCAATTAAGATGTTAATCTTAATCCAAAATGTTGAAGTCATTAAACTTAAAAACTTAAATTTGTTAATAAACATCATTAAATTATAACTTTCAGCTAATTAGATTTTTTCAGTTTGAAAATAATACAGACATTTGTTATCTGCAAACTGACTAGTATTTATTATCATCTTTACTATTAATATTATTTTGTCTTAGATGTAATGCAGATAGAGTAGTTTATTTCCCCCCCCCCCTTAAACTGAATAAGTAATAATATTTGATCTCTGTGAATTAAATACTTTCACATAATAAATACTCAATCATACATCATACATATTCTCAACCAGTCACAATGTGAAATGTTTTCAGTGTTTTATTATTATTAACATGTTGTATTATACTGAAGAGTAAAAACAATTTTCAAGATAAGACATATTTATAAATGCCACAATATAGTTTCAAGAATTATCATTTAATCATTTTTTAATAATTCATACTATGTAATCATAATATATTTTTACTTCTTCATTGCACGATTACAGATAAGCTTTAAAAATGAAAATCTGGATGATAAACAGTACAATAAAAGTATCTTTACAAATTTATATTTTATCAATTTTATTTCTTACGTGTGCATTTAAAATTTATTTCAAATTAACATAAAATGCTGAACAAATTAATACGTTACAGTTATCGAAAATAACTTATCCACAAATCATGGAAATTGTTGCTTACTGCAGAAAAATAAGAAATTAAACTTATTGTTTAAATACAGCAGTTCATGTGTCAGCTTTATTATTATTATTATTATTATAATTATAAATCATCAAATCTAATTCTTAGGGATTAGTAACAAAAAGATATAAAAACTTCATTACTAAATTATTAGGAACTAAATAAATATCATAATTTTACAAAAAGTAAACAAATATTTTTTTAATGGATGCGATAGTATTTCGCTTTCACGAGATAAAAGTCAAAACTGTCAATACCAAGATTCTAATGATATATGACTTATCTTGGTAATAACTAAGAAAAAAAGTAAAGGTTTTATAGTAGTAAAAAAAAAAAAAAAAAAAAAAAAGAAAGAAAAGCTATCTTTCAACGATAATACCACATATCAAAAGGTACCGTAACACTGAAAAAAACATTTCACATACCTGTATTTTAAATGAGTATTCCCCTTATGTTTTGTTTTGATGTTAGCTCCTATCTATAACAAGTGATTTTTAAAATCTGTGTTATTTATTTGCAGCACAAAATTTACTATAACAGCATTTTGCAAGCGTCACATGGTTCTTTGCACGCTATGCTACCGAAAGTCCGCCATCTTTTTTTACTACTTACGAGTCTTTTGTACCTCCCGCAAATAGTTATCACGTGACAACCGCAGTTGCGATTGCTCTGCGAGAGTGAAACCGTCCGTACGTTTGATCTGTTTCGTGATTTTAGACGCGCCTCGCAAATCCACGAGGAAAGGGGAGTTACGGGAGAAAAGTGTTTGATCGGAATAGGTGCGATCGGACATTCCCATAGAGCGTAATGGTAATGCGATAGTGATCGCGGCGCCTTTAATGACAATGGGGAAGAAACTTCCCATCCTTGTAATATTTTCGTTATTGAACATCTACTTTATTGTAATCTTTCTTTTTTTAATGTTGCATGTTTACGCTTTCAACAGAATGTTACACCGATACATGAATATAGAATAGATGTTCTATTCTATATATCTAATATCTATTCTATGTTCATGCACTGATATATATATATATTTTCGTACATGATGGGTGAACGATTTAAGTACAACGGAAAACAAGCTAAAAATTTCATTTTGAAAATTATACGTCATGTAAATATGATATAATTGGATTTAAAGCTATATAAAGCGATGGTGTAATGTAAAAATATACAAAATATTGAACTCTATAAGTCCCAGAAACTTTCATGAATATTCCCATTTGGTAGAAAAATTTTTGCAGACGATGTTTTATTAATTTATGAAGTTTAATGTATTAAACAATCATTACAATAATTTTTTAAATTTACGCATTTTCACTTTCTCACAAATAAAATAAAATGATTGTTGTAAATAACATATACAATTAGTTCAGTAGTATTTATGATATTAACATATAAGAAATAATAATAAAATTATAGATAGTGAAAAATTCCTTTTTGCAAATTTTTAGAATTATATAAATCTAAACGTTAAAATAAAGCAAAACATAGAGATACTGATAAAATTGTATTCGATGTGAACAAATTAACACAGTACCCGAATTTAATTTGTTACAATTTTATCTGATTAAATTACATATTTGCGTTTTCAACAATATTTCCTGTTTTCAACAGAATGTTACACCGATACATGAATATAGAATAGATGTTCTATTCTATATATCTAATATCTATGTTCATGCACTGATATATATATCTTTTTCGTACATGATGGGTGAAAGATTTAAGTACAACGAAAAACAAGCTAAAAATTTTGTTTTATTAATTGACGGTGATTTATTAATTTAAGAAGTTTAATGTATTAAACAATCATTACAATAATTTTTAAAATTTACGCATTTTCACTTTCTCACAGATAAAATAAAATGATTGTTGTAAATAACATACAATCAGATCAGTAGTATTTATGATATTAACATATAAGAAATAATAATAAAATTATAGATAGCGAAAAATTCCTTTTTACAAATTTTTAGAATTATATATATCTAAAAGTTAAAATAAAGCAAAACATAGAGATACTGATAAAATTGTATTCGATGTGAACAAATTAACACAGTACCCGAATTTAATTTGTTACAATTTTATCTGATTAACTTACATATTTACGTTTTCAACAATATTTCCAAGGGGTTTTCTTTTATATTATAATTACCATTTTGTAAGTTAAAGCTGAGCAAACAAGTACAACAGAGAAAAAAAAAAAAAAAAAAAAAAAAAAAACAGCGACCCCTCTAAATAAATCAAACATAAATAAAATATCGTCTGCCCCTGGTTCGTTTAGGAAAGAATAGATATTCAAAACATAGAGAGTAAATATATTTCATCAACATAGGTCAATTTAGGAGACTTGTTAATTCTTCCCCGTTGTCGGTAGTGACGCTAGTACTGTTGCCATTACAGATTTTGGCCGCAAATGTCCCATCTTGTATTTTAATCTATGATTTCATCAACTATTTAAAAAGGAGTAGCTTTTTTATCTCATTAAATAATATTTTATGAAAAATTTGCAACTACAAAACACTTCACATATAAATTTCCGACTGGGCGAAAAATGTCCAGACCAGGATTCGAACCAGAGATCTCTTGGCTGATGCTGCCAATGCTCTACCATCTGAGGTATCCCGGACGAGTCTGGTGGAATTTTTTCACCCAGCTAACCTTATTGATTATAGCATCTCGTTTGAAATCTGTTACAGCTCAACAGAATAAATCGCATGTAATGAAACTCCAGAAATCGCTGAATACGTAATTACACTTGATTAACTTAAACACAATAATTTTAATTTGTAAATAATTCATATCAGATATGATTTATTTACCAATTAAAATAATTGTGTTAAAATTAATCTAGTACAAAACACTTCTCTGTTACAGATAGAAATACAATACATTTATTTACACTGTTCTTATAAGAACAGTGAGCAATAATAAGAACAACTTATTACAGCGATTTCCATAACAGTATTTTTACTTAATTAATCTAATTGTTCTTGTAAATATTTTGCACAAAGAGCTATAACTACCGATTTATTAAAAGAGTTTTAATTTTAAAAAATTATCTAAAAATCAAACTGTTATAAAAAATGTTGTTCTGGATACCTTAGACATTAATGTAAGTAATTATTCAGGTGAAGCAATTTTTTTAATTCAAAATTCAGAATGTAAAAGGTTAAGGCGGTTCTCAATTCCCCTGCTCAACAACGCGAAACTTTCAGACTCATTTTTAAACGCAATTTAATTTTTAAAAAATTATCTAAAAATCAAACTACAGTGACCTCTCACTTATACGACTTTCAAGGGACCGTAGAAAAAAGTCGTATAACTGAGAGAGTCGTATAAGTGAGAGACCGCCTTATAATACAAGTTTCAAACTTTATAGGCATTAATTATTTTACCTATACTAAAAACGATAAGTTTTGAGCACTAAGAACATATTTTAACAAAATTTGTAAAATGTGTTAAAAAATTAAACATAAAATATGTTTAAAAAGTTCACAAAATTGTTCATTTACCACTATGTTTATTTTAAAAATTTACAGATAAGATTTTCTCAAAAAATGAAGTGATATTAGTTTGTTTCTGTCGTAGATGGAAATAGAAAATGTCTTTCTCTAAGTCTAATAAAGCTTTTAAGCTAGTTTGGGAATAATCATTTTGATGGACATAATTCTTTAATTTATTTAAAGCGGTACTTGCTTTTGAAAAATTTACAACAGCAGGAACATTGCTCTCACCTTGGTCATCCTCCTTGCTCACGTCTTCATTATTAATATCCTCAAAGATTTCTTCAGCAGTTCTCAGTTCTGACAGAAGACGCTTATCATCACATTATACATAATCTTTGAAATTAATACCTTCGTCCATAAACATTTTATTCGAGTCTTCGTTATTAAAGGATTCCATACGCTCTCAATATCAGGTTCATTCGTTGTACTAGCAGTTTGGTCTTGTGGGAAAACTGAATTTCCTAAAACAAATTTTAAAATTTAATTTGCTGCAGAAACAGCAGATCTTTTACATCGGGATGTGATGGACATTGATCCATTAGAAGTAAAACCTTTCTTTCTTGTTTTTGAAATTTATCATCCATCTCTTTTCAAAAATCAATGGAAATCTCTGATGTCATCCATGCTTTTTTTAAATTTCTGTAGCCGCATGGCAATTATTTTTTATTCTTAAAGTATCGAGATTTTCTTGATTTTCCTATTACTAAAGGTTCTATTTTTTCTGAACCATCACTATTTGTGCAAAAAAGGATAGTTAATCATTCTTTAATTTTTCTGCCCCCTTGACATAGTTCTTCTTTGTATGACAATGTCTTATCTGGCATCAGCTTGAAAAACAGTCCGTTTCATCACAGTTAAAAATGTCTTTAGATCCCTTAATCCTTAATTAACATAAGTAGATTTTGCAATCATTGTCTAACATCATTTCCATTAACACATGCGCTTTCTCCTGTGATGCGGCGATGCAAAAGTCGATGTCTTTATTTAGCTTCTCGAATCACCGCAAGACGCTGAAAAATTCTCGATTCCATACTTCTCAGTAAGAGTGCGAGCCTTTTCTTTTAAAATCACACCATCTATCGGTAAATTTGAAGCTCGCATTTGGTTAAACCACGCGATTAATGCTAATGTCAATTTTTTAAATCTGCCACATTGTATCCTGGATCTCTTTGAATCGACATTTTCAGATGCATTTATAATGACATTTTTATTTTTCAGAATTTCTTTTAGTGTCGATTCTGGCAGATTGAAGAGAGCAGCTAATGCCTTCTTTGATTGTAGTAAATTTTTATCATATTCCTTAATGGTTTCAACTTTGAATTGTATGCTTAATGCTTTACGTTTTGACATTTTCAGTTTAGGTATCGACATGCAGCAAACTGAAAAAAATACAGTGAAATGAATAACCTTTCACGCGTCTAGTACGGAAGCTTGTAGCGATTTGGGACGTACGCGTTTTTTCCCCTTCGCTGTGCGGGCTGTACGCGCATAGGTCTTTTGGCATGATAATAGCTTGGGATGTGCTTCCAATATGTTCTCGCTTTAGTATTTTTTTCTAGTGATGTTCAAGAACTGCCATTTTCGATTTGTTAAGTTTAAAATAAAAGTCAATTTTTCTTAAAACAACCTCATTCCTAAAAGACGACGCATTCCTTAAAGCTGTTAAAATTTTAAAGGAAAATGCATTTTGCAAAAACCCTGATTTCTCCACCAGTGCCATACAGAGACGTGATCTGCAGGTAGTCATTTGGCTTTTGTTAAAGGGCAGACACAAGAGAATTCCATACAATCACCCTCCCGCCATAGATTTCATCTTTAATAACAAACGAAGGTAGATAAGAAATGTTATTCATTATTCATAAACACTTTAACAATAATGAAAGGATAAATGTAAAAAAACGTGAATGATTTGTACTTTAAAGATTATAAAAATTAATTCTGAGTGAGAAATGTAATATCGCCTGAACCGTTTAAAGCGTCGTATAAGTGAGAGAAGCAGTCGTATAACTGAGAGAAGTTTAGCATTATTTCCCATAAAGCGTGGACGGGACCGAGAGAATTCGGCGTATAACTGAGAGAGTCGTATAACTGAGAGTCGTATAAGTGAGAGGTCACTGTATTATAAAAAATGTTGTTCTGGATACCTTAGACGGTATCCGGAAAAAAGGTGACCGGAAAAAACGTGACCGGAAAAAATGTGACAGAAAAAACAAGAGCGAAAAAAACGTGACAAGGAAAAAAGGTGACCGGAAAAAACGTGACAAGGAATTGTTAAATATTGAACTTGTCGATAAATAAATGCTAAAAACTAAAGTAAAGTTTTTCCACTGTCAGTTTTTTACAGCGTTGAGGGGGGGGGGGGGGGAGTACAGAGTTACTGAGTGGGTTAGAATATTTTAAGATTTGGTCCAAGAAAACGCAATTTTAACATTTCATTAAGAGAAGTTTAACATGACTTCTACAAGGGACAAGCTGGTGCTTTCTACGGAGAGGGGGGGGGGGGGGTTATTAAGGAAATACAATTTATAGATTCTTTCAACTTCACATTCGCGAACGCGAATACAAATATTTTTCGTTGATATCTATGAATGCTAATATTGAAAAAAATTGAAAATTCGCTTACGATAATTCTATTTAACATCACTACTTGATATTTGATATCCGCGAACGGTAATACTAATATTTTCCGTTGATGTTTAAGAATGCTATTATAGAAAAAATTCCTGAATATTCGCATATGAAAATTCACATTTACACCACTACTTAATTTGGAATTATGTGAATAAGAATACTTTCCGTTGATAATTAGAATGCAAATATTGAAAATTGTTGTTAATGTTCACATACGACAATGCTCGTTTACATAACAACTTGATTTTTGACTTACACAAGTATAATATCATATAAACTTTTTTTTTTTTTTTTTTAAGAAGTTAGTTATAATAGATACGATCGGAAAGTTTTATTTTATTATTTTTATTTTATTTAACGCTATTTGGATTTTTGGTTTATTAACATAAAATTATACTATTAATAATAATAACAATTTTTAGACTTTCTGAATCACTTATCAATTTATAATTTTTTATGTCCTGATCAGTGGCATTAGTATTTTCTGATATTGACAGAACAAATAAAGATAAAATAATAATAAGTAAATATCTTTGTTAAGATACGCCTAAAATTAGAAATTAGCATAGTTTGTTACTTTTTTTTTGTTGTTGTTGTTGTATTAAGCAATTGATTGAAGTCGAATTTTTTACAATTTTCGGTTTCATCATGGAATTTCCAGATATAATCTAAATATTTAAACTAAACAAAATAAATTAAAATAAACATTTCTATAATACTCGAATCACGGAAAAAAAGCGCACATACGAAAAAACAAATCGGATAAAAGACCCTTGGAAAGTATTGTATTTATTAAGTTGTATACATAACAGAAAATAAAATATGTAGTTTGTTTTTTAAGGAATTTAATATCTATTTTAAAAACATAGTAAAGCTTAGATTTTTTTTAACGACATGAAGGCCATATTTAAAAAATAATTTATTTATTTATTATTCATATATTTGTATACATAACAGAAAATATGAAGTTCGGTTTTTTTTTAGTTTTTGAGAAATTTAATATCTATGTAATTTAAAAAAACGTAGTAAATATTAGTTTTTTTTTTTTTTTTTTTTTTTTTTTTTTTTTTTTTTTTAACGACAGGAAGGCGATATTTAATAAATAATTTATTTATTTATAATCAAAAATAATATTATACATAATTTATAAATATTATTTAGACTTTGCCCAAATGACACCTGAGAATTCATTAAAAGAGTAAGGGTATTTGTTTCAGAAAAATTCTTTTCGGGAATTTAAATGCAAAATTTACTGTTAATTTTATTTAATAATTAAAAAAAAATCTATAGCTTACTAAAAATATATAATTGAATAAAAATAAAATATTTCAAACTAAATAAATATGGCTATTAAAAAAAAATGTACTCAAATTTTGAACTTTAAGGAAAAATCATGCTTTCACCCATGGATCCCCTCAGGTTAAATCCTTAATCCTTCAACAAAGAGAGTGGTTCTTCTTATTATTGATTGAAAATCATTCAAAATATTTTGCTTTCTATTTGATTGTAACAGGCGTTTTGAAGATTGTAGTTTTAAAAGAATGATAGACAGGTATTATGTTGGCGAAGAGTACATTGGAATTTTACAATTAACTTCAATATACATATTTGAAAGTGATAGAAGATAAACCAAAGTTTTTGAGAATGGTTTTTATTGAATGATATTAATCTGACAGACGAATAATATATAATAAAAGGCTTGTTTCTTCTGTGAAATTTTTACGTTCCAGCCATCGTGTTTTATGAGATATTTTCATATAAATAATGGGAAATAATGTTGATTTTAAATATTTCACACAATTTCAGATTGTGTATAATGAATAACTTTGAACCGGATTATTGGAACAAATACTCAGCTGTATTTATCCTTTTTAAGTATTCCCTGAAGTGTCATATGCTATATTTCCAGAGACCTCACAAGTATAAAGACGGAATTATTTTTTGTTTAACTATTGCAGATTGATGTATAATAATTTAAGAGGTTGGTTGGTTGTGCTTATGAGGGCCAATTATCAACGCGAGGGATATGGGGCCAAAAGGTGTGGGTGCCTCCGTGGGGGTCTTTCTAATGGAACCTAACCCGTATTTACGCATGGAAATCCATGGTTAGAAGAAAACTCCGAACTATTAGGCCGACGGGCGCGATTGGGTTCGAACCCAGCACCTCCCGTCTACCACCTTCGAGAGCAGAACCTCTCGGCCACTGGTGCGGCAATAATTTAAGAACTCACATTGTTTTAACCTTGCTCTAGATTTAGGAAATGTACAAATGTCATGTTCTTACAACAGAACACCCCCCCCCCCCCTTTCCAATCTTTCAACTGCAAAAGAAATCATCTTTTTAAAAATACTTTTTTTTTGTGCACCAATAATGATTTTGGAACATGATAGAGTAAAGCATCTGTAACTCATTCTAAACTGTATTACTACTAATTGATGCATGAAAGGAATTTTATAAACAGTTATTTTAATGGTATTTTGAAGAACTGTCGTTACATAAGCGGTTAATTTATTATTTAATTGCTAAGTTTCATGTTTTCCATTTCCACGTTCGCTAATGCCATTACGAAATATATTTTACTATTACTGGAAATATTTTATGTATGAACATTTCCAGAACTTTTTATCGATCAGTTTCCAAAGAATTGATCAGAAATATAAATCTTAATTTTCCCATGCGTTTTTTTTTTTTTTTTTTTTTTTTTTTTTTCCCGCTTACCAAATTAAATAAAAATTCTAAAACTAAGACAATTTCTTAAAAATCAATACAATTAAGAATACTATTGAGAAATTATATAGAAATTGCTATTGGTGAAGTAATGTAATAGAAAAGAAGAATATTACGAAGATTAAAAGCGAAGGACTAGATGTAGAAAATGAAACATTGTAAAGTCCTTTAAAAAACACAAAAGAAAAATTGTTTAACTGAACCTTTTGTGACAAGTCAGGAGGTTTTCCGGGTATTTCAAGATTTATTGCATTCCACAGGTGCAATAAGTTTCGTTGAAATACATTCATGGATTTTGATATAGTATACAAACCATTTTTCTCTCTTTAAATACAAAGGGATAGGAATGAAGTTTATAATTACGAGTACATCCTAAAGGTCTTTATATTTATCTGGCATAGCTTGTCAAAGTTACAGTACAAGTTTACATTTTTGTTATAGTCAAACCTAAGCCCTTTTGTTACTCAAACCTAAGGGATTCTAGTTTACCCTGTTGTCCATACCAGCCCGCCCCTAGAGAAAATAGATAAGCACACGATAAAACCCTGAGTAAAATGTCATATTTTGATGTTAGTAGACTAATCTCAAAATTGTATCTCATATTTATCTATTTTATTACACCCACAAATCTGCCCCTTACATAAATATAAAGAAAAGTACCCAGTTAAACGGGTGGCATTGAGCTCACAGGCTATTCACACTAATTGTATATTGTACTATTATTTCAAAGAATAATGCACCTCAAAAAATAAATGAAGGGGGATTAGCCTCCGCCCCCCCCCTATACTTAACCAATCAACCTCCAAATCTAATCAAGGAAGCTCCTTAACATAATAAACCGGTATACCAAATTTGAAGCAAATCAGATAATTCTGCATGAAAAAACCATATCGTTAAAGTAAGTTTTATACTTAACTAATGAACCATCAAATCTAATCAGGAAAGCTCTTTATCAGAATGAACATAGAAAAAAATAAAATCAATTGGATAATTCCGCATGCAAATCAATTTATCTAAATTAAGAAGAGGAGACATGCCCCCTTTCCCCCTTTTATATTTAACCAACGAATCTCCAAACCTAATGAAGGAAGCACCATATGGGAATAAACCGATATATCAAATTTGAAGCAAATCGAAAAATTCTGCATGAAAAACCCATTTATTTAAATTAAGGGGGGAGTAGCCCTCCCCCCTCTTCATACTTAACCAATAAACCTCCAAATTTAATCAAGGCAGCTCCTTAGCATAATAAACCGGTATACTAAATTTGGTGCAAATCGAATAACTCTGCAGGAAAAACCCATTTATCTAAATTAAGGGGGGGGGGTCTAGCCCCTTTTCCCCCATGTATACATAACCAATGAACCTCCAAACCTAATCAAGGCAGCTCCTTAACATAATAAACCGGCATAGCAAATTTGGAGCAAATCTAATAATTCTGCATGAAAAACCCATTTATCTAAATCAAGAGTGTGGCTAGCCTCCTCTCCCCTTTATACTTAACTAATGAACCTCCAAAACTAATCATGGAAGCTCCTTAACATAATAAATCGGTATACCAAACTTGGAGCAAATCGAATAATTCTGCATGAAAAACCCATTTTTCTAAATTAAGGGGGGGAGTAGTCCCCCCCCCTTTACTCTTAACCAATAACCCCAAAAAGTAATCAGGGCTAAGCACCTTATCAGAATGAACCTGGAAATAAAATTGAAGCAAATCGGATGTTTCTGTCAAGAGTTGTCGCGTTACGTACATACAGACGTAAGTGCATACATACATACAGAACATGCGTGCACATTAGCCCTTGGGCTTTTATAGCCTGTGAGATAAATAGAAGGATAATGAAAAAATTCCTCTAAAGAAAATGCCTTCTCTCTTCGTCTTTATTTTATTCCCTTTACAAGCGTTGTACGTAATTTTTTCCCTCCCCTCCGCCCTCCACTGTACCCAAGAGTCATTATTGATTAAAGTTTTCCTTCTATACGTAAAAAAAAGTTTTGATTTGGAAATGGACCAATGAAAATCTGCGTAGATATTCTCGGCCGATCGGCATCCAGTTTGAATGCTTAATCATGGCCTTTCTTCGTTAATATTAAAAAAACTGTTGCATACAAAAATATGAAAATCGGTAGTATTGTAGAGAAATGTTTGATAAACACGTTGATGCAGACAGTTTTCAAATCGAAGAATCATTTTAAGAGATATTTAACGCCAAAGTTGGACAAAATCGTTCCATTAAAAAAGTTTTATAGGAGCAAAAACTGTTCATAGGAATTTAATCATTTTTAGATCATTTTATGCGTCAGAATTTCCTAGTGTGCAGACTGCATTTAGTATTTTAATTTGACTCATTTTTGATGTTTTATCTCTATTTTAAATTCAAATTTTCAGCATTTTGAGACATATTTTTTACAAAATTTAGAAAATTGTATTAATTTAAACTGTTGCCAACTGTATAAACAGCGCAAACAATTATGTTTGCTTCAAATTAAAAATTTATTTTACACGTGAGTATTATAAACAGAAAATATAAAAAGCAGGAACTCATTAAAAATTACGACATAAAAACTGTACTTACACGCGAATTTTAAAAGAGAAAGAATATTGTAAAATAATAAATTCATTAACATGCGTTAGAGGTCTGAAATAGGAGAATTTACGCCACATTACACTTATTACGAAAAATAAAAAAAAAATAGAATTGCAAAACAGTTTAAATTTATAAATTGCGCGAGACATTTATTTGATATTTTAAGATGATCATAATATTTCATTTCTAACAAAAGTATTTTTACGTGAATATTAAAAAGAGAAACAAAAGTTTGGTGAAAATTACGTCAGATTATAATTGTCAGATTCAAATTATAATTCAATCTTCCGAAATCTTTTTAAAGCCGATCAAATTAGCGTGCTGTTAGAGTCTGCGGTGTCTGAACGGGGGTTGACAAGCGTAGCTCGTAGGGGGCAAAGCCCCCCTAGTATAAATATATAAAACATCTTTGCTTATATAGAAACTATTAGTAGCGAATTGAAAGAATCAATAAATTGTATTTCCTTAATAACCCCCCCCCCCCCCCCCTCGGTAGAAAGCACTAACTTGTCCGTTGTAGAAGTCATACTAAACTTCTCTTAATGAAATGTTAAAATTGTGTTTTCTTGGACCAAATCTTAGAATCTTAGAATTGTCTAACTCACCCATTAACTCAGTACCTCCCCCCCACCCCTCCCCTATGCTCAAAAAAGCTGAGAGTGGAAAAACTGCACTTTAGATTGTAGCATTTATTTATATACAAGTTCGATATTTAACAATTCCTTGTCACGCTTTTTCCTGTCACCTTTTTTCCTTGTCACGTTTCTTCCGTTCTTGTTTTTTCTGTCACGTTTTTTCCGGTCACTTTTTTTCCTAGATCATGTTAGACATTAATGTAAGTAATTGTTCAGGTGAAGTAATTTTTTTATCAAAATTCAGAATATAGAAGGTTAAGGCGGTTCTCAATTCCCCTGCTCAACAACGCGAAACTTTCTGAGTCATTTTTAAACGTAAATCATAAAATTGGCAGGCCTGACTATTGAAGCGATTTGGAATCGAACTGAGTTTTCTATTTTTTTATTTAACAAAAAAAAAAAAAAAAAAAAAAAAAAAAATGCTTATCGCGTTATAAGCCATTATGGTCACGTAACGAGCAGCTTTCCTTCTTTCTCTCGTGTCACATTTGGAAACTTGGTTCAAAACGCCAACTTAGACAGTATTTTATTTTCTGAAAAACCTTTTGCGTTTACCAAAAAAATGAAAAATGCCTTTTAATTACAAAGCTTCTACGTATGAACACCTTTCAACTTCATGTGTTTCCGTACACAAATTAATTAAAAAATACTTCAGAAAGTAGCCCTTCTGGATTTGTGAACAGGGCCCGACTTACACTATCTAGGGCCCCGGGGCAAGCGTCAGTCTGGCACCACTCTATCCCTTCTATCTATCCATACACTGTAGAAAATGGCAGATGTTTCTTAATCTAAAAAACTGTACTATAATCAAGAAAGAAAATATACATAAACCTCTTCCGAATCGCCGAAGGTTCCGAAAAACGTTCCTTTACCTTTTAAAAACTCACAAAACAATTTATTTTCGAAATTTAGAGAAGAATTTATAAACATAAATTTTTATTAGCTGCCCGACATTTTCGGAAACGTTTCTGAGTAGCTTTTACAGTGCAATAATCAGTTTTCTCAAATCAGAATATCAAATTTTCGGATACTATCAAACCTCATTCTCAGGTAAATATTTTGGTATTCAGAAAACATGTTTAACAGACAAACATACAATATTAACAGCATTAACATTAACATGAAAATAAACATTATTTCGTAACAATTACATGCACAAATTCAGTTATGCAGCTGAAAATGTTTACTTGAGAATGGATAGAATACGAAAAATTGATTTTCCGGGTACAGAGAACTGATTAATGCATTGTAAAAGCTACTAGGAAACGTTTCCGAAAATGACGTACAGCTAATAAAAATTTATTTTTGTAAATTCTTCTCTAAATTTCGAAAATAAATTGTTTTTGAGGTTTCTAAAGATAAAGGAACACTTTTAGGAATCGTGGGTGACTCGGAACAGCTTATTACACATTTGCGTTCGTGATTATTGTACATTTTCGTAGATTAAAAAACATCTGTCATTTTTTACAGTGTAATATAACTGATATGCTCCCTAGACCCTTGTTGGGTTGCAGGTCTATATGCACACTTCCGGTAAATTACATAACCTCGGGTCCTCATAATCCTGCTCAAGCACGAAATTTTAGTTTAATCTCATCCTGTCACGTAACTCGAACCCTATAATAAAAATTTCGTCAACATAAAACCAAATACACTTCAACCAGCAAATGAAAGAACATTAATAATACACTGCTCAAAACAATTAAAGGATATTGCAGTTTTAGGTGGATTTTGTATCTGGTAAACTGTTTAGCTAATTGATACATGGTCGACAGACATAGTAGGTTATATGAGAATAAATTACACATGTTTGGCAGAAAAAATGCATTTTATTGCGCATTTGTGTACTAAAGGAAAAAAACACAATTTGTGCATATGAGAAAAAAAGAATAAGAAAAGGTGTTTTCTTCAAAGAAAATCATTTTCAGTAGGGGGTATGGTTTCCACGGGCGGCCAGCGATGTTGAACACCTTTGAGGCATGGACTCAATGAGGCTATTAATGACGAGTTGGGGTATTCTGCGCCACTCTTCCAGAAGAGCTCTTTCCAGTTCTTGGAGAGTTTGTGGGGGTTGTTTGCGGCCAGAAACTCGTCTTCCTAGAGCGTCCCAAACGTGCTCGATTGGATTCATGTATGGAGAACACGCTGGCCATTCCATTCGAACGATTCCTTCCTCGAAAAGGAAATCCTCCACCAGGTTTGCACGATGTGGCCTGCAGTTATCGTCCATTAAAATGAAGTTATCTCCGATTGCTGCAGCGTAAGGGACTACAATAGGTCTGAGGATCTCATCCCTATATCGGCGACCAGTCAGAGCTCCATCTCGAATGATGTAGAGGTCAGTGCGCCCGTCAATGGAGATGCCACCATACACCAACACTCCTCCACCGCCAAATCTGACACTTTCGTGCATGAACGCAGGATTATTCCTACTGCCACGGTCCCTCCAGATGAAAATACGCCTATTATCCGGATGCACAGAAAAACGGGACTCGTCAGAAAACAGAATATTGCTCCATTCATTTCTCCTCCAGTTGACATGTTCGGTTGCCCACTCCCTGCGGTCGCGACGATGCCTTGATGTTAATCTAACACATACCATCGGTCGGCGAGCATACAGACCTACAGCAGGGAGCCGGTTTCGGACAGTCTGAGTTGAAATCGTGGTGCCTGTAGCCGAGCGAAGGTGTTGTTGGTGAAGATTAGCGTTCATGGTTCGGTGTCTCCGAGCTGTTAACGCTAAATACCGATCTTCATTGGGCGTTGTTGCCCGTCTACGACCTTGCCCTGGTCTTCGGCCTGCACATCCACTCTCCAAAAAACGGTTCCAGATCCTAGAAATGACACTTTGTGACACTCCAATGGCTTGCGCTACTTCGGCTTGAGTTTGGCCCCCTTCTAACCTACCAACAATTCTCAAAGCTTCTGAATCTGTCAAATGACTTCGCTGAGACATCGTACTCATCGAAACAAAGCAATCACTGAATGCCGATCATCCTTGTCTTCATTCTCTGTTATCCAGTTGAAAGTCAAATTTCATTCGCTGCCGCTGAAGCGAAGCAAGTTTTTGACGTCGAACTCAAAATTTGCATACTCCACAGTTTGAAAACCAGAAAAATTTGCAATTGTGATTCTCTTCTTCTATTTTCGGCAAAAAAAATTTCGTTTATATCTTTATTTTATATAAAACTTCAAATATCCTTTAATTGTTTTGAGCAGTGTATTTTGATACATCTATGGGAAAATAATCTACAATTATAAGTGTGATATCAGTTTTATCTTTATCTATAAAAATGAACACATATAAGCACATATTAAGGGTATGTTGAGAATACCAACTTGGCGATAATTGCCATTTCTGTCAGTCGGCTGCTGTGTCAACCCCTCTTAATGTTTTCTGATTTTCTTTTCAAAGTAGATGTAAAATTTGATTTGAACTGAACCTGTTGGTAAAAATGGAACTGTCAATTAAAAGTAGTAAATATTAATATATGCATATATTTGTAAATAAAACGTAAATATAAGTTTTAAAAGGAAAGTATTTAATTCGAGTTGTTGTATATGTGCATTTCTTCGTTTTTATGAGTGAAAATTTTTCGAATTTGATTTAAATAAAAGCTTCGAGTTTCCACACAAAGAAATACAGTAGAACCTCTTTTATCCAAAATTCTTTTAATCGAAACTCTCGGTTAACCGAAATCCATTATTGTTACTTTTTTTTTTTTAACTATTACATTCCTTGTGTCCAAATCCATTTTGATTTTTTTTTAACTATCATATTCCATGTGTGCAAGTGGTACTTTCCGAACTACGAGTTCATATAAGTACTTTCGATCCCTTTTCTTAGAGTTCCTTTAAATTTAACTTGAGCTCCCGTGAGCTAAAAGACGAAGAAAACGAACAAATTAGCAATTCTGAAGCTTTTGAATGTTTTGCAAAAGGTTTGTATGACTGAAGCAGCAGAAAGACCGTGATACTGGTGAACTAATAATGTTAAAAAACCCTGTGATAGAGTTTCAAAGCAAAGGCAATCGGAACTGCGACAAACAAAACATTTTTCCAAACACTTGTGATACATGTAAAAGGTACTTAATTTCAAAATTAAAAGTCAGATAATTTATTCTTGTTTCTGTTTTGATATTACTTTATTTTTATTAAGCACTTGTTATCATAATAAGAAATATGCATATATTTCTCCTTAATCTTGAAATTGAAGCATACTCGATTATCCGAAAATTTCTATTTCCCGAAAAAGGATCGGTCCCAATTACTTCGGATAATCGAGGTTCCACTGTATTAGTATGTTAGTTTCGAGCCTGCAATCTGAATGACGGAGTAGTACCAAAGAGGATAGTTTACCTGCAAATTGGTCAAAAAATCGATTATGCTTTTTTAATATTAAATGAAAGCCCGTTTAATTGTCAATATTTTGACACCTCATTTTATCCCATATGGTAATTATATCGCGAGATATTGTAAACTTTGTTAATACAGTCAGCGTAATTACCCATACAAATAAAAAATTTAAATGGCTTTTTCTCCATGACCATATTTTCTTCACTTTCATGTTCAAAAAATGCTAAGGCCTTTTTTAGGTGCGTTCGTAATTATATAAATACGTAGCACCTATAGTCGTCGTTCAGTCCGTCCGTCCGTCTGTCCGTCCGTCTGTCCGTCTGTCCGTCCGTCCGTCTGTCCGCATGTAACAGAGCAAAAACTACCCAACCGAATAGTCTGAAATTTCAAATATGTGATTGTTGCAAAATTTTGTCGAGCCATTTCAAATTTTATGAAAATCGGATGTATAGTTTAATTACAGGGACAGTCAAAAGTTTTTCTTTACATTACGGCCAATGGGAAAAATTATTGCAAGTGGATTTTAATGATATTAGAGCCTTCCGAATGATCTGAAATTTTAAAGATATAATTGTTGCAAAATTTTGTCGTGCCATTTCAAATTTTAGGAAAATCGGACGTATAGTTTAATTACAGGGACAGTCAAAAGTTTTTCTTTACATTACGGCCAATGGGAAAAATTATTGCAAGTGGATTTTAATGGTATTAGAGCCTTCCGAATGATCTGAAATTTTAAAGATATAATTGTTGCAAAATTTTGTCGAGCCATTTCAAATTTTAGGAAAATCGGATGTATAGTTTAATTACAGGGACAGCCAAAAGTTTTTCTTTACATTACGGCCAATGGGAAAAATTATTGCAAGTGCATTTTAATGATATTACAGCCTTCCGAATGGTCTGAAATTTTAAAGATATAATTCTTGCAAAATTTTGTTGAGCTATTTAAAATTTTAGGAAAATCGGATGTATAGTTTAATTACAGGGACAGTCAAAAGTGTTCCGAAAAAATTATTGGAAGTGCATTTTAATGATGTATCAGACTATGCACGTTATGAAGTGCAAAAAATTATACATTCAGTACCATATGGGGTGCAAAAATAATTTTAAAACTAGTTATAGTACGAACGCACCTCATTTGCCACGTTTGACGAGCAATTTCCAACTTGTTTGTACTTGCGATACAGATTTAAACTTTTTTGCGCATGTTCTTTATTATGTATGTGATAAATCTACGCATAGAATTAGTCTTCAGGTTTTTTTGTTATTTTTAAAAAAATAAAAGTATATAATGGTGTGTTAAATTTCATCGTTTTACACTATATTTATAAGGGGAAAAAATATTAAATACATAATATTAGATGTATGTAAAAATCCATGGGTAATACACTTATAAAAATATACGTACATAATACACGTATAATCTTGCGTAACACACAGATGAAAATCTTTATACACGTATAATCTTGCGTAACACACAGATGAAAATCTTTAAAAAAAAATCTAAAAAATAGCATACAGTCGGGACAGGTTAACGTGAATTATGCTAGTACTAAACTTCATACCTATTGTATGTATATATAAATTTCGTACCAGGTACTATTCATATCTGTATACAGGGTATCACAAGAAAGATTGTCGCAACTTTAAGGAAAAATACTAGTAGAAAAATAGTAATAAAAATGATGGATTGGTTGATGGAAGTATTTGTTTGCAATCTTTTTCTTTTCTTATCGCTTTATGACGAAGACATCAATAATAAATTTCCTTTGAAAACAATGGACTACTATGTTGTTATGGGTGGGGGGGGGGGGGTGATACAGTATACAAACCAGAGAGGAAAATAGGAAGCTCACCCACACTCCCTTCTCAAAACTTTGAAAATACAGTATGACTTCAAAAACCCGGCTTTCAAAAATTCGGCAGCTTCAAAAATCCAGCATCAAAGTCATTTTTTCCATCCTTTTTTTTACACTTCTAACTTACGGGAGGAAAAACAAAAGCAGGATGAAAACATGTATTTTTCTTATCTGAAATTTTCATTTATTTATTTATTAGAGCTAGTACGAAAAATTTTCCAAAATCAGGGCATGTTGCTTCAAAAATAAAGCATTTAAATTTATTATCGCAGATAAAGTGGTCTTCATAAGAAAGTTATAATGGCTTTGTGAAAATGTTGTGTGCTTGGTATAGAATTGGATCGTCGATAATTTATGATATTAAAATTCAGAAGCGAAAAATACCGCAATTTTTTATAAAAAGTGACGTTCCGAAGGGTTAAAGAGAAAAAAGCATTCATGAAGGGGAAATTTTCAATGTTTATAAGTTTTTTTTTTTTTTTTTTAGTTTTTTTAATCACATAGTTACGAATTAAATTTTGGCGAAAGGCACTATTAAGAATATGGGAAGTACTTCTGATATACTTTCAGAAATCCGGAATTTTCAAAAATCCGGCTTAGTCTCGATCCTGATGATGCCAGATTTTTAACGTTATACTGTATAAGAATTTTGATCACTTTTGGTCAATTTCAAACATTTGGCATCCTCTTAACGAAATTCTTATATTACTCCCACGGAGGTCCTATCAATTGGGAGGCCGAGGGCAGCTGCCCCAAGTGCAACTGCCCATTGGACAAGTCCCGTTTGTGAACAGCATTAATTATAGCGTACATATTAGTTTATCAACTGAAATTTTACAATTTTCGAATATAAAATTATTTTATCACATTTATTTCTTGCCTTTTCATTTAATTGATTAATAATCTTTTAAAATTTACTTTCTCTCCTTCTGCATAATTATGAAATTTCACATCAAATATACCTACAAATTTTAGATATACTTAAATGAATTGCGTTAATTGGAACGATATTTTACGTTTTCGTATGCTTATCATTCATGAAATTCCCATAAACGTAATGACCTGTACAAAACTTATATAAGTTAAGGTCCACGCAACAGTGGCCACCATTTAGAAATAGTAATTAATTAAAATTCTTAAAATTTTTGGGAATGAAAGAGGGGAACATATTTTATTCGATAAGCAAAATGAGAAAATCTGAAATTCTCATGCATGTAGTAATGAAAGTAAATTTGTTATTATGTTTTTAAAAAATTGCCTATCTAAAGCAGAAAAATTCGAGAATTTAAAAAATTGCAATCTATCGATACTTTTTTAAAACATCATTCCTGGTCCAAATATGCATCTTTAAATTATGCCTTATTTTCAATTTTTAATACAGTTGATATTTAATTTATATATCAACTAGAAAGGAATCTCTTCGTAAATAAGAGAATGCTATCGTGGCTAAAATGTTTTAAAAATTGATCGCCGAACCAAAAAGCATATACTCTCCACATTTATATTGTCATTATAAACTAGTTGGGAACTGTACGTTCAACGTGGCAAATGAGGTGAGTTCGTACCATAACTAGTTTTATACATATTCAGATCTTTGTGCAATAGCTGTTGCACTCTTATGCAAAAAGTGCACGAATACGAAATTTATTACGATTAAATGTATTAAATTCAGTAATACGGAAATAATAGGACTCCACCTTTGATAGAACGTCATCACCGTGGCAACCTAGAATCATTACCAATCATGGGATATCTCTGAATTGATTACGTATGATAAGATTACGTAGAATGAAGAAAACTTTTATTATGAACTTTCTAAGCGTATATGTGATTTTCTTAAGAATTGAAATGATTTCAAAATTGTGCAACAATTATATATATATTAAATTTCAAACCATTCAGTTTTATAGTTTTTACGCTGTTATATGCGGACAGACAGACAGTCGGACCAGACAACTACTATAGGTGCTACGGATTTATATATCTACAGACGCATCTAAAACATTATTTATGGGATGCCAATGCTTTCATGCAACTTTTATATTTAACATGTTTAGACGATGTCGGTGGAGAAAATTAATTGGAATCATGATCTTGATTCACCTAATTCATGAAAAACATAGAATTCAAAATTTCTGAAGAATTTGAAGGACTTTTATCAATTACTACTATAACTAAAATATTTCAAAAGAATATATATATATATGTTCTCCAGTTCTATAAATATTTTTTTTACTATCAGTTTAAAATCCGTAAAATATCAATATGCTTATTTTAAAGATTCCTGCAACATTAATTTTTAATGTTTTTCTTTTGTTATTTTTTTAGTGTAATACCATTTGCCTATCTTTGGTATTCAAATTTTTAAAAGGCTTTACGATGCAATTTACTATAATCTAACACAAAATATAAGGATAAAATTCAGGAAATAATTATAAAATAGCACCAGAGACATCGCGGGATTACACTGAATTATTCCTGTATAATCGTTCATTAGTTTATACATATCAATTTTTTGTCGCCAAACAGTTTCATTAGAGAGTCTGGTTGTCATGTAAAGTGATTGATTGTAATAAACAATTTAACTTCTATTTACAAAATTGGTGGACTAAGGGTGAAGAAATTTCTTCCGCACCTGTAAGAACAGTTACCTATTGTGTGTCCGGCATGTGAGTAGCTTAATCCGTTTATCTCTGAATATGTAAAGATATTTGGCTGTATTGGGGATACATTATCTATAATTGTAGAAAGTCCTCAAAAGATTTCCTGGAAGGTGCAAGACTTGTATATACAATATACATCCTCCCCCCCCCCCTCCTCCAAAGAACATAAGAATGTCTTATTTTCATTTGTTGTTATTTTCAAGAATGCAGTGATTTGAGCATTCAGTGTTATAGCAGGGTGTAGCATTTACGTAGACTTTTAAAGAAGTGTTTTGTGTTCGCCAAGATTCTCCGTGTAAGTGTGTCGTTATATGAAGAACTGTTTATACAAATTGGTAAAATCAAGATTTATTGATAGAGACATTCTTAATAATATGGAAGTCACAACTACTTTATATAGAGACATTTTGGGTTGCAAGTGTGCGGTATTTGCTCGTGATTTGACACACTTGACGACTTCAATTTTAAACAAAAAAAATAAAAAATCGCAAATAAAATTGTTTCAGGATTTCAAGAGACAATTCTTCTGGAGACACAGGCGTCTCATTTCAGGCGATGTTCGTGTGGAAAGATGTTCTGCAAAAATTCGCTCTATGTTACTTGTCAGAGCAGAAGAACTGAATCGTTTTGGAATGGAACTATCAAGTGTGCTTTTGGACCTAGTGGCAACCATCAACTCCGAAAATTGCGGACAAAATTGTGACATTTTCATGGGACGCATATATTCAAATATGCCTCATGAATGTGAGGCCGAAATATTTCGTGTTTTAGCTGCCTTTCGCAGCAAACCTGAGTTCATGAAGTTGCTGTTGAACTTTGGGCTCCTTTACAGCCTGCCCGACGAATCTCCTCTCGTAAGTAAAGCCGCAGAAGAAATGATGGGGAATTTCATGTAAGTTTTGATTTTTTTTTTTTTTTTTCATGCAATTATTGAAGTAACACTTATATGATCATTTTTCTTTTTTGTATATGATAATTAAGATTATATTTATTGGCTATGCTGTTGACACCCCCCCCCCCCATATTTATTTTAAATTAATATTTATAAGCCGTTTTATGTACATTTTAAAAATACTAATTCTCTGCTTAACGTACAATTTTTTTTATAAAGTTTGCATTTCTGTAGTGTTGTTATAACTCACACTAAGATTCTAGAGAGAGATTTTACAAAGTTTTGCTGTTAAGGGAGGCTTGTAACGGTGAGATCTTGCAAAAAAAAAAAAAAAAAAAAAAAAAAAAATTGTCTTAGAAAAGATGCCCGAATATGCACTTATATATATACATATTTCTTTGTTGGTTTCAAAAAATTTATGCAGTTTAAAGTTTGTAAATATTTTTTGTAGTCGATACTAGGAGGAGATTTTTTACGAAATATTGCTAATACGGGAAGCTTCTAGGATAAGAATTTTCCTTCGTATTGCAAATAGTTTTTTTAAAAACATACCAAATTACGCACTTTTTAAAAAGAAAATATTTTTGTTATTTTAAAAATAAAAGTATTTAGCTTAATCCTTTAAGTATATTTCACAATATGATTTTACTGCATTTTTCTTTGTTGTTTCATGTATCGTTTAATTTTTATAACATTATTATAATATACACTAACAATATAGAATGAGTCTTTTCAAAAATACCTGCAACTTTTAACTTAAAAAACTTTATTCGTTAAATGATAAATATCATCCAAAATTATTTTTTCTTATGTTTATGAAGTGACTTGTGTTTCGTTAATTTCTTTAAAATTTCGTTTTACAATTTCAACGAATACGAATAAGATTTAAGTTCATTTCTTTAACACACACACACACACACACACACACACACACAAAAAAAAAAAAAAAAAAAAAAATCTAAATAATGAGCATATTTTGATCAAAGTTCTTCTACTTTATCTTTAGGTAAAATTGTGGAAATGTGATTTTGAAAAACTGAGTTTTTCAGTACCAAGTACATCCGAAAATATAGAATGAAGAAATAGAAAGCGCTCGCTTAGTGGTCTTTTGAACTGACCGCTGATTAATGAATTATTCTCGGAATCTTTTTTATGTGAGTGATTAACTTTATCTGAAATCCTTTCTGCAAGAATTATTAATATGTAAAATATTTTCTAAAAAATAAGTAAATTCTCTTTCAATCGTTTCGGAATAGGATTTTTCATTAATCATTGTCAGGAGTGAAGATTTTTTACATTATATCGGTTCACACAAATTCGTTTTTTTTTTTTAAATTCAGGTATATTTTGCTTTTGGGCGTGTTTTTGTAAATATCTTTAAGCATTTCATAGGATTTCTCCCTAATATTCGTCTTCTTTTCCCGTTATGTTGGTTCACATATTTTGTTTTATTTTATTTTAATTTTTTTTTTCAGTTATCAATTATTCTTAATTATCAATAATTAGGTTTAATCGTTTCGAAGGATTTTTTACTAATCATTTTTCTGAGTAAAACTTTCAATATAACAGCAAATAATAAAAATATTACCTGACGATGGCCGCGGAATTTCAGGCCGAAAGTACAAGAAAACTTAAATAAAATGTATGTTTTTAACTTGTAACATCAATATTATTATTATATTTGTATCATCTTTTAAGTAAAACAGTAAACTTTTTAAAGTTCATATTGTGCATTTTGTGATTGAATCAAGGTTTAATATTGCATTTAGTCTTATGATTTTATTTAGAAGTTATACTATTCATATTTTATGTAAAATTGTTGTTTTGTTCATACTAAGAAATGTACGGAATTGTCTTTCATTTAATAATATTTTAATTATATGCTAAATTTTTGTTTAAAAAAACAGCTTCATTTATTTATTATTAATACGAAAAAGATTTGAGGGCGCTTAAAATAGCAATTATAATTACAAATTTAATGTTACAAAAATTAAAATATAAATGACACAACAGTGATACGATTTCTCAGAGGTTTAAAACTTTAAATTTAGTCAATATTGCAATAAAATATGATTTGGGGAAATTAGATTTTTAATTTAAAGTAAAATTAAAAGGTGTAGAATATATAGATACTATAGCTATTTTAATGCCCTACTTACTCTTCTTTTAAACTGCTTCGTAAGCATATGTAATATTATTTTCTTAAATATATGAAGTTTTAGATGATTTTGAACTTTAAATATTTTGCCGTGTTTAACAGAGATAGCGAAAATGAATGTTTTATAAATATACACCAGTTTAGAATTTCTCTTTAAAATGTTTTATCTAGAATATTACTTATTTCTTTCGAAAACATCTTTCTTTTTGTTTGATATTTCAAATGAAATTATACTTCTAAGGACTTTTATCTTACAAAATGTTTTTTGATATTTAATTAATTTTTATCGATAGAAATCACTGTCTTTTGTAATGCCCGTATTATACTTATACAGGATAAGTATTACTTATCTTGTACCATGTTCCACTACCTGTTCAGGCATTATTATCATAGTAGCTATCACAGTATAGACATTTTTCCATTATCTGTTATTACAGTTATATATATTTTTAAAAAAAAGTGACACAATTCATTTTTCATTTAAAAAAATTCTTTATTTTGTTTGTATACTTTTACATTAAAATAAATTACTGTAAGACATATTTCGTTATTTTTCATAAAAATTCTAAAACATTTCGTTCATGGAGTTTCGGTTCATATCCCCCTTCTCCTATAACTGGGACTCTAATTGTCGTAAGCTGACCAAAAATTTTATGATTCATAATTATGAGAGACCATTATAATTTTTTATCGAACACTCTAAATTTTATAAAAAGCTGAATACTGCTATGCTCCCTTAATGGCTATCCCTTTATTTATCGTTGAAATTCGGTCATCATAAATCAACTGCAAAATCTTACAGATTTCCTTTATATAAGTACTCTTTATTTATGCTTTTCGTTATATTAAATATCGACATTAATAAGGTTTAAAAACAGTAGTTTTTTTTATTAGATATATTAGAATAATATGTTATAAGTTTGTAGGAATTACAGGATTTTTCTTATAACTTTTCTCTTTTTTCGGAACAGCCCCCCTTTTTTTTCTTACAATAAACCATACTCCTTTTCTTCTTCTTCTTTTTTTTTTTTTTTTTTTTTTTTAATCTCATTCTATTTCAGTTTTTGAATATGTAAAAATTTTGGGCGACTTTCTTATAAACTTATTTATACTAAACTAAAAGAAAGATATGGTAAATATTTTATTTTACGATATGTACTTTTAATTTTATCTTCTCAAGTCAGTTTGTTTTTAATTGTTTTCAAGTTGTATAACCTTTTATACTAATACAGTATTTTTAAAATTGCTTTCTGGGGAAAAAATTTTAATAATTCCACTTTTCTTTTCACGTGAGAATCTTACAAGTTAAAATTAATTCTTTGGGAGAAATTGTTATTCCGTTTTTTTTTTTTTTTTTTTTTTTTTTTTTTTTTTTTTTTTTTTTTAAACAATTGGAAGTTTATAAAATTTAATAGAACAATTTCAGTTTATTCTGTATGAAAATAACGATTTTTTTTCATTTATAAGCATAGTAGTTGAATAAATAAATAAAAATATTATTCTATATAGTACAAAAATACTATTTTCATTTCTGGGTTAAAATACGTCTTTGATTTGACTTTAAAAACCCTACATACTTTCACATTTATGATATTTTTAGATGAGATGGAGTTTCTAGGTAAGGGTTAACAGAAAAAAATGAAATATGTACATTTAAAATTAGTAAATTTGTAAAATAAAATGTTTTATATTATTCGAACACATGCATAAAATCCCATCATAAGTTATACACCTAATTTAAAAAATCTGACTAACGTCTTGACACAATTACAAACTAATAGGAATAGATTGAGCTAAATAATGCTATAAAAAGTGATAAAATATCTTTATTTAGATTGACGAACGTTTCATCGCACAAACGGCGACATTTTCAAAGACATTCATGATAGAAATATTTTCATAAAATTTTAAAAACAATAACTTAGTAAACAATGTCCCGAGACATCATCCATAATGAAAATCAGTGCAAAGATAAAATAAAATAAAATTTGATATTAGTGAACGCGAGTTAATTTTTACTATTGTTACTAAAATTGCATAGCACCTCTTTCTAAATTTTAGGTAAATCAAGGGACAGAGAATCATTGCAAATATTATCGTTGTGTAAAAATATCTCTATTAATTCACGGATAATGGATGGTAAATAAAATCTTAACGGATAAATTAATCTGATATTTTAAAAATTGATCTGAAAAGGTTCTTTGCTGCTTAATCTGGCCAAAGCTGTGGTTCATTTGTTGTATTTGATGTCTGCTATATTTATTTACCATCCAGTATCCGGGAATTAATTTTTACGAAACGATAATATTTGCAATGATTCAGTGTCTCTTAATATACCGAGATGCAAAGCAATTTTAGTAACAATTGTAAAAATTAATCGACGCTCACTAATACCAAATTTTATTTCATTTTATGCTTGCACTGATTCTCATTATGCAAAATGTCTCGTGACATTGTTTACCAAGTTATTGCTTAATTTTGTGAAAATATTTCTATCATGAATTATTTTGAACATGCCGCCGTTTGCGCGATGAAATGCTCGTCAATCTAAATAAAGATATTTTAAGACTCTTTATAGCAATATTTAGCTTAATCTGCTTATAAGGGATTATTATACATATTGTTCTAATAGGAATAATTTAATACTCTTACTTAAAAATTTCAGCAACCAAAATTTACCATTTAAATCCATTATTCATATGAGACATTTCTTTAAAAGAAAAAAAAAAATGAAAATTTGAAAATCGTCTGACTTGCCATAGAAAAGCATTATGGCGCAAAATAAAATATTCTATATTTTCGGAACGAATAAACCAAATCTAACAAAAAATTATACACAAGAATTTTTTTTTTAATAGTTTTTTTGCTTCTATTCTAAGTTATAAACAAATATGTTCAACCACATTTTTTAACATAGTGGGCAAGATTTTTTTTTTTTTTTTTTTTTTTTTTTTTTTTTTTTTAACTAGACAATGGATAATCTTGATTTCTTTTTTCTTTAAAGCTTATTTAACTGCCTTCAATATGAATTAAAGCTTTTACTAAAATTATTTTAAAAAAGTTATTAACAAATAAGAACGAATTTTTTAGCAAAAAAAATTTTTTTAATCAGCCATGACATAACTTTTAAAAAAAATAAATTTATGGGTTCCTTTAATTTAACTAGAACCTATACTCACGAAGTTTGTGAAAAAAAATTACTTTTGTGTTTCAGATAATTCTACAAGGCACTCTCATGCCCACCGTCTAGTCGAAATTTTCCAAAGCGGTTGAACATATTTGTTTATAACTTAAAGTAGAAGCATAAAATCAAATAAATAAATTCTTGTATATACCTTAAGATATGTACAATAAACTGTTAAAATTTCAAAAAGATCCATCATGCAGTTTTCTTACAAAAAAATCATAAATAAGTGTTTGCTTTTTTGGTCTCCTAATGTAGAAGGTCTCCTTAATAAAGTTATTTGTCATCGAGCAGTTTTTAATTTTTTTATTATTGAATTATATCTCGTGTTATAAGCAACTGTATATTTATTACGACATTTTTTTCCCTCTCACACTATCGCGTCCACATATTTGGTACAAACCGCCAAATTTGACAGTATTTTCCGAAAGATCACCTGCCTTTACCGAAAAATAGAAAATACATTACATAATTTATAATTAAGAGCACGTGCTAAGTTTTAACGAATTTAGGAAAAAAGGTCAACGGTAAAAAAGGCAACGGAAAAAACGTCAACGGTAAAAAGGTCAACAGGTAAAAAGGTCAACGGTAAAAAAGGCAACTGTTAAAAAATAATAATTATAAATTCTTCATTGAACATAAAATTGAGACATATTAGTTATTAAGGTGCATATACGTTCAGTTATAGAAAACCGATTCTATGCTTCAAGTAAAGTACGTGGTAAGAACATGTATTTGTAACCCTGTTATTGAAAGCAATATATTATCGACTGATCGTTAAAAGGTACCTGGAATGGGGGGGGGGGGGGGGGGTTAAACAGAAAATATACTCTGTAGATTCTTTCAACGCGCTATATTGATAGCTTATGTATAAGGACATCAACTTATATATGGAAACTTTGACCAAAGCTAGTTTTCGGGGGAGGAGAATGGGAAAGACAGGAAATGAAAAGAAACAAAACTTTACATACAGAGATTTTAAAAGGTTTGAAATAATGACAAACAAATGAAAATTTTTGAAAGCGAAGAATTTTCATTATCTTGATGTTTGCAATGTAGAAGGGGGTAGAGTTAAGTAGTGTTTCCCCCAGAATAAAAAAGGGCAGGGTGCTCCTTCAAAAAAGGGCATTTCAGGTGAACAAAAAAGGGCACTTTAACCGAACAAAAAGGGCGCTTCAGCTGAACAAAAAGGGAACTTTTTTAAGAAAAAGGTTTTTGAAATTTTTGTTTTGATTGCTGTTTATTTGATTGTCACAAATTTCGTCAGAAGATCGCGGAAAAAGCGCGAATTTCGTCAAAAGATTGCAGAAAAGTGCGAATTTCGTCAAAAGATCATTGAAAAAGCGCAAATTTTGTCAAATGATCACGAAAAAGCGCGAATTTTGTCAAAAGATCGCGAAAAAACACGAATTTTGTCGAATGATCGCGCAAAAAGCACGAATTTCGTCAAAAGATCGCGGAAAAAGCGCGAATTTCGTCAAAAGATCGCGGAAAAACACGAATTTCGTCAAAAGAACGCAGAAAAAACGCAAATTTCGTCAGAAGATAGCGGAAAAAACGCGAATTTCATCAAATGATCACGGAAAAAACTCAAATTTCATCTAAAGATCGCGCAAAAAACGCGAATTTGGTCAAATATTTTCAGAAAAAGCGCGAATTTCGTCAAATAATTGTAGAAAAAACACGATTTTTTGTCAAAGGATCGCAGTAAAATGTGAATTCCGTTAAAGGATAGCGCAAAAAACCCGAATTTCGTCGAAAGATCGATGAAAAAACGCGAATTTCGCCAAAGGATTGCGAGAAAAAACACAAATTTCGTCGAAAGACCGATGAAAAAGCGCGAATTTTGTCTAAGGGCCACTGAAAACATCCATAATTAGCGCCGAGAGGAGATCGTCCCGCGGCATTCCCCTCTACTGTAACGTTTCAGAAAATTTACTATGAATTTCAATTTTTTTTTTTACTTAGAATCACCCTGATTTAGTTATATATTGGAATTCAGATTTTTATGCGGAAGGAACAGGGGAATTTTTGTTTCCAAGGTATGCTCATAGACTACTTTCTCAAAAACTCAATTTTTTAATTTGTTTGGATCAGATTTTTAATCTGTGTAATATAATAATTGATTTGATATCAGAAACTATACTACAACCACATATATGGCGAAATTCAAGATTTTTTCCCACGATCGTTTTGCTAAATTCACGATTTTTTTCCACTATCGTTTCGCGAAATTCACAATGTTTCTACGATCGTTTAGCGAAATACACGATTTTTTTCCACGATCGTTTCGCGAAATACACGACTTTTTCCACGACTGTTTCACGAAATACACGATTTTTTCTTGCGATCGATTGACGATTTTTGTGATATTTTCCAGCAACTTATTTTGAGGTTTTTCTTTTGATCCCTTGAAGAATTTCGAGGGCGTTTCCCGCGATCGATCGACGATTTTCGCGGATTTTTTACCGCGACTAACTGAAAGACTTCGTGATTCTTTTCCCGCGGTTGATTAACATAATTGCCGATATTTTCCACCTACCTATCAGCGAATTTTGTAGGTTTTATTCTTTGGATCGATTGGCTAATTTCCAGAGATTTTTTCCCCTCTATCGTGTACGAATTTCGCTATTTTTTTCCCTGCGAATGATTAACAAATTTCGCGATTTTTTTCCTGGATGCGATTTTTGAATTTCGCGATTTCTTTTCTTCCGACTGATTGATGACATTCGCGTTATTTTCTAGCAACTTTTAGGCAAATTTTGAGGGGGTTTTCTGGCGACCAATCGACTACTTTCGAGATTTTTCCCCCGTGACCTACTGGAGAATTTCGTGATTGTTTTCCTGTGATCGATTCACATAATTGGCAATATTTTCCTTCTACATATTAGGAAATTTTGCAGGCTTTATTCTCGGGACCGATTGGGTAACTTCCAGGGCTTACTGGCGGAACTCACGGTTTTTGCTTCATGCTAACGTAAACGAATTACACGATTTTTTTCCGCGAACGATCGACAGATTTCGCGATTTTTTCCCCGTGAGCGATTGGAGAAGTTTTTTAGTTTCTCGTGCGTTAGATTAACGAAATTCACGATTTTTCCCGCGTCCGGTTGAAACAGTTGTTTTTACGACCGACTGATGAATTTCACAATATTTTCCCGCGATTGACAGACTTTTTTGTGCGACCGACTGACGAATTTCACAATATTTTTTCACGATCGATAGACTAATTTTGCAATATTTTCCCGCGATCAATTCTAGAATTTCAGATCCATCGATCGATTGCAAATTTCCGGATTTTTTCGCGACGTGTTGTTAAGATTCGTTAGTTGAAACATGCCGAGGGCAAATTTTTGCAAACCCAAAACGGGCATGGCGCGTTTGCAGTTATATAAAAATGGGCAGGGCGCATTTACAGCTATAAAAAACGGGCAGGGCGCTGCGCCCTCACGAAAACGCCTAGGGGAAACACTATTAAGTAGGTGTGTGTGTGTGTGGGGGGGGGGGGTCAGTAAATATGAAAGATTTGGCTCAAGAAAGCACAATTTAGAGAATACATAGCAGAAATGAAAATGTTTTTACGAAAATAATTTTAAATAAAATTAAAGATTCAAATTTATTGACTATGTTGTAGAGACGTAGCATTTTGCATCGGGCTAGGAAATTCACTTTTATCCAAAAATGACGCGACCTGCGGTTCGTGCTATATTTTTTCTTTACATATGATTTTAATTTCTACCATTTTGCTACGAATCGGTTTGACTTTCGTTGTTTCGGATTCGAATTAGATTTTGATTCTTGAGCTGGGATTCGTGTTGACTTGATTTTGCAAAAGATTGTCCAAAGTATTCTTTCTGGTGAAGACTCTATATAGAATAATGTCTACATAAAATCTATATAGAATATCGCGTGCCATTCACACGTAATTCTATTCAAAACGCCAATTTTAACAGCGTTTTAAAAAAGAATGCCTGCTTTTATCGAAAAATGGTAACACTGTTCGACTCCATAGTTTCTGAATAAGAGCATCTCTCAATTCCATGTGTTTACGAACAAAACTAAATTCAGGAATATATCAGAAAAAAGAAGTCAATTTGGATTCCAATATAGTTGAAAAGATTATGCTTTTTCTGTGTGGGCAAGTGGGGCATTTGTCCAGACCTCCCAAAATTTAGTGTCCCAAACTTGGAAGTAATTGAAATTTTATTTTCACGCTTTTTTTACTTTAGTCGAGAAACACTTGTATTTTAAAAACTATTCATATTTCTATTATTTATTTTTTCCTAATCATAATGCTGTATTGAAACTATAAAAAAAAGGTGTGGGGGGGGGAGAAACATTTATTTTAAAATGTGTTATTTGTTTTGATTTATTACTGGTAGAATCTTTGTGGTAAGAGGTATTATGTCATCCTTTTTTTATGTAGTGATTTAAAAAAGTAACCTCTAATAAAAGTATTGTTTTAATCATATTTATCATATAATATTTGAACTAATTCTGATCACATTGGTGTTTGTGTGAGGTAGGAGAATAAAAAATTTAATTTTCAAGCTTTAATCTATCATTCAGCCAACATGATCGTGCAAAGTAATAATAATAATTAAAAGATAGGTTCTATACAGTATTTTCTCCGGGATTCGTTATCTTGATTTCAGGAGTAACTAAAATGACATTCCGCATAAATTTAACACATATATTTGGATTATTTCTAAAATGTATTAGAGAATATTGCAGTAATGATTTCAAAAATTCACACAGAAATTGCACAAGACAATTTCAGGGCAGTTGTTAACATTTACTTTGTAATTGAACCAGTGTTGCCAGATTGAGCACTTTTTTAAGTCTGTTCTCAACTGCTCTGCTCAACAAGCACAAAACGTTTTGACACATTTACAAATTCATTTTTTAACGAAAAGATATAAAATTGGAAAGCCTGACCATAAAAGCGATTTGTAATCGAACTGTGTTTTACATTTTTTTATCTATAAATTACCTATTGCGTTATAAGCGATTATGATCACGTGACAAACACGTTTTTCGCCCTTTCTTCTGTGGTTATTCTACTTTCGAGCAAAAATTTGGTTCTAAACGCCCACTTTGACACTATTTTCTGAAAGATCTATTGCGTTAGCAAAAAACGGAAAAAACAGCTCGATGACATAGTTTCTGAACAATAACACCTGCTAGTTACATGCATTTCCGAACAAAAATAAATTAAAACTTATGTCATAAAGTTGCCCTTTTGGATTTAAGAACAGCCTTAATTTAGATTATTTGACTCTCACCACTTTTTTAAAGTAGTATAATTCGCCTTATTTTTCAGAAAGACCGAATATTTCTATTTAAAAAAAAAAAAAAAAAAAAAAAAAAAAACCGGCGACAATTAGCAATCTGGGGACAAAAAAGTCCCCAATCTGGCAACACTGAATAGAACAATTATTTTTCACTTCGAAATTTAGCTATTGTTTAGAAAAGAAGCGAAGGTGATCAAAGGAAACAGAAAAGTATCTAAGTAACTTTTCAACTTGATAAAATCTTAAATTTTTACTTCATCAGGCAGAAAAGTAATAATGAAAAAAAAAAGCTTTTTTTCGAAGATTTTGAAATCTATTTAATTGAATTTTTAAGCAGTTTTCGGCCTTATCTCCCTGTATATAATGTTACATTTATAAAATCATAAAAAAAATATTAAAACACATAGAAGAAAAAAAAATGGTTGGGGGGGTGGGGGGATCGAAATTGAAGCATGTTTTAAGTGCATGTAGGAAATATTTCTATAAGAGGTCAACAGTAATGTTACCAATAATATTAATCGGTTGCTTTTGTCAAATAGATCTAGATTAAGAGAAAACAAAGTAACCACATGAGAAAAATAGTAAAAAAAAAAAAAAAAAAAAATCATTAATGGTAACATATTTAAATTTAAAAGGAAAAAAAGAACCTTATTAAAAGCGTTCCATAGTTGTATTAACTAGGTGAAAGAGATTACAGGTATTTGTAAATACTTAGATGAAATACTGTTCTATTGGGCATAGAAAACTTTAATGTGTAAGTTCAAAAGCGGTATTGTTACTAAATTATAAAATATTTTTGTGGGTAGAGTTTGGGATTTTTACTTTAACCGCTATGTATTTTTAATTTGTTTTTGCAGTAAAAATTGGTCCTATCAAAAACTTGTCAATATAAAAGTTGTAGATAATATTAAGAAAATATATAATAAATTTAATTGGATTTGATATCTTGAGAATTGACGAAGTTATGAATTTTTTTTCTCCCTAAAACCCTGTTTTTTTCGTTCCTTGAGCTCATCTTTAATTTTATCCAAGATCTGTGATACATACAATTTTGGGCCCTTTTCTTAAAAATAATAATAACTTTAAACTGATTTGATATGTATTATAATTAAGAAGTTATGGGTTTTTTCTGTTTTCGCGAAACCCCTCTCTATCCCCCCCCCCTCCCCTTGGTCTGATTTTGCCCATTCACGAACTTGACCGAGATTTTCTACCTCTTGAATTTGTGTATAGGTTTGGAAGAGATTTGTGCAGAATTATGGAAAAGGGGTATATATATTATATCACTTTTTTATGGACAAAACTTTATATATATATAACCATTATATAATGTTACAATCCATCATCTTTTTTTTTTTAAATAAAAAATAATATATATATATGTATAGATATAAAGTTTTGAATTGGGGGTGGTTTTAGGTTCTAGGGGTCATGAGCAGTGTAGATCTGCAAAACTTTTTCAGAAATTCCAGCATAGAGGAGATTGCAATAGGTAGTATTTCTTACGAAATCTACTTAAAATGGTAAAATCTAAACAATTTAGTAATTAGTTTCATTATACTGGTTTTAATACAATTTAACAGATGAACTGTTATAATGGGAAATATGGGCCGAAGGGAAAAAGATGATAGTCATAAACTAGCTATTCCGAGTTATTTTAATTTACAGGTATGGATATGAATATTATCTTCAACTGTGTATCGAGCTATCTTTAACTGCATTTTTAAAGGATTATTTTCATTTTATACCTGAATCAGAGATTACCAAACGATAATACGTATTTCAAGAAATTAAATGAAACTATCATATAAAATTTCACAAAAATGGATTATTATCATTTTTTCCTTTAAAATCGTTTTTCTCTCATTTTTCCAGAAAGAAAACTGGAAAGTAAAAACTTTTTTTTTTTCTGGCCACCATTTGGAAAATTAAGGAAATTTTTAATGTATATTATGTTTTTGTGAAATTGTGTTTGTGTCTATTACACAATATGGCAATAAAGATCGGCTAAATTATCATTTCAATATTTTTTATGAAATGACGTTCAAACTACACGATAAAAGATCAGAATTGATGTTTGAGAAAAGAATAACAATATTACACGATATATTCAGCAATTATTTTCTTTGAGTATGTTTGAATAAAACTGGTTTAGAAGTGGAAGAAAAATGGTTTAAAACTGGTGGAATGTAAAAAAATAATATTGACTCACAAACAAATAATTGAACAAAACGTGAGAAGCACAGACCTTTAAATTTAATAATGAACGCATATGAATAACCAAACGTTCGATATGAATATTTCTCAATATTTTTTGGATAAACAACACACTTTAAATGTAATTTTGTTCTCACGTCATAATGTACTATTATTAGACACACAAAATATTTCTCATTTGTACATGCATAAAATTTTAGACTGTACTTAAGAATCTTACAATATACAATGTACAGTGAAACCTCGATTATCCGAGCTAATTGGGACCGCAAGTACCTCAAATATCGGAAATCTCGGTTAATAGAAATTGCGTATAAAAACGCGCCGTGCTCGCGAATTGAACATCTCTTAGAATAAAAAACAATAGAGCGTTTTTCAAATGATAAAAATAAACATATATAAAGTTATGTTTCACAGCTCAACGAATTTGAAAAGGAAATCAAGTACTTGTAGTAAATTTTAAGAAGCAAATTGAAAATTTTTTAACTATACTAAGTTAAATACTAAAAAATGCATTTTCAAAAAAAAAAAAAAAAAAAAAAAAAAAATTTTAATTTGTTAAATTTACATTAACGGGGGATTCGCGAAAGAAAGCGCAAACACAATAATGTCATGAAACTAAAATGTCTATTGTGAGAGTCACCCCTCCCTATTGTTGCCAGTCAAGCAGGGGGGGGGGGGGTATATAATTGTCCAATAACACATCTCTTTTAGTGTTTAGTAGGCTACACGGCCACTGGAAACAAAGCATCGTTCGCTGTTGATATCTCAGGATGCAATATTTCTTGGAAATTAAGTGCTTTTGGAGACAGAAGAGCCTGTAGCACGGACAGTAAACTAAAAATGTGGACTTTTTCAATTTTCAGTGCTCATTCACAAAAAAAAAAAAAAAAAAAAAAAAAAAAATTAGACTTCGTTATCGGCTCGGTTAACAGAAACCTCGATTAATCGAAGCTCGGTTAATCGAGGTTCTACTGTATTTCATTTATAGGTGCGTTCGTAATTATATAAATACGTAGCACTTATAGTCGTCGTTCGGTTCGTCCGTCCACACACGGTGCGGTTAAATACGGATAATCTCTACTGCAATTTTTTTTAATTTCTAAGCATAACACATTTTCAATTTTTTTTACCGTCGCATAGGGAAAAAAAGTACTTTTAAATGCAATTTGTTTGAAAACTGCATCTCAATTCATTTTTGAGAAAAAACAATTGTAATTTATACCGTCATTCCTTTAACGTTGGCAACAGCAGTTCTCCATTTCTGTAAAAAGTGAAGGAAAAATAGTTGGAAAATAGTAAATTATTATATCTTTTTGTTGCCATTTTCCCATATTGTAGGTATATTTAACTTTGATCTGGAAACTTGCTTTATGCCAGACGACAACATATCACTTTTATTTTAAATAAAATAAACACCATTAAAAAAAATCTTTGTTTTATATAATCGTAGCTTTTCTACCGTTAAAAGAGGTGAATATTACTTTTCGTAAATAACGGTTTGATAGCATTTCTCGTTAAAGTGTTTCCAGTTAAGGATTTATTTATTTATTTTTTTTTTTTTTTCCCGGTTAAAATGCCACCGATCAGATAGAAAAATTAAAATGTAGTCTAATTTATGTTTCGTGTATCTCCAACGAATACATTGCTTTCCAGTTTTATGCACTAAGTAAGCGTACCCTGTCAATTAAAATTTCTCCTTGCTTTTGTTATAAATAATTTTTTTCATATCAAATTAATATAAAAATTAAAAAACGAAAACTATTTCATAAAATTCAATACAATTAAGAAATTACTGCATAAAGAAATTATACAGAATTACTATTAGTGAAATAATGTAATAAAAATTAAGAATATTACGAAGACTAAAAGCGAAGGACTAGAACTAGAAAATCAAACGTTATAAAGTCCTTTAAAAAATACAAAAGAAAAATTCTTTAGCTGAATCTTTTGTGAAAAATCAGGAGGTTTTCAGGGTATTTCAACATTTATTTCAATCCTTGTGTGCAATAAGTTTCGTTGAAACCCATTAATGGATTTTGATATGGTTTACAAACCATTTTTCTCTCTTTAAATACAAAGGGATAGGAATGGAGTTGATATTTACGAGTATATCCTAAAGGTCATTCTATTTATCTAGCATAGCTTGTCAAAATTGCAATACAAGTTTACATTTTTGTTACTCAAACCTAAGCCCTTTTGTTGCTCAAAACTAAAGGACTCTAGTTTACCCTGTTGTCCCCAGCCTCACCCCTAGACAATACATAAGTACATGATAAAAACCCTGGGGGAAATCCCTGAGTAAAATATCTTGCAGTGAAACTTCCCTGTGCGACCCCCTCCATTAAGCGAGCACCTCCCTGAACGACCATATTTTCATGGAACGAAATTTATTCCCATGGACTCACTACTAATTTTACCTCCCTTCAGAGACCATTTTAGTTGAACTCTCTCCATGAGCGACCAATTTCTTTGAAGAAAATGAAACAAATTTTCCCTGGTCGCTTGAAGGTTTTATAGAAAAGTAATTCCGGAGAGCACATTATTCATCAAACTTTTAAATTAAGTTAAATTTTTTTTTTAATTTTATTCCGGTAACTTTTAATTCCCCTGTCCTATTGTGTCAGGAAACTCTCAAAGAAATAGATAGATTAATGAAATCGTCATGACATTTTCCCGCCCCCCAAAAAATTGCATTTATTTACTTAGCTTCGAAAGGACTTGGAAATATAAGTTATAAAAGATAAAATCGTAAAATCATAACAAACGTCTATGTATTCATTTTTTTTTTTTACACTCTGCAGTAATTAATTTATGGAATTAACTTTTCTTTTGAAACTTAAATTTTTATATTTTTTCCTAATGTGAAAAATAAATTTCAGTAACATTCATTGTTATCTTTTTTCAACAATTAAAATCTAGATTTAAACATGACCTCCATTAAGAGACCACCTCTCGGAACGACCAATTTTTTTTTTTTTTTTTTTTTTTTTAACGGAACGTGGTCGTTTTAGGCAGGGTTTATTGTATTTTGATGTTAGTAGATTAATCTCAAAATTTTACCTCATACTTATCTATTTTATTACACCCACAAATCGGCCGCTTACCTAAAAAAGCAGGATAATGAAAAAATTCCTCTAAAGAAAATGGCTCTTTTCTTCGTCTTTATTTTATTCCCTTTACAATCTATGTAAGTAATTTTTTTCTCCCCCCCCCCCCCACTACACCCAAAAGCGATTATTGATTAAACATCTTTGCTTATATATAAACTATCAATGTAGCGAGTTGAAAGAATCTATAAATTGTATTTCCTTAGTACTCCCCCCCCCCCCTCCCACCGTAGAAAGCACCAGCTTGTCCCCTTGTAGAAGTAAGGCATGTTAAACTTAACTTCCTTTAATGAAATGTTAAAATTATGTTTTCTTTGACCAAATCTTAGAATTGTATAACCTACCGATTAACTCTGTACCCCCTGCCCTCTACGCTGTAAAAAACTGACAGTGGAAAAACTTAACTTTTATTAATAAGCAGCTGCTCTTGTATATAATTATTCATAAATGTGTGGACCCTTTCCACCCTAGTTAATGTGAACCCTTTTTTCAAGGAGATTTTTTTTTTTTGGGGGGGGGGGGGAGGGTAGACTTTTTCCGCCTACCGTCCTTGGTCAAGGTTTCCATAAATATATTAAAGTCGCTGTCCTTTTACATAAGCTATTCATATAGCGAGTTAAAATAACCGATACACGTGTTCAGCATTTGCTTTACTTCAAACATTGAATCGATTTTCTATAACTCAATATATAGGTACCTCATTAACTAATAATCTCAATTTTTAATTATTATTTTTTTTACTGTTGCCTTTTTTACCGTTGACCTTTTTACCGGTTGACCTTTTTACCGTTGCCTTTTTTACCTGTTCACCTTTTTACCGTTGACGTTTTTTCCGTTGCCCTTTTTGCCGTTGACCTTTTTACCGCGCACCATTTTAACATGTGTAAATTTTGTTGTAATCGATTTTGTTAACCATTGTGATATATTAATAATAATGTAATTTTCTTCTTTGAAATTGCAATGATTTGATTCGAATTTATTTCTTTAATTATTTATTTATTACTGAAAAACGTATTTACAAGTACCTCGTAATTAAAATCGTATTCTTGTACACATAGAAATGTAAAAGTAACGAAGGAATAAACATAATAAATGAGAAAAATAAAATGTTTGCGATTATGGCTAAATAATCAACGTAATAATTCATTGCATTGTGCCTTATTATCTACAGAGCCGACTTTGTGCTTTACAAGTTTACTATAAAGAACTAGAATCAACCTAAAATTCGGTTTCGTTTTCGGCCCAAAATCGGAATTTCACCGTAAATTCGTTTTCGGTGGAAATGCTGTCGAAAATTCGGCCGGACCGAAACTCGACCGATACTATCTGTATTCCAAAAATATCGTTTCTTATTTCGGAAATTTTCAATAATTATTTGATTATATTGATTTGATCTGTATCGTATCAAATGAGACACTCTTTATTTATTGCTATGTACTTCCCTGTTTATAATTATCAGTCATGACTGACTCAAAACGTGAGTGCAAATTATAAAGTAAATAATGCATATATGACTAAACTTTGAAGACGCTTTTCACGTGCTCCTTAAAAGCTGCAGACTTAACATTAATAGAAAATCTTTAGTTTGAAACAGCACAAGATTTTCAAATACCCTTTGAAAAAGCTCTGGTATAAGAGTTGATCATTTACAAAAATCATTATAAAATCTGGGTATGTATACCTAAAAGATTTGTTTATTAACTGAAATTCGTATAATTAGAAAATCATTCCGTGCCGTTGATGAATTAATTAGATTTTATTTTATATAAAAATAAAAATAAAAAAGTTTTGTTCAGATGCACAGAGAGAAAACCTGGGCCACACATATAATTGATTAATAATTTTATATATGTTTAATAAACACGTAAAATTAATTAATAATTATGTTTATTTATGTATGTATTAATTACTCTAAAGAAAGTTTTTTTATCATTTTCGTTTTTGGCCAAAAATGGAAAGATTACCGAAATTCGGTTTCGGTCTTAAAAACTTGTTTCAGTCAATCCTTATAAAGAACACAGTTTAATAAATATCTGTAATATTATACTTATTTTTTTGTTGTAATGGATTTGATTGATAATTGTAATTTGATATTCAATTTCTTATCATTTATTTGTTTTTTTTTTTTTTCTAATCATTCATTCAGGGTGTATATCAGCAATCCTGGTGAATCATATGAGTTTGATTTGGAAGAGTTCACGAACATCCTGAAAAAATGCTTCTTCCCTACCAAAGAAGACGGACAGATTCATAAGAGGATGTTGTTGGTGTGTATAGGTCTGCATGCCACAGCGTGGTCACTACATGCCACTCGTCATAACTTAGAACACGACCAAGCAGAGAATTTCATCGGGTGCCTGAGGCTGTATTTTAGAGCCACGTGCGATTCTTTCCTAACAGTTTTCGAGGTCAGAAGTGTGTTATATGCATGTCACATTCTTTTGAATAAAGAAAACTTGTTCGATGCATACGCTGAAGAATTCGACAATCTCATGCCGGAGTCTCCCGCTAATACAGAACCTCGTAAACTTGGTGATCTTGCTCGATGCCAAATAAGACATAATCTGAAAATGTCAAATGTTCCTTTACCAGCGGCAGTAGAGAAATTACCGTTACCCAGACTTTTAAAGGATTTTGTTGTAGGTCACGAAACTGACATCTCACTAAGGAGAGTAAATGCTTCTTCAAAACGTACAGTGACAAAATCTGAATTAGCAATACTGTTTAATCAACGACCCATGTTTTAAATGTTATTTTATCCTTCGTTTTAAATGTAATACTTATTTCCACTTCACGTAAAGCTTTTTTTATTCGTTTTGTATGTATTGTAGTTTTTCTGTAGATATTGTGCTGTGCTGAGCTTATTTTATATGATTAATAAAATAATTTATATTTTGCAATAATTATTTGTTTTCGATTTTTTTTTTAACTATTTTATATCTAATATAAATTATTTTTCAGCAAAACGCTATTAGCTTTCTATAAAGCTATACGCTTAATATGCTTTCAGATGTTTTTTAGTCTAAAATATATGCTATTGGGTAAAACATTAATACATTATGATTTAAGTTGCAATTATTTAGTATCATTTAAAAATAAATTTTCCAGGAATTTATCTTACCAGGATAACTAACACAAACTGATTAGAAACAGTTTTGAATCCATCTTATTTCAATGCATAAATTCATCCTCAACCATTAGAAATTATTTTTAGACACTTTTACTATCTGTGTTTACTTCGTTATTTTTGCTTATAAGAAATGAAAAATCTGAACAATGAACACGTTTTTGGATAAAATTGGACAATACTCGTAATAAGTTTCACGAGAATTTTATTTAACAAAATCAGATATTTCCGTTATTTTGAATAAGATGATTTATTAATTACATTTGTAGACATTTGTGTATTATAGAGATGATCTTTAGAGATAACATTTAGAGACTTTACAATAACAATTTTCTTATAAGTATATGCAATTTGCAATTGTAAAAAGGAAAGGGGAAAAGGTGGTATATTTCGTGCAATAAAAATTAAAGATCCTAAATTTCCAAGAATTGCATTTTTATTTTGTTATGATATTTCTCCTATGCGTTATGTTGCCTACATCAGATTTCATTCTTTCTTGTAACCTTCTTGATATTCAAAAATTTATAGTTTTAATAGTCCAGGCAATAGAGACCGTATAGGGGCTCTACCTAGCAAAATTCGTGGTAGTTCTGGAAAAAGGCTTATTATATGTTTTTAGGGTCGCTGAATCCGAATTTGTAACTTCCCACCAAAATTTCACCCGGCAACCACCCAAAAAATTGATTTTTCGAAAAAAATTGGTTTTTGAGAAAAACGCGCGGGGAACGTTCCGAGGCAGCCCCCTCTCTCCCCGTTTATCCTACGTCATAATGTCATATATCCTATTTGTTGTAAATTTTGTCTAGTTTCTGAATTTCGTAATGCTTTTCACCTAAAACAATAAGAAATTTAAGTTAATAACAACTATTTTTTTTTTTTGGGGGGGGTGGATTTTGGGGGTAAGTTAAAAATTCGGATTCAGCGACCCAAAAAACTTAAAGTAAACCTTATAAGGAAAATTCGGACGGGAGATGGGAGGGCGAATGTAAACATGTGAGTGGTTAAGTGAAATTGCGCAACTTAGTCCCACGCAGCACCGCGCGCATGTTCCGAGGCAGATCCCCCCTTCCCCTTCATCCTAAGTCATAATGTCCTGTATCTAATTTGTTGCAAATTTTGTCTACTTTCTGAATGTCTAGATACTTTTCCCCTAAAACAATAAAAAAATTTGATTTTTTTAATAAAAACCTTTTTTGGGGGGCTTTTTACCAAAATTTGGGGTGGTTGCTGGGGAAAATTTTGGTGGGAAGTTACAAATTCGGATTCAGCGACCCAAAAAACATAAAGTAAGCCGATTTCCAGAACTACCATTAATTTTGCTAGGTAAAATTCCCTATTGCCCGGACTATAAAGGATTTGCTTCTTTTTCGGTTGAAAAAAATCAAATTTTCTTAATTTATATTTTCTATGTTATTACACACTGAATAATGAAATTGCATTCCTTCAGCTTTTCGATAGGAATTAAGTAAATGCAGAGAAAATAAGTCACACAAATATTCTTTAAAATACATTTTTATAGCAGACAATATTTTTGGCATAGCATGTATTTTAATTACTATTTTTTTTTCAGTCGTTATGAGAAAATGACAACACAAGGATATAAATCTTCTATTTTACCTTTACTCTCAACAGAAATGGGATACTCCAGTTGCTATCATTGCATAAACGGCATTAAAAACTAAAAGAAAAATAAAATCTCAAAAATAAATTGATATGCAGTTCTCAAACAAATATTGCATTTAAAATTACTTTTTTTTCTCTGGCGGTGCAAAAATTGAAAATGTGCGATGCTTAGGAGTTTATAAAATTGCAGTAGCTTATATGTAATTTAACCGTACAATAATGCACCTGCTTTGTTTTACGGGTGGCTTATATGGTTAGGCGTAACGTTATTTTCAGTGACGACATTTTAATTGTTGACTGAAAGAAATAGCATATCGGGGGATAACAAGATATATTCTTTCTCATAAAAATTCGAAAATATTTTAGATGAGTTTTAGGAAAATTATACTTAAGGCTGTTCCAAATCAAAAAGGGCAACTTCCTGACATAAGTTTTAATTTATTTTTGTTCGAAAATGCATGAAACTAGCTGGTTTTGCTGTTCAGAAACTATGTCATCGAGCTGTTTTTTCCATTTTTTTTTTTTTTTTTTTTTTTTTTTGAACGCAATAGATCTTTCAAAAAAAAGTGTCAAAGTGGATGTTTTGAACCGAATTTCCGCGCGAAAGTAGAAAAATCACTCAAGAGCGGACGAAAAACGGGTTTGTCACGTGATCGAGATGACTTATAACTCGATAGGTAATTGATTGATCAAAAAATGGAAAAAAATGTTCAATTCCAAATCGCTTCCATGACCTGGCTTTCCAATTTTATATCTTTCCGTTAAAAAAGGAATTTGTAAATGTGTCAGAACGTTTTTCGCTTGTTGAGCAGAGCAGTTAAGAACAACCGTAACTAAATAAGATATTTCCGTTTTTTTTTGAGTAACTGGATTTATTATTTTTCACTTGTAGTCATTTGTATGTTATAGAACTGATTCTGTTTACTTTACAATAAATTTTTTTATGAGTAAATAGAATTTAGATTCAGTCTTAAGATTGGGAAAAAGTAAAGAAAAACAAAAATATTGTGGTATATTTTATGCAATAAAAATTAAAGATAGGATTTTAGAGTAAGTTTTGTGAAGAAATTTTTTTAGCTTATTAAAATACTTGTACTATGTTATGTTGCTTAAATTGAATTTTATTTTATTTTACAAAAATTTTGATATTTAAGTGATATATTTCATAGGTTTAAACTTTATTGATATTAAATGCAGTTAAATAGCAGAAGTAGTTAAACATGACTGTTTAAAACAAGAAATTCTTTTTTATACAGAAATTAGAATAGAAAATATAAAGAACTTCCCAAATATACAGAAAACGGGAGAATAAACTCTTAAACATAGTTGCTAGGGTACAGGCAATTTTTCAGGGAAAATATTTGTAGTTTCTTAAAACAAAACAAAAAAAAAATTGCTTTATTTATAGCGCGATTAAGTAATGCGAATTTTCCTATAAGCAAATATTGGTATTTTCACTGAAAAATTACCTGACCAGTAGCAAACATGGCGCTTGAGTACCAACTTTTTATTTGGGAAAACTTCAGTTTTTAAATTTGAAATTTGTATGACTCTTAAAGGTTACATGAAATAACTAATTATTTTTCACGATGGATTGATTAAGGCTGTTCTTAACTGCTCTGCTCAACAAGCGCAAAAACTTTTGACACATTTAAAATTCACTTTTTAACGGAAAGATATAAAATTGGAAAGCATGACCATGGAAGCCATTTGGAATCGAAATATGTTTTCTATTTTTTGATCAATAAATTACCTATTGGGTTATAAGCAATTTTGATCACGTGACAAACACGTTTTTCATCCATTCTTGAGCGGTTATTCTTCTTTCGCGTGGAAATTCGATTCAAAACGCCCACTATGACACTATTTTCTGAAAGATTTGCGTTTGCAAAAAGAACGGAAAAACAGCTCGATGACATATAGTTTCTGAACAACAACATCTGCTATTTTCATGCATTTCCGAACAAAAATAAATTAAAACTTATGTCACAAAGTTGCCCGTTTGGATTTGAGAACAGCCTTAAAGAGTTTGAAAGCACGCTTCAGATAACAGTTAATATCATTATTACCTCGTTTTTTATTTTAAAAAATTCGCTATTGCTTACCCCTACTACCCCTACAGCTCTTAACACATTTATATACGAGTACAGTATTTCATTTCAGCAAATCTTATGAATGATAATGATTCATTATTTATCGGGGACAGTTAAAACTTTCATCGAAGGAAAAAAAAAATAGTTGATATGATATAGTAAGGATCTACGGAAAAAGGTTTTTAGGGCCGATTCCGAATTTCGGTAATCTTCCTATTTTTGGCCGTAAGCGAAAACATGGCGAAAACTTTTTTAAAGTAATTAATGCATACAAAAATATACATACATATTAATTATACGTGTGGCCAAAGTTGGCTGACTATGCCTCTCACCAAACCTTTTTATTTTCATATAAAATAAAATGTAATTACATCAGCGACACAGAATGATTTTTTAATTATACGAATTTAATCTAATTACAAAAAATGTTTTAGGTATACATAAATTGATTTATCTTTTATAATGGTTTTTGTAAATGACCATTTCCTTTACTAGAACTTTCGCAAACAGTATTCGAAAAACTTCTGGGGTTTCAAACTCAAATTTTTCTACTATTGTTAAGTCTGCAGCTTTAAATGAGCATTCGGAAAGCGTCTTGAAAGTTTAATCATATATACATTACTTGCTTTATAATTTGCACTCACGTCTTGAATCAGTGATGACTGATAATTATAAACAGTGAAGTTCATAGCAATAAATAAAGAGTGTCTCATTTGATCCGATACAGCTCAAATCAATGAGTAATGTTAAAAATTTCCGAAGGAAGAAACGAGTTTTTTGGTATACAGATAATTTCATGTTGGGCTGAATTTTCGACAGCATTTTCGCCGAAAACGAATTTTAGGTGAAACTCAGATTTTGGGCTGAAAACGAATTTTCGGTCGATCTTTAATTATGACTGTTGCTTAATTTATGCGGTAAAGATTAGAGAGTAATTTAACGTATATTTCCAATTGCAACCACATGTCTATTTTAGTGATGATTTGTTTTACTTAACACGTCAAATTTCCTGCTCAATAAATTCAAAACTTTCTGATTCATTTTCAGACTTTAAACGTATAATGGCAGAAAATTGACAAACCCGACTATTGGAGCGATTTGGAATCGAATAGCTTTTTCTTCTGGCAAATGAGGTGCGTTCGTACTATAATTTATGAATATTTTTGGCACTGCATATTGCACTGAATGCATATTTTAGTGCACTTCATAAGTGCATATTAATTTCATTCTGTTGCGAAAGGCTGTAACAGCATTAAAACGCACTTGAAATATTTTTTCCCATTGGTAACGGAAAACTTTTGACTGTCCTTGTATTTAAACTATATATTCGATTTTCATAAAATTTGAAATGACTTTATACAAAATTTTGCAACAATTACATATTTAAAATTTCAGACCACTCGGTTGGGTAGTTTTTGCTCTGTTATATGCGGACAGACGGAACGAACGACGACTACATGCTATTTCTATATTTACGAATGCACCTAAAAATGAATAAAATACTTGCAATGATAGTAATTATGACTGTGGCATAGTTTATGCGGCAAAAGTTAGAGGGTATTTTAATGCAGTTATACTTGGAATCACGTGTTTATTTTAGTGATGGTTCATTTTACTTAACATTTAAGGGGACCAGGTAAGCAAAATTCGACCAAAAAATCGCTTTTTACTTTTTTTATATCATTAAATACTTTTGTCATCTTTTCAACGATATATTACATATGCTTATATAAACAAGTTGGAAATTGCTCGTCAAACGTGGCAAATGAGGTGCGTTCGTACTATAACTAGTTTTATAATTATTTTTTGCACCCCATATTGTACTGAATGTATAATTTTTTGAACTTCATAAAGCGCATAGTCTGATACATCATTAAAATGCACTTCCAATATTTTTTTCCCATTCCCCGTAATGTAACGGAACACTTTTGACTGTCCCTGTAATTAAACTATACATCCGATTTTCCTAAAATTTGAAATAGCTCAACACAATTTTGCAACAATTATATCTTTAAAATTTCAGATCATTCGGAAGGCTCTAATATCATTAAAATCCACTTGCAATAATTTTTCCCATTGGCCGTAATGTAAAGAAAAACTTTTGACTGTCCCTGTAATTAAACTATACACCCGATTTTTCTAAAATTTGAAAGGGCTCGACAAAATTTTGCAACAGTTATATCTTTAAAATTTCAGATCATTCGGAAGGCTCTAATATCATTAAAATGCACTTGCAATAATTTTTCCCATTGGCCGTAATGTAAAGAAAAACTTTTGACTGTCCCTGTAATTAAACTATACATCCGATTTTCATAAAATTTGAAATGGCTCGACAAAATTTTGCAACAATCATATATTTGATATTTCAGACCATTCGGTTGGGTAGTTTTTGCTCTGTTACATGCGGACAGACGGACGGACGGACGGACAGACGGACGGACAGACGGACGGACTGAACGACGACTATAGGTGCTACGTATTTATATAATTACGAACGCACCTAAAAATAAAGTGTTGGATTTTTTTCATTCTTTCTAATAGCCCTTCACAGCAGTGTTGCCAGTGGGTTACTTTTTTTTAAATTTAGATTTCTTGATTGGCACCACTTTTCTGAAGTGGTAAAATTCCCATTGTTTTTGTATTAATTAATATGTCATTAAATAAGGCGAATTTTACTATTTCAAAAAAGTGGTACAAATCAAGAAATCTGAATTTTTTAAAAATAGCCCTCTGGCAACAGCGCTTCACAGTTTTTTAAATCTTTGTCTTTTTCTCAAAACTTCGATTTTTAGGTGCGTTCGTAATTATATAAATACGTAGCACCTATAGTCGTCGTTCAGTCCGTCCGTCCGTCCGTCCGTCTGTCCGCATGTAACAGAGCAAAAACTACCCAACCGAATGGCCTGAAATTTCAAATATATGATTGTTGCAAAATTTTGTCGAGCCATTTCAAATTTTATGAAAATCGGATGTATAGTTTAATTACAGGGACAGTCAAAAGTTTTTCTTTACATTACGGCCAATGGGAAAAATTATTGCAAGTGCATTTTAATGATATTAGAGCCTTCCGAATGATCTGAAATTTTAAAGATATAACTGTTGCAAAATTTTGTCAAGCTCTTTCAAATTTTAGAAAAATCGGGTGTATAGTTTAATTACAGGGACAGTCAAAAGTTTTTCTTTACATTACGGCCAATGGGAAAAATTATTGCAAGTGGATTTTAATGATATTAGAGCCTTCCGAATGATCTGAAATTTTAAAGATATAACTGTTGCAAAATTTTGTCGAGCCCTTTCAAATTTTAGGAAAATCGGATGCATAGTTTAATTACAGGGACAGTCAAAAGTTTTTCTTTACATTACGGCCAATGGGGAAAATTATTGCAAGTGCATTTTAATGATATTACAGCCTTCCGAATGGTCTGAAATTTTAAAGATATAATTGTTGCAAAATTGTGTTGAGCTATTTCAAATTTTAGGAAAATCGGATGCATAGTTTAATTACAGGGACAGTCAAAAGTGTTCCGTTACATTACGGGGAATGGGAAAAAAATATTGGAAGTGCATTTTAATGATGTATCAGACTATGCGCTTTATGAAGTTCAAAAAATTATACATTCAGTACAATATGGGGTGCAAAAAATAATTATAAAACTAGTTATAGTTCGAACGCACCTCATTTGCCACGTTTGACGAGCAATTTCCAACTTGTTCAGGTTTGTGTTCCTTTTTTTAATATCTATGAAATTTACGAACTCAGATGTTTATTGACACTTATATCATGTTACATTATACACTTTAACACAGGGGTTTGATGATTTGTTGAGAATTATTTATTTTAGGCAGTGAAATCTTAACAAAAAAAACTAATTTAAAAATGATTTTCAATAAATAATTATTAATAATTTTTCGTTTGACTTTCAAAATGGTCTGTTAAAGTATGCAAAACATATTATTCTAACTACCTTAAAAAATCTAGACCTCTATCTTTCACCATTTCTGAGAAAAAGGTACATAAAGTTGGTGAGTTTAACATGGCGGAGACAGGCCTTTCCCGGTTCCCTTAAGTGTTTCGTAGGTAAATGAATTTTACAGTGCCAATTTGCATGAGAAAAAAAAAAAAAAAAAAAAAAAAAAAGCTCAAAATAACACGATACTTTTGATGCAATAAAACACAATGATAGCAAGTTAACGTAAACTTTGGGAAATTTTATTTTGTTAGTATTCTTCTTAGCATTAAGACAGTTCTCAAATCCAAACTGGTTACTTTTTGACAGCTTTTTTAATTCAATTATGCTCGCAAACGTAAGGAGTTTTCAGGTACACTTGTTCAGAATTGTGAAATGGAATTGTTTTCCCCATTTATCATTAAACGCTGAAAATCTTTCATTACGCCAAAGCTGATATTTTGAACCGAATTTCCAAACGCGACAGAGGAGAAAAGAATTGCTGTCACGATAAAACAATCGCTTGTACTTCAAGATGTAATTAATTCACCCAGAAAAAGGAATTGATTAAAACTGCAAAACGTGTTTTGTTGAGTACATTTTGGTTGTTTTAATCAAAATTTTTAGCTGAAGTAAAAAATCGGTTTTGTTGCTTGGACGAAAAAATATTGCTAACACTTTTACAAAATTTTAACAAAATTTCATCAATTTTACTTGAATTAACAAAATCTGCTTTTTTAATTTTACAATATTTTTTTTAATTTAAATGTGTAATTCCCGCAAAATTTTGTTGATTTTGCAAAATTTAAATTGTTGTGTATCAGCCAAAACTCCCTCACATAATTTGGTGTATTTGACTTATATAATATAGCTATATAATTAAAGGATTAACATAATTTTTGGATAATTTAAACTTTTTAAATTGGGACAGACCAAGGTAGTTTTAAAAATCCTCCTTTCCCATTTATTTTCTTGATTTTTTATTAGAAATTGGTCATTTAGATTTTAAATAGTTCAGAATATTTAGCAGGTAAATTACATCAAAATAATGTGTACTGTACATAGTCAATTCTTTGTTGAGATCTTAATTTTAAGAATAAGAAAAAAATAATACAAGACAAAGACATTTTTTTTTAGGAAATAAAGTATTTGCCGTATTAAAAAAAAACTAAGTCTGAAATATTTTATTACTATACGGATTTCATTTATATTCTAGCCGGGCTTCGCCCGTCTAGACGGGAGTCCCTGCTGCCTTCGTCTGCGTGTTTTCCGGGCACCTTCAAAGAAATCCTATTTATAAAGTCCTATAAAATTTCTTTCTTATTCGGTAAAGTAGTTAGTTCTCAAGAAACAAATTAAGCGCAAAGAATCACGAAATGTTCATGGAAAACAGGGAAAAAAAAATCTTAAATCATCTGTTTTTGCGAGCTATTTTATGAATTTTTGCGAAAAATTTTTTCGACTCGCATTCTTTTCTGAAAAAAAAAAAGAAAGAAAGAAAAGAAAAATCGCGAATTTTTAACGAAAATTTTTTCGACTCGCATTCTTTTCTGAAAAAAAAAAAAAAAAAGAAAGAAAGAAAAGAAAAATCGCACATTTTTAACGAAAATTTCCGGAATAAAAAAATATTTTACTGGTCTTCGAGGGTTTTTTTTAAATCGCGTTAAAATCTGTATTTGTTTTTAAAATTTGATATCGTCTGAAACAGTAAAACATTGCTTTTATTTTGACGTAAATTTTTGGCATTTCAGTTGAAAATTAATGGAAATATTCAATGTGTAAAGAAACAGAAAAAAAATCGCAAATCGCACAATTTTTATAATTTCTGGTAAAAAATTACATCGACTGGCTTTATAATCCAAAAAAATTAATCGCGATTTTGCAAAGAAAATTTCTGGAGGAATAAAATATTTTATAGGAAAGATGGATTTTTGTGATTTCTTTCGAAAATCTGATTAAAAACCCGAATTTTTAGAAAAGATTGAGATCGTCTAAAAGGGAAAAAAAATTCTTTCGATTATGACGTCAACTCCGTGCATTTCGGATGAAAATGGTGGGCGGTATAAAACATTTAAAGAAAACTGAAAAATAATCGATATCGGTCCGAATTTGGAGCATTTATTCTTTTTATATTTTCATTAAAGTTTGAGTTTATTTAGGAATATTAAATATATTTTTAAAATTAACGGGTTTTATAAAATGTATGCTAAATGTGTAATTTGTTAAAAAACGGCCTCCTAATTTTTTTCCGCTCAAACAAATTCCCATACTTTTATTACTTCCTCCAAATAACTTCACAACATTCTGAACAATAGTTTCGTCTGTTGGAAAACCGTTCTATCACTTCGTGTCACTTCCACTTCTTTCTACTACTTTCTTTACTTTTTGCTAACTTTCTTTCTGTTTTTTTCCAAGTGTGAGCAACCACTACTGAGATCAGAAGAAAATAATTGCATTTCTGAGTGCAGAAATACACTTACTATCCCACAATTGATTACAATTACTGTTTTCAGAATTATCTCTTCTTCATATAAAAATCGTTTTTGTTGGGGAATAGCGGTTGTAATTTAAACACTTTCTTTTGTGGGTGCTGGATGGCTCCCTTAAACCTTATGTGGCTCCCTACTACTTGAACAAATGGGCATCCCCCCCCCACCCCCCTCTTCCGTAAAGTATATTTACAAAGAGAATTTTACTAATTTTCTAATAGCCGGCTTTTATAAGATTTAAAATATGTAATACTGAATTACGTAATCTACAATAGCGGATCCAAGGGGAGGTCATGGGGGTCATGACTCCCCTCTGAAAACCAACAAAAATATTCTAAAGATCCTTTTTAAAATGAAATATACAGTTAGAGTCCGGATTATCCGAGTCCTGCTTAACCGAGTTTCCGCTTTCACCGAGTTATTTTCTTCTGATGGACTGATAGCTTCTATTATTAAGAAACAGCCTTTATAAATGAAGCGTTAGGTGAAGATGAAAGAGCAGTCGTAAAAAGTTAGAACTCTGATTTTCTGGTCAGAATGGGAAGAAAAAAAATGGCCATATATTTTTTCTTCACCTAACACTTCATTTATAATGGCTGTTTCATAATAAAGGAAGTCATCAGTCCATCAGAATAAAATGATCCATTCCAAAGGTATAATCCTTCATTTGGCACCACTTCGTTCTGGCGCCGGAGCACATGCCCCCTCTGCCCCCCCCCCCTTACTTTCGGCACTGAGAACTATTCTAACCCCTCCAGTCACTTTCAGCTCTTTCCACTTTCTTTCTACTACCACGGGTGACCAACAACCACTTTAAAGCTGCACACAGACGCGTGTTTTGCCATCCTTCTCCAGTTTTCGTGGAAAATCTTTTATTCTGGACGGTTTTGCGCTTTATTCACAAAAGAATGAGGGGAATCAATAATGGGTCAGTAGATAAGGAGCTCGACTCTACTTGATGGAAAGGTTCCTCTTTTGCAGGACATCAGTCCCTTTCCTTTTAAAGTCATTCAAAATCAAAGACACCGCGTGGCCACAACAAACGATGCCGACACTGCTAACAGTTAGAAGGATGGTACGTTCACAGCCTTAGATACCGTAGATAATAGACGCCTTTACACGCGTCAAGAAAATGTCACACAAAGCGGGTAAAACAAAGAAACAAATTCGAACAACTTGCATTTTTCGTTTTCTTTGGCTAGTGGAAGTTTTATTTATTGTTAGAAAATAAGAATTAATAATTCCACGAGCCAACAAAAGTGTAAGTTGTTGGAATTTGTTTCTTTGTTTTGCCTGCTTTGTGTGACGTTTCCGTGACGCGTGTCAAGGCTTCCCCCTTTATCTAGGGCCTAGGGGGCGTTAAGACTACTATTATAGGAGTTCTAGGGGACGTTGGTTAGATACGAAGGAAATAACTGTACTTCTAAGGATTGAATTACACTTAACTTTTAACTGATGCCATAGAAATTGTCACATAACTAGTGTGAAGCGGTCTGTGAGACCGCTCCATCGAAAGATGAATAAAAGCCGCGATTAACTCATAGAATGTTGTTTTTGTGCTAAACTTTTTGCACATGAGTGTTATAACTAAAATTCACCTATTCAAAAATCTCTGGTGATAGTAATAAAGTTCCAAACGAAACAAAATTTCAGTAGTGTTTGTAGATAAACTGAAATTTGCAAGTTAAACTATGAAAATTGAAAAAAGCACCGGTCTGTGAAACTGGTAACATCAGCTAAAGGTTAATGTCCTGCAATTGATTACAATTCTTGTTTTTGGAATTTTTCTTTTGCAGGTATAAACTGTTTTTGTTAGGGAATAGAGGTAGTAAAAATTTTTCCACTGTCAGTTTTTTACAGCGTAGAGGGAGGGGGGGGGGGGGGGGGGTACAGAGTTAATGGGTGGGTTAGACAATTCTAAGATTTGGTCCAAGAAAACAAAATTTTAACATTACATTAAGAGAAGTTTAACATGTCTGCTACAAGGGATAAGCTGGTGTTTTCTACGGTGGAGGGTGGGGGGAGTATTAAGGAAGTACAATTTATAGATTCTTTCAACTCGCTACATTGATAGTTATATATAAGCAAAGATATTTCATATATTTATAAAACTTTGATCAATAATGGCTTTTGGATGCAGTGGAGGGGGAGGGAAAAAATTACGTACAGAGCTTGTAAAGTAGGGATGCACAACCTGTGGCCCGCGAATTTCTTCGGTTTTTAACTGTGAAAAATTGTAATTTTTTACCATATATCACTGGAAAAAATCGCGAATTTCGTCAATTTGCCGCTGGAAAAAATTACACATTTCCTTGACCGAGTTCGGAAAAGTCGCGAATTTTGTCGATTATGTGCGGAAAATCTCAAATTTCGTTAATCAGCTGCGGAAAAATCGCGAATTTCATCAGTTTGCTGCGGGAAAAATAACAAATTTCGTCAGAGTCAGTTAAAAATCGTGAATTTCGTTGATCGAAAGTGGAAAAATCGCTATTTTCGTTAAACTTGGGTGTGAAAAAATCGCGAATTTTGTCAATAAGGTGCTGAATAATTCCAACTTTCATTGATCGGCTGCGGGAAAATCGCGAGTTTCGTCAGTTTAGCGCCAGAAAAAATCGCGAATTTTGATAATTTGAAGTGGGAAAATTACAAATTTCGTCAGAGTCAAATTCGGGAATTTCGTTAATAGGACGTCGAAGAATCGCAGATTTTGTCGATTTGGGGCAGAAAAATCTGAAATTTCGTTAATAGGGAAAAGAAAAATCGCAAATTTTGTCGATGAGATGCTGAAAAATTGCAAATTTTGTTGATCGACTGCGGAAAAATCGCGAGTTTCGTCAGTTTATCGTGCGAAAAAATCGCGAGTTTCATTAATTTTCCAAGTGAATAAAATTACAAATTTCGTCAGTCAATTAAAAATCGTTGATCAGGTTGGGAAGAGAGGCAAATTTTGTCGATCATGTACGGAAAAATCTCAAATTTCGTTGATCGGCTATGGGGAAAATCGCGAGTTTCATCAGTTTAGCGCCTGAAAATATCGTGACTTTCGTCAATTTATCGCGAGAAAAAATCGCAAATTTTGTCACTCCTGCGGTAAAAAAATTCACTAATTTCGACAATTGATGGAAAAAATAACATATTTTGTCTATTGGTCGCAAAAATATTGCGAAACTCTTCAATCGTTCGTGGAAAAAAATCATGAATTTTGTCAAAACTTTCCACTTATCAAAAAGTTAGTCTTCATAAAAAGTTGTATGAGTATTCATAAAAGATGTGAAGAAGCAATACATACAATTATATATTTCTTTTTGTTTATTTTTTTATATACAAAAAATCATCATTCTACAAGACGAAAGAGTTATTACCCCCCCCCCCCCCAACCTTCCCAATATACTTTGTGTTACTGAAGTGGCCTTCGACAACACAAAAAAATTTTGTAGGTGGCCCTTCTCTTAAAAAGGTTGTACACCCCAATTGTAAAGGGAATAAGATAAGGACGAAGCGAAGAGGCATATCCTTTAGAGGAATTTTTTCATTATCCTGCTATCTTAGGTAAGGGGCAGAGCAGATTTGTGAGTGTAATAAAATAGATAAATATGAGATAAAATTTTGAGATTAGCCTGCTAACATCAAAATATGACATTTTACACCGGGATTTCCTCATGGTTTTATCCTATGCTTACCTGTTGTCTCTAGGGGTGGGGCTGGTATGGACAACAGGGGTAAACTAGAATCCCTTAGGATTGAGTAACAAAAGGACTTAGGTTTGAGTAACAAAAATGTAAACTTGTAATTTTGACAAGCTATGTGAAGTAAATAGAAAGACTCCTATCCCTTTGTATTTAAAGACAGAAAAATGGTTTGTAAACTATATCAAAATCCATGAATGTGTTTCAACGAAACTTACTGCACCTGTGGAATGCAATAAACGTTGAAATACCCTGAAAACCTCCTGATTTGTCACAAAAGGTTCAGTTAAACAATTTTTATTTTGTATTTTTTAAAGAACTTTATAATGTTTGATTTTCTACTTCTAGTCCTTCGCTTTTATTCTTTGTAATATTCTTCTTTTCTATTACATTATTTCACTAATAGTAATCTCTATATAATTTCTTAATAGTACTCTTAATCGTATTGATTTTTAAGAAATAGTCTTAGTTTTTGAATTTTTATATTAATTTGATATAAAAATAATTATTTCTAACAACGGCAAGGAGAAAATTTTGGCAGTGTACGCATACTTAATGCATAAAACTGGAAAGCAATTTATTCGTTGGAGATACACGAAAAATAAATTAGACTACATTTTAATTTTTCTACCTGATCAGTGGCCTTGTAACCAAAAAAAAAAAAAAAGTCCTTAACTGGAAACACTTTTTACGAGAAATGCTATCAAACCGTTATTTACAAAAAGTAATATTCACCTCTTTTAATGATAGAAAATCTAAGCGATTATATTAAAGCAAATATATTTTTTTTAATGGTGTTTTTTTTTTTTTTTTTTTTTTTTTTTTTTAAGTGATATGCTGTCGTCTGGCATAAATCACGTTTCCAGATCAAAGTTAAATAAATCTACAATAAATTTATGATTGTAATATCATAGATACTGAGATTTAAATTTTTAAAGCAAAATGTAGAGAATCATGAAACTCTTGAAATAAATTTCTTCCTTAAACGTTATTTATTACAAGCATTGTCTGACCATGTGATCAAGTATTTCTTGATGTTGCTAAATTTTTGTATTTTTGATATGATTTTCTATAATATGGAAGGTTTCGATTTAGGAAATATTTGTAGAAATGTTGTAGATTGGAAAAGAATCGGATAGAGAGGTGACCACTGTTAGGGAGAATGTAGAAATATATCTGCTTCTATATTTTTTTGGAACTTTGAACAAAAATGCCGTTGCGCGGACGGGGGGTGGGGGTGGGGGGTGTCAAAAACTAGAAAACAGGAATTCTGATTTTTACTTTCTTCTATCTTTACAAGAAGAAAGTAATGGATTCCTGAAAATTTTCGACTTTCGGTTTTCGACGGATTTAGACGTTTTAGGGGTCAGAGATTCCGAAAAACATGTTTTTTACAAAATGTCTGTCTGTCTGTCAACCTGTATGTGACATAAATTTTGTGGGCGCTCTATCTCAAGAACTAATGTACGGAATTTAATAAAAATTTACATTCAGTTAGTCCCTGTTATAAATTGGTGCTTATTAGTATTTGGTGTAAATCGCTCAACAGGTGACGCTGCTATGTACTAATTTTCACGATTTCCGCAATAGCTCAATCTCCAGAACTAATGCACGGATTTTCATCAAACTTCAGATTCAGTTAGACCTTTACATAAATTGAAGTTTTATACATTTGATGTAAATCGCTCAACAGGTGGCACTGATATACTGCATTTTTTTTTACGATTTCCGCAATAACTCTATCTCCAGAACTAATGCACGAATTTTCATCAGACTTCAAATTCAGATATACTTTGATATAAATTGGTGTAACTTCTTGTAATTCATTTAAATGACGTGATTTATATAGAAGAAAGTTTTGTGATGGCCTCAACATACTAGTTTAGAATTCAATGTCGCCACCGATTAAAAAAATTATGTATACAAATATAGATAGTACAAAACACATTTCAGTTTTAAGACTTAAAACACACGCTTTTATTTTATATAAAATAACGTCACTCGCATCCGCTTAAGAATTCCACATTTATCATACAGTCTTAAACAACATCTACAGAAAAGTATGCATATGGCGTCACTATCACAGAATAACACACAAATCCAACAAAAAGTAATGTCGTCATTCAAGAAACTTGACAAAAAAATCAGTTTTCTGATGATTCATATGCCTTCATTTGTTTGCAACATTAATATAGATACTTAAAATCGAATATAGTTTGTAATAGCTCCATGTTTTATCAGAAATCATTCATTTATATTTTTTCAAAATAGCACATTTTAATTATAATTTTTTTTTCAGTTGTTATGGGAAAATGGCAACAAAAAGATATTAATCTACTATTTTCCAGCTATTTTTCCTTTACTTTCTACAGAAATGGAGTACTTCTGTTGCCAACGTTAAAGGAATGAAGTTAAATACTACAAAATAATAATAATAATAATATCTCAAAAATGAATTGAGATACAGTTTTTAAATAAATTGCATTTAAAAGTACTTTTCACCCTATACGAAGGTATATATATATATAAAAAAAAAAAATGTAGAATGCTTAGAAATTCGATACATCTTGAAAAATAGCAAATAGCATATTTGTGGCTAAAAAAATGCATGCAGAGATTTTAAAGGGCGTGGAAAAAAGGCGAATAAAGCAATTTTTTTTTTACGAAATATTACCAATAATTTTTATATTTTTTATACATTAAAAGTATCGATTCTCAAAATCAGTTGAGGTTGAATACAAATAATTGAGAAAAATATCTTTATATGTTATAAAGAATAGTTTGGAAATTCCATCAGCTGCAAAAATAAAAATATTTGAAATTTCTTTTTACACCACTGACTTATAGATTTCCGCTTTTAAACTGTACTCCGAAACCACGCAAAATTATAGTTGTAAGCACGCTTATTTTTATTTATTTATTTTTCTTTTTATTGTAAAATAAGCGTCCACTTTAATGCTTTCATCATCTATTCTAATATTCACTTATCTTTACGTACCTAAACTTAATTTGGTAGGCGGGGGAAAAAAAAAAAAACGCATGGGAAAACTAAGATTTATATTTCCGATCAACTCTTTGGAAACTGATCGAGAAAAAGTTCTGGAAATGTTCATACATAAAATATTTCCAGTAATAGTAAAAAATATTTCGTAATCGCATTAGCGAACGTGCAAAAGGAAAACATGAAACTTAGCAATTAAATGATACATAAACCCTTTATGTAACGACAGTTCTTCAAAATACCATTAAAATAACTGTTTATAAAATTCATTTAACACATCGATTAGTAGTAATATAGTTTAGAATGAGTTACAGATTCTTTACACTATCATGTTCCGAAAGCATTATTGGTTGCACAAAACAAAAGTATTTTTAAAATAATGATTTCTTTTGCCTTTGCATCTTTTCAGCTTTCTTGACGTTGAAAGATTGGGGAAGGGGGGGGGGGGGTATTGTAAGAACATGGCATTTGTACATTTTCTAAATCTACAACATGGTTAAAACAATGTGAGTTTCTTAAATTATTGCCCCACCAGTGGCCGAGAGGTTCTGCTTTCGAAGCTGGTAGACGGGAGGTGCTGGGTTCGAACCCAATCGCGTCCGTCGGCCTAATCGTTCGAAGTTTTCGTGGTTTTCTTCAAACCATGGATTTTCATGCGTAAATACGGGTTAGGTTCCATTAGAAAGAGCCCCACGGAGGGTACTCCCCAACTTTTGGGCCCATATCCCTCGCGTTGATAATTGGCCGTCATAAACAAAAGGAAGTGGCTATTCGTCCGACCAATCGGACTTTTAGCTATTTAGGCAGAAAGTCCGACCATCGTTTGCGCAGGCGTACATGTTTGTTTACAGCTTGTTCAAGTAAAATATTTCAAGTTAGCGGAGCGCTGATATTAGTAGCGATTACATGCTTAATTAAAAATTTTATTTATGTATTAATAAAGCTCTTTTGGTTTGTCTGAGTAAACATGAAAGAAACCTTTTTTATAATAAGTTTTTAAATAAATTATTATTGTATTTTTAAGAGGAAAATTTCATTGAATAATTCAAGAAAAATTTCTCTTTATTTTTATGCGTATAAGTTATGCATTATTATTTATTTGACCTTCATTTTTTCTATACATTTTTTAAATTTTCTTAATTTTTATTATTTTACTTAATATTTTAGTAATTTACTTTACATGACTTAAATTTACTTTACATTCATTATAATTTCGAGTGCAGTGTTGCATTCAAATTATTGTTTAAAAACGTAAACAAAACAGTGACCAGAAATTTTCAAAATTCTAAAATCTGCATAATTTCTGGTTCCATGATATGCCGATTTAATGGAGTCTACTGTATTTTTAAAGTTTCCATTCCCAGTTGTCCTTTGCTATACAACATTTGGCTTTTAGAATGTTTTGTTTATGAAACAACTACTATTTATATTCATATGAATAAATTATTGAATAATTTAATACAAAGCAGTTATTTTAAATTTTAAACTAAGTTTTTTAATAACTTTAATATAATAATAAGTAAGTTTTGAACATTAAAAAAAAGTTATCATTTCATTATGTTATTAATTACTTTATTAAAGATTTATTGTTTCATAAAAAAGTTTCATAATCTCAAAAGTTTATTTTCATTTATTTAATTTTACCTATTCAGTGTATTTTAAGTTAAATCTGCATGTCTTGTTAGCGACGTAGTGATTATATTCATTTATTAAAAAAGTATTGAAGCCAAAATAATAAAAGATTTTCCATTTATTTAAATTGTTATTTAGGTGCATTTCTTTTACAAGTATAGCTATAGATTTATCTTACTGCATAGGTCATTAATTTAAATATATCTATTAAATTGAAAATTTACTTTTTTTCTTCAAAAAGCATTTACTTCTTCTTATTATTTTTGAAAATGTAATTCATTATCAAAAAATAAAATGTTTTCTGTGGAAAATTCTTTGATTTGAGCCTATATGTTTTGAGTGTATAATAAAGTTTTAGACGAATCATGAATTCAATAAATTCAATGGTCAAAATAGTATGTTAGAAGTAATGAGAAATTATAGTAGGTCCTAGTTTTGTCATTGTTTGTTGTGTAATGTGCTATTTTTTGGAACATATAACTTAGCGAGTAAAGTAATTTTTTTTTAAGTAGTTTGTAGGAAGCATCAATGTCATTTTAATATATAACACTGGTGCATGGCTAACCAAAAAGTACCTTTTTTTAAAAGTAAAACAAAAAATAATTTCTCATTGGCTGAAATAATTTTTTGTACAATTTGGAAAAAAAAAAAAAAAAAAAAAACGTAAATTAAGTAATATTGCTTATTTTCATGGAATATGAAATGAAGGCCCCCCCCCCATACCCGATTTTCTAACTCTTGGAAAATAAGATATATATTGAAATATTAAGAGATATAGACGCCGACAGAAAGAAATCCAGGGAGGGGCGCAATTTTGGAACATGTTTGTCTATGACCCAACCTAGCCTGCTTTTTTATTAAAAATGCAAAATATCAACATGAAATAATCTAAACTAAAATTTGTTTTGTCAGACTTCCTCATGCTAGACAGTTTTTAAACATATTAAATATATATCTATATACATAAATTTAACAATTAAGAAATATTAAATATTCTAACATTTATTATTGTTTATAATTGCAAACTATTTATTATTTGCTATTTTATTATTAGCAAAATTGTTAATATTTTAATAATAGTTAATAAATAATTATTATTAAATTAATAATAATAAATTTATTAAATTATCATAATATAATAAATTATTAAATTAATAATAATATATTGAATAATTAATAAATAACATTGATAATATAAATATAGAAACAAATATATAAAGTACACTTATTTGCTTAACGAAATATAACGTTTAAAAAAAAAATAAATAATTGAAGACAAATATTACTAAATTAATATTTATAAATATAAATAACTTTCTTCTAAAAAGAAAATATCCTAATTTGCAGAAATGCACTTTTACTGCGCATTGAAAATAAATAAACAATTATATTTTAAAAGGCAGAGTTATGAAAAAGCGATTTCGTCCTATCATCTGCTGGCGCGCATGCGCATACGATGGTCGGACGTTCTGCCTAAACAGCTAAAAGTCCGATTGGTCGGACGAATAGCCACTTCCTAAACAAAACCAACCTCTTAAATTATTACACATCAATCTGCAATAGTTTAAAAAAAATAATCCAGTCTTTAAACTTGTGAGGTCTCAGGAAATGTAGCATATGGCACTTCAGGGAATATTTAAAAAGTATTTAAGTATTTGTTCCAATAATCCGGTTCAAAGTTATTCATTATATGCTATCTCAAATTGTGTGAAATATCTAAAATCAACACCATTTCCCATTATTTACATGAAAATATCTCATAAAACACGATGGGTGGCACGTAAAAATTTCACAAAAGAAACAACCCTTTTATTATCATGGAAGACGGTAGTATTTCGAGTGACGCAGCCTTAAGCCTAGAAACGTATCGTATCGTATCGTTAAAATCGTATCGTATCGTATCATAGAATTCGTAGATGGCGGAACTGATATATACAGCTAACTCGACATCAAAGAAAATGCGAAAAGCCGCCTTTTAATAACTCAGCAGATATACGTCTTATTGTTCTGAATTTTCTAGAACAGTCTTATATCTGCAGTCTAATCGTATACTGAAATTTTTACATTTCTACGTGCAGTATATTTTGAGATCTAAATAGTCATTTTTAAAGTGAAAACGTTGGTATAATATTGAGGAAGTTCCTAATTTGAAAATCTCGAAAACGGTTCTAACGATTATTTTTAAATTGATACATAATATAAATGTGATTAAGGCGAGGTGAATAACACTTTTCTTTTTTCTGGGAAAACTCTCGTTCGTTAAATAATTCGATTTTTTTTTCTCTCGAAAATGACACGGGCGATTTTTTAAAAATCAAATAAATATGTTTCAGATGAACCAAATAACAATTTACTTGTTTCCAGCAAGACTCTTGTTCGTTTTATAATGCGCATGAAAAATCGGACTATATTTCTTCGCCATTCTATGGAAATGTCACCGAAAATGCATGACACTGTATTCATACACATGCTTTCTTTTTAACCACTTTTGGGGAAAAAATTTTGTCTTCCCACGGCTGAGTGGTTGAGGGCCATCGTCTACTGATCTTAACAGAGGCAGTTCGATACTCTCTAGTGCGTGTGAAGTTTTTTTTTTTTTTTTTTTTTTTTAAGTCTGTTAGTTGACCATTATTCTCAGTTCCTTTGTAATTTTTTAATTGCTATTAAGTTAAATAAAATTACAATTATAATGACGCCAATTTGATGATGATTATTTCTTGGCAATTTTTCAACAATAAAAATATTACCATAAATTTTATAAATATATTTAATTTCAATCACTTTACAAAAAATATACATTAATAATTATTATTTAAATATAAATCATACGATCAGAAACGTAAAAAAATAATTCATTTCAGCTCTTCTTTTTATAATATCATTTTTTATTATTATGACGGTCAATCAATATATAATCACTGACATCCATAATATTATTATTATTATAATTATTATTTTCCTTGCATAAAAACTATTGTGATGTAATAATTATTTTATAATAAATAATTTAGTTGAAATGTTTTATTTATAAATAACAATGAAGTTTTACATAATAAGCATACCAGAATTTTGGTGTCGCCATCTTTTGACGCAATGAGGAATTTGCACACATGGGGGATTTGATCATTTATATATTTTTCTGATAGTTCCACATCCTCAGTTTTCAAAAATGTTCTCGAAAACGCGAAAAAAATATCTATATATCTATACTATTAAATAATTAGTCCTAAAAGTAAGCTAAAATCACGTCGCTTCAAATCGGGGCATGACTTACTATGACGTCACAGTTCACGACAGGCAAGCGGAACGGAAAGAAAAGAGTTACTAAGCTTTGGAAATAAAGGTTCGAAATTTTTAAACTACTGATTTTACAAATTTGGTTCTTTCGCATCTGGATGTTATTTTGTACGTTGATTTATAAAATGTCTATTTGAAAAAAAATGAACGCTAAGTTTATGAAAAAATCGATTTTTAAACTCATTAAAAGTCTTTTCACATAGAGAAAATTGACGGGATATTGTTAAAATTAGGAAAAATAAAGAACTGATCGCTTTTAAACTTTGACGTTGTTTTAACGCATAATAAAGATTTTATAAATTTAAGATGAGTTGATTTTTGGTGGTGGTGGTGTGTGTGTGTGTGTGGGGGGGGGGGGGGGGGCGTTTTCTCTTTTTTCCTTCAGATCAACTATTTATTGCGTTTTAAATGCGATTTTTCATTTAACACTCAAATAAATATTATTTTTTAACATTAGATATTTGAAAGAGTGGGAAATGCAGAGGGAGGGAAGGGTCATCCGGGGAGGAGCTATTTTCTAAATTTTGAGTACGCGCCTCATGTGACATATCGTTAGAAAGGTGTATGAAAACTTATTCATATTATGCACATCCGGTGCCCCCCCCCCCCCCCCCACACACACACACACTTCGTCCCCTGGGGGCACTTTTGTAAATTTTTAGGTTTTTTACAAGAATTTGCAGTGCGTGCGCAGCACGTGGTGCTATACGATGCCGCAGACAGCGGGGATGTGGTTCGCGGTTTTTTTTCCAGATGATTTTTTTTTTTTTTTTTAAGATTATGCAGTACTGTCGAAGCACGCCTGCTACACGGTGTCATAGGCAGCGGGACCTAAAGTATTTTTATGTTGAAAAGTAAAAATTTAATATTAAAATTTTTTTGAGTAGTTTCAATATTTTTACGTTTTATAATATCTATTAAGACATGACAAAATATTGTTTCGAAATAAATCCTTTATTTTTTAAACCTAGTCCCTAACTTAATAAAAATGTACACTTACGCAATAAAATTTTTATTTACTTCCTAAATAAAAACTAACATATTTGTGTGTGTCATATCTTAGACGTTTCTACGTTTTACCTATTTAATCATCAATAAAACAGGGTTATTGCTTATTAATCTTTACAGATACAATATACGTATGAAATCTACTACAGAGTGTTTTGTTTGTTTTTAAATACGAATGAGTACATCATAAATATGAATGCCTTTTTTTTTCTCTTGAGTAACTATTTATCCAATCAATTAATGTTCTAAAATAGTAATATTTAAACAAAATCAAACATAAAGTTACTGAAAAATGATCTTCACAAGATCAAAGAGATGATGCATTAGATAAATTAGGATTTTTCTTGTCATCTCTCTTCATAGCTTTAGTCCATGATTTTCTAATGGCAGGGTCTTTTGGCACACTGAAAAACAACTTTTCGCTAGAAGTTACTGGTTGTATTAGTGCAGAGTGGTACAATACAGTACAGTAAAACCTCCTTAAAGCGACCATGTTTCATTCTAATAAAAATTAATCGTTTCAAGAGGTGGCCTCATAATGGAGGTCATGTTTAAATCTAGATTTTAATTGTTGAAAAAAAGTAGAAATAATGTTACTAGAATTTATTTTTCACATTAGGAAAAAATATAAAAATTTAAGTATCAAAATAAAAGTTAATTATATAAGTTAATTACTGCAGTGTTTAAAAATGAATATATTGACGATTGCTTTGGTTTTACGGTTTTATCTTTCATAACATTTATTTCCAAGTCCTTTCAAAATTCAGTAAATAAATACAATTTTTTTTTTTTTTTTTTTTTTTTTTTTTTGGACGGGAACAAATAAAGATATTTTCATTAATTTATCTATTTCTTTGAGAGTTTCCTAACTGAATAGGGTAGGGGAGTTTATTGATCGTCATTCTTAATTCGTCATCAGAGTTAACTTCATTGTCTAAAAAGGCATAAAGGGGTTTAAGCACTTAAAAGTTACCGGAATAATAATAATAATAATAAAAAAAAAAAAATCTAAACTTATTTAGAAGTTTAAAGCCCCTCGGAATTATTTTTCTAATAAAACCTTCTTCAAGTGACAGGAAAAAACGGAATTTGTTTCCTTTTCTTCAAAGAAATTGGTCGCTCATGGAGAGAGGTCAGCTGGGATGGTCTCTGAACGGAAGTAAAATTAGTATTGAGCCTATGGGAATAAATTTCGTTCAATGAAAAACTGATCGTTCAGGGAGGTGGTCGCTTAATGGAGGTGATCGCTTAATGTAGGTGGTCGCACAGAGAGGTTTCACTGTATTTATAATATGACTTTGTGCTCTCAGTCATAATAATTTTAGAAACAGCAATATTTAAAATGAACAAGTTGAAAAGCGACACACGTAAAGAATAACAGTCGTTTGTTGTCATGAACTGTGACGTCAGATGTATTAGTATTATGGAGCGTTTTCGGGATACGGTAAATAGTGCAATATTAAAACAATCATAAATCAGTAATAAAAGCTCAAAATAAAAAACATATGCAGGGTATCCTTCTTATTTTTTCATGTACTATTGTTTCGTGATAAAGTTAGAAAACGTGCAAATTCTCCATTGCGTACTACATTTTGTCTCTTATTCGGAAAAAAAAAGAAAAAACTAACGCTTTTCACCGCTTTGAAAGAATCTCTTGTGACTAGAGGTCTATTTCGCAAATATTAAGAAAATTACTGCATACAAAAATATTAAAATGGGTAGTATTATAGAGAAATGTTTGATAAAAACGTTGAAGTAGACAGTTTTTAAATCGAAGAATTATTTTAAGAGATATTTAATGTTAAATCTGGATAAAATTGTCTCATTAAAAAAGTCTCATAGGAAAAAAAAATATACATGGGAATTTAATCATTTTCATTCAATTTAATCATTCAATAGAAACTCGAAGTTTGCAGAGTGCATTTATTATTTTTAACTTGCCTAATTTTTTGATGGTTTATTTCAATTTTAAATTAAAATTTTCAGAATTTCCAGAGATATTTTTTACATATTTTAGAAAAGGTTATTTTAAATTGTTGCCAATTGTTAAAACAGCGCAAAGAATAATATATCCTTTAAATTAAAAATTTATTCACACGTGACTATTATAAACAGAAAAAATCCTTTTAAATTAGAATTAAATGATAGCGTGTTAAAAGCAGGAAAATATTAAACATTAGGTCATAAAAATTGTTTTTACACATGCTTACTTAAAATGAAAGAAAATTATAAAATAATCAATTATTTTCAAATTAGAATTAAATGATTACGCATTAAAAGCAGGAAAACATTGAAAATTACGTCATAAAAATTATATTTACACGTGAATATTAAAAGAAAAAGAAAATTTTTAAATAATAAATTCATTGATATGTGTTAAAAGTCGTAAATGGAGGAAATTACGTCATATTGGCCAAAGTGGCCAAATAATAATATTGCAAAACAGTTTAAATTAAAAAATATATTTATATGAGAGATTTATTTCAAATTTCGAGATGATATTTTTAACTATAGTTGCCAACTTTAAGGTAGCGCAAATAATAATATTATCTTTCTAATAATAAAAATATTTTCAGTTGAATGTTACAAAGAGAAAGGAAAGTTTGGTGAAAATTATGTCAGATTTAAAACGTTACATTTAAAATCTCTTATTTAAAATCATTTTCTTATAGTGTTGTTAAAAAATACCATAAAGCAAACACTCTGCTGACTTAGTTCCTTTTATATTTGGTAATTTTCAAATGTTTAACTAATCTTATTTAATTAAGCACGGAAACAGCAACTAACATCAGCTGATTCGGTCTTGAAATCCCTCAGTAAAAGGGAAACCCGTTTACAGTAAGATCGCCATTGATTTTTTAACTATACAGAGCAGCCTCGATTATCCGAGCTAATTGGGACTGTTAGTAAATCGGAATCGGAAATCTCGGTTAATAGAAACTGTGTGTAAAAACTCGCCGTGCTTGCGAATTTAACATCTCTTTTAAAAAAAATATATAGAACGTTTTTTAAATAATAAAAATAAATATATGTAAAGTTCTGTTTCACAGCTTAACAAATTTAAAAAGAAAATCAACTACCAGTAGTAAATTTTAAAATGCAAATTGAAAAATTTACGAAAGTTCACACAGCCACTGGAAACAAAGCATTGTTCGCTATTGACTTCTCAGGGTCCAGTGTTTCTTTGGAGTTGAGTGCTTTTGGGGGCAGAAGGGCCTGTATAGCACGGACAGTGAGCTAAAGAGTGTGGTTATTTTTAAGGTTCATTCAAAAGGAAAAAAAAAATCAGACTTTGTTATCGGCTCGGTTAACAGAAACCTCGATTAATCGAAGCTCGGTTAATCCAGGTTCTACTATAATTCAATCTTCCGTAATCTTTTTAAAGCAGATCAAATTAATGGACTTTAGCACAAAGTCACATAGCTGATAACTGCCATGCTTGTTGGCCACCTTTTTTTCAAAAAGTTTGCTTCACCTTATTCAATTAATGAGATATCTCCGATAAAATAAGTCACATTTTCCCGCTCTAAAATACTGGTATCCAAAAATCGTAGCATGTAACTGACACTACAAGTACTCATGGAACTAGACTATTTTAAGTCTGATTTTTATTATAGACTATATAAAATTATTAAAAATATATATTATGATAGGAACTACGGGCTTCGTCCGCTATTTACGTTACAGATATAAAAATCATGTTTTTTTTTTTTTTAGGGAAAAAGAAATAAAAACCTATTTGACGATAGGTTTATAAAGACACATTTTGTATTTGTTATATTTCCGGGGATGAGGAGGGGGGGGGGACTATTTTGATTAAATATCGCAATTAGTCCACATGGCAGATATAATTATGATAGACACTAGTTTGCTTCGCCCCTCTATGGCGCCTTATGGGTCCAGCTTCCATAACTCAGAAACCACCTTTCGGACAACAATGCAACAGATTCCAAACGTTATAAGTAACTTAATAATCACCCTATATAGCATTAAAGTAAATTTATGAGTACTGCATACTATTTTTTTATCGTAATTTCTGAAGAGAAAAAATTATTTCGGTTCCATTCTTAGGTACTGGTCTGAAAAATTTTGAAAAAGGGGGGAAGGAGGGGACATGAGTCTGCTGTTTGTGAAACAACACAACGGGGTCTGGCTTATTCAACTTGGGTTTTGGTGACTTCAATTGGAAGGTGGTTTGTTTAAAAGAATGCGTTCCCTGCCCCATGAAAATTGGAACTATTGGTGCACCATCTATGTAAGGATTTAATAATGATAAATTAACATTTTGGATTTATTAATTTAAGGATAAAGTGTTTTTAAAGGAATATCAAATGAAACCCTCTGTGCGATCTGCGATTATACTTACCCACTTGTTTTTATATACAAACTGCTATAAGGAAAATTGTAATAAAATAGTAAAAATTAAATCTGCATTAAATTCCATAAGTATCTTTTTTTTAATAATTTTATCACTAACCTCAAAAAAGTAATGATATCAATGCAAAAACCCTTGACGGGTTAAAAGTTTCTGACGCAGAAATTTATCTTATGCTCTAAGAATTTTAAATATGGAACTTAAAAATACTGATATCAAATTTTGAGTGACGTTATGCTATTTCTTAAAAAATATATTTGTATTTATTTCATCATTTTATTTTTGTTTTATTTATAATCGCATGTGCAAAAGTTATGTTCAACATGAAAAGCTGCATAAAATTTTATTCGCTGTTGCTTTATCATTTACATCTCTCATAAATTCAAAATATGAGTTTTAAAAGATATGATATAAAATTTAAGTGACGCCTTGATGTGACTTTAAAAGGTTTGTTTTAAAATTCAATTTAAATTATTTTTGACTTGGTTAAAATATTTTTTTACATCTATACAATACTTTTAATTTTCCAATTCACTGTTAAATATATCACTTTCATTGAATCTATACTATGCATTGAAATGTTTTTATTTCAATAAATTGATTTATCTTTTGTGTCACGCTACTCAAAATTGTGAGTAAGATTTATGTAAATGGTTTATTTGCGTCATTGTGTCCAAACTACATGAAATGTATGAAAAAGGATAGTTTGACGCAAATAAACCATTTACATAAATCTTACGCACAATTTTGAATAGCGTGACACAAAAGATAAATCAATTTATTGAAATAAATACATTTCAATGCATAGTATAAATTCAATGAAAGTGATATATTCAACAGTGAATTGGAAAATTAAAAGTATTGTGTAGATGTAGAAAAAATATTTTAACCAAGTCAAAAATAATTTAAATTGAATTTTAAAAAACAAACCTTTTAAAGTCACATCAAGGCGTCACTTAAATTTTATATCATATCTTTTAAAACACATATTTTGAATTTATGAGAGATGTAAATGATAAAGCAACAGCGAATAAAATTTTATGCAGCTTTTCATGTTGAACATAACTTTTGCACATGCGATTATAAATAAAACAAAAATAAAATGGTGAAATAAATACAAATATATTTTTTAAGAAATAGCATAACGTCACTCAAAATTTGATATCAGTATTTTTAAGTTCCATATTTAAAATTCTTAGAGCATAAGATAAATTGCTGCGTCAGAAACTTTTAACCCGTCAAGGGTTTTTGCATTGATTTTAATTACATTTTTTTCTTTTTTTTAAGCTGTTAAGGGAGAAAGGCAACAAAAAGGTATAATTACTATTTTCCAACTATTTCATCCCTACTTTCTGCAGAAATGGAGTGCTTGAGTTGCCAAAATTAAACAAATGACGCTGAAAACTACAAAAAAATTAATATTTCAAAAATAAATTGAGATGCAGTTTTCAAACAAATTGCATTTAAAAGTACTTTTTCTCCTCAATACGACGGTATAAAAATTGAAAATGTGCGATGTTTAGAAGTTAAAAATCTTAAAGTAGTAGAATAGAGAAGATTAAGTTAAATTGCAGAACGGTATTTGGTACTACTTAGTTATCCCGTCGACCAAAATTCTATCGCCAATATATATGATTGAATGCCAATAATGGTTGATCGTCAATGTCGCATTCTAAGTAACTTATTACCAGGCATTTAATGCTTTTCATGGTACTTGGCTTTTATATGGACTTTGGCGCTTTTGTAAAACGCACTCAATTCGGGGTTAAGAAAGTGAGATTTTTTGGCAAATGATATAAATGACTATGAAAATAAAACAGAATAAGTATTATACTGGTTTATAATATATATATTTAAAAATGGATCTGCTAACACGTATTAGATAAGTTATTTGTGTTTTGATATAATGTAATGCATAAAAATGAAAATTTGACTATCTGTCTGTTTGTAATTCTATACAAATCCACAGTTTGGAAGCCAAAATTGTGAAAAGATACGTACATGTGTATTAAAACACGGCCGAGGCAACTAAAGTAATCCGGAATCGAAATAATTTATAGTTAATTTTTAATTAATAAAAAACAACCAATTTAACAGCAATTTCTTATCAAATTTAAACATTTTTCGTTATAGCAGTTGCCAACAATTAAAATACACTATAAAATTCTTACTACAACAATTAATTTGCTACTGCAAGATTTCCACGTGAAAAATGAAATAAATAGTTTGCCGAATTTTAAAAAAAGGTGAATATTACGTCATAATTTTTCTGTTGCAAGATATTCACGTGAAAAATGAAAATTAAATAAATAGTTTGACGAATTTAAATGAAAGTGAATATAACTTCATAACTTTTCTATTTCAAGGTTTCCACGTGAAAGAGGAATTACGTTATATTGGAAATATAAAGGACATGGTAAATATAGTATAACGTCATATGAGTATGAAAAAACGTATTGAAGTATAATAAAAACCCGATTATGGAAAAATTGGCGTATTTTAACATTATTGCTCCAGTTATAAATTGAAATAAGTTCATTTATAGCTGTATACTTTTGCGTCTGTTATATACATTTATACATTTTTATATTATGTTTTTATTTGATTCATGCGTACAACACTTCGACTGCTTTTTTTAATGTTTGTTTTATGTTGTATGTTAAATTTTGAAATTGATTTTCAGAACAAACATCTTTCAAATTCTGAGCAACACCGGGCACTTGAGTTTGTAACAGATAAGTGGCTTTTGTTTCTGTACATCTAATGCTAATATTATAAAGCTTTATAATATTATAAAGTGTATAATATTGTTAATGTTTGTACATTTGTGAGATGTTACCTCTGAAACTACATACACTCTAAAATTGGGAGGAGTGAAAAGTTCACTTTTTGAAAGAGTGACAGGCATTTTTACTCTTTTTGGAGTGAGTTTTATAAAAATACACTCCTTAAAGAGTGGAGTTTTCCACTCTCTAGAAAGGAGTGAGTTTTATAAAAATACACTCCTTAAAGAGTGGAGTTTTCCACTCTCTAGAAAGGAGTGAGGTGTCTCACTCCTGAAAGAAGAGTGACTTACGTGTGCATTGCTTATTAACCAATCAGAGCAGCAAGGCGACGACACCCTTTAAAGATAAGAAAAATGATCACTTTTTCGTCCGCCATTTTAAGATTAACAGATTAGGATATCATTAAAATTATTCTTTGGAATACATAAAATGAAGGTAAGTCTTGTTTAATTTTAAGTGTAGATTAATTGTGTTTAATTTTATCCGTGTAGATATGTGGAATGTCCAGATTATGAGCTAAATAGTTGTATGTTTGTATAGCAAAAGATTGATCGTGGAGTATTCATAAGTGATTGTGAGATTTCTTCATGTAGCCATCTGAAATGTAATTGTTTTAAGGGGACCGGGAAAGCCGTATCTCCGCCATGTTAAATTCACCAACTTTATGTACCTTTTTCTCAGAAATGGTGAAAGATAGAGGTCTAGATTTTTTAGAGTAGTTTGAATAACATGCTTTACGTTTTTTAACTGACTATTTTCGTTCTAAAGTGATTGTGAAATTTCTTCATGTAGCGGACTGAAATGTAATTGTTTTAAGGGGCCGGGAAAGCCGTATCTCCGCTATGTTAAATTCACCAACTTTATGTACATTTTTCTCAGAAATGGTGAAAGATAGAGGTCTAGATTTTTTAGAGTAATTTGAATAACATGTTTTACGTATTTTAACAGACATTTTCGTTCTAAGTAAAATTCAAAATTAATTATTAATTATTTATTGAAAGTTATTTTTAAATTAGTACTTTTTGGTAAGATTTCACTGCCTAAAATAAATAATTCTCAACAAATCATTAAATCCCTGTGTATACAATATAACATAGTATAAGTATTAAAAAAAATCTGAGTTCTTATGTTTAATAGATATTGAAACAAGTTGGAAATTGCTCACCAAACGTGGCAAATGAGGTGCGTTCGTAATATAACTAGTTTTAGAAATATTTTTTGCACCGCATATCGTACTGAATGTATATTTTAGTGCAATACATAAGTGCATATCCATTTCATTCTGTTCTGAAAGGCTGTAACATTAAAATGCACTTAAAATATTTTTTTTCCTATTGGCCGTCATGTAACGGAAAACTTTTGACTGTTCTTGTAATTAAACTATGCATCCGATTTTCCTGAAATTTGAAATGAGTCTACAAAATTTTGCAACAAATATATATTTAAAATTTTAGATCATTCGGAAGGCTGTAACATCATTAAAATGTACTTGCAATAATTTATTCCCATTGGCCGTAATGTAACGGAAAACTTTTGGCTGTTCCTGTAATTAAACTATACATCCGATTTTTACGAAATTTGAAATGACTCGACAAAAGTTTGCAACAATTATATATTTAAAATTTCAGACCATTCGGTTGGGTAGTTTTTGCTCTGTTATATGCGGGTGTTGAATTCAGACCCTTATCTCAGGAGGGATTTCTGTGGTTCCGGAGGGGGGGGGGGGCATTATAGAGTTCCGGGGGGGATTGCACTTTTTGACCATTGAAAACACAAAATCTCAAATCTTCCGGAGGGGAAATGCCACCCCCTGAAATCAACACTGACAGACAGACTAAACGACGAATATAGGGACTACGTATTTATATAATTACGAACACACCTAAAAAAGGAACATAAACATGAGAAATCCAAGTTTTGAGAAAAAGTCGATTAAAGATTTATTGCCATTAAGCTGTGAAGTACTCTTAGAAAGTATGAATAATTTCAACACTTATTTTTTATATATACACATGTGTGACACATCGTTGGAAAGACAAAAGTTTAAACTATTTAATGATATAAAAAAATAAAAATCGCTTTTTAGGTGCGTTCGTAGTTATATAAATACGTAGCACTTATAGTCGTCGTTCAGTCCGTCTGTCTGCCCGTCTGCCCGCATATAACAGCGCAAAAACTACCCAACCGAATCGTTTGAAATTTAAAATATATAATTGTTGTATAATTCTGTCGCGTCATTTCAAATTTTATGAAAATCGGATGTATAGTTTAATTACAGGGACAGTCAAATTTTTCTGTTAGATTACGGCCAATGGGAAAAATTATTGCAAGTGCATTTTAATGTTGTTACAGCCTTCCGAATGGTCTGAAATTTTAAATAGGGCAGATGTGCCAGTAATGGTCACCCTTTGATGTTTTTGGTTCATAAAAAATAAGCAATAAATATTTAACTTTAATTAATTTTTTTATAATTTCCCCTTGCATGTTTTATAATATAAAACTGGGTTATTGTTGACACTTTTAATCAAGCCAATTAGGAAGTAGAAAATAATGTTTCAAAGTTTTGCTGCTTTTCTGTGAAAATCTTAATGAAGAGGCTAAGAGCTGGCTTCGTTTAATTAATTTATATATTATTTATTTTCTCGCAAAATTTGAATGCTTTTGTTTGACTAGCAATAGAAAACTTAGACTTTTATATACTAACGGTCATTTACGAAATGTCATTTATTTTTAAGGTTTTAAGAGAGGGTGTCTATTACTAGAATGGTTAATTAGTCATTTTCCACCAAAACTTTTTAAATAGCTGCTTTTAAGTTAGTTTATGTGATTAATAAAATTTCCATATTTTATTCTTTTTTTATGTATATATACTTTGCTATTTTAAAATCTGGCAATCAAACCAACTAGGTAGTAGAAAATATTGTTTAAGAGCACAGCCAAAGACGGGCTCATAGGGCTTAATACCTCTCCTTTTAAATAAAAGCAATTAAGTTACAGAAGCTATTAAAAATCTATTTTCTGTATTAAATGTTTGGTTATTCTTATCTGAAAAAAAAGAAGGAAAAAAAAGTAATATTCCTTAATTTATAGGCAATATTCATGAAACTGGTAAATCTGCAGATCAGTGGCCTCAAACATCAGTTCTACAGTTTTATTTTGAAATTATTTTACTTAGCATTTAAAATATTCAACTCGCAATATCATTTCTTTCATATTTGCAATATTAATTATTATAAATGATATATCAAGTAGTCTCTGGAAGATTAATTGTTAGAAATAGCGAGACAAAACTAAACATCACTAACATTCAAAAACTTTTTTTTATTATTATTACCTTTTAAATCCCTCACTGTTTCAATAATTTAATAGCCGTAATTGCCTGATATTTAGTATTTTAAACTATCCATCTAAAATAATTAAAACATTGATCGTCTGATAATTACAATAATTGATGCAAACAGTAAAAGATCATCACAAATATTTTATTAATAACTGGTATCCTTATTGTTAAATTTATTTGAAAATAACAATTTTGTTTCATTAGTATGTTTTCATTAAATTCTGGTTCTAAATACAGTCATAAAAACAATTATATTTATTACTTTTTATGGGGTGTCCATTACTGGGCTTTTGGGTGTTTTGGTATATTTCTGTTATTTAAAATTAAATTTCGATTCACATTGGGAAATGAGACTATAAGAATGGTTAAATATTGTTGATAGATTAATATAATATTGAAAAAACTGGAATGTAATAATTATAAATATTAATAAAAAAATAATTTTAAAAGAAATTCCTTAAGAGTGTCCATTACTGGCACATCTACCCTATTTAATTGTTGCAAAATTTTGTCGAGTCGTTTCAAATTTTATGAAAATCGGATGTACAATTTAATTACAGGGATTCAAAAGCTTTCCGTTAACTTTAAGGTCAATGGGAAAAAAATATTTCAAGTGCATTTTAATGATGTTACAGTCTTTTGAACAGAATGAAATTGATATGCACTTATAAAGTTCACCAAAATATACATTCAGCACAATATGCAGTGCAAAAAATACTTATAAAATTAGTTATAGTACGAACGCACCTCATTTGCCACGTTTGACGAGCAATTTCCAACTTGTTTCTATTTCCGAGGTCAATCTTTTCCTATAAAACATATAAAATCTATTTTGCTCATATTCACAAAATACAATATCTACGCGAATAAAAAAATTAAATTAAACATGGCTTATCGCGTCATTTCATTAATAAGTATTGTATTAATTTCATTTTTCAGCAATGACGGACGAAAATTAGAAATCATGATTAAGTTAAGGAATATGTTTAAAAGAAAAATATATACATATTCCAGAGAACTTAAAAGTTTAACTTTAGACTCCATGTTCATATTAAATAAAGCAAAAGCAAATGACAGCGGATAAAATATATACTATACATTCTTAATATTTAAATCATGCTTAGAACTTATTTAAAAAAGATGTGAGTTTATAAGTATTGTTTTTTAAATGGAAAAATTAAAAATATTTTAGAACAATAGGACTTTTCAAAAATAGCAATAATTTAAAGAAAAAATACGGTTTTATATTTAAAACAAAAATTAAAATCAAATCAAACATTGTTAAACATATAACATCCGCTGATTAAAAAGTTATTAATAAAACTTTAAAAGTAATATCTTTATAGCGCATGCAATAAAAGCAAACACAAAGGATAAGATTGGAATAAAATATTTTAGTTTATTACTATTAGTAATCTAATTTAAATTCGTATGTAACTTTAACTGAATTTTTCCCTAAAAATTCAATTAGTGTTACAAACTATGAATTAAATAAATATTGCTAATAAAGTATTTTATTCCAATCTTTACTATGCTTGTATCTATTTTCATTGTATGCTGTAAAAGATGCGATTCTTTTAAAATGACCATAGAAGCGAAAAAAAAAAAAAAAAAAAAAACCGACTACATAAAAAATGAACATTCACTTTTATGAAAGAGTGACTATTCACTCCTACCAGGGGTGAAAAACCGCACTCCTTTAGAAAGAGTGAATAGTCACTCCTCCGAAAAAGTGATTATCCACCCCTGTTTAGAGTGAATATTCACTTTCCAGGAGTGACTATTCACTCTTTCAGAGAGTCAAAAATTTCACATTTGCTCAGAGTGAATAGTCACTCTAAAGAGGTTGGGCATATTTTGACTCTGCGATAGAGTGACTAGTTAAGTGACTCGTAAAGTGACTAGTTAAGTGCGATAGAGTGACTATTCACTCCTCCGGAGTGAACAGTCACTCCTTTTTATTTAGAGTGTAGCCAACTTAAAAAAATGTTGGTGGTCATCTCTGCTCTGAAAAAAAAGCTGCATTTTATATCAGTGCAACAACCTACATCGCTGCAGGAGCAAAAAAGTTCTAAAATTGCGATTTCTGTGATATTGATTGGGTTAGAAACTTTAAATTCGGTGTGGTGTTTACTTTTAAGATGTAAATACTCGTTTTGAAAGCTCTCTAAAAGGTTCGAAAATTCAATTTGACAGATAAACGTAAAAATTTCTAAAATTATGATTTATTTGGAATGCTGAAATTTCTGGGATACTGTTGGGGTTAGAAATTAGAACTTTGGCATAGCAGTAATTTATAAGATGTAAATGATTGTTGTAGAACGAATTATAAAAAAATCGAAAGACTAAACAAAGCGGAAAAGATCTAAAGATGATTTAAGTAACGAAGTACATGGAATTGTTAGGAATATAAGCATGAAAATTGACATGGCTGTACTTATCATGACGTAAATTCTCGGAATAGAACAATTTCTAAAAATGTCGCTACATAAAACACTGCAGAAACAAAAAACTTTCGAAAATTTTCTATTTCTGTGCTACTGCTGAGCCTAAAAACTTGAAATTTTGCCTTGGGATACTTTTAAAATATAAAATTGTCGCTAGGAATGGTTTCTAAAAATTTAATGTATTAAAAGATGAAATGAACGGAAAGCGATCTCAATTAACATTAATTTTGGAATTATTGGGTATAGCAACTTTAAATATTTCATAATCCTGCATTTCCTCCACAAAACATGCAATGTAAATACAAAAAAACTTATAGATACTCATCTAGCATTAAATACATTGTGTAAATATTGAATAAAGCCCTGTAAGAAACAGTGAGTAGGTTGCCCGAAAGTACTTGTTAAAGTGTTCTCCTTCTGTAAGTTTTTCTCTCTCTCGCCAAGGCCACTAACAGAGAGTGCCGTTAAAAAAAAAGAAAAGAAAAAAAAATCTGATTCATTTTCTAGACATTTTATCATAAGGTCATATTCTCAATTGTCATTAGTAGAATTTTTTTATATATTAACTTATTCTGGTGACATTTCATAATCGGGTTCATATTAGCGTATTTTAGCTTGCATGATTTGCTAAAAAAATATGTATGGATTTGTAAATTACTTCAAATGATACTTTGACAGCTCAAAGGTTATGCGGACGATATATTCAGATCTTGTGTCATACTTTATATTGCAATCATCTTTTATTTAGTACATGTTAAATACAGCTCAACTTGTAGAGAATATGTTTGAAAAGAAAACAATACAGCGTATGTAGGGGCCAGCATACACTCATAATTTAAATAGAATCGAGCATATCTAAAACACACTCTACTGACACATTGCATGCCACTGTTGATGTGTTCGGTACTTTGATACTATATCAGATTTTGAAGGGCGAATTCCTTAACTCTTACCGACAACCTCATTGCATCCGTGGAAAACAGATATTGTACAATATTGATTATCCCGAGGGAGCACATACCATATAAAGTACAGTCCATTCTTTTTATACATCATATATTTGCCATTTAAAGTTACTCAAATTGGTGAGCAGCATCTGATTATGCTCTTGACGTCATTTTATACAGTTAAAATTCCGATATAAGACAATTTGGTATTTCATTTTCTATTTTACTTTTAATGCATTGCGTATTTTCAATTTTATATCTATACATGGCTGCCATGCGTGGTTTTGCTTTCCCATTTTTTTTTTTTTTTTTTTTTTTTTTTTTTTTAACAGTGTATACGAATTTATATATAAGATTTTGTAATTCTACGATTCGTTTATTTTCATCATTTCAATTTATTGCAGTATATGGACAATTAGAGATAACATCTCATTTTCTTTGCTTCCTCATGTTATTATTAAATCTATGTTCTCAGCAATATCGCTCAGACTAATCCCTCTGAGGGAAGTCCTAGTAAATACAATACTTTCCAGTGATCTTTTATCCGATTTGTTTTTACCTATGGGCGCTTTTCTCCCGTGATTCCAGTATCTTATAGAAATGTTTATTTTAATTTATTTTGTTTAGTTTAAATGTTTAGAATAATATATCTGGAAATTCCATGATGAAACCAAAAATTGCAAAAAATTCGACTTCAATCAATTGCTTAATATAACAACAACAGCAAAATGTAACAAACTATGCTAATTTCCAATTTTAGGCGTATCTTAACAAAGATATTTATTTATTATTATTTTTTCTTTATTTGTTCTGTTAATATCTGAAAATACTAATGCCACTGATCAGGACATAAAAAATTATAAATTGATAAGTGATTCAGAAAGCCTAAAAATTGTTATTCTTAATACCGTATTTTCGGGTGTATAGCCCGCGGATCAAACAATCGTGTTTCGACACAGAAAATTTTTTAAATAAAATGTAATTCTTTAGATCACGGTAAATATTGGTCTTCAAATGCTGAATAAAATTTCTGGGTCCAAACTGAATTGTTTGATCTGCGGGCTATACACCCGAAATTACGGTAATATAATTTTATGTTAATAAACAAAAAATTCAAATAGCGTTCAGCAATAAAATAAAAATAATAAAAATAAAACTTTCCGATCGTATCTATTATAACTGACTTCTTTAAAATTTACAAAAAGTTTATATATTATACATGCGTAAGTCGAAAATCAAGTTGTTATGTAAACGAGCATTCTCGTATGCGAACATTCACAACATTTTTCAATATTTGTATTCTAATTATCAACGGAAAGCATTCTTATTCACATAATGTCCAAATTAAGTAGTGGTGTAAATGTGAATTTTCATATGCGAATATTCAAGAATTTTTTCTATATTTGCATTTTTAAACATCAACAGAAAATATTGGTATTACCTTTCGCGAATATCAAATATCAAGTAGTGATGTTAATTAGAATTATCGTGCGAATTTTCAATTTTTTTCAATATTAGCATTTGTAGACATCGACGAAAAATATTTGCATTCGCGTTCGCGTATAAATTGTATTTCCTTAATCCCCCTCCCCCCCTCCACCGTAGAAAACACCAGCTTGTCCCTTGTAGCAGTCATGTTAAACTTTTCTTAACGAAATGTTGAAATTTTGTTTTCTTGGACCAAATCTTAGAATTCTCTAACCCACCCATTAACTCTGTACCCCCCCCCCCCCTCTACGCTGTAAAAAACCGACAGTGGAAAAACTGCACTTTAGTTGTTAGCATTTATTTATAGACAAGTTCAATATTTAACAATTCCTTGTCACGTTTTTTCCGGTCCCTTTTTTTCCTTGTCACGTTTTTCCCGCTCTCCTTTTTTCTGTCACGTTTTTTCCTGTCACCTTTTTCCCGTTTACCTGTAAAAGTAACTTACTTCGTAATTTTACATTTAAAATAAAATTCATTTATAATTACTTGTTACTACCACTAAATCCTTTCTTTAAAGGGCGGCTCGCGGCGCCCTTAAACCTTCTGTGGTGCCCTAGTACTTGAACATATTGGGAGGAGGGTCCCCTCCCCCCCCCCCTAAAGCTACGGCCCTGCAAAGTCCCACACGAGCCCTTATATTCCTATTAAAGAAAATGAATAGTGTATTTTACCATCTCTTAAAGTTGTTATATCTTTCTTGTGATACCCTGTTTCAGACGTGAAAGTTACCTGATACGAAATTCATGAATCCGTACAATAGGTAAGAAACTTAGTAATAGTCATTTTAGCATGATTCACGAACGATTTGCATGGATAGATAGAAGGGAAGACGACAGAATAATGGTTGCCCTGGGATTCTAGATAGTCTAAGTCGGACCCTGAATTTCGAAACTTTCCAGCACAAAAAAAAAAAAAAAAAAAAAAAAAAAAAAGTATATTATTTAAGTGACGAAAATTCCGAAAGATTATAAAATTCAAAGTATCACTGCATCTGTATAAAGTGATCATATTTCTGGGAATAAATACTAAACAATATCCCCCTCCCTCACCAGCCGCTTTGAACAAAAAAAAAAAAAAAAAAAAAAAAAGGAAAGAAACCAATGCAAACATTCTATTTCACATTTTTCGAACATTGAAACAATTTTTGAATGTAATGATTTCCAAAATTTTCGTCCGCATTTACCGCATATTCATTAAAAAGAAAAAGAAAATAAAATAAATACTCGAATTCAATTTGTTTTGCCTGTTCATTTAGTTGCAATTTTTCACGAAATGCACTTTTGTACTGACAGAGTTTTAAAATTGCGTTTACCAATAAAGAAATAGAACTTTACATCTTCCTTCTTACTCCTTTCAATATATTCACATCCACCCTGAAACTACATTAAGGAATAAGATATTTAACCCGGGAGAACGCGCGCATACATAGGGTATGTATGTATTTTACTTTGTCACCAATAAATACAAATAACAATCGTCACCTTATTTAGTTGGAGACAATTTTGCGATAAAAGAAGTAGAAGATTACTTTTAAAAAGATAGTGATGACAATTCTAAAAACCGTACGCACTCCGGGTCTATTAGGCCGTCGCGCATCCTCTCGAGTTAAGAAAAATGTCAAGACGCCAGGAAATTAAACCTAGAACCGGAACTCTAAGACCTAGATAGAGATAGACGTCTGGTTACCTTAACAATACAGTCAAACCTCGTTAACATGAACCTCAAGGGGAATTAAATTTTCGTTCATGTTATCCATAGTTCATGCTATCAGTAACAAAAAATCCAGATAAAAAAATTGAAAAAAAATACATATAGGTGAGACTGTTGGCTAATAGGACATGAGAGCTAACGGGACAACATGGTTTTCTCGTAAAATATAACAGTCAAAATTTATCAGTAAATGTCATTTCCAGTGTTACACAAGAACACATAACACTTATTTCTATTTTAATAATTAAACTTTTAGTTATATTTTTCTTATCCGTTAACAGAAAACTGTTAGAAAAATTGTGTAAAAAAAAAAAAAAAAAAAAATCCCTACACTGTACATGTGAATGCCCTTATAAATTCATACGGGTAAAATAAGTAAATAAAAAAGAATAAAAGACTGAACGCACGCTAGCTTTCATATGAAAGTTGCAACACTAAACTGTCAATTTTCCATGTGTGATGAAAGATACAATGCATAAAAATATTCCGTTTAGGTAGTAATCTTCTCTAATCCTGGTGTCATGACGCGTATTGTATTGTCCAAAAGTGAGAACATTCTATTGGCAACCGTACGCGTTTTCATTACTCTAAAGAATAATCCTGTTCATTAAGCTCTAAAGAATAATCCTTTTCATTAAACTCTAAAGAATAACCCATTCTTTCCTAGGCAAAAGGAATCTTTCACACTTTTCTAGGCATTTTCGTTTACGTTAAGCGTCAAACTCTCTTGGGGACATCTAGAACTGTTCATATTAAGCGAAATTTCACGTTAAACGCGTTCATCTTAAAAGGAGAAAAAGCTCTAGAATCTGTATTCATTTTGACGGGCTGGAAAGTTGGAACTGTTCATATTAAAAGTAATTCACATTAAGGAGGTTCGACTGTATAACCTAAATTCCTAAAATTACTTTTCATTGCAAACAATAAATACACCATTTCACCCTTATCCTTATCATGCGAGTGACTCAACCCCTTATTTTCAAAAGATTCGAAAAGAGGGGTCGTTAGAAAATCCTTTATCAGTACTTTTGGATATTTCTTAAAATTACCTGGAGAGTACAAGAAAGCGTATGTAAACTACACAGAGGAAGAACTATCTAAATCCGTGCTATATTGTGTCCTAAGTAAAAATACTGTAGACTAAACTAGACTTCATGATAGACGCTGCCAATACTGCTAGTAGATGCGATGGGTAATATTTATTCCAACGATTGTGAATTTTCTAGTCGTTGCTGCTGTTACGTGTGGGATCTTGAGAAAACTGAACCTGATTCAAGCGAAAATATCAGTACCATTCGAATACTGCCTGCATTGTGTGGAAAACCTGACTTCATGAAACTGTTAATAAATTATGGTTACGTTTCCAGTCTTCCAGATGGATCTCGTCTCCTACTGGAGGAAATACATAAACATATACATTTTTTCCTGTAAGTAAATTTTGTTTTCTATTTTTACGCAGATATTAAACAATTTTTCAATAGAGATATATGTGCATGATGTCCACTTTCAACGGTGCTTAATAGTTAATTTCTAAACCGTTAGTCATAGACATATTATTTCTAATTACAAAAATGTTTTATATGAGGTAAAAAATTATTTTAAAAGTCGTTTTGATCCATAAAAACATTAAAAAAGTTACGAAATTTAAATTTTTATGCCGTTTCCCAGTCCTATAAGGGATATTTAGTAAAAATTTCCTATTACGCCAACAAGTAAGACAAAAAAAGAAACTCGAACGCTAAAATTGACCGAGTTATGAAACTTTGAATTGCATAGCTTGTGCCAATTTTCTGCATCTGGACACAGATGAGTTGGGCCGTGCTTTGAGGGATCGTACACAAAGTGCTTAAAGTATTCGAAGGATTTATTTCGCGTCTACGTTTCTGCATTGCAGCCGAAGAGAATCATTTCGAACAAGTTTTAAGACAGCTTTAGATTTTATTAATTATTAGATTAGATAAGCTAATAGCATTTTAAAACATATATCATTTTGTAAAGAATTGTGATTGTTGCTTTCATCATTTCATTTAACAAAAATCCTGTTCTTTTTTCAATTCCTACTATTAGTTCACACTCTCCCTATATTTATTTATTTATTCAATTCCTACTATTAGTTCACACTCTCCCTATATTTATTTATTTATTCAATTCCTACTATTAGTTCACACTCTCCCTATATTTATTTATTTATATATCTTGTTCAAATTTTCAATCGTTAATTAAATACTTATTATTCATCCTATCAAGTTGAAATAATTTTTTTTAAACTTGTATTGGTTGGCGATTGATGTTAATACAGTTTTTTCAAATTTTAATTAATTAATTTTAGTTTTACATGGGAAACAAAATGGCGGCCATTGGTTATTGGAGCATTTAATGCATCTTCATATCTATAAGGATGGTTACCATAGGGGGGGGCCGACCCTGTTCTGTCGCCAAATACCGCCAAGTTTGTCTGGCGACCAAAATGAGTCGCCAAAAGTGACGCCAACTTGGCGATATCTCTAATATTTTGCCAAATTCCCATAGACTTCCATTGTAAACCTACTTGCTTATAAAAAATCAACAAATTGAGATATTTTAAGGCAACAAAAACTAATATTAGCTCAAGGGATTATATTAATTTTTTCTTTGATGGCCTAAGTAGGAATTGACTTTAAAAACAAAATTTTTATATTACTTGTTTATTTATATACTAGTATATAACCCCCGTCAAAAATGACGTAAAGTGAATGATAAATCTTCAAAACAATAGTTATTATTTATATTTAATAAATAATATTTATTGGAGATCTCCGTCAGAAAACAACATATAAAGGATACTCATTGTAGAAAACACTACGGTTTTAAGGACAATTACGTCGCCCCCTTCGTCCAACGCCCAACCTCGAAATTCAACTTTCCCACCTTTAAAATTTTAAAGTGTTATCAAGTATCTCATTCACGTAAGTTAAGTTTCAATTGTATTTGTTCTTCGTGTTAATGGCAATTTACATATGCATAGTCGCCCAAGAATGGAATGTGTTTCTTGAACTTACTTTCTATGAAGTAAATAATTTCCGTTCTTGAGCGATTAAGAGTCCAGTCATGTGCGATTCTTATGAAACTCATATCACAAAATGCATACCATATTAAGGGGAAACATTCTAAGCATTTCATGCACTCAGGGTTTTTCACTCAGTTCTTATCCTTTAGTTAATCTTCTCTCATTCTAATGAAAAACATATGTTACACTTTATTGAATGTTTTCATATTGAAAGGCCAGTGTAAAGTTTAGGCGTAATTCAATGAAGCTAAAAATTTGAGTGTTTATTGTTATTTATAATCTTTCTTCTGTTAATGTTGTTGACTACATTTTTAGACACCCAAGAAAGGTGAACTCATGCGATAAATTGTAGAACTGTACATTTTACTCAGAAAATGTTTAATTGGGCAAGAATGGAAAGAAAGACTTTATTATTTACAGAATGTTTTCATTTCATATGAAACTATCTCCATTCTTGGGCGACTAAAGACTTCTACAATTTCTCGCATGTTACATATCCTGATTTTGATAAGAACTAAAAAAATTCCAGTAAAGTGTAATATATGTTTTCATTGGGATTTCTTATGAAACTCATAATATATGGGGAAGTGGCGAAAAAAGATTAACAAAAGAAAAATCCAAATAACATCATTAACTTCCCCTGAAGTCAAAAATTGTTTTTAATTCTTGGACAGTGACAACATACAGTCAAGGATCGGTAATACGCTCACCCATTATCTGCAATTTTCTATAATCTGCGGTGCTCAGCAAAAGTAAATATCGCGAATTTTGCAAATCTGTCACTGAAAAATATTGTAAACTTCGACAAACGATCGTGGAAAAAATTGCTAATTTCGTAAAAAGATAGCTGAAAAAGTCGCAAAAACACATAGCGAATTTTGTCAGAAAAATGTCACAAATTTTGCCAATATGTTGTTGAAAAATATCATGACGTACGAAAAATGATGGCGGAAAAAAGACGAATTTCACTAAACGATCGAGGAAAAATACTGCAAATTTTGATAAAAGATAGACTTTTGGCAATTTCACTGTAAAAAAAAATTAGGGATGCAACGGATATCCGGTAAATATCCGATATCCGGCATATCCGGCTGATTTTTCAATATCCGAAATATCATCGGATATCCGAATCACAATTACCGGATATCCGACTTCTCTGCCGGATATCCGGCAGAGAGCAGCAAAGCGTATATACAAGGATAAGAGAAATCGTTTGACCCCAAACAATGCAAACAACTTTGTTTATAATGCAAAATATGAAAGTAAGTTCACTATTCATGAGTAAAAGGTAATTATCAAAAGTTTAAAGAATTGCCAGCTTTCCTAACATTCATATTTGAACTCTTTACAATAAATTTAAGAAGTTACGTTTACATCTTTTGGAAAATTGCACCTTTACTTTCAGAATGTAAAACAAAATTGGAAGTTGTTTATTAAAGTATGACTATTAATTTTCTTCTTTCTTTTAAGTTTAACAATTAAACAGGCCTATTTTTACTTTCTTCTATCTTCACTAGAAGAAAGTATTGTAATTGAAATTTTTTCGATTTCCGGTTTTCGACGGATTTAGACGTTTTAGGGGTCAGAGATCCCAAAACATGTCTGTGTCCGTGTGTCGCCATCTTACCATCAAAAAGTGTATGAAATTATGCATAGAATTGAACCACATTTTTTGTGAATGTTTTTGGCTATAGCCAGCTGGCTCTCCTTCAATATGGAAACATTCCACTGGAAGGGGGTGCTGTAATTGCGATTTTTTGTGTCATTTTCATTATTGTACCATCCAAAAGTGTATGAAGCTAAGCATAGAATTGAAGCAATTTTTTGTGTATATTTTTGGCTATGGCCAGCAGTTTCTCCTTGAATTTGGAAATATTCCACCATAAGGTGGTACTCACTGTAACAGCACTTTTTGTAAAATTTTCTCGATATTTCGCAGTTTTTTTTTTTTTTTTTTTTTTTGTACTGTATATTGGCGACTCGTGAAGTGAAGGGAACTTCGCATCCTACTAAGCTGGCTATTCACAAACAGCTAGAATAACGAAAAAATTATTTATTTTAATAAATATCATGATCGAGATTAACTTATTCTTATTCTGATTAATTGACTGGACCAAAAATTTTCAGATCAAAATCAAAGTTGGTATAATATTGAACTAATAATATGGAAGTATTAACATTTGGAACTACTTTTTAGGGTTTCGTTCATCTCACGAAACCCTATTCGTCTCGCTCCTCTGTCCGTCACAGAGCCCGTTCTCAGAAACTATACATGTTAGAGACTTGAAATTTTGGGTACTTATAGCTGAACACCTCACATCAAACAACAAATCAGAAAATTTTGAAAAAGTTGATAATTAACCGAATTACGGGCTAATTAACTTCTAAAATTAACCAATCCACCTTTTTAATTTATCAAAAGCACCTCTCTGACTGCAATTGGACCCTTTTTGCGAGGCTAGCTTCGGAGCACTACCATTGGAGGATTCACGAAAGCTGAACCCCGATTTTATCTGGCAAGGCTAGCAAACTGCAGACTTGATTTTTTATCTCAGACATTACGGCGCGCTCGCCGTTTTTATTTTAATACGAAATTTAAACTTTTTAAATATTAAATTTTTTGATTAAATTTTTTGCCATCCTGATTTGAAATTCTTCGGTGATTTCATACACCCCCAGTTCAAACTCCTAGCTTAATTACAAGCGGAGATATTAATTATTATTTAATTAATTAGGTTTCATTTCCATGAGATGCGGGTGGCACGTGCTTTTTAAACCACGAAATAATTTAAATTAGGAAATATATCAATTTGCATGAGGTTCAGTGCTATCAGATAAGTATATTCGAGGTGAGAAAAAGCGTGCTTCGCCCGCTATCGCATAATTTTTGTTAGGTTTGTGTCGATGGGAAGGGGGGGGGGGTAATACTTTTGATTAAATATCCCAATTAAATTGAATTACAGATATTATTATGACAAAGACCAGCCTGCTTCGCCCGTTATCGGATAATTTCTATCTTTCTGTGCGTGATAGCTTATTTGTAAGTTGCGATATTAATTTTTATTTAATGAATCTGCATGTGTAGTGGACAACAGTTTTGGATCCTTTTTAGGCAAACGGGGAGAGGCGCTGGTTTTCTTTTTTAAAAATTAGCTTTTATGACCTTTTTAGATACCGTTTTTGAGGGAGTCCTCAGATATATGCTACTTATTAAATATAAAAATGTCAAATATTTAGTTACCACTATTTCCGAATAGTAATTTTAGCAAGTTTCTTAATTTCTAGCTTAAGACCGCCACCAACTCCAGTAACATATCCACTGATAGGTTTTTAACACAGTTTCGTTCAGATACACTTTTGTTATGAATAGTGTGCGCTCCCTGGTGGTGGAATGCGGAACTAACAGAATTCTTGGTTAATAACGCCACCATTACGACTCCTGTATCTACGGAAAGGTTGCGTGAAGGAGTTTCCTTCAGATACGCTTTTGGTACGAATAGAGTGCGCTCCCTGGCGGCAGAATGCGGAACTAACGTAACGCAATTTTGTTAAAATTAGGAAAAATAACAAGTAGATGTGTCTTGAAACTTTAAGACATTGAGATATATGCTACTTATTAAATATAAAAATGTCAAAAGTTTAGTTACCACTATTTCTGAATAGTAATTTGTGCAAATATCTTAAATTCTTGCTTAAGACCGCCACCACCTCGAGTAACATATCTACTGGTAGGTTGTTTAACGAACTTTCTTTTCGACACAGTTTTGTTATGAAATGAGAGCGCTCCCTGGTGGTGGAATATGGAACTAATAGAATTCTTGGTTAAGACCGCCACCATCCCGACCCATGTATCTACGGAAAGGTTGCGTGAAGGCGTTTCGTTGAGATATGTTTTTGTTAAGAATACAGTGTGGTCCCTGGTGGTGGAATACGGAACTAACATAACGCGATTTTGTTAAAATTAGGCAATCTAACAAGGCGATCTGTTTAACATATCTACTGATAGGTTGTTTAATGGACTTTCCTTCCGATACAGTTTTGTTATGAATAGAGTGCGCTTCCTGGTGGTGGAATGTGGAACTAACAGAATTCTTGGTTAAGACCGCCACCTTCCCGACCCATGTATCTACGGAAAAGTTGCGTGAAGGGGTTCGTTCAGACATGTTTTTGTTAAGAATAGAGTGTGCTCCCTGGTGGTAGAATGTGGAACTAACATAACGCGATTTTGTTAAATTTAGGAAATATAACAAGGCGATCTGCTTGTGACTTTAAGATAGTTCATAACACATTGAAATATATGCTACTTATTAAATATAAGAATGTCAAAAGTTTAGTTACCACTATTTCCTTATAGTAATTTGTGCAAATATCTTAAATTCTTGCTTAAGACCGCCATCACCTCGAGAAACATATCTACTGATAGGTTATTTAACGGACTTTCCTTCCGACACAGTTTTGTTATGAATAGAGTGCGCTCCCTGGTGGTGGAATGTGGAACTAACAGAATTCTTGGTTAAGACCGCCACCTTCCCGACCCATGTATCTACGGAAAGGTTGCATGAAGGGGTTTCGTTGACACATGTTTTTGTTAAGAATACAGTGCGCTCCCTGGTGGTGGAATGTAGAACTAACATAACGCGATTTTGTTAAAATTAGGAAATCTAAAAAGTCGATCTGTTTGAAACTTTAAGATATTTTATCACACATAAGATAAAGTGTAAGAAAGAATAACACGCGAAATTCCGGGGAGGGTGCTAGATTTCTATTTAAAAAATTAGCGTTTCTGACCGCTTTAGGTGACTTTTTGAGGGAGTCCTGAGATATATGCTACTTATTTAATATAAAATTGTCTAAAGTTTAGTTACCACTATTTCCTAATAGTAATTTCAGCAAATATCTTAATTTCTTATTAAGACCGCCACCACCTCGAGTAACATATCTACTTATAGGTTGTTTAACGTAGTTTCCTTCCGATACAGTTTTGTTAAGAATAGAGTGCGCTCCCTGGTGCTGGAATGTGGAACTAACATTTTTGTTAAAATTAGGAAATATAACAAGGCGATCTGTTTGAAATTTTACGATAGTTTATAACACATTAGAAAAAGTTTATAAAAAATGGCGCGTGACATTTCGGGAAGGTGGGGAGAGGGGGAGGGGCAAAATATTTCTTTTTTGTTTCATACCGTTTCAGGTGCGTTTTTTGATGGAGTCCTCAGATACATGCTACTTATACTTATTAAATATAAATATGTCAAAAGTTAAATTACCACTATTTCCGAATAGTAATTTCAACAATTATCTTAAATTCTTGCTGAAGACCGCCACCCCCTCGAGTAACATATCTACTAATGGGTTGTGTAAAGGAGTTTCGTTCAGATACGCTTTTGTTAAGAATACAGTGCGCTACCTGGTGGTGGAATGTGGAATTAACAGACCGCAATTTCATTTAAAGTAGGAAATCTAACAATTCAATCTGTTTTAAACTTTAAGATACTTTATAACACACGATAATAAATTATAAAGAAGAAGGGCGCGTCGCATTTCGAGGAGGGGGGGGTGAGGGAGGTGCGTGAACAAAATTAGGAAATATAACTGGACGATCTGTTTGAAACTTTAATATGGCTTATAAAACACAACATAAATTTTTAAAATCAGGCCGCGTCAAAAATCATGGTGACCATCTGCCCACTCCCCCCCAAGGGGGGCACTTTTCTAAATTTGGCAGATACCCGTCATGTGATATATTGTAGCATTCTGGGGGGGGGGGGGCGAACAAAATTAGGAAATATAACAAGGCGAATATGTTTGAAACTTTAAGATAGTTTAGGATGTGTTTGCCAAAATTTAGAAGGTATTCCATGGCGATAAATGTACTGGATGTTTTGAAAGGAATATTAAACGAAACCCTTTGTGCGATGTATGATTACACTTACCCACTTGTTGAAATATTAAGATGTATGAGATAGAAGAAAGTTTTGGGATTGGCACATCCAATTAGTTATTTTTGTAACTTCATTATAAATATTTAAAATTAAAAGTAATTTTCTTTTTACTTATAAATATCAAAGTAATTTAACTTAAAATAAAACTAAATGTGACTTAAAGTAAAACAGTATTAAATAATTGAAACAGAAAATCGGCATCAAATAAACCTATGTTTGGAGAAAACTCTTTAATCATGGGTATATTAGTAGATATTTTATGTTTAAATTATAAAACGAAAGTATGTATTTCTTTGTGAAAATACTCTACAATTATATACATATTAATTGGTTTAAATTTGTTATACAAATTTTCAGCCTTTCATTGTACAAATTAGTTATTAGCAATTATCAATATAGTCAATCCCGTATCCACATCCAATAGTAATTATCAGCATTTCATTGTACAAATAAACAGAATATTTTAATGCTTAAACTACATTTTTTATATAACATTATTAATATACATTACAGGGCTTGATTTTCGAGACAGGATGGCAGGATTCGTGGCTTATAGAATATTGGGGCGGGAGGATCCGGTTCCTAAAAAATCATTTTCCGAAAATGTTTCTTTGTTAAACGACGATTAAGTCTCGGGACCGACTGACAAATTTCGTGATATTTTCCGCTATTGTTTGGCAGATTGCATAGTTTATTCTTACAACAAATTGACAAAATTCATGTTTGTTTTTCTGCATCTGACCAAAAAATTTTGCGATTTTTCTCCACGACTGACTGATGAATTTCACGATTTTTTCTGGAGATCAATCGGTGAATTTCATAGATTTTTTTCTTGTGATCAACTGATAAGTTTGGCAGTTTTATTCTGTGACCGATTGGCAAATTTCCCTGTTTATTCTTGCGACATACTGATGAAAGTGACGATTGTTTTTCTGCATCCGATTGAAATATTTTGCATTTTTTTTCTCTGCGACCACCTGAGGAATTTAAAGATATTTGCTCGTGACGTACTGGCAAATTTTACGATGTTTTTCCGTGATCGATTAATGAATCCCGTGATATTTTCCCGCTGCCGATTTCCCACGAACTTCAGTTTATTTCTCGCGACCACCTGTCGACAAATATTTTTGGGTTTCGTTCATCTGACGAAACCCTATTCGTCTCGCTCCTCTGTCTGTCACAGAGCCCGTTCTCAGAAACTATACATGTTAGAGACTTGAAATTTTGCATACTTATAGATGAACACCACACATCATACGACAAATCATAAAATTTTGAAAAAGTCGTACATTTAACCCTTTGGGCTCCCACATGTGTATTTTAAACAATTCTTTCTAAGTGAGTCTCTAATTAGGTTGCAGGCGTGAAATTTTGCGTACTTATAGATGGACACCTCAGATCAAATGACAAATGTTAAATTTTTGAAAAAGTAGTATATTTAATCCTTTGGGCTCCCACATGTATATTTTAAACAGTTCTTTCTATGTGAGCCTCTAATTAGGTTGGAGGCGTGAAATTTTGCATACTTATAGCTGAATACCTCACATCAAACGACAAATCATAAAATTTTGAAAAAGTCGTACATTTAACCCTTTAGGCTCCCACATGTGTATTTTAAACAATTCTTTCTATGTGAGCCTCTAATTAGGTTGGATGCGTGAAACTTTGCATGCTTATAGCTGAATACCTCACATCAAACGACAAATCATAAAATTTTCAAAAAGTCATACATTTAACCCTTTGGGCTCCCACATGTGTATTTTAAACAATTCTTTCTATGTGAGCCTCTAATTAGGTTGGATGCGTGAAATTTTGCATGCTTATAGCTGAATACCTCACATCAAACGACAAACTATAAAATTTTGAAAAAGTCGTACATTTAACCCTTTGAGCTCCCACATGTGTATTTTAAAGAATCCTTTCTAAGTGACACCCTATTTAGTTTGAAGGCGTGAAATTTTGCATACTTATAGCTGAACACCATCATGCGACAAATCATAAAAATTTGAAAAAGTCATACATTTAACACTTTGGGCTCCCACATGCGTATTTTAAGCAATTCTTTTAATTGAGCTGGAGATTTGAAATTTTGCATACTTATAGCAGAACACCTGAGGCCAGGCGACAAATCATAAAATCTTGAAAAAGCCTTACGTTTAACCCTTTGAGCTACCACATATGTCTTTTAAGCAATTCTTTCTAAGAGAGCCCCTAATTAAGTTGGAGACATGAATTTTTGCATACGTATAGCTGAATACCTCAGACCACACGACAAATCCTAAAATTTTCAAAAAGTCTTATATTATTTACTCCTCCGTGCTCTAACTTGTATATTTTAAGCAATTTTTCTAACCTCCACCCTTTTCACCCGGGGAGCACTTTTCCAACTTTTGTCGACACCCCTTTGACCATTCTTTCATATTATGTACCATAGCCTTACATATTTTAGTTCCACTTTTTACCGCTAGTGGCGCCTACTTATCTCGGGTGCTATGGGTCCAATCCCCTCGACTAATATATCTATGGATAGTATGTAAAACGGAGTTTCGTTCGGATAGAGTGCGTCCCTTTTTGCGAAATGTGGAACTAACAGATTTTTCAAAAGGATAAAGTGTTTTGAAAGGAATATTAAACGAAACCCTCTGTGCGATCTGTGATCACACTTACCCACTTGTTAATTTATTTTCACCATGATTCATGAAATCAGTGATATTTTTTTCTGCGACTGATTTACGTATTTTGCAATGTTTTTTCTGTGTACCCAAAATAGGAAATAACTAAAAGGGCGGTAACGGCTATTGGAGACTGAGCTCTACCAAATTGGCCAATAGTCAGCACTAAACAGAATGAGATTACACTTGTGATGCACATGAAAAAAAAAAAAAAACTTTGGTGAATTTAAAAAAAACATATTTAGAAACAACAAACTAGATGATTCTCGCAATTCACAGAAATTACAACATGGCTCTTTGAAATCAACTTTTCTCGTGTAATAGAAGGAATCAATTGACTATTCCCTTTGCAAACTTTGGATATGGATTTAAAATTCCAATGCATAGTTCAATTAATGAAAATACCAGGGATTACAGTTCTGACATAATTCCATTAAGGATATAATAAAACAAGTTTGTTCAGAAGTGACATACAATCACCGTAGGTTATTGACAATACAATCACTAACCGATATGCATTATTTATGCAAGTAAGTTAAAAATGAATGCACATCAGATTTTGCAAAGTTTTCTAAAAAATTTTAAGAGAGCATAACCATCTGTTTCCAATAATTTCTAAAGTTATAAAAATTGCTCTGTGCTGTTTGTCAAAAGTATAATTTGTGAAAGAGGCTGAAATATGCAAAAAGGAATAAAATCTAAATTAAGAAATTCATTTTGCAACCCAATTGTTAATTGCCCATAACATTAGGTGAAAGTTGAATAATAGACATGGTATATATAAAGTTTGATTCTGTTCCTTTGTTTTAATAAAATAAAAATTTTGGATAATTATCTTGAGTTGTTAATTTAAATTATTTCAATGGTATTTTGTCATGTCTGTATAAATGTAATTCTTTAAGTGGCACACAAAAAATAACAGGGTTTAAAGATTTTTTTTCTCCCTTTCTAACAGTTCAACTCCCCTGCATTTATAAATGTTGGGTAGGAAACTCCCCTCCTGGGAAAACTTGAATTTCAAGCCCTGAATATTAAAAGAGATATAGTTTTTGTAAATTATATTTCAATACATTTAAAAATTTTTAATGATGTGTGAAACATGTTTTTAATTTATTGTTCTGAGATGGCCTTATATAAAGAAATAATTCACCATATAACTAAAAACATATCTAGTGCCGGATATCCGATCGGATATCCGGCCGGATATCCGAATCCGGCAGGCAAAGGAGCTTCGGATATCCGGTATCCGATATCCGGCAAAATCAATATCCGGTGCATCCCTAAAAAAAATCTGTGAAGTTACTAACATATTTCTCGGAAACTGGGATTCCAGGAACTATTTATGTAACGGCAACAGCAAAAATTTCTGTAACAGCATCTGTTACAGGAATTTTTCTTGTTGCCGTTACATAAAAAGTTCCTGGAATCCCAGTTTCCTAGAAAAATTTTAGTAACTTTACAAATTTTTTTTTACAGTGTTGATTCTGAAAAATATCGTGAACTTCAACAAATGGCAGTGTAAAATAATCGCAAATTTTGCCATAGATCGTTTGAAAAAAAAAAAACTAATTTAGTCAAACGATCTTTGAAAAAAAAAAAAAAAAGCACCAATTTTGTGAAACGATCAAGGAAAAATAAAAAACGTGAATTTCAGTAAACAATCGAAGAAAAATAATGTGAATTTCATCAAAAGATTGCGGAAATGCATAGTACATTTTGTCAAAAATGGCAGAAGCACATGCCAAATTTAGCCACTCTGTTTCTGAAAAATATCGGGAACTTCGACAAATGGTTACAGAAAAAAAATCACAAATTCTTCACAGGTCGTTGAAAAAAAATTTACAAATTTCGTCAAACGATCTTGGAAAAAATCGTGAATTTTATGAAACAATCGCTGAAAAAAACATGAATTTCAGTAAACAATCGAAAAAAAATATTGCAAATTTCATCAAAAGATCGCGGAAATGCACATAGTCCAGGCAATAGGGAATTTTACCTAGCAAAATTAATGGTAGTTCTGGAAATCGACTTACTTTACGTTTTTTGGGTCGCTGAATCCGAATTTGTAACTTCCCACCAAAATTTCCTCCGGCAACCCCCGCAAATTTTGGTAAAAAGCTCCCCAAAAAAGGTTTTTATTAAAAAAATCAATTGTTTTATTGTTTTAGGGAAAAGTATCTTGAAATTCAGAAAGTAGACAAAATTTGCAACAAATTATATATATGACATTTATGACTTAGGAAGAAGGGGAAGGGGGGATCTGCCTCGGAACATGCGCGCGGTGCTGCGTGGACTAAGTTGCGCAATTCCACTTAACCACTCATACGTTTACATTCGCCCTCTCATCTCCCCTCCGAACATTCCTTATAAGGTTTACTTTAAGTTTTTTGGGTCGCTGAATCCGAATTTTTAACTTACCCCCAAAATAGTTGTCATTAACTTAAATTTCTTATTGTTTTAGGGGGAAAGCATTACAAAATTCAGAAACTAGACAAAATTTGCAACAAATAGGATATATGACATTATGACGTAGGATAAACGGGGAGAGAGGGGGCTGCCTCGGAACATTCCTCGCGCGCTTTTCTCAAAAACCAAATTTTTTCAAAAAAAACAATTTTTTGGGGGTTGCTGGGTGAAATTTTGGTGGGAAGTTACAAATTCGGATTCAGCGACCCAAAAAACATAAAGTGAGTCGAAATCCAGAACTAGTATTAATTTTGCCAGGTAAAATCCCCTATTGCCTGGACTTCATAACTTAGTGCATGTAGCGCCGCAGTGCATGTTCAGAGGCGGTGCGCGGTAAAAAGGTCAACGGTAAAAAGGGCAACGGAAAAAACGTCAACGGTAAAAAGGTCAACAGGTAAAAAAGGCAACGGTAAATAGGTCAACCGGTAAAAAGGTCAACGGTAAAAAAGGCAACGATAAAAAAAAATAATAATTGAAAAGTGAGGTTATTAGTTAATGAGGTACATATATATTGAGTTACAGAAAATCGATTCAATGTTTCAAGTAAAGCAAATCCTGAACACGTGTATTGTTTTTTTTTCAACTCGCTATATGAATAGCTTATATAATAGGACAGCGACTTTTATATATTTATAGAAACCTTGACCAAGGACGGTAGGCGGAAAAAAATCCCCCCCCCCCCGAAAAAATTTCCATGAAAAATGGGCTCACATTAACTCGGGTGGAAAGGGTCCACACATTTATGAATAATTATATACAAGAACAGCTGCTTATTAATAGAAGTTAAGTTTTTCCACTGTTAGTTTTTTACAGCGTAGGGGGCAGGGGGTACAGAGTTAATCGGTAGGTTATACAATTCTAAGATTTGGTCAAAGAAAATATAATTTTAACATTTCATTAAGGGAAATTAAGTTTAACATGCCTTACTTCTACAAGGGGACAAGCTGGTGCTTTCTACGTGGGGGGGGGGGGGGAGTATTAAGGAAATACAATTTATAGATTTTTTTCAACTTGCTACATTGATAGTTTATATATAAGCAAAAGATGTTTAATCAATAATGGCTTTTGGGTGCAGCGGGGGGGGGGGGGGGTTCGTACAGAGATTGTAAAGGGAATAAAATAAAGACGAAGAAAAGAGACATTTTCTTAAGAGGACTTTTTTCATTATCCTGCTTTTTTAGTTAAGGGGCAGATTTGTGGGTGTAATAAAATAGGTAAGTATGAGGTAAAATTTTGAGATTAATCTGCTAACATCAAAATACAGTAAAACCTCCCTAAAGCGGCCACGTTCCATTAAAAAAAATTGGTCGCTCCGAGAGGTGGTCTCTTAATGGAGGTCAAGTTTAAATCTAGATTTTAATTGTTGAAAAAAGGTAACAATTGATGTTACTAAAACTTATTTTTCACATTAGGAAAAATATGAAAATTTAAGTTTCAAAACAAAAGTTAATTCCATAAGTTAATTACAGCAGAGTGTAAAAAATGAATACATTGACGTTTGTTATGATTTTATGGTTTTATCTTTTATAACTTATATTTCCAAGTCCTTTCAAAGCTATAAATAAATGCAATTTTTTTTTTTTTTTTTTGACGGGAAAAAATAATGACGATTTCATTAATCTATCTATTTCCTTGAGAGTTTCCTGACTCAATAGGGCAGGGGAGTTAAAAGTTACCGGAATAAAATAAAAAAAATTTAACTTAATTTAGAAGTTTGATGAATAATGCGCTTTCCGGAATTATTTTTCTAATAAAACCTTCTTCAAGCGACTAGGAAAAATTTGTTTCATTTTCTTCAAAGAAATTGGTCGCTCATGGAGAGAGTTCAACTGAAATGGTCTCTGAAGGGAGGTAAAATTAGTATTGAGTCCATTGGAATAAATTTCGTTCCATGAAAAATGGTCGTTCAGGGAGGTGGTCGCACAGGGAAGTTTCACTGTATGATATTTTACTCCGGGATTTCCCCACGGTTTTTATCCTGCACTTATGTATTGTCTATCGGTGGGGCTGAGAACAACAGGGCTAAACTATAGTCCTTTAGTTTTGAGTAACAAAAGGGCTTAGATTTCAGTAACAAAAACGTAAACTTGTATTGTAATTTTGACAAGCTATGCTAAATAAATAGAATGACCTTTAGGATATACTCGTAAATATCAACTCCATTCCTATCCCTTTGTATTTAAAGAGAGGAAAATGGTTTGTAAACCATATCAAAATCCATTAATGGGTTTCAACGAAACTTATTGCATATAAGGAATGCAATAAATGTTGAAATACCCTGAAAACCTCCTGATTTATCACAAAAGATTCAGCTAAAGAATTTTTCTTTTGTATTTTTTAAAGGACTTTATAGCGTTTGATTTTCTAGTTCTAGTCCTTCGCTTTTAGTCTTCGTAATATTCTTATTTTTTATTGCATTATTTCACTAATAGCAATTACTGTATAATTTCGTTATAGTAATTTCTTAATTGTATTGATTTTTATGAAATAGTTTTCGTTTTTTAATTTTTATATTAATTTGATATGAAAATAATTATTTATAACAAAAGCAAGGAGAAATTTTAATTGACAGGGTACGCTTACTTAGTGCATAAAACTGGAAAGCAATGTATTCGTTGGAGATACACAAAACATAAATTAGACTACATTTTAATTCTTCTATCTGATCGGTGGCATTGTAACCGGGAAAAAAAAAAAAATAATAAAAATAAATCCTTAACTGGAAACACCTTTAACGAGAAATGCTATCAAACCGTTATTTACGAAAAGTAATGTTCACCTATTTTAAAGGTAGAAAATCTACGATTATATAAAACAAAGATTCTTTTTAATGGTGTTTTTTTTTTTTTATTAAAAAAAAGTGATATGGCGTTGTCCGGCATAAAGCAAGTTTCCAGATCAAAGTTAAATAAATCTACAATATGGGAAAATGGCAACAAAAAGATATAATAATCTGCTATTTTCCGACTATTTTTCCTTCACTTTTTACAGAAATGGAGAACTGCTGTTGCCAACGTTAAAGGAATGACGCTATAAATTACAATTTTTTTTTTTCTCAAAAATGAATTGAGATGAAGTTTTCAAACAAATTGCATTTAAAAGTACTTTTTTCCCCCTATGCGACGGTAAAAAAATTGAAAATGTGTTATGCTTAGAAATTTAAAAAAATGCTGTGGAGATTATCCGTGTTTAACCGCACAATATATGCGGACCGACGGACAGACAGTCAGACGGACCGAATGACGACTATAGGTGCTACGTATTTATCTAATTACGAACGCACCTAAAAATGAAATATACATTGTATATTGTATGATTCTTAAGTACAGTCTAAAAATTTTATGCATGTACAAATGAGAAATATTTTGTGTGTCTAATAATAGTACGTTATGGCGTGAGAACCAAATTACATTTAAAGTGTGTCGTTTATCCAAAAAATATTCAGAAATATTCATATCGAACGTTTGGTTATTCATATGCGTTCATTATTAGGGTTTCGTTCATCTGATGAAACCCTATTCGTCTCGCTCCTCTGTCTGTCTGTCTGTCACAGAGCTCGTTCTCAGAAACTATACATGTTGGAGACTTGAAATTTTGCATACTTATAGACGAACACCACACATCATACGACAAATCATAAAATTTTGAAAAGTCGTACATTTAACCCTTTGGGCTCCCACATGTGTATTTTAAACAATTCTATCAAAGTGAGTCCCTAATTAGGTTGCAGGCGTGAAATTTTGCGTACTTATAGATGGACACCTCAGATCAAACGACAAATCATAAATTTTTGAAAAAGTCGTGCATTTAACCCTTTGGGCTCCCACATGTATATTTTAAACAGTTATTTCTATATGAGCCACTAATTAGGTTGGAGGCGTGAAAGTTTGCATACTTATAGCTGAATACCTCACATAAACGACAAATCATAAAATTTTGAAAAAGTCGTACATTTAACCCTTTGGGCTCCCACATGTGTATTTTAAACAATTCTTTCTAAGTGAACCATAATTAGGTTGGAGGAGTGAAACTTTGCAGACTAATAGCTGAATACCTCACATCAAACGACAAATCATAAAATTTTGAAAAAGTCGTACATTTAACCCTTTGGGCTCCCACATGTGTATTTTAAACAATTCTTTCTAAGTGATACCCTATTGAGGTTGGAGGTATGGAATTTTGCATACTTACAGATGAACACCTCATATCAAACTACAAATCATAAAATTTTGATAAAGTCGTACAGTTAACCCTTTGAGCTCCCACATGTGTATTTTATACAATTCTTTCTATGTGAGCCTCTAATTAGGTTGGAGGCGTGAAATTTTGCATGCTTATAGCTGAATACCTCACATCAAACGACAAATCATAAAATTTTCAAAAAGTCGTACATTTAACCCTTTGGGCTCCCACATGTGTATTTTAAACAATTCTTTCTAAGTGACACCCTATTGAAGTTGGAGGTATGAAATTTTGCATACTTATAGCTGAACACCTCAGATCAAACGACAAATCATAAAATTTTGAAAAAGTAATATATTTAACTCTTTGGGCTCCCACATGTGTATTTTAAACAATTCTTTCTATGTGAGCCTCTAATTAGGTTGGAGGCGTGAAATTTTGCATGCTTATAGATGGACACCTCAGATCAAACTAAAAATCATAAAATTTTGAAAAAGTCGTACATTTAACTCTTTGGGCTCCCACATGTGTATTTTAAACAATTCTTTCTAAGTGACACCCTATTGAAGTTGGAGGTATGAAATTTTGCATACTTATAGCTGAACACCTCAGATCAAACGACAAATCATAAAATTTTGAAAAAGTCGTACATTTAATCCTTTGAGCTCCCACATGTGTATTTTAAACAATTCTTTCTATGTGAGCCTCTAATTAGGTTGGAGGCGTGAAATTTTGCATGCTTATAGCTGAATACCTCACATCAAACGACAAATCATAAAATGTTCAAAAAGTCGTACATTTAACCCTTTGGGCTCCCACATGTGTATTTTAAACAATTCTTTCTAAATGACACCCTATTGAAGTTGGAGGTATGAAATTTTGCATACTTATAGCTGAACACCTCAGATCAAACGACAAATCATAAAATTTTGAAAAAGTAATACATTTAACTCTTTGGGCTCCCAGATGTGTATTTTAAACAATTCTTTCTAAGTGACACACTATTGAAGTTGGAGGTATGAAATTTTGCATACTTATAGCTGAACACCTCAGTTCAAACGACAAATCATAAAATTTTGAAAAAGTAATACATTTAACTCTTTGGGCTCCCACATGTGTATTTTAAACAATTCTTTCTAAGTGACACCCTATTGAAGTTGGAGGTATGAAATTTTGCATACTTATAGCTGAACACCTCAGATCAAACGACAAATCATAAAATTTTGAAAAAGTAATACATTTAACTCTTTGGGCTCCCACATGTGTATTTTAAACAATTCTTTCTGTGTGAGCCTCTAATTAGGTTGGAGGCGTGAAATTTTGCATGCTTATAGATGGACACCTCAGATCAAACTACAAATCATAAAATTTTGAAAAAGTCGTACATTTAACTCTTTGGGCTCCCACATGTGTATTTTAAACAATTCTTTCTAAGTGACACCCTATTGAAGTTGGAGGTATGAAATTTTGCATACTTATAGCTGAACACCTCAGATCAAACGACAAATCATAAAATTTTGAAAAAGTAATACATTTAACTCTTTGGGCTCCCACATGTGTATTTTAAACAATTCTTTCTGTGTGAGCCTCTAATTAGGTTGGAGGCGTGAAATTTTGCATGCTTATAGATGGACACCTCAGATCAAACTACAAATCATAAAATTTTGAAAAAGTCGTACATTTAACTCTTTGGGCTCCCACATGTGTATTTTAAACAATTCTTTCTAAGTGACACCCTATTGAAGTTGGAGGTATGAAATTTTGCATACTTATAGCTGAACACCTCAGATCAAACGACAAATCATAAAATTTTGAAAAAGTAATACATTTAACTCTTTGGGCTCCCACATGTGTATTTTAAACAATTCTTTCTAAGTGACACCCTATTGAAGTTGGAGGTATGAAATTTTGCATACTTATAGCTGAACACCTCAGATCAAACGACAAATCATAAAATTTTGAAAAAGTAATACATTTAACTCTTTGGGCTCCCACATGTGTATTTTAAACAATTCTTTCTGTGTGAGCCTCTAATTAGGTTGGAGGCGTGAAATTTTGCATGCTTATAGATGGACACCTCAGATCAAACGACAAATCATAAAATTTTGAAAAAGTCGTACATTTAACTCTTTGGGCTCCCACATGTGTATTTTAAACAATTCTTTCTAAGTGACACCCTATTGAAGTTGGAGGTATGAAATTTTGCATACTTATAGCTGAACACCTCAGATCAAACGACAAATCATAAAATTTTGAAAAAGTAATACATTTAACTCTTTGGGCTCCCACATGTGTATTTTAAACAATTCTTTCTATGTGAGCCTCTAATTAGGTTGGAACGTGAAATTTTGCATGCTTATAGATGGACACCTCAGATCAAACTAAAAATCATAAAATTTTGAAAAAGTCGTACATTTAACTCTTTGGGCTCCCACATGTGTATTTTAAACAATTCTTTCTAAGTGAGTCCCTAATTAGGTTGCAGGCGTGAAATTTTGCGTACTTATAGATGGACACCTCATATCAAACTACAAATCATAAAATTTTGATAAAGTCGTACAGTTAACCCTTTGAGCTCCCACATGTGTATTTTATACAATTCTTTCCATGTGAGCCTCTAATTAGGTTGGAGGCGTGAAATTTTGCATGCTTATAGCTGAATACCTCACCTCAAACGACAAATCATAAAATTTTCAAAAAGTCGTACATTTAACCCTTTGGCCTCCCACATGTGTATTTTAAACAATTCTTTCTAAGTGAGTCCCTAATTAGGTTGGAGGCGTGAAATTTTGCGTACTTATAGATGGACACCTCATATCAAACTACAAATCATAAAATTTTGATAAAGTCGTACAGTTAACCCTTTGAGCTCCCACATGTGTATTTTAAACAATTCTTTCTAAGTGACACCCTATTGAGGTTGGAGGTATGAAATTTTGCATACATATAGCTGAACACCTCAGATCAAACGACAAATCATAAAATTTTGAAAAAGTCGTACATTTAACATTTTGGGCTCCTACATGTGTATTTTAAACAATTCTTTCTAAGTGACACCCTATTTAGGTTGGAGGCGTGAAATTTTGCATACGTATAGCTGAACACCATCATGCGACAAATCATAAAAATTTGAAAAAGTCATACATTTTGCCCCTTGGCTCCCGCATGCGTATTTAAGCGATTCTTTCTAACTGAGCCCCTTATTAAATTGGAGATTTGAAATTTTGCATACTTATAGCAGAACACCTGAGGCCAGGCGACAAATCATAAAATCTTGAAAAAGTCTTACGTTTAACCCTTTGAGCTACCACATATGTTTTTTAAGCAATTCTTTCTAAGAGAGCCCTTAATTAAGTTGGAGACATGAATTTTTGCATACGTATCAGGGTTCGCAAAAACCCGGGTTTTTCTGAAAAAACCCAACCCACATGGGTTTTTTCGGGTTTTTTCATGAAAAACCCAATTTTCCCCGGGGAAAATCGGGTTTTTTCAAAAGTATAATATATGCGTAATTACATTATTGTATACTATATTTTCTATATATTATATACACTATACATAAAAAAATACATTGTTCCCTTATATACAATATAATTGTAATGCTATTTTACAAGCTATAAATTATATGAATTTAAATTAATTAAATGTCAGTGTTTCTCACAAATTAGTTTTAAATATAATAGAAGATATAAAGTTGTTAATTTTCTTTAAATTAAATAATGAATAGAATATTAAAATTTAAAATATATAAGTAGGAAGAAAAAAGGGGTAAACTAGTCGGATGTGCCAATCCCAAAAGTTTCATCTATCTCATACATGTTAATAATTCAAAATTCGCTATCACAGTGCCAAAATTAAATGACAATTTATGCCCATCATGAGGATTCTAAAATATAGATTTGTTGAATTGGATGCATTTAACAAGGAGGCATAAGTATCACACGTTGTGCAATTTACAACAAAACCTGATCAGTAACAGTTTACGTCAACGTCTAACTGAATCTGAAGTTTGATGAAAATCCATGCATCATCCAGCTCTTGAGATAAAGCTATTGCAAAAAGTGAGATAAATGCAGCACAACAACACTACTGTTGGGCGATATACACCAAAAACTAATCAGAACCAGTTTATATCAAGGTCTAACTGAATCTAAATTTTTATTCAGTTCCGTACATTAGTTCTTGAGATAAGAGTTATTGCTGAAATCACAAAAAATGCAGCATAGCACTACCCATTGGGCGATATGTACCAAAATTCAATAAGCAACTTGTAACTCAATCTGAAGTTTTATGAAAATCCGTGCATTAGTTCTTGAGGTAAAGCTATTGCAAAAATTGAGATAAATGCAGCATAGCAGCGCCACCTGTTGGGCAGTATACACCAAAAACTAATCAGTACCAGTTTACATCACGGTCTAACTCAATCTAAAGTTTTGTGAAATTCTGAGGTTCTTGAGATAGAGCACCCACACAGACATTTTCTAAAAACCATCAAATCATCTTCAGGACCTTTTTAAAATGTATAAATCCATCATAAACTGGAAGTCGAAATTTTTCACGAATCCAATACTTTCTTCTTGTAAAGATAGAAGAAAGTAAAAATACATATTTTTTATTTTCATCAATATCGTTGATTTGAATTTTTTATTTAAAGACATTCTTATGATATAACCTTTACTTATAATTATGTACTATGTATGTTGCCTACTAGGCTCTATGTTAGTAAAGTATTTCAATGTGTTGAAATACATTTTTTTTTACTTCAGATGTGTATGTAATGGCTTTTATATATTAATTTTTTTTTCAAAATTAACTGAAATGACTTAAATTCATTAAATGTATGTTGTTTAAATTTTTAAATTATTTCTGAAAATTGAAAAACCCACATTGTGGGTTTTTCAGTGGGCTTTTTCAAGTGGACCCATTCTGAAAAAACCCACCGGGTTTTTTCGAACTGGGCCCAGCCTTGAGAACCCTGATACGTATAGCTGAATACCTCAGACCACACGACAAATCATAAATTTTTCAAAAAGTCTTATATTATTTACTCCTCCGTGTTCTAACTTGTATATTTTAAGCAATTTCTCTATTTTCCACCCTTTTCACCTGGGGAGCACTTTCCCAACTTTTGCCGACACCTCTTTGACCATTCTTTCATATTATGCACCATAGCCTTACATATTTTAGTTCCACTTTTTACCGCCAGGGGCGCCTACTTATCTCGGGTGCTATGGGTCCAATCCCCTCGACTAATATATCTATGGATAGTATGTAAAGCGGAGTTTCCTTCGGATAAAGGTTTGTTTAGAATAGAGTGTGCTCCTTGTCGCGAAATGTGGAACTAACAGATTTTTCAAAAGGATAAAGTGTTTTGAAAGGAATATTAAGCTAAACCCTCTGTGCGATCTGTGCACCAAAATTTTCATTCTAGTTGCAAAATTTATTTTGTAATCGTGCGCATAAGCTGTTATGCCGACTTTCTGCTCGTCAAATGTCTGATAGTTTGGAGCCCCCTGTAAATGCTGATTCTGCATCTTGCAATTTTTCAAATATTTGAAATGAAAGAACATACTTGTATCTTTCATTCCCATTTAAAATTGTGTCTTAATATCAAATACATTTTAAGATATTAAATGTTGAAAATGGTCCTTTTGTTTTCATTTTTTCTACTTTTGAGAGTCCTGAGACCCCTTAGATGCTTGAAAGGCGTATTATCATTTGGTAATCTTTGATTCAGGTGTAAAATGAAAATAATCCTTTGAAAATGCAGTTAAAGATAGGTCGATACACAGCTGAAGATAGTATTCATATCCATACCTGTAAATTAAAATAACTCGGAGTAGCTAGTTTATGACTATCAACTTTTTTCCCTTCGGCCCATATTTCCCATTACAACGATATATCTGTTAAATTGTATTAAAACCAGTATAACGAAACTAATTACTAGATTGTTTAGATTTCACCATTTTAAGTAGACTTCGTAAGAAATACCAAAGCGGTTATATAGTATTCCTGTAATCGCTTTGAGAAATACTACCTATTGCAATGTCCTCTTATGCTGGAATTTCTGAAAAAGTTTTGCAGATCTACACTGCTCATGCGTCATGCCCCCTAGAACCCAAAACCACCCCCAATTCAAAACATTTATATATATATTATATATATATATATTATTTTTTATTTAAAAAAAAAGATGATGGATTGTAATATTATATAATGGTTATGTTTATATAAAGTTTTGTCCATAAAAAAGTGATATAATATATATATATATATATATATATACATATCTCTTTTCCATAATTCTGCACAAATCTCTTCCAAACTTATACACAAAATCAAGGGGTAGAAAAGTTCGTGAATGGGCAAAATCAGACAAAGGTGAGGGGGGGGGGGGATAAAGATGGGTTTCGCGAAAACAGAAAAAAAAACCATAACTTCTTAATTATAATACATATCAAATCAGTTTAAAGTTATTATTACTTCTAAGAAAAGGGCCAAAATTTTATGTATCAGAGATCTTTGATAAAATTAAAAATGGGCTCAAGGAACGAAAAGAAACAGGGTTTTAGGGAGAAAAAAAATTCATAACTTCGTCAATTCTCAAGATATCAAATCTAATTAAATTTATTATATATCTTCTTAATATTATCTACAACTTTTATATTGACAAGTTTGTGATAGGACTAATTTTTACAGCAAAAACAAATTAAAAATACATAGCGGTTAAAGTAAAAATCGCAAACTCTACCCAAAAAAATATTTCATAATTTAGTAACAATATCTAAGTTTTTACAAATACCTGTAATTTCTTTCACTTAGTTAATGCAACCACGAAACGCTTTTAATAAGGTTCTTTTTTTCCTTTTAAATTTAAATATGTTACCATCAATGATTTTTTTTTTTTTTTGTTACTATTTTTCTCATATGGTTACTTTGTTTTCTCTTAATCTAGATCTATTAGACAAAAGCTACCCATTAATATTATTGGTAACATTACTGTTGACCTCTTATAGAAATATTTCCTACATGCACTTAAAACATGCTTCAATTTCAATTCCCCCCCCCCCCCCCAAAAAAAAAACCCTTTTTTTTCTTCCATGTGTTTTAATATATATATATATATATTTTTAAATGATTTATAAATGTAACATTATATACAGGGAGATAAGGCCGAAAACTGCTTAAAAATTCAATTAAATAGATTTCAAAATCTTTGAAAAGAAGTTACAAAGGCTTTTTTTTTTCATTATTTCTCTTCTGCCTGATGAAATAAAAATTTAAATGCTTCCAAAAATAACGCACTTTCAGTTAACAAAGAAAGATTTTATCAAGTTGAAAAGTTACTTAGATACTTTTCTGTTTCCTTTGATCACCTTCGCTTCATATTTTAAACAATAGATAAATTTCGAAGTGAAAAATAATTTTTCCATTCAGTGTTGCCAGATTGGGGCCTTTTTTGTCCCCAGATTGCTGATTGTCACCGTTTTTTTTTTTTTTTTTTTTTTTTTAAATAGAAAGGGGCCGTTCAAGTATTACGTAAACATATTTTTAGTCATTTTGTACCCCTCCCTCCCCCTTATAAGGAAAAATAAGCAAATACTAGACCCCCCCCCCCCCCCACCTTTGCTTAAGTAAGATTTTATGACATTCTAACATCAACACTATTTGCCATAAAAAATTACAGTTAGCGATAAATTCCATTATTAATCCAGCAAATTTACATAAACAGACACATAGGGGTTGTGGTATTGAAGGGAAAAAAAATCGGTTTAAAAAATTTGTTACCTATGGCATTAAACAATTCATATAATACAAAATAGTTTTTATATATTATTATTTATCGCACTGAACAACAACAAAAAAAACCTTTAAGAAATACAACCAGCCCTAACTTATTTAGGCACATAACTAAATATTTTAACAAGAATCATAGGAATATTATGTGTTTGGTGCTCACATTTCTAGTCTGGTGTCCAAGATCTTTGAATCCATGTTTCTGCATTGTCTATTTTTAAGTTTTCAATGTAGTAGTGGGCTGGAATGATCCTCGTTTCCAGTCCTTGTTTACTCCATATCTTTTTTCTCAAGTCGTTCAACATCCGCAGAACGCTCATCTAAATCATGCTCTTTTGCTTTTTGTTGTTAAACTATAGTTGCTTCGTTGTCTAACGCTTACGTAAGAATTTTCGTGACCCCCCCCCCTTTTCCCCTTGTCATCAAAAATAAGCAGACACTGGACCCCCCCCCTCCCCCCCCTTACTACTTACGAAATACTTGAACGACCCAAATATTCGGTCTTTCTGGAAAATAAGGCGAATTGTACTACTTTAAAAAAGTGGTGAGAGTCAAATAATCTAAATTAAGGCTGTTCTTGAATCCAAAAGGGCAACTTTATGACATAAGTTTTAATTTATTTTTGTTCGGAAATGCATGTAACTAGTAGATGTTATTGTTCAGAAACTATGTCATCGAGCTGTTTTTTCGTTTTTTGCAAACGCAATAGATCTTTCAGAAAATAGTGTCAAAGTGGGCGTTTTGAACCGAATTTTCGCTCGAAAGTACAATAACCTCTGAAAAAAGGGCGAAAAACGTGTTTATCACGTGATCAAAATCGCTTATAACTCAATAGGTAATTTATTGATTAAAAAATGTAAAACACAGTTCGATTCCAATTCGATTCCAGGGTCAGGCTTTCCAATGTTATATCTTTCCGTTAAAATATGAATTTGTAAATGTGTCCAAAAGTTTTGCGCTTGTTGAGCAGAGCAGTTGAGAACAGCCTTAAAAAAGTGCCCAATCTGGCAACACTGGTTCAATTATAAAGTAAATGTTAACAAATGCCTTGAAATTCTCTTGTGCAATTTCTGTGAGAATTTTTGAAATTATTACTGCAATATTCTCTAATACATTTCAGAAATAATCCAAATATATGTGTTTTAAATTTATGCGGAATGTCATTTTAGTTACTCCTGAAATCAAGATAAGAGAATGAGAAGAGTCAATCTTTTCAAAACATTTATATTTCTTCAAAGAATGGAAACGAAAAGTCTATTGTAATAAATAATGAAGCTTAATCAGAGTTCAGAGAATTTATGGAACAGGGGGGTTTGTATCTGAAGATCATCAGTTGTTAATACGGATGTTGACAACTGATTGACACGCAGAATTCTCCCAAGGAAGAGGACAATAGCATTTAGCTGGTACTTTGTTAGTACTTCGAATTATATATAACAAATAAGCCATTATCTGGAAGGATACTATAATGTAAACAGTAAAAAAGGGGGTGCATTTCTATTCATGGGCGTACATAGGATTTTTGTTGGGGTTGGGGGGGGGGGGGGGGAGGAGCAATGAAAAGCAGTTGTTGGGTATTTTCGGCCGCGGAAATCAGTTAGTTCTGATTTAAAAGAAAATAATAATAATAACAATTTTAACAAATTTGTTTGAAGCCCGGGACAAATGAGAAGAGGGGAAGGGCCAAAATTCATTTGTAAGGCTACAACAGATATGAATAAGTGTTATATTTTTAGATGTCTTTTGATTTTCAAAGGTATTATATATATATATATATATGTAAGCATATAGTATGTTACCTATCTTTTAATTATTATTATTACTTTGCACTGTTTGCATTCATGTTGGCCGAATGATAGATTAAAGCTTGAAAATTAAATTTTTTATCATCCTACCTCACACAAACACCAATGTGATCAGAATTAGTTCAAATATTATATGATAAATATGATTAAAACAATACTTTTATAAGAGGTTACTTATTAAATCACTACATAAAAAAAGGATGACATAATACCTCTTACCACAAAGGTTCTACCAGTAATAAATCAAAACAAATAAAACATTTTAAAATAAATGTTTCCCCCCCCCTCCCTTTTTTTATAGTTTCAATACAGCATTATGATTAAGAAAAATTAAATAATAGAGTATGAATAGTTTTTAAAATACAAATGTTTCTCGACTAAATTAAAAAAAAGCATGAAAATAAATTTTCTATTACTTCTAAGTTTGAGACACTAAATTTTGGTGTGTCTGGACAAATGCCCCACTTGCCCACACAGAAAAAGCATAATCTTTTCAACTATATTGGAATCCAAATTAACTTCTTTTTTCTGACATATTCCTGAATTTAGTTTTGTTCGTAAACACATGGAATTGGCAGATGCTCTTATTCTGAAACTATGGAGTCGAACAGTTTTACCATTTTTCGATAAAGGCAGGCATTCTTTTTGAAAACGCTGTTAAAATTGGCGTTTTGAATAGAATTACGCGTGAATGGCACGCGATATTCTATATAGATTCTATGTAGACATTATCCTGTATAGAGTCTTCACGAGAAAGAATACTTTGGACAATCTTTTGCAAAATCAAGTCAATCCGAATCCCAGGTCAAGAATCAAAATCTAACTCGAATCCGAAACAAAGAAAGTCAAACCGATTCGTAGCAAAATGGTAGAAATTAAAATGATATGTAAAGAAAAAATATAGCACGAACCTCGGGTCGCGTCATTTTCGGGTAAAAGCGAGTTTCCTAGCCCGATGCAAAACGCTATATGTCTACACTATATAGTCAATAAATTTGAATCTTTAATTTTATTTCAAATTATTTTCGTAAAAACATTTTCCTTTCTGCTATGTATTCTCTAAATTGTGCTTTCTTTAGCCAAAACTTTCATATTTACTGACCCCCCTCCACACACACACACACACCTACTTAGCTGTACCCCCTTCTACATTGCAAACATCAAGATAATGAAAATTCTTCACTTTAAAAAAATTTCATTTGTTTGCCATTATTTCAACCCTTTTAAAATCTCTGTATGTAAAGTTTTGTTTCTTTTCATTTCATGTCTTTTCCCATTCTCCTCCCCCGAAAAATTAGCTTGGTCAAAGTTTCCATAAATACATAAAAGTTGATGTCCTTATACATAAGCTATCCATATAGCGCGTTGAAAGAATCTACAGAGTATATTTTCTGTTTAACCCCCCCCCCCCTCCTCCCCCAATTCCAGGTACCTCTTAACGAACAGTCGATTTATAATATATTGCTTTCAATAACAGGGTTACAAATACATATTCTTACCACGTGCTTTACTTGAAGCATAGAATCGGTTTTCTATAACTGAACGTATATGCACCTTAATAACTAATATGTCTCAATTTTATGTTCAATGAAGTATTTATAATTATTTTTTAACAATTGCCTTTTTTACCGTTGACCTTTTTACCTGTTGACCTTTTTACCGTTGCCTTTTTTACCGGTTGACCTTTATACCATTGACCTTTTTACTGTTGACGTTTTTTCCGTTGCCTTTTTTACCGTTGACCTTTTTTCCTAAATTCTCAGAGGCAGCCCTTCCCCTCCCCGTTCATCCTACGTCATAATGTCATATATTTTATTTGTTGCAAATTTTGTCTAGTTTCAGAATTTGGTAATGCTTTTCCCCTAAAACAATAAGAAATTTCAGTTAAAAACAACTATTTTTTTTGGCGGGGGGGGGAGGGGTCGGGGAGAAATTTTGGGGAGAAATTAAAAATTCGGATTCAGCGACCCAAAAAACTTAAAGTAAACCTTATAGAGAAAGTTCGGAGGGGAGATAGGAGGTTGAATGTAAACGTGTGAGTGGTTAAGTGGAATTACGCAACTTAGTTCACACAGCACCGCGCGCATGTTCCGAGGCAGATCCCCCCCCCCCCCCTTCCCCTTCATCCTAAGCCATAATGTCATACATCTAATTTGTTGCAAATTTTGTTTACTTTCTGAATTTCTAGATACCTTTTCCCTAAAACAATAAAAAATTTGATTTTTTTTAATAAAAACCTTTTTTTTGGGGGGGGGGGCATTTTACCAAAATTTGGGGGGGGGGGGTGGGTTGCCTTTAGAAATTTTGGTGGGAAGTTAAAAATTCGGATTCAGCGACCCAAAAAACATATAGTAAGCATTTTTCCAGAACTACCATGAATTTTGCTAGGTAGAACTCCTATACGGTCTCTATTGCCTGGACTAATAGCAAAGTTTGTCAAAAGAGTGTAGAAGCCATGTCGAATTTTGCAAATCTGTCGGTGAGAAATATCGGGAACTTTGACAAATGGCCGCTGAAAAATAATCACAGATTGTTCAAAAAAATCTTGGGGGGGGGGGGGGGAGGGAGTGGGGGGAAACCTTGAATTTCATCAGACGGTCTTGGAAAAAAAAAAATCATGGTTTTAGTGAAACAATCGCTGAAGAAAGAACCTCGCAAATTTCAGTAAACACAATTGAAGAAAAATATTGTAAATTCCATCAAAAGACCACAGAAATGCATAGAAAAGTTTGTCAAAAGAGAGCAGAAAGCACATGCTTAATTTTGCCAGTCTGTCGCTGAGAAATATCGGTCACAAAATTTTTTTTTTTACTTCAATGGATTACACCTAAACTTTAAACTGATATGCATGGCACCACAGTTGCAGAAAATTCTCAAAGTGTCTGCGACAGATACTTCAGGGACAGAAAATAATCTGCTAGTAAAATATTTTACAATTGAAGCATTAATTAATCAAACAACCATTTACCTGCAATGTCTATATGCATTTTATTCATTTTTATTAATAATAATCTTATTTTTGTATTAAGTAATAAAGAGCTAAACATAATTATAAAGCGAAATAAAGGCTTGATAGAAAAATAATCTGCAAAGAGAAAAGAAAATCTGCGACACCAATCTCCCATCTTGAATTTTCTGCTACTGGGCCTGACACTATGAAAACATTCAGTAAAGTGCAAGATATGTTTTCATTACGATTTCTTATCAAATTTATAATGTATGGGAAAGTGGAGAGAAAAGATTAACTAAAGGAAAAGAACTAAATAGAAAATCCTGAGTGCGTGAAATAGTTATGATGTGCATTTTGTGATATGAGTTTCATAAGAATCGCAAATGAATGAACTTTTAATCGCCTAAGAACAGAAATTATTGAGTGAATGTTTTCATTTAACAGAAAGTAAAGTTTAAAAAAAAACATTCAATTCTTGGGCGACTAAAAATGTTCTTAAATGAAACAAACAGAGTTCGATAACAAATCTTAATGAAAACATACATCTTACACTTTACTATAAAATGTACAGTTCTACAATTTATCGCATGTTGTAAAATACAAAATGTTTTTCTTGGGATTTCTTATGAAACTCATAATATATGGGGAAGTGGCGAAAAAAGATTAACAAAAGAAAAACCCAAATAACCTCATTAATTTCCTCTGAAATCAAAAAATTCTTTTTTTTTTTTTTCCATTCATAGGCGATGACTACATGTTATACCAAGACTTCACGTCTGTTCTTGGGCAAAGATTTATAATGTCATGAAACCATTTTATAAAATGTACGTTGTCATCGCCCAACAATGGAGACACTAATAAATCAAAACATTGAAGATTTGTATATGAAGCAAACTGAGTTCAGTAACAAATTTAAAAATGCAAACTCGAAATTAACTTATATATCTGTTTATTTAAATGAAAAAAAGTTGAAATTCTACATCTAATATTTCGAGAGGATTTCGCCCAAGAACGGAAATTATTTGCTTCATAGAAAGTAAAGTAGATATTCAATTCTTGGGCGAATACGCGTATGTAAATAGCCATATACACGAAGAACGAATACAATTGAAAATGTAACTTACGTGAATTTTGAATACACACACACACACACACAAAAAAAAAAAAAAAAAAAAAAAAAAGAAACGTGAAACGGTAAACAAAACAAACAGTATAATTTCTCGCTTCGCTAGCTATAAGTTCGGAAATGCGGTCGCTGGATCTTATATTTAACGCCTGCTCTCATTGGCTGGCTTGTTCATTGCAGCGGATTGGTGGAAAGCTGTAAATAGCCGATAACCCATAGAGTTTTAATTTTAAAAAAATCTAAATTGAAATTTAAAAATCCGACTGCGAAGTTCACTTTCAGGTGATAGTATCTACACATGACAAAAATTTCAGAGGCCTAGGTGTTAAAATTTCAGCATCGGCGTTAACCTGTATTTTTTTTAATGAAGCGTTCAAAGAGTCATTCATTTAAAATAAATTAACTGGCCGCACTTGCGCCGTTCGCCTTGCCGAGCATAAACGTGCTAAACCTACAGTCTAAAATTGTACAGCATTCTTTAGATACCGACCATATACCAGATTTCGCAAATATGAAAGTTATCAGATCTGGTTGCAATAATATTAAAAGTAGAGTTTTTCTGGAAGGTGTGTTCACTCGTAAGCAAACGTCGCCGATAAATGAATCATGTGCACTTCCTCCTGAATACTCAGCATTGTTTTAAAAAATTTTATACTTTATTTAATTTTAACTGCTAATATTTTTTAACTGCAAACATGATATATAGTTTTCTGTCATTTGAATGTTTTGTTGCACTGATGAGGGGCTAAAATTTAGCTCGAAACGTTTGCTTTTTAATTGTATTAAATGTATTTATGTAATTTTACTTGTATGTCTGATGAATTGTAATATATATTTTTTATTTTTAGTCATTCATTTGTTTGTAGATTTGCTGGAATTTGAATCTGAATGGCAACAGTATCGATTGTTTACATCTGATTTCTATGTTTATAATAGCTTAATTTTTGGGGGGCTCTGCGGCTGAGTGGTCAAAGCACCAGTCAGCTAATCGCTTGTGCGTAAGAGTTTGTGGTTTCGATTCCCGCTGGTTCCATTGCACACACACTTTGTGTGGAACTCCCAGGGTGTATTTCTCTTGTGTTGTAATATTTCCTTGTGCTATCTTGTCTCCGACTTATAAGCGGGCTAATATTAAAAGTAGAGTTTTTCTGGAAGGTGTGTTCACTCGTAAGCAAACGTCGCCGATAAATGAATCATGCGCACTTCCTCCTGAATACTCAGCATTCACATGCCACATGTCAGCATGTCAAGCCCACATGTCGTATGTTTGTTATTCAGTTAAATAAATAAATAGCTTAATTTTAATTTAGAACTTAATACATTATAAATGGAAATGATACACATGTTTTATGTGAAAATATGCTGAACAGACATGATTTCAAGTAGAAAAAATTATCATTTAGCTGTCATATGTTAAGATGTGTTTTTCATTAAGCCTAACATGGCGTTTAGCTACGGTCGATTCGCACACTGGAGTGGTTCGCACCGGCATAGTTACCGACAATTTCCTCCACTCAGATTTTATTATAAGTAGATATATCTTGTTCAAATTTTCAATCATTAATAAAATACTTATTATTCATCCTATCAAGTTGAAATAAATTTTTTTAAACTTGTACTGGATGACTATTGATGTTAATACAGTTTTTTTCAAATATTAATTCATTATTAAATTTTAATTAATTAATTTTAGTTTTACATGGGAGACAAAATGGCGGCCATTGGTTATTGAAGCATTTAATGCATCTTCATATCTATAAGGGGGTTACCTAGGGGGAGACTGTTCTGTCGCCAAATACCGTCAAGTTTGTCGCCAACGTGACGATATATCGCCAAAAGTGACCCCAACTTGGCGATATCTCTAATATTTCGCCAAATTCCCATAGATTTCCATTGTAAACCTACTTGCTTATAGAAAATCAACAAACTGAGATATTTTAATGCAACAAAAACTAATATTAGGTTAAGGGATTATATTAAATTTTTCTTTGATGACCTAAGTAGGAATTGACTTTAAAAACAAAATTTTTATATTGCAGTATAAACTCGATTATCTGAAGTAATTGGGACCGACCCTCTTTCAAATAATCGAGAATGCTTCAATTTTAAGATTAAGGAGAAATATATGCAATATTTCGTATTATGGTAACAAGTGCTTAAAAAAAAAAAAAAAAAAAAAAAAAGCAATAGAAAAATAGAAACAAGAATAAATTACCTGCATTTTAATTTTGAAATTAAGTACCTTTTACATGTATCACAAGGGTTTGAAAAAAGGTTTTGTTTGTCGCAGTTTCGATTGCCTTTGCTTTGAAGCTCTATCACGGAGTTTTTTAATATTATTAGTTCATCAGTATTACAGTCTTTCTGCTGCTCCACTCCAGCCATGTCAAAACTTTTGCAAAACATTCAAAATCTTCAGAATTGCTAATTTGTTCGTTTCCTCCGCTCCACTCTGCAACTTACGGGAACTCAAGTTAAATTCAATGGAACTCTAAGAAAGTATATCCAAAATATTTATATGTACTCGTAGTTCGGAAAGGACAGCTAACACAAACACACACACGCACACGCACACACACACACACACACACAAAAAAAAAAAAAAAAAAAAAAAAGCTTTCAAAATGGATTTTGCACGCAAGGAATCTGATAGCAAAAAAAAAGGGGGGGGGGGGCTTTAAAATGGATTTCGGTTAATCGAGAGTTTCGATTAAAAGAGTTTCGGATAAAAGAGGTTCTACTTTACTTGTTTAATTTTATTACAAGTTGTATATTTTTCTTTAATATGTCAAAATGAAAATAGATTTCAATTTATATTGCAATGTTAAATTTACTCTCAACTATTATTATTATTTTTTATATCTGACGATTATTTATATTTTTAGTAAATTTGTGAATGACCCTTATTTCGCAGAAAAAAAAAATGTTTCAACTTTAAACAGCTATTACTCGGTCAGTTTTAATCGTAGAAGAATGGAACAACTTTTTTCGCCTTACTTCTTAGAGTAATAGGATATTTTTATTAAATATGACTTATAGGAACGGGGCACCGTATAAAATTTTAAATTTCGTAATTTTTTTAGAAATGTTTTTATTGACCCAAATCGCTTTTAAAATATTTCCTAACCTCATTTAAAACATTTTTGTAATTGGAACTACATGTCTACAAGTTGTAATTTTCCAACTGGGCGAAAACTGTCCGTGCCAGGATATATGTCTATGCCTAACGGTGTTGGAATTAACCATTGGACACCGCTGAGAATCAAGTTTGAGACGAATTATTGCACTGTAAAAAAAAAAATTGCTCAGTGCAGTAACAAAATAGGTCCTAGATTGAAATGTGAGCAACTGTTGGCGGTAGCCTTCACTGTAAAAAAATTATGTAACGTTACTCCATAAAATTTGTGCCAACATGCTGCCTCCAATTTTATGAAGCAATTTAACTTATATAGTGGTGTAATTTAAACTGATATAACTGGTGTAATATTACACATTAGTGCAACGTAACATCAGTTATATCGGTTAAATTACTCAATACAATGAAGGAGCCAATAAATCGAGTTGTCACCAATTTTATGGAGTAACATAAATTCTTTACAGTTTTCTATGAGTCTCAATTAAATGCAATAGTATTGACAAGTCAGATCTCGAATTCTTCTCTCTAGTGTTAAATCTATGCGCATGGAATGCTTTTTTGTTTTAAAAATATCGCATCAAAAAGAAAATTATTTTTATCTTGTTTTTCTGTGTACTCTTCTTAAACAGTTTTTCTTTCTTTCTTAGTGGACAAAATATCTTTAAAACATATTACGCTATCGTACGTGGCACAGAAATCCCGATTATTTGTTAATTGTTTAATGGCAACGCCCAAATGAAACACATCTCATTGGTTATTGAACAACATTTAATGCCTCTCCACACCTATAATGGGAACCCAGTTCTGTCGCCAAATGACTTAAAATTTGTCGCCAACTTTGCGATATATCGCCAAATATGGCGATCAAAATTAATCGCTAAAAGTGACGCCAACTTGGCGATATCTCTAATATTTCGCCAAATTCCCAGACTTCCATTGTAAACTAATAGGGTTTACTTGCTTACAAGAAACCAACAAATTGAGATATTTTAATGCAACAAAAACTAATATTAGCTTAAGGGATTATATTAATTATATTTAAGGGAGTCCAAGTAAATTAAATTAAGAATAAAAGTAATATGATACAATGCTTAGCATATGCTTTCCCAAACATAAGTTTTAAGGGAGACCAAACTGATCGCCAAGGGCGGCTAGTATCTCTAAAATATACATAGGCGCCGACTTTACGGGGCAGAATAGGCGTCACACGGGTATATTTATACCACATTTAAAAAGTTTTGTTATAATATTTAATCAATGCATTTAATTTAGAAAAAAAAAATAACTTTAGTGGTTGAAGTTTGCTTGAATTGACCCCCGTCGCCCCTGTTAAGTCGGCGCTTATGAAAATAGACATGGTGTTGCCGAATTCGACCAACAAATTCAGAGGAGTGATAGTAGGCATCAAGAGGATGAAAAATTACAATAAAACATGGGGTCGCAAACCACCCATTTAATAAAAAATACAAGGTGTTTTACCCTAACCCAACTTTGGTTGAATGTTTCAGAAAATTGGAGTATATTACAATTAAACTTTCCATTAGATGCGCCAGCAACATACACTTGACGCGCCACATATGTTCCACTGTGATTATCAGTTCATGTTCATACGGTATCATCGATTGCGTGAGACCCTGTTTTTCCAGAAATTTCTGTGATGTTATCACATTTCATACAAAACAAGGTACATATCGTTACATTTTCATTACAATACTTTTATTTTTTGCAAAACCCTTGCCGTCAAGCCCATTGCAGTTAGGGTGAAGCACCCTGTATTTGTGATTAAATAAGTGGTTTGTGATCCCATGTTCTATGGTAATTTTTCATCCTCTTGACAGCCGTTTTAGTCTAACTTAACCTCTTCATTTCCGAGGCTAAAATAATAATACAAATTCTCATTCATTGGTTTTTTCCAAACAAAATGAGATCGTAAAAATGACAGAAAAAAATATATTTTCTGAAATTGATCCTTTAGCCGCTTTGTAATTTAAGTTCAAAAATATGGATCTAAAACTACAAAAGCCCTTAAAAGAATCAATTTAATAACCATTAACCTAAATTAACGCAATCACAAATTTAAGAGCTTTAAACAAGTAAATAATCTACAAATCATCAAAAATTTTCATTGAAAAAGATTTTAGTTAAATACTTATGAAATTTTCTCACTTTCTTGGTCATACTGTCTTTTGGGCATTTTTAGGCATTTTGCAAACTCAGATGAAAATGACATTTATTTTATGTGGGAATCAGCTTAGATGCTGCCATTTATTCGTTTGCTTTGAACGCAAAAAACATTCAGCTATTAAGAAGTGGATGTGAAAATGTAAAATAATCAGACATTTTGGTTTTCATAAACAGAACAGAGGTCCTCATATGGAGACCCAGGGACCGAAGAGGTTTATGTTGCTATTGTGTATTTTCTGTATTGCGAACATATAGTACTTTTAAAATGTACTGTAAAATAATTTCATAATATGTATGAATGGAGTAGTCTTTAGAAGAATCTTAATAATTGTATGCTAAGAAAAATCGGAATTTTATTAATTACTTTAATACATACAATTTAATTACTTTACAAAAAGTTTTGGACATTTTCGCTTTCGGCCGAAAATGGGAAGATCACCGATATTCGGTTTCGATTTTGGCCTTAAAAGCTTGTTTTGGTCGATCCTTAGTTATTATTATTATTATTGTTATTGTCGTTGTTGTTTTGTAATTCGTTTTGTTAACCCTCCAACGACCGTAATGTAAACTAAACTACATATATTTCTTTTTTTAAATTCATATGTTGCATTATATTGTTTTCACTAAAAAAGTGTAATAAAATAGAAATTTAAGGGTGACACACACATTCAAAATCGCACCCAAAGAAGAAATATTAATCAGACATTCGAAATCCTATAAATATCGATTCAACATTTAGTTAACTTTAACATTCAAAGCATTTTTTTTTTTTAATACTTATAACCCGAGCCTATGGTTGTGGGGAAAAGGCACAAAACTCGGGTAAATTATAATATAACTAGCAAAACCCCCGGCTTTGCTCGTGTAATAGTTGAAATATGCCAAGTGATTATATTTCTATTGCCAAGTGTTATATGTCTATTAGAAGAAGTTATATTTTTAGGAATAATTCAAAAATTACTAATTAAGTCACAGTTTGGCTAAACTTCGTTATTACACTGCATTAGGCAGAAATGAGACTTAAATTAATATGAAGAACTGAAACTAATTCTAAATAAAAAATAATTTAGAAAAGTATTTTGAAGCTTTTATACTCATTTAATACACTCATTTCAGTATTCATTTGAAGTTTTGGATTTTTCAGAAACCGTTCTTACTACGCATTTACATCTTAAAATTAACCATCATTTCAAATTCCAAGATTCTTGTCTAACGGTCTACTACCTCTCTGGTAAGAGTGGCACTAACATAAAATACTTATGTTGAATCAGAGACTGTCACCATTAATTTTCCAACATTAGTTCGGAAATCGGTTTGGTATTTCCTAATATTTCATGGAAAACGTAATTTAGAAAGTTTTTAAAGGCTTGTTCAGAACGTTTCTTGTTCCTGCAAACCCCAGGTGGTAGTGGCACTGGCATAAAATATTACCTGTGTAGGACCACAAACTGTCACCATTGATTCGCAACCATTATTTTTGTAATCGGTTTATTAATTCCTGAGATTGCATGCAAATAGTAATTTAGGACTTTTATAGAATGCTTTTCGCTTCACCTCTTTTAAATTTCGAATTTATTTTCGACAGTTCTTAGAGGGCATTTAAATTTTATAAGTAACTACCATGTCATATTTAAAGTTTCTAGCCTCTTCAGTATCCCAGAAATCGTAATATAATACCAGAAAATTCGAGCGATATTCAATCTCATTTTGTGTGTAAATTGAATTTTGGAATCAATTTTCAACCCCCATACATATAGGCTAGAATTTTATAAATTATTTACAAGGGTGTGTTTCCGATGACAATACAACATTTTAATATTTTTATAAAATAATTATAAATTAATACATTGATTTTAATCCATTTTTCAAGTTGACTGCTACAGGTGATAAATTGCCAAAATAGTCAGTGTAAGGCAGGTCGCGCACTGAGGCGATACATGCAACATGTTGTAAGATTTCAGGAAAAATACAGGTTTGAAACGGCATTCTTTTATGTTTCGACCTGTTTTTTCTCCTATGTCGCACATTATTTTCCTCCAGTCGTCTCAGCGTGCGACCTGCCTAGCTCATACAATTGTATGGGAGTTGAAAATAACAATGGATTTAATGATGCGTCGATAAACGACAAAATATCACACACTGCAGTGAAACTGTAATAATGAAAAACAGCCTAAAAAGTAGAAAACACATTACAATTAAACAAGAAAGAAAATCATACGTTAAGCATATATTATGAAACACTTTCCAACATTTCCTAAATGTTTTAACAAAACTTCGTTATTTAGGGAAATAGGGTATATAAGAGAACTAAGTAAACATTTTAGAAAACACATAAAACATTTGAAAATCTGATTTCAGCAGTTACCGCCCATAGCAAATATGTGTTCCAATTCTTTTGAGCAGCCCTGTATTTGATCTGTAGGTTGGTATATATATACTACATAATGGGGAAATTTAGTTTAGCAAGAAAACACATAACAGGTTGTAATTTCTCTTTCAGCAATTTACACTAATAGGTGGAAACATTCTTGTATACTTTTGTACAACCCTGTAGTTAACCTAGTACTTTTATTACACGCCACTATTTAGCTAAAGTTTAATTCAAAGTAAAACACTCTTAAAACTACTGGAATCACATTTCCAGAAATTATCATTTATGGACGGCCATGTATCCATTTCTTTGCGTGACCCTGTATATCATTTTATCTATGTTCTACAAACATTTCTTAGTAACCTAAATGCAATTCAGCGTAAAAATGCATAACTCATTTAAAAAACACCTTTAAGCAATTTGCAATCATACCCAGTTACCATTACGAATTCTTTTGTGTAGCCCTGTATATGAATTACAGCATTTATACGCACCATATACAATGCATAAATATACAGTGAAACATAAAAGCACATAACATAATTAGAAATGCATCTCCAGCAATCATCGCTACCGTACAGTACTTCGGATACAATACATATCATGTATAGTATCTGAAATCTTTTGTGTGTCCCTGTAAAAGCTATGCACTTCGTATTATACATGAAATAAGTTATAGTAAACCTCAGCGACGTATATCATTATACATGAAAATTTCATTATACATGAAATAATTTAACATAATTAAAATACGCCGGCAAAAATTCCCTCCATCCCTATATTATTATGTAACGGAAATCTATTGTGAGGCCCCGTAAATGAATAATAGTTATTCTTTGCACCGCTTATTCTACAGAATGCATATTTTAATGCATTTGATGAATGCATATCGATTTTATCATGTTCGAAAGCATGTAACATAATTAAAAATCATTTTAAACGATTTTTTCCCATGGGCCGTAATGTAACGGAACACTTTTGATTGTCTCTGTAAATGAACTAAACATGCTACAAACTTCATTTAAAATAGGGTTCGTGCTAAGGTAGAGGTCACTAACATACAAAAATTTCGGAAGGATCCGAGTGCATTTACAGGAGTTAGAGCGCGGACAGACGGCTAGACGGACAGACAAACCGAAGTCATAAACACTTTTCAACTTTGTTGGAAAGTGTTAAAAATGAAGAGTACAATATTTTTTTTTAATACGCTTTTATCAGTTATTAGTTTAATAATAAGGAACTAGCTGTTTAATACGTTCTACGCATGGGAGTTCATGAATTTAATTCTAAAACCAAAATTAAAAATAACTATTCGATTTAGAAAAATCTTTTTCTACTACTGTGCATTTTTTTAATGAAATTTAATTTGTCATGTTGCTATGGCAGCAGACGATAAAACGATATCTTTGGAATAAGGGAATAAATAGAATAAAAAGTTTTGTTGATGTTTGTGATAAAATATTTTCTTTATTTTTTTTAATGTAATAATTAAGCGCAATTAAATGATCTCTAATTATTTACATGTGAGGTAAAAGAATTATCGTAATATCCGCTAACACTTCTCAGTATTGCAGCGTGGCGCACGTAATATGTATATCTCGCATTGGTTAGAGCTCACGCGATTACGTGTTAAACAGAAAAAAAGGCAAAAATTTGTCAAAAACGTAAAATAAAATAAAAAAAAAAAATCAATTTAAAATTTTCGAATTTTTTGCCCCAATTGTTCATGGGCCCTATACGTTGAGAAATCAATATAGAAATCCTAAAAAAAAAGTTTAAAAAATGTTTTACTTTTTCAAAAAGCCCTATATCTTAAAAAAAAAAAAAAAAAAAGAAAAGAAAAGAAACAGAGGAAAAATTATATATTTTTTAATAAATTCACATGCTAGCGTTTTCTAGCAAGCGTAAAAAAAAATCAGTAAATATTCCCTAGAAGAGTTCGGTGCCTAGTCCAAATAAATGTATTGCAACGGAAATTTTTGGGGAAAAACATGAAATACACTAAAAAATTTAAACGTCATTTTCAAGGTAACTATTAAATGCTTATAAAAAAGTGTTTTTTTAAACTATTTTTATTTTTATACTTATTTCTATGATTAGTTCTAGATCTCAATTAATGCAGCAGAGTACATATTTACTCAAAATCTAGACCTAGAAATCATTTCAAAAACTTGATGCGTTGGCGGGTTAAACAGACCAATTAGCTATACCGTTTTTCTTCTTTTTTTTTCAGATGGACAATCAGTGGTCGTTATTTTGCTGCAGATGAAACAGAAGCGGTTTTGAAACTGGCAATAGATACATTTTTTCGCTGCAAGGGACAAGAAAATTATAAAAGAGTCTTCTTAGCTGCTGTGACAATTAAAGCTATTGTATATAGTTTGAAAAATCAATGCCAGTTGGCAAAAGATTACATCAGTTGCTTAAAGATGTACTTTTCTGCCACCCGTGATCCTTTTCTCACCGTCTTTGAGGTGAAAAGTCTTTTGTATGTTTGTTTGAGTGTCACGAATAAATTACACTTATTCGATATTTACACTAAAGAATTCGATGAACTAATGCCAGAATGTCCTGCGAAAACAGAACCTCGCAAGCTTACCGATCTTGCTCGTTGCCAAATCAGAGAAAATCTGAAAGTCTGCAAACTTCCTCTACCTGAAGCCATTGAACAATTACATTTACCGAATATTTTGAAAAGCTTTGTTTTAGGCGACGAGCCTGATATATCAAGAAAGACTGAACATGCTTCTGCACAGAATGCTGTAACACAATCAGAACTAGATGAAATGTTCTTGAAACAACTTAAGTCGTAAATAATATTTTTTCACCTTTTAAGGTATATGCGTACGTTCAAAGAACTTTTCTTTTAAACTTTGCAAAGAAATATTAGAATTTTTTGACTTAGTTTGAATAAAAATTGGTAATTTAACTTAAAAATAATATGTATGTGTATCCCTATGAATTTACACAAATGTTAAATGTGTATGGAAATTTGGAGAAATTTTTCAAAAACCAGAAAAATGGAACATGAAAAACAAATAAACTTACAAACACATAAAAACTTTATTTTACTTATGTAAGGTGTCTCTCAAAAAACATATATAAATAAATAAAGAACTTGGTGTGTTTCGGTTTCATTAGAGATAAAAACTAGAGATCGACCGAAAATTCGGTTTCGTTTTCGGCCCAAAATTTGAGTTTCGCCGAAAATTCGTTTTCGGTGAAAGTGCTGGAGAAAATTCGACCAAAACTACCTGTACTCAGAAAATCTTGTTTCTTCTTTCGAAAATTTTCAACATTACTCATTGATTTGAGCTGTATCAGCTTAAATGAAACAATCTTTATTTATTACTATGAACTTCACTGTTTATAATTATCAGTCATGACTGACTCAAGAGTGAGTGCAAATAAAGCTATGGATATAGGACTAAACTTTGAAGATGCTTTTCACGTGCTCATTAAAAGCTGCAGACTTATAGAAAATTTTTAGTTTAAAACCGCAGAAGTGTTTCAAGTACTCTTTGAGAAAGTTCTAGTATAAGAGATGACCATTTACAAGAAACATTATAAAAGGAAAATCCGAGTACATATACCTAAGAGATGTTTTAATTAGATGAAATTCGTGTAATTAGAAAACCCTTCTCTGTCGTTGATGAATTAATTACAATTTAATTTATATGAAAATAAAAAGTTTTGGTCAGAGGCACAGAGAACCAACTTGGGCCACATGTAGAATTAATTAATAATCATGTATATTTATGTAGGTATTAATTACATAAAAAAAATTGGACATTTTCGTTTTCGGCCGAAAATAAGATTACCGAAATTCAGTTTCGGTTTCTGTTTCGGTATTAAAAGCCTGTTTCGGTTTATCCTTAATAAAAAACAATTATCTTAAAAATTCATCATCGATCAAGAGGAATGACACCAGTCAATGTAATAGGGAAGACTGGAGAGGGTAAACCCATTTTTTTACAAAAGGATTTTTTATTTTTTAAATATTGAACCTAGAATAAAGTTTTATATATCATTTTATTCGTTATACAATCAGTTATCAAAATAAAATTTCGACATAAGTGTAATGTATAAGAAACTTGAAAAATGATTGATTTTAATCATGAGAAAATAATGGGTCAATGCTCCCCACATATGGGAGGGTTGACCCACTTTATTTTATACTGAAATATTTGTTCAGGGAAATAAAATCAATTTTTAACAAGTGGGTAAGTATGATCACAGATCGCACAGAGGGTTTCGTTTAATATTCCTTTCAAAACACTTTATCCTTTTGCAAAATCTGTTAGTTCCACATTTCGCAACCAGGGGGCACACTCTATTCTAAACAAACTTCTATCCGAACGAAACTCCGTTTTACAAACTATCTGTAGATATATCAATGCAAAAACCCTTGACGGGTTAAAAGTTTCTGACGCACCACTTTATCTTATGCTCTAAGAATTTTAAATATGGAACTTAAAAATACTGATATCAAATTTTGAGTGACGTTATGCTATTTCTTAAAAAATATATTTGTATTTATTTCATCATTTTATTTTTGTTTTATTTATAATCGCATGTGCAAAAGTTATGTTCAACATGAAAAGCTGCATAAAATTTTATTCGCTGTTTCTTTATCATTTACATCTCTCATAAATTCAAAATATGAGTTTTAAAAGATATGATATAAAATTTAAGTGACGCCTTCATGTGACTTTAAAAGGTTTGTTTTAAAATTCAATTTAAATTATTTTTGACTTGGTTAAAATATTTTTTTACATCTACACAATACTTTTAATTTTCCAATTCACTGTTAAATATATCACTTTCATTGAATCTATACTATGCATTGAAATGTATTTATTTCAATAAATTGATTTATCTTTTGTGTCACGCTATTCAAAATTGTGAGTAAGATTTATGTAAATGGTTTCTTTGCGTCATTGTGTCCAAACTACATGAAATGTATGAAAAAAGGATAGTTTGTCATTGTGTCCAAACTACATGAAATGTATGAAAAAGGATAGTTTGACGCAAATAAACCATTTACATAAATTTTACTCACAATTTTGAATAGCGTGAACCAAAGATAAATCAATTTATTGAAATAAATACATTTCAATACATAGTATAGATTCAATGAAAGTGATATATTTAACAGTGAATTGGAAAATTAAAATTATAGTGTAGATGTAAAAAAATATTTTAACCAAGTCAAAATAATTTAAATTGAATTTTAAAACAAACCTTTAAAGTCACATCAAGGCGTCACTTAAATTTTATATCATATCTTTTAAAAACTCATATTTTGAATTTATGAGAGATGTAAATGATAAAGCAACAGCGAATAAAAATTTTATGCAGCTTTTCATGTTGAACATAACTTTTGCACATGCGATTATAAATAAAACAAAAATAAAATGATGAAATAAATACAAATATATTTTTTAAGAAATAGCATAACGTCACTCAAAATTTGATATCAGTATTTTAAGTTCCATGTTTAAAATTCTTAGAGCATAAGATAAAGTGCTGCGTCAGAAACTTTTAACCCGTCAAGGGTTTTTGCATTGATATCATTACTTTTTTGAGGTTAGTGATAAAATGATTAAAAAAAAAAAGATACTTATGGAATTTAATGCCGATTTAATTTTACTATTTTATTACAATTTTCCTTATAGCAGTTTGTATATAAAAACAACTGGGTAAGTATAATCGCAGATCGCACAGAGGGTTTCATTTGATATTCCTTTAAAAACACTTTATCCTTAAATTAATAAATCCAAAATGTTAATTTATAATTATTAAATCCTTACATAGATGGTGCACCAATAATTCCAATTTTCATGGGGCAGGGAACGCACTCTTTTAAACAAACCACCTTCCAATTGAAGTCATCAAAAACCAAGTTGAATATGCCAGACCCCGTTGTGTTGTTTGACAAACAGCAGTCTCATGTCCCCTCCTTCCCCCCTTTTTCAAAATTTTTCAGACCAGTACCTAAGAATGGAACCGAAATAATTTTTTCTCTTCAGAAATTACGATAAAAAAAATAGTATGCAGTACTCATAAATTTACTTTAATGCTATATAGGTTGATTATTAAGTTAATTATAACGTTTGGAATCTGTTGCATTCATGTCCGAAAGGTACTTTCTGAGTTATGGAAGCTGGACACATAAGGCGCCATAGAGGGGCGAAGCCCGCTAGTGTCTATAATAATTATATCTGCCATGTGGACTAATTGTGATATTTAATCAAAATATCCCCCCCCCCTCCTCATCCCCGAAAATATAACAAATACAAAATGTGTCTTTATAAACCTATCGTCAAATAGGTTTTTATTTCTTTTTCCCTAAAAAAAAAACATGATTTTTATATCCGTAACGTAAATAGTAAAAACGTAAAAACGAAGCCCGCTAGTTCCTATCATAATATATATTTTTAATAATTTTATATAGTCTATAACAAAAATCAGACTTAAAATAGTCTAGTTCCATGAGTACTTGTAGTGTCAGTTACATGCTACGATTTTTGGATACCAGTATTTTAGAACGGGAAAATGCGACTTATTTTATCGGAGATATCTCATTAATTGAATAAAGTGAAGCAAACTTTTTGAAAAAAAGGTGGCCAACAAGCATGGCAGTTATCAGCTATGTGACTTTGTGCTAAAGCCCATTAATTTGATCTGCTTTAAAAAGATTACGGAAGATTGAATTATAGTAGAACCTGGATTAACCGAGCTTCGATTAATCGAGGTTTCTGTTAACCGAACCGATAACAAAGTCTGATTTTTTTCCCCTTTTGAAAGAGCCTTAAAAATAACCACACTGTTTAGCTCACTGTCCGTGCTATACAGGCCCTTCTGCCCCCCAAAGCACTCAACTCCAAAGAAACATTGGACCCTGAGAAGTCAATAGCGAACAATGCTTTGTTTCCAGTGGCCGTGTGAACTTTCGTAAATTTTTCAATTTGCATTTTAAAATTTACTACTGGTAGTTGATTTTCTTTTTAAATTTGTTAAGCTGTGAAACAGAACTTTACATATATTTATTTTTATTATTTAAAAAACGTTCTATATATATTTTTAAAAGAGATGTTAAATTCGCAAGCACGGCGAGTTTTTACACACAGTTTCTATTAACCGAGATTTCCGATTCCGATTTACTAACAGTCCCAATTAGCTCGGATAATCGAGGCTGCTCTGTATAATTAAAAAATCAATGGCGATCTTACTGTAAACGGGTTTCCCTTTTACTGAGGGATTTCAAGACCGAATCAGCTGATGTTAGTTGCTGTTTCCGTGCTTGATTAAATAAGATTAGTTAAACATTTGAAAATTACCAAATATAAAAGGAACTAAGTCAACAGAGTCTTTGCTTTATGGTATTTTTTAACAACGCTATAAGAAAATGATTTTAAATAAGAGATTTTAAATGTAACGTTTTAAATCTGACATAATTTTCACCAAACTTTCCTTTCTCTTTGTAACATTCAACTGAAAATATTTTTATTATTAGAAAGATAATATTATTATTTGCGCTACCTTAAAATTGGCAACTATAGTTAAAAATATCATCTCGAAATTTGAAATAAATCTCTCATATAAATATATTTTTTAATTTAAACTGTTTTGCAATATTATTATTTGGCCACTTTGGCCAATATGACGTAATTTCCTCCATTTACGACTTTTAACACATATCAATGAATTTATTATTTAAAAATTTTCTTTTTCTTTTAATATTCACTTGTAAATATAATTTTTATGACGTAATTTTCAATGTTTTCCTGCTTTTAATGCGTAATCATTTAATTCTAATTTGAAAATAATTGATTATTTTATAATTTTCTTTCATTTTAAGTAAGCATGTGTAAAAACAATTTTTATGACGTAATGTTTAATATTTTCCTGCTTTTAACACGTTATCATTTAATTCTAATTTAAAAGGATTTTTTCTGTTTATAATAGTCACGTGTGAATAAATTTTTAATTTAAAGGATATATTATTCTTTGCGCTGTTTTAACAATTGGCAACAATTTAAAATAACCTTTTCTAAAATATGTAAAAAATACCTCTGGAAATTCTGAAAATTTTAATTTAAAATTGAAATAAACCGTCAAAAAATTAGGCAAGTTAAAAATAATAAATGCACTCTGCAAACTTCGAGTTTCTATTGAATGATTAAATTGAATGAAAATGATTAAATTCCCATGTATATTTTCTTTTCCTATGAGACTTTTTTAATGAGACAATTTTATCCAGATTTAACATTAAATATCTCTTAAAATAAATCTTCGATTTAAAAACTGTCTACTTCAACGTTTTTATCAAACATTTCTCTATAATACTACCCATTTTAATATTTTTGTATGCAGTAATTTTCTTAATATTTGCGAAATAGACCTCTAGTCACAAGAAATTCTTTCAAAGCGGCGAAGAGCGTTAGTTTTTTTTTTTTTTCGAATAAGAGACAAAGTGTAGTACGCAATTGCGTCAAAAGATGGCGACACCAGAATTCTGATATGCTTATTATGTAAACTATAAATATTGCAAAGTTAAATAAAAACAATTGTCTCGGGGTTATCAAACTTCATTGATATTTATAAATAAAACATTTCAACTAAATTATTTATTATAAAAGAATTATTACATCACAATAGTTTTTATGCAAGGAAAATAATAATAATAATAATAATAATAATAATATTATGGATGTCAGTGATTATATATTGATTGACCGTCATAATAATAAAAAATGATATTATAAAAGAAAGAGCTGAAATGAATTATTTTTTTACGTTTCTGATCGTGTGATTTATATTCAAATAATAATTATTAATGTATATTTTTTGTAAAGTGATTGAAATTAAATATATTTATAAAATTTATGGTAATATTTTTATTGTTGAAAAATTGCCAAGAAATAATCATCATCAAATTGGCGTCATTATAATTGTAATTTTATTTAACTTAATAGTAATTAAAAAATTACAAAGGAACTGAGAATAATGGTGAACTAACAGGCTTTAAATAAAAAAAAAAAAAAGAGAGACACATTCACATGTGAAAACACGTATCAGGGAGTATCGAACTGCCTATCTTAAGATCAGTAGACGATGGCTCTCAACCACTCAGCCAGTCGGAAGACAAAATTTTTCTCCCCAAAAGTGGTTAAAAAGAAAGCATGTGTATGAATACAGTGTCATGCATTTTCGGTGAAATTTCCATAGAATGACGATGAAATATAGTCCGATTTTTCGTGCGCATTATAAAACGAACAAGAGTCTTGCTGGAAACAAGTAAATTGTTATTTGGTTCATCTGAAACATATTTATTTGATTTTAAAAAAATCGCCCGTGTCATTTTCGAGAGAAAAAAAAATCGAATTATTTAACGAACGAGAGTTTTCCCAGAAAAAAGAATAGTGTTATTCACCTCGCCTTAATCACATTTATATTATGTATCAATTTAAAAATAATCGTTAGAACCGTTTTCGAGATTTTCAAATTAGGAACTTCCTCGATATCATACCAACGTTTTCACTTTAAAAATGGCTATTTAGATCTCAAAATATACTGCACGTAGAAATGTAAAAATTTCAGTATACGATTAGACTGCAGATATAAGACTGTTCTAGAAAATTCAGAACAATAAGACATATATCTGCTGAGTTATTAAAAGGCGGCTTTTCGCGTTTTCTTTGATGTCGAGTTAGCTGTATATATGAGTTCCGCCATCTACGAATTCTATGATACGATACGATTTTAACGATACGATACGATATGATTTTAGGCTTAAGGCTGCGTCACTCGGAATACTACCGTCTTCCATGATTCGTCGAGGGGATCCGGCCCACAGCACCCGAGATAGGCAGGCGCCCCCTGGTGGTAAAAATTGGAACTGAAATATGTACGGCTATGGCTCATAATATGAAAGAGTGATCAAAGGAGTGTCGGGAAAAGTTAGAAAAGTGCCCCCCCCCCCCCCGGGTGAAGAGTGTGGAGGTTAGAAAAATTGCTAAAAATGCAGAAGTTAGAGCCCGGAGGGGTAAATAATGTGAAACTTTTTGAAATTTTTATGATTTTTCGTGTGATCGCAAGTTTTCTGCTATAAGTATGCAAAATTTCACACCTCCAACTCAATTAGGGGCTTAAGAAAAATTGCTTAAAATACACAAGTTAAAGCACAGGGGGGTAAATATAAGACATTTTCAAAATTTTATGATTTATCGTTTGATTTAAGGTATTCAGCTATAAGTATCCAAAATTTCAAGTCTTCAACTTAATTAGGGACTCAGTTAGGAAAAAAAGCTTAAAATACGCAAGTTAGAGGCCAGAAGGGTAAATATAAGACTTTTTCAAAATTTTATGATTTGTCGTTTGATGTGAGGTGCTGAGCTTTAAGAATCCAAAATTTTAAGTCTCCAACAGTTATAGTTTCTGAGAACGGGCTCTGTGACGGACGGACAGACAGACAGACAGAGGAGTGAGACGAATAGTGTTTTGTCAGATGAACGAAACCCTAAAAAGGCAGAAGGCAGAATAATTTTATTCTACATGGTTTTATTACTATTAAAAGTTATTTGAGAAAATGTGATGTGTAAACAAACTTGATTAGACGGAAAAGAAGGCACAGAAGAAAAATTCCGTTTTAAACACCCAACTTTTTGACACTCGGCCTGGAAACACTAACTGCCACATACTTTGGCTTCATCTCATTGTGTTCATCTTTTAGTGAAATTTGTCTATATACCTTCCTAAAGTTTTGATCAATGCTACCTTTTTTTTGCGGAGACATGAGCACTTAACATTTCTTAAGGCTGCAGCTTTCTTTTTTCTAGATTTTTCCATTCTTTCTATTTACCTACTATAGTCATAATTTAAATGAAATAAAAGTTCCTATCAACTTTAACATTTATATTTCATTAAATTTTTTCTTGCTTTTAGAAAAATTTCACATCTGCCTTTAATCAGTTTTGAACATTTTTCTTTCTATCACCTCATTCTACTGTAGCTTTACTTACAAAATAAATTTACATTATTTTAGAACTATAAACATTAACCCTTCATTATGTGCATTGTATAATAAAAAGATTTCAAAAACACTTAATAAAGGGAGTTTTAATTATATGGTCAATCCTCCCTTACATTGGCTGGGTCAAGTCTCCCCACCTTAGAGGAGAAATTGATATTAGAAGTCTATGCTCCCCACATAGCCACTTTTTAAAGAATAGCACATGATTATGTTAAGCCTAATTTACTGTGCAATCTTTGTGCCTGGAATGAAAGCTCAATATTTCTGCATTACTTAAAACCTATTTGCTTAAATTTCTACAATATATTTTATCTGAAAAAATCTTACAAAATATTTCTAAAAAAGACACCTTTCAATTGATATTTCCACATCTGTTTCTGCATGAAACAAAGACAAATGTTTGAGCATTTCAGTAGTTTTGATTGCCATCTATATGGTCAACCCTCCCCAGTCTCCCCTATATGCAACATATAAAACACATACCCGCCCCTGCCCTATTGTCAATCGTGAAAAGAAATAAAGATAATGATTCAAGATTGTTTACTTAAGTGACTCCCCTATTCAAGTTTTCTAATAAGATAAGTAAATTTATTAGAAAAAAATACTACTAAAGTAAACTATAATCTTTTATCTAGTGAACCTGCTACAAGTTAAATGATATAGGGCAACTTTCTGACATAAATTTTAATTTATTTTTGTTCGGACATAGCAGGTGCTGTTGTTCAGAAACTATGTAATCGAGTTATTTTTTCCGTTTTTTTTTGCAAACGCAATAGATCTTTCAGAAAATAGTGTCAAAGTTGACGCTTTGAACCGAAGTTCCCAAAGAAAGCAGAAAAACCAGTCCGTGAAGGGCGAAAATCGTGTTTGTCACGTGATCGAAATCAATTATAACTCAATAGGTAATTTATTGATAAAAAAAATGGAAAAAACAGTTCAATTCCAAATCGCTTCCATGGCCAGGCTTTCCAATTTTATATCTTTCCGCTAACAAATGAATTTGTATATGTGTCAAAACTTTTTACGCTTGTTGAGCAGAGCAGTTAAGAACAGCCTTAAAGTAAATAAAAATGTTAGAGATAATCGAAGAGTCAATTATTTAAGTATTGCGCGGCAGCGCAATACTTATTTATTTCCAGTGTCACTTCACAATGTTAATTTAACATAGAAAAGCCAATGGAGCTCATAACTTTTTTATTTTTTTCTTCCCACCTTTTTGTCCCTGATGCCACTCATTTTTTTCTTTACTAATTCTAATAATATTATAAATTTAAAGTGTGAAAATGTTTGCCTGACGTGAAGGTCAAAACGAATGTTAAAATACCTTTGTAAATGGGTGAATTATAACCCAGAGAGTCACATGGGCTAATTTTTATTTACATTTTTCAAATATTTTTCTTAATAATTCCAAATTTCGCTTTTTTCATTGAGAATCAAATTTTTCCAATTTAACATTTTTTCCCATTGTTGCCAATAATTCAAAAGCCGTAATAATAATTTATCTATTTCTAGTAAATGATTTTTACGTGAAAAATTACTGAAATAATTTTTTTTAAGAATTAAAAAAAAGTTGAATATGGCGTCATAGTAGAAATAAAAATGATATTTTCAAACAGATTTTTTACGTTCAGATTGGAAGTTCTTGCCCAAAGTACAGCAACTTGCATTAGTGCACTGGTGAAACATTTTGAATTATACATAGGTAAATTGCATCACAAATTGTGATATGATACCGCATGAATCAAAGCCTGATGATGGTACCCTCCGTTAATTTTGAAATGTGTTCGTCTGAATACAGTAGTTATTAAAAAACTTGACATATTAAAGAAAAAACCTAATTTGAAGAACAAATTAAAAAAAAAAAAAAAATTATTTCCTACATTGTTTAAGCCCGAGAAGGTACAGATATTAAGATATTTCATTCAATTCTTTCTACATTTAATGTTAAATTTTTGGAACAAATAAGTTAAACCAATTGAACATTAAAAAAAAAAAATAAAATTCATACAACATGATACTTTAAACACCCTAAAAACTTAGATTCCGTTCAAATGAAATCGAAATAAATCTTAGACTTTTTTAAAGTTTTGTATTTTGCATGTATCTTATCATTTTATGTACAATCATAAAAATAATACAAATATCTGCAATACAAATATTTATAACTGAAAAATGGAAAACGTATAAGATTTATTTAGATTTCATTTGAACGGAAGTTTTTAGGGCGCTTAAAGTATCATGTTGTATGAATTTTATATTTATTTTTTAATGTTCAATTGGTTTAACTTATTTGTTCCAAAAATTTAACATTAAATGTAGAACGAATTGAATGGAATATCTTAATATCTGTCCCTTCTTGGGCTTAAACAATGTAGGAAATAAATTTTGTTTTTTTAATTTGCTCTTCAAATTAGGTTTTTGTTTAATAAGATTTTCAACAGTTTTATCATGGTTTTGTTCAAATAATTGCATAATTTTGAAAATATTCATGCAATTAAAATTCTTTTAGCAGATGCACTAAACAACACTATATAGACAAATCTCACAAAGTTTCAAGGAAGAATGAATAATATTTTTACTGTAAAATTTTATAGTTGAAACGGTAAAATTTTACAGTAACTTTTTCATAGTGAATTCATAGTTCATAGGTCCAGACAATTTATTATAACATTTTTAGTTATCATTTTTGACGTGAATTAATTTCGTGTAAAAATCAATTTTGAAAAAAAAAATGCATTTCAACGTTAAATTGGTGTACAGTAAAACCCGTTTACGAAGTTCCCGTTTAAGAAGTTTATATTTTCGATTCCCATTTTTCTCTTATTCTTACAACGCTAAAATAACTCGTTTAAGAAGTTTAGTTCGAAACTCCTCCCGCTTAAAAAGTTTTATTTTTCCTTCCATTTTTACTTTATTAAAGTATTCTATATTATTATTTTACGAATATTAATTTATACCGCCTCGTCAGCCCGTGTTGTCATAAGCCTAAACTTTTAGAAATCGAATTACCAGAATCCTTAATAATAATAATAATAATAATAATAATAATAATAATAATAATAATAGTAGTAGTAATAGTAATAATAATAATGTTTCCTGAATTTACAAAAATATTATTTAAACATATTACTTCAAACAAAAGTTTCATGTTAGTAATTTCTTATTTTTAAAATATCTATGTATAGTGTGTAAAGGTGCTTACATTTTCTGCCATTAATGCTGAATAAGATTATTATTCGGAAATAGTGGTAGTTAAGTTCTCAAATCCAAAAGAGCAAATTTGTGACATAAGTTTTATTTTATTTTTGTTCGGTCATGCATAAAACTAGCAAGTGTTGTTGTTCAAAACTATGTAATCGAGCTGTTTTTCCGTTTTCTTATAAACACAATAGATTTTTCAGAAAATACTATCAAAGTTGACATTTTGCACTGAACTTCGGAATGAAAGAAGAAAATCCAGTCAATAAGGGGAGAAAAATGCTGTGTCACGTGATCAAAATCGCTTCTAACTCAATAGGTAATTGATGGATCAAAAAATGGAAAACAGAGTTCGATTCCAAATCGCTTCCATGGTCTGGCTTTCCAATTTTATATCTTTCCGTTAAAAAGGGAATTTGTAAATGTGTTAAAACGTTTTGCGCTTGTTGAGCAGAGCAGTTGAGAACAGCCTTAAGAAGCTCTCCTCAATTTCAAGTAAAATTGCTATTTCCTAACCAATTTAACACTTTAGCTATCATAATGCATATTTATTTATTCCTGTAATTTAAAAATTAAAATAAAAATAAAATGTAACGTTTTCTTTCTTTCTTTTTTTTTTTTTTTTATTTGAATCGTTTCTAATTATAATTTCTGCTTTCTAAAGTTTTTCCAAAATTCAAAATTATGATAAGTGTGCTAAATTTTGACTTTTAAAATAAGTGAAATTTTTTGTAATTTCTTATTTTTTAAATATTTATTTAGGGTGCGTAGTGCTACTAACATTTTCTATCATAAATTTTGAATAGTAATCTTTGTCTTATTTATTCTCGATTAAACAAGGTAAATATTATTATTCGGATGTAGTGATAGTTAATTTAAGAACTTCTACGCAATTAAAATTTTAACCCTTAAATGCCTGAATTTTCAAAAATCATTGTAATAGTGTTTTTCGGCTTTCATTTCTTGAATAAATCATGAGAAAAATACTTAAAAAAATCATATTTTGTTTTAAGTATGGTTTACCGCTAAAAAACAGTTTGTTACTACTCGGCAATACTGGTCTTTAATTGAAAAAATAAGTTTTCTTGATAAAATTCTATAACATTAAACACACAAGAATTTTAGGAACTATCATAAGAAATAAATTTTACTTGCTCACTGCAGAACAAAATAGGGTATTTCGCAAGCTTCTAAATAAAACAAAAAGAACAAGTAGCAACAATTGAAAAAATAAATCTATCTTTATTCTTAAACAGCACAAGTGTTGCCATCTACATGTTGAAAATCGATTTAATAATATTTTCAGAATGTATTTTATTGGCAACATTAGGCATTATAGCTTCAATATTATTCTAATAGTATTTTAGAGCCTAAATTGGGTATGTTGCCGAAAAGCAACACCCGGCATTTAAGGGTTAAATAAAATTTCTGTTTTCTAACCTATTTAATACTTTAACTATCACAAAACGTACTTATTTATACCCATAATTAAAAAAAAAATAATAAATGCAATTTTTTCGTCTTTTTAAAATTTTGATTCCTTTCTGATTAAAATTTCTGCTTCCTAAGGTTTTTCCGAGATTCAGAATCAGGACATAAATGCTAAATTTCGATTTTTTAAATATTTTTTAATTTTTTTAATTAAAATAGTCAAATTCAACACATCTGGATTTGTATGTCATATGAAGTTAACAAATTTTATTTCCTTATAAATTAATAAGCATTATCTCAGTAAATTAATATTCAATTCGTATAAAAGTAATAAATGTAGAGCTTATAGTTATAAACAAACTTGGACAAGTTTTTTTATTTTATCTCTATGCAAGCAGAGATAAATCTCGTCCAAAGATGAAATTTAGCAGGTTGAAAGAAATAGCTAGACAAAGAAGTTGATTACACACGCATAACAAAAGAAAGTTTTCCCCGAGTTCAGCTTCGGTTTTTCGACGATTTCAGCTATTGTTTAATTTAAGATAAGCAATTTATCTCACAATTACTATCTTATAGTTAACTACATTCCAAACAGACGTTTTTATCTCAAATATGTTACTGTAAATGAATTAATCTGACGTGTAATCCCCAAAGAGATATAAAACAGATTGTTTTAAGCTTGTAGGTAAATATTTATTTCAGAGATTTTGAAATATTTTCGAATGTTTCTTTAAAAGTTCGCCAGGTGGCGTCAAGAGCTGAAATCAAATTCTAGTGGGCCAATGATATTCTCCAATTTGATTTGAGGTTTGTTGGTAAACAGACCCGTTGCTGTAAGACGTTCCAGATGGGTGCATCACATGGACTTTTCGAGTAAATATTCTAATTTGTTGGTTCTGTCGCCTTTGAAAATTTGCCTGATTTTTTTTTTTAATGTTTTATAATATACGAAAATATTATTTCAACTTCATCAAGATTATTAATCAACATTGGAGACAACATGGGTTACCTAGTTCCATTGATTTCTGCAGGAATGAGACCTCGTACAATCTGCGATTGTGACTACTTTGCCAAGTACTTGATGAACTTGATTTATAGAACAATATCTGAAGATGACGAATTATCAATATGGATTGCATTTGAAAAAAATATGAAAGAATACCTAATGATGTTCACTCTATCTAGTGGTTTATATTGCGTCGTGTCATGTTCTGTAAACATTTCTTCTACCTTACTGAGAAACCTAGAAGTATTAAGACGTAATGATATGGCATTATCAACTATTCTAATTAGTATAATAAGTGCAATTTATTTAACTGAAACTGATAAAGACTGCTTTTTTGCTGTAAGAGATATTCAAAATCATAATTGGTTCTTCCGATCTTACAAAGAAGAGACCGACCAAGTTTTGGCTGCATTACGCGGCCGGTTTGATTTCATGAAATTGTTGGTGGTTTTCGGTTCCGTGAAGAGTTTACCTGCAGAGTCCTATATTTTATATAAAGAAACACAGAAAATTATCAGCGAATTCATGTAAGTACTTTTTTCTACATAATTATTTAGCAATTTAAGAAGAAAATTTTTTATTGTCGATTTTACTGCATGCATTTTTATATGATATTTATGCTTATTATTATTTTTTAGTAAGGATTGTAAACATTTTTTTTTTTTTTTTTTTTTTACTTGAAAAGCTATTTTATATTCTGATTTTCTTTATCACTTTATTTTTATCATTTTATTTTATATTGATTTTTATTCCTTCATTTTATTTTATTTATTATTGCTTTTTACAATGTACATAATCTGTGAAAGGACTGAGTGCTTAGTTTTTTTTTTCTTTTTTTTTATGTATGTTAGAGGATAAAACAGTAACGTATGATAAAAACATACAGAGAGATTTCTTAAAAGGGGTATCTGACTTTTGTTTATAAGCTATTTTACACGATGGTTTTATGATGAATTTTGATACATATTTTTGCACGCAAAGCAGAACGAATTCTGAAGCAAGCTTTCTAAGTAAAATGCTTTCTTGAACACTGAATAACATCTAAAGTATTTTCTAAAAAAAAAAGAGAGAGAGAGAGAGAGCGAATCAGTTTTGGTTATTTTTTTTTAAAAAAATAGTCAGTTTTTTCCTAATCATTATGTTATCATCTGTTATTCTAGCACGAAACATTACTCAACTTTACGCGCTTTTTATTTAACTTAACTTTGGCTCATATGAGTAAAGATGGAACTTCGTATTCAATTTTTTACTCATCCAGGAATGCTAGGGTTCTAAAAAGAAAACACAGTTCCGTGTATTTTCAGAACTTATTAGCAGTTTTGATTTTTATTAAATTTTTATTATACTTCGAAAAAACAATTTTGAAATCCTAGATATTTTAAATAATCCTAACAAGTTCTCTAACTTTTTTTTTTTTTTTTTTTGCTTTAAGCTGAATAATATCTAAAGTTTTCTGCTCAAAAAAGAATCCATTTGGATTGTTGTTATTTTTTAATCGGTTTCTTTTAATATACTCATCTTTTATCCTAGGACGAAATCTTACTCATACACATTTTCTGGTATGATAATAATAATAATAATAAAAATCTATTACCACGAAAGTTAACCTTATATATTTGTTTGTTTCAATATAAAATAACATTTGGCAGTAGCAGGGGTCGATCCAGATGAAATTTGGGGCCTATTTAGGGCCCTTTCACAAAAATCTATGTAATAAAATAGGCCCCTTCACAAAAATAAGTTTAATAAAATAGGCTCCTTCACAAAAATAAGTTTAATAAAATAGGCCCCTTCACAAAAATAAATTTAGTAAAATAGGCCCCTTCACAAAAATTATTTTAATAAAATGGGCCCCTTCATAAAATTCCTTTTCATAAAAACTGTTTTAAAATATGTAATTTGTCAATAAAACCAGGTCATGAAAAACAAACTTTATTCAGAGGATTTAAAGATTTTTTTTTATTTTTTTTATAAAATATTTCGAAGTTGAGTAAATGGATTTCAGCTTTCATTACAAAATATTATTTTTCACAAAAATAACTTTTACTTTTCACAAAATGGACCACAAGAATAAAAACCTGCATCGACCCCTGCAGTAGTATAAAAATGTTTAATTTCATTATATTGTTCATATTCTTAAGATTGATACTCAGCACACACACATACACACAAAAAAAAAAAAAAAAAAAAAAAAATCAATAACAATTTATTAATATTCATGTGAATCGAAGACAATTACGTGAATTTTTATTTATAAAACTTAAATTTTAAATTCGATGTGTTTCTATTTTTAAGTATACCAATAATAATAATAATAAATTAGTTTTATTTTGAATAACGATCCATTATTTTCAAACTTTAGTATATGCTTTTTTACATGGGGCTACTAAGTCATAGAAAGAACGTGAATTTTAATTTCTAAAACATGAATTTTAAATTCGGCGTATTTTTATGTTTAAGTATACTAATAAAAATGTGTATATTAATTTTATTTCTATTCACCTGAACTTTGGTTCATGTATGTAAATATTGAATTTTATAATTGATTTTCAACTGACTTCGTGTTTTAAATACTTAATTAAGATATTAATTTTAATTAAAGTTTAATTATATGTTGGAAAATTATTTAGAGAATATAGATAATTTTCACCCTTGGAATTTTTTTAATCTTTAACGTGACTGAACAATAAATATATCTTTGGGACAATAATGTAAAAAAGTTATATTTGCCATAATTCAAATATTTTTCTTTTTCTGTGTCCATATTTTGAAAAGAAGCTACAGAAAATTTATTTATTTATTTATTATTATTATGTTAAATAAAAATACATTTATTTTTAACCTGTAATATATATTTTTTACATGGGGTTGCTAAGTGATATAGAGAATGTGAATTTTCAATCCCAAAACGGGAATTTTAAATTCGGCGTACTTTTATTTTTAAGTTTACTAATAAAATTGTGTTTTTTGAAATACTAATTTTAATTTTATTCACCTTGACTTTGGTTCATGTAAGTAACTATAGAATTTTGTAATTGATTTTATGCTGAAATCGTGTTTCAAAACTTAATTGGTTACCAAAAGATTTATTTTAATTAAATTTTCATTACTTGCTGAAAAAACTACAATGAAACCTCATTGTGCGACCACCTTCCTGAACGATCACTTTTTCATGGAACGAAATTTATTCCTATAGGCTCAATACTAATTTTACCTCCATTCAGAGACCATCCCAATTGAATTCCCTCCATGAGCGACCAATTACTTTGAGGAAAATGAAACAAAGTCCGTTTTTTCCTGGTCGCTTGAAGAAGGTTTTATTAGAAAAATAATTCCGGAATGCATTATTCATCAAACTTCTGAACTAAGTTTAGAATTATTTTTATATTTTTTTATTCCGGTAACTTTTAAGTATTTAAACACCTTTGTGTCTTTTTAGACAATGAATTTAACTCTGATGACAAATTAAGAATAACGGTTAATAAACTCCCCTGCCCTATTCTGTCAGGAAGCTCTCAAAGAAATAGATAATTTAATGAAATCGTCACTATTTGTTCCCATCCAAAAACAAGAAAAAAAAAATTCATTTATTTACTGAATTTTGAAAGAACTTGGAAATAAAAGTTATAAAAGATAAAACCGTAAAATCACAACAAACGTCAATGTATTCATTTTATAAACTCTGCAGTAATTATCTTTTGTTTTGATACTTAAATTTTCATATTTTTTCCTAATGTGAAAAATAAATTTTAGTAAGATTAGTTGTAACCTTTTTTTCAACAATTAAAATCTAGATTTAAACATGACCTCCATTAAGAGACCACTTCTCGGAGCGACCAAATTTTATTGGAACGGAACGTGGTCGCTTCAGGGAGGTTTTACTGTATTTAGAAAATATAGATGATTTCAGGCTTGAATTTTTGTAAATCTTTTACTATATAGCCTAACTACAAATATATCTTTGGTACAATAATGTGTAGTTAGTTACATTTGCAGTAATTTTTTCATTTTTCTCCTTTTCTATGGCCATATCTTGAAAAGGAACTAAACATAATGTATTTATTATTTATTTATTATTATTATTATTTTTTTAATAACGATCCATTAATTTTGTAACTTTCGTACATGTGTTTTTACACGGGGTTGCTAAGTCACATAAATAACGTAAATCTCCATTTCTAAAACATGAATTTTTAATTCTGCATATTTTTATTTTTAAGTATACTAATAAAAATGTGTATATTAATTTTATTTTTGTTCACCTTAACTTTAGTTTATGTATGTAAATGTAGAATTTTATAAATGATAAGAAACTACAGAAAATTTATTTATTATTATTATTTTAAATAACAATCCATTAATTTTTAACCTTTAGTATATGTTTATTACATGGGGTTGGTAAGTCATATAAAGAATGTAAATTTTCATTTCTAAAACATGAATTTTAAATTAGGAGTACTTTTATTTTTAAGCATACTAATAAAAATATGTTTTTTGAAATACTAATTTTACTTTTATTCACCTTAACTTTGATTCATGCATGTAAATATAGAATTTTGTAATTGATTTTTCCACTGCCTTCGTGTTTGAAAACTTAATTAGCTATTAAAAGATTAAATTAAATTAAATTTTGATTATATGATGAATCTATAATGAAACGATTTTGAAAATATCAATAATTTTCAGGATTGGAATTTTGTTTAATATTTAACAACCTGGCTTAACATTAAACATCTCTTTGGTGCAATAATGTAAAGAAGATACATTTGCCGTAACTCAAAAATAAATATTTTTCTTTTCTGTGTCCATATGTTCAACAGGAACTAAAAATTTTTTTTATATAACAATCCATTAATTTTCAACCTTTAATATATGTTTTTACATGTGATTGCTAAGTCATATGCAGAACGGGAATTTTCCTTCCTAAAACATGAATTTTAAATTCGGCCTATTTTTAGTTTTAAGTGTACTTAAAAAAAAAAAAAGTTAAAAAAAATTACTAATTTTATTTCTATTCACCTTAGCTTTGATTCATATATGTAAATATAGAATTTTGTAATTGATTTTCTACTGACTTTGTATATCAAAACTTAATTAGCTGTTATCGAAAGATTAATTTTAATTAAATTTGGATTAGATGTTGGAAAAACGATATATAAAATATAGATGATATCAGGCTTGGTGGGAGGGGGGGGGGGAGGTCTTTTTATGTTTTACCACGTGACTTAACTATAAATATCTCTTTGGTACAATAATGTAAAGTTACATTTGCAGTATTTTTATATTTTTTTTTCGTTTTTTTTATTGCCATATCTTGAAGATAAACAAAATTTATTTATTTATTATTATTATTAATAAAAATCATTTAATTTTCAACCTTTAGTATTTATTTTTTACGTGTGGTTGCTAAGTCATATAAAGAACGGGAATTTTTACTTATAAAACATGAATTTTAAATTCGGCATAATGTTATTTTAAATTATACTAATAACTATGTGTTTTTTGTTAAATACTAATTTTATATTTATTCACCTTAACTTTGGTTCATTCCTGTAAATACAGAGTTTTGTAATTGATTTTCCACGGACTTCCTGTTTTAAAACTTAATTAGATATCAAAAGATTAAATTAAATTAAATTTTAATTATATGATGAATGTATGATGAAAAGATTTAGAAAATATCGATAATTTTCAGGCTTGGAATTTTTTTAATCTTTAACAACGTAGCTTAATATTAAACATCTCTTTGGTGCAATAATGTAAAGAAGATACATTTGCCGTAATTCAAATATATATTTTTTTCTTTTCTGAGTCCATATGTTCAACACGAACAAAATAAAATTTATATTAAGTTTATTTTAAATAACAATCCATTAATTTTGAACCTTTAGTATATGTTTTTTACACGTGGTTGCTAAGTCATATACAGAAGGGGAATTTTCCTTCCTAAAACATGAATTTTAAATTTGGCCTATTTTTAGTTTTAAGTGTACTAAAAAAAAAGTAAAAAAAAAAAAAAAATACTAATTTTATTCCTATTCACCTTAGCTTTGATTCATGTATGTAAATATAGAATTTTGTAATTGATTTTCTACTGACTTCGTGTATCAAAACTTAATTAGCTGTTATCGAAAGATTAATTTTAATTAAATTTTGATTATATGTTGGAAAACGATATTGAAAATATAGATGATATCAGGCTTGGGGGAGGGGGGAGTTATTTTTTATGTTTTACCACGTGGCTTAACTATAAATATCTCTTTGGTACAGTAATGTAAAGTTACATTCCCAGTAATTTTTATACATTTTTTTTTTCGTTTTTTATTGTCATATCTTGAAGATAAATTAATCAAAATTTATTTATTTATTATTATTTTTAAATAAAAATCCCTTAATTTTCAACCTGGTAGTATTTATTTTTTACGTGTGGTTGCCAAGTCATATAAAGAACGGGAATTTTTACTTATAAAACATGAATTTTAAATACGGCATAATTTCATTTCAAATTATACTAATAAATATATGTTTTTTGTTAAATACTAATTTTATTTTTATTCACCTTAACTTTGGTTAATTCCTGTAAATACAGAGTTTTGTAATTGCTTTTCCACGGACTTCGTGTTTCAAAACTTAATTAGCTATCAAAAGATTAAATTTTAATTATATGATGAATCTATGATGAAAAGATTTAGAAAATATCGATAATTTTCAGGCTTGTTTTTTAATATTTAACAACGTAGCTTAACATTAAACATATCTTTGGTGCAATAAAGAAGATATATTTGCCGTAATTCAAATATATATTTTTTTCTTTTCTGTGTCCATATGTTCAACACGAACTAAACAAAATTTATATTATTTTTATTTTAAACAATGCATTAATTTTCAACCTTTAGTGTATATGTTTTTTACACGTGGTTGCTAAGTCATATACAGAACGGGAATTTTCCTTTCTAAAGCATGAATTTTAAATTCGGCCTATTTTTAGTTTTAAGTATACTTAAAAAAATATTTTTTCTTAAATACTAATTTTATTTTTATTCATCTTAACTTTGGTTCATGTATGTAAATATAGAAATTGATTTTTTACTGACTTCGGGTCTCAAAACTTAATTAGCTGTTACCAAAAGATTGATTTTGATTATATGTTGAAAAACTATTTAGAAAATTATTAGATTATTTAAGGCTTGAATATTTTAAATCTTTTACCACGTGGCTTAGATATAACTTTCTTTGGTACAGTACACTCTTTGGTACAGTAATGTAAAGCTTCATTTACCGTATTCATTTTCAAAATCATTTAAATGATTTTGAAAATGTCGCCGTTGGTGCGACGAAACGATCGTCAATCTTAATAAAGACATTTTATCACTTTTTATAGCATTATTTTACTTAACCAAAATTTATTTATTTATTATTATTTTTTAATAGCAATCTATTCATCCTTTAGTATATGTTTGGGAATTTTCATTTATAAAACATAAATTTTTAATTAGGCGTATTTTTAAGTACTAAATCGTTTAATTGTTGTTAAAATTGTTTTGAAATATTAATTTTATTTTTATTCACCTTAACTTTGGTTCATGTATGTAGATATAGGATTTTGTAATTGATTTTCTACTGACTTCGTGTCTCAAAACTTAATTAGATATCAAAAGATTAATTTTAATTATTATTATTATTATTTTATGTTGAACAAACGATTTACAAAATATACATGATTACTGGCTTGAATTTTTTTAAATATTTTATCACGCGGCTCAACTAAAAATGTCTCTTTCATACAATAATGTAAAGTTACATTTGCCATAATTCAATTTTTTTTTTCTTTTCTATGTCCATATGCTGAAAAGAAATTAAACAAAATTTATTTTTATTTTAAATAACAACACATTAATTTTCAACCTTTAGTTTATATTTTTTACATGTGTTTGCTAGGTCATATATAGAACGTGAATTTTCATTTCTAAAACATGAATTTTAAATTAGGAGTACTTTTATTTTTAAGCATACTAATAAAAATATGTTTTTTGAAATACTAATTTTATTTTTATTCACCTTAACTTTGTTTTATGAATGTAAATATAAATTTTGTAATGGATTTTCTACTGACTTCGTGTTTCAAAACTTAATTAGCTATCAAAAGATTAATTATAATTAAGTTTGGATTATATGTTGAAAGAAAGATTTAGAAAATACAGATGATTTAAGGCTTGAGTTTTTTTAATGTTTAAAAAGTGGCTTAACTATAAATATCTCTTTGGCTCAATAATGCAAAGTTACATTTGCAGTAATTTTTATACATTTTTTTTTCCTTTTTTATGGGCACATATGGAAAATAAATTAAACAAAATTTATTTATTTATTTATTTTTATTAAAAATCTTTTAATTTTCAACCTTTAGTAGGTATATGTTTTTTACATGTGGTTGCTAAGTCATATAAAGAACGTGAATTTTTATTTATAAAACATTAATTTTAAATTCTGCATATTTTTATTTTTAAGTATACTAATAAAAATGTGTGTGTGTGTGTTTTCTTTAATATTAATTTTACTTTTATTCACCTTAACTTTGATTAATGCATCTAAATACAGAGTTTTGTAATTGATTTTCCACTGACTTCGTGTTTCAAAATTTAATTAGCTATCAAAAGATTAAATTAAATTAAATTTTGATGTTTATTATGAATCTATGATGAAACGATTTAGAAAATATCGATGATTTTCAGGCTTGGTATTTTTTTTTTTTTTTTAATCTTTAACAACGTGGCTTAACATTAAATATCTGTTTGGTGCAATAATGTAAAGTAGGTGCATTTGCCGTAATTCAAATATATACATATATATTTTCTTTTTTGTATCCATATATTCAAAAGAAACTAAACAAAATTTATTTATTTATTTTTATTTTAAATAACAATCCATTAATTTTCAACTTTTAGTACACGTTTTTTACATGGGATGGCTAAGTCGCAAATAAAGACCGTGAATTTTTCCTTTCTAAAACATGAATTTCAAATTCAGCATATTTTTAGTTTTAAGTGTACTAAGAAAAAAAGTTTTTTTTTTTTTTTTAAATACTAATTTTATTTTTATTCACCTTAACTTTATGGTTCATGTATGTAAGTATAGAATTTCCTACTTGATTTTCTACTGACTTCGTGTTTCAAAACTTAATTAGCTGTTATCAAAAGATTAATTTTGATTAAATTTGGATTATACGTTGAAAATATAGATGATTTAAGGCTTGAATTGTTTTAAATGGTTTACCTCGTAGCTTAAATATATTTATCTCTTTGGTACAATAATGTAAAGCTACATTTGCCGAAATTAAAAGATTATCTTTCTCTTTTATATGTGCACATCTTAGAAAGAAACTAAACAAAATTTATTTATTTATTGTTTTGTTATTTTTAAATAACAATCAATTAATTTTTATCATTTAGTATGCGTTTGCGAATTTTCATTTATAAAGTATAAATTTTATCGGCGTATTTTTATTTTTAAGTGTACTAGTAAAAATGTTGTTTTGAAATACTAATTTTATTTTTATTCACCTAAACTTTAGTTCATTTGTGTAAATATAAGATTTTGTACTGATTTCGTTTTTCAAAACTTAATTAGCTATCAAAAGATTAATTTTAATTAATTTTTTATTATATGTTGAAGAAACTATTTACAAAATATAGATGATTTCGGGCTTGATTTTTTTTTTTTTTTTTTTTTTTTTTTTTATCGTGTGGCTTAATTATAAATGTCTCTTTGGTACAATAATGTAATGCCATAATGTTTGCCATAATTCAAATATATATTTCTTTTTCTATGTCCATATGTTGAAAAGAAGCGAAACAAAATTTATTTTTATTTTAAATAACAACCCAATATTTCCATATTTTAAAGCATAATTATTAACCAAAAGATTTATTAGAGTTAAATTTTGATTTGGCATTAAGAAAACAATTCATAAAATCTAGATAATTTAAATAAATTTAAGGGGTGAATGTTCTTTTAAATTTAACATGATTGAACAATAAATACTTGTTTGTTATGATAACATGAAGCAACATTTGTAGTAATATAAAAATTTCTTTCTTGTTGCCATATCATAAAAAATGAACAAAAATTATTATTTTTAATAACAATGCATTAATTTTTTACCTCATACATGCTTTTACATGGAAATTCCAAAACATATAAAGAACATGCACTAATTTAATTTTTTTACTATGAATTTAAATTCGGCATATTTTTATTAAGTATACTAATAAAAGTTTATTAAGTATACTAATAAAAGTGCGCTTTTCGAAAAATCATTTTTACTTTTATTAAACCTAACTTTGTGTATGCAAAGATGGAATTCTATAACAGATTTTTCTCTCATTTCCCGTTTCAAAACGAAATTATCTATTAACATCAATTAGAATGTACAGACATGCTTCTCCTGATGAAGGGAACTGTTAAACTTTTGATTTTGAAACTAGTCATTTTTTAAAACTACTTGTGTGCTTAAAAAGTTTGATATTACAGCTAATCTAACTTTCTATTAATAACACATTTTCCTGTTAATTTCGGTAAAATGGGTATCTGATATGATAAAAAATTAAAGATTTAAAGCAGTATTTCAGATGGTTATTTATTTATTTATTTTTATAAATTAACAGATAGCATAAAAAAATTAAAGATTTTAAATTTTGCATGCTTTTGGTGGAGACAAAAAGAGAATCGTAATAAAATTAGAACAAATTTTAATTAAAAAAAAATTAGTGTTTGCGTACTGGGGAAATGTAGTGGATGTGTGTGTGGATTGGGGGGGGGGGGGCTGTTGTTGGAATTTGGAGAAATTTTTAATAAAAGTACCAAAACACAGACACTAATATGATAAAATTAACTTTATTTATATTTTATGATTTTTTACATTTTTAATTTTACAGTGAAAAAGTAATAAAAATGACACATTTCTATTGTTTTTAAAAATAAAAATCAATACCTAACTTAAATTTTACTTTAAGGGAAAAATATAGACATTTTATTGTGATATATTATTACAATTAAATAGAGTAAAATCCCGTTTGTGCATTTTCCGAGATTCAACGAAATCCGAAAATTATCAAAATAGAATAACATTGCATATTAATTTCCACTAATTCAGCTTTTCTTTCTACGTATTTTTATTTTACTTATTTGATTTATACATAAGTTTATAAACGAAATTCTACTCTCTATATATATTTCTTGTGTTGGAATTAATATTAAAACAATAATAGCAGAAAAAAGAAGAAAAACATTTACATTGAGATGTTGTTGAAAACAGGTCCCTTCACAAAAATCCTTTTAATAAAACAGGCCTCTTCAGAAAAATCGCTTTAATGAAACAGGCAGGCATGAGACTCTTTCGCGGATCCGCGATTTTCCGCTTTTTTGTGATTTTCCGCTCTTTCCGATTTTTTTGCCGTTTCTGGCATTGATGATTTGCTCCGAAATTTAAAAAAAAAATCGGTCGTCAGTCCGAAAATTCGGTCATACAAAATATCACAAATTTCGACAAGTGATCGCCGAAAAAACAATTCCGTCAATCGTTCGCAGAAGAAAAAAAAAACGCAATTTCGTCAAAAGGATCGCGGAAAAATGGCAACTTTCATCAAAGGATCGCGGAAAAATTACGAATTTCGTCAAAATATCGCGAAAAAACACAAATTGTGCCAAAAGATCGTGAAAAAACGCGGATGTTGTCTAAGGATCACGAAAACACTCGGAAATTTTCGTCAAATAATCAAAAAAACAGCCGAATTATGTCAAAAGATCCACCTTCCCTCTTATATTTCTGAAATGTGTTAAAATTTTGGATTTGATAATAGGTGAACGAGAAAATAGATGAAGGGCAGTTACTTTAACCAGAAAAAGGGCGTTTCTTCGTAATAATTTTAATCGAAGGTTTTCCTTCACAGAGAATTTTGTCATGGCATTCTAAATAAAGTCGCCGACATTTTACTGTATGCCTCCCACTTTTATTTATTTTTGGAGGGGGGGTGTTACTGGAAAAATGAAGTTGAAATTGTATGGCATCTATATAGACAAATAGAGTGAATTTTTTGTGGAAGGGGGGGGGGGTGTCCGTTGAAATGAATAAAAATAGAACGAAGTTGATACAATCAGTAGTTTTTTTCGTTATTGGGATTTAATGTAGAAAAATAAATGCTTCTCTGAAATATGCTACGCTGTGTGTATAAACCCACTGGACCCTGAAATATTCAAATCCGAACCCAAAATGGAAGAAAATTAACCGATATTTTAGTCAAATTATGGAAAATCAGCCTACAATTATGTCTCTAATACCACTATTCACTTTTTTGTATAACAATGAACATACACTGTAAAAAAAATCTGTAGTTCTACAGATGTATAGTTACATGCTTACTAAACTTTCATATGTAACTGTACAAAAAATTCTGCAAATCTACAAAACTAATTTTTGTAAAGCTACAGAAATCAGTAACTTTACAAGTGAAACTTCTAAAATTACAGTAATACAGGGTCATCGAAAAATAATGCCTAGATTAAAAAAAATCATAACATCGAAACCTTTTATGTTAAATGAGTAATTCTTTCACTGCACGATAACTGGTGAATGCAAGTTTGGTTTTAGTTCACCAGAATTCGTTTGCGTGTCTGTGTTATGCGTGGATTAGTTTCGCAGTCGTCAAGGTCAGCCGACGCGCCAGACTGCAGCTGCTCAGTACGATGCTGACCGTGCAAGAAAAAGCACAGTGCGTGATTTGGTATGTAGAGTGAAAGTCAATAATCAGTGTACAGCGGCAGTCAACATCGTACTGAGCAGGGGGGGTGTCATTTCCCTCTAGTTTCGGTATCAAGGTTTCCGTACTTATGACGTCACTGTGCGTGCTAAGGAGAATTCCCGCAACAGAAAAGAGCCTATTTTTTCATTTAAAATCTAATTTCTGCTCAAAAAACTTTTTGTTTTTGGTCAAAAGAGAGCATATTTGTTCAAGACAGAACATTTTTCACCAGCGAATTTTTTTTTTTTTTTTTTTTTTTTTTTTTTGTAGAATAAAGCGATTATAGAGGATTTTTTCCCTTCAAATGAAACAGTTGTGTGTTATTATTATCATTATTATTATTGTGCTAAGGTGGAGTTTTCATTGCTTGTTATCTTAAGTCGATCATCGAAAATGGATGTGTGTGTATGTGTGTGTGGTGTGTGTGTTGGGGGGGGGGGGGGAGTTGAGTGGTGATAAACTTTTATTGTGATTTCCTTTGACACTCAGGAGAGTTTGCCCACACACGAAGCTTAAACTGCTACTCCGAAAGAGCGATTTCCAATCACTTTTCCTAAATATTACGGGGTAGATATTTCTCAGATTTCGTTAAAGTAACATGATGAACATGGTGAATTTTCATTCACCATATCTTCCGTAAATTCCTTTTTTCAAAAACTTAGATATACTGTTGATTATACAGAAAAACAAAATTTTATAAATTGCATGACAGTTTGACAATTTATTAGGTGAATCAAATATGTTGCAACAAATTCCTTCGGATGAATCGATATACTTTCAATGTGATAAATCCCTCGAAGATGTAAAACTGTTAAAAAATATTCTTAATGAGATTCACGGCAGCTCACTTTCAAAAGAATTTAATATTATTGAAAATGCTTGCAAAACAGTTAAACTGTTTTTCCAAAGAGGCACAGAAATATAATAAAATCATTTGTGAAAATCAGAACTTTCATTCGATTGAGATATATTAAGAGGCTACTTCCCTCACGCGAAAAATCGCATCCTATGGCAGAATTTTTAAAAAATATCTTGTTTGTATTTCAGTGTTTTATTTTTGTTGCATTGGATAGCTTAGGACGAATTCTACAAAGACTGTTTTTTTTTTGCAGTTTTTTTTTAATTATGAAATTTTTACTGTCGGAACCGGTTTCGAAAGTGAAGTTAACCTCATAAAAAAATTAAAAACTGCAAAGAAAATTGAACAGTAAAAAACGGACTTTGTAGAGATCGACATCGTCTATCAAATGGAAAAAAAAAAAACAAACATTAAAACATTCGAATTCAAAAGAGATATTTAAAAAAAAAATTCTCCCATAGGTTTAACATTAGCACGCGTGGGTTTTCATGTGAGTTAAGTAGCATCTTAACGAAATATATTCATCAGAAGTGAAAAAGAGATACGCTGCCAAAAAAGGAAAAAAAAAACTGAAGTAAATCAAAGCCGCCTCAAGACAAGTAGTATTGAGTGGCTTTGAGTAAATCAACTGTGATTGCACGATAAAATATCAAATAATGGAGTGCACATCTGAAATACATCTACAAAACGCACCTTGTGATGAAATCATTAGCTTGAAATTAAAACATATTCTGAGGGTATACACCCAAAATACATTAGTTATTAAATATTTTTGTATAATTTTATTATAATACATCATTAAAATATAATTAAGTTTGATAAACCTTTTCGGAAGATATTTATATTCCTCTGAATTTAAAATTCAAATTTTTTATAGCATATAAATCTTAGAGTTTTAAGAATTCAGCATTTTAATAATTAAAGTTTTTATTTTTATTTGTATTTTAAATCTCTCTTATAATCTCTGCTTGTCTTAATTTTTCTTCTATAAAAAATTTCAGTGTGATATTCAATGACATCAAATGCATAAATGAAACCTGAAAGAAACAATAAATTCTAAAAAGCTGAAAAGATATATAATTTTAAAATTGAAATATCGCACTTTATTTGATGTGAAAAATATTGTTTAAATATTAAACTCTCTTTCGCGCAAAAATTTACTTTAATTTCTCTCACTTATGGATGTTCATGTACATTAATTATTATTATGCAACATAAAAATATTATTCTAAATAAACTTTTCGAAATGTGTTTATAAAATATATTACTCTGAATTTAAAATTTTATCTTCAACAAATGATATAATTATATAGTATAAATATTTTAGTTTAATATACTACATATTCAGCTATTTACTTATGAAAGTTTCTGTTTAATTTGCTTGTGTAATCTAATTACTCAAAACTCAAACTGGGGTGTGAGGGGTGGTAAAACATAAGTAATTTATTTTTTTAATTTCTTATGAAATAGCTCTTTACTAAAAACATAGCGAAATAATAACATTAGAATTATATTAGACTTCAAATTGATTATCGGTGAAATATTATAAATATATTACATTAAAAAGTATTAACAAAACATTAACTGCAGTCTTGTAAAAATCAAATTTGCTTCTTTTGTAGGTCTTTTTTTACTTCTAAAAATTACTATTTTACATTCTTTTAATGTAAATTAACTTTTTCATATTGAGTCGTAAACGAAACTTAATGAAAAAGACAGCAGATTTAACAATTAAATTTCAAAGAATTATAAAGAGATAATAGTTTAAATTTTAGATGCGATGTTTGTCCAATGTATAAAGAATATTTTTTAATCGTTAAAATTTTTTTCACACGAAAATTTCTACTAATATTTTTCAATTAAAAATAGCTCGTTTCTAATGCAAAGTCAATTGGAAAACTGATCCAAGCACGCGGAGTGACATCAGGCAGCGAGTCGCTCCAAAGCCGCCTCAAGACTACAAGCCAAACACGAGGTTTCGTGACGTCACGACGCGGGGCTTAGATCAGCCGTGAAGAGCACATGCGTTATTTAAAACATATTAATTCTTTCCTCTATATACCAACTTATTATCACAACATATGGGGAAAAAATAAAAATGTATAGTTTAAAGACCCTAATTAAATGCTTTTTAATCAATTTCGATCACTCGAAACAATAATAATAACGATAACACAAAAACAAAAATTATGAAATAATATCACTGTGTCAGTCAAAATGTGCACTTAATTAAAGTTACATTAAAGAAAAATGATTGGTTAATGAAAAAAAAATCGAAGTATTAAATTTAATTTAGTGAATAGTTTTCATTATTTACTCTACTTTGAAATTTACAAAAATATCAATTATCTATTTTCTATATATTCTAAAACAAGACATTAATAAATATATATAAGCAAAATCTACAAATATGTATATAATATATATATAAACATATATATGTAGTTTTAAACACATAGAGAGAATTACTTTGCTTTCAATTATTTCATTTTCAAAAATAAATAAATAAATACCAATATTCTGTCAATCAAAACCCACATTTAAAATTAAATTAAAGTGGATGAAAAATGATTGTTAAATGAAAACAAATTCAAGTTGTATGCTATTTTTATTATTCATTGTGGCTTGAAATTATACAATAAATATCTTATTAAATATTTAGTGATTTGAAACATGCAAAGGAGTATAATAAATTTAATATAAATAAATAGTAAAACTACAGAGTGCATGAAATTAGGTAACAACACAGATAAATTTTTCTTACTGTAAACTTTACTTAGCAGAAGTGGGTAATTTTCACATAAAATCGATTAAATTGAAAAAACACAAAGCTCTCATAATAAAACAAAACAAGGTCATGAAACAGAAAATTATTATTTTCTTAATTTTTGTATTATTTTAAGATATTATGCAAGGTACAAGGAATACAGTTTTTAAAAAGTGTACTGAAACCTGGTGAGAACAAAAGAAAGAAAGAAAACACTTTCATCAATTGGAATTGAAATATTCCTAACATATATTTATTTTGTTCAGATATTCAAGAATTAAGATTTTGGACTTTGTACTATATATCATTAGAAAACTAATGATTTAAATTTTATTATAACAACTTAGTATTACATTGTTTTCAAAAGAAATTCTTCATACACGTTTTCCTCATAACGAGTCAAGTTGAAATCATTTATTATGGACCAATTGGGGGTATTTTTTTTAGACACCTTATAACATAAATAGAAAAACAAATAAAAGTTTGCAAACAAATACTCCTTTGCAACAAATCCATGATTTTTTCTACTATTATTCTACTAATATTTTTTCATAAAGTTATGACCATCTTTTTGTGATACCCTGTATACAAATGTAAATAGTACCTGGTACGAAATTTATGCATGCATACAATACGTATGAAGTTTAGCACTAACCACTTATGCATTATTCGCGAATAATTTCTACCGATAGATAAAAGGGGGTCCCAGAATGGTGCTTGCTCCGAGGACCTAGATAAACAAAGTCGGGTCCTGACTACACAGAAAAGTAAATTTATAATTATGTAACAATAATTTTATTTATTGTTATTTTTAATTAAACGTTAAAAGTTATATAAAAACACACAAAATTTTTGAGAATTCGGAAGGGGGGGGGGGATAAATTGTTTACAGTCATTGTAAAAATAAAGAGATTCAGATACATCATTCCCATATCCGTAATTGTCATGTATAAGCATGCACTGTGTAACAAATATTATAAAATGAATTTTTATTAAGAGTTTAAGATTAAAAAACACCAATAAATTAGTATGTATATTGATCGGGCTTTAAAAGAAATAAACAAGATAACAATGTTATGCATCCATAGAAATTATGATGAAAGTTTCTAGTACATTTAAATTTTTAAGTATGAAAATATCTATAAAAATACATAAATTTTGGTATCAAATTAAAGCCCAATCAATTCTGCCTACAGAATAATCAGAGTTATATTATTCTCACGACCAGTGTTTTCTAATAAAAGTCGATCATTAAAAGTCACTCTAATGAGAGAAAACAGAACAAATTAAAAAGATAGGAAGGTGTGACAAGTTATAAATTACATAATAATTAAGCTTGTAATTAAGACTTTTGGCTGAAAATGTTTTAGCATGATTAGTATCCAAGAAACTCAGTCTGACACAAATTTCAGCTATCTGGTGCCAGTATTTCCGGGTAAATAAAATCAGAAGTTTTAAGCGAAATTATTGAATAGCAAGAAACGTAAAGTTTAAACTAATAATATTTATGCTGTACTTACTGTATACAAAATTTCATCAGTTTTCAGTGGTAAATTTCTGAGTAATAATAATTTTAAAGTTTTTTTTTATTAATTTGTTTAAATTAAAAGAACTAATTAAAATTTCCACTTGAAAATATAATAGTTGAGGTAGAAAAATATGCCGCATAGGACATTAAAATTTCAAACTGAATTGGCCGTATAGCTTCCAAATTATAAGGAGAAATGTGTTAGCCCGAACAGAGCTGTCTAGCTCTGGCACATATTAAAATGAAGCTATTTTTACATATTTATAAAGAATATAATTAAACAATGAAAACTTTATTAATTAATAACTTTTGTGATAATTCACCGATTCACACCATTCAAGCACCAATTTTTAGCAAATTACGATAGACAGGGAATGATATAAGTCTCGATACGATTTAGTGATTTTTGCCACTTTAAATTACTGCTGTTTTTGAAATGAAACAGAAGTACAATAATATCGTTTTGTTTTGAAACGCGTACACGGGATTGTTGACAATACGACACTGGGATTTAATAGTTAATTTATTTTAAAGAAGTTAAAAATAAAAGATATTCTGAACACAAAAAATAGAGCTAGTACTAATAAAATATAAGTAGTTAATTTGAAAATAAAACTTACCTTCAAAAGAATATGTTCTGTTAGTTAAGTAAACAACACGTGCATACGTTACATTTTAATTCTAAACAACCAGATACAAGTTTCAAAATCTCGGCATTGGCGCCAGCCCCGGGTCGTTACGTCACATATGTGGGGGAATGAAATCGTGTCTGGCTTGATAGTCTTGAGAAGGCTTTGGTCGCTCCCTGTTGGCTGCGGGGGTAAATGGCGCAACTATAGTAACCTTGGTACTGAGCAGCTGCAGTCTGGCGCGTCGGCTGACCTTGACGACTGCGCAACTAATCCGCGCATAACACAGGCACGCAAACGAATTCAGGTGAACTGAAACCAAATTTGCGTTCACCAGTTGTCGTATAGTGAAAAAATTACCCATTTAACATAAAAGGTTTCGATGTTATGAATTTTTTTAATCTAGGCATTATTTTTCGATGACCATGTATTACTAAATTTTTATCTGTAACCTTGGTTGTAGTTACATGAAAAGTTCTAGGCATCCCAGTTTCCTAAAAAATTCTTAGTAACCTTACAGATCTTTTTATTTTCGGCACAGAAATGCGTCTGTTACAGGATTTTTTGTTGTTGCCGTTACATAAAAAGTTCTAGGAATCTCAGTTTCCTAGAAAAACTTCAGTAACTTTACAGATTTTTTTTACAGTGTACATGCACTCTTTGTTATTTTTAAATCAACCATACTGATTGGTAAAAACATCATACGAACTGTATTTTTTCAACTGACAAGGGAACCACTTTAGGTGTTGCTCGCACCTAGAATCGAGACCTGGTGCATTTTGTAGCCCTATGCATAAAAGTTAGAGAACCGATAAAAATTCTTTGTTAAAATCATATTTTATATATTTTTTTATATTTATAATTTTTTATTATTGGATTTTTATTTGTTAATTTTACACCAAAAGAGAGTTAAGTTGCCAGGTATGGCACTTCAAAATTTTCACTAGCTTTACACTTGTAATAGGTTTACGTCCAAACTACAGTGGCTAGAATAGATAGTGTGCCGTTCATTGGTTACCATACGCTTTTTTTTTGGTCGTGAAAGGGAGGACGCCGCAAGGTGGCGCGCATGTTATCACCGACTGGGAATTTTGAAAGCTTTTAGCGCCGTGACAGTGAAGCATATTGTAAACAAACGCGAGTTTTTCCCATAAAGTTTTAATTATGTCTGTTTCAGAAACAAAATATGAGTGAAAAACTAACAAAAAATATCAGCAAAGGTATTGTTTTGCGACTGGTTGTCGTAATTTGTTTTTTAAATAACTGTATAAAGCAAAATGTATCTTTTCAATTAGTTGATCTCCAATTTTGTTCTTAGTAAAAATAAAAAAAAATGCATTTTTAGAATATTGTTTAAGTTTTCATGATAAGTGCAATATGTTTTAGTTTTTAATTTATATTATGCTTAAAAATATTTATTGTCAGCAGTAAGTTGAGTATTTTGAAAATATCAGATATTTTTTATATTTTCGAAAATATCACGATATTTACGAACCTTGGGCTCGGGGGAAGGAGATTCCTCCACAGAGGAATGAGATGTCCCTCCGAAAGATTTGATATTTTGTTTTCAATGGTCAAAAAGTGTAATCCCCCCCTTCCCCCGGAGCTACAAAAATCCCTCCCGGAGAAAAGTGTCTGAATTCAACACTTATTTGCACAGTTTTGGAAGTAGTGAACAGTTGTTGGTATTTGTAAATAAAGCTAAAGCGAATTTAACCTTTGAATTTATTTTAAAAATTATTTACTTTTCATACATAATTCATAAAGAAACAAATGTTTATAATTTCTCTTAAGAATTTTAATATGTGATTTCCAATGTGAAAATGATTTATTTAACAAATGGGCCTTTGTTTTGAAAATAACACAAAGTAAATATTGCTATTGGGAGATTACTTTTAAATGTTTATTGTATGTTTGCACAGTTTTAGAAGTAGTGAACAGTTGTTGATATTTCATATTTGTAAATAAAGCTAAAGCAAATTTAACCTTTGAATTTATTTACTTTTTTCATACATGGATTCATTAAAAAAAAAATTCTTAAGAATTTTAATGTGTGATTTCAAGTGTAAGAAAGATTTGTTTAACAACTGGGGCTTTGTTTTGAAAGTAACACAAAGTAAATATTGCTATTGGGAGTGTATTTTTAAATATTCATTGTATGTTTGCACAATTTTAGAAGTAGTGAAAAGTTGTTGATATTTGTAAATAAAGCTAAAGCGAATTTAACATGTGAATTTATTTTTGAAATTATTTACTTTTCATACATAATTCATAAATCATTTTTTTTTTCTTAAGAATTTTAATATGTGATTTCAAGTGTAAGAAAGATTTATTTAACAAATGGGGCTTTGTTTTGAAAATAACACAAAGTAAATATTGCTATTGGGAGTTTATTTTTAAATATTCATTGTATGTTTGCACAGTTTTAGAAGTAGTGAACAGTTGTTATTTGTAAATAAAGCTAAAGCGAACTTAACATTTGAATTTATTTACTTTTCACACATATAATTTTTATTTAAAAAATATGTCTCTGTTCTAAAATAACAGTTTTTAAATAATATATTTATTATTGAAGTATTTCCGACTTGTTTTCATCTAAATATTAATTCCTATATTTAAATGTCTTCTTATATAATATTAAAATAAGTATCGAAAAAGCATTAATTTATCCGGTCTGCTTTCGGAAATTTCCAGTCTCTACTACAGTCAGCGCCATCTATTGGAGGATTACTTTCCCGGTCACTTTTTTAGCGTCGAACGGCACACTATATATTCTAGCCACTGTAGTCCAAACCATTACAACACGGTGCGTAGCGAAAATACTGAGCTAGGGTTGCCGGAAAACTGTACGGGATGAAAAAGACGCCAATCTTTCCCCGCCAAATATGTAAATATAATACTGTATTTTTTTAAAAATCAAATTCGTAGGTTCTTGAAGGAATTTTAAAACTTTTTTCAACATTTTATAGTTATTATTGACTAATTTATATTTTTAACTTTTTTTTTTTTTTAACTTTTACTTTAACAGCTCGAAAATTGCATTTTCAGAAAGTTAATCGGCTGTAAAATCAAAAAATATTATTTTAACAAAAAAATTTTATCGATTCCCAAACTTCCTAATATAGAGCTTTAAAATCCACCAGGTTTCAATACTAGGTGCGAGCAACACCTAAAGTGGTTCCCTTGTGAGTGAAAAAATGCCCAAGTTGGGAGCCGAACGCAATACTTTTCACTTAAAACTGCAGAACACTTTTGTTAGCTTAAAGAACCCCCAGTTGTTTATTCAAGACATGCAAAAGTTGGGAAGTTCAATACATGCGAACATCTATCAAAACGTGACAGCCCATGATGTTACCGTGGCTACCGATTACTTATTATCGTTCCAAAGAATTTTAGTAATGAAAAGATCAGATAGTAAGCTCCGTGAATGTATGAAATTTGAATTATTTACCAGTTGAAACTCCATTCAACTTCAAAAATGTTTTCTTCAAGCCCGAAAAAGGCAAGATGGAATGCAGAAGATATACACTTCTACAAGTTGGAAATGAAGATACAAAGAGCACATTCTATTATATGCTTTTTCTGACTGTGATGGAAGGCCTGCTATTCCAAAGAGGAAAATCAGTAAGCTACGAAATTTCAACAAAATGTCTAGATTTACAAGATTCCATACAGGTTTTCGATCGAAGTGTTCTAAAGAAGCTGAAAATGGCATTAAATTTTTTAGGAGGTTTATGATTCTTTATAAAAAAAAATATTATTGGATGGTGATCAGTATTTGCACGTCGTAAAATTAGTCATAAATAATAAAATGATGAATTTGAATAATTTACCTTCCAAGTGCACCAAAAGAGCATTTGTTTCGAGAATATTGCCTCATATGGTTATGGATTGACATTAAATTAGAACATGAAGAATGAGTTTGAATAACTTTTTATTTCCGATACGAAAAACCCAACTACACCCTCCATATTTTTTTTTTAAATGGGATTTTCTGTTTATGTTTCAAAAGTTGTGGCAATCTGTGTGGATGCCAATAGTTGGGGTACAATGTTCTCTAGCGTTTAACGTATAGCAATTGTTACGCATAGGCATGTCTAAATATTGTAGAATCGAAGAAATCCCTGAAACAGATTCTCTCCCCATATGATCCAGATTTGCAATTAAAAAAAAAAAAAAAAAAAAAAAAATGTGTGTTAGAAAAATTGACTTTTTTTGTACATAAAAACCCTTATAATTCAGAAACTATTGCTTGTATCAGCTTAATTTTGGTTTTATAAGGTTTAGCGCGAGAATTTGCGTAGAAAATGACACGGGGACTTTTGAGGTACTCTGTAAAAAAAAAAAAAAAAAAAAATCTGTAAAATTACTAAGGTTTTTCTAGGAAACTGAGATTCCTAGAACTTTTTATGTAACGGCAACAACAAAAATTCATGCAACAGACACACTTTTGCGCCGAAAATCGAAAAATCTGTAAGGTTACTAAGAATTTTTCAGGAAACTGGGATACCTAGAACTTTTCATGTAACTGCAACCAGGGTTACAGATAACATTTTACTAAGATTACTGTAATTTTAGCAGATTCATTTGTAAAATTTCAGATTTCTGTAGCTTTACAAAAACTAGTTTAGTAAGCATGTAACTTTACATCTGCAGAACTAGAGATTTTTTTTTACAGTGTATCATTTAGGACACAACAAATCTCTCTGTGGGAAAAAAAAAAAAAAAAAAAAAAAAAAAAGCTTTGCTTAAAATTATTCCGTAGGAAAATGATAAAATTACTGTCCCCCACTTACAGGGCCCGACTTCGGCTATCGAGGATCCCGGGGCAAATATCATTTTAGGTGGCCCCTTCTACCTATCTATCTATAGAAATTGTTTGTGAATAATAAAAAAGTGGCTAGTACTAAATTTCATACTTATTGTACGTATGCATAAATTTCATACTCGGTACTGTCCACATCTGTATACAGGGTATCACAAAAAGATGATCACAACTTTAAGAAAAAATACTAGTAGGATACTAGTAGAAAAAATTATGAATTTGTTGACAAAAGTATTTCTTTGCAAACTTTTACTTTGCTTATTTACGTACATTATTAGATGTCTAAAAGAAAATTCCCCAAATTGGCCATAATTACTGGTTTTATCTTGCCACGTTACGAGAATAATGTTAATGAAGAATTTCTTTTGAAAACAATAGAATACTAAGTTGTTATAACAAAATTTTAAACATTGGTTTTCTAATAATATAGTATTTTTTTCTTTCTTGCATGGGTAAGGAGGATACGGGAAGCAGAGAGGGGAAGGGGGGCTACACTCCCTTCCTAAATGTTTGATAATATACGAATTTTGATCACTTTTGGCTAATTTTAACCCTTTGGTACTTTTTAATGAAAATCCTTATTACTCCCATAAGGGGGTATAAAAAGGGGGCCCCGGGACAGCTGCCCCGCATGACCCTGCATTAGTCGAGCCCTGAGCACTTATCCACCAATGAGGCTCAATCTCAATAAATAATGAAAAGGGTTAAAATTTTTGGAGATAGTGAGCTCAACTTTGAATTTGAAAATGGGAAAGGGGTGATCTTGTGGCATATCTCTAGCCCTCTGACAGTCTTGGAAAAGGGCAAAATTGTAATGTTGTTTTCTCTATATTTTCTTTTAAATGCCAAAAAAAAAGATTATTCTTTCAATATTTTATTTTTTTAAAAACTTAATAACGAATAGAATGCAATCCTTGGAAGTATTAATCATTGTTCAATGTATTAAAAATACATTAAATCAATAGAATTATATTACTTTAAATATTGCTTGTATTGCAGTGAAACTTAGAGCTTAGTGAACGTATTAACACGGGCTTGTCAGTGAGGGAGGCTAGATTAAATTTCTAGGGGGGAAAAGAGAAAGAAAGAATTGTTGCCTGCCGATGATTCTTAATGAAGATAGGATTAATTTATGCTTTAACTTATATTGAATGTGAATGATATTTGATATTATATTGAGAGTGAAATTTTTAAACATAACTCAAAGTTACCCAAAAAATTCTCAAATTAAATGTCTTCCACTTCATTGCAGTGGAAGAGCGGCTGCGAATTCATTACGGATCGGAGAGATGCTATTACAGCCTACAGTAAGACATCTCTTTTGTGAAGAATAGAGCAGCCGTCTTGTTGAAAGGTAAGTATTTTTGAATGAAATAAATAATAAATGTTCTTAAATTAAATAAATATAGAAAATAAAATTTCCCAATTTGCATAGAAAATGACAGATAATGTTTCAAAATTCAGTTTTTCAAGCAGAATTATTAACAGCTAAAAAAGCAAGTCACCAAGTCTATAATTCACTGCATTCAGATTTTTTGATATTCACATACAGTCTATTTTAACTCCAAAGCTTTGGGAAACTCTGGCTCAACCAACTACCGTATGATGCAAATACTCAATTTCCTATAGAGAATTCAGAAAAGAAATTTGTTTACATGAGTAAAAAAACGAATGAAAACGAAACAGAACATCTTCTCGCAAAGGAAACTACAAAAATAGTAGATACCTCTCTACAGAATTTTTTCCTACCCCCACCTTCATTTTTAAAGAAAAAAAGCTGAAAGAAGAAATGCTTGCTTAAGAAATGGAAATATGAACGAAACATTGGTGATACAGCGAGATGTACTTAAATTGTCCTCTAACCTCCACATTGTATTAACGAAACCGTCAGACCAGAGATTATCGTATTGGTTTCCACATTATAATTAAAAAGAAAAGATCTAATAGATAGAATAATTGACTGAATCAAAAGAATAGAAATCAGGCAGCATATTTTTCAAAATGTGCCTTCATTTCCAAAAGACAATATAAATGATGCTCCAGTCTTCTCAGAAACTGGATTTTAACCTTACTAATTTAGTATCATACATACTTAGTCTGTACATTCTCCACATTTTTATGACATGTCTTCATGCTCATTATAGGAATTTTGTTGGCTTGCATGTCTCTATGTTAATTGCAAAAATTTATATATATATATCTTATGTTTTTTTATTTGTTTTCACCTCCTTTATATTAATCAGTGCATTTAGTAATATTGATTCTAACCTGGATTTTAACCTTACTAATCTAGTATCATACATACTTAGTCTGTACATTCTCCACATTTTTTATGAAATGTCTTCATGCTTATTATAGGAATTTTGTTGGCTTGTATGTCTGTATATTAATTGCAAAAATTTATATGCATATATATATCTTATGTTTTTTTATTTGTTTTCACCTCCTTTATATTAATCAGTGCATTTAGTAATATTAGACATATCTTCTATCGCATTCTAATAATTGATTAATTTTGTATAATTTTCATGTGATTTAATATATACAGTCGAACCTCGTTAACATGAACCTCAAGGGGAATCAAAATTTTGTTCATGTTAACAGTAATTCATGCTATCAGTATCAAATCTGTGTATTCGTTTTTATAGGGGACTGTGAAAATAATTCATGTTAAAAGTAATTCACGTTAAGCGTGTTCATGTCAACGAGGTTTGACTGTAATAAATTTTTCATTTTCTTTTCCAAAAATTTAAAACTTTGAAATTTGAAATATTACTTCTGTTTTAATTGTTTAACTTTGTTCTTCAATTTCTCCTATGTTGTCAATAGTAATATAATCAGTCAACTCTAAAACAATTCGATTTCGTTTAGCGGCAATATTTTACAAAGAAAACGATTTAAATTCAACCATTTGTAAAAAAAAATCTCTTAATTTTTGAAGATTGCAATCAGTAAGATAAACAATTGACATGTGTTTGTATGAACACCTGTAACAGATTTAAAATAAAAGTATGAATCTAATTATTTGAGTCTTTAATTGATTTTTAATTATAATTTAAGTAAGATTGCTTTTGAATAACAGGCAGCGTTAAAAAATTAGAATAATTATACAGTGAAACCTCGTTAACATGAACCTCAAGGGGAATGAAATTTTTGTTCATGTTATCCGTAGTTCATGCTATCAGTAACAAAAATTCCTGATGAAAAAAAAAAAAGAGAAAAATACATATAGAGAAGACTGGGGGCTAATGGGACATGGGAGCTAACGGGACAACAGGGTTTTCTCGTAAACTATAACAGTCAAAATTTATCAGTAAATGTCATTTTTAGTATTATACAAGAACATGCATTGAACCATTTTTTTTTTCATTAGCTATTTGCAAAGCAGGAAATAAGATATTTAAGCATCAGGATGTGTTTTTTTATGTTTAATAAATATTTGTTTTGATCAAAGATTAAATCAGTTTTTAATAATAATACCTTTTATAATGAAGCTTTTATACAATGTTCATTTTTAATCGTATTTCGTACCAGAGATAAACAGTTAATTTACAATAAGCTTAATTGCAGTGGTAAAGGATTCATGGACAAATGTGGATTTCACCTAGGGTCTAATGGGAGAAAACTTTGTTTTAGAATTGAGACTTATTTCTATTTTAATAATTAAACTATTTTATTTTTTATTCATTAATAGAACGCATGCTACATTTCATATGAAAGTTGCAATACTAAACTGTAAATTTTCCACGTGTGAAGAAAGAAACAATACATAAAAATACTCCTTTAAGGTAGCAACCTTCCCTGATACTGGTGACAAGTAGTTGGTGACACGTATTGTATTGTCCAAAATTGAGAAGATTCTAATGGCAACAGTACACGTTTCCATCGCTCTAAAGAATAATCATTTTCACGAAGCTCTAAAGTATATCCCGTTGTTCCCCAGGGAAAAGGAAGCTTTCACACTTTTCTAGGAATTTTCGTTCACGTTAAGCGTCAAAATCTGTCATGGGGACATCGAGAATTGTTCATATTAAGCGAAATTTCACGTTAACCATGTTCATCTTAAAAGGAGAAAAAAACACTAGAATCAGTATTTATTTTGACGGGGACAGTGGGAACTGTTCATGTTAAAAGTAATTCACGTTAAGCGTGTTCACGTTAACGAGGTTCGACTATATATATTAAAATATATAGTCGTATAATTTAATATATATATGTGTGTGTATCATATATAATTAATTTAAATCCCACGTGTTAAAAGAAAACATAAAAAGTGTGTACATTTATTATTACTATAACACTTAATACAAAATATTATTACATGCCATTTTAAATTAGAGATTCTATCATCATTATTGTTATGCGAACTTGTCAGACATATTTTTGTTCAAATTTGTTATATATATATATATATATATATATATATATATATATATATATATATATATATATATATGAGGACGTGAGTTTCAAAACTCGCCTTATCCAAAAAATCAAATTTTGGGAAATCGCGAAAAACCTGTAACTGCGACCCCGTGCGTCGAATACCTCCAATTTTTTGTGTACTTAAAGCTAGTTGCTCTGTGATATCATTGTGTTAAGTTGGAAAATCTACTTTAATTCATTTAATTAATTAATTGGAAAAAGTTTCAGATAAGAAGAGTTTTGTTGCCATTCGTGTATCATACTTGCTGAAAAAAATTAATAGTTTCTATTTTTGGTCATCGGATGATAATATTTTGGATTAAACAATAAACCTTACGAGAGCAATAAGTATGATTAAAATTTAGTATTGTTTTATTATAAAAAAGCAAACTTATCAATAATCAAATAAAACTTATCATAAATAGCTTATAATTAAAATAACTTTTCTTTTTTAAAGAATGTAATATAATATAATTTATGTAATATTATATATACACATCATCTCCTTCTGCTCTGGTTTCTTGGAAATAATATTTTTATAGAAAGTAAGCACCTCTATTTCTGATCAAAATGTTTTTTTTTTAACATCCTTAAGTTTTTCTTGCTTCACGGGGGCTACCTCCTCCTTCTTTTTAAAAAGAAAGTCCAGTTTTTAGATGTCCCTAGCACAACTTTTACACTCTGAATTTTGATATTCCAAGAATCTTCCGAAATTCAATTCCATAAATTTGAAGATGGCCATGGTTCTTAGTCTTTATATAGTACCTTAACGTAATGCTTTTGAAAACGTATTGAGATGCACTTAAAAAAAACTTTTAAGGTGAAAATTTTACTTTTCTGGATGTTCCATGGAAGGAAAGAAACCTGGACGGTTTCTTGAAGGAGATGTTTGAGATCTGAATTTCAAAATAAAGTTATCTTATGCAATTTTGTCTTTGCTTGAAAAAAAAAAGCTTGGTGGAAACGTCATACATCTTGCATTGAGAGAGTTGAATACGCGAGGTTCTCTTTCTAGTGAGTGCACTTTGAGAGGACCGGAAATGCCTTAGGTTTATACCTGAGAATAAAAATTAAATCTTTTAACACCTTCTGACAGTAAGAAATATAGAAAGCGATTCTCGATTTTGAACTTACATTTTAATCTTCTTTTGCGTGTATTCTTTACTAGCCCATGTGTTCGTATTTCTTTTTCTCTTCTTCCCCCTTCCCTCGCAAAATACAAGAGTTTATTCACTGTCCATTATACATAAGACATGCTGTAAAACTTATTCAATTAGTTTGTATGAATAGAACAGTTAAAAACTTTAAACGAAAATAGCAACAGGTCGCAGAGAAATGAAGGAAAATTACTGTGATAGTAGCTGATAAGCTAGTCGTCCGTTGGTCTTACGCATGCGCAGGGATAAAGCTAGTTTTGTTGCCAACTCCGTAGTGGATAAGGCGAGTTTTGAAACCAAACCAATATTTTAAGAACCCCAAAATAAAGGATAAAAATATTTTTTTTTACAGATTATAGTGTTTTTTCTGTGCAGATTTACCAATAGAATAGATTGGTAGAGAAAACTCAATTTTTTTAATTTTGGATAAGGCGAGTTTTGAAACTCAGGTCCTCATATATATATATGTGTGTGTGTGTGTGTAATATATATATATATATATAATTAAAATGAAATTACAAATGTATAAACAATTTGGTAAAATTCTAAAGATGAACAAATGATGAGCATTGGAAACCAGAAATGTATAATAAGAAACTATGAATAACCTAAAGAATCGCCAGAGAAGCTTGCAGGTTTAATTCACAGTAAAGATATGTTATTTCATCCAATTTTGTCGGCATTAGGCCTAAAATGACAAAATTTAGCTCCTTATAACATATCAAAAATTCCCAAAATAAATGAAAAAAAATCTAAGATATGCTAAAAAACTGAAATACTACACATAAGATATTAAAAGCTAAATAAATGAATAGAACATAATACTTCAGTGATAGATAAAAATCTAAAATACAAGAAATTTGACTTACTAATGTGGATTATGCAAAGATGGAAGCAGATTTAAGATTGTGAAAAAATGCGGCAAGTATCTAACTACTAAACAAGCAGATAGTTATAACATAAAAAAAAAAATTTATTGAAAAGTTTTCCTCATACATGTTAATTGCTTTCGCTTAACGACATTTTTAGCGTTATAATTTTTTAGATCATACAACACAAACGTATAGCCTGATTATGACACATATGGCATTGTAGGGTTCGTATGTAGGCTGTTGGTGCCACTGAGCATTGAAGTGTTAAGTGTAAACACACATAGTGGGACAAATTTCAGAATGCTATTTTGGTATTCCCCATCCACAATGTCACAAAATGATCAATTTGAAGTTTAATAATAAGAGATATTAATGAACAATAAAACAGATATTAAATTAGTTAAAAACGGACTCAGTATGGAAATTTGGTTTTTACTTCAATCTAGAATCCATAAATTTTAATACTTTTGTACTTTATGTTAGAATAGGCTTTTGAAAACCGTTCTCGCTTCTTATTCTATTTTTATTTCAGATCGATTGTGATGCAAAGGGAAAATCGTGACATGGATTTAAAAGCAGTAAAGATAATGAAGCTAGTACACCATGCTTTCTTTCGTAGAAAGAACCACGGGTGTTACAAACGAATCTTCTTGGCGGCGGTTGCAATAAAAGCCACTTTATTAAAGGTGATGGGACAACAAAATTTCGCTGAGGAGTACATCAGTTGTCTCAAAATGTATTTTGTTGCAACAACTGATGCCTTCCTCTCGGTTTTTGAAGTGAAGAGTCTTCTATATGTATGTTTTACTGTGATAAAAAGATTACGTTTGTATGATGACTTCTGTCAAGAGTTTGACAAGCTGATGCCCGAGTGTCCGACAAGCTTAGAACCTCGGAAACTCACTGAACTGGCTCGCTGCCAGGTAAATCAAAACCTTATTCAATGTAATCTTACTCCCCCAGCAGTATTAAAAAAACTTAATTTGCCAAAGCGGATAAAAAGGTTTCTTTTAGGCGATTTGATTGACATCTAAGAAATAGTTAAAATGTTTTCATATGTTATATATATATATATATATATATATATATATATATATATATATATATATATATATATATATGTGTGTTTTCAATTAATCACGGGCCCTTTTCAAGTTAATCATCCGAAGTTTAGGGGGCTGGTCACTCGGCTTCGGAATTCTCCTCCGTAATGTTAAGTCTATGGCCTTTTCATGAATTCGTCTATTTAAAATATCTTCTCGGGAAATTCATATTTTTAAAATCTTTTTTTCTGTGTACTCTTCTTAAAGGATGTCTCTTTTTTTCTTAGTTTTCAAAATATTTCTAAAATCTGTACTGAATTTAATATTTTATGTGTTAAAAGCTGGCGAAATGTGAGTAAGATTTTAACACTTCCTATAGAATTACGTGTATACTTTAGAAATATTTTGAGAACTAAGAAAAAAAATAGACATCTTTTAAGAAGTGTGCACAAAAAATGGAAGTCAAAAATATTAATTTCCCGAGGAGATATTTTAAATATACGAATGCATCAAATGCTCATAGACTTTACATTAGTGAAGGGAAATCAGAAGCTGGGTGACCAGCCCCCTTAATAGATCCATATCTCCACTTTGTGTATGAGGGCCTATATCAACTTCTCTGTATTATTTATTAAATAATCTTTTAACATCTACACTCCGTGCAAATAAGCCATAGGACCAGAGACTACCATATAGGTTTCCGTATTATATTAAAAAGAAATGATATAATAGATATAAAAATAATAGAAGCTATAAAAATAATAGATTTTTAATGTAATAGTAAATAAAATGAGTATGAAAATAATAATAAAATTTGTTCTTCTCAAGCGATTTAAAATAATTAAACGCTCAGGTAAAAAAGAAATAAGAATTTTGTCATCAGGAAAGCCCGACTCCCTGAAACTCTCCTGAAGACAATTTTTAGTATATTACTTTTCTTTGTGTGTTTAAGAATTATGTGCTTAAAATTTTTATAAAACGGAGAGCTCGGGGGGTTCTCCTAACCTCTGACGAAAAAGAAAATAATTTGTTTCAATTCTCATTTTTTTTTTTTTAAATGTCCTATAGAAGCTTATTTATGGATTTTACACATTTCGCATTTGCAGGGGTCAGAGTTGTCCTATATTTATAAAATAACCTTAAAAAATGTCCTATATTACCTTATATTTCTCTAACTGTCCTATATTTCGTATATTTCTTTACTCTCTTATATATTTGGTATTAATATTGTCACCCCGCTGGCATTTACGATTGTTTCTGCTGTTTTGTTTTTGCCGTATTTCTATGCAAGAGCAGTAGCTCAATCCTCCATACGATGTTCACGCTTTCAGCCAAAGAATAAGACATAAAAACTCCCTAAATGCTAATATTTGGGGATTTTTGTGAAAGCTATCTTAGCATTTTCACATGGACAGGCATCAGTAGAAAGAGGATTTTCTGTAAATAACAGAATCAGAAAGATCTTCTTTAAGACCCGATACAATAAGAGGTTTGAGACTGATAAAAGATGCTGTTGGTGGGAAAGCTATAGATGCTTGCATAACACAAGAAATGATCCAGTTTTACAAAGATGGTTACTCTAAATATAAAATTGAAAAGGAATTTGAAAAATCTGTAAATGAAAGCAAAAAATCAGGAAAAAAAGAAAATAATCCTACAACTTCAAAAAAGGATAAAATGGCAGAAATTAAAATGAGTATTGATTCTGCTCAATCTATGATTGATAAAGGGAACAGTAGACTAAAAAAATGCCTAAAGAGAAAGTGCATGCAATAGATAGAGGCTGCGCAACCTCTTACAGATGCAGGCAATAAAAATCTAAAATCTTCTAAAGATAATATTCTTAAAAAGAACTAAGCATTAAGAATTTCATAAATTTGTAAATATTCATACTAATCATCTGTAAATATTCATACAAATCATCACCTGTAAATATTCATGCTCATCTAGAAAAGTGTAAACAGAAAAAAGAAATTAATACCATTGTATGTATTTTGCTTAATAATTAAAATTTTGTGAACTAAACAAGATTTTATCTTAAAAAAAAGTCATTGATGTTTCACAAATTGGAGACTTGCTATTGGAAAGGTAAGTTTACTTTTATATTTGTTTTTTAAAGATTGTATCTTGATTTAATATCATTAATTGATGAAAAATTATAAATTATTATAGATTATGTGTCAAAAAAAGTTTTTTTATTGCAAAATATTTCCAATAACGTGATTTTCTAAATGTCCTATATATGTCCTATATTTTTTGCGAAAAATGTCCTATATTTTAAGAAATTGGTCACTTCTACCCCTGCATTTGTTGCATTTCTGTATTATTTATTTATTTATTTTTTTACGTTTATGTGTTTAAAAACTTGAATGTGATATCCTGACAACACTGTCTTAGCTTGTTGCATATTTATATATTTTCCATTTTTAGAAATAAGGCTTTTTCCTGAATTTCGTCCTGCGAGCGCCTAATTTTAGCAGAAACCAGTAATAAGACGGAAATTAGTTTGGACTAATGTCTCTGGAAGTCGAAAAGATTGAGAATACTGCAATAGGGAAATAATAACACAAAAGCATATGAAATAAATGGATCATTCCATGTCAACTGGCATAGGGGATCCTGGCCAGGTACAAAGTATTGTCATGACACCCTTAAATAATTCTTAAAGGGATAAAGCAAGAATATTAGAAAGAGTGGTTACAACGCTCCCTAGTGGCGAAATTTGGAAAATGCCTACCCTACCTGGAAAAATATGAGAGATACCGAAAAAATGTCAATTACAAAAGTGTAGAGTATCCTCTAGTATGAAATGATTATGTTGAAAGTCTGAAATGACTAATTTTAATTTAACTTACCATTAAGAAAACTATTTTATTATTATTTAAAGACATATATGTAGATGTCTATAAAGATTATTAAACGTTATTACTTAGATATTTGCTGAAGCACAAATCTACTTTTTGTTACCTTTTATATTTTTAATAGACATATGTGCAAATGTCTATAATTGTGTCTAGTTCTTATTTCATTTGCTGTTGCTGGGGCAACATTGTTTTATGTATTCAATTTCAATTATATGCTGTTGTTTTATCGGGTCGGTTGCCCTGGTTAGGGATTTGCTGGATGTGTAGGGAATTTCACCTGGTTATTATTCGGCCTTTTCCATTTTTGGTTGGTTACCAGGGGGAGTGATCCTGTATCCTATCCTGTATGAAATGACGTATATATAAAAATAACTTTATTAGAAGCTCTGAAATGTTAATTTTTCGAGAACCAACCATCGGTTTAAATACGCCACTCATCTCTTCGATATTTTCAGAGCTTCGGAATATTAGTTTGAAAATTTCTTTAGACGACCAAAGTTCTGAATGTCAATTTTCCCTTTTTGTGATTCAATGCCTAGCATTTCAAATCCTAAACAATTTTTATATATAGCTTTTTTTTTCAAGAGAATTGTTTAAAAATTTTATTCATGTTATATTTCATCTACTGTGATATGTTATGTTTATTTTTTATATATATATATAAATATTTATTGAAATAAAGTAAATTATAATATATTATCCTATAATTTTTCAGTGTCTTTAAATTCTACAAAAGAAAACTTTGATATTTACCTTCAATTTGTTTTCTAATTTTGTTTATTTTTATTAACGCACTCGTGAAGCTGATATTTTAGTATTTACACCAAGGCTTGCAGCTTTTCTAAAAAAATTTCACTTTGCTTCCACTATTTTAAAATGATCATCTTTATTATAGATATCTGTTGAAGATGTTAAAGAAATCTATCACGAATTTGTTTTTGTTTTAGTGACAGCAAAAGTATAAAATTTAGGAACGCTGCGAGCCTTAATTTATATCTATTTTATCGGCAAAATCTTATGTTATTAAAAAAGCAACGAGCCTTTTATATTTTTTATACGTTATTTAAGAATTAAATGTGATGCCAGATACAAAAATTAACCTTTAAGGCGATTCTCAAATTCCCCGCTCAAAAACGCGAAACTTTCTGATACATTTTCTGACTCATTTTTAAATGTAGAGGCATAAAATTGGCAGGTCCGACTATTGAAGCGATTTGGAATCCAAATGAGTTTTCCATTATTTGGATAAATAGCTTATCGAGTTATAAGCAATTGAAAAGCTGAGTGGAAGAACATGTTATGCTAGATTTTCTTAAAAATTATTTTATCTTTTGTACGAAGGCGTTATCAGGTATTCTATCACATGGTAAAGCTAAAATACCAAAACTCTATTTAGTCTTGAAGATTTAAGATATTATTCATTAATATTTAATATTTTATTATTTAAAAAATGTAAATAATATTAATATTTTTCTAATATTTAAAAATTAAATATGAATAAGATTTTCTGATAGAGTTCAGTATACCTGTAAAATTTTAAATACATGGTATCAAACAGAAAATAAATCATTAAAATTGACAACAAAAACTTTCACATCAAATTTCTTCAAATGTAATTTTTATTACTTAACATGTTCTTCCACTTAGCTCTTCAATTGTGTTCACAGTGTTGAATTCAGACACTTTTCTTCGGGAGGGATTTCTGTAGTTCGGGGGGGGGGGGGGGGGATTAACCTTTTTGGCCATTGAAAACACGAAAGCTCAAAACTTCGGGAGGACATCTCTTTACTCCGGGGGGGGGGGGTGTCTCCCCGGGCCACCACCTTAATTCAACACTGTGGGATCACATAACGTGGAATTATTAATTATTATTAGTCAAGGTTTTCTCCCTTATCTAGGAGGCGTTGTCAGATTAGCAATGCAGCAATTTCTATCCCAGCAATTATGGTAAAATCTAAATTTTTTATTTTCTGTAAAAATCTCAAAAATTAAAACAAGTCTCAAAATGAAAGTGAGTGATAAAATAAAATAAGTGAAGATTTCACGAATCGATCGTAAACAAAGTTTTCTTTGTAAAACAAGAACGAAAAATCATGCGTCTAGCTTAGATTATGAAACACTCTCACACACATTAGGTATACTGTAACAAAAATTCAAAGTTCTAAATAAAAAAGATTCAACTATCTACAATTTTTTATCGCGGGCGCTTGACATTCACACTCGTCCTTCGACAACTGACATGGAAATCATGTATCCTACCGTCCCTTCCCTGACTTCCTTTGACCCGGAGAAAATAGGGGACTGTTAAAAACTAAATACCGAACTGAGATAAGGAGTCTCTTACACCCTCTTTCGCAGTATACGAACTTCCCACCCTCATCTCGAGTCACAAAGGTTTCGGTACGGGAAAGCTTGTACTATTTCGAATCACCATTATAGATAATCTTATTTTATGACGATTCTAAATTTAAAAACAACTGTTTAACAATTATCAATAAAAACAATTCAATTCTAAAAGCCTACATATTATTGTATCTTTTTTGATGTGAATACAAGAACTAAAGAAAAAAAAAAGGTGCGAATTAAAATTTTTAACACTCATTTAACCCTCTCGCTGCGCAACCCGAGAGTTTCTCGGGCAACGTAAAAATAGCAAAACCCGAGATTTGATCGGGGATGCATTTTTCCGTCTAATTAACTCTCCTTGATCATTCCCTCCAGTTATTTTTTTTATTCTAAATTTTGCTTTATCTAATCGGAGAAATTTCCCAATTGAATCAGACAAAAATTTTGGTTTTGAAAAACCGAAGGCAAAAGAATAAAAATTCTTAAAAGACGCTCGTCGCGAATGAGTTAAATACGCAATTTTTAAAGCTATTTTGATAAAACAATTACGCAGCGAGAGGGTTGATACGAAATGATCATTCATATAGTTTTTAGTTTTTTTCTCCGCTATTTTGCTACCGTTGTCTTTTTTTCGAAATTAGTGGATGATTTTCACTTATCGCAGATATCTGTTATTTGTTTTCTCTGTTTTAAAATATCATAATAGCCGTTAAAAAAAACCCAAAAAATTATTTACATAAATTTTTGTTACGGTTTTGGATAGCATGATGCAAAAGATAAACCACATTATTGAATAATTACATTTCTAAGCGAACCTAACTGACATTTACGCAAGGTTCAAAGAGAACCACCGATAACTCCGAACTATTAGGCCGACGAGCTCGTTTTGAATGAAACCCAGCACCTCCCATCTACCAGCTTTGATAGAAGAACGTCTCGGATATTGGTGGAACCCATTCAGACGTTAGAAAAAATCTCAAAATCCTAAGTCGGTTGTGGGAAAAAAAACCCACGATTCCTCTAAAATGGTCGTGAAAAAAAAAAAAAAAAAAAAAAAGAAAAAAGAAAAAAAACCCGCAAAATTTGACAATCGGTAGAAGGTTAAAATAACAAAGTACAATATTTTAAATCAAAATTTTGTTCACAAAAAAAGGGGTGGGGGAGTGGAATAAATAGAATTATTCTAAAGATTACATGCTTATTTATGCGCATGAGTTAAATTTTCACTAGATACAAGTTCACAACAATTTTGTATATTTAAGAATATAAACAACTACTTGAATAGATCAGAAATTAGTCTGTTTTGAATTTGATAACAGCCTTAAGTGTCGTGTCGTTACATCTATTTTAGGCAACATGATGGTAAATTCGTGCGATTATTTTAAAGAAATTGAAAGAAATAGAGGCTAAGAGATTAAAATGTTGGAGGATTCCAGAAAAGTAGTGAAAAGTTCACTATTTGAAAGAGTGACAGGCATTTCCACTGTTTATGGAGTGACTTTTACAAAAATACATTCCTTAAAGAGTGGAATTTTCCACTCCCTAGAAAGGAGTAATATACAGTGTAGCTTCAGAAATCCGGCATTCAAAAATTCGACAACTTCAAAAATCCGGCATCAAAATCATCTTTAGCCTTCCTTTTTTTTTTACACTTTTAAGTTATGGGAGTAGAAAAATAGCAATTCTTTGTGAATTAAAATCTCCAAGATCGAGAGTAAAACTTCAAAAAAAGAATATTGGACTTTTTTCTTGTCAATATAAATAAATTAATAATAAATTAATAAATATTAATATAATTATTAATATAAATATCAACAGGGATGAGATTGACAAAAAAGCTGAAAACTACGCGAACGACGTTTGAACAATGACAGTTATGAATTTCAAGCGCAACAAATATAATTGCTATTAATATATAATTTACATACAATTTAGCTTTGCATAAATTAAAATAAATTATTAACACGAATTAAGCAGAAATCATTTACTTACTCTAATGAAAAGTTTATTTTACCAAGATACAGAACATGAATGTGAAATTTGCATTTTTTGCGCGATCTTTAGACAAAATTTGTCATTTTTTAGAGATCTTTTGATGAAATTTACCCTTTTTGAGATCTTTTGACGGAAATTGCCGTTTTTTCGCGATCTTTTGACAGAAATTGCCGTTTTTAGCGATCTTTTGGCGAAATTTGCCGTTTTTCCGCGATCTTTTGACGAAATTTGTCGTTTTTTCGCGATCTTTTGACGAAAATTGCCGTTTTTTCGCGATCTTTTGACGGAAATCGTCATGTTTTAGCGATCTTCTGACGGAAATTGCCGTTTTTTCGCTATCTTTTGACGAAATATGCCGTTTTTCCGCGATATTTTGACGTAAATTGCCTTTTTTTCGCTATGTTATGACGAAATTACCGTTTTTTCGCGATCCTTTGACGGAAATTGCCGTTTTTTCGCGATCTTTTGACAAAATTGTGGTGTTTTAGCGATCTTTTAACAAAAATTGCAGTTTTTTTCGGGATCTTTTTACGAAAATTGTCGTTTTTTCGCGATCCTTTGACGAAATTGGCGATTTTTCTTTGAACGACTGACAAAATTGATTTTTTTGGTGACCATTTGTCTAAATTCACGATATATTTTATGTCCGAATTTTCAGATTTATGACCGATTTTTTTTTTAATTTTCGGAAATGACTGCCGTAATTCTTGGATTTTTCGGAACAGAATCATCCCTGGTTCAGCGATCGCGATGAAATAGGATAACCACCGCACCCGATAAGACTTTTCGTAGTTGAAGTGTTGAAATATAAGCATATTTTGATGCGGATTAAAATCATTTCATGATTCTTTTTTTATTTAAACGAATAAAAATCGGGTGTCTGCGTGAAACAAATTCTTGAAAAATGAGAAATTAAAAGTGGAAAAAATGGCAAAAAAGCGAAAATATGAAAAAAATCGGAAAATTGGAAAAAAACGGAGATTCAAAAATGACAAAAAAGCTGAAAACTGTGGATCCGCGGAAAAATCTCATGCCTGTATTAATTAATTAATAACAATAAATTAATAATTTCTGTAAATTCTCCGCGTCACAGCATGTAACTAATCTTAAAAATTACATGGATTTTTTATTTATGCACTCTAAAAAACAGGTTATGCAACTTTACACATAAAAACAGGTATATCAATGATACAAAAACGATTTGCCTATATAGGTAAAGTAATGCGTAAATTAACAAAACGCACGCCTAATGTGTAAATTTCAAAATAAGCGTTTGAATGTGTAATTTGCTGATGACACTAAATGTGTAAAAATATCTGATCACTCTTGAAATACACACTTGAATGTGTAAATGGACAGGATCAACTCAAAGACAAAACATTCTTAGTAATAAAAGATATAAAAACAGAAAATTAGTTATTTTATAAGTTAGCAATAACATTATGTAATATTTTGTGATAATTATGTAAACCTATTAAGTACGGCACACTTTTATATTTATTAAAATTATTAATAACTGCGTTTACTATTAAATTGTTAATATCTTTTAAATTAATAGTTATCAAGTTAGAACATTAAACGTTTTATGTTTTGATTAATAAAATTATAATTAATATAATTACATAAATAATAAAAACTGCAAATAAGTAATTTCATCGTTAACACAAATAACAAATCTAGCAATTATCATGGCAAGATTTTTTGCATTCCAACTTATAAAAATTACTGTTAATACCACAAATCACAATTTACAAGCATATATGTGCATGCTAATCAGATCAAATACAACCATTAATTTGACACAATGCGACTACTATATTATCCCTTATATTCCCCCCTCTTAATGTCTTCGTTATCGCAAGACCAGGGTCTTAACTGGTGAAGGTCAATGAATGTCAAGCGTCTCGGTTAGCGAAAACTACTTAGGTGAGGGAGCCTACTCGAGGGCTTAAGGCTCCTGTCCCTTTCGGCGAAGGCACTCACGAGCTAATGCTAATTCTACGGGGAGGGATTTTTCTAATATCTCTTTCACATTTCGACATTTTTAAACAATTTTTTTCGCATTGGATAGCCGAGGTCCGTCTCTACATCGCACATTCTTTACTTTTTCGATTTTGGTTGCAGATATTTTTTAGAATGACACTTTCATTTTCAGACCTGGTTTTGAAAGTGAAAGTAACTTTATAAAAAATATCTGCGACGCGAAATTTGACTTTCCATAAGACTTTTAGCATTAGTGCGAAATCCTGCAATTTCATTGGCTATCGCTTCACCGATAGCCAATGAAATTGAACGGAACTTTTCTCCCTGATAGGACAAGTACAAGAGTAAAATACTGCGTAAAGCCGGCACATGGTATTTTGGTATCAACAGCGTATGAATGATCTAGCCCAGTGGTCAAGATTAGGGCTGGTTAAGATTTTGCATTTGTAATCCTAAAGTTGCGTGTTCAGTCCTTTCGCTGGCGTTTTCACTTTTTTAGAGTTTTGTTTTGATTTTTATTAAGTCAGTTAGTTAAAATCAGTCGATCTTTATTACCAGTTCTTTTGTAAAATTTTTTTATCAATTAGATTTTTTAAAATAAATTACATAATTAAATTTTAAAAAATCATTTAATCTATTTTTTAATAATTAAAGTAAACATTTATTAAAATGCAATAATAAAATTCCTAGGCTTGCATTAAAAGTATTTTCATGTTAGAGCTTTATAAAGTTCTGATCATTTTAAATTTGTCTGTTAATATAGTAACAGATAAATGCAAAATTATCAGAATTAATATATTAAAGGTTTTTTATTTTATAATTATTTCCGAGACATAAAAATCTTTATTAATTTATGATAGATTACTTTATAATTTTTTATTCTACATATTACACAAATATTTAAATTAAATTTTAAAATTCATAGGACTTATAGGGTATTTTTCTAATAAAAAAATTCTTTAATAATTAAAGTGTAATAATAATATTTTCTTAAGTCAGTTAGTTAAAATCAGTTGATCTTTATTACGAGTTCCGTTGTAATTTTTTTTGTCAATTAGATTTTTTTAAAATAAATTTAAATAATTAAATAAAAAAATTCATTTAATCTATTTTTTAATAATTAAAGTAAACATTTATTAAAATGCGATAATAAATCTTCTAGGCTTACATTAAAAGTGTTTTCATGTTAGAATTTTATAAAGTTCTGATCATTTTAAATTTATCTGTTATTTAGATTATTTTTTTTTATTGTAAATGTTATACAGATAATTGAATTAAATTTTAAAATTCATATGACTTCTAGGGTATTTTTCTAATAAAGAAATTTCTTTAATAATTAAAGAGTAATAATAATATTTTCTTAAGGCTGTTCTTAACTGCTCTACTCAACAAGCGCAAAACATTTTGACACATTTGCAAATTCATTTTTTGACGGAAAGGTATAAAATTGGAAAGCTTGGCCATGGAAGAGATTTGGAATTGTACTGTTTTCTCCATTTTTTGATCAATCAATTACCTATTGAGTTATAAGCGATTTTGATCACTTGACAAACACGTTTTCGCCCGCTCTTTCTTCCTTCGCTCGGAAATTCGGTTCAAAACGCCCACTTTGACACTATTTTCTGAAAGATCTATTGCGTTTGCAAAAAAAATGAAAAAAAAACAGCTCAATTACATAGTTTCTGAACAACAACACCAGCTAGTTTCATGCATTTTCGAACAAAAATAAATTAAAACTTATGTCAGAAAGTTGCCCTTTCGGATTTGAGAACACCCTTAAGTCTGTTAGTTAAAATCAGTTGATCTTTATCACCAGTTCCTTTGAAAAAAAAAAAATTGTCAATTAGATTTTTTAAAAATAAATTTAAATAATTAAATTAAAATATTCATTTAATCTATTTTTTAATGATAATGTAATAATAATATATTCTTACCTTACATTAAAAATATTTTTGGTTGGAACTTTGGTAAGTTATATATATATATATATAATTAGCAGAAGTAATTTATTAAAGTGTTCATTTCTCAAAATTAAGAATTATCTTTCATACATAAAAATATTTATCAATTATCAGCTGCTTTCTAATTTTTTTATTGTATATTCAATACTACTAAATTATCATATATAAACTGTATGTTTAAAATTAATATCCTTCTATATATATAAAAAAAAGCTTTGATTTGGAAATGGAAAAATGAAAATCTGCGTAGATATTCCCGGCAGATCGGCATCCAATTTGAATGCTTAAGCATAGCCTTTCTTCGTTAATATTAAAAAAACTGTTGCATACAAAAATATGAAAATCGGTAGTATTATAGAGAAATGTTTGATAAACACGCTGATGCAGACAGTTTTCAAATCGAAGAATTATTTTAAGAGATATTTAATGCCAAAGTTAGACAAAATCGTTCCATTAAAAAAGTTTTATAGAAGCAAAAACTGTAGATAGGAATTTAATCAATTTTAGATCATTTTATGCGTCAGAATTTCCCGGTGTGTAGATTGGATTTAGTTTTTTAATTTGACAGATTTTTTGAGGTTTTATTTCTAATTTAAATTCAAATTTTCAGCATTTCGAGAGATATTTTTTAGATATTTTAGAAAATTGTATTAATTTAAACTGATGCCAACTGTATAAACAGCGCAAACAATAATGTTTGCTTCAAATTAAAAATTTATTTTACACGTGACTATTATAAACAGAAAATATAAAAAGCAGGAACTCATTGAAAATGACGTCATAAAAATTATATTTACACGTAAATTTTAAAACAGAAAGAATATTGTAAAATAATAAATTCATTAACATGCGTTAGAAGTCTTAAATAAGAGATTTTACGTCACATTTATGTCACATTACACTTATTACGTAAAATGAACAAAAAATAATATTGGAAAACAGTTTAAATTTAAAAATTGCGCGAGACATTTGTTTGATATTTTAAGATGATCATAATATTTCATTTCTAACAAAAGTATTTTTACGTGAATATTAAAAAGAGAAAGAAAAGTTTGGTGAAAATTACGTCAGATTCAAAGTATAATTCAATCTTCCGAAATCTTTTTAAAGCCGATCAAATTAGCGTGCTGTTAGAGTCTGCGGTGTCTGAGCGGGGGTTGACGAGCGTAGCTCGTAGGGGGCAGAGCTCCCTAGTTTATTAAAATTTAATTTTAATATCTTCTACACTTTCATGAAAAGTACTTTTATGCTAGAACTCCAGTAACATATAAATAGTAATTAACAGAATTAAATTATTAAATTATTCATCTTTAAAAATGAATTATTTATCATTTATCTATAAATTACATTAATAATATATATTTTAATGATAATTTAACCATTGAAGACAGTAAATTACTATACTTTAAATAATTGAATGTATGGTAAAAATGCAACAATGCATGTGTGTGTGTGTGTGTGTGATTTAATAATTATTCGCAAAAAGTTTTATTATATATATATATACAGTCGAACCTCGTTAACGCGAACACCCAAGGGGAAACTTTTTTTGTTCGTGTTAAAAGTAGTTCGCGTTATCCATATATTAAAAATATTATAATTACATGGAACATGAATAAATATAAGCATATAAGCATACGTACCTTCAAAATCTGCTGTGTTGCTGGTATTCGGTTTGTTTCCTAAGATCTATCCATCAAGAATATAGTCTTTTCAATGGAAACTGGTCGGTATTTACGCTATATCCAATGAGAACCACTAAAGCTCGACTTAAAAAAAACAATCAATTTTTTAAACAATATATTTTAATAAATAGTATTTGTATACGCCGGGTTACATTTACAGTGCTGGAGTACGTTTAAAAAAGTCTGTAATAGTGGACTGTTTACGTTTTTTGTTAGAAGATTTTCGCCAAAAGTCACCGAGTCTTTCTACAGTTTCTAAAGTAGTTCCAGAATCAGCTTCTTGCATAACAAAACGACGCACTGTTTGTAATGCAGTGAAAGCTTCCATGAGGCTAACTGGAGTTTCCACGGAAGTGTCATTGTCTTCTATATCTTCGTCTGTATCAGAAAAATAATGATTATTATTATCTGATAAGCGATTCATCATTTCATTCACGCTGTGAATGATTTCGTCATCTGTTGTGACGTCACATGTCATAACATCGTCATCCATTGAGACATATGCATTAAATGTTATGCTATCGGGAAGTATTCCCCAATCTCGTGCCGCGTTGATCAAGTCAGATTCTACTTCATCTTTTGTATCTTCTGCCACATCTTCTGCAATATCATCTATACAAAATCCCGCTTTTTTAAAACAGTTTATGATTGTTTTAGATGTTACTTCTCGCCATGCTGTTCGAAGCAACACCAAGGCCTCTAACAAATTAATTTTGAATTCTTTCTTTTCGTCAAAACAGTGAATTGTGTTGCGAATCAATTCTCTACGATAAAAGGCTTTCATGCTGCGTATGATCCCTTGATCACAAGGTTGTAACTTAGATGTAGTACCTGGAGGGAGGAATTCAAGTTGAATAGATTTTAATCCATAAATTGGGGAGTGTGCGCTACAATTATCCAAAAGAAGACATATTTTCCGATCTTGTTGCTGAAACTTTCGGTCCAATTCTTTTACCCATTTGGTGAAAATGTCTGAAGTCATCCAGGCCTTTTTTGTAAACTCATATTTCACCGGTAATGTTTTTAATGATTTGAAGCACCTTGGATGTGATGATTTTCCTATGACTAACAAAGGTAGCTTTTCACTTCCATCCATATTACATGCTACCAAAACCGTCAACCTCTCCTTGCTGTACTTTCCACCAGAACATTTCTGATCTTTTAAGCATAAGGCGCGGGTAGGAAGTGCTTTCCAGTAAATCGCAGTCTCATCAGCATTATATATGTCACGTAATGCATAGTTTTTCAAAATCGTAGGCAATTTGTTTCTCAGAAAATCATCTACGGTTTCGACGCTTACACTGCCTTCTTCGCCACAAACTTTTTTGCAAACTATTCCATGTCTGTCTTTAAATCTTTGTAACCATCCAGACGAGCACTGAAAATCGCTCACATTAAGAGCATCAGCAAAAAAGCGAGCCTTTTCTTGCAAAATTGCTCCGGTGAGAGGAACGTTTTGTGCTCTTATTTCTCTTATCCACCTCATAAGTGCTATTTCCACCTCTTCACTCTTAGCATTCCTCATTCGTTTACGGGAAGGTCCGAATTCGTTAACAACAGAAGCACATTCAATTTTTTGCCGATTTTTTAAAATGGTCGATAATGTGCTTTTTGCAATTCCAAATTTTCGAGCAATTTCGGATTTTTTCAATCTACCATCGTCTACGTTGTTTAAAATTTCCATCTTCTTTTCTAAACTCAACGATTTCTGCACTTTTTTATCCATTTTTTTTTTTTACTTGAACAAATTTATGGAACTTAGAAGAAAACGTGCGTGCAAACCACAGATCACTAGATTTAACACTAGAGTATGCGAAAGATTGGCAACCTTTTCTTGAAGCTAACCCCTCCCCGAATTCAATACTCTTTCACTTTCACTTCTATATTTTCGTTTATTTCATTGCGAAAATGAAATCCTAAAGTTGTCAAGAAAGCGATTACCGTCAAAGTAGACACGCTTTAAAGCGCGAAAAAGGATGAGCAGATTTTCTGACCAGTGGAATTTCCTACCCAGCATTTCACAAAGTTATTTTCACCCCTCAGTGTAATCCTTACAATAGCATTTTACCTTTTGAGAGGGCAGAAAGAGACAACACAACCTGGACCTGCCAATTTTACAATAGCTGATTTTCTGTTATCAAAACAAAAGACACCTCCTTCCCCCTGCCCAGACGAACATCTTTTCAAAAATTTGGAGTTTGGAAAAAAAAAAAAAAAAAAGAACTCAGTACAATTGCACCGAAAGGTTGGGAAATCTTGATTCGTTCGTACTATCAGTAGGAAATATTTCAACGGCCGATCATTTTCAGTTCGTGATAAACAGTATTTCGCGTTAAGCGTGTTCGTGTTAAAAGGAATAAAATAACAGTAAATCCCTATGCAATTTGACGGGACAACTGAAAACAGTTCGTGTTAAAAGTAGTTCGCGTTAAGCGTGTTCGTGTTAACGAGGTTCAACTGTATATGTTGCAATAAAAACGTAATATACATCAAACATGAACAATGAAAAATATTTTGCTATTAGTTGCAATATATATATTTAAAATAACGATTATTATTATTATTATAGAGATTTTTGTTTTTATCTTTACTTATTAATTTATTATCAGTAGCTTTACAATTTTTATTCGAAATATAATATTGAGATTAAATTTTACTACATAATACCACTTAGGAGCTAATGTTATATAATTAAAATAAAATATCTACTTAAATGCAATAATAGTATCTTTTAAACTGGCATACAAAAATATTTTTATATATCTAGGTGGAACTTCAATTACTTATTTTTAGTTAAGCTGCCAGAACTTGAATACTGATTGCAAACATCTGAGTAAAAAAAAAAAAAAGTTCTAAGCAGCTTATTATAACAATCTCATTATTTTATCATAATTTAACTAAGTCAATGAGGTTTTAGAATTGTTGATAATTTTCTTATAAAAAATTAAATCAAATTTAATAATTAATTATATATTATGTTATTAACTTTATAACAACTGATTTTGTGTTGAGTTTGAGAAATATATACGCTTTTTTTTAATGCATCAAGTTGTTATCAAGAAATACAATTGATGAAATGAGTAGCAGCGCTGTTACTTGTAAAATGGATTTTTTCCTTTCAGTGAAAGAAGTTCGGTTCACCGATAGCCAATGAAATTGCCGGATTTCGCACTAATGCTAAAAGTCTTATGGAAAGTCAAATTTCGCATCTGCGACCCAAATCGAAAAAGTAAAAAAGGTGCGATGCAGAAACGAACCTCGGCTATCCAATGCAAAGAAAAAAAAATTAAAAAAGGCGAAATGCAAATGAGATATTAGATAAATCCTTCCCCATAGGATTAGCATTAGCTCGTGAGGGTCTTCGCCGGCAGGGACAGGAGCCTTAAGCACGCCCAGTTCCTACAATTACCATCAATAGTCGGAAAAATATCCGAGTTTTTGTGCAGCTGTGTGCATGCTCTATAGATTTTAGTATGTATAATGCGTAGTATGCATAATACATAGTCTTAGAAGGCGAAGAATAATTTTAGAATATACTAGTATTAAGGCTGTTCTCAAATCCAAAAGGCAACTTTCTGACATAAGTTTTAATTTATTTTTGTTCGGAAATGCATGAAACGAGTAGGTGTTGTTGTTTAGAAACTATGTAATCAAGCTGATTTTTCCGTTTTTTTTTTTTTTTTTTTTTTTTTTTTTTTTTTTTTTTTGCAAACGCAATAGATCTTTTAGACAATAGTGTCAAAGTGGGCATTTTGAAACGAAGAAAACCCACTCAAGAAAAGATGAAAAATGTGTTTGTCACATGATCGAAATCGCTTCTAACTCAATAGGTAATTTATGTATCAAAAAATGGAAAACAGAGCTCGATTCCAAATCGCTTCCATAGTCAGGCTTTCCAATTTTATATCCTTCCATTATAAAATGAATTTGTAAATGCGTCAAAACGTTTTGTGCTTGTTGAGCAGAGCAGTTGAGAACGGCCTTAAAGGTGGGGGGAGGGGGAGGGGGGTAAAGACTGAAAGTATAGAAGACAGTCATATTTAACTTTTACTTAAATTTGAATACAGTATAACATCGAAATTCCGACATCGTGATGACCAAGATTCCGGTTCCGGATTTCTGAAAGAATATAAAAAGTATTTCCGATATTCTTAATAGTGCCTTTGTTCATAATTTAATTCATAGCCAAGTGCTAGTTATGTGAAAAAAAGAGAAAATTATATATTCCAAAAATGCTTATCTTAATTGATATTTTCTATGTTACAAGAAAAAAAAAAAAAAAACTAATAAACAGTTAATTTATTTCTCTTCCTGAAAATTTCCTAATCATCGATGTCAATTTTATTTGCTTCATTTTTTAGGGTTGTTCTTTAACAAGTTTTTCTTGGATTTTATATAATTGAAGAATATAGATTTCAGAAATACAGTTTTGTTTCTCTAAAGCAGATATTAATTTTGCTGTCAAATTTATGCAATAAGAAAGACAAATGATTGGATTAATGTACAGTGTAACCTCTGAATAACGGTTACCCGTGGAACCGGTGAAAATTGACTGCTCTTCAGAGGTGGTTGTTATTCAGAGGTTTCATTTTTAAAAAATCAAAATTAAATACATTTTAATAGAAATATACAGTCATTTTAATTAATCCTCATTGTTTTAGTACATTAAAAAATCAGTGATTTGCAATTGCTTTGTTTTGTGCTACAAATATCTTTCTCCAAAGAAATAACAATATGAGTTGTTTTGCTGTACAACTCATCATCATTATGATTTAATGCAAAATTTTGGATTTCATGAAGGTTCATGAAATCTTCGGTATGTGTGTTAATATGGAATTTTGGGGCGATTCTATAATCCTTTTCCCTTCCCCTCTCTTATCTTCCATCATTTGCTGTATGGAATTAAATGTGGCAGTAACTGCCAAATCTTTGTCCAGATATACAAACTCGCTGGCCTTTATGTTAGTCATGCCAGCCGTTCTAAGAATATTTATTATCTAAATTTTCCCCATCATTATTAATGTCTTCATTTTCTGTTTGTTGACATATCTAGTAAATTTTGGTTTATCTGCTTCACATTCAGTTTGGAAATAAATTGTACCAGAAACTGTAATTTTTTTTCTCTCGTGGCTTTTGAGTGACCGTTGTTCAGAATTCCTTATTTAGAGGTTCGTACTAATGTTAATGCTATGGAATGTGTCTGGTTCCATCAATATGTGGCCGGTATTCGGAGGTTAACGTTGTTTAGAGGTGGCCGTTCAAGGAGGTTTCACTGTACATCGGTTACATAACTAGGAGATGCATTAAATATTTTAGTAAGTAAAAACAAATTTGCATCTTACAAGAAAAGGTAAATTTAACTGGCATGAAAGTTTTCAGCGGTTTTTAGGTCATTTTGGCCATTTCTGAGATTGATGCAAAAACGTGGAGAAATCCTTACCTGAAAATTTAGAAATTGGAAGGGGGTCGGGGAGATATACAAAATTGTAATGGCGAACAAATTCTGGGCTTTCAAATTTTTCTTGTAACATATATAAAACTTATAATATTATTACTGTTTTAAGTAATTAAAAAAAAAAAAAAAAGAAATAATATAAGCTTAAAAATTGATTTTAGGATAAATAATTAACAAGTGCATGTGTTTACATTTTTACTTTCTTCTATCTTTACAAGAAGAAAGTATTGGATTCATGAAAACTTTCGACTTTCAGTTTTCGATGGATTTACACGTTTTAGGGGTCAGAGATTTCGAAAAGCATGTTTTTACAAAATGTCTGTCTGTATGTGATACAAATTTTGTGGGCGTTCTGGTCTCAAGAACTAAGGTACTAAGGCACAAAATTTAATAAAAATTTATATTCAGTTATACCTGATATAAATTGGTGCTGATTAGTTTTTGGTGTAAATCGCCTTGCTGTACAGCATTTTTCACGATTTCCACAATAGTTCAATCTCCCAGAAGAACTAATGCAGGGATTTTCATCAAACTTCAGATTCAGTTAGTTCTTGACATGAATTGACATTTTATACATTTTGGTGTAAATCGCGGTGGCGCTGCTATGCTGCATTTTTTGCGATTCTCGCAATAGCTCTATCTCAAGAACTAATGATTGGATTTTCAACAAACTTCAGATTCAGGTATACCTTGATATGAATTAATGCTGTTTATGTTTTGATGCAAATCGCTCAACAGGTGGCGTTGCTATGCTGTATTTTTTAGAATTTCCACTATAGCTCTATCTCAAGAACTAATGCACGAATTTTCCTCAAATTTCAGATCCAGGTATTAGTCCAGGCAATAGAGACCATATAGGGACTCTACCTAGCAAAATGAATGGTAGAACTGGAAATCGGCTTTCTAGATGTTTTTTGGGTCGCTGAATCCGAATTTGTAACTTCCCACCAAAATTTCCCCCGGCAACCCCCGCACATTTTGGTAAAAAGCCCCCCCCCCCCCCCCCAAAAAAAAAGGTTTTTATTAAAAACATCCATGTTTTTATTGTTTTAGGGGAAAAGTAGCTAGAAATTCAGAAAGTAGACAAAATTTGCAACAAATTAGATATATGACATTATGACTTAGGATGAAATGGAAGGGGGATCTGCCTCGGAACATGCGCCGCAGTGCTGCGTGGACTAAGTTGCGCAATTCCACTTAACCACTCACATGTTTACATTAGCCCTCCCATCTTCCCTCCGAACTTTCTCTATAAGGTTTACTTTAAGTTTTTTGGGTCGCTGAATCGGAATTTTTAACTTACCCCCAAAATCCCCCCCCCCCCCAAATAGTTGTTTTTAACTTAAATTTCTTTTTGTTTTAGGGGAAAAGCATTACGAAATTCCAAAACTAGAAAAAATTTGCAACAAATAGGATATATGACATTATAACGTAGGATAAACGGGGAGAGAGGGGGCTCCCTCGGAACATTCCCCGTGCGATTTTCTCAAAAACCAAATTTTTTCAAAAAATCAATTTTTGGGGGGGGTTGCCGGGTGAAATTTTGGTGGGAAGTTACAAATTCGGATTCAGCGACCCAAAAAACATAAAGTGAGTCTAAATTCAGAACTAGTATTAATTTTGCCAGATAAAATCCCCTATTGCTTGGACTTCATAATTTAGTGCACGTACGCCGCAGTGCATGTTCAGAGGCAGCCCTCACCCTCCCGGTTCATCCTAATTCATAATGTTATATATCCTATTTGTTGCAAATTTTGACTAGTTTCTGAATTTCGTAACGCTTTTCCCCTAAAACAATAAGAAATTTAAGTTAAAAACAACTATTTGGGGGGGGGGGGGGGAGTTAAAAATTCGGATTCAGCGACCCAAAAATCTTAAAGTAAACCTTATAGAGAAAGTTCGGAGGGGAGATGGGAGGGCGAATGTAAACGTGTGAGTGGTTAAGAGGAATTGCGCAACTTAGTTTACGCAGCAACGCACGCATGTTCCGAGGCAGATCCCCCCTTCCCCTTCATCCTAAGTCATAATGTCATATATCTAATTTGTTGGAAATTTTGTCTACTTTCTGAATTTCTAGATACTTTTCCCCTAAAACAATAAAAAAATTGATTTTTTTAATAAAAAACTTTTTTGGGGGGCTTTTTACCAAAATTTGGGGATGTTGCCGGGGGAAATTTTGGTGGGAAGTTACAAATTCGGATTCAGCGACCCAAAAAACATCTAGAAAGCCTATTTCCAGTACTACCATTAATTTTGCTAGGTAAAATTCCCTATTGCCTGGACTATATACCTTGATATCAATTTGTGCTCTTTATGTGATTTATATAGAAAAAAGTTTTGTGATGGCCACAGTATACTAATTTCCAAGTGTTCCCAGTTTTACCAAATATTATTTCAAATGTGAAATAAAGGAAGAAGAAAATAAAAACATTGAATAATTAAAAAAAAAAAAAAAACCTATTTATTTAAAAAGCAATAAACTAAACTAAGGTAACGTGCTGCGACAGTGCGCGATGTACTAGAGTACACAGAACGATTATCTAATCCCAAAACAGAGTTTTGCATTTAGCTACAGTTGTAAACAATGTAATGATGCATGTGGTGTAGTGTATATAAATACTATAAGTAGTATACAGAGCTAAACAAAAGAATTCGCCAAGGTTATTTCGTATGGACTTAAATTGCTTAAAGGTTGTTTTTAAATGAGTTATGCACTTTTACGCTAAACTACATTTAGTATGCTAAGAGGAATTTGTAGAATGTAGATAAAATGATATACAGGTTCGCGCAAAGAATTGGATACATGGCCGTCTATAGATGATAATTTCTATAAGTGTTATTTCAATTGTTTTAAGCCTGAATTAAATTTTAGCTAAATAGTGGCGAGTATATAACGGTAGTAGGTAAAATACAGGCCTGTACAAAAGTATTCAAGTATATTTCCGACTATTGGAATAAATTGCTGAAAGTGAAATGTCAACCTGATATGCGGTTTCCTGTTAAACTAATTTTTCACTCACACATAGGATATATATCATCCTACAGATCAAATACAAGTCTTGTACAAAAGAATTGCAATTCGTATTTCGCTATAAATGGTAACTGCTGAAATCAGTTTTTCGAACGTTTTATGCGTTTTCTAAAATGTTTTCTTAGGTGTCTTATTTCTCTAAATAACGAAGTTTTGTTAAGGTTTGCATAACTGCTCTGCTCAACAAGAGGAAAACGTTTTGACACATTTTCGTATTCATTTTTTAACGGAAAGATATAAAATTGGAAAGCCTAACCATGGAAGCGATTTGAATTGAACTGTTTTTTTCCATTTTTTGATCAATCAATTACCTATTGAGTTATAAGCGAAATTGATCACGTGACAAACACGTTTTTCGCCCGCTCTTGAGTGCTCTTTCTTCCTTCGTGCGGAAATTCGGTTCAAAATGCCCACTTTTACACTATTTTCTGAAAGACCTATTGCGTTTGCAAAAAAAAAAAAAAAACAGCTCAATTACATAGTTTCTGAATAACAACACCTGCTAGTTTCATGCATTTCCGAACAAAAATAAATTAAAACTTATGTCAGAAAGTTGCCTTCTTGGATTTGAGAACAGCCTTAAAGCATTCAGGAAGTTTTGGAAAGTGTTTCATAATCTATGCTTAACGCATGATTTTACTTTATTGATATAATATAGCAATAATTCAATAAAGCAAATCATAAGGACTAAATACAACTTCTTCAGCATTGTATAATTCTTCAATACATTAAAAAAAAGGGGGGGGGGGGCAAAATGAAAAAAAAAATTATAGGACTTATTTTTAACTGTCAATAAGTTGAAATGCGAGTATTAATTCAGAATAATTAAGAAATGGAAAAACAGAAACCTGGGCTTGTGAAATATAGGAGCAATCACCCAGCCGAATATTCGGCTTATCCCACACACCACATACGTTCAGATTACAGACAATTTTCATCTACCAAGTCCGAAATATGTCTATAGACGTATTTTGAACGTAGACCTGTATACGACGTCCAGAATTTGTAAAGTTTTTAATTTATACACATCTACGAATTGTCTACAAAATATAGACACCAGTTATTTTTTTTTCTTGATTAACCTTTGTTATTAATATTATAAATTAGATAACACAGCTTTAATTAGCAAAGCCTTCGGTTGTTAATCTGAATATAAATATACTCAAAATAAATGTATTAGTTCGAACGCGTATACCTATGGAAAACAATACACAAATGTTGCCTTCTATAATTTACGTATGGGGAAATACTAATCAAATTATACTTTTAAAAAATTCTGTACATAATACCAGATCGTATTTTTTGCTGTTATTCAAAATTCCAATGGGCATACAAAGGTTTAAAAAAAGTTGTGATATCATTATGAAACAATAAATTTTATGTAAAATGTACACATAATTACTAATTACATTCTGATATATTTATTTTTGATTTAAAACAATAGGTAACTACTCAGTTTTTGAAATAAAATGTATAATTTTATAGCAAATGGCTTTTGTTGTGTTTCTTGCTTGATAGACAGGCTAGTCATAACCTTATAAAACGCGCGGTGTAAGGAAATTCATGCCTCTAAATTAAATTAATAATACTTTGTATGAATATTATGTTATGTCATGGAAGTAAAGTACACATGCATGAGATAGAGTGATCGCAACATTTACAAAATTCCTGCATTTTAAGATTACTTTAGAAAAAGACTGCTGGGTGCACCCAGAGCCCGCTTAAGGTTGAATGGGCCCAAGGCCCAGCATCTTTTCGGGGGCACCTCGTACTAAAATAGTAGCTAGATTTTTTTTTTTTTCGCAGGGAATATTCGCGGGGTTATCATTAGATTATCATACAGTAACCAAGTTAACCAAAATCATTTTTGGTTTTTGAGAAAATAATTGCAAGGAACTGCTATTTTAAGAATTGTTTTTCTGAATCATTTTATTAAATTTGCCCCCCCCCCCCTCTCAGTTATAGGCCCAAGGCCTGGTTGGCCTATGCTGTAATCAGACCCTGAATGCACTGATTTTTCGTTTTTCCTTTCTTCCTTCTTTTTTTATACTTTTTAATGTATTTGAAAATTGTTATGACTTCGGTTTGTCTTTGCTCTAACTCTCGTAAATATACTGGGATCGCATGAAATGTTTATATTTTATTGAGATTTACTAAAAAATGTTGGGTATACAAAATGAATAAGTGTGTATCATTAATAACTCATTTACATCGGCACATAAAAGATTTCCATTACATTATGGCCTATGGGGAGAAAATCGTTTTCAGAGCATTTTATTGATGTTATGATATTTCAAACATAACGAGATTCTACGCAGCACTTAGATGGACTACGACATTCTTTCTCAGGAGTATAGAATAAATAGCCTTTATAGTTTGTTTATAAGGACGCACAAAAGAATTCCATGACAATGTGATCGATTTGCGAAAAATACCGTATATACTCCTGTATAAGTCGAAGAATTTTAGACAAAATTTGGGAGTTGAAAATGGGAGGGGGGGGTGTCGACTTATACACGAGGTAGTAAAAAAAAATCGCAGACAATCGGCGAATGGGCAAGTCTTTTAAATAATCACATGAGAGACAAAAGCGGACAATGGTCATTTCCTAGCGATTGACAAAAAAAAGCTCAACAATAATGTCCTTGTAAATGTTCTGCATACATTTTCTCTTACACAGAATTCCCTTCAAAACAGGGGCATTTCTTTCAACATTTTAATCCCTTTTTAAAAAGTTCAACTTGAGAATACTTCTAGATATCTCTGCTAAAATTCCTAAAGAAGTACTATATTTTAGCAGTCTAAGAAGTTGTTTACCCTTGTAAATAAGGCTTCAATAGATTTTTGACAGATTTTTTCTTTTTAAGTACCATTGAATGGATGTGAATACGTTTCAAAATAGTTTAAGCTTCTTCGGTTTTACATAATTATACAGTTTTAAGACGTTGAATTTAAAAAAAAAAAAAAAAAAAAAAAAAAAAAAAAAAAAAAAAAAAAGTCTGATTAGAAACGTAAAAAAGTTTACAAATTTAATGAAAATTTATTATTATTATTATTTTTTTTTTTATCTTCGATTACAAATCATTTTTCAACATGCTACCAAAAATGGGGTTCGATTTATACACAAATATTCATTTTTTTTCCTTCAAAATTTTGTTTAATAATTGGGAGGTCGACTTATACACGAATATGTACGGTAGTTTGCTTTGCAGTTTAATGATGTTATGATATTTCAAACTTAATGGAATCACCAGGGCCCGGTTTAGACTACGTAAGACCCCGTGGCAACCATTATTCTCCTCCCTATCCATATGGATCTTATATCTATCCATAAAAATAGTTCGTGAGTTATGCCTAAGTAACTATTACTAAACATCATGCCTTTTGTATTTATACATAAATTTTATGCCAGGAACAATTCACACATGTATATATAGTGTATCACAACAAAGAAGGTCACGAGTTTAAGAAAAATATTAGTAGGAAACTGGTAGAAAAAATGATGATCTGATTAATGAGAGTATTTATTTGCAAACTTTCCCTTTGCTTATCTTTGTATGGCATAAGATGTATAAAAGGAAAACGCTGCCAATTGGTCATCATAAATGGTTTTAACTTGCCGAGAAAAAAGTCAATAATGAATTTCTGTTGAAAACCATGAGCTACTAAGCTGTTATAAGATTTCAATGAGTGCATAGCATTTATCGTTCATTTGCAGGCACACGCAAAAGAATTCCGTTGCAGGACTGACTAAGATCGATAATTGCTGAAAGTGCGTATGCCGCTGTGACATGTTTTTTAAAAGTTTTTGAGTGTACTACGTGGTGTGTAAAAATTATATAGATTGCATATCGGATAGCACGAATGAATTCGCACACATTACCGGATGTGGACAGCAATTGCTGGAAAAGAATTTTTACTGAGTTATGTGTTTTTTTATGATGCTTATTTTAGATATCTCATTAAGGGAAAAAATGAAGTTTCTTAACAATAATTATGTTAGTGCATGAATGCGTTTCATAATTTATGCCTGATGATTTTTTTTTTCCTTTAATAGTTACAAGCTTCTTGTGTTTGAAGAATAGCCTGATTCGTGGATAGATGTCAATCTTTCTGCATGTGTTTTTTTGCTCTCAAAGGATCGTATATGGGTAGTTTTGTCATTGAATATGTAGCTACCATTTACAATCCTTTGCAAGAAAATCATATAGATGGACGCTCCTGGACACTGTGCGATACTTTTGTTGAGCTTTTATTAAGAAATCTTCAGCAAGATCTAACCTAACTTTGAATAAGGTAAACTTTCTTTTAAAATCCATAAACGTAAATAGATGAACTCTTATTTTGTATCATTGTTGGTATCTGATTCTGCAATATATTCTGCTTGCATAAAGAGTTAATAATTTTAATGTGTGTTATTCTTTCAGTAGTTTTCCGTTACCTGGGCGCATGGGATAAATCGCCAAATATTATTTCATTTGTTACCATTGACATGGCAAGCATTTCCCGTGGTTCTACGCGTGCAATTCTAACAACTATTAAATAAGGCTTTTATTATTTTAGCAGCATTCCAAAACGCTTAATTATGATGAAAATTTGGAACTTGCCTACGAACCGGCGGAGCAAATTTAAAGTAATTAAAACAAAGTAGTACAAACGGTAGCTCTTATTTTTACGTATGTAAATTAGAAACGATGCTTCTTATGTTGAAATAAAATGATTTTAGTTTATAATACAGGGCTATTACAAATGATGGACTCGATTTAAAAATATATATATATATATTTCCGAAACTACTGCATATATTACAATAAGTGATACATGGATTTAAAGAGAAATATTACTAAGTTTTTTTCAGTTACAAATGTTCGATATGTGACCCTTTTGTTGCACGGCATACGTCCAATCTGTAATCGAGTTCGTTCCAAACGTTTTGTAGCATCACTCTATGTCAATGGTTCTGAAAGCTTCACAAATGCATTCTTTAAGTTATGAACACTTTGTTTTCGGCATTGGTGGAACATAAACAATGTCTTTGACACTGTCAGAGAGCGTTTACAGACGCGCACACACACACAAAGACGGACGGCAATTTTTTTTCTTCTAAAAATATGTTTTTGGGAATCTCCAGTATCTGAAACGTGTAAATCCGTCAAAAAATTTTTTTCGATTTTTAAAACGACTACAAGACTTACCCTATACTACGTATGATGGGTAAGTAAAATAGAAAAGGTTAATCGATTTCTTTGTTTCTGAATAATAACGCCTGCAAATTTTGTTCATTTAAGGAGATTCTCAAGTTCATTGCTCAACAAGAGCGAAATTTTCTGACACATTTACAGACTCATTTTTAAACGCAAAGGCACAAAATTGACAGGGATGACTAAGGAAGCGAATTGGAATCGAAATGAGTTTTCCATTTTTCGATAAATAAATTATTTTTTGAGTTATAAGTGATTTTAGATCACGTGACAAAAGGTTTTTCTCCTTTCGTCCGAAAATTCGGTTCAAAACGCCAACTTTGACGGTATTTTCTGAAAGGTCTTTTGCGTTTACTAAAAAGTAATAAACGCATTTCGATCGGATAGTTTCTGAATACAAAACTTGCCACTTTCATGAGTTTCCGAATAAAAATTAATAAAAACTTGTGTCCTAAAGTTGCCCCGTTGGATTGAATTCACAAAGGTGTCAGTAAGTAGCTAGTTTGAATTTGAGAACAGTCAGACATTATTTCTTTTGTATGCGATCGTTCCTTAACTTAGACCGCAAAGTTAAGGCTGTCAAAAAGGCGAGTTTTTGAATATATTCTCAGAGAATTTCTCTGCGAAGTAAATCTATACTATAAAAGCATTGTCTATCATATAGTCATATGTCTGTCATATGCATTATCTATCATACGGAGACGGTAATCTTTAACCCTCGAAGTATTAAGATCAAAATACAGTAAACTCAACTCTCTGTAAGGCGGACTCTGTGTAAGACGGAAATCTGTCTAACTCGAAAACTTTTTCAAATCCCTGCGAATCCATAGACATAGAGTAAAATTTGTCTAAGGTGGAATATTGTCTAGTGTGGAAAATTTTCCTGTCACGATCGATTCCGCCTTAGACATTACTGTATTACTTAAATGCCTAACATTTAAAAAGGGATGATCCCATAGGAAATTTACCCCCCCCCCCACCTATTTTGACCCTACAGGCAATTACAATATTTATACGACGAGACTATTAATTTCGTTCAATAGCGAAATTTACACACAACTGAACACAAGAACAAGAAATAACGAAATTGGGGAAGTGCTTACATTGCATGGTAATGCTTAGAGATCCTACATTATGTAGGAATAGGATCTCTAGTAACGCTGTACCCACAGCGCCATCTAGTGAACTATATTTGGTAGGCTGCCAAAAATTCTCTTTCTTGAAAAGTGATAAATGGTTGAAAGCTTTCATATTCTGATTTCCTAAGATGGGGTCAATATGACCCCATTCGCAATTTCTACAAATAAACAAAAAAAATTTAACTGTGTGAAACTTACTAAGTAGACAAAATTGTGAAAGAGACTTTTATAGGATAATTCCTAGAAAATATTTTTAGCATACATATTCTAAATGAAAGAAAAAACCCCTGCAAAATGCCCAGTAGTACTGCTAGAATTAAACTGGATATTTGGTGGTCTGATAAAAAGCCCACTGACACGTCTCCTAATATGCCGCTCAGAAACCTGGCTTTTTACTATTGCGCCCGTGTTTTGTTATCTCGTATATGGTCCCATAACTTTGAAAGTATTGCATTTATTTATATTACGTTTTGTCCAGTTCAGGCAATTGAGAGGAAGGGCAGGGATTAGGATTTAACGCATACTTCAGCATACACCACCTTGCCACTGCCCTGATCTCAAGGTGGATAAGTAGGATAAGCTGTCTCCAGAAAAAAAGTTATCTTTTTTCAAATACAAATACAAAGGAAAATTGTTATCAGTTCACCTATTTCCAAAACACACTCATCAAATAACACATTTCAATCACACAAATGCTTTATGGGTGTCAAAAAGGATTAAAATAGTCATTGGACAATATTCACCAAGGAGCTGAAGGGGGCGAGGGATCTTTAAAATCAATTTTTTATCTTTTGTAAATTTCACTTTAAATATTATTCAAGGATACATTATATGCATTATGGCATACATTTATCACAAGAAAAATTATAAAAAAAATTCAGAAAAAAAGGAATTTTTCGTAATATTTTAGAACTTTTCAAAAACCCCCATGCGAACTGAATGTCAATGAAAATCCCCAATATTTTTCATACAAGTTTGGTTAATATATATAAATAATACTGTGCATTGAATTTTATATATTTGAATATTAAGGTAAGAAAAAAAAATATTTTCTAATTTTTTTTAAATTTTGAGGCTCAAAATTTCTAAAAATTAAAAAAAAATATTTTTTTTGAAAAAAGTCGAAACTTTTCACGAACCCTATACTTTCTTCTTGTAAAGATAGAAGAAAGTAAAACTATGAAAAAAAAATAATAATGTTATAACGTCACACAAAATTCGATATCATTATTTTTAAGACCTATATTTAAAAAAAATATGAAAAAAATTAATTAATACGAGGGTCACTCTGAAATTTTTGAGATACAACTAGGTTTTTAAAGTTATACTTACAAAATTTTAGGTGTGTTCAAAGTAGTCTCCTCCAGCATCAATGCACTTTTGTAGACGAATTTTCCACAGATTAAATGCCTCAAGCCATTCATTTCTTGAAATAGACGAAAAAATGCATTTATAGCCACATCAATCTCTTCTTCTGAATGAAAACGACGTCCACGTAAGTTCTTTTTTAGATTAAAGAATAACCAAAAGTCACACATAGCTAGATCAGGTAAATACGGCGGATGTTCTATCACTTTAATTCGTTTTTGTTTAAGAAACTCAACTGTTAATCCGGCTGTATGTGAAGATGCATTGTCATGGTGAAGCATTAGTTCCCTAACATTCACTTCTTGTAGAATTTCTGGAAGACATTTAGTGGTATATCAGTTTGCTGTTACTCTCCTCTGTCCTTCCAACTTGATGGCTTTGGCCAATCCCGTACTTCTGAAGAAAACGGCATACATCACTTTTTCAGTGCGCGTTGTTTTTCTCCATTGTCAGCGTGGGATCATCTTCAAAAACCCATACTTTGCTTTCTTGACGTGTTGGAACGTCAAAAAACGGTATGTACATTTCATCACCCGTTACAATTTTAGAAATGATGCGGTGGCCACCATCATTTAGCAATTTAAGAGTTTCTTTACTGATTCTGACACGCTCCCCTTTTTGATGCTCAGTTAGATTATGGGGAACCCAACGGCAAACTACATTTTCATATGCAATGCTTCGTGAATAATTTTGTGTATGGCTGCGGATCCAATGTTAAGTTCTGTATCGTTTGATAGGTACAACAATTATCATCCATTAACATTTTTCGTATGGCAGACACATTATCCGGGATTACTGCCGACGGCGACCTTCCTGTATGTTCTTCATCCTGAAGAAAATTGCGACCTCTGCTAAATTCTTTAAACCATCTGAATACAGTAGCACGAGCTGGAGATTCATCACCAAATGCTAATTTCAACCGTTGAACGCATTCTTCTTGATTTAATCCTGTTTTAAAATCGTAGAAAATCATAACGCGAAAATGTTCTCGCGTCAACTCTATCTTCTCTTCTGTTTAAAAGTTATTCTACGCTAAACAAGTTTAAGTAAGTCAGTAAAAAATCGTCTGCTGTGTTAAAATACTTTGTATTTTAAAATTAAACCGTTATTTTTATTTTGTAAATTCTCGTCTGCTCGTATCTCAATAATTTCAGAGTAACCCTCGTATCATAGCGTCACTCAAAATTCGATATCATTATTTTTAAGACCTATATTTAAAATTCTTGAAGCCATAAAGTATGCTGTGCCACAAACTTTTAACCTGTCAAGGGTTTTTTCACTAATATCATTACCTTTTTGTGGTTAATGATGCCAAAGATGAAAAAATTAAAATTTAAAGACCAACGAAATGAGTTCATAGTCACGAATTTCATTCGCTTTCAAATCCCCTTGGATGAAAATAAATGCGTAAAAAAATGCAATTTTTCTCGCTAAAACATTTTTTTAACGTCCTTGCGAAAAGTTTTAATCATTTTAAGGAAATAGTTAAAATCTCTTTTGTATATTTTTAATTAAATTAAAAAAGTTACAATGGATTTTTTTTTTCTTTTCACGTCAATGAAATTGATCTCAAACTTCCAGTCGACAGATGATTTTTTGCTTTCTAAAATAAACTGGTTCCAGAAGCTTGAATATGTGAAAATAAATTTGTAGGAGAGATGAGGGATGAATGGGACATTTTCACAAAACTATTTTTTTTTAATATTTTTTTTAAAGTTATTATCAATATTATATATCACATTTCATACATTAGGTATTTGACTACAACTATACTCAATATTTAGTCTAGATTATTATTATACAGTAAAATATTATAAAATTTAAAAAAAAAAAGTTGCTGTCCCAATCATCCATATAGCAGGGATGAATGGGACACTAATAGGGATGGATAAGACACAAATATTTTCCTCCCTGTATTCAATGTTACGTGATTAAAATTTATAATTATAAACTTATATGTTATTATATTTGTAATATATGATCTTATAACATGGCTATTATATCTCAGTGTTGCTAATCACTTCTTTTACTGCAGCTTAACTTGTAATGTAAACTTCGATCTGTTCCCTTTTCCCACTTACCTAGTGTTGCCAATGGACTACATTTTTAAAATTCAGATTTTTTTATTGGTACCATTTTTTTGAAATAGTAAAATTCGCCTTATTTAATGGCATAGTATCTAAGGCGAAAACAAGGGGAATTTTACCATTTCAGAAAAGTGGTGCCAATCAAGAAATCTAAATTTTAAAAAAGTAGCTCACTGGCAACACTGCACTTACGAGACATTTTAGATATGAAATGAAAGCGAAAGATGTCTTTTCATTCATAACTTATTAATTAATATTAATTAAAAGTATTTTAGATTTATACACAAATGAAATTATGTTAGGGGAAGTGCGAGTGGGGATTTATTTAAGCATATGTTCAAAATTCAATATAATATACCCCAATCAATACCGATCAATAAACATATACAATTTTTACAATTTTATCTATTTTGATAAAGTTTCAATAGCAATCTTTTGATAAACTATTTAACTCTTATTACAATACAATAATTAAGATTCAATATAACTTTTAATAATAAATAACCTATATAATACGAGTATTGTCTAATTCTAATAATTAACATAAATTATTAATTTATAAACTTATATAATCTTTTTTAGTTAATAAATAAATATTTCAACATCTCTACACATAAATGAGACTGTCCCATTCATCGCTATTTCAAATGTCCCAATCATCCCTATGATGTAAAGATTCAATTGTCCAATTGTCCATCATTTTGCCCAGAAATTATTTTGTCACAATGGTTAGTATTCATTCATTTTAATTACCAATATTGAACCTTCAAATAAATAACTACAACATACCTGATCTGTTTACTGTTTATATTGTATAAGATATTTGACAACTTCGACTGTCCCATCCATTCCTTGCGTTATTCATCCCCCAGCTCCCCTATTCCTTGAAATTTTTTTCAAAAATACAATTCAATCATAATAATGTTTTCACTATTTATTAAAATGAATTTAATTTCAATTTGAAAATTATGTCAAACAAAAAAATCTAATAATCCCTATCATTTCCCTTTTCACCCTTTTATCCACAAAAATGGAGCAATTTAGTTATCATTACAGCAATCTCATTAAAAAAATGCGAAAAAATCAATATCTCGAAAATGATTTCAAATTTTAAAATTCTAAGCCCACTTTTGACATCCTCAGATCCATTCGGATAACTGGCGTTAATTGGATCGCCCAACGTTCTAGAAGGAATAGCTGTGAAATACAAACGGACAGTCACTTTTTAATATAGTCGATTAATGAAAGATTTAATTTCATTATGAAAAATTAGTCAGAGACAAATTCCGAACTATTTATATTGTTTGAAATGCAAGTGGGTTATTTCGTAATGGAGCCTGCACGCGATGGAGATAGATTGGAAAAAAAAAAAAAAAAAAAAAAACATGCTTGAAAATTATTTTAAAAGCCATAATAAATCAATCAATTAAAGTACAGTTTTTAAGCAAATTGCATTTGAAAGTACATTTTCTTTCTATATAACGGTGTAAAAATTAAAAATGTGATGTGTTTAGAAATTTAAGAAATTGCATTAGCAAAAATTGCAAAATCGAAATTTCATCGTAAGTGTTGCCATTCGCAAAATGACGTCAGTTTTACGCACGGACACGTTTGTCCTTTTAAACATAGTTAGATGACATATTGTTACGATTACTCTTTGTATACGATGTATTATCGTCTGTGCTTCCTCACTATTACAGTATTTCATACATTAGATTTACATTTCTGATTTCATATATGGGCCCCATTCGCAATAGCCAATTTTTAAAAAAGCATAACTTTTAAAGATTCAGATATGCAATTTAGTGTAATGATATTGCTGTAGGTAAAGGGAAAATTTTCTAATAAAACATGGTTTCGACACTTTTTTTTTCGTGCTTTTCGACATGGTTCCGAGATGTTTTCCATGGTTTCCAGTTATTGCAGTAAGCCTGTTTATAAAGAAATCGACTAAAAATTGGACAAATTTTGTGGGTTATATCTTTTGTGGTCCTCATATCTGTTGCTATGTGATTCAAATTGAATATGAATTTCATTATTTCTTTTCAATAGGAAATATTATTATAATTTTAGAAACATACTAAATAATTCATAAAAAAAAGTGAAATCACAGCTTAAATTTAGTAAATTCTCGTGAGATTAGTCATTTCTCCAATGAATATTTCCTCAACTACTGGTGGTTTTTAAAGCAAAACTCAAAAACTACTTGGAGGAATGAGCTCAAATGTTGTAGATATATTTTTGAAGTCTTTAGTAATCAATTTTTGTTAAAATACCTATAATTAACATTTTTTTAAAATATTAATTTTATAATTAACAGTTTTTCAACTAATTATTTCATGTGTTATATCTTAAAATTAGTGAAATTATTATAGGGGGATATTTATGTTTGGGCTAATAAATTACTATGTTTATGCAAAAAATCAACATGATAGTAGGAATACTTCAGAAGATATAAATAACTAGTTGGATGTACCAACTCAAACATCTTAATATTTCAAAAAGTAGTTACAAATGTTAATACTTCAATATTGTTAGTTCAATATTATACCAATTTTGATTTTCATCTGGAATTTCTGCTTCAGTCAATTAATCTGAGTGAAAACGAGTTAATCTCGATCATCATATTTATTAAAATCAATAGTTTTTCGAAATTCTGTTGCACGTCAGCTATTTGCGAATAGCCGGCCGACCCACCAATGGACAACAAAACTACGAAAAATCGAGAAAATTGTACAAAAATTGCTATTACGGCACCGCTTTCCGGCAGAATATTTCGAAATTCAAGGAGAACCTGCTGGCCATAACCAAAAACATACGCAAAAAATTTCGTTCTATGCATAACTTCATACATTTTTCGATGGTACAATGGCAACACACATACACTCAGACAAACAGACAATTTGTATAAACATTTTTGGGGGATCTCTGCCCCTAAAACGTGTAAATATGTCGAAAACTGGAAGTCGAAATAAATTTCTATTGCAATATTTTCTCCCATTCAAGATAGAAGAAAGTAAAAATACTATATCAAAATCAAAACTAAAATTCCAAAATTTTTATTCCAGTTGGCTTGAAATCTGGTTTCCGGGAATAATAATAATGTAAAGTCAATTATTTTGACAAACTAGTGTAGTGTTGACAAGTCCACTGTCGCAAAAAAGCAAAATACTATATCTTTCTATATGCATTCATAATATTACAGTAAATCATACGAAAACGGAATCTGTCTATAACTGAATCCTGTCTTAATAGTAAAAAAGACTTGATCCCGACGGAAAGAACACGATACAAATCTTCTTGCTAAGGCGAAGACCTGTCGAAAACGGAATCCTTCATTGGCCACATGAGATTTCGTCTTAGTAGGTTTTACTACATTCAAAAACATAATAATTTTAGAGAATGAAATTTATGAAAGCTGAATCACTAATGACCGAAACAAAATTACGTATTGGAGAGTTTTTTGATTGAGTAGTTATACTAACTGTATCGTGTTCATTCCATAGGAACCATGACTGTTTTACTTATAAGATGGGATTTATAGGAATTCTCTGTTTTACAGTTTCTATGAACTAAATACAATAAAACCTGTAAAATCGGAGACCGGAAAAATATTCCGTTTTAAACAAGTTTCTGTATGAAGAAGTATTATTCTGTTCGGCTACACGTCAAAATTTCCCTTTATAGATAGATTCTGTTTTACTGCACGAAGTTCCATTCTATGCAGGCTAACGAATAGCATGATATAAAAAAGAAATTAAATTAAATTTAAAAAATCAAAAAACCCGACTGCGTAAAAAGCGAACTAATTAATTATTTCTCATCAATGTGAAACTATTTTTTTATATTACTTACCTATTTTTACCCGACTGCCAAGAAGGGTTATGTGTTTCACGCGTATCTGGGTATGTAGATTTCTTTATACCCTCGAAACATCCCAACGGCTGTATGAATTTTAATGAATGTGGTATCTATCAATTCTTCTTAACCGTCCAATGGTTATAGGCTAGGTTTTGTTTTTATAAACTGAAAGTGGTGGCTGTAAAATATAAAATGGTGGTAGAGACGAAAAAAAATTTTTGACGCACCCTATTGAGTGGCATATCATTGGATAGGTCTTTCAAAATGAAGGCGATGTTTCGCTGACTATTTTACAGTCAGAAGCTCCGTTTAAATATTACACAACCTGGAATAAGGACACAACCTAGAAGTTGTGTAGGTAGGATCCCTAGCCTTACTGCAACTCTAACCTTCATAGACATCTATGGGCCTCATCAAAACAGTGTTTATAGATAAGAACTAACAATTAAACACAACTTAAAAGTCATCAAAACAAGTAAATAAAAAAAATAGGTAAGTAATATAAAAAATAGTTTCACATTGATGAGAAATAATTAATTAGTTCGCTTTTTACGCAATCGGGTCTTTTGATTTTTTAAATTAAATTTAGTTTTTGTTATTTTATTTACTTGTATTGATTACTTTCAAGTTGTGTTTAATTGTTAGTTCCTATCTATAAACACTGATTTGATGAGGCCTATAGATGTCTATGATGGTTAGATTTGCAGTAAAGTTAGAGATCCTACCTACACAGCTTCCAGGTCGTGTAATATTTAAACGGAGCTTCTGACTGTAAAATAGTCAATGAAGCATCGTCTTCATTTTGAAAGACCTATCCAATAATATGCCACTCATTAGGGTGCGTCAAAAATTTTTTTCGCCTCTACAGCCATTTTATATTTTACGGCCGCCATTTTGAATTTATAAAAACAAAACCTAGTCTATAACCATCGGACAGTTAAGACGAATCGATAGAGACCTCATTCATTGAAATCCATCCAGCCGTCGCGCTGTTTAGAGGGTATAAAAAAATCCACGTACCCAGATACGCGTGAAACACATAACCCTTCTTGGCAGTCGGGTAAAAAGAATTTGTACATCATGAAAAATCAGGACTTTTGGAATCCTGCACACTAGTTCCACGGAAAGGGTCTTAAAAGCCTTGAAAATCGTGAGATCTGGACAATACTAAATTTGAGTGTTGCCACAGAAAATTGTAAGACGATTTGTTATAGACAGGTTCCTTTTCACAGTTCTTATGATCTAAGTACCAAAAAAACCTGTAAAAACAATTACCAGAATATATTCCGTTTTAGACAGGTTCCTGTCTGAAGAAGTAGATTCAGTTCGGCGACATGTAAAATTTTCCCGTTGTAGACAGGTTGTGTTTTAACAAGCTTACTGCATGAAGTTCCATTCGATGCAGGCTATCGAATAGCATGATACGAAAAAGAAATTAAAAAAGAATTTGTACATCATGAAAAATCGGGATTTTTGGAATCCTGCACACTGGTTCCACGGAAATAGTCTTAAAAGCCTTGAAAATCGTGAGATCTGGGCAATACTAAATTTCGGGGTTGCCACTAAAAATTATAAGACGGGATTTGTTATAGACTGGTTCCGTTTACCAGTTTTTATGAGCTATAAGTGCAATAAAACCAGTAAAAACAGGGTCCGGACAATATTCCGTTTTAGACAGATTTCTGTCTGAAGAAGTAGATTCTGTTTGACTACACGTCAGAATTTCCCATTATAGACAGGTTCCGTTTTAACAGATTTACTGCATGAAGTTCCATTCGATACAGGCTAACGAATAGCATAATACAAAAATAAATTTAAAAGAATTTATACGTCATGGAAAATTGGGATTTTTGGAATCCTGGACACTGGTTCCCCGGAACGGGCCATGAAAACCTCGAAAATTGGAATATCTGGGCAACACTAAATTAGGGTGTTGCCACTAAAAATGTAAAAGTTAATTCAAATTTTAATTTGTAGACGGCCATCAAGCCTTAATCCATACATTATTTAATAATAGATAATTGCCGATCGATTAACACCAGTATCATTTGATACGATGATTTGTGGCAGAATTTGTGTGTGTGTGGGGGGGGATACCCTTTTCCCCCTTACAGTTCATATTAAACTTTACTGCAAAGGTATGTGCATTACTACAGCAAATTGGCACATTATAATTTAATATTGATACATATTTGTTGCATAATTCATGTTTTATTGTAAAACTATTTTTAGATAAAATGTTATCGTTTTGGCAAAAGTAATGCACATACTGTTATATTCATAGATAAGTGCATTTTTGATAAAATACTTTTTAGGAATGGAAAAATAAAGATATTTATTCATTATTTTTTAATTCTGTGTTTCTAATTTGCAGTTTGCACATGAGTGGAGAAGATACTGTGGAAAATCAGACAACTCCGTTAACGTATTTAGCAAATTAACTATAATATTTTCTAAGCGAAGTGTATATAATATATTTTTAAACTATTCTGTAATAAACTGATGAAAAAAAGGAACACGTGATGTTAATTTACTTTATAGGCTACATTAAAAGAAAAGAGAGTTTTTGCACATTCCATTTCAAACAATAAGTACACTTATTGCACTACTGTCGTCTTTATCCCCTTTCTTTAAAATTTGAAAAATTGGCATTTTGAACTCCCCTTATGTGTACATTTGAATGCTTTTGAAATATTTCCGGGGATCGACCAATAGAAATGTGCAAATTTCAGTAGGTATTGTCCGTAAAGTTGGGTGGTAATGTTGTTAGTCATTTTGACATAGAATATAAAACAGTTCTCTGAATCCATCAAGTAAAAATCCTAGGGGGTTGTTTTTGAACAGTTCTTTGGCGAAGCCGTGCATATATAAGCTGAGTATATATAAAGAGCTGGTATTTTGCTACCATTTGAATAGCATTCTGATATACTAATTTTTCCATTGTAGAAAATTTGGCTGCGTTTTGAATACCGTGTTATATTTTCCGAATTATCTTACATCAGAAAAACATAGCTAATTGAAGAGAAAACGGAAAACCATTACATAAATCCTATAGTAATGAATACCTTTAGGTTCTGCGATTGCCGTTTTTTTGCCGAATACATGAAGAATTTGGCTTTTGAAGCATTATGTGTAGAAAATGAAACGCCAACGTGGATTACATTTGAAAAATATATGGAGCACTACTCACGAATATGCGCTGTACGCTACGTAAAATACACTACAAAGTCATGTTCGCTAAAGTTTTGCACTACTCTACTGAATAATATAGAGACTTTTAGAGATATTGATGATATGCCAGTATCAACTCTGCTAATTGCTGTCATAAGTGCTATTTATTTGAAAGATGTTGATAGAGGGTTGTGTTTTTCTGTAAGAAATGTTAAAAACCTTAGAAGTTATTCTCGACAAATAGAAACTGTTCGAGTGCTGGCTGCATTTCGCGGTAAAACTGATTTTATGGAATTGTTGGTGAATTTTGGTTTGGTGTCGAGTCTGCCGAATGAGTCATCTTTCTTGTATAAAGAAACGCATAGGAAAATCAAAGATTTTATGTAAGTAAAACAATTTTCTTCTTTCATGTATTTGGAGTCGATTAAGGCAAAAATAAGGGCCTATTTATAGCCCCTTTACAAAATTTCTCTTAAGGGGCTTCTTCAGTCATGCGAAAACACACACTCGCTAATGTTAGTCCTATGGGAGGTTTTTTTTTATAAATATCTCGTTTGCATTTTCATATTTTAAAGTTTTTTTTTTTTCCTTGGATAGCTGAGGTTGACCATTAAGTGAAAGTGTCATATTAAAAAAACCTGCAAACAAAATTAAAAAACGGCCTGTGTTCAGATCAATTTCAGCTAGCCAATATATATATAAAAAAAAGGAAATAATGCAAACGAGATATTTAAAAAATGAAAATCCTCCCATAGGATTAACATTAGCGAGTGGGAGTTTTCGCGTGAAATAGCCTCTTAAGGAGTCTCAGGAGTATTACTTTTTAAATGAATGAGCAATTTAGTATCATGTCAATTTTTTTTTTTTTTTTTTTTGATTTCCTATAAAACACAAATGCATAAAATTTTTACCTTTCGCAGCATATCTCTTCTGTGCAGCATAGTTTTTTCAATATTCGACAACAGATAATTTACTCTTTTTTTAATGTTTATTTATTTATTTTATTTTATTATTATTTTTTTTTTTTTTTACTTGCATCAATTGCTCGCAACATTTCTCCAAAACTGATAAAGCAATTTGTATAAAACTTGGCAGAAACATTAATTTTGATGCAAGGAATAAGTTATACTTCAAATTTAGTATTATAATTGCATTGGTTGTTTAAAATTAGCGTTATTTCAAGGTTAAAAAAAAATCAAAACTTTATAGTTTTATTTTTAAAAAATTAAGTTTTAAATTGCTTTAAAATGAAGCATACGTTCAAAACACATTTCTTTTATATCAATATCATTTGGGATTCTAGAACCAATACTTTTTCCACAGCCTTGCTCGCAGTGGATGAAAAAAATTTGCTTGTTACCCTACATAAAACAAACTATATAAGATTTAGTATCAAGAAAATTTCAAGTTTCAAACAAGTTTTTAAAATACATTTATTTTTATTAAAAACATTACAAAAGTCTAAGCTTGATGCTTTTCCATCAAAACCAGAAAAAAGATTATTTCCAGGTGTAGGGAATTGCACCATCCTACTCGCCACTGGCGAGTGGATACTCTGACAGGGCGTAGGACGAGTGAAATTTTAAGTAGTATTCTTAAAAACTACACGTTATAGAAACATTCAAAAAACTATATATTTTTATTTGTCAATCATATTTTGTAACTCTCCTAATTGCCAGAATGTATACATAGAACTAATCTCTTTTCTGCCACTAAATTTTCCTCTGTTGTACATATTTCTTAACTGTATATTTTAAAAAAATTAAGAAATATGAAAAAAACAAAATATCAGTAAAATTATTAAACTAATTTGCCTAAATTAGACAGCTTATATTTCAATGGCTGTTCTAAGTAAATATTGTCCCAAGTAATTATTGGTTCTACATTTAAAAATTCAGCTTCAAACGTAAAGCTTTGAAGATTTTATTTATTTATTTTAATATTATTATTTTATTTTTATTTATTTATTTATTTATATTTATTTACTTATTTGGTAGGGGGGGGGGGCTAAAAGAATCATTGCTAGACCAAAAGTTCTTCATCTACCGAACGACACAGTCAAAATAGGTGAAAAATTCATTTACGCTTGTTTTGACAGAAATTTTCAGAATCATCATACACAGATAGTTTGAAAATAAATATCAAATATGAAAGTATCAAACATTATGACATTTTGAAAATAAATATCGCGTATATATCATCACATATATCAATATACACACGCACTGATAGATATAACTAAACCCAGCATGTAACCCTCTGTTACTAAAATATTTTCTTTTATGTATATAAACTAACAAAATAATGTATAGATTTATATCTAATGTATTTACTTTACTAAAACTTGAAACTAAAAATGGTCGTTTTTTAATGTAAGGTTACGGGTAAGAGTTGTATTAAAATTCAATTTTTCTAATACATGTTGAATATTTTCAGTGTCTTTAATAAAATTTTTATTAATTCATATGCAATTTAATAATGAAATATTATATATTAATCAATCTATAAAGAAATAATTGAAGATCTCGGATGATAACGGTGATAAGTGACTCAATCAAAATTTAGATAAAATCAGCTGTAAAGTTCCAAATATTTATTTGCGTTTAAGTGTATGTTAAATGTAAGTGTTTATGCATTCGATGTGTTGTTTGTTTCAGTTGATAAAGGTGTTATGAACAGTCGTGAGAGAAATAAATGTAAACACCCCGTACTAACTCCTCAACAAATTATTGTAGAAGAAAGTTACTAGTACCGAACGATTGGAAATAAAGTCTACTTTTAAATGATGTATAGGGTCAGGTGGGGTAAAGTGGTCAGGCGGGGTAAAGTGGTCATAATTCATAAAAAGGGCTAAAATCCTGACTAATACAGAAATTTGAATAATTTTCTTTAAATTTTAGATTTATTAAGTATTGATCAAAGTTTCTCACTCAAAAAAACATTTTTAGTAACATGTTTGAGCCACTGAGCACTCATTTTGTCTGTCTTTGTTACACCTTGTTCTTTTAACTCTTTAATTAACTTTTCTGCTGCATTTTGTTTATCCCAAATTTTGTTAAATTGGCAGTTCAGAATGCTTTTCACATATCTCAAGAACATATTTTCATTTATAGCTAAGTTATATTTATCACAGATTTTATTTTATAATAGTTTTAGTTACATGGGGTAAAGTGGTCATAGGGTTAGGCTTAACTTATAGATATTTGATCTGAGTTAAATTATTCATTATATACAATGCCAGTTTATTAAATACTAATAATGATTAAAAACTAACTGCAAATATTTATTATTTAATAATAGTTTATAATATGGGGGTTAAAAAAGGTTAGGTTTAATTTTTAATAGGTTCAGAATAGTGAATGAATTAACTAAGTGTAAACCCGAATTGCTTGCAAAGGTTACTCAACTAATTTAACAACCAACACATTAACTACTTTTTCTAATACCTATACTTTATTATATAAGAAAATGGTCCACAAGAAAGTCCTGAAAGAATTTTTAATGTTGATGAGGCTGGAATGGATATGGATAGCCAAAAATAGTCCTGTTTAAAAAATGTTACGCAATGCAATGCATTATATAAAATTCAGAAACCAAAGGAAAGATAATGTTTAGTATTCCTTTTGGTATATCAGCTAGTGGTTATTACATTCTTCCATTCGCAGTTTATGAGTGATTATATATGAATTATGAATAAAGGGTGGTCGTGGAGCATTGTATGAATCATGGAATCTGGATAGATGCAGGATTCTGTACTTGAATCTTGGATGGATCATTTTATTAAATAGATAGTACACCGAAAGCTTACAAAAGCCTACCCTTTTATTTATGATTGTGATGGACATAAATGAATTATGACGCTGTGAAAAATAGCTATCGACAATCACATTATAATACTCTGCCTGCTACCTCATACTAGTCATAGTCTACAACCATTAGATCTAGGTGTGTTTTCCCATTAAAAAAAGCCTGGAAAGGAATTTTAAAGAAACAGTATCAAGAAAGCAGACTGCAAAATATGTAAAAAAAATTAAAATAAGCTACATTGGCAACATTATCTACACTCATTTCAGATGTGAATAGAATTGTTAGACAGTTTTAAAGGAAAAGGAAATGTGTCCAGTCCAAGATCGGAGTAGTATTGACAGAAAAAACACTTGCATTATATCTGCAAAAATAACAAGAGGAATGAGATATTTAAAAGTTGCTTAAATTTCCAAGAGGAAAAAAACAACAAAATATCCCTAGTCAACATTCTCTTTTGAATCCATTTATAATCACTAAAGATGACATCTCAAACCATATCTATCCAACCCGTCCTTGAATGTTGCTAAGATATGAAATGAAGAAATCAATAAAGCAATTTATTGGGAAAAAACATGATTATTTTTCTTAAAGTAGCTATGATTAAAAAAATCCAAATTTGGCAATCATTATACTTCTCCAGAATCAGGTGTGATCAAAATCCTTGAAGAACCAAATTTTAACAACAAACAATTTTAACATTACAAATTTACACTTTAATAAAATAAAATGGCAGATATCTTATTATAAAGGCTGTTTAAAATGTTTGTAAATAATAAAATGTCACTTTTTATTCATTAGTTTATTTTTTTATTACACTTTTTCAATGTGACCACTTTACCCCATGCACTACTCACTTTACCCCACCCCCTGGGGTAAAGTGGTCATAAAAACATGCCTGGAAAAATATGTTATAAAAAGGTGTTACTCCCCAAAAATATTTCTGAAATGGATATGCATGTACTCTAGAGTAATGTAATGTAAAATAACACCCAAAATTTTAGAAAACATCACAGAAATTCTGATGTTTATATCCTCTGAAAGTTTGAAAAGCCTGTTTTTATGACCACTTTCCCCCACCTGACCCTATAACATTTGCTTAGGAGACCATCTACATATTAAAATGAACCCAAACTTCATTTTTTCCATGGTAATACCCAATTTTAACATCTCAAATCTTCGGTTCAAACTATGCCTAGATACCAAATTTCAAGTCATTTGAATGATAAACATTCGAAATTTAGTGCTTCTAATGTTAAATTACATTTTCATATTTGTATTAATATCATCTGAAATTACACTCCTAATGTGCTAATTTTTTTATGTAGCAATAATACTAAAATACCCAAACATAAATACGTTGAATTTGATTTTTTTTTATGATGTGAATTATGAAATTAAATTAATATTCGAAAAAATTATGAATTGCAACCTACAATTTTTTTGATGGATTTAGATTTATTAAGTCCTGCAGTGATCGATGCAGGTTATTATTCTTGGGGCCCATTTTGTGAAAAGTAAAAATTATTTTTGTGAATTTTATTACATTTTTGTGAAAATAACATTTTGTAAAGAAAGTTAAAAGCCAGTTACTCATTCGGACCAAGAATTTATTAACAAAAACTTTTTTAAATCCCCTTGCTAAAGTGTTTGTTTTTCGTGACCTGGTTTTATTTACAAGTTACACATTTTAAAACAGTTTTTATGAAAAAGAATGTTACAAAGGGGCCTGTTTTACTAAAAGGAATTTTGTGAAGGGGCCTGTTTTATTAAGTTCATTTTTGTGAAGGGGCCCATTTTATTAAAGAGATTTTTGTGAAGGGGACCATTTTATTAAATTTATTTTTGTGAAGGGGCCCATTTTATTAAAGAGATTTTTGTGAAAGGGCCTTAAAAAGGCCCCAAATTTTGCCTGGATCGATCCCCGTCCTGCTTTATGGAAATCCAAAATTTCAGATTTTTCTTCCAAGTAGTTTTCAAATTATGCTTAAAAAACCGCAAAATGATGGTTTAAGGGACCGTATATGATAGAAGTGACTAGATATTGTGAAATTTCTTCAGCTATCCTGTAATCTATCAGTCTTCAATGGCTGCTTGAGTGGGCACTTAAGATGCCTTGATAAAGAAGAGGGCTCTCTCGGTCGACAATCAAGTACCGAACTTCAATTTGGATACAGCCCCTAAAATACGCTCGTTTTAAAGTAATTAATTTCTCGGAAACTTATTGTACGAATTGTATAAAAATTTGTTTTTAGGCTATATTAAAGGGAGTAGAGTTCATTTATGCTGTCAGAATTGTGTACTGCTATTGAAAAAAAAAAGTTATGGTTCGTTTTAATATGAAGATGGCCCCTAAGAAAATTTTATATATTTCATTTAAAAGTAGACTTTATTACAAACTAGTGAGTGCCCGTCAAGATTTGACGGTAAATAACTTGAATGTTTCATTAGAAAATTCATGAATATTTAATTAGTTGCAATTAAATTAATTATTGAATGACGAATTACGTGACGAATTTCTATATTGCATAAGTAATTCTTATTTCTTTAAGGCGATAGATGGTGCTGCCAGTCTAACCTATTCAATGAAGTGAAAGAATTTTAAGTTTATAATTTACAACTAATTATGCTTGCTTTTATCAGAAATTTACCTATAAACACCGGGTAGAGAATTTATTTTTACTTATTACGACCTCATTTTTTAGGGTTAGTAAGGGGTGTTTACTTTTTTTCCCCCCACGTCTGTACCTCTTGAAAATGCACATTGTACCACTTTTATTAACTAAAATTACAAATTGTTTTCTGTCACATATCACTTTTATCATCTCAGCTCTTCAATCGTAACGAGTTTGTTTTAAATGAATAAATCTGGAGATAACTTTGACACATGGAATATAGATAGAGATCTTGAAATTTCAGAATTGTGAAATTGTTGATTCCCCTTAAAAAAATTTAAAATGCCATATATCTTAATTTTTTTAAATGGATTCTGTCATATAGTTTTGATGGGATGTCAATTTAGTACAATGAGATGCCAGATGCTTTGTCTGTTAGAACCCTTCCCCCACCCCTTTCTTCACTGCCTCTATTGTCAATATAATATTTATCTTACAAGAAACTCTATTACAATAGAGATGGTAATGTCTCTTCCTGCAGTGAGCCTTTTAAATACAATTCACGGTAGAAGACTCTTCCGGGATACAATTAAAAGATTTTTTTACTTCACTGTAAAAAAAATCTGTAAAGTTACTAAAGGTTTTCGAGGAAACTGCGATTCCTAGAACTTTTTATGTAACGGCAACAACAAAAATTTATGTAACAGATACACTTTTGCACCGAAAATAAAAAAATCTGTAAGGTTACTAAGAATTTTTTAGGAAACTGGGATGCCTAGAACTTTTCATGTAACTGCAACCAGGGTTACAGGGTAAGATTACTGTAATTTTTGCAGATTCATTTGTAAAGCTACAGATTTCTGTAGCTTTACAAAAACTAGTTTTGTAGATTTACAGCTTTTTTTTTGTACAGTTACAGATGAAAGTTTAAGCATGTAACTTTACGTCTGTAGGACTACAGAATTTTTTTTTTTACAGTATTCGACACGTCGCTTTTATCAACTGCACCGACTTTTTAAATTTTCAAGGATTCGGGGTAACATAGAAGATCATGAAGCTTGCTGAAGCTGAAGTCAATCCAAAAGATAGAGGGAGAGCAGAGAACCTCCGATTATTTACTTTACATTTTCAGATCGTTAATCTGTTTCTTCCTAAGGATTTTGTTGTGATATCAAGTTTTGACGAGATATGTATTTCTTAGGATTTTCCTGCCCCATTTGATATTATTCAAAGATCTATTCGCAATTTAGAATATTTTTATGCTATACAATATTTATTGTTTTTCTTTTTCACACTTGTATGTCAAATTTTGTATATGATTTGGATATTCATGGTTGTCATGAATCATCTGCCTACCGCTCACGCATCTCTCTGAACAAAGAACTTGCTTATAAAACAACGCAACGCATTATTTCTTCTCCAAATTAAAAATCAGTAGAACGCTGATTATCCGAACAAGTCGGGAGCGACCCTAGTTCGGATAAGCAAAAGTTCGGATAAATGTACAGACAATTTAAGGGATGTTTCTGACTATGCTAAAACCTTCGCAACTTATCTAAGCTTAGGGCTGGCAGCATCAGTTAGTGCTGGCATGTTCAAAAATTGTTTTGTTTTGTTTTTGGTCTTTTTAATTTTTTTTTTTTTTTACATTTTTATCATTAATTTTTTTTCTCTCTTTTTATCATTTTCTGAACTTTAGATATTATAATTTAAGCAAAAAAACTTTAGAATGTTGCTTGCTTCTACGAAGACATTCTTTTCTCAGTGCTGCCATATCTCTAATTCTCCTAAAAATGTTAGTTGAATAGGATTAGCATTCTTCTGCCGTTCGAGCTATTTCATAGCTGTTTCCAAACATTCAAAGCTTTCGTTATGTGATGGACATGGGTCGTTTTCATTTTCTTCAATTTATTTTTTATTTTGAATTTCATCCTCATTTAAAATTTGATATCCAGGGTCATGTACGTCACTATTTAACCACTCGTTAATTTCATTTTGTTCATAGCTTAGGATTTTTCCCATCTCCTTTATTGTTTTACATTCCCCATTTTCTGATTTACTATCAGTTTTTTTATTTATTTAAAATTTTATTCCAAGTCAATGGATAATTGGGAGTTCGGTTAAAAAAAAAATTGTGAGAAATAGGCTGTTCGAATAATTCGTAGTTCGATTAATTTGAGTTACGATAATCGGTGCTCTACTGTATATAAAAATTGGCTCATAAAGAGATATGACCTTAATCACTGTTGAATACAGAACTTCCTCCAAGGGGAATTTTTATATTTCTATGAAAGTGGGGAGACGGGGACGGGGCGGGGGAGGATTTTGGAATTCCAGAGGAAATTTCCTTTTCGGTCGAAAACTGTATACAGAAAACTGTAACTAAATCGAGAGCTGGATCTTTGCCGGCTTGAGATCATATCTTACCATCTCATATAATTAAATACCTTGCCGTCGCAATCTCAAGACAATGCCTGGATCCGCTTTCGATAGATTATTATACTTAGGCTTTACTTTAAAATCACAAAGGTCGAACATAGAATTCATTCCCATAAAATATGATTACCTGTCTGTTAATCCGTCAGCTTAAGGTATGTGCATACTCTCAAATCGCTGTTTTTCGATTTTTAGGTAGATTTCGTATGAAATACTACCTATTGGAATCGTTCCTATGTTGGAATTTCTGAAACATTTTTGCAGATCTACACCGATCATGACCCCTAGAACCCAAAACCACCCTCAGTAAAAAACTTTATCTATCTATCTATCTATCTATATATATATATATATATATATATATATCACTTTCTTCTGGACACGATAACTTCCGTAATTCTGCACCAATCTCTTCCAAACTGATACATAAAATCAAAGGGCATAAAATCTCGGTCAAGTTCGTTAATGGGCAAAATCGGACCAAGGGGATGGAAATAGGGAGGGGTTTTGTGAAAACCGAAAACCCCCATAACTTCTTAATTTTTGTACATATCAAATCAGTTTAAAGTTTTTATTACTTCAAAAAATAGGGCCAGAATTTTATGTATCACAGATTTTTGATAAAGTTAAAAATGGGCTGAAGGGGCGCAAAAAATAGGGTTTTGGGGAGAAAAAAATTCATAACTTCGTCAATTCTCAAGATATCAATTTCAATTAATTTTATTATAAATCTCCTTAATATTATCTACAACGTTTATATTCACAAGTTTTTGATAGGACCAATTCGTGCCGAAAAAAAAAACGAAAACAAAAAGGGGGTTTGAAGAAGTAAAAAATCCACAACTCCGTCAATTCAAAAGATATAAAATCCCCATGAATTTATCATATATCTTCTTAATATTGTGTACAACATCTATATAGACAAGTTTTGGATAGGACCAATTCTTACAGCAAAAACAAATTAAAAATACATAGCGGTTGTAGAAGAAAATCATCTAAGTAAGGGTGTATTCAAATCCAAACTGCGTATTTTCTGACTCATTTTACAATTCATTTTTGCTCTCAAAGGCTTCCAATTGGTACGTTTTCTTACTCAGAAACTACATAATGTACCGTAATGGTTGATTTTTTGATAGAGGCAGAATATATTTTTAAAAATACTGTTAAAATGGGCATTTTGAACCAAATTTCCCGGAGCGGATTGTGTTTGAAAAATCATTGCATTAAGGATGCACTCAAATCCAAACTGTTTATTTTATGACTCATTTTTAAATTCATTTTTGCTCTCAAACGCATTTAATTGGTAGATTCGCTTATTCAGAAACTATATAATGTACCGCAATGATCGATTTTTTGATAGAGGCAGAATATATTTCAAAAAATCATGTCAAAATGGGCATTTTGAACGGAATTTCCCGAAGCAATTGTGTTATCACTTTCTTCTGGACACGATAACTTCCGCAATTCTGCACAGATCTCTTCCAAACTGATACATAAAATCAAGGGATATAAAATCTCGGTCAAGTTCGTTAATGGGCAAAAGCGGACAAAGGGGATGGAAATAGGGAGGGGTTTTGTGAAAACCGAAAAAAAACCCATAACTTGTTAATTTTTGTACATATCAAATCAGTTTAAAGTTTTTATTACTTCTAAAAATAGCGCCAAAAATTCATGCATCAAAGATTTTTGATAAAATTTAAAATAGGCTCAAGGGGTGCAAAAAATAGGGTTTTGGGGAGAAAAAAATTTCCTTACTTCGTCAATTCTCAAGATATCAAATCCAATAATTTTATTATACATCTCCTTAATATTATCTACAACTTTTATATTCACAAGTTTTTGATAGGACCAATTCGTACTGCATAAAAAAAAAAATTAAAAACGAAAACAAAAAGGGGGGGTTGAAGAAGAAAAATTTTCATAATTCCGTCAATTCACAAGATATAAAATCTCCATGAATTTATCATATATCTTCTTAATATTGTGTTCAACATTTATATAGGCAAGTTTTTGATAGGGCCAATTCTTAAAGCAAAAACAAATTAAAAACACATAGCGGTTGAAGAAAAAAATCATCTTATTAAGGGTGCATTCAAATCCAAACTGTCTGTGTTCTTACCCATTTTTAAATTCATTTTTGCTCTCAAACGCATGCAATTGCTAGATTCTCTTATTCAGAAACTATATAATGTACAGTAATGATCGATTTTTTGATAGGGGCAGAATATATTTCAAAAAATGTTGTCAAAGTGGGCATTTTGAACAGAATTTCCCGAAGCGATTGTGTTAGAAACGAAAAATATTGCCCTACTGAGAAAAATAATTGTTTATTAATCAAGTTTTAATCAATTGAAAGAAAAATAAAACACAGGTCGCTTTAAAATCTTTTCAAAAATCACATCAGCATGTTTCATATTTTTTTTCTATTAAAAATGAATCTGAAAATGTGCCAGAAAATTTCGAGTCGTTGAGTATGGAAAAATATTTTTTTTTAATATTGCCTTAACATGATTCTGATAAAACCAGCTATTTTATAAAAAGGAAATAAAAACTCGTCAAAAGTAGACAGATAAAACTGTTAAAGTGGATTTATATCTAATAATGATTTAGTTTTTGTTGGTGAAATTAGTATACGTAACTTCGAAATCTACCTCTGCCTGTAGGCCGGGCCGGCAGGGATTTTTTTTAATTATTATTATTAGCTTAAATTAAAGTTCAAATATTTAGGATTCCAAAAATACCTTACTTTTGGTTTAGCGATAATTAGAAGCAAAGTTGTAGACCTAAATTTAAATTGAAAATAAACTTTTTGAAACCGGGAGTGACCGGTTATAGAGCCATAGAAATAGAAAGGTAAACAATACATTTTAATATACTTATATATAATATATACACAAATATATAAATACCTACAAATATGGTGGATGTTAAAGTTGTAAACTTTATACATAATTTTTTGTGCTCTATCAAAATCTTAATTTGCGTTCCCTGGAAAACTGTTCTTTTTATTGTGTACGTTTACGAGGAACATTATTTCTTAAAATGTTTTTAAGGTATTGAAATAAAATTTTGTGACATTGTAAAGTTGTATATACTGGTTTAAGAGCTATTTTTATTAAAAAATATTTGTACACAAAATTTGGTATATGTCAGTAAATTTAAGAGGTATTGCAAATTTTTTGCTTCATAATACAGGTAAGAGGTTTGTTAATATATTGCTGGAAAAAAGTGAAATATATTGAATATATTTCGTTACAGAAGGTTTGACATAAACGTAATTCTTTACTAAATATTGCCTAAATTTCAAAAGTTAATTTAAACTCCAATAAAAATTTATCGGAATTCATTGTTTTATTTCCTGTTTTAACTAAAAATACGTGTGTTTGATAAAAATTTCATATTTTTCAAAAAAACAGTGCCCCGAAAGTAGGCACATACCTTAATCAATAGAGAAACTTTTAATCCTATTTTCCCCTTTAGAAAAAGTTAATCTCTTGAGATTAGCAGTTTTTGAACACATACACCTATCAATCCTACTGACGTTATTTTTGACAAAAGAAGTATACGATAATGTTCTTAGAATTAGGAATTAGCTCTTGAGATTTTAGTTTAAGAAGGAATAAAATACTGTGAAAAAAAAATATTTATAACTTTTTATTTATTTTATTTTATTATTCATTACGATAAATTTCTTCCAGCAAAATACAGGTTTGCATTTTTTATATCAGCCATGAAAATTATAGTAACTATTGTTATATCTTTTATGAAATGGAACGCTTCTATTTCCTATATGGGAAATATCTTCAATATTTAGTATATATTAAACTCATGCGTCGGGCCTGATTAACAGAGCCTCTCTCCCCCGACCCCCCACATTCATGTAAAATTTGGAAGGCATTTTTTAGAGCTTAACCCTTTATATACTGAATTGTGAATCCACGAAAAATTTATCTTTTAAAGCATTTTTACGTGAATTGTTCAAACTACATTAGAAGATTTACATAATAATCATTTCAATCATTTAATAAAATTTAGAAGGAATAATTAAACTTGAATTTATAGGGATTGGACGATCAGAACGATTGTCGAGGGAAAAAACTGGTTACCTTGGCAACCGAGCAACTGACGTAAGAACATGACGTCAGCCTTTACAGGTACAATCTTTAAAAACAAACATTCGGAATTCGAACGGTGAAAAGGAAGTATGCTAAGGCGTGTATTATTCTTTGAGTCTAATATTTATTATTCGAAGCGGAGTTAACAAGTTATTCACCTATATTCATTTACGATGTAATTCGTCGTTTTTAAATGACAAGTCAAGAATTCAATCGAAGGTGTTACTAATTTGACCAGCTCAACGGGATTCGAACATTTATAAGTGTATTCAACTAGAATCTACAATATACTTGCGGCTATATCAGTTCTTTGTATTATAATAAAGGTGTGTCGTGTTATATATCCAGCTGCTCCTTTATTGTAAGTGTCTGTCTGAATTTCTGGGAAAATGGGGTAAGTAACGAAAATTTAAATTTAATTCTAACTTCTAAACAAAATCACAGTTTTTGTTTTAAAATCGAATCGTGAATTGAATTCTGTTAAGTCGTATTCTTTCGTCAGATTATTCATATTTCTTTTCCTTAGTTTAAATTCGAGCTATTCAAAATTAATCCGTAACCTATGCTATCCATAAATTTTGGTCCGTACCGAGCCTGAGCTACGATGGAATCTGTTCTCAAGTCGTAGCTGTCAATTAATTTATCTGTGCTAGATGTAACGTAAAAAAAAAAAAAAAAAAAGTAAAAACGGTTGTGTTTATTTATTCAATTCTTGTTTTTTTTTTATATTTTGTATATTATGGTGCATTTTGTATGAGATTGTGTAATTTTCGTATTTTTATGTTATTCATTTCTTATATTGTTTATTTGTAATTATTAAAAATGACTAAACAAACTAAACAGGAGCTGTATTTTGAGCGAATTTGTAAGGAAATAGATGTAATTAAGGTTAAAGTTCAAAATGCGAATTCAGATGAGCATGCAAAAATTAAAGTTTTGAAATCGAAAATATCTTCTTATGAAAATACTCTTGCGCAAGCATTTGATAAACTTTCGCCGAAAGAAAATAATGAGAATTTGGATACTTTTTTGAAGTATCAGGGAATTATTTGTGATTTGTTAGTCGATTTAGAAGAGAAAACCACAGTTGATTCTCCGACGGAAATTCGTGTAGAAACTCAAAATAAACAGAATTATTCGCAAGTTAAATTGCCCAAATTCGATCTTCCCCATTTTTACGGCGATTCGGAACAATGGATTTCGTTTAAAGAATTATTTCAGTCTACGATTTTGGGGAATGAAAAGTTATCTGATATTGAGAAATTACAATATTTACATTCATCTGTTCGCGGAAATGCCGCAAAATTAATTCGAGGATTTTCTTTAAAAGCAGAAAATTTAGTTCAGTGTTGGGATTTGTTAAATCAAAGATATGAAAATAAAAGACAGTTGGCTTTAAGTCAAATAAATAAAATATTTTCGATAAAGATTATTAAAGCTAGTAATTCAGAATCCTTGTTAGAATTGCTAGATACAAGTAATGAAGCAATTCGGAATTTGAAAATTTTGGGATTAGAATCTAATGCTTTGAGTGATTTAATGTTAATAAATTTTATGTTCAATAAATTAGATCAGCCTCTCAAACAAAGATGGGAATTGTTGTTAGACAATGATAAAATACCGGATATGGATTTATTTCGAAAATTTATTGAGCGGGAAGCTAGAAGTGTAGAGGAGTCAAAATGCACTAAAGTAGAGTCTAAATTCAATTTCGCAAAAAAGCCTCTAGATGCTAGTCGAGTCAAAACCAACGTAATGAACAGCGCGTTTGTTAGGAATGGTAATAACTGCCTATTATGTAATGAAAGCCATGCGTTATTCAAATGTCCGTTATTTAATTCAAAACCAGTGAAGGAGAGGTGGAAAATCGTTCATTTAAACAAATTATGTGAAAATTGTCTTAGACAAAACCATCAAGTAGGGCAGTGTAGAATTAATGCTAAATGCAAAAATTGTTCCCAAATGCATCATACATTATTACATGTGTATACGACTAGTCAAACTAATAGAGAGTTTGTTAATGATAATGCACCAGAAATTTCTGTTTCTAATAGTGCGCAGTGTCATTCATCTTTGCAGAATTATAATGTTCTATTATCTACCGCTCTTATTAATGTAAAATCTAGCACAGGTAATGTTTTTCAGTGCAGAGCACTTATTGACAATGCTTCTCAAAATTCTTTAATCTCAAAAAATTGTGTAGAAAGGTTGAAGTTGCCTGTTGGCAGAACGAACCATAGGCTTGTAGGTATAAATGGCATTTCGGCTGAAACCTGCCTAAATTTCACTGAATTTAATTACTCGCCATATTTTGAAAATAATTACAATTCCTTAAAAGCCCTTGTAGTTAATCAGGTTACTACCCCACTCCCTAACTTCAGGCTTGAAAGGCATTCATGGCCGCACATGGCAAACTTACAGCTGGCGGATCCTGAGTTTTATATCTCCAAGTCAATCGACATTCTGCTAGGAGCAGATGTTTTTGCACATCTGTTATTAGGGTCACCCATTTTTGGACAATCTGGTGAACCCGTTGCAATCCCAACTCAACTAGGATATATTCTAAGTGGTCCAGTACCCTATTCGTCTAAACCGGCCACGACCGTGGTCTGCCATTCCGTAGACATGACTGATTTTTTCAACTCAGAGTCTGTTCCTCATGCTAAGGAGTTTATTAAATCGGATGCAGCTAAAGAACTGTATCACAATTCAATTCGGCAACATAAAGAAGTTTGTGATGAGGAAAAAACTAATTTTCCTGTCGCTGCCAGTATAGCAAAAGATGATAGTTTGCCACATTCTTTAAAGACAAATAACTTAACCCATTCTTTCAATCCGATTTCATCTGAAAGTTTTCTAGGGTTAGAGTGGAACCGGGAAACAGATTCCCTGCGTGTACAAGTTGTAGAAAAACCTACAGTAAAGACTAAAAGTCAATTATTATCCGTAATCGCTGGCATTTTTGATCCTTTGGGTCTTTTGTCACCTTCCACTGTTATTTTGAAAATGTTATTGAAAGAAGTGTGGAAGGCAGACTTGAAGTGGGATGATCCTCTTCCCTCAGATATTCTAGAAACGTGGAATAGATTCTATTCTGAAATAAATGCTTTTAATTCTATGCACATTCCCCGATTTATGAATTTCAGCACATCATCACCTTTCGAACTCCATGGGTTCTGTGATGCCTCTAGACGTGCATACGCTGCGGTTGTCTATATAAAAACCTTTAATCCTGTCACGGTAATGCTAGTTGCTGCTAAAACAAGAATAGCGCCCACCAGTGCAATAACATTGCCAAGGTTAGAGTTATCTTCAGCTCTTTTGCTAGCAAACCTTATTCAAGTTGTGCAAGATGCATTACCTAACGCTATCCACAAAACATTCTTGTGGACCGATTCGACCATTACATTAAGCTGGATTGTGAAACCTCCAACCAAAGGCAATCAATTCGTGCTTCACCGTGCCAATAAAATCAGAGATTTGACCTCAATTGAACATTGGCATCATATTCCTGGTAAACATAATCCAGCCGATTGTGCAACACGGGGTCTATATCCCTATCAGTTAAAAGATTGCGACTGTTGGTGGTCTGGGCCTACTTGGCTCTACAAGTCTTCTAATCCTTTCGTTGATGATCTATCTCCAACTTCAAACTTAGCAGTTGAGTCTTTACCCACCGAAAGTTCTTGTTTAATAAATCAACTAGACAACGATATAGACATTCTTACCAGATTTTCTTCATATACAAAAGTAATCCGAGTAGTTGCTTGGATTCAAAGATTCGCCTACAACACAAAATTCCATTTAAAAAGGAAAGGGCCATTAAATGCAGTTGAACTTAACAACGCTTGTAAAACTGTCGTCAAGTGCTTACAACAGTCAGCCTTTTCTGATGAAATTAATCTACTTAAACAACACAAACCACTACCAACATCCAGTAAATTGCTTTCTTTAAACATCTTTCTCGACGCAGATAATATTTTGAGAGTTGGTGGACGCCTCAGCAAACACACCACCATGTCATTCGATTCCAAACATCCAATGCTCATCCCTAAAACCCATCCCTTAACAGAAGCTATTATCAGGTACTTCCATCTCTATAGTCTGCATGCGGGTCCTGATCAAGTTCTTTCCTTAATTCGTCAAAAATTTTGGATTCCAGATGGCAGATCAACAGTTAAGAAAGAATTAAGAAAGTGTATCCGTTGCATTCGAATATCTGCCCAACCGCTTACTCAAATCATGGGTGACTTGCCCTCTTCACGAATTAATCCTTGTAGAGCGTTCCAGCGCACAGGGATTGATTTTGCAGGACCAATCAATACAAAATGCCAACACAAACGAAAGTCAACTATATTTAAATCCTATATCTGTCTTTTTATATGCATGTGCACCAAAGCAGTACACATTGAATTAGTTTCAGAACTTACCACCGAAGCCTTTATATGCACTTTACAGCGTTTCATATCACGCCGAGGACATCCAACAGACATTTATTCTGATAACGGTAAAACATTCGTTGGTGCAGCCTCATATCTTAAAAAACTGTTCCTAATTCTCAAAGAATCAAAAGTCCAAGACTTTTGCGCACAACGCCAAATTATTTGGCATTTCATACCTCCTTATGGTCCAAACTTTGGAGGATTATGGGAGTCTTCCATAAAGCTAGCCAAACGTCATCTAACCAAAGCATGCCAAGGTACTCTTATGACTTTTGAGGAACTATCCACAACCCTATGCCTTATTGAAGCATGTATAAATTCTCGTCCACTTATTCCTTTATCAACTGACCCTAATGACTTATCCGTTTTAACTCCAGGACATTTCCTTATTGGGGATCCATTACTTGCTTTACCTGACATGTCATCTCATATTAATCCATGTATTAGTCTCTCTTCCAGGTGGAAACAGTGTATCAAGATTCGAGATAATTTCTGGCACCGCTGGACTAAAGATTATCTCCAAACATTGTCCTTAAGGCATAAATGGAAAAAGGGCAATCATATTATCAAGATTGGTCAACTAGCCTTGGTAAAAGAATCTTCAATTCATCCAACTCATTGGAAATTAGCCGTGGTCGAAAACATCCATCCTGGTGCTGACGGTGTGGTCAGAGTTGTGACTATCCGTACCGGTGAAGGTACATTCAAGCGTCCGATTCAGCAGATTGCTGCTTTACCTGAAGTCCACGCCGGCCCCCCGGAGGTTATGGACGATCAGAACGATTGTCGAGGGAAAAAACTGGTTACCTTGGCAACCGAGCAACTGACGTAAGAACATGACGTCAGCCTTTACAGGTACAATCTTTAAAAACAAACATTCGGAATTCGAACGGTGAAAAGGAAGTATGCTAAGGCGTGTATTATTCTTTGAGTCTAATATTTATTATTCGAAGCGGAGTTAACAAGTTATTCACCTATATTCATTTACGATGTAATTCGTCGTTTTTAAATGACAAGTCAAGAATTCAATCGAAGGTGTTACTAATTTGACCAGCTCAACGGGATTCGAACATTTATAAGTGTATTCAACTAGAATCTACAATATACTTGCGGCTATATCAGTTCTTTGTATTATAATAAAGGTGTGTCGTGTTATATATCCAGCTGCTCCTTTATTGTAAGTGTCTGTCTGAATTTCTGGGAAAATGGGGTAAGTAACGAAAATTTAAATTTAATTCTAACTTCTAAACAAAATCACAGTTTTTGTTTTAAAATCGAATCGTGAATTGAATTCTGTTAAGTCGTATTCTTTCGTCAGATTATTCATATTTCTTTTCCTTAGTTTAAATTCGAGCTATTCAAAATTAATCCGTAACCTATGCTATCCAGGGATTTTGTGCATTATTTATAACCCTACTCAAATCTTTTGTTTTAAATATTTTTCTTGGTATTTTGTAGGATTAGGAAATGTACCAATATAATGTTCTTACAAGAGAAATATAGAAATATTTCCGAATTGAAAAATCCCCCCCACCCACCCACCCACCCAACGCCAAGAAAGCTGAAAAGATGCAAAAGCAAACGAAATCATCCTTTTATAAATACTTTTTTTTTAAACCAATAATGTTTTTGGAACAAGATAAGGTAATGTATCTATAACTCATTCTAAACTGTATTGCAACTAATCGATGTATTAAATTAATTTTATAACAAGTCATTTTAATGCTACTTATAAGTACCGTCAGTAGATATAGGGTTAAAAGGTAACACTAACTACAACGTCTGTGAAATCACTGATTTTTTATATGTTTTTAACAATACATCAGAAGGAAAATTGTTTTTTAGGTATTTATCATATTAATCTTTAATATTATTAACTTATATGTATATTTGAATTATCACTAAATATGAAAATGGTGGCACTAAAGCTGTAGCAGCAAATGTAGCCCACCGAGGCTTGCAGCACAGCTGCTCCCCATTTGAATCTGGAACAAAAATGCTTCTTTCTGTCAACCTATATCCAATATTCAGAAGTACGCAGAATCATTAAAAAATAGGAATATTTGTAAAAATGGCAAATACGGGGTAGGATTTTTCTCATAAAAATTTGGCTTTGTACATTGATTAAAAAAAATAAAATATCCGATGAAAATTATTAAAATTGTGCGATGCCGCAAGCTAACTTCAAATACATGTTTCAAAGCATTGGGTACATGTTTCATAAATATATGTCTTTAAATGAAATAAAATGTATATTAATGATGTTAAGGATTGATATAATAAATAGTTTCAAACAAATTTTCTATTTCAATGTATAATTTTCTCGAAAAAAATCAGTGATGTTTCAAGCGTCGTAGATAGTGTTATAGTAGGTAGCGGAAGACTTATTTCCAGCAATTATCGATCATAGTTAGATCTGTAACTAAATTCTTTTGTGCGCACTGTAAATGAACGATAAATGCTACGCACTCCGCACTCTATAGAAAACATGTTGTAGTGCAGCTCAGAGCTTCTGTTTAATTTCATTATCTTTGAAGTTTCACATCATTAAAATGCACCGTAAACGATTTCTCCGCGTAGCTCATAATGTAATGGAATTCTTTTGTGCGTCTCTGTAAACGAACTATAACCGTATATGCTCGTATATAAGTCGAGCCCCCCAATTCTTAAGCAAAATTCATAAATAAATTGAATTTTCGTGTATAAGCCGAACCACATTTCTGGTAATATATTCAGAAATAATTTGTAATAGAGGATAAAAAAAAAAAAAATCATTAAATAAGTAAATTTTTCTTTCTACGTTTCTAATCAGATTAAAAAAAAAAAAAAAAAATCAATGTTTTAAAACTATAATTATGTACAGCCGAAGAAACTTAAACTACATTGTATTTTGAAACATATTCACATCAATTTATTGATACTTAAGAGGCTACTTCAGTCAGGCGAAAAGACCCGTTCGCTAATGCTAATCCTATGGAAGAAATTTATAAGGATATCTGGGTTGCATTTCAATATTTTTAAATGATTTTTTTTTTTTTTTTTTTTTGCATTAGGTAACTGATCTGTACAAAGGTCGTTTTTTAATTTTTCGATTTTGTTTACAGATATTTTTTATGGGGACACTTTCATTTTCGGAACCGGTTTCGAAAGTGAAAACATCCTTATAAAAAATATCTGCAATCAAAATCGAAAAAGTAAAAAACGGCCTGCATACAGACCGATCTCAACTATTCAGTGCAAAAGAAATCATTTAAAAATATTGAAATGCAACCGAGATATCCTTATAAATTTCTTCCATTGGATTAGCATTAGCGAATGAGTTTTTTCACCTGACTGAAGTAGCCTCTTAAAAGAAAAAATTCTTTCAAAAACCCATCCAAGCCTTTTTTACAAGGGTAGACAGCTAAAATATAGTACGTCTTTGTACTGTAGGACTTTTAGATGGGATATCTAGAAGCATTCTCAAGTTGAACTCTTTTCAAAAAGGGGATTAAAATGCTGAAAGAATGCCCCTGTATTGAAGGGAATTTTATCCCAAGAGAAAATGGGTGCAAAATAAATGCAGTGACATTATTCTTGAGTTATTATTTGCCAATCACAGGGAAATGACCATTGTCCACTTTTATGTCTCACTAAACTAGACCTATATGTAATTACTTAAGGTGTCTCAGGACTCTTAAAGCTTTAAAATTTTCGAAATTTTAATTTTTTTAGATGTTAAACCCCTATCTTTTCTGAACATTTTGACATAATGTTTTCCTTGAAATTCCTATTAGAACTGAAGTTATGGCTTTTACATTTATACACGTTCAATTGCTGAAGCGTCGTTTCGGAAACTTTGAAGCTATTTTTCTCCAAATGACGTTTTTGGGCATAACGCGCACGATATCTCAAAAACTTATGAATATTTTTTCATAAAATTTTCAAAACATATGTTTCATGTTAGTCTGCATAAACTGAACCTAAAATTTCCTTTTTATTGTTCAAAACAATATTGTTTTAGGTGATTATGCTTTTGAAATTGTCTTAATTTTTCATTAGCTAAATACAACTTTGTATTAAAAATATAAAAAAGCTTTAAATACAAATTTATTTAGGTTCAGGGTAATTATTACATTCTGAAGTATTTAATTCTAGTTGCAATACTTATTTTGTAATCGTGCGCGTAAGGTGTTTATGCCGATTTTTTGCTCGTCAAATGTCTAACAGTTTGGAGCCCCCTGTAAATGCTAATTCTGTATCTTATAATTTTTTAAATACATGAAATTAAAGAACATACTTATATATTTTATTCCAATTAAAATTGTGTCTTAAAATCAAATACATTTTAAGATATTAAATGTTGAAAATGGTCTTTTTTTTCATTTTTTCCAATTTTAAGAGTCCTGAGACCCCTTAAAAGACTTGCCCATTTGCCGATTATCTGCGAAAAGTTTACCATTTTTTTACTTACTTGTGTAGTCGACCCCCCATTTTCAACTCCCAAATTTTGTCTAAAATTCTTCGACTTATACATGAGTATATACGGTAAATGCTACTTATTCTATACTCCTGAGAAAGCATGTTGTCGTCCACCTCAGTGAATCATGTTAATCTCACTGTGTTTGAAATATCGTCGTCACATTAATAAAGTGCCTGTAATCGATTTTCTCCCATAGACCCTAATGTAACGGAATTCTTTTGTTGTCCCAGTAAACGAAGTATAAATTTTGCGCGTTTAATTTTCAATACCGAACATTTTTTAATAACCCTCAGTAACATAAAAATTGCACGGCGAACTGAGTATATTTACGAGAATTAGAGCACAGACTAGGCCCTGATTACCGAATAGACATGAGAAGCACGTGCTTCCCTTAGAAAATTTTCAAGGGACGAGAAATTGAGAAAATAGGAGGCCCCAAATTTTATATTGAATTAATACAATTCCAAATTACTAATTTCTTTTCAAATTATTAACTCATCATTTATATACAGTCCGTCTCATAAATATAAAGACACAGATGTTTTTGAAATTACATTTTGTTAATTCAGTTAAAAGAAATTAAATTTTATACCTCATATTAAGAACACTAAAAAGAATCTCTTATAGGGGTTTAAATAAAATAATTTCGTCTCGAATAATAAAAATAATAAATTACGCTGTCTCATAAATATAAAGACAAACTTGAAACTGCTTCATATGCAATTTATTTCGAATGCGCGCGTACAGAATTAATGCGCACGCGCAGAAATACACTTTAACTTACACAAACGAGCAAAGTTGTTTGACTTGTTTCAATTGCAAAGATGAGGTGGAACATTGAAATTTCTAAAGATGAAATTTGTAAAATACGTGAATTTAAAGCTAATGGCTTAACAGTTTGTCAAATATGTAAAAAAACTGGGAGAATCAGAGCTGCACTTTATAAAATTTTATCAAAAACTTGCAATTTATATTCGAGAAAACGATCTGGCAGATTCGAGAAAAACTAGTGAAAGACTCGATCGCAAGATCATGCAACTTGTTTCGTCGCAAAAAATGTCACTCCGATAAGTTTCTCAACGAGTTTATGGTATGGTCCCAAAGGATACAGTACATCATCGTATTAAAGAAAGAAAAAACATTGCATGCCGACATACGTGCAGATTTTCTTTACTGAAAAATGAACACAAAGAAGGGAGGTTAATCGGGGTTAAACTTCATATCATTGGAAGGACGAATGGATGCAACACATTTTTTCAGATGAAAAGAGATTTAACTTGGATGGCCCAGATGGTTGGAATTCTTACTCGCACGATTTAATACGCTAATCTCGAACCTTCTTCAGTAGGCAGGAAGGGGGAGGTTCTGTTATGGTGTGGGGTGCCTTCTCTTTTAATGGAACTATAGATATTGCTTCTCTGGAAGGTAAACAGACATCTAAAGAGCATATCGAACTGCTTGATAGTCAGTTGTTGCCAATTGCTGAAACTCTTGGTGGTCGGAATTATTGTACCATCAGGGTAATGCATCGATTCACACATCAAGACTCACAAAAAATGGTTTGTCGTTAGCAATGTTCATGTCACGTCACGGTGTGGCCCGCACGTAACCCTGATTTAAATCCAGTTAAGAATCTTTGTGGCACTCTCGTTCGCAGTGTATATGCATCTGGAAGACAATTTTCAAACGCCCTTGAGTTGAAAAAAGAAATCGAACGAAGTTGGTTTGAAATAAAGCCAAAATAGTTATACAACTTAATAAAAAGCATACCAGCTAAATGTTTCCTGTCATTAATAAGAATGGATTATTTATTGGACGGTAATTCAAAAGTATGCAAAATGTCTTTATGAGACAGCAAATTTATTTACATTTATCAATTTTCGAGTTTAAATTATTTAATTCTAATTTAATTTACTGTAAAATGTTTTCTTGGCACATACTTTTCGTTATATGCATAAATATAATTTTGAATACTGAATTATTAAAATATTATTTCGAAAATATCAGTGTCTTTATATTTATGAGACGCGCTGTATATATATATTGTGGTTAATCTAATAACATTAATATTTATTTAATATTTTTGTGAATATTGATATAGATAATATGGTATTACTTATTTATTAGGATGTTGGGTAAAGCAGATGGTAAAATTTGAAAGCTTTAGCTTCAATACGGTTACCTTGCTACCTTTATTTAAATACATGGAAATATTAATTACTAGGGTTATGATATCAAATTACAACTAAATATAATTATATAAATGGACAGTTAAATGAATAATAATTATATAATAAGCTAAAGAATGTTAAAAATAGTATGGCGCGAAATGAAATGGAGGTGGGAACGGTAGAAGGCAATGATTTATTTATTCAATTAATAAAAAAAAAATTGAAAGTCTTTTATCTTTTTTTATTCTATTTTAACTATCTGATATTGTAAAAGAAATACATAGATTTTGAAATTAGATCAAACTAATTTTATTTTAGCATACTAGATGGCAGCACCAAAAATTTAATTTGTATTATGTCTATTGCTTTAGTTAGTGAAACATTCTTTCATTTTTCTTTTAACACCAGGTGGCACTAATGCTAGTTAAAGGCAATAATTTAGATTAATAGTTTTGGGAATTTTTTACTTTAGTTAGGTAAATTTAAAAGTGTTTATAGGTATTTTAAATACTAATATTGTAATGATTTTCTATTTATATTAATCAATTGCATTTATCAAGGTATTTCAAAATGGATTAACTGCAACCATTAGGTATTTATATCTATGTTAACTTAACTGTAAAAATAACCTTAAAGTTATAGCGGTAATGGATAACATGTGCAGTTGTGTATCTAGATTAAATAAAAATGGGGTTGTATTGGTAAGTTGTGTGTTTTTACTATATTTCATTGATATAAATTAATTATTTAAAAGCTGTATTTTTTACATTTCGTGGCATTTAATATTATTATGTTTTCATTTTGCATCCATTCTTTTGGTCATGTAGTCGTTTGGGTACAGGGGGAAAGTTTTCAGCTTTGAGCTTTTTTTCTCACAGAAAACGACTATTTTTCTTATATATTTAAATTCTGTACTCTTGATAACGTAATTCAATATATATGCTTTTCAATTTTTATCGGTATCCATATTTTTCTTTTTTTTTCTTCCCTATTAATACTCGTAAGATAGTACAGGGTCTTTACTTTGTACTTTACAGCTGGTATATACTATGTTTTTGGAATCCATGTTATGTGTGTTGGGGGGTACTGCATTTGTTATTGTCATTTCATTCACGATATCACAGTTTTTGATGGTGGTCGGTAATGTTTATTTAATGGTTTTGTGTTATTAAGCTCATTTTTGTGAAGGGGCCTATTTTATAAAATTTATTTTTGTGAAGGAGCCCATTTTATTAAATTTGTTTTTGTGAAGGGGCCTATTTTATTAAATATATTTTCGTGAAAGGGCCCTAATTAGGCCCCAAATTTTGCCTGGATCGACCCCTGTATACTATTTGAAAAGTGTTTCATAAAAATACAGTTCATAACGAAATAATTTTTCATAATAGATCTGTTTCAACCACATGATCATAATTCTCTAGTTTCTCCTACAAACCAAAGTTGTCAATTTATCAGGCAATATTATCGTCCAACCAACCAAAGTCGTCAATTTATCAGGCAACATTATCGTGCAATCAATCAAAATCGAGAAAATTTAATAATGTAATATTTGTAGTAATTTTAATAATATTTGTAATTGTAGCATTGGTGTGTTTCCGGGTATGTCAAATTTAGGAAAGTGTTCTCGAATGAAAGAGGAGCCTCGAAATGACACCGTGCTTCCCATAGCTTCAGAGATTAATCGGGCCCTGGCACAGACAAGCAGACAAACCGAATTCATAAACACTTTTCAACTTTGTTGGAAAGTATTAAGGCTGTTCTCAAATCCAAAAGAAGTTTTAATTTATTTTTGTTCGGAAATGCATGAAACTAGCAGGTGTTGTTGTTCAGAAACTACGTCATCTTCTCATCAAGCTGTTTTTTCCCGTTTTTTTTTTTTTTTTTTTTTTTTTTTTGCAAACGCAATAGATCTTTCAGAAAATAGTGTCAAAGTGGGCCTTTTGAACCAAATTTCTGCGCGAAAGGAGCAAAAACGCTCAAAAAAGGGCGAAAAACGTGTTCGTCACGTGATCAAAATCGCTTATAACTCACTAGGTAATTTATTGATCTAAAAATGGAACACACCGTTCGATTCCAGATTGCTTCCATGGTCAGGCCTTCCTATTTTATATCTTTCCGTTAAAAAATGAATTTGTAAATGTGTCATAACGTTTTGCACTAGTTGAGCAGAGCAATTGAGAACAGCCTTAAAAAGGGATATGCTGTTTCATCTGCTTTTTTTCTTCAATCGAATAGGAGATTCATTAATTCTAATACATATGTATATATGCTGTAAATGGCTTTTGTTAACAATTCTTGCATGTTGATCCATTTTAATTTTAATTTTTTCTTTAGATTGAATATTTCTGACACTGATAATTGTGGTAGTGATTCCATGGCAGGAGATGTAATGAATCTAGTGAAACATGCTTTCTTCCGCTGCAAAAGCCGAAAAAGCTACAAACGAGTCTTCTTAGCTGCGACTGCAATACAAGCCATTTCATTTCAGGCAAGAAATCAACTCAACTTGTCTGAGGAATGCCTCAGTTGTCTAAGGATGTACTTCGAGGCCACTCCTGATCCTTTAATCTCCATCTTTGAAGTGAGGAATCTTTTATATGCATGTCTTTTTCTTGTCAAGAAATTGCGTCTCGTTGAAAACTATTATCAGACGTTCGAAAAGCTGATGCCAGAATGTCCTGAGAAATTGCAACCTCGAAAACTCACTGATCTAACTCGCTGCCAAATTAGAAAAAATCTCAGTCAGTCTAATCTTCCTCTACCTGCAGCAGTAGAAAAACTTAGTTTGCCAAAAAGGTTGCAGAACTTTGTTGTGGGTGATTGGATTGACATTTCAACTAAAAGCATAAATGTTTCTTCACAGGAAGCTGTAAAAAGATCGAAAGTACCGGGACAGATCTTAAAACGACAAAAGTTATGCTACTGAAAAGGTTGAGGTATTCCAAGGTGCATACAGTTCTACCGCAATTTCAGAATAGAAATTTTCTTCTTATTTAACTGCAGGAAAATATTAGATATCCTGCAACTAATCGCAGAAAGATTTCTAATATTAAGAAAACATATAAGACCAAGATTTCTAATTTGAAATAGTGGTGATATACGTCTTGGAAATTCTAAGCAGCGTGTGCATCTTGTCTTAAGCCTTTATATCCTGACGGAACTTATAAGTACCATTAAATAAAATTAAATGTAAAATTTATTTAATTCGTCTACTAATAAAAGTACAGTAAAACTGCCCTAAAGCGACCACGTACCGTTCCAATAAAAATTGGTCGCTTCGAGAGGTGGTCTCTTAATGGAGGTCATATTTAAATCTAGATTTTAGTTGTTGAAAAATGGTAACAATGTTACTAAAATTTATTTTTCACATTAGGAAAAAAAATAAAATTTAAGTATCAAAATAAAAGTTAATTCCATAAGTTAATTACTGCAGAGTTTAAAAATGAATACATTGAGCTTTGCTTTAATTTTACAGTTTTATATTTTATAATTTTTATTTCCAAGTCCTTTCGAAGTTCAGTAAATAAATGCATTTTTTTGTGGACGGGAACAAATAATGACGATTTCATTACTTTATCTATTTCTTTGAGAGTTTTCTAACAGAGTAGGGCAGAGGAGTTTATTGACCGTCATCCTTAATTTGTAATCAGAGTTAAATTTATTGCCTAAAAAAGCACGAAGGGGTTTAAACACTTAAAAGTTGCCCGTATATTAAAAAAAAAAAGAAAAAAAATACCTAAACTTAGTTTAGAAGTTTGATGAATAATGCATTCTCCGGAATTATTTTTTTAATAAAACCTTCTTCAAGCGACCAGGAAAAAACGGAATTTATTTCATTTTCTTCAAAGAAATCGGTCTCTTATGGAGGGAGTTCAACTGGGATGGTCTCTGAATGGAGGTGAAATTAGTACTGAGCTTATGGGAATAAATTTCGTTCCATGAAAAAATGGTCGTTCAGGGAGGTGGTCGCCCAGGGAAGTTTCACTGTAGATTGCACTTTTCATACAAAATAATTTGTTCAATCCTATTTAGACAGCAGAGTGAAACGGTCGAAGCTGAATATTTTTTTAATGTGGTTAATTTCTCAACCATTTACCTAGGTGTAGCTTTTATCGTATTAAAAAATGTTATACAAAAGAGTTGCAAGTACGAAACACCTCTGTGTTACAGATAGGATGATTACAATACGTTTATTTACACTGTTCATATAAGAATTGTGAAATTTCCATAACAGAATTTTTTTTTTAATTAATCTAATTATTCTTGTAAATATTTTGCAAAAAGAGTCCTGAATACCAACTTATTAAATCAGTATTAATTAAAATAAACCGTCCAAGTGCGAGTAATATTCGCGTTCAGAGGGTTCCGTGCAACAAATATGTGAATTATTAACTGTATTATTAAACTAGTTGGATGTGCCAATCCCAAAACTTTCTTCTATCTTATACATCTTAATATTTCAAAAACTAGTTACACATGATAATATTTCAATATTATGAGTTCAATACTATACCAACTTTGATTTTCATCCTAAATTTCTGCTTCAGTCAATTAAACGAACTAAAAACGAGTTAATCTATATCATGATATTTGCTAAAATTAATAGTTTTTGCTTATTCTGTTGTTATGAGATGTTTGGGAATAGCCGGCTTAGCAGGAAGCGAGTTCCCGCCTTTGCACGAGCCGCCGATGGACAACAGAACTACAAAAAATCAAGAAAAGTATACAAAAATTGATATCACAGAACCCCGTTACTGTGCAATATTTCCAAATTCAAGGAGAACCTGTTGTCCAAAGCCAAAAATATGCACAAAAAATTAGGTTCAATTGTATGCATAACTTCATACACTTTTCGATTGTACAATAATGAAAATGCACAGAGATCGCAATTATAGCGCCCCTTCTGGCGGAATTTTTTTAAGTTCAGGGATGACTTGCTTGCCATAGCCAGAAACATACACAAACAATTTGGTTCAATTATATACATAACTCCATACACTTTTCGATGGTACAATAATGAAAATGGTACAGACATCGCAATTATAGCCCCCCCTTCAGGCGGAATTTTTCCAAATTCAAGGAGGACCTTCGTGCCATGACCAAGAACAAACACAAAAAATTTGGCTCAATTCTATGCATAACTTCATACACTTTTCGATGGTACGATATTCAAAATGACACAAAAATTGCTATTACAGCGCCCACTACCGGCGATTTTTTTCCAAATTAAGGAAGGACCTGCTTGCCATAGCCAAGAACTTAAAGTAAAAATTTGGCTCAATTCTATGCGTAACTTCATACACTTTTGGATGGTACAATATTCAAAATTGCACAAAAATCACTATTACAGCGCCCCCTACCGGCGAATTTTTTCCAAATGCAGAAAGGACCTACTTGCCATATCCGAAAACTTAAAATAAAATTTGGTTCAATTCGATGCATAACTTCATACACTTTTGGATGGTACAATATTCAAAATCGCACAAAAATCGCTGTTACAGCGCCCCCTACCAGCAAATTTTTTCCAAATTCAGGGAGGACCTACTGCCCATATACGAAAACTTAATATAAAAATTTGGTTCAATTCTATGCATAACTTCATACACTTTTGAATGGTACAATATTCAAAATCGCACAAAAATCGCTGTTACAGCGCCCCCTACCGGCGAATTTTTCCCAAATGCATGGAGGATCTACTTGCCATATCCGAAAACTTAATATAAAAATTTGGTTCAATTCGATGCATAACTTCATACACTTTTGGATGGTACAATATTCAAAATCGCACAAAAATTGATATTATAGCGCCCCCTGCCGGCGAATTTTTCCAAATTCAAGGAGGACCTTCGTGCCATGACCAAGAACAAACACAAAAAATTTGGCTCAATTCTATGCATAACTTCATACACTTTTCGATGGTACGATATTCAAAATGACACAAAAATCGCTAATACAGCGCCCACTACCGGCGATTTTTTTCCAAATTAAGGAAGGACCTGCTTGCCATAGCCAAGAACTTAAAGTAAAAAATTGGTTCAATTCTATGCGTAACTTCATACACTTTTGGATGGTACAATATTCAAAATCGCACAAAAATCACTATTACAGCGCCCCCTACCGGCGAATTTTTTCCAAATGCAGGAAGGACCTACTTGCCATATCCGAAAACTTAAAATAAAAATTTGGTTCAATTCGATGCATAACTTCATACACTTTTGGATGGTACAATATTCAAAATCGCACAAAAATCGCTGTTACAGCGCCCCCTACCAGCAAATTTTTTCCAAATTCAGGGAGGACCTACTGACCATATACGAAAACTTAATATAAAAATTTGGTTCAATTCTATGCATAACTTCATACACTTTTGGATGGTACAATATTCAAAATCGCACAAAAATCGCTGTTACAGCGCCCCCTACCGGCGAAATTTTCCCAAATGCATGGAGGATCTGCTTTCCATAGCCAAAAACTTAAAATAAAAATTTGGTTCAATTCTATGCATAACTTCATACACTTTTTGATGGTACAATGGCGACAGACAGACGGACAGACGGACAGACGGACGGACGGACAGACGGACAGACGGACACACAGACAGACAGACATTTTCTATAAACATGTTTTTTGGGATCTCTGACCCCTAAAACGTGTAAATCCGTCGAAAACCGGAAGTCGAAAAAAATTTCGATTACAATACTTTCTTCTATCGAAGATAGAAGAAAGTAAAAATCGTTACTAAAAGAAAAATAAGACTTTGTAAAAAACTATACAACGTATAGGGTTGGGTACAGCTGTATATATGCTAGAAAAGTATGAATGGATATACAGTAAAAGTTCAAAGAGATATGAAGCCTAAATAATATCAAATATTGCTATTCTGTATAACTCTTATTTAAATCTTATCCTAATTTGTTTATGATTAACTTAATTCGGCACTGACAGTAAAAGTAGTGCATATTTAAACTTCATTTGGCATTTCATAAAACTAAATTCAGCGTAGAAATAATCTTTTCTTCTTACAGTGCAGCTGAAACAAAACTTTTGTTCAAAGTTTAAACTTGGCATTTTGCTAAGCGCGCTTCGAAAGAAGGTCACAAAGTAGCAACGCCGCCTTGGTCCATGCCGCGTTTTTACAGATAGGTTTTTAATTAACTTTTAAAGACACTGGAGGCGTATTTAGTGATCCACGCAATGCTAACTAGTCGCGAATCCCATAATATTTATGAGATTAATTCTAATTAAATTAGTCTGTTTCTAACAATTTGACGTTTATTGCCTTTATACTGCTACTGGACATTGTATTATACAAATGTATCATTAAATATTTTTATTTAGGATTTAAAAGATGATGGCACATAGAGTACGCCGCCACTCTCATTATGTATATCCAAACCGTCCACGTCTTTAAGGGTTAATATCTCGGCTAATTTCCGACGATTTTTTTTTTCAAAAATCATTATCAACAATGCCTTTGTACTTCTGCTACGATAGGTACCTCCAGCGTTCCTCAACGCCTTTGTTGAATGCCTGCAAATCGAAATTTGTGTGTAGCGGAAAAATGCGCTTTTCTCAAAAGCTATGTGACCTAGGGTAATCGCTATAATTTTTCTGCAAGGTTTAAATTGATGTCTACTACCTCTAACTTTTTCATAATTTTACTTTCAGTAGATTCGGAAATAGATGAGGGGAACAGATTTTTTCACTACATTTTCGACGATATCTCTGAAAATATAATACCTAAAATTAAAAAAAAAGTGTATTTTTGTGTTCAGCGTTACTAAAGCTTTCACATGATACCCCACACGATATACAAAGAAAAGATTTTATTTTTCAAGTCCCTCTACATTTTTTCTAAAAATATTTGTAAATGTTTAATAATCTGTAAATATGTAGGTCAATAGTCCTCATTACTTCCCCAATTTGAACTTTCCACGTTCCATAGTTTTCGAGTAAAATGGCTGACAGACAGACACAGGAGTGATCTTATAATGGTTCCGATTTTACTTTTGAAGTACACCCTAAAAATTATCTAAAAATCAAATTATTATTATATATGCTGTTCTGGATATCTTAGACATTAACGTAAATAATTATTCAGGTGTTGCAATGTTTGTATTCAAAATTCAGGATATAAATGTTTAAACATTCGTTAACAAGTTTTTTTCATTGTTTTTTCTTTTCTTTCCTTTTCCTTTCTTTTCTTTTTTTTTTTTTTTTTTTTCAGTATCAGGGCTGCCACTTGCGACTATTTTAATAATCTACTCACACCGCTATTTTAAGAAAATAAGTTTAGTAGTATATTTCTCTTGCAGATGTTGTTAAAGTGTATGTGAAAACTTTTTGCCAAAAGAAATGGGGTGAGATAGAATAAAAAATAAATAGTCGCCTGTGGCAGCTCTGCAGTATAATTGCCGAAAGGATCTCCTAGCTATTTTTCAGAACATTGTGATATTTTAAATCAAATTATTTTATTTTGTTAAACAATTGTTGAAATAAACTAATTTATGTTACGTTGCTGTATATAGTCCTTTTATTTTGGTGGTTAACACAAAAGTCTTAACTACTTTCTGTTTATGTGGCAATGTAATTTTCGTTTCTGCAATCCATTGCTGTTTCAGAACTTATGGGTATACAGTAGCACCTCAGTATATCGCTTCTTGTTTTATCGCTAATTCGAATAACCTGCTATATTTTCATCAAAATTTGAAATTCTTTCTTGGATTCGCACAGTTAAAGCTTCTAGAAATCCATTTCTGTTTCAATTATCATTCGTAAATTTTTCAAAAATTTATTTCGAAAAAAAAATATATATATTGAAATTAATTTTCAAGAAAAAGAATGAATAGTAATTTATACACATATATATATATATTTTTTTTTCATAGAAATCGCTTTCTAGAAACTTTAAATGAGTCCGGATGTACTATGTACAGTCGTGGAAAAAAAAAAAGAAAAGTAAACACCCCTACTAACTCCTCAACAAATCTTCGTAGAAGAAAGTTACTGGTACCGAACGATTGGAAATAAAGTCTACTTTTAAATGATGCATATAATATTTGCTTAGGGGCCATCAATTAGCCTAAAAACAAATTTTTATGCAATTCGTACGATAAGTTTCCAAGAAATTAATTATTTTAAAACGAGCATATTTTAAGGGCTGTATGCAAACTGAAGTTCGGTACTCGATTGTTAACCGAGAGAGCCCCCTTCTTGATCAAGGCACCTTAAGCGACACCCAAGCAGTCAATGAAGCCTGTTAGATTACAGGACAGCATATAGGCTGTGGGCCTTGAACTAAAAATGTACTTAAAAAGCAAGTTCCGTTTCAACTCTTTGGGGGCAATTTGAAATTACTACTAATTCATTCTTTGCCATATGACGAACAAAATTTACCAATGTTCTGGAAAAAATCTTTGCACATTATTTTACAATCGTGGTTTTAATGCGTAAGGAAAAAAAAAAAAGTCACTATATTTTACATCTGGCATATTTAATACATAAATTAGTAAATTTTTATAATTTCATAATCTATGCTCTTTTATCACACCTTTGAGCATTCTGTACTTTTCCATTATAGGGGGCTTGGCGGTATTTTAAAAGATTGGAGCAATTCAAGTTTTAGAAAGTGAAATTTTAAATCTCACTTTCTAAAGCTTGATAAACGATATAAAAACAAACCTGATGGACTTTTTAGGCTTGTTTATGAATATATCTAAACAAATAAACATTTATTTATGTATATACTATTTTTTGTACACAAATTACTTCTGTTTGTACAGCAGACTCCCTCAAATCTGCAAACGCCTATAATCCGCACATCATCACAGATGTAAACAATTAAAACTTTCAGTTAAAATATAGAGACAAAATTACAGAATTTTTTGTTTTATATCATTCCGCGTGTATTTTAATATGTAATTCATGATAATATGTCTGAACTCATGGTTTTTCATGAATAAAGTATAAATTTATTTCTGAAAAAAATATTGCTGATATCACTGGTAATCAAAATCTTTTTACCAAATCTATTTATGTATTAATCAAGCTTTTTCGGTTATCAAATCTATTCATGAACTAATTTGTTTTCACATACTTTTAACACTAAACCATTAATTTTTTTAATCTAAATTATTTTTTTAAAGAAGCATCCAATCACACAAAAAGTACAGTACAAATATTTTTCAGTATTATATTAAATTCCTGGATTTATTTGGTGTAATGAAACATCCTTGTTATTGAATGTAAAATATAGTGACTGTTAAAAGTGAAGGTTTTGCATGATTTTAATAATAATAATAATAAAACAATAAACAGAAATTTCACTTTTTTCTTTTTTTTTGTTGACAAAAATGGGCTTTAAAAAATAAAATCTGAATTGACACCTGAAATTAACATTGCTTTCAAATTGTAGGAATATAAATATACACCACAAAAAATATAGTACTGTACAAGATCTTTAGGACACAAACTTAAAAACGCAAGGTTTTGTGTTCGTTAGAATTTTGTGTTATATAGATCATTTCACACATCATCAAAACTCAAAACTTACCTTGTAAACATAGCAAAATATGTGAGAAACAAGTCAATATACAGTCGAAGATCTTTATATTATTATATTCCTTGAGACTAGACGTTGTGCATATTTTGAAATTTTGAATAATATAAGATCATTTCCCATACATTAAATTTTACTTCTTAAACACGATCCAAATAAGCCTGTACAAAATCATTATACTACTTATTTTTTTAAAAAAATATTACAATAAACGCTATTTTTCTTATTAAAAAGCTCTGAATTAAAGCAAGACGAAATGATATATTAAATTAATCGCCAGGTTGTCAGCAATTTGTATACTACGTTTTAATATAGCATTTACAGTCGACATATTTGTAGGATTAGCATCCAAAACAGGTAAATAACCTATTTTTGTTTTTTGATAATTCTGCTTCTCTACATTTTCAAGCATAGTCTTAAACCCGGACCAGCCATGTAATTGTTGACCTTCACTATAAAGGTCAAAATTAGCACTAGCCACCGGCCACAGGGCCAGTAAATGAAAAAAAGTTGCTAGTGAAAAATTGTCTATCAGCGGCCACCTACCGGCTACTTTTTTACAAGGAGATAATAAAATTTTCTAGCATTTCATCAGGGATTCTACTTTTTTTGGTTACAGTATATTTATATTAACATATTTATTTGGGCTACTCAGTTTTAGATTAATACTTATAGAAATTTTACTGTTTAACATTTTGAAATAAAAAAGTGGCCGCTAGTTTAAAGAAAGTGGCCACTTTAAAAATTAGTCCTACCGGTCAGTGGCCGCTAATGAAATTTCCAAATTTTGACCTATACTTCACTACCAAAAAATTTGCACAAATAAAAAAATATGATCAGTCTTTCACGAGATATCTTGGAAATGTATATATTTATCATCCATAGTAGGAGGCAGATCATCATAGCGAGGAAGGCAATGTTTCTTAATTCCAGTAAAAACTTCAACAGTAGGAATATTTGTATCCAAAGTTCGTTTTCTTCCTTTTTTCATTGGTGAAGTTGACGTTTCATTTTCATGGAGTGTTTCAATTTTAAAGTTAAAGGATGACTGCTCCATTGAATGATAATACCGTTTGTATTATGGGTTGTCCCAGATCCATCCACTAAGCGTTTCCTCACCAAAATCGTTGTTGTCCCAGACGAGAGTAGTAAAAGTCTTTTTAGAAAAACCATGAGGTAGTAAATTGTTTTTATTTAACTGCTGTATAGCTAAAGCTGTATCATGTTGCAGAACAGTACTATGAGATACGCAGTGTCCAAAACCATTTAAAATTCCAGTCAAGGAAGCAAATCCTGTTAAATAACGTATTGTCATGCCCAAAGCTAAATGTTTTGGTGTTTGTTGCTTTCCATTTGATAATAAAAACATCAAATCTTGGGATACTGATAAAATTTTTCTTTTCATATCTTCATTTACAGAAACATAATAATCTTCTGCTACTTCTTCTGAAGATCCTACACACCATGCTATAAAATTAAACAAGTGTTTAGGAACATAATTTGATGCTGCCTCTGTTGTTAGATCATCATCTTTCGGAGGCCACACAGTTATAAATCCAGGAGTGCCGAGCATTACATTTTTTAACATTTTCGCAGCAAAATACAAATTTCTAATTTCATTCTGATTAATCTTTGATTTGCTTGGTGGTTCTTCTTGCTCTGCTGTATCTGAATCTCCATTTTTTGTTTCAGTTGAACTGTTCTGTTCCATAACATGACACACATTTCTTGAAACCGAGTCACATAATACAAGTTCGCACTGATTAGAACGTGGACGCTTGACAAAACTAATCTGTGGATAATTTTTTTGAATACGCCGCTTAAGTAAACAATTCCTGTATCCAGATATATCAATGTTTTCATTTTCAAGCACAATGTGAACAAACATATCTACTAGTTTGTTCATCCTCATTATTTTATTTTGCTTTATGATTAAATCTTCTATTACATCAGTGCAGAAAACGGAACAGATGTGTTATTATCCCACCCTCCGCCATCTTGGATTTTTTTGGCGAGAAAACCCCTTTTCCGCCAAGTAGTAAATGTCGCCAAGCACCCGTTTCTACGCATGTTTGGCTCAACGAAAATAAAATGTAATTAATAAACAAAATTCGCTAAACTGGCAAATCAGTAATCCTTGTATGAGCGCTTCGCGCACATTTAACGGAAAAAAAACATCGCCGAATTCAGCCTTTCTCGCTAATATAGCATTCTCAAAATTCAGCAGTTCTCGTCTTGTAGCAATCTCAAAATGTAAAAAACTCTTAAAACAGCAAAATATACCTAAAAAACGAGACTCGCTAAAGTGGCAATCAGCAACAGTTAAAAAAACATCGCCGAATTCAGCATTTCTCGCTAATATAGCATTCTCAAAATTCAGCAGTTCTCGTCTTGTAGCAATCTCAAAATGTAAAAAACTCTTAAAACAGCAAAATATACCTAAAAAACGAGACTCGCTAAAGTGGCAATCAGCAATAGTTGTATGAGCGCTTCGCGCTCATTTTCCGAAAAAAAAAAACATCGCCGAATTCAGCATTTTTCGCGATATAGAATTCTCAAAATTCATTAGTTCTCGTTTTGTAGCAATCTCAAAATGTAAAAAACTCTTAAAGCAACAAAATATACATAAAATTATCAACATACCTTAACAGACATCTGCTTTCTTGAAACCTACAGCACAAAATATAACACCGCCGTCATTTTCCAAAATAGGCTTAATACGCATTGACACGCTATAAACAAATCCCCCTTTCATGTCAAAATTTCCTCATATTTCTTAATTACTTCAGCAAGAGCGTTTAAACGGACTACAGAAACTATAGTCAATGAAATACATCCAATAAATTTAACATAAAAATAAAAAGACAGCCATAGAACACGATATCAAAGAGTATCTGGTACAAGAGTCAACCAACCGTCAGCAACAACACCCGGCAGTGAAATGAATGTTCACGCTCTCGCGTCGTAAAAAAGGGGGTTGCCATAATAAGTTACTAGACGCCAAACGCCGGGGTTGCCAGAGCGATAAAAATCGCCAAATACTCAACATCGCGGAGGGTGGGATAATAATACATCTTAGCCCAGAAAACTTTAAATGATATGGAATATTGTGTGTCAACAGGTTGTGTGCTTTTGTCAATGGTTAAAAATTTGGTATAATTTTTGTAACAAGATCTATGATACTGCATTTCGATTGCTACCATGTCCTTATCACGAATTTGTATCAGTAAATGCTCATCCTTCTTTGCGATTGCAGCTTCGAGCAATAAATTGTTGTTTGTTCCACATTTAGCCAATTTTTTTTTTTCTTTTACCTGTAGATCTGTCAACAATATATTTTTCTGTTTTGCAAACAACACATACAGCGGGCAACACGCATTTTTTGTTTACACCCTGCGAAAATATAGAATCATTTCGCATAATTCGTTTAGAAATCATGTTTTCGGAAAGTGATGCATCATAAAATTGTTTTGCTTTTGAAGTTGATGCTTTAGAATTTTTTTTTTCAGTAGCAGCAATTCGGGTTTTATCCGTAAACTTACTATAACATTTACGATGAAAACCATTGTTTTTATCATCAGGTAATTCTTCTTGTTCATTTACGGGCAACAATAACAATTCAGAAGCTATTTTACCTTCAGTCATATCAAAATCTTTCCATTTCAAACAGCACTGTTTAACTTTTGCCCAACTGACGGTAGAAAAGTTTAATATCTTTATGTCTGCATCATTGACAAGATGCAAACAACATTTCATAAGATCAGACATTGTATTAATATCGGCATTGCATTAGTATCATTCATACGCGGAATCAACTTTGTAAACAAGGCAAATTCTAGGATGTAAACATACGATGAAGATAACGCTAGATAGCGCGTTTGCGATTCGACGATGTTCATTGGATCATAATTTCAGTCAAAACAAAAACGGCGGCTTGTGATTGGAGGATTCAGTTGGATATTCGGCTACTTTTACATACCAACATATAAACAGGGCCGCAGAAATTGTAAAAATTAAGAATTTATATGAAAAAATGTGCACTTTATGATACCAGAACATTATGAATTCTTTATCTATACAATATTATTTAAATTTTAAGATTAACTCAAAATTGCCCCTCGATGATTGAAACGAACTTGCATGATATTCACGTACGGCCCACGGCCTAATAAGGAATTTCAAAATATCTAGTCACTTCTATCATAGACGGCCCCTTAAACCATCATTTTGCCGTTTTTAACCTTTTACCCGCCAACGTTCCACAAGTGGAACATAAACTATGGGGTGCTGTATCTTTTTAAGTATTTGTTTAATCTGTTTGAAAAATTTTATATATATTTTTAAGAGATGTGTTTTAATGGATTAAAAACTATTTTTTATAATTTTTTGTGGTTTCTATTTTGGAGCTTGTTGAAATGTAACAAAAAACGTAAATGTAGTAGACTGTGCTTTTTACTCTATCTATAACTTTAGAATTCAAATGTGAGTGCTGTGATGATTATTATTGTATTGCTTGGAGTAGTTTATTACGTTTTATGCATAAATGAATGTTTTATCTTATTTCGCTTTTGTTTTATGATCACTTGAATGCCAATGTTCCACATGTGGAACGTTGGCGGTTCAGAGTACAAAATGATCTTATTGTTATTTTTTTTTAGGATCCTGATCATTTTTACTGGGCTCCCTCGGGCGATTATTATTTTTATTATTTTCGTACCAGTATTATTAAAGAATAAATTTTATGATATATATCTCTTGCAACTCTTGCCAGAGTGTCTGAGAAAAAGTTTTGAACCAATAAATGCCAATAAAATCTACGAAAGAATTGCAAAAACAAGAAGGAGGAGATTTTGATTATTATAGTGATGGCAAAGTTGTTTGTGTACGATGGAGTGACAACAGAGTCGTTACTGTTATATCAAATTGGGAAGCTAACACAACGCTAACTCAAAGTGGAACATGATATTCTCGAAAATTGAAGCGAGAAGTTTCAATCAAATAACCTCGATTGATTAGATTATATAATCAGAATATAGGTAGTGTAGAATTTTTGGATTATTTGCGTGGAACATATCGTCCAGTATTTTGATGATAAAAATGAAATCTGTTTGCAAATGAACTAAATATGGCTGTTGTTACTTGTCATGCAGTAGGTTCAAAAGAAACCCTAAGCCATCTGGAGTTTCGTCGTGAAATTGCGACTGTTGCCATAAAAATTGGATTTGATGTTTGAGAAAGGGAATAAAAAGTCCTACTGCTCAAGTAAGTATAGTAATTATCACCTCATTCAGTAGCTATTGTTTTTCGTCTACTACTCAAGAAGATTCTCAAATCGACAGAAAAACATGAATAAATGGTGTGAATATTATGGAAAGCGTATGCATGAAAAATGTTTTCAGTCTTTTCATAAACATTTTGCTGTTAGTGACTAGTTAACATGTTCCTAAAATAGAAACATTTTTTACTTTACCTTGTTTCCTTTGTTTTGTTATGTGTACAGCGCTGGTATGGTTTCGAAAGAAAAATTTGCCAAAATGTACAAATGTTATTCGTACCGCCAACGTTCCACAAGTGGAACATACCTGTAACTCCACTTCTATTTTACATAACATCCCAAAATTCGGCATTCAACCTTAGAATTAATCTAAATCGTCTCAAAAAAAATTTCAAATTAATCTGACAAGCAGTTCATGGTGCGGCGGGTAAAAGGTTAAAGCATAATTTGAAAACTACTTTGAAGAAAAATCTGAAATTTTGGATTTCCATAAAGCAGGACCTAATAAATCTAAATCCATCAAAAAAGTTGTAGGTTGCAATTCATAATTTTTCGAATATTAATTTCATAATTCATAAATCATATCATAAAGTTATAAAAATTGCAAATTCAACGTATTTATGTTTGGCTATATTAGTATTATTTCTATACAAAAAATTAGCACATTCGGAGCATAATTTCAGGAGATATAAATAAAAATATGAAAATGTAATTTAACATTAGGAGCACCCAATTTTGAATGTCTATAATTCAAAAACTTACCATTCAAATGACTTGAAATTTCGTTTCTAGGCATAGTTTGAACCGAAGATTTGAAATATCTCGTTAAATTTGGATATTGCCATTGAAAAAAATGAAGTTTGGATTCGTTTTAATATGTAGATGGCCCCCTAAGCAAAATTTATATAGATAATTTAAAAGTAGACTTTATTTCCAGTAGTCCGGTACCAGTAACTTTCTTCTACGATAATTTCTTGAGGAGTTAGTAGGGGGTGTTTACAATTTTGAATGTCTATAATTCAAAAACTTACCATTCAAATGACTTGAAATTTCGTTTCTAGGCATAGTTTGAACCGAAGATTTGAAATATCTCGTTAAATTTGGATATTGCCATTGAAAAAAATGAAGTTTGGATTAGTTTTAATATGCAGATGGCCCCCTAAGCAAATTTTATATAGATAATTTAAAAGTAGACTTTATTTCCAGTAGTCCGGTACCAGTAACTTTCTTCTACGATAATTTCTTGAGGAGTTAGTAGGGGGTGTTTACTTTTTTTTACCCACGACTGTACATGTACAGTCGTGGAAAAAAAAGTAAACACCCCTACTAACTCTGCAACAAATAATCGTAGAAGAAAGTTACTAGTACCAAATGATTGGAAATTAAGTCTACTTTTAAATGATGTATATAAAATTTGTTTAGGTGGCTGTCTACAAATTAAAACCAGCCCAAACTTTATTTTTTTCAATGACAAAACCCGATTTTGACAAGATATTTTAAATATTCGGTTCAAACTATGCCTGTAAATGAAATTTCATATCAATTGAATAGTAAGTTTTGGAATTATAAACATTCAAAATTTAGAGGTTCTAATGTTAATTTATATTTCCACATTTTTGTTAATATCTCCTGAAATTATAATCCTAATGTGAAATTTTTTTTATGTGGTTATAGTACTAAAAAACCCAAACATAATTACCTTGAATTTTTAAATTAAGAAATTTTATTATATGAATTATGAAAACAATATTTGAAAAAAATGTGAATTGCAATCTACAATTTAACTTTTTAAGGGTTTATATTTGTTATGCCTTTCTTTATGCAAATCCAAAATTTCAAATTTTTCTTCCAAGTTGTTTTCAAGTTACACTTAAAAAACTTCAAAATGGCTGTTTAAGGGGTTGTCTATGATCTGCAGAAAAGCATAATTTGAAATATATGTATATACTTTTTACTTATGTTATTGCAGCATTTGGGCTGGGATTACGATGCCTCACTTAAGGTCAACTTAGAGCGTAAGTCTGTTTTACAATGTAGACAAAGCGTAACACTTATTTCAGTATCTCACATTCTTACGTTAACCTGAATCTTCTACGTTCATGAGCTATGCAAATTATCGAAAGAGATCCTGATATTGCTAACAGTCTCATTGAATCAATGACATGGAGATTACAACAAATTCTTGACAAAAATGGTTTTTGTACATCATATTAACAGATCCACTCTTTTAAATTTAAGCAAAGCATGTGACTTTTTCTGGTGGTGGTGGTGTGTGTGTGGGGGGGGGGGGGATTTTCGCCCTCTCGTTTTTTATGTGCTAATCTACCCATAATGTTCTGCTCCTCTTTTGTTAAAGTTCTATCATATAAAATAATTTTTCTTATTTGGCATAATCATATATATTTTCGTGTTTACCAATTAAGCTCTGCTCTGTGAAATTTCATGTTAATGTGATCATCACACTTTCTTTCGCTAAAATTAAACATCAACCAAACGTAAACATGCATACAAGGACAAATTGGTTCACATAATGAAACTTAAGAAGCAATAGTTGTAGCAACTTCCATCCAAAAATTTAAAATACTGAAATTTATCTAAAATATATATATATATATATATATTAGATAAATTAATAATACTGAAATTTATCTAATATATATATATATATATATATATATATATATATATATATATATATATATATATATTTTAGATAAATTTCAGTATTTTAAATTTTTGGATGGAAGTTGCTACAACTATTGCTTCTTAAGTTACATTATGTGAACCAATTTGTCCTTGTATGCATGTTTACGTTTGGTTGATGTTTAATTTTAGCGAAAGAAAGTGTGATGATCACATTAACATGAAATTTCACAGAGCAGAGCTTAATTGGTAAACACGAAAGTATTCATTTTAACGCTTTCCACAAAATAAAAAAACACGTGATTTTTTTTTTTTTAATAGATGCCGATATATTTACGGCAAATGATTAACCTAATTCTTGTATTTGATATCTACTTGAGATTTTTATACTTATTAATTTAATTTACTCAAATCTTGTTAAGTTACTCCCTGTATTATACTGAATATCTATTAGATAAAATATTCCCACGAAAATATTTTATTGTTATTTAAAACTGATAATTTAATCTTTTATTAACTTTTGTATATAAATCAAAAATTGTAATATTTACAAATAAGTTTTTAACCCTTTAAAAATGAGCATTGAGTAATTAAATCTTTTCTTGCATAGCTTTAAATTTAAATCTAGTGCGAGTACACAGGTTTATTTAAAAACATCTTTAAAGTTATTTTTATAACTTTCAGATAGACAAGTTTTCTTGACAATCGGAAGTAATGTGCAAAAAAAATTCAAAATATGAAGAAAAAGAAATTTCGAATGGCAAGTTTTTTTGCCAACCGCCAAATAAGTTTAATCATAGAATTACTAACCGTATTTCAAATGATAATAAGGAATGTGAAGTTGTTCTAATGTCTTTTTAACCCTTTCGCGGGCGGTATCCACAAAAAAAAGGACAGCTAATTTTAACAGCAAAACTGACAAATAAAGATGAAAATAAGGAACTTCGCTCAGTGGCCACTGGCCGGTAAGTTGATTTTTTTCAGTAGCCAGTTACTGGCTAATGAGAATAATTTCTTTAGTCGCCAGAAAGTACATTTATGACACTGAATATTTAATTTAAAAATATATAAGTTTAGAGTAAATAAGTAATTTATGTAATAAATAAAAATATTTTAATTCATATTGTTTTGAATAAACTTGAGATGCTAATTTCCAATCTATTTAAAATTAAGTTAACAGCAAAGTTATATGTAACATGCTTATATCTAGCTAACTACATAAGTCCACTATACTTAGGTACTTTTCAAAAAAAAAAAAAAAAATCTGAAATTTATAGCAAATTTTCTGAAATGTAAAAAGGGGGGGGGGTCTCTCCTGGAACTAATTATGCATTTTTTTTCACGATACTTTAATAAAATTCGCGTTTTTCCGCGATCTATTGGCGATGTTTGTGTTTCTTCCGCTATCCTTTGACAAAATGTGCGTTTTCTCCGCGATCTTTTGACGAAATTCGCGTTGTTTTTCGCGATATTTTGACAAAATTTGCACTTTTCGTGATTTTTTTATGAAATTCGCGTTCGTTTTCACGATTCTTTGACGAAATTCTCTTTTTTACGCGATTCTTTGACAAAATTCGGGTTTTTTCTGCGATCTATTGACGAAATTTGCATTTTATCGCGATCCATTGATGATATTTTGCGTTTTTTCCGCGGTCCATTGACGATATTTTGTGTTTTTCCACGACGGCCGGGCCGGGTTTGGACCTTACTTTTTCCCTGAAGGATCGGGCCGGTCCGAACCAACTTATTTTTTCTATTCAGAGCCGGGACTGGTTTCATTCCTAGTCTTCCCGGCCCAAATTTTTCAGTCCTAGTTTTGACGCAGCCCGTATGAAAATCATTGTCTCGGCGTGGCCTGGTTCGTTCAAATTCAGTTAAATTAGGCCTGTCCCAAAAATTTCGACAAAAAATGCATACATATTTAAATCGCCATTATTTTACAATTAAACATTAAAATTTATTCTTTTTAAAGAATAGTAGCTTTCTTCGCATATTAAAATATAGTAAAACGTGTGAAAAAGAACCTGCCACTGTCGGTTTTAAACGGAAAAACGTGTTGATCCATGCAAAATTAATATACTAATACGTAAGAAAAGAACATACTATGTAATACATTTACACTTGCTAAGAGGGGAACTTGTCTATAACACATTTTTTTTTTTCTTTTCTATGCAATTCCGTCTTGGAAGATTTTACTGTATATCATTTTTTCAGATTTTTAACACTTCAATACATGGAATATGGATTAACAATATTAATGATAACTGAAACATGACACTGAATTAATGACATATTAATGATAACTGAAAAACAAAAAATAGATATTCGTTAAAAAAAAAAAAAAAATCGCAGCCTGCGGCATTTCTATAAAAATGAAGATTATAAATATGAAAAAAAAAAAGTTAAGATAAATATTTTTGGTCAGAACTCCTCGTACGAAACAAATTTTTAACCAAATTGACTTAAAAATCAATGTTTTGTAGAAATTAACTCGGGCCGAACCGCAAAAATCCCTCCAGGAGAAAAATGTCTGAATTCAACACTGGACACGGGTGGCGCTCTGTGCGCCATCGGCTTTTAAAGCCCAGATAAAAACTTTTAATAATATATTTGTGTAATGAATGCCCACCCAGTTACTAATTCATATATTTATTGTACGGAACCATCTATACGCGAGTAATACTCGCATTTAAAAAGTTTTTTTTTTTTTCCTTTTTCTTAATATTCACACAATTTACATACAAGCATTAACATACAGAAACCATTAATCTACTATTAAAAAAATGATGTGTGTAATATGTGTAATAAGATGGATCTTTTAAAAACTTACATAAACAAGCATAATTTTATAATAACTTCGTTCAAATCTTACATTCTTAAACTCGAACTGCGCCAATTCCATCTTAAAAATTTCCAAGACCTCTATAAGAAGAAACCCAAATAAAAAGTATGTTTTCACATCCAATCTGTCTACTTTCTGACACATTTCTGGATTAACTTTTGTTTGCAGACGCATGAAATTGTTAGACGCCTTATTCTGAAACTCGAAGAAGTTCCCTAAATTCGACATGCCCGGAAGCTCACCAATGCTACAAATATTATTCAAATTGGTACAAATATTATATTATTCGATTTTTCAATTTTGTTTTGTTGGACACCTGATAAATTGGACTTTGGTTGGTTGGACAAATTGAGGAATTGGGATCATATGGTTGAAACTGATCTATTGTATGAAAAATGAAGTTGTTATGAAAGGTATTTTTATGAAATACTTTAATATATAGGGGTGTAGTGGAGGGTATACTGGGGTATACGCCGTATACCCTCTGGATTTTTTTAAGGCACACCGTATACCCTCTGTTTCCCAAGAAAGCTATAGTATATATACACTAGGGTATACCCCCTGCTTTGAGCGTATACCCTCTGCTTAGAACGTATACCCTCTGTTTTTTTTTTACGACTACACCATATATATATATATACATACATACATACATATATCTGGGAGCACGGCAGTGCGTCCCCCAAGTTCGCACAAGCCGTAAGCTACCTTTTCCTGAACCATTTTGGCATACTTTTCACCCCTTCATAACGTCGTTTTAGGGAAAGATATAGAAATTTTTCTTTTATACGCATGTTCGTATGATCAAACTGAACTAAGGTTCCACGATTTCATGTTTCTATATTTAGTAGTTTTCGAAACATTAAATTCCGAAAAAGCGCTTTTTTGTCACTGACTCACTTCGCATCATCAAATAACTAATGTACTTCTAAAAGTCGTATAATCTTGAAATTTTACAAGCAAGTCGGGTTTGTAGCACAATTAACCAGAAAAATCTGAAAACACAGAATTTCCGCCTCTAAACCCTTCAAACAGGGGGTGTTGATTTGGCCGTAAACAGTTCCTTAACACATTCAATTGTGCCAATGTTGGTCGCCAAAAATCGATTACAGAGTTTTGAAGGATTCACGTAATTTCAAGCAGAATAAAATTTTATGTATATGCTTTTCCAAAGATGTTTGTTAAATAGAAAAAATGAATATACCTAAAACTTTTAATCAGTATAGGTTATGATATATTTACGATATTAAAACAATAAAACATTTAACAAAATATAACCGCAATTCGGTACGTTTGCGATATAGTAGCCTTGGCGAAATAGAGAAAATAGCCTTGACGATAAAATAAATTTGATAATAACGTATTTTCTGGCATCCTATTTACTGTGTCATATACACAAGCAATTTTTTCAAATTGTATACAATTTATTTAATGTAAGGAACCTGTTAATTTATTTTTATATACCAACATTGTTTATATCATTTGGTAACATATCTCAGTTTCTGAAGTCCGAATTGCGCCAAGATTTAAAAAAAAATTCCGATGTCCCTGTAGTAGAAAAATATCGTAATTCCATATGAAAGTTTAAAAATCTCCTTTTAATTAAATGAAATGTGTAACTAATAAACTGTCTTTAACGATGTGCGACAGATGCGGCGTCCGAAGTCCGCTGCTAATGTTATTATATTATATTATTAGCCTACTTACTGTTAATTTATTGTTAATTTTAAATATGTAAAAGAACGATTGTAGTTATAGATAAGATATGTTGGTCGCCAAAACCCGATTACAGAAAATTAGCCTGAGTTATAAAGGTGTTACATGATTTCAAGCTGAATGAATTTTTATATGCTTTTACAAAAATCTTAATAAGGCAAATCTTTCAGTTTATCTGTCCATCTTACTATCTTTTACATCCTTAAAACAAATTTTATTAAAGACCGGGAGGCGTCTGTGCAGATCATCACCCCATCGAGTTGAAGGCTGAAATTTTAGGATTAATTAAAAATTGATTAGCGTATTAAAATATAACTCGCCTGCTAAGCCATATCTTTGTGGAAACCATCTACAGACCCGATTTTACTAGTTAATTGGTGGATTTTCCATTGTGTTTTCTTGCACCCATTCCTCCATGTTTCCATACTTCTGGATGCAGGAAAATACAATAGTAAACCTATCAGTCAACTACTAAAATTAGGTCTTCAGGTGTTTTCTACCAAGATATGACCTAACAGGCCAGTTGCATTTTAATATGCTAATCTAATTTTAACTAATCCTAAAATTTCAGGTGTAAACTCGATGAGGTGATGGTGTGTGCAGACGCCTCCGGTCTGTTATAAATGTCGGAATCAATCTCAACAGCACTTTGGTCAATCTGGCAAATATCCGTACTATTTATGGAACACTATTCCGTTAAGTGCGCTTTAGTGATGTTATGAACTTTATGCATATGCATCATACATATTATACATATGCATATAATACGTAATACATTTGCATCATACATATTATAAGTATGTGGATAATACATAATACAAATGCATCATTATGATGTCAGAATAAAGAAAACATTTTTGTCGCCAAATTTGAGAATTGACATGATATATTACCAAGTTTGGCGACACTTCGCTAAATGTCGCCAAGCTTTGCGATTATTTGACGCTAGTGGCTATTTTTCAATGAGTTAATTATTAATGCGAGCCATCTATTTATATTTTTCCGCATATCATCTGAATAGTTATATTGTATAACGTACGAATATTTCCAAAGTGCCAATAGTTTCGTCACTGCACAAAACCTCTGCTATTGTTATTATATTGTACTGTTATTACACTTACTGTGACTATGTTGTTAATCTTTACTCTTCTAAATCTTTTGTATTATATAAAGAGAATTTACGGCAACTATTAAAGCACCAAAACTGCCAGTTCTCCTTATGATTATTATAATTCTATAATATGTAACCTGTTAATGGATATGTACGTTAGAATGAATCTTCCATAATCCGGTTCCTCGCATTTTAGTTTTCAGGTTTCGAATAAAATTAGCTAAAATCTTAAAACCATGGCACATTATTGGCTAATTCTTCAACACGATCAGATGAGAAGAATGATAGATTTTCAAATGGATCATGGCAGTGAGCCCGTAGACCTTCTATTCTTCCGTAATCGAGTCTATTGAAAAGGTTAACGTGAAACAAAAAGATATTAGCACCGACATGGTTTAATGTAAATGCAGATATTGTCAAAGGATTTCATAAGAACCATTTCACTTGTACCTAATCGTATCAGTTAAAATACAACAATTGGCAGTGATCCCAACTAGAAAAGATTTCTTAATAGGATTAAAAATTTCTGCATTAGAGAACGAATCCTAACTGATAAGGAAACATGCATAAGTGAGTTAAGAGATATTTGTCACGAAAGATGAAATACATAACAGCACAAAATATATGATGTGCTTCCATGATCGTAAAGAGTTCTTGATTTCTCTATCAAAAGCTTCCGACATGGCGAAAAAATTGGCAGTTAAATTAAATTATGAATAACAGTAACATGATACAACGTTTAACATACAATTAATAGAGTAAAAATGCTGCTTGCTAGAGGCGGCTAGTACTTTAATTTAAAAAGAAATAAAGTATAAATTTGTAAAGCTCAATAAAATAAATTTAGGTATTTTTACGTTAGCCGGGCGCAAGTGGCAAATCGCCAAACACTGCTCCCAACTCCATTGTTCATATTGCATTCATTTCATTTAAAAATATAAACTTTTCAGTCATCTCATTTAAAATAGATGCATTTCCCTCATTTTATTTAACAGAATATTTAACATAGAAATAAATAAATGAATAAATAAGAAATAATAACATAAACCAAAATATTTTATTGGAAAATCAAAGCATTATTTCTAATTTTTCACATATGAAAAATGAAAACTGCTATTGCCGAAAAAACAAAATGCTACTGAGGAGATTTGCTCCCGGCTAACATAAAAGTACCGAAATTTAAGTTTTTTTATATATTAATATAGTTTAGAAAAACAAACTTGAAAAAACATACAAAAAGTAGTGATATCCCAACAAAATTTTTCGGTAAAAAAAAGCGCCAAGTTCTCCTTAATGTTTCGGCCAGAAAAAGTAGTGATATCTGAAGTTCGCAGAAGTTAAAAGCCAAACATCCCAAATCTTTCATTGAAAATGGCTTCCTGCGACTTGGCCGTTAATGCCTTCGAGAGGGTTTTTTCAAATTTTAAAGTTATGTACAAATGAGCTACATGCCAACAACATTTTTTGATTATTTTAGGCATTTTGTGGCACAAAGTACAGAAATAAAATACACATTTAAAAAATGCATTTAAACCACTTCAGTCTATTCAAATGCTTAGAAGTTAAAAATAACAAAACACTTGTATTCAGAAGATAATATCCCTAATTGCTAAAACATAATTAGTATCAGCTTTTAACAGTTTATAAATCGAATACCTCTTAATGTCTGCAAACAAACTATAATAAATGTTCAAACGAATAAAATCTCTTTCGTCAATGCACAAGATTTCAATATTATACAATAAAATATAATGTAACATATTATGAGATTTGAAGTAAGTAAATTTTGCTTTATTTCTTGGGTTTTACGTTAATGAGTTTAGCTTTAGATCGTACAAAATGGCAATTAAACCACAAGTGGACTAAATGATCTGTAATTAAAAATAATGTTTGTTGTAACTGAATGGTATTTATCAGAAATCTTTTACTTATAATGTCTTTATGTGAATTTGCCTCTTTGCATTTTAATATTACTTTTAATATTTAAATAATTCATAAATGCGTAATTTCTAATCATTAATTTTCAAATGCTGTAGAAGGCATTAACGGCCAAGTCGCAGGAAGCCATTTTCAATGAAAGATTTGGGATGTTTGGCTTTTAACTTCTGCGAACTTCAGATATCACTACTTTTTCTGGCCGAAACATTAAGGAGAACTTGGCGCTTTTTTTTACCGAAAACTTTTTGTTGGGATATATATATATATATATATATATATATATATATAATTTAATAATTCGAAAAGAAATTAGAATTTTGGAATTTTAATTCAATATAAAATTTGGGACCACCTGTATTCTCAATTTCGGGCCCCTTCAAAATTTTCTAAGGGAAGCACGTGCTTCTTGTGCCTATTCGGCAATCAGAGCCTGTCTATATCAAAGCGGTTCCAGGATACAGCGGTTCCTATATAACCGCTTTGGTCTATATCACCAATTTCCAGTCTTGAGTGAAGGCCGTGCAGTCTCTAGTGCTGCCATCTACAGTTGTTTTAGTGAAATGTTTTAAATTATTTAACTCACTGGAAGTGATTTAGTTGTCCAAATTGGAAATCAGAAAATTTTGACAGCGGTTGAAATATATAATTTACACAAGAGTAGGGGGGAAATTAAGATGCAGTTTATAATTTCGTGGCTCCTGGAAAAACTGGGGACCTACTTAGACTACGGATTTTATGGACGAACTGATATTAGTGGCAATCAGTCCCTAGGCAAATAAAATTGTTGATATTTATGGTAGTAATATTTAAATGCAGTGTGGAAAATTGTTGTATGATATCAATTTCAAATTAGTGTATAATTTGGATTCCGATAAATTGTCAATTAATAGTCGAAATTAATTGTTTGCAAGTTTCCTTTGTATTACCATTTATTGGTGGAAGTGCTGCCATCTTCAGTTGTTTAGTGAAGTGTTTATTTATTTATTTATTTATTTATTTTTTTTTTTTTTTGCGTTACTGCAAATGATATGGTAATTCAGATATAGAAGATTTTGACAGTAATTGAACCAGGTGGTTTACAGAATAGAAGGAGATTTTAAAAAAAATAATAATTAAAAATATTTAGAAAATTAACTTTCACATTTATTTTTGATTATAAGGGGCTGAATTTGTGAAAAGGGCACTTTCTGTTAGCTCCCACACGAATATTTATACTTACAGCGTATATGATCTATTGAATTATTTATCAACAAACAACTGAATCTGAAAGAAACTATATAATATTCTTTGCCCACTAAGCTGGTCGGTTTTTCCAAAAGAACCTTGAATCAAGCGGAATATATTGGTGAATTTGACCTTGTGTTTCAAATCAATGTGAATCTTTACCTCGAATGTCCTTCCGCATTGCTGAAAACTATAAGAACAACCATTGCATTCTTATATTTTCTAATATCTGAGACAAAATTTGGGCTGCTGAAGACCATTTTTAATTGATCATTTACAGTAGGATTTAGTAAAACGATAAGCAATATACTTAAACTATCCTTAAACTAGTCGGATGTACCAATCCCAAAACTTTCTTCTATCTCATACATATTAATACTTGAAAATTCGCTATCACACTGCCAAAATTAAACGGCAATCTATGCCCATCATGAGGATTCTAAAGATATGAAATTCCGTGCATTAGTTCTTGAGATATGGCTATCTCTGAAATCGTGTAAATCCAGCAAAATTCAGCCTAGCAGTGCCACCTATTGGGTGCTTTACACCACAACCTATGTTACATCAAAACCACCAAGCAACCACTTATGTCAAAGTCTAACTGAATCTGAAGTTTGGGGAAAATCCGTGCATTAGTTTTTGAGATAGATTTATTGCGAAAATCATGAAAATTCCAGAATATCAGCGCCACCTATTGGACGATTAACACCAAAACCTAATGAGCAACAACTTGTGTTAACATCTAACTAAATCTGAAGTTAGATGAAAATTCGTGCATTTGTTTTTGAGATAGAGCTATCGCGGGAATCGTGCAAAATCCAGCACAGCAACACCACCTATTGAGCGATTTACACCAACACATAATCAGCATCAAGTCATATACAGGAATAACTGAATCTGAAGTTTCATGAAAATCCGTGCATTAGGTCTTGAGACAGAGCCATTGCGGAAATCGTAAAAAATGCAGTATAGCAGCGCCACCTTTTGAGCGATTTGCACTAACACGTAATCAGCATCAAGTCATATCAAGGACTATCTGAATCTGAAGTTTCATGAAAATCCGTGCATTGGTTCTTGAGATAGAGCCATTGCAGAAATCGTAAAAAAATGCAGCATAGCAGCGCCATCTGTTGAGCGATTTACACCAACACGTAATCAGCATCAAGTTATGTCAAGGATTAACTTAATCTGAAGTTTCATGAAAATCCGTGCATTAGTTCCTGAGATATAGCCATTGCGGAAATCGTAAAAAATGCATCATAGCAGCGCCACATGTTGAGTGATTTGCACCAAAAACTAATCAGCATCAATTTGTATCACGGTCTAACTGGATATAAATTTTTATTAAATTCCGTGCATTAGTTCTTGAGATAGAGCGCCCACAAAATTTGTGTCACACACAGACAGACTCACAGACAGACATTTTGTAAAAACATGTTTTTCGGGTTCTCTGACCCCTAAAACGTGTAAATCCGTCAAAAACTGGAATTCGAAAATTTTCATGAATCCAATACTTTCTTCTTGTAAAGAAAGTAAAAATTATCTAACAGTGCAAGTCTAATCAAAATCCACCCAGCAGAATTAAAAAAAAAAAGCAAATCTTTCATATTCGAATTCACCTGTTTATAGAATTTCCCCCTATAATTCTGCAACTAAGCAACATAAAACGATAAGTTATATACTAAAACCTTGCTGGAAACATTTTCTAACAAACAGTGCAAGTCCAACAAAATCCATCCATGTAACTCAATTTATAAGCAGCCAGAAAAATGTTTCCATTTTCATTTTACATATGTAAGAAAATTTGCGTAAATGCGAATATTTATCTTTTTACTGAATATTTAAGGCTGTTCTCAAGTGCTCTGCTCAAAACGTTTTGACACATTTACAAATTCATTTTTTAACGGAAAGATATAAAACTGAAAGGCTTGACTATGGAAGCTATATGGAATCGAACTGTGTTTTCTATTTTTTTGATAAATAAATTACCTATTGAGTTATAAGCGATTCTGATTACGTGACAAAGACGTTTTTCTCCCTTCCTGACTAGTTTTTCTGCTTTCTTTGAAAACTTCAGTTCAAAACGTCAACTTTGACACTATTTTCTGAAAGATCTAATGCGTTTGCAAAAAAAAAAAAAAAAAAAAACGGAAAAAACATCTTGATTACATAGTTTCTGAACAACAACACCTGCTAGTTTCATGTATTTCGGGCCAAAAATAAATTTAAACTTATGTCATAAAGTTGCCCTTTTGGATTTGAGAACAGCCTTAAACTGTATTCTACATAAAAAGGGCAAAATGAAGAAAATATATATAGAATGAAAAGTTGATGCTGGAGATTGATGAGAGGCACGGCGGATTTTTCACTTTTGAAAATGGCAGGGTACATCATCACCAGTGGTGTAGTGGAGGATATAAGCAGGTATACGCCGTGTACCTTCTGGATTTTTTTAAGAAGCTCCGTATACCCTCTGTTTCTCAAATAAATCTATAGCCTATACTCAAGACATGACGTTCATGAGTAGCGTATACCCCAGGGTTTTTTAGTCGTACGACAACACTGATCACCACTATTGAAAAAGGAACGAAAAATCATGTATCAGATATAGGTTATGAAACATTTTCCAACACTAACAGCAATAACAACACTTCAGCAATTTTTGTCCATATCCGGTAATGTGTACGAATTTTGTTGTGCAGCCCAGTATATAATTTGTAGAATTTATTCACCGCGAATACACTAAGAATTAGATAAGTTTAACTCTTTATCTACTGAATTATGAATTCATGAAAATTTTATATTCAAAAGCATTTTTCGTGAATCGTTTAAACCGCATTAGAAGATTTACACAATCATTTAATAAATTTTAGAAGGATTGAAGGCTTTAGAAGGATTAATAAAATTTGAATTTATAGGGATTTTGTGCAATATTTATAACCCCACTCAAATCTTTTATTTTAAAGATTTTTCTTAGCATTTTGTAGAATTAGGAAATGTACAAATATAATGTTCTTACAATAGAAATATTTCCGAAACTGAAAAATCCTAAAATGCCTACCACAATGGAAAACGCACTTCCAGCAATAACCGATCATAGTCAGCCCTGGAACCGAATTCTTTTGTGCATCTTTGTAAATGAACGATAAATGCTACGCATTCCATAATCTGTATTTAGCATGTTGTAGTGAATCTCAGCGATTCTTTTCAATTCTATTATGTTTGAAGCATCATAACATAATTAAACTGCACTGCAAATGATTTTTTCCATATAGATCATAATGTAACAGAGTTATTTTATGCGTCCCTGTAAATAAACCATAAATCTACTTATTCTGTACTTCTGAGAATGCATGTCTTAGTTCACCTTAGTTATGCACATCAATTTCATTGTATTTGAATCATTGTAACTTTATTAATATGCATCGGAAACGACCACTCACTCGTTACGTTCACCATTTAACCCTTTCACGACTAAGGAAAACATTTTCCCCCATTTTAAAATTGGTGATTTTTGCGTTTAATTATAACCTTATCTGCATTTTTTATACAGAATTTAAAAATAGAACGTATACCGAACGTAATTACGTAAAAGATGTGTACATTGTGCTAAACGCCGCATAGAAAATAGGACGCATAATATATGTACTTTGTGGAATGTCCATCTTTGCTTCGCAACCAAAAAAAAAAATGCTTCGAACAATATCATAATTAGAACATCATTCTGCATAGTAATTTTATTTGTATTATTGTTATTATTATTATTAGTTGTAGTATTTTATTATTTTGTATTATTTTAGTTAACGTTTTGTTATAATAACGTATAAATAAAAGGCATTCCATAATAAGCCTAATTATAATATGTATTACCTTTATAGTCCATTGCGAAAAATATTTCTTGTAAAATTCCACAAGAAACTACACATTGTTATGTATTTTTCTTATGATTTTTAGCCCCGGTATCCTATTTCTTTCTCCCAGCTTATTTTGTGTCGTCTCCAAAAAATAACGTTACTTTGCGTTATATAAGCCAGCCGTAAAACAAAGCAGTAGCATTAAATACTCTACAGTAATTTTTTTAATTTCTAAGCATCGTGCATTTTCAATTTTTATACCGCCGTATTGGGGGGGGGGGGGAGTGCTTTTAAATGCAATTTGTTTGAAAACTGAATCTCAATTTATTTTTGAGACATTAATTTTTTTGTAGCTTTTAGAGCCATTTCCTTAATACTGGCAACGGAAGTACTCCATTTCTGTAGAAAGTAAGGGAAAAGTAGTTGTAAAATAGTAATTATATCTTTTTGTTTCCATTTTCTCATAACAACCGAAAAAAAAGGTAATTAAAATGCGTGCTATTTTTAAAAAATATAAGCGAACGGTTTCTGTTAACACATGGAGCTATTATAAACTATATTTAATTTTAAGTATCTATAGTAATGTTACAAACAAATTATCACTTGCGATTTTAGACGTTTTGTTAAATATCAAGAAAAATACACGAGGAATTAACCTGAAACTGCAGGTGTGTAAACAGTATAGTATAGGTCATACATTTCCGCGAAGATTTTTTCCCGAAATTCCATAGGGGACAGTCAACAAATTGAAAAAGAACGAATATCTTTTAAATATCCCTGCAAAAGAAAAACTAATGTAGCAAAAGCGTTCAAACTCAAGATTATTCATAAGTGGCTTGTTGTAATATACTGTGTTCATTTTTATGAGGATAGCATGTATACTCGTAGAGAAATGAAGGTTTTTATAAAAAAATATAATATAATCAAAATATAATGTGCATAATATATTAAGCAAAGTATATAGAACAACTTTTGTGAAAGTCTCAAAATCACAGTTTGAAAATTCTGAAAATTATCGTCTAAAGAATAAGCTCGAAATCCGTTGTCCCCAAAAGGAAGCAAAAAGATGAGGGGTTGTATCAAAATACAGTAGTACGTGCAATATTGTGTACGCTATCTTGGCACTAATCAACAGATATTTGATACAACCCCTCATCTTTTTGCTTCTTTTTGGGAAACAACGGATTTCGAGCTTATTCTATCGACGATAATTTTCAGAATTTTCAAGCTATGATTTTGAGACTTTCACAAAAGTTGCTCTATATACTTAGCTAATGCATGTTATATTATAGCTTATGCATATTATATTTTGATTGCATTCGCGCATGCGCAATGAAACATTTTTTAGTAAACCTGCTAGTTTTTCATCGAATTTTTATTATTTTTTAATTCTGATTGCAGAGTATTGTGTACAATGTTGTTTGTCATATTTTCTGAAAAGAACTTTTTTTTGTATTAAGAACTCTGCAAATTATAAGCAAAAAACTTGGGAAAATTTGGGACTGTTTCTATAAAAACTTTCATTCCTCTACGACCATGCATGCTATTCTCATAAAAATGAACACAGTTTATTACAATAAGGCACTTAATCATAATCTACAATTTGAACGCTTTTGCTACATTAATTTTTACAGGGTTATCCAAAAGATATTCGTTCTTTTTCAATTTGTTGACGGCTCCCTATGGAGTTTCGGGAAAAAATCTTCGCGGAAATATATGACCTATACTACACTGTTTACACACCTGCAGTTTCAGGTTAATTCCTCATATATATATTTTTTTATATTTAACAAAACGTCTAAAATCGCAAGTGACCGGTCACCTTTGGCCATACAGTGTATACATTTTTTTTTTTTCTTTTCTTTTCTTATTCGGGGGCGATACTAAATTCTAAAAAAGCAGAATTCCTGTTTTCTAGTTACTTTTATTATTTATTTTACGTTTAAACAAACTAAAATAAACAGTTACATATTAATATTTACTCTTAGTCACCTTATGGTCCTGTAAGGGTTAAAAACAGCCGCTGTATTCAGGGCCTGATCAACTCTTAAGTAAAACCCGGGCTCATAAGCTATATCAGGGACCTCTCTTTTTGAAGAAAATTGTATTATAAATATGAAAACCAGCTCTATGTGATGTTCAAAATTTATACCACAGCTTTATCAAGGTTGTTCTCAAATCCAAAAGGACAATTTTACGACATAAGTTTTAATTCATTTTTGTTCGGAAATGCATGAAACTAGCAGATGTTGAGGTTCAGAAACTAATTAATCGAACTGTTTTTCCCGTTTATTTTGCAAACGCAATAGATATTTCAGAAAACAGTATCAAAGTGGGCGTTTTGAACCGAATTTCCGCGCGAAAGAAGAATGGCTATTCAAGGAAGGGCGAAAAACGTCTTTGTCACGTGATCAAAATCGCTTATAACTCAATAGGTAATTTATTGATCAAAAAATGGAAAACACAGTTCGATTCCAAATCGTTTTCATAGTCAGGCCTTCCAATTTTATTATTTTCCGTTAAAAAATTAATCTGTAAATATGCCAAAACATTTTGCGCTTGTTGAGCAGAGCAGTTGAGAACAACCTTAAATAATAAATGCATAATTTAAATTAAATTTAAAAAATGAAAAAACCCGACTGTGTAAAAAGCGAACTAATGAATTATTTCTCATCAATGTGAAACTATTTTTTTATACTGCGTACCTAATTTTTTTTTTATTTATTTGTATTGATGACTTTTAAGTTGTGTTTAATTGTTAGTTCCTATCTATAAACACTGTTTTGATAAGGCCTATAGATGTCTATGATGGTTAGAGTTTCAGTAAAGCTAGAGATCCTACCTTCACAACTTCCAGGTTGTGTAATATCTAAACGGATCTTCTGACTGTAAAATAGTCAATGAAGCATCGTCTTTATTTTGAAAGACCTATCCAATAATATGTCACTCAATATAGTGCGCAATTTTTTTTAAAATCTCTACCGCCATTCTGAATTTATAAAATCAAAACCTAGCCTATAACCATCGGATGGTTTATACGAATCGATAAAGACCTCATTCATTAAAATCCATCCAGTCGTTCGGATGTTTCGAGGGTATAAAGAAATCCACATACTCAGATACTCGTGAAACACATAACCCTTCTTGGCAGGTGGGTAAAAAGAGTACATTATAGGCACAAGTAATGCATTAAAAAATTATGGAAAAGTAAAATCTGCACTAAATGCTAGTTAGAGTGGAGTAAAACTTTGGGACTGAAGGAAATATGTTTGATGTAATATCCATTCTTCTCTGAATTTCGAAATTTACATTGCATTTTATTGTCGCTGGTGAAGAACGCTGCGATACTTTAGTTTTCATGAATTGTAAAATTAATTTTTTTCTGTGAGCTATAAATGGAAAGTTACACTAAGTTGTATCTTCGGAGAGTGGAGAAAATGTGTTTCTGTGCCCCCTAAAAATGTGGGCTGGGGCACATGCCTCGTGTGCCCCTGTGATAATCAGACCCTCGCTGCATGACGCTTCCTCGAAATACCAGGATACAGACCTATTGTATGTAACAGAAAGGGTCCTGGACAAATTTTTAATAATCCATATTATAAAACAAAAACATTTCCCTGAGTAATGCTGACGTCATACCAACGGTGACAACGACCAGGGCAATGAATTTCGCTTTTATTTAACTTCAAAATTATTAACTTCTAAACGTCGCACAATTTCAATTTATACCATCGAATATTGAAAAAGGTATACTTTCAGATGCAATTTGTTTGAAAACTGTATCTCAATTTACTAAGATTTTATAAATTTTGAAATAATTTTCAAGCGGGATTTTTTAAAATCCACCCCACCCTATTAAATAAACCTGATTGCAAATGATTAAAACGTTTTCCCTTGAAACAATGTAAATAGTTCAGCATTTGTTTCCGACTGATATTCCATAACAAACTCGAAGCTTCATAAATAAATTAATTAAATTAAAATACATAAATAAAACATCAGTTTAACAGATGTGTAATTGAACAACGCGTTTAAATACTGAAATAACCAGAATAAAAACAAATGCTTTAAACTGTGAAATCTTTGGCTATTAACCTCTGCCATGCGGCTAATACGAAAATAATACATGTTTTCGTAAATTTAAAACTTTATTATTTTGAATGCGTAACTTACATGAAATAATAGAGTTATAAGCGTTCGGAATCAATTTATCATTTTCATTTTATATATAGTGGATACTAGATAATAGATAGTATAGTATGCTTCAATATCAATATTTACTTCTAACAAATTATTATGATTAATAAAAGGTAAATATGAATGTCTACTAAAAAGGTAAAACATCTAGATTAAACCAGTTGATCTTATTTAGACACTGCACTGATCGATAACTTATCACAGTTTTTGGGTTCATAAAGTCAAATGAGAATTCTTCTGCCGTGTGTGAATCAAAGTGATAATAATTAGTCATAATAAGATTTCACATCTGATGATAAGAGACGCATGATTTTTTATCGTTATTATCATATTTCGCGACATATTTTTACTTTATCTGCCAGTATAACCCGGCATAAACCGTCCTCGCCCTAGTTCACATTTTAATTGAGTTTCGCAACTTAAAATCGTCAGTAAAAGTTCTGCAACGGTTTTACTATTTAACAGAAATATCATTACTATTTCAGAATTTTTTATTTACTTTAACTAGAATAAAGGGTACTTTTATGTTAGCCAGACACGAATCTCGCCAATAACAGTTTTTACTTTTCGTGTGTGATGCAAATTAGAAACAATACTTTGATGATGAAATAAAATGCTTTGCTTCATGGTACTATTTTTATTTTATTTATTTTTTATTTATTTTTTTTATGAGTGAAAGGCATGTATTTTCAATGTATATAATATATCTATTGTAAATGAAAGTTATGCATTTAAAATTAATTGAGGGGTTTATTTTTTAAATGCTATTCTGAATGCTGTTCGATTGATGACGATAAGAACAACACTGTTAAAAAAAAACGACATTTTTACAGTACAAAGTACTGTTCATCTCGCGCACAAACTCGATCACAGTGAATGTGCTGTATCTTTCTTTGGTTTCCTGACTATATTAACATGGAAAATACAGTAGTTGCGTAAAATTAACAGCACAATGTGCTGGCAATTTGGATGCCAGCAGTTTGTGCTGTAAAAAAATGCGTCCAAATTGCCAGCACATTGTGCTGTTAATTTTACGCAACTACTGTATTTTCCATGTTAATATAGTCAGGAAACCAAAGAAAGATACAGCACATTCACTGTGATCGAGTTCTTTCTGGCAAATCTACAGTGGTTTTTTTACAGTGAATATTTCGCGATAACACTTGCGCCCGGCTAACATAGAAGTACCGAATAAAGGTATAAACTAAAGAGTTTTTGTACTATATTTATTGAAGTTTTGACAAGTTTTAAGATTTTTTTCCATCAGAAATGTTTGAAACTTTTCTCAGTATGACAGAGAATATGTCCAAGTGTTTTCAAGTTAGGTCGTTACTTTTCTACAGAATCAAAGATTAAGCAAAGTACACGAAATTTAGACCTTCTGCTGCCGCTATTTCGGATTTAACACGGCGGAAATCCAAATTTATTGGACGTCAATTCTTTGCTCCAGAAATATTTAAAATGTAATGCATTTGTGAATGAGATTCTACTCTCCACATACGATTTCTCCTTTCTTATTCGACACACTATCTGCATTTATCTACATTGCAACGCCATATAATTTATATAAAATCTCAACATGTTTTTTTTTTTACCATCTGCTCAAGTCTTTCTACTCAACCAAATTTAGTAATTTTTTTTTTAATTTTTCATCGATAACTGCTCATTTGTCGATCAGACTGCGTTAGCTATTTTTTAAAATATATCCATTTTTGATTTAATTTTTATCTTTAACAAGGGGATAAATCCTCCGGTGTTCCCGTTTTACAGAATACAGGTAAAAACCATTATATATATATTTCTTCTGGGCGAATGGGGTATTTTTGTATTTTTCGAAAGGTTCTGTAAGCGGCTTTGGACGTAGTATACTTGCATATCGTTAAAACACGTTGTTTGATTTAATTAAAAAAAACTAGAAAACAGGAATTTTGCTTTTTCAGAATTTAGTTTCGCCCCCGATGAAAAAAAAATATATATATGTATATATAAATCTACTAAAAAACAACTTTTCAAAAGTTTAAAAAAAAAAAAAAAAAAAAAAAAGTTGAAAGTTGTGGTTAAAAAATAGTGTGATATCAAATTTCCAAGCTTATATTACGGTACTTATTTAACATTTTTTGATAAAAATTTACCATATGTAAGTCGAGTACCTAAGTATGCGTTGATAGAAAGCCTTTTCTCCTTTACTTAAATACATCATAACGTGTTTCTGAAAATTAATTTTTTTTTAATTATGCATGATCGGCTTGGCGGCCATCTTTCCATATTTTACACAAATTTCTAAGCACACAAGTTCGTTGTTAAGATTGGAAGTTCGAAATTGTTACTAAAGCAAACATTTTATTCTTTTAATTTATGGAAATGAGTGCCTAAAAATTTGTGTCTAAAAATAAAGCTGAAGTAATTTCAGGTTTCATCTTATGATTCTCTTTTTTGGGAGGGGGGTTAATTAATTAGTTAAAGCAGTAAAAATCAATTTGTTTTTTCAAAATAAAAAACTTTCTTAATTTATCTGTCTGTAGCTAAGACTAGAAGTTCGAAATTCTTAATAATGCAAATATGTTACGAGCTTGAGTGCTTAGAAATTTGTGTAAAATATGGAAAGATGGCCGCCAAGCCGATCATGCATAATTAAAAAAAATTAATTTTCAGAAACACGTTATGATGTATTTAAGTAAAGGAGAAAAGTCTTTCTATCAACGCATACTTAGGTACTCGACTTACATATGGTAAATTTTTATCAAAAAATGTTAAATAAGTACCGTAATATAAGCTTGGAAATTTGATATCACACTATTTTTTAACCACAACTCTCACCTTTTTTTTTTTTTTTTTTTTTTTTTACTTTTGAAAAGTTGTTTTTTAGTAGATATCAGTTCTTTTTTTAAAACAAATGATATATAATTGAAATAATTCTACTAGCTCAAATTAAAATTAGTCCTTGTATAGCCTTTATAAGCAGGGAGCAAACACAATATTATACATTTTCTTTACCTATCATTCATTTTTTATGGTGATTAATAATTTAAAAGTAACGAAACTCAATTTCTTCTTTCAGAGTATCAGTCTTTCTCAATTTATATCTCCTTAAAATTTTCTACGAAAGATGAAAATTTAGTAAAAAACAGAGTCGAAATAAAATATATATTTACAGTTAGTCTGTCAGTTAATTGTTTTTTCTAACTTTTTTTTGCTGACGGTTTTGCAAAATAAATTTACCCTTACAAATACCTACGGTTAATCCGAGAATGAAACCCCGCAGGCATCTAAAGAATCGAAGATCTGTAAATCTAGCAATTCTAGACATAATAAAAGAACATTTTTGATAAAAGAATCTAAAAATTTAAAGATATAAACTGTACATATAACTTCATCTTCATTTAGATCGTGTTATAGAGAAGAAAAAATAAATATGTAATTTTACTCAAGCCTGTTTATCCATACCTATTTGCATAAATGTGAGGATATTAATTTACTATAAAATTTCCCCTAAATTGATTATCTTTAATAGTCTATTATTAAAGCCGCATATGCATTAGAATTAAATATTTTCCGGTTAAAAATTGCCTGAAATCTATAGTCTTATCGTTCGTCAAATTTGTTTTTTTTTAAATGCCCAGACTCTTTTTCTGAACTCTGACAAAGGATCGCAGACATATTGAAGCTATCCAAATTCTTATATCTTTCTATCGTATTTCCTTTTTTGAGGGGGGTGTCAGGAAGAGCCCTTAAGAACTTCGCTTTATTCTCAGAATTCTGAATTATTCATTCAAATGATCTACCTACATAAGTCTTGTTGCATGAAGTTATACATCATGTGAATCTATTAAATTAATTTTGTGAAATACTAGATGGGAGCCATTGATATTTCCAGACCATTTGCCTACATTTTAAACTTGAGTCATTTACTACTATTCATTAATTTTCTATACGAATTAAAGAAGTCGTTGTTTCCATGCCAACTGTACCTTTCACTATTGCTTGTTTGTTTGTTTGTTTGATTTATTGAACACATGCATCATATCACATGCGGACCACTGCGGGATTCGAATCTGCTTCCACCTACGCTCTCAAGTGATTAGCGGCATGGTGTCTTATCCACTCAGCCACGGTGGGCCACTATTGCTTTCTCTAACGCCCAGATACTCAAATTTAACCAACTGCACTTAGAATCATGGTCATAACAGAGAACATTTATATGTTAGAGCAGTGTTGCCAGTGGGCTACTTTTTTTTAATTCAGATTTCTTGATTGCCAGCACTTATTATAAACGGTAAAATTCCCACTGTTTTCGCCTTAATTAATATGTCATTAAATAAGGCGCATTTTACAATTTCTAAAAAGTGGTTCCAATCAAGTATCTGAATTAAAAAAAGTAGCCCATCTGGCAACACTGTGTTAGAGTGGTGACATATGCACAAGTCGTGTACTCATATTCAATTTTCTGTCCAAAGTACGGTAACTCAGTTTTCAGTAATAGACGAGGAAGATTTCAATTAAACTAACCAGAAAAGTTACAAACATTGACTTCCTGATTTGATTTTATTCAAAATTGTTTTAACCAACCAAAGTTAATGTCCGGGATCCAGATAAATTTTTCTCTGTTAGTAAAATTACATTGACCAATCAGTAGCCTCCATCCTTGCAGGCTTTTCGATGTTTACTGCAAACATCAAAAAGTTCGGAAAAATGCAGACGTCTGATTGATCAATCTCATCCCGCTAATAGCGAAAAATCTATCTTGATCCCGGCCTATTCAACGCCCTTTAAATATTGGAGAAAGCCTTGACACGTGTCAGGAAAACGTCACACAAAGCAGGCAAAACAAAGAAGAAAAATAATTCATTGGTTCGTTCATATTCACGAGCCAATGAATGATTTTGTTTCTTTGCTTTGCCTGCTTTGAGTAATGTTTTCGTGACGCGAGTCAAGACTTTCTCAAATATTTAGGAGGCTTTGGCTTATTTCACCACCATGAAGTTATGAAAGGAGAGGAACAGACATGTCAATCTTCCCGTGTGAAAAACTAGTTACCAAAAAAAAACGAGTTCTTTCCCTCTCTTCTGCCCTTTTCTCTCTTGATTTTGACCGATAGCAGCCCATTTAGCAGTCTCCAGTACAAGAACGAGCCGTTAATTCCCAAATTGGCTCAGCCGAACTCAGCAATCTGATTGTTCGTTAATATTAATATTTTGGATTACTTTACTGTGATTTTGATCAAATTTAACAAAATAAATCAATTTAAGTCATTATAATTGCATTCTATTTTACATTACAGTACTTCATAAGAAAATAAATATAATTTTCTACTATATAAATATCAGTTTTAGCCAATCAGATTGCTGAGCTCGGTTCGTTACGGCAGGAATTAACGGCTCGTATTACAACATGCCGCTATACGGTGGACGCAGGAGGGAGGATGTTAGCGCGACCAATGACATAATAGGCCAGTTCATGATGTTTAAAAGTCACACGGAGTTGGATCGAGGCTAACGAAAAAGACAGGCTACCGCGGTGGGTCCCATTCTTCTTTTTTTACAAACCGCTGGAGTCAGGTGATGCTCATTTCACGCACCTTCTTTGGTGAATTCGAGCATCACGTGACTCCAGCGGTCTGTAAAAAAAGGAGAATCGGACCCACCGCGGTAGCCTGTCTTTTTCGTTAGCCTCAGAGTTGGATCATCTTTACACGATGATTAGTACAAAGCTGCGCGCCGATTTTTTTTTTTTTTTTTTTTTTTTTTTTTTTTTTTTTTTTTTGTCCATTGCCGTGTACAGATAATCAACTCCAGGGTCGTACTGGCCCACCGGGCAACTAGGCAAATGCCCGGTGCGCCCATCGTCACTTTTTTCTTTTTTCTTTTTTTTTTTTTTTTTTTTTTTTTTATCTTTTTTTTAAGCACGCATTTTGAAAGGCATAAAATTTTCAAAGATTTTCATTTGGAAAATTAAAAAGTAATGCTTTTTATTTTTTAAAGTATAGCATAAGCAAACTATGTGCGATCAAAGACAATTAGATAAACCAATTTCGAGATAACATAAGTTATGGACAATCAGATATGCCGTTGTTACACATTGTATCCAGGACCAGACTTTGTTTCAAAGCCTGTACTAATGATAAATTCTAAGAAAAATAATATTAAGTACTCACTTATTTAGATGTACGCCTAAATAATTTCTGTTCTAGGAATGCTTCTAATAAGTGTCTAATGAGTCTGCGTCTAATACGTTTGCATATTTTCTGCGTCTAAGTATTTAGCGCCCCTGGTGTTGTGAGGTATTTTTGTATTTCTGCCTTTTGTGCAAGTATAAACGACGAAACACTGTATAAGAAACATATTCTCATTTTAAATGGATTCATTCACAGAGACTTTGATAGTCATGGCGCCCTGGTCCAGATTTTATTCAGTACCCCGAAGAATAGTAACTTCTACATAAATTAATATTGGTATTAATGATGTATTTAGTATATTTTCTGTCAAATATTCAGCGCCCTGGGTGGCTGCCCGGTAGTTTGGTATTTCTGTTTTTTGTGAAAGAACAACAACAACAAAAAATGCCAATTTAAGACAGGGGCTGCCCGGTAGTTTGGTATTTCTGTTTTTTGTGAAAGAACAAAAAAAAAATGCCAATTTAAGACAGGGGATTTTCATTTTAATTTCATTTGGTCCCTTTGTCAGAGGCGGCTTTGGTCAATTTTTTTAGCGCCTCTGTAAAAATAAGTTTAAAAAAACTAATATCGTGTTTACGTAATAATGGCGCCCTTGGTCTTTTTCAGCGCCTCTATAAAAATAAATTTCAAAAAACTAATATCGTGTTTTTGTAATCATGGCGTCTTTGGTCAAATATTTTTCAGCGCCTCTGTAAAAATGCCTTTCAAAAAGCTATTATCGCGTTTTTGTACTCATGGCGCCCTTGGGCAGATTTTTTTTTTCAGCGCCTCTCTGTAAAAATAACTTTCAAAAAACTAATATCGTGTTTTCGTAATCAATGTGCTCTTGGTGAGATTTTTTCAGCACCTCTGTAAAAATAATTTTGAAAAACTATTATCGTGTTTTTTTAATCATGGCGCCCTTAGAGAGATTTTTTTCAGCGCATCTGTAAAAATAAGTTTTAAAAAACTAATATCGTGTTTTTGTAATCATGGCGCCCTTGGTCAGATATTTTTCAGCGCCTCTGTAAAAATCCCTTTCAAAAAACTATCATCGTGTTTTTGTAATCATGGCGCCCTTGAACAGATTTTTTTTAGCGCCTCTGTAAAAATAAGTTAAAAAAACTAATACCGTGTTTTTGTAATCATGGCGCCCTTGGTCACTTGGCCAGATTTTTTACAGCGCCTCTGCAAAAATAACTTGAAAAAAAGTAGTATCGTGTTTTTGTAATAGCAACCCCCCACACACACACACATACGCACACTCCCCACAAATACACACACACAAATTGATGCCCTTAGTTCTACTAAAGTGGAGCATTCCATAATTTCTCAATGATAATATAAGTGTTAGACCGCCAAGGGCGCCAAGACTAATTCTTCACAAGATTTTGCAATGGAAACTTATGTAAATTTTGCTTTTGAAAGAAGAAAATGTTAATTTTTCATATCTATTTAAAAATTCGATAATATTTTTAGCATCCGAAAAAGCCAATATGTAAAAACGTTATTATTTTTTTTTTAAACCGGATCTGCTTAACCTCTTTAAACTTCAAACACCACCCGAATATATAAATTGAAAAATACATATGTAATTAAAATAAATAGATAAACCACTAAAATTGTAAAAGTCCTTTTACAAAAGAATGGATAAATATAAGTAAAGAGAAGTGCAGATGTATTTGGGTTCAGTTTTCAATGCTGTTAGTCATTAACGTGGGAATTCCTAAGAAGACAAATTACCATTTCGGCGGGATTTCAAATCGGTTCTATAGATACCCAGTGGTTTCTGTAGTAATACCAGGTGTGACACTTTTTTTAAAATTATTATACCGTATTCTGGAGCTCTCTATCTTTCTGGAGAAAATAGAAATCGGCGGATGTGGAGGTATTTTCCCATGAAATACTAATTAACACACGACACATGCGCGACACGACGTGCTGTTGGTGTTTTTTGCGTGTGAGTTGCGACGACCATTGTAGTTTAAAATTGGCTTATCTGAAATTAAAATAAACAGTAATTTTTAATTAAATATGACTTATTTTAGTGACTAGACGAGACAAAAGGTGGAAATTATGAAAAGCTCTCTCTCTCTCTCTCTCTTTTTTCTTTAATGCTGATTATTTGAAGAGGGTATTCAACTTTTATCGTAGAAAAATGCTGATTTTTGATGATTGACAAAAAAAAAAAAAAAAAAAAAAAAAAAAAAAAAAAAAAAAAAAAAAAAAAATCCTTAATGCACTGCATAATTATATAAGAAACTAGGGGGCTCTGTCCCCTACGAGCTACGCTCGCCAACCCCCGTTCAGGCACACCAAAATCCAAAAAGCACGCTAATTTGATCGGCTTTAAAAATATTGAATTTAAAAAAAAACAAAAGAAAAAAAACAGTAGTGATTTTTCTGTAACGGGTTTCTATTCGTTAATTAAAAAATTAGTTAAACATTTGAAAATAAGCTAATGTAAAATGAATTAAGTAAACAGTGTCCTTGTCTCCCGGTATTTTTTAACAGCGATATAAGATAGTTCTTTTAAATAATTCATTTTAAATGTATCGTTTTAAATCTGACGTAATTTACACCAAAATTTTATTTGTCTTATTAATATTCAGGTGAAAATACTTTAGTTGTTAGAAGGAAATATTTGCGCTGTCTTTGAATTCACGATAATAGTTGAAAAGATTATCTCAAAATATCTCGCGCAAATATATTTTTTAATTTAAATGTTTTTACCATATTTTTTGGCCATTTTAAATAATGTAATTTCTCCCCTTTACAAGTTTTAGCGCATAATTTTTTTTATTTAACATTTTGTTTCTCTTTTAAAATTCAAGTGTGAATATGATTCTTAGGACGTAATTTTCCTGCTTTTAACATGTGATCATTTAATTCTAATTTTAAAGTTTTTATTTCTGTTTACAATAGTCACGTGTAAATAAATTTTTAATTTGAAGTAAACATTATTGTTTCGCTGTTTATACAATTGGCAACAGTTTAAATTAATAACATTTTCTAAAATATATAAAAAATATCTCTCGAAAAGCTGAAAATTTGAATTTAAAATAGAAATAAAACCTCAAAAAATGAGTCAAATAAAAAAAATAAATTCAATCTGCACACCGGGAACTTATAACGTATAAAATGATCTAAAAATGATTAAATTCTCATGTAGTTTTTGCTCCAATAAAACTTTTTTAATGGAACGATTTTTTCCAACTTTGGCATTAAATATCTCTTAAAATAATTCTTTGATTTGAAAACTGTCTGCATCAGCGTGTTTATCAAACATTTCTCTGTAATACCACTGATTTTCATATTTTTGTTTGCAATAGTTTTTTTTTAATATTAACGAAGAAAGGCCATGCTTAAGCATTCAAATTGGATGCCGACCTACCGGGAATATCTACGCAGATTTTCATTGGTCCATTTCCAATTCGAAACTTTTTTTTATATATAGAAGGAAAAAGCTGACAAAATTAGAAGTGAAAAACAATTCAGTATTATTAAAGTAATCGTGCCGTAGTCATCTATTAAAAAATGCAATTTTGAGAAAAAAAACTAGTTTCAATTTTATGTTATAATTATAATAGAATGCTTATTGTATTTTTTTATTTTTTTTTTACTTACATAGAATTGTCTATTCCATATTCTGACCACATAAAGAAGTCTCAATTCCGTTGATAAAGCCGCTAAAATAAAAACTCGATTTTCCGAAATTTATAAGTTATGATTATAAATGTATATGTAAATCCTTAAAGCGGTTCTGAAAAAAATATTTTTTTTAACGTTCAATAATGCGAAAATTTCTGCTGATTTACAAACATAAAAATAGTGTTCGAAAGAAACTGAATTTCGGTTACATTCCTAGTATCGACTGAAAACGTAAGCGAAATTGTTTTAAAAATAAATTCAAAGTAAGTAACATAAACATACATATACGCATGTTATCTGAATAATGTTTTGCGTAGAAACGGCAGTACATAATTAACAAAATAATTTGATTGAAATAAAATTAATTAAATATAAGGTGCTATAAACATAAAAAATATATTAAAAAATAATTTAATTTAAAAATAACGAATTTAATCAATATTAGTAATACCTTCTAGATTTATCTCCTTGTATGTGAATATATAGTATGTACGGCTCTTTGGATGGGAGTGCCGTTTGGGGGAGGCTAGGGAGAGGCAGTTATAGTAATACCGAATATACGGCAGTATTTTCGCCGAAACTAGGATTTTGGGCTGAAAACGAAAATGAAACCGAATATTCGGCGAAACTCCACATAAAAGAATGAGACTTGCAGGCTTGGTTATTGAAGTAATTTGCAATACAATAGATTCTGTTCTTTAAATTAATTACATCTTGAGTTAAAATTGATTGTTGTCTCATGACAACAGTTTTCTTTCTCTTCCTCCACTGTCGCGTCCGGAAATTCGGTTCAAAACGCCACATTCGGCAGCCTTTTCTGAAAGATCTTTTGTTTTTCTCAAAAAATATAAAAGACAGTTCGATTAAAAAGTTTCTGGTGGGCAATAAAAAATAATTGGTATTTTCAGCCAGCAGCCAGCAGTTACAATGAAATTTAATGAAAACCTTTAAAACAAAACTATCATGCAATAAAATTCAAGTAATACTACTTTTCAAAATAATTACATTCAGCGTAATACTTTTAAAGAATGTATTACTTTTCCAAAGATTTTCTGCCCCCCCCCCCCCCCCCCCCTACCCTGCGTACACACATGAATCGCGGTAAAAAAGAACAAGATCTTTGAAAAACAGAAACAACTCCATTATTGGGCACAGCCTTTGTAAGTTTGCTGATTTGAAAGCAGGGCCGAAATTAAGGGGGGCAGAGGGGGCATGTGCCCCGGGCGCCAAATGAAGATTTTGTTTGTCGATTTTTCTCGCATCTGTGTTTTGCACGGTATTGTTAAAATCATTCTGTCTGGCGTATGACAAAACATAGAAGAATCTAAAGATGATATGGCATAAGGATCCTGTATAAAGCGGATTTTTTTTCGATTCCGTTTCCGAGATTTTAATCAATCAATATTCGACAAAGCCAAGGACGGATTCAGCTCATCATTTAGAGGGGGTCATGGATTTCCTTTTTTGGGGTGGGGGGCGATCACATCCTCGTTATGAGAATTTTTTATATTGAAAGCTATTCCCAAATCCAAACTAACTACTTTTCTGATACTTTCGCGAAGTCATTTTCATTCGTAAATACAAAAAATTTGCATTAATATTCGTAAAAATATAAAATTTGCCCATTTTGTTCAGATACCAGGAAATTAGTTTCCCATTTTCTTATAAAGGCAAAGATTCATTCAGAAAATGTTGTCAAAGATAGCACTTTTAGCCAAGTTTTACGAGTTGAAGCCAGAGGAATGTCGTCGCAAGGGAACAATCGGCTGTCACTTCCGGAATTTCAGTTTAAAAAGTCTAACAATTGTCAACGATTAAATATGGCAAAAATTTGTGTTAAATTTTAGAGGTAACTAAACCGTACACATTGGCAGCTATGGGATTCTATTAGTGTCATAAAAATTGCAGGTGTAGCCTCTTCTTTCTGCTCAAAGTATTAAATAGTTTTTTTCAATCGAACTTATACCTTTGGAATGGATCATTTTCTTCTGAACTGATGGACTGGTGCCATCCATTATTTTGAAACAACCGTTATAAATGAAGTGTTAGGTGAAGATGAAAGAGCTGTCGTAAAAAGTTAGAACTCTGATTTTCTGGTCAGAAAAGGAAAAAAAAAAATGGTCATAATTTTTTTTTTTTTTTCTGGTCAGGATGAAAAAAAAATGGCCATAATTTTGTTTCTGATCAGAATGGAAAAAAAAAATGGCCATAATTAAAAAAAAAAAAATCTATGATATCTTTTGAATGTTGAAAAAATAAAGAAATAAAACATATTTTAAAAATAATTCACGTAAAACAGACGTCACTCTTGAACTAAACAAAAATAACTTTCCTGAAATTTTATACACCATAATTAGTATTTGTATTCTAGAGATTGTATTATATAAAATATTATTGAATTGTATTAAATAATGTTTTGCACTTTTGAGTTTTGACCCAACGAAATTGTTTTTGTTTGTTTTATTTTAATATTTTATTTTCCATTTGGAGATAATCGTATGGAGATTTTTATTCAAATATTCGGGGTAAAGTTTGAATTAACTCATTAGATAAGGTGAGCGAAATTCGAAAACAGAGATAGCTTTCTTAGAAAAGTGTGGAGGAAAAAAATACCTCTAAATTGGCAACACTGGTCTAACATCAGATTTTTTTTTTAACTGCAATGCCTTGCGGGGAACTATTTTTGTGCATATTACATTTCTATAGTGTAAAATACTAATTTGGGTGACATAATTATTTTAGGAATAAAGTTTTCGCTATAGCAATATACTCGTATATATTTTTAAAGTGATTTTTTATACATAATTTATATAGTATGTGTATGTATGTATATATAAGCATTTGCGCCCTTTTGTAAGGCAATCGGCGCCCTTTTTATCCATTTTGCCACCGCCCTCTCAGTTATGCCAGTACGACCCTGATCAACTCCGTGTGACGTTATGAACTGGCCTTATATGTTGTTGGCCACAGTTTAGGAACAGCTACAAATGACTTCATCTATATCTACTCCGAGGTAAACGAAAAAGACAGGTTACCGCGATGCTACAGCGCCTAGAATATATAGTGTGGAAATCGGCTATCCCAGTAATACTTTAAAAAGTGCTAAAATATTTGATTTCTTAAATTTCAAATGATGCTGAAATCCAATGAGTCGATCACAGCGATATCTGCAGGATATTTCCTAAAACTTCATGACGATTTGGTAGCAGCGTCTAGAATACCTAGCGTGGAAATATTTTATTAAACAACGCTAAAAATTTGTATCCCATAAATGATCGACGATACTGCTAAAATCCCAAGTATCGATCGCAGCGAAATCTGCGGGATTTTCGTATTACATTGTATAGACTAGCAATATCTTGCAGTTATAGAAAATATCCTACAGATGTCGCTGCGATCTGTATATTTCAGCAGCATCGTTGCACATTTAAGGATACAATATTTTAGCACTTTTTTAAGTATTACAGGGATAGCCAATTTCCACACTATATATTCTAGGCGCTATAATTTGGTCTAGACGCTGTAGAATTTTTTTTTTTTTTTTTTACATTTTATTAACATACATCTGACCTGTGTGCTTGGCGTCAAGCCCGCTGTAATAATACGATGTTTAGTTTGAAAGTATATCACAGATGTCGCTGCGATCAGCTCCCTGGATTTCAGCGTCAGTGCACATTTAAGGGATTCAACTTTTTAGCGCTGCTTGGATAGCAAATTTCCACATTATGTATTCTAGACGCTATAGCGGTGCATTACACGTGTCTCTTTCTTCTTTAAAAAATATCCTGCAGATGTCGCTGCAAATGACTGTTTGGAATTCAACATCGTTGTACATTTAAGGGATTCACTATTTCCGCGCTTTTTTAAGCATTGCTGGGATAGTCGATTTCTACAACATATAATCTAGGCCTATAACGGAGCTGTAGTATCTAGAAGATATAGTTTAAAAATCGGCTTAATAAAAGGTGCTAAAAAATTGTATCCCATGAATGTTGAACGAGGCTGAACGATGAATGTCGATCACAGCGACATATGGTAATTCCAACGTAACTATTTCAAAAGACATCAAATGAGAAAACGTTTCGCTCAGAGAAGATCTAGAAAATGTTGCTGCTATCGACATTTGTCATTCAGTATTTTTCAATATTTATGGGATTCAATTTTTAGCAATTTTTAAAGTATTACTGGAATAGCCGGTTTCCACACCATGACCATGATCTAGGTAGATTTTCTTTTGTTATCGCAACAAGATTGACCACTCAAAAGCCAGAATTATTGCTAACTTTTCACTGTTTGCAAAAATGTACCTGGATCTCGACCTATATTTCTAGACGTTATAACTGAGCTCAGGAATAGTACAGAAAGCAAACTCCGTATTTTGATACATTAAGGCCGGGATCCAATTAGGAACAAGTGTGTCGCTATAACGAAGTAGCGACATATGGCCAATAAAGGTTTATTGGTAGGAGTGATAAAAACAAATCGTTAAAGGTCTTTGCGAGCGTGTCATTATCGTCAGGCTAATGCATATTGAATTATTTCCCTAGTCTAATAAAGCTCGTCCATGCGCGTATCGTCTAATGGAGGATATTCCAAATATGGGTTCAAGGGTGAAAAAGTCATGTGGTACCGGCAATTTACCTAAAGAACTTCTAACTGATGAGAAGGGAAACAGGAAACTACTACTGCTTTCTTTCGTGAACTGTTTCATTGGCTAGCGCGGATTTACATTACGTCGACGGAGCCTTCCCTTCTTTACGTTAAACATTTTTGCCTTGACCACGTGATCATAACGTAGATAGAATAGCCTCTATTCAAGAAAGTGGATTGCTGTACTATAGCACCTAGAATATATAGTGTGGAAATCGGCTATCTCTGTAATATTTAAAAAAGTGCTAAAATATTGTGTCCCTTAACTGTGCAACGATGCTGCTGAAATATACAGATCACAGCGACATCTGCAGGATATTTTCTCAAACTTCAAGATATTGCTAGTCTATACGATGTAATACTAAATCGCGCAGATGCCGCTGTGATCGATACTTGGGATTTTAGCAGTATACTCGCACATTTAAGGGATACAAATTTTTAGCGTTGTTTGGATAGCATATTTCCACACAAGGTATTCTAGACGCTTTCGGCAAAAACTTGAAATGAGCATGCTTCCTGCGCATATATCACCACTCTTATGTATAAAGGCTCTCTGTTACGGTGTTGATTCTGAGCGCTCTTTGTTAAATTTCTATATTTGTGTTTTAGAGAAAGCAATACAGAAAATTACTGTTACTATGGAAACAACAACTTCTTTAATATCAAAATGTATAGCAAAGGAGTTCAGAATCAGTGCCTTAAATAGTTTGAATATGTATTGTTGTTATGACAATCAATACCGTTCCTGGATGTGGAAATGCAAAATTGTGTTCAACATAATGGAGGATATTCCATCTACATTTTGATTACGTGGTCAAGGTAAAAACTTCTATCGTAAAGAAAGGAAGGTTCCGTAGACGTGTAATGTAAATCCCCGCTAGCCAATGAAATGGTTCATGAGGCAAAGTAGTAGTTTCTTCCCTTTTTATCAGTTAGAAGTTCCTTGGATAAATTACCGGTATCACGTGACTTTTTTCAGCCTCGAACCCATATTTGGAATATCCTCCATTGGGCGCAATCTAGATAGATTTTTGACTGTTAGACAAACGAGATTCATCGATCAGAAGCCTGCATTTTTGTGAACTTTTCGCTGTTTGCAGAAATGCAGGCTATTGATTGGTGATTCTCGTTTCGCTAACAGCGAAAAATCTATCTGGATCCTAGCCTACATTTCTACAAACATTGCACTTCATCCACGGCACTAAAAATATGACTCAAAACTTTCATGACATAGACCGGGATCCAGAAACAGCAACTATTTTCAAACATGCAGGCTTCTGATTGGTCAAGCTCATTTCGCTAACAGCGAAAAATCTATCTGAATCTCAGCCATAGTTATCTTCGATGAAATCAATGCAAAAGGATAATATAAAGGAAAAGTATAAGATTTCTAAAATATTTTGGCGGGTTTATCGCTAGTTGGCATAATTTGTAAACTTTAGAACTAATTAACAGTTTTTCGCTAATTATGAATATAAAATTAATGTTTTTAAAGCTGAATTTTATAAAAGCACGTAGATTGAGTAAATATCTATCCAAAAATTCAATCCTTACTTTTTTCTGTCCATTATTTAAGTCTCTGGCTCGATTGAAACATAAGTTGTGACGAAGAAAATAAATCTGTCATTTTCAGTATCTCGACGTTATTTTAAAAAATCTATATCTCTGTTTATAATTAATTTATGAGGATGCATTTGATCTCAAATTGAAGATCTTCTTTATTAGGTCCTTTTGGTGTTGGTTTTATTTTTCTGCGATGATTGCTTCTTTTGATAGGGAAAATTTTACGCTGGCATATTTCGTCCATTTAACATGGTGAAGTTGTCTTCAGTATAATAAGCAGTTACGGTGTCTTGTCGTTATTCTTGGCGTTTGTTTGTTTGGCGGGGTTAGCATTTTTTTTCAGCTTGGCTTGGCAGAACGACCGTCCTGCTTGATAGTACAAAACATATTTCAATTTTAAGACTTACAGCACACGCTTTTATTTTATGTAAAATGACGCCATTCGCATCCGCTTAAGAATTCCACGTTTACGATCCGCTCTTAAACATCTACAGTAAAGTAGGCATGGGACGTCACTATCGCGAAATAATATACAAATGCAGCAAAAAGATGCCGTCATTAAAGCAACTCGACCAAACAAAAAAAAAAAAAAACAGCTGTCTAATGATTCATAGGCCTTCATTTGTTTGTAACATTAATATGGATACTTAAAATTAAATATAGTATATAAGCTCCATGTTTTAACAGAAATCATTCGTTTTTATTTTTTCAAAATAGCACGTATTTTAAATACATTTTCTTTCGGATGTCATGAAAAAATGGCAACAAAATATATAATTCATATTTAACAACTATTTTTCCTTTACTTTCTACAGAAATGGAGTACTTCCGTTGCCAGTATTAAGCAAATGGCTCTAAAAACTACAAAAAAAATTAATATTTCAAAAATAAATGGAGATGCAGTTTTCAAACAAATTGCATTTAAAAGTACTTTTTTTCAATTCCTACTATTAGTTCACACTCTCCCTATACAGGGTGATTCAGCTCGTCGGTGACAAACTTTAAGGATCGATAGAGCACACCTAGACGAACATTTTTGAATAGGGAATGTAGGGTCCCTGACGCGATGGTAAGGCGCTAGGCGCTTTCGAAAATTTGGGTGCCGAAATTCGAAACGTCATAAAAACTAGGGAAATGGTTAGATTTTCTTGCTTGTTGCGTCGAAATGATTCTGTTTGTTTAGACTTTCTTCAGTACCAATTTGATAAGCGTATCTCTTAAAACATGGATGGGGCGCTGCAGACTTTGGAGAGCTAGACAACAACTTTAAGCCCGTTATTTTGATAATTTAACACATGATCGCCAAAGTTTATACTCTAACTTAAAGTTTGAACCCAAAAGTAGAGCCCTGCAAAAAGCGTAAGAGCCGGAATAAAATGTCAAAGTACAGGGTGGTCGAAACTCGAAGGCTCCTAGGAGATAAACAAACAGATTTCTTGACTTATGGCATGCATTTTCATGATTCTGTTTGCTGGGGCTCTCTGAAACTCAGTTGAACGGTACAAAAAGAAACATCGATAGGGGGCGCTTTGGGCAAAAAACATAATTCGTTGACATTTCGGACGCTAACTGGAAACGGGGCGCTACGATCAGTTAGAAACAAAACAAGAGAGTAATTTACTTATCATAAGAAGCTATTAAAACTGCAGTTTGTTTGTTTTTTTTAACAAACATAGCTGGTTTCAATCATGCACAATGCGCGCAATAAAATTTACATAAGGTGCTTTTTGCTGATTTATGCAAAAGATATCGTACCATATCGATATGCAAAAGATACGTAATGCGTAGACGACAACGCGAGATGACGTAGTTGTATGCGCAGACACGTCTTTTGAACGTGCGGTACCTACTTAAGCTTCGGGTTACTTGTCTGCAGATCGGTAGTAGGATGGAACGGTACACAAACTCTGAATTGGCTGACATGCATTTGGCGTATGGCGCTGCTGGTTGTAATGGACGAGCCGCTCAGCGGTTGTACGCCGAGCGTTACCCCAACAGGCAAATCCCCTGCCATGCCTTCTTCGCTCGAGTACACCAGAGGTTGTCCACAACGGGATCTTTCGACGGAGGCAGGCCTGAACGGGAGCGATCAGTGAGCACCCCCGACAACGAAGAGGCTGTGCTTAACCTGGTTGAGGACAACCCAGGTCTTAGCACGAGAGATATCGCCAGACATGTTGGCATTTCGCAAGCAACTGCGTGGCGCATCTTACGTTCCCGGAATCTGCACCCCTACCACATCCAGCGGGTGCAGTTGCTCAGAGAGCAGGATTTTGGCCCTCGAGTGGAATTCTCAAGATGGTACTTGGCGATGAGATCCAGGGATCCCCGTTTTGTAAACAGCATTTTGTTTACGGACGAGTCCACCTTCAGCCGGGAGGGAATGTGGAACGCCCACAACAGTCATGTGTGGTGTGATGAAAATCCACATGAAACCAGAAGCCGAGCAGCCCAGGAGCGTTTCTCAGTAAATGTGTGGGCCGGCATTCTGGGGGATTGCCTCATTGGCCCTTATTTGTTACCTGAACGGCTGACAGGTGGAAATTACCTGATTTTCCTGGATCAAGTGCTGCCGCAGCTTCTGGATGAGGCGCACGTACCCGAAGGTTCGCGTCGCCAGATGTGGTTCCAGCACGATGGAGCTCCGGCCCATTACACGAACGACGTGCGTCTCCATCTAAACGCAAGGTATGGCCAGCGGTGGATCGGGCGTGGGGGTCCAGTTCACTGGCCTGCCCGATCACCAGACCTCACCTGCTTGGATTTCTTCCTTTGGGGTTACCTGAAGGCCGAGGTATACCATACACCTGTCAGCAGTGCTGAAGAACTTGTGGCGCGCATTGTGGCAGCTGCAGGGCAGATCAGAGATACTCCTGGCATTGTTGGAAATACACACTCCTCAATGCGACGGAGGTGCGAAGCCTGCATCATGGCCCAAGGTCGAAATTTCGAGCATCTTCTGTAGTGTTATTTTTTGTAAATAAATTTCCAGTATCATTGATGTTTTTGGTCTAAATTTATTCAGAAGTGTTGAGCAGAGGTAGAAAATGTGTTTTCATTATTACTAACTGATCGTAGCGCCCCGTTTCCAGTTAGCGTCCGAAATGTCAACGAATTATGTTTTTTGCCCAAAGCGCCCCCTATCGATGTTTCTTTTTGTACCGTTCAACTGAGTTTCAGAGAGCCCCAGCAAACAGAATCATGAAAATGCATGCCATAAGTCAAGAAATCTGTTTGTTTATCTCTTAGGAGCCTTCGAGTTTCGACCACCCTGTACTTTGACATTTTATTCCGGCTCTTACGCTTTTTGCAGGGCTCTACTTTTGGGTTCAAACTTTAAGTTAGAGTATAAACTTTGGCGAGCATGTGTTAAATTATCAAAATAACGGGCTTAAAGTTGTTGTCTAGCTCTCCAAAGTCTGCAGCGCCCCCTATCCATGTTTTAAGAGATACGCTTATCAAATTGGTACTGAAGAAAGTCTAAACAAACAGAATCATTTCGACGCAACAAGCAAGAAAATCTAACCATTTCCCTAGTTTTTATGACGTTTCGAATTTCGGCACCCAAATTTTCGAAAGCGCCTAGCGCCTTACCATCGCGTCAGGGACCCTACATTCCCTATTCAAAAATGTTCGTCTAGGTGTGCTCTATCGATCCTTAAAGTTTGTCACCGACGAGCTGAATCACCCTGTATACCTTGTTCAAATTTTCAATCGTTAATAAAATACTTATTATTCATCCAATGAAGTTCAAATAAATTTTTTAAAACTTGTAGTGGATGACACTTGATGTTAATATAGTTTTTTTAAATATTAATTAATTAATTAAATTTTAATTAATTAATTTTAGTTTTATGTGGGAGAAAAAATGGCGTCCATTGGTTATTGAAGAGCATTTAATGCATCTTCATACCTATAAGGGGGGTTACCACAGGAGGGACCCTGTTCTGTCACCAAATACCGCGAAGTTTATCGCCAACTTGGCGGTATATCGCCAAATTTGGCACCAAAATGAGTCGCCAAAAGTTACGCCAACTTTGCGATATCTCTAATATTTCTCCAAATTCCCATAGACTTCCATTGCAAACCAATAAGGTTTACTTGTTTATCGAAAATCAACAAATTGAGATATTTTAATGCAACAAAAACTAATATTAGCTTAAGGTATTATATTAATTTTTTCTCTGATGATCTAAGTAGGAACTGACTTAAAAAAAAAAAAAAAAATACTTGTTTCCAATATGACGGTATAAAAATTGAAAATGTGCGATGCTTAGAAGTTTAAAAACTGCTACAGGGTATTTAATCGCAACTGCTTTGTTTTACGGCTGACTTCTGTAAGGCAACGTTCTTTTCTGGAGACGGCACAAAATAAGCTGGCAGAAAGAAATAGCATACCGTACCGAGGGGCTAAAAGAAAAAAAAAAAAAAAACGTTAATCAGAAATGAATGAAAAGAAGTAACAGCAAATAATCTCAAAGATTGTGGCGAGGAAACTTCGCAAATGTCTACTGTTTTATTCTTTTGTGACTTGATAACTTTAATAGATTTTTTTACATTTAGGTTATTTTTTAGAATGCTCACTAACAGTGCTAAAAATCATATTCATATGAAAAATAGCGATAATGCGTTTTTCAAATTAAGTTTTGAAATTTATTAAAAGAGACATTTTCATATTAGCCTCGTGCCAGGAATTAATTTTATCATTTATAATCGTCTGCACGCGATAGAAATATAGATTTGAAAAAAAAAAAATCATGCTTGAAAATTACTTTAAAATCAATAAAAATTAAGTAAATTGTGATACACTTTTCAAAGAAATTCCGGATATCGTTTTCAAACAAATTGCATTTGAAAGAAAATTGTTTTCCGTATTCGACGATGTAAAAATTGAAAATGTGCGGTATTTAGAAGTAAAAAAATAAATAAATATAAAAAATAATCAAAGTTTTACTGAATGGTCTGCTGTTGCCATCGTGAAAAATGGCGTCAGCTTTACGCACAGACACGTTTGTCCTTTACAATATAGATAGATAGTTTTTAATGAAATTTCTTCAAAATGGTAGTAAAAAAGGCTACAGAGAAAAGGGAAATAATGGGAATTAGTATATATTTATTGATGTTATTCAATTCCTATTATTAGTTCACACTCTCCCTATATTTATTTATATATATATATATCTTGTTCAAATTTTCAATCGTTAATAAAATACTTATTATTCATCCTATCAAGCTAAAATAAATTTTTTAAAACTTGTACTGGATGACAATTGATGTTAATACAGTTTTTTCAAATATTACTTCATTAATTAAATTTTAATTAATTAATTTTAGTTTTATGTGGGAGAAAAAATGGCGGCCATTGGTTATTGAAGCATTTAATGCATCTTCATATCTATAAGGGGAGTTACCATACGGGGGGAACCTGTTCTGTCGCTAAATACCACCAAGTTTGTCGCCAACTTGGTGATATATCGCCAAACTTGGCGACCAAAATGAGTTGCCAAAAGTGACGCCAATTTGGCGATATCTCTAATATTTCGCCAAATTCCCATAGACTTCCATTGTAAACCTACTTGCTTATAGAAAATCAACAAATTGAGACATTTTAATGCAACAAAAACTAATATTAGCTTAAGGGATTATATTAAATTTTTCTTTGATGACCTAAGTAGGAATTGACTTTAAAAATAAAATTTTTATATTACTTGTTTTCTGATTACAATTAAAAATAACTTTTTAAATTTAAATATTAATTTAAAAAAAATTAACAGAAAAGGACGTGTCGTTTAACAAACACACAGTTTCACTTTTTATGTATTAGATTTTTCACAAACATAAAAATATGTTCACAATTTCATAAAAACAGGACCCTGTAAGCAAAGTCTGGACTGTCCTCTGTTATACTCCAGGGACGGCGAACCTATGATACGCGTGCCAAACTTAGCACGCGATAGAATATTTTCGGCACGGCGTTGATTGAAATCCTAAAACAAAATAGAATTAAGTTAAACAAGACTCGTAAACTTATACAAACTGGTCTTTTCTTGCTGTTCTTTTCTCTTTTTTTTATTGGAAAGCAAGTAATTGAATTTCTAAATTATTTCAATGTGGGCCCAATAAGTTATCAAATTAAGAGAATATCAAAAATAAAAATATCAGGCATTATAAGTAAAACTCGTAGTGATGAAACTAAAGCGACTTTGTATAAAATAGCTTTCACAGTTCGCTCTTCATGCGGGTCATTATTTTCGGAAATGAAACGAAAATCTTAAATATTAGAAACCCAAACCACTTGTTAGATAACTCGAATTCAGCTTCCATCCTATTAAAAGTAAGTAGGTTGAACACCATATTAATATTTGGCATAACCGACATCGAATTCACCATTCTATTATTATTTAATATGTGTTAACCTAATTATTAGATGTATATTACCCCATATCTTTAAATCCCAATGAATAAAAATCCAGAAATTTTGATCCACTAAATTATTTTTTTTGGTGCTTGGCACGTCATGGTCATGTAAAATCTTTTTTGAAAAAAATTGGGCACGCGGGCGTAAAAAGATTCGCCGACTCTGTACCATACGTACAGTTTTAATTTGTTATCTTAAAAGGATATTGAATCTTTTTTTTTTTTTCTATTTCTACAAACTCATGAAGCACATTATCTATAAGAATAGCATACCTATCAAAACAGAAGAAAGTAATAAGCATTGATAAAGACGCGCATATACAGATAAACTACTTTATCTACATTTATTGATTCATCATCAGAATGAAAATTCCAATACCTATTGTACTCACGTGTGTAAATAAAAAAAATAGACATTTAATGATATTTCATATCTCGGGATAAAGGGCCGCGTGATTTTCGACTTTTATTGGGTAAGAGAAAAAGACATTCAATTACTGATTGTTTTGACACAACTTTTAGAGAATTCGAAAAATATTTTGCTTGTTGCGCAGTGTTCTGATTTTAGTGTTTTGTGTTTGGTCTTTTAACAAATAATGGTATACAATTCCTTTATATACATTATTAGAGTTCGACCAAATATTCGTTTTCGTTGCGGTACCAAATATTAGCTACGGTGAACATTCATTTTCGGCGAAAATACTGTTTAAATATTCAGCAAGGACCGAAACTATATGTATTCTTAAAATCTCGTTTCTGCCTTCTGGAATTTTCAACATCTCTCATCGATTTCAGCTGTGTTGGCTAAAATGATAGCCTATTTATTTATTGCTATGAACTTCACTGTTGATAATGTCTCAATGCGTATATGACAAAATTTTGAAACGCTTTCCATGTGCCCATTAAAAGCTGCAGACTTAATAGTGGTAAAATATTTTTAGTTTGAATGCAGCACAAGTGTTTTGAACATGCTCTCAGGAAGGTGCAGAATAAAAGTACAGTAATAGAATAATGAATAATACTCAGGTAATCCACGAGCTTCAATTTATAGTTCACGAATAGAAATTGTTGTGGGACAGAAAATGTTCAAGGTGTCACGATTCAACTTAAATCACATTATATCAAGATATAGAGGAATAAGTATTTTTTAGAAACTCAAGAATAACTTCAATAATTAAAAATTTTCTGTTTATATTCGATAAATAACTATTTACATTTAATTTGTACATCTATACAGCTTTTTACAACGACTAGGGTCCTCGGCCCCCTACGAGCTACGTTCGCCAACACCCGTTCAGACACCGCAGTCTCTAAAAGCATGCTAATTTGGTCGGCTTTAAAAAGATTTTGGAAGATTGAATTATAATTTAAACAAGTAAGAAAAATCATGCGTTTAGCATAGATTATGAAACACTTTCCAACACTTCCTGAATGCTTTAACAAAACTTCGTTATTTAGAGAAATAAGGTATATAAGAGAACTAAGTAAACATTTTAGAAAACACATGAAACATTTAAAAAACTGACTTCTGCAGTTACCGTATATAGTCAAATATGCATTCCAATTCTTTTGAACAGCCCTGTATTTAATCTGTAGGTTGATATATATATACTATATAATGGGGAAATTTAGTTTAGCAAGAAAACTCATAACAGGTTGAAATTTCTCTTTCAGCAGTTTATGCTAATAGATCAAAACATACTTGTATACATTTGTACAGCCGTGTAGTTAACCCAGTACCTTTATTACCTGCCCCTATTTAGCTAAAGTTTAATTCAAAGTAAAACACTCTTAAAACTACTGAAGTCGCATTTCCAGAAATTATCATTTATAGACGGCAATGTATCCAATTCTTTGCGTGACCCTGTATATACTTTTATCTATGTTCTACAAACATTTCTTAGTAAACCAAATACAGTCCCGCGTAAAAATGCACAACTCATTTAAAACCCCCCTTTAAGCAATTTGCAATCATACCCGGTAACCATTACGAATTATTTTGTGTAGCCCTGTATATGAATTACAACATTTATACGCACCATATACTATGCATAAATATAGTGAAACATAAAAGCACATAACATATATAAAAATGCATTTCCAGCAATCATCGCTACTGTACAGTACTTCGGACACAATATAGTATCTGAAATCTTTTGTGTGTCCCTGTAAATGCTATGCACTTTGTATTATACACGAAATAAGTTATAGTAAACCTCAGCGACTCATATCAATTTCATTATACATGAAATAATTTAACATACTTAAAACACGCCGCAAACAATTCCCTCCACCCCTATATCGTTCTGTAACGGAATTATTTTGTGTGGCCCTGTAAATGATAAATAACTATTCTTTGCATCGTATATTCTATAGAATGCATATTTTAGTGCATTTGATAAATGCATATGAATTTTATTATGTTTGAAAGCATGTAACATCATTAAAAACCATTTTAAACGATTTTTTTCCATCATAGGCCGTAATGTAACGGAAAACTTTTGACTGTCCCTGTAAATGAACCAAACATGCAAGAAACTTTATTTGAAATAGGGATCGTGCTATGGTAGAGGTCACTTACCAGGTCACTAACATCCAAAAATTTCAGAACGATCCGACTATATTTACGAAAGTTAGAGCGCGGACAGACGGACAGACAAACCGAAATCATAAACACTTTTCAACTTTCTTGAAAAGTGTTAAAAAGAGTAGCGATCTCCCTATAAACGGGTTTCTATTCATTTCTCTTTGATTGGGGAATTTTAACGAAAAATCAGCTGCTGTTAAAAGATACACTGGCTGTTTTCGTCTTTGATTAAATAAAATCAGTTAAACATTTCAAAATAAGCTAATAAAAAATTAATTAAGTAAACAGAGTCTTTGTCTTCCGGTATTTTTTAACAATGCGAAAAGAAAGCTCTTTTAAATAAGACATTTTAAATATATCATTTTTAATCTGACGTAATTTTCACCAAATTTTTCTTTCTCTTTTTAATATTCACGTGAAAATACTTTTGTTAGAAATAAAATATTATTTGGGCTGTCCTAACAAAAGTAGTTGAAAAGATCATCTCAAAATATCAAATAAATGTCTCGCGCAATTTTTAAATTTAAACTGTTTTGCAATATTATTTTTTGTTCATTTTACGTAATAAGTGTAATGTGACGTAAATGTGACGTAATTTCTCCTATTTAAGACTTCTAACGCATGTTAATCAATTTATTATTTTACAATATCCTTTCTCTTTTAAAATTTCCGTGTAAATATAGTTTTTATGAAGTAATTTTCAATAAGTTCCTGCTTTTAATACGTAATTATTTCATTCTAATGTGAAAGGTTTTTTTCTGTTTATAATAGTCACGTGTAAATAAATTTTTAATTTGAAGCAAACATTATTGTTTGCGCTGTTTATACAGTTGGCAACAGTTTAAATTAATACCATTTTCTAAAATAAGTAAAAAATATCTCTCAAAAGGCTAAAAATTTGAATTTAAAATAGAAATTAAATTTCAAAAAATGAGTCAAATTAAAAAAAATAAATGCAGTCTACACACCGGGAAATTCTAACGTATAAAATTATCTAAAAATGAATTAATTCCCATGTATAGTTTTTGCTCCTATAAAACTTTTTTAATGGAACAATTTTGTCCAACTTTAGCATTAAATGGTATCTCTTAAAATAATTCTTCGATTTGAAAACTGTCTGCATCAGCGTGTTTATCAAACTTTCTCTATAATACCGCCGATTTCCCCATTTTTGTATGCAATATTTTTCTTAATATTAATGGAAAAAGGCCTCCGGTCACAAAAAATTCAAAACCGGCAGCGGCGGTGACAGCGTAAGTTATTTTTTTTAGAATAGAGAGAAAACATTTGATTAATACTTGTATGAATATAAATTCCTCTCTGGGAATCCAAGCTAATATTTTAAGTAGATTTCGTAAGAAATACTACCGATTGCAGTCGTTACCTTGGTGCGACTTTTGAAAAATTCCTTCATAACTTTTCATTATGTGACCCAGGAACCCAAAACCACCCCCACCAAAAAAGTTTATATATATATATATATATATATATATATATATATATATGTATTTGTTTCTATTCTGTTTTCATTTTTAATCTATTCACTTGATTATAATGGTTGTTCGGGCACAGAGAAAAATAATTTTTAGCTTTAGCTTATTTTTCTCGCAGAAAACAACCATATTGCTTATATCATTGAATTCTGTGCCCTTGAAAACGTAATTCAATATTTAAGCTTTTCCATTATTTGTCGGTGTCCACTTTCTTATTTTCTCTTCCATAATAATTCTTATAATAAATTATTTGGCATTTTTATACTTACAGCTTTAATTCATATATTACGTTTTTTGATGGTGGTAGGTTATGTTTAATTAATGGTTATATATATATATATATATATATATATATATATATATGTCCGATAAGTGCTTGATTTTGTTGGAAATTATGTGGTTATTGAACTTGGAGTAGTAGTTGGCGTACTAGTTTTGATATGGTAATATTTTGAAGTTAATAACTTTGTGTACCGTTTGTCTACACAAAACATTTTTTTGAGTTATGAATTGTAAAACTGGATATGATTACGATACCGGCAAGATATGGGAATTGAAAAATGACCATAGTGCCCGGTCGGCTTCTGATTACATGGTAGGAAGTGGATCGACAAAAAGTTACCATGGTTCGGATAATAAAGTGGATGAACAGACTGGAGAGAGTAGAGATACTTTCAGATATGAGGGGGAGAGCCGGGATCATGTAATTTATGAAAAAATTAAAAAGTTGAATAAAAATTATAAAATGTATGGAAACTACAGTAAAAACAGTAATTTTAATTGTTATAAAAATGTTATGGATTCAACAGTGAGTGGTAGTACTAGATATAAAACTAGATATGTTTACAACAGTAAAATTTCAGATATAAAGGAGAAGGTAGAGAAGACCAGTATGGTAGAGAAGAAATATAAAACTAGATATTTTTACAGTAAAAGTATGAGAAATGAGAGGGGGAAAAATTATTTAAAATTTAAGAAATGCAAAGATAAAAGATGTAAAGTCTGCATCCATGCTGAAAAGGATAACTGTAATGCCGTGGATGAAAATTGTGTAAACTTTTGTAAGGTATTTAACTGTGTGTATAGATTAAAATGTAAAATTTGTAACATGTCTTACATAGGACAAACGTCTAGTCCTTTTAATATAAGATTTAACAACCACAAAAAAGATATAAGAAAGATAACGAGTGCGAGGGAAGAACAGAGATGGAAATAGTACATTTTGCAAGCAAAACATGGAATTGATAATATTGAAATATCGATTTTGCATATTGTTGCAAACAAGGCTGAAAGACTAATATGTGAAAGGAATATGATAGCTAAATACGGTACAGTGTACCCTTATGGTTTAAATGTTATGTTTGATCAAATTAATGTTTTGAAGAATTTTAGAAATACAATATTGAAAGAGTCAGTCTATGAAAAAATTAATCACGATTTGAGTTGTGAGTGTGAGTTACATAATAAACAGGATGTCAAGGTTAATGATCTAATTTGTAGTAAGGATATTAAAAATGCTATTGTCAATATTAATTCCGGCAATATTGTTAAAACAATAAAATACATAATTTTCAATGTGAAAAAGAAGTTAATTCCCGATTTATTGAGAGAATTATATGAACATAAAGGTAACGGAAATATAGATATAGGGTTTGATCTGTTGAGATTCAGAATAGGTAAGCAGAAACTTAATGGTTACATTGAGTTGAAAAACAACAAAGTTAATATAGAGAATAAGATTTATTGTGTATTGGATTACATGGGGCACCATTTTAGGGGTGCTAATTTTAAGGGAATTTTAAATAAGTATAATGAATACCTGCCGGATAAAAACATACATATTATTAAAGCTTACAAATACGATAAACCATTAGGCAGAGTTATTTTTAACTACAACAGTTACTCTAGGAATTTACAGAGTTGTATTGAGAACAGTATTTGTCATTGTAATAAAGTTGAATATAATAAATACGTTAATTCAAATTACGGACATATTCTTACCGGGGATCTTACTATAGTGGCAGACACAAATCTCAGAAATTACATGAGATATGGTACAAAATACAGATTGAGGAGAGTTGTGAGTAGAGGGTTAGCTATAAAACGTTTGTCAAATAATATAGATATCTTCATTCAAAAATTAATCTATAAATATGGTTTACCAAAAAGCGTTTTTGAGGAATGGAGGCACTATATTTTAAAAGAATTTCAAGGCTTTTACCAAAAAGATTTTGAGGGTGTCTCGGGAGAATCTTACAAAGATTTGATTAAATCTGTAAAAAATCTACAGGATGATTTTATCATTACGTATGTGGACAAAGCTAACACCAACTATGCTATAATATGTAAAAAATTATACGGAGATATTCTAAGGGAAACCTACAATAATGAGGGAAATTATCAACTACTAAAAACTACTAAACAAGTTATTGTAAACAGAGTGAAGGCGTTTTATAAAAAAATAAAATCAAAGCAAAATAGTGTGGAATTTCCTTATCTTGTAATGATTCCAAAATTCCATAAAAACCCAATTACTTTTAGAACTGTAACTTGTGGGTTTGGTTCTTACCTGGAATGTGTAAATAAAAAATTGCTGAATATATTACAAAAGATTTTCGATCAGGTTATAAATGAATATTCTTCGATAGTAATAAAAAATAGCTATGAACTTATAAAAAGTTTAAAAAAGCTGAAAAAAATTACAGGATTATATACATACGATTTCGAGGATTTGTATAATAGCATAAATTTAGATGATTTGAAGTACAGAGTTATGGATTTTTTCAAGAAATCTAAAGAGAAAGATATCAGTATTGAAATATTCACCGATTTATTTCAATTTGTTGTTTACGAAAATTATCTGTATGAAGGGAAACAAATATATAAACAAGTGAGAGGTATTCCAATGGGGGGGAGTTGTAGCTCCATCCTTGCAGATATTTATCTGTTTACATATGAAGCCGGTTTATTTTTGGAAAAAGACTTAAAGATATACAGATATATAGATGATGTTTTGGTGGTTGAGCTGAATAACAATAAAGAAATTTATCAATTTAAATGTTATCCAGACACTTTGAATTTAAAGAGTGCTTCGGATGATCAGGGCAGTGTCAACTACTTGGACGTTAATTTGGAGATTATAAAAGGAATTTTAGTATATAGTATTTATGATAAAAGAAATTATTTTGATTTTGATACAATAAAAATATTAAACTTTAATAGTAACGTGCATGTTCCAATTTTTAGAAATATATATTTAAATGGTTTAAATCGTATTGCAAATTTGTGTTCAAATGTTGATAAATTGGTTGGTGAAATTCATAACCTTTACATAAACGCCAGTAAACAAAATTACCCAATACATTTTCTGAATGATTTAACTTTCAATTTTATCAAGAAAAAAAGCTATCGAAATAAAATATTGGAATTGTTCGATGATGGTGATTTATCGATACGTGATTCCTATCGAAAATAGCTTAGCGGTGAGGATATTCACAGACTTCATTTGACAGCTTTCGGGTTAGTTTGTGGTTTTAATTTCTTTCAATTTCTATTTGTTTGGTCTCGGCAAGTGAGGGGGAATGTTGTGCACCTGGGGCATGTTTGGCCCCGCAGTACAAGTCATAAGCCTTGACCACTTGTCTTCATGTTTAGTTTTTTCTTAGTTACTCTTGGTTTTGTTAATTATTGCTTTAGTTACAGTTTGTTAGATGTTTTTTTGTGTAATAAATTATGTGAATTTGGATTTTTCAATATATATATATATATATATAACCATTAATTAAACATTATATAATATATATATATATGTATGTATGTACTAAGTACTAAATTTTGTCCGCACTATAGTCACAATTATGCACTGATCGTCTCCAAACTCGCCAAACATATTGAGATGGCTAATATCTCGGCAGGGATTGCAAATGAGAAAAATCGGTCCAAGGCAGTAGAAATGGGGGAGGGTCAGGGATGTTGTGGAGGGTATACGGAGGTATACGCCGTATACCCTCTGGATTTTTTAAAGTAACACCGTATATTCTCTGTTTCTCAAGAAAGCTATAGTATATATATACACTAGGGTATACCCTCTGCTTTGAGCGTATACCCTCTGCTTAGAACGTATACCCTCTGTTTTTTTTACGACTACACCACTGGGGAGGGTTAGAAATTTTGAATACCGCCTTAACAGGATTCTGATATACCCAGCTCTTACAGAAAAATGGCAGGAAAATTTAAAAAAATTCGTTATAACAGTTGCCAACAATTAATAAAACAAACGACAATAAAATTCTTACAACAATTACTTTTCTATTGCAAGATTTCCACGTGAAAAACAGAAATCTGTATATATATTACCCTATCATATCTCCATACATATAAGAGGGTTACCGTAAGGGGGACCCTGTTCTGTCGCCAAATGCCGCCAAGTTTGACGCCAAAGTGGTAACACATCGCCAAATTTGGCGACCAAAATTAGTCGCGAAAAGGGACGCAAACGTGTCGATATCTTTAATATTTCGCCAAATTCCCATAGGCTTCTATTGTAAACCAATAGGGTTTATTGCTTACAGAAAATCAACAAATTGAGAAATTTTAATGCAACAAAAACCAGCTTTTACAGAAAAAGGAAATTAAAATCTCATCAAAAGCGTCCAAATAAAATTGTTAAACTAAGTTTATCTCTAGTCTTCATTTAGTTTTTGTTGTTGAAATTAGAACTTAACTTCGAAATCTATCTGCGGCTGTAGGCCGAGCCGGCAGGGATTTTAATTAAATCAGGAACATTTATTTACTTCCATTTTTGGAAGATCAAGAAATAAACTGCAGCGTGCATGCTGAGATCGAATTTTTTTCATTCTAAAAAACTAAAGAACAAATGTTTTAAAACAATTCTCTAGTAGTTCACGTGGCCATTGGCGCCGTGTCAGTCTACCTGAAAGAGGCCAGGTTATTAGGTTTATTAAAGTTTAACCTAAGTTTTTATAATATTATAAATTAGGGAATTGCGAAGTGTTTCACATACAACAGCTGATGGTCATACACAAAGTCATTACAAAACTTAAAATGAGGTGTGTATACCTAAAACATTTTTTAGTTAGATGACATTCGTATGCTGTTTGTTTTCGGAAAGCCTGCTTTGATTTTATCAAAATAGGGATGAACGGAGTTTGTTTAGCTACGTTTGGCTGAGCGCCAATCTCAGTGGCAACGTACGCTAATCACTAAAATCACCCACTCGTGGACAGCCAACCTTTCGGTATAGGAGCTGATTAGTCCACGAGGGGAAAACACATATCTACTACACCGCGGAGACTCCAGTACTCGCGAACGAACCAGGAAGCTCCAGCAGGCTGGAAGACCCTGTTTGAGACTACTTCAGTCAAACGAAAGGAACCGTTCGCTAATGCTAATCCTATGGAAGAAATTTATAAAGATATCTCGGTCGCATTTCAATGTTTTTAAATGATTTCTTTTGCATTGAATAGTTGAGATCGATCTGTACAAAGGCCGTTGTTTACTTTTTCGATTTTGTTTAGAGGTATTTCTTATGAGGACACTTTAATTTTCGGAACCGGTTTCGAAAGTAAAAGCATCCTCATAAAAAATATCTGCAATCGAAATCAAAAAAGTAAAAAACGGCCTGCCTACAGATCGATCACAACTATTCAATGCAGAAGAAATTATTAAAAAATATTGAAATGCGAGCGAAATATGTTTATAAATTTCTTCCATAGGATTAGCATTATAAAATGCGTATTTTCATGTGACTGAAGTAGCCTCTTAATGAAAATTACATGATTATTACAGGTAATTCAGAATGGGTTGCACTATTGAGCAAACCCGAGAAATTTTACAGCTATAGTTGATGATGAATAGTTAAAATTATGTTATAAAATGAAGTTTAGGTACTTAATTACATCTCATTATTTGGTAATTTAACATTTAAAATTTAAGATAGGAGAATTATTTAAGGTAAACAATTAATAGTAGGATAATATGACAGAGCTTGATTAAAATGACAAAACAATCAATATGACTATTAAACAACTAGCCGCCTCTGTCGACCAGTTTGGTCTCCCTTAAATATATACTAAGCATTGCAACATGTTACTTTTATTCATAATTTAACTTATATGCTTAATTCTTCGCCAAATCGGGAGATTCTGATAGAGAAATCAAGAATACTTCGCGATCATTGCAGCATTTTTAGTTGATATTTTTAGTATAGTTGTACTTTTTTTTTTGTAAAAACCGCTTAGCTCACTTAGACATTTATGCTTCTTGTTCATTTGCTTATCGTTTGGAATACGTTCAGTAATGAGGAGATTTTTAAACCTTTTAAAAGTTTACCTTTAAATAACCTTTAAATTTTTTTTTTAAGTAATCTTCCGTAATTGGGTTCCTAGCCAATTAGCGTATTTTAGCTAATAGGATTTGGTCAAGGAATTTTTTTGTGAAAAGCCTTTAATAGTATCCACACTTACATTAAGACAATATTGTTAATAATGACCTTTTAGAGTTTTTCTCCACTATTCCGTCGATCACTTCCTATGAAAAAAAAAAAGAAAAGAAACTATCGCCAAACTATTCGCCAAACGCCCAATAAGGAAAAAAAAAGGGGGGCACCTTCGGTTAAAACGGTTATTGAAACTGATCTATTGTACTAATGCATCATCACATTTTTTTATTGCTTACTCATTTAATATCATGACGTCACTGTTTAATGACGTAATTGCTATTTTAATTAGATAAAAACTGATAAATCTGTAAAACATCATTAAAAATATAGATAAATGTCGAATTAAAAATCACTTCATGATGTAACAAACACGTGAATGAATCTGACGTCAAGTGAATGTGATGCCACGATCATTCATTTTTGCTATGTGTTTAATAACTGTATACTAAATTATTATTTGTGTTATTTTAGATTGCCTCAATATTATTTACCATTATATAATATTCTTATTTAATAAAAGTATATTAAATCACTATTTTGAATGCGATATTGACAATGGTAAATATGATTGGCGATTAACAATCATCTACGGTGATCTAACCTCCTGGCACGGATAATACATAAATGCCAAATTAACTTATGATGCGATTTGAAATTTGATTCATTAAATATTTAAGTATTGCGCGGCAGCGCAATACTTATTTATTTCCAGTGTCACTTCTCAATGTTAATTTAACATAGAAAAACCTATGGAGATGATAACTTTTTCATTTTTTCTTCCCACCTTTTTGTCCCTGATGCCACTCATTTTTAATTCTTTGCTAATTCTAATAATATTATAAATTCAAAGTGTAAAAATATTTGCCAGACGTCAGGATCAAAATGGATCATAAAATGCCTTTGCATATATTTGGATTATAATCTAGAGAGTAACATGGGCTAATTTTTATTTACATTATTCAAATATTTTCCTTAATAATTTCAAATTTCGCTTATTTCATTGAGAATCAACGGACATTTTCTTATAAAATGTAACATTTTTCCTTCATTGTTGTAAATAATTCAAAAGCCGTATTAATAATTTGCCTATTTTTAGTTGAATGATTTTCACGTGAAACATGAAACTGAAAGGTTTTTTTTTTTTTTTTAAGAATTAAAAAGAAGATGAATATGACGTCATAATGGGGGGAAAATGACATTTTCAAGCAGATCTTTTAAGTTCAAATTGTAATTTTTTTGACCAAACTACAACAACCGGCATTACTGCACTGGTGAAACATTTTGAACTATACATAGTAGAGCTGGACGATATAAGAAATTTAATATCGCAATATATCAACGAGTTAATATTGATATTGATGATATATCGCGATACCTCCCTTAAATTGTGCAAAAATACAAATATTGTTAATTTCGAAACATGAATGGTATAATAGCATCAATTTAAATAAAAACAGATGTAGAGAGCAACGAATCAATGTCTCATACCGATATATTCACACAGCATCATTAAATTAAGTATATAGTATATTCATACAAAAAATATTTTAGAAAAGAAAACAATGTTTGATATATGTTTACACTTATACCATTTGTTTCAAAGTATTTTCCTTCAAAAATAGTATATTTCCTATTCTTCCTACCCTATGCATTATTTATCAGTAGCATTTTAATTATTTAATTACATTGCGAATAACTGAGAAAATTATAAAATACAAACTAACAGTGTTGAATTCAGGCACTTTTCTCCGGGAGGGATTTTTTTTGGCTCCGGGGGGGGGGGGCTTATAGAGTTCCGGGGGGGGGATTGCACTTTTTGACCATTCAATACACAAAACCTGAAATCTTCTGGGGGGGACAACGCATTGCTCTGGGGAGGAATGTCCCCCCCCGGGCCACCCCCTGAATTCAACACTGCAAACTAAAATAAAATATTCTCAAATTTATGACATTGACGATTTTATTTTAATTAGCACAGGAAGAGAGGAAGCTTGAGAAAAACTAAAATTAATTTAATGTCACATGTCACGATAATATACTTCTTATTAAATAGGTTTCAGTGGATGATAGACGTAATAGAAATGTTGCTTTTCAATCTTTCTCTAAGGAATCAATTCATTCTTAATAGAAAAAGAAATAACTGTAGTTATATCTTCCTACCTATTTACTACAAAAAAACAACATTGAAACATTTAAATATATATATAAATACTCAAATCACATTTGGGAATACTTTTATATTAATTTAAAATTTGTTTTTTGATAAATATTCATAGCTGAAAAATATCAAGACAGGATATACTAAATTCACTCGAGGAAATTTTGCTCTAAAACGACAAAGAATAATGAACAAGGTACAATATAACTATGCATTACTGACTGGGAAGTTCTTCTGGGAAGCAACCAATCATCATAGTGAATGACTGCTTTGATCTCGAGCTTTTCACCAACTTGTTTCTAACAAAAGGCGAAACTTTCCCATTAGCGGATTCTGATTGGTTGCTCGCAATTCGAGCATTTCAGCTGCTCAGGTATAGACTCGATGATAACCAGCTGTCTTCTGGCGCAACGCCAATAACCAGCTGTATCAAACGCGACAACGAATACCCAGTCATGTGAATATTCATAATTTATCAATATCTGGAGTTATTGCAATACGTGTAGTCCAACGACAGAAGAACGGATGATAAGTGTTATTCAGTATTTTACGCAGACAGTCGAAAGAAATCTAGGTTTACAGTGAAGAAAAGTATCGTAATAATTGGAATAATTTCTAACGGAGATAATCAGCGGAAAAAAAGATTATCAAGGTAGATTTTCTATTTTGGATGAGGAGGTTGAAGACATTGAAATAGATTTTTTTTTCCGGTGCTCTGGCGGTGAGCGCAAAACATTATTATTTTATTGAGTTTTGAGATATTTGACGATATTTTTTTCGGGGCTCGTGTTCGTAATTGCAGTGCTTTCTAAACACTTATTTTATTGGGATATATCAACAGAGTCAAAGTTCAGATATTGTTAGTGCGATAGTTAAGAAATATCAATATCTGTCGATATATTGATAAATAATCCAGCCCTAATACATAGATAAATTGCATCACAAATTATGATGCGATATCGGACAAATCAAAGCCTGATGATGATACCCTCCATTAATTGTGAAATGTGTTTGTCTGAAAGCAGTAGTTATTAAAAAACTTGACATATTAAACAAAAACCTAATTTGCAGAACAAATTAAAAAAACAAAATTTATTTCCTAAATTGTTTAAGCCCGAGAAGCGGCAGATATTAAGATATTTCATTCAATTCGTTCTACATTTAATGTTAAATTTTTGTAACAAATAAGCTAAACCAATTGAACATTAAAAAATAAAAATGAAATTCATACAATATAATGCTTTAAACACCTATATACTTAGATTCCGTTCAAATAAAATCGAAATAAATCTTAGACTTTTTCCATTTTTAAGTTGTAAATATTTGTACTGCAGATTTTGCATCATGTTTATGACGATTGTACATAATATGATAAGGTACATGCAAAATACAAAACTTTAAAAAAAGTCTAAGATTTATTTCGATTTCATTTGAACGGAATCTAACAAGTATATAGGTGTTTAAAGCATTTCATTGTATGAATTTCCTTTTTATTTTTTAATTTTCAATTGGTTTAGCTTATTTGTTACAAAAATTTAACATTAAATGTAGAACGAATTGAATGAAATATCTTAATATCTGCCGCTTCTCGGGCTTAAACAATTTAGGAAATAAATTTTGTTTTTTTAATTTGTTCTGCAAATTAGGTTTTTGTTTAATTATTGCATGAGTTGGGTTTATTTTTCAAGAAAACATCGTGAAAGAAGTTGAATTGTACAACAGTTTACCTAACAGAATGAGATGCTGAACTTTGATTGGCTTGCAGGCGTAAATTATTTTTGCACAAAATTCATTGTTGGAGAGCTTGCTGTGTGAATGATTACCTCCATAAATTAATATTTTATTTGCTTAATGAAGAACGAATATTTTGTGTTTACTTCAGTGGAAACTGATATTGGGCTGTCAATGTCATTTCAACTGAAGTTATCTCAGAATAAATAGATATTTGAATGTAAGGAATCTCACAAACATTATAATTTTTTAAATACCAGCATCTTTCTAAAAGTGTAACTTTTATGCAGTTTTATCCTGTTGCACACTGTTGATGACAGCCAAATGCTTTGCGCTTTATAATAATAATCTATATACTATTTGGCGACTTATCACCTGCGCCTGGCTAACATTAAAGTACCAAATTGGCCACCTGGCATATAAAAAGTGAAGTGGGTAGCCCGGAAATGTTGATGACAGTCATATGACTTCTACTTTTATTATATAGATAATATGACAAAATGTAATGAAATAAAGTAAAATATTTAAACTGACTTGAAGTAAAAAGTTCATCGTACAGATGAGCGTTAAAAGTCTTTTTTTATAAATGAAAAATGTTTGTTTAAAATATTATAGTTGGCTCTTAACTTGGCATAATTTGTTGGATCAAATAGGGTCCTTTTAAGGTTGAAACGTACAGTTTTGTTTCTTTTAAAGTCAAAGGTATGTGTCATTAATGAACATTTTGAGAAAATGTAATGGATCGGATCTCCTATCCCCTTGCCCATGGGCAGGATGTAGAGTCTCTTTTCCCTATTTTATTAACAAAGGCGAAAAAACTGCCGTGTCCACTAACATAATATGGAATAATATGACTTTTGAAAGTAAAATCAGAATCCACTTTATTCAAGATTTTATAAGTAAACTAGAAAGATAGCCCGTCAAAAATGACGGAAATTTAGATATAAAGATATATACAACTCATGTGCAAGAATATGAGTTTTCTCGTTTGTTCCGCAGTGATAGATGAAAATAACACATTTTAAGAACGAAACACATTTATGAAAAACTGTGCACAGTAGAAGACCACTAATCTGCACAGTTTGGTTCCAAGTATTATGCAGATTTGAGGCTCTTTGCGGTCATGTTTATTCAATCTTTGTTTACATTTTTTTAATTCAAATATTGGACAATTTAGATTGTTAAGCCTTAAATATAAATAAATTACACACTTGAAGTAAGGTAAAAACTATTAAATTATCGTATACGATTTCATGAAATGGTATTATATGGTATTATATGTGTATGCTTCACGATCTTGGTTACGACTTTGGCGAAATTGGCTGCAACTTGTCATAATTCTAATAGTGTGGGCCTCTATAACAAAAAAAGTAACCAGTTTTTAGTAAAATTTCTGATATAAAGTAGTTTTCAAAAACTTGTGTAAAATTGCAGGCCGTTCTCATGTTATGCCAGTCCTAGGAATAATATTTCTAATACTGAAGAGTTTCCATGTATATGCGGAATTTAGAAAAGCTTCTCCAAAAGAAAGGTCTTAAAATGACATTGTAATTCCTCTAACTTCAAAGTTTAATCGGGCCCTGATGTTGTTTACTGAAATCTAATAAATACAGTTATTTTGAATATTACAACAGAATTAAACAGCTAAACTTATTTAACTTAAACTTGCTGTTACTTCCCGATGTTATTTTTTAGTATTAAGAAAAAAATTATTTAAATTTTTCAAATCATGCACATTTATAATTTTTTTCCGCCTTTAATAACTAAATAATGAAAAATTATGCTTTTGTTCTGAGCTCATAAATATGACAATAAAATAATGTAACTAAGAGACATTGCAAAATTAAATCTTTGTGATTTCAAACCATAAACAAATGATACCGCCACTATTTTACCTACTACGACGTCATTAGAATATTGTCAATTGATTGTTGGAGAACTTACTTTGCGAATGATTACCTCAATGATTTAATATTTTTTACGCTTCACGATGAATGAATCACTTGTGTTTGTTTAGGTTTATGGAATGAGATATTAAGCCGTGAACCTAATTTCAACTAAAGTTATCCAAGGATATACGTATTTTTAATCGAAATTAAAAACAATGCTTTGATCTCGAAATAAAAAGTTTTAGTTTGTATAATTGGTTATTTCTGTTAATTATTTATTTAGGTACTTTTCCATTATAGCGCATTTTTAAAAAAAGCTTGGCATAATTCGGGCATTAGAAAGTGAGATATGTTGACAAAATATATAAACAGCTATGAAAACAAATCTAATGAACTTTTATTTTTGTTTATATATGCACTTATATACATAAAAAAAATCGTTTCTAAATATATGTAATATTTTTTTATATACAAATTACGGCACAGATTTCAGATATGAGGCGGGATACCTAACTGGCGCTAAAATGGTGTTATTTTGCCAGCTATTGTTTTTTATTAATTAATAAATTGTTTATTTACTTTTATTTTCTGTTTTTAAATTTTATAAACTGTTTTGTTCTATAGTTATTATTCAAACTTTTATTTATTTATAGTTATTTCCTTTTCAAAATGATAGCAAATAATTTAAAAATATATAAGTAACTGGTATTCGAAAGCGAGATTTCTGCCGAATTGGCGTCAGAGAAAAATCACGCCAACCCCAATGCGTATATGACATCTGTGCAAAAATTACTTCTGTTTCTTTATAAAAATGGGTAAATAGCTTTTTTTACATTAAATAAATTGTATACATATGCAAAAAATTGCTTGTGAGTATGAAGCAGTAAATAGGTTGTCAGAAAATACGTTGGCAAACTTCTTTCTCGCCAAGAAACCTTTCTCTGAAGTATTGTAAATAAGCAATGATTGCTAGAAATGCATTTTTAATTATGATTTGCGCTTTTATGTTTCACTACATTTATGCATACTATACCGTGTGTATAAATGCTACAGTTCATATGCAGGGCTACACAAAAGAATTCGCAAGGGTTACTGAGTATGAGAATAAATTGCTTAAAGGTGGTTTTTAAAGGAGTTATGCAGTTTTACGCTGAACTGCATTTAGTTTAGTAAGAAATGTTTGTAGAATATAGATAAAATGATGTACAGGGTCACGCAAAGAATTGGATACATAACCGTCTATGGATGATAATATCTGGAAATGTGATTTCAGTAGCTTTAAGAGTAGTTTAAATTAAATTTTAGCTAAATAGTGGCATGTAATAACGGTACTATTGGCTATGGACGGTAACTGCTGAAATCAATTTTTAAAATTTTTTATGCGTTTTCTAAAATGTTTACTTAGTTATCTTATTTACCTTATTTCCCTAAATAACGAAGTTTTGTTAAAGCATTCAGGATGTGTTGGAAAGTGTTTCATATTCTATGCTTAACGCATGATTTTTCTTTCTTCTTTAGTCTTATTTTGCATTTATTTTATTCTTAATTTTTTAGTCTTATACTGCTTTATAGAAACTTTGGCATAGTTGTCATATGTACCCCACATTGGAGCGATTTTTTTCCGACGCCGATTTGGCGAAAACATCAACAGCATAAACAACAACATCCGGGTTACCGTATCAAGCAAAATAACGACACTTTGGCGACAGTTAAGTACCCGTTGTCTATATGACATTGGCGTCAGAAAAAAATCGCGCCAGCATGGGGCGTATATGATATCTGTGCCGAAACTTTAATATTTAATGTTTAAACTCTTCGCTCCACTCACCTTGCATATAGTATAAACTATAACACAGATAGCGCAAAATAATAGACAGTTTGATACTTTTCCACTGTAGGGGCTTTGCCGTTTTTTTAAAAAAGCTTGGTGTAATTTGGGCATCTGAAAGTGAGATTTGGGTACTTTTCCGTTATACGGATACCATTGTCGCCAAGCGTAATAGTTGGCGCAAAATGAAAATCACGTGAATTGAGGCATTTGAAAAATAAAAGAAAAAATATTGTCGATACTAAAGTGAGCATTTAAAAAATATAACTATATGAAAATTCCAGGCTTTTGCGAATTATTTCATTAAATCACAAATATATACTTAAAATAATTGAACAAATAACTGTTATAAAATAAAGCAATAAAATAAAACTCATATTAAACTGCTGGCATAAAATTACAAATTTCTTTTAGCATTTTGAAATAATTGGCGCATTCGCATACATTTTGGCATGGTGTCCGTATAACGGAAAAATATTGAGATTTGTTGTCAAATCATATAAACAGCTATGAAAACAAACTTGATGAGCGTTTTTGTTTTCTTTATATGTTTATTTTATATGCATATTATTCATGTTTTTATGTACAAATTACATCTGTTTCTGAATAAAATTAGAGAAACGGCTTTTTTATGTTAAATAAATCGTATAAATATAAAAAAAAAATGCCATTGTATATAAAATGAAACAGTGGATAGGTTCCCGGAAAATATGTTGCCAAATTTCGTTTTTCGCCAAGGCACCTATACTGGAAAAATACCTAAAGCACATTAAAATCGCGCAGTTAGGAGCTCATACAGTACAGCGTCGTCTATTCGCGGTTATTTTATTAGTAGCATCGGGAGGAAGATGAAAAGATGTACTTTAAATTCTCATCTATAGATTTTGAGAAAATATCTTAAAGAGCTGAGTTTAAATTAAATTTTGGTGACCTCCTTTATGAAAGATTAATGGTTTTAAATGGGAATTTCGATAAATCAGCCAGCTATCGCCAAGTTGGCCAGCATTTGGCGCTACTGTGGTAACCCTGCATTTCTATTTTTCAACAATTACTCATTTCAATGAGGTGATCCCAACGGAATCGTGAGGGACACACAGAGACTTGGATTTTATATAAATAGATCGGCGGTTTTCAGATGAAGTCCAATAATGTTGCCAGTCTGACAATATTTTATCCTTGAGTGCTTTTTTGATCACAGAGACTGGAAAAACTAAACGGATGATTGGTGACGTGTTGGATGTTGTTGTTGATTTTGCTAAGGTGTCGGCTCTTTCATTATCTCTGGTTCCGGCGTGTGCTTTGATCCATTTGATGTAGACTGTTTTATGTGGATAATCTAGTAATTTAACATATATCTGATGAATAAGTTGATTGCGGGTGAAGGCTACATTAAGGGCATCTTTTGCAGAGTGGCTGTCTGTTAATAGAAGTAGTGAAGAGTAAGATGATGTTAGAAACCAGTCTATTGCTTGGCATCTAGCGTATAGTTCTGCTTGGTAGATCGAGTTTAAATTATGTAGTCGAAAAGAGTTTTCAAAGATAAAAGAGGTGTCTTTTTCAACCGCGAAGGCTGCAGCAGTGCCTGAGTCTGTGACGGAGCCGTCTGTGTGAATTGTTAAATCTTGAATTAGTTGGTTATTGTCCGAAAAAGTATCTTCTAAAATTTGCAAGTTGTTTAATTTGTAATATTCTGGGAAACTGTAGGAAGGAAGCTTGCTCATTAAATTATCTATGGTTATTGAGGTATCTTGGATGATGTAATCTGCGTCCTTTTAAAGTATTTTAGTAAGAGAGTTCTTTTGTCAAAATTATTTGAATAGGTAAGCAACCCGTTAGGACACACAGAGCGTCAGTTGAGATACTGCGATAGACTTTGATAATGCCGAGCAGTGCCATTCTTTGTATCGATTTTACCTTTCGGATACAATGGAAGTTTAGACGAGGGAACCAAATTGATGCTGCATATAGAAGTTGACGAAGGGTAACCGTATTATACCAAGTTTTCAAGATGGAGGGGTTTATTCCCTTATTTAAAAAATGCAATTTGCCGAAACAGTGCAAAATTGTTGGATTTTTGTTCGTAGATGGATAATATGATCTTTAAAATTGAGCTTTGAATCTAAGACGAGACCTAAATAAGTGAGATTCTTCTTTAATGATATAGTTTGCCCCCGCAGTTTGAAAATTGGGTGGCGTTTTTCTAGTAAAAAGCGGCCAAACATTATTGCTGTGGTCTTCGCTTGGGAGATTGTTAGGCCAAGTTGTTCACAAGTATCTGAAAATTGTTTAATTTTGTTGTTGGCATCTGATTCAAGTTGTGTCCTGGTGTCACCATATGCAAGAACTGCAAAGTCATCTGCATAAACCGTAAAGTCGTCAGCCAGCAACTGGAGAAGTTTTATTAAGAAATCAGCAATCAAAAGCCACAACAGGGGTCCGAGACATGACCCCTGCGGACATCCTCTGTAAGTTCGAAACCACGTTAAGATTGTTCCTTGGAGTATGCCTATGAATCTTTGAGAGAGATAATTTTTTAACAAGTTTTTAAGATATCGAGGAAGTGGTGAGTTATCTATGATTTGGGAGATAGTAAACCAGTTGATGGTATCGAAGGCTGATTCGATATCAAAAGATATCAAAGAACAATATTTTTTACGTTGTAATAATTCGTCAACTTTTTTAATAATGTTGTCTAGTGCATCTGTTGTGTTTCTCTTTTCGCGAAAACCGAATTGTGCTGGATGGAAAAAATTTCGCGATTCCAAATAAGTCATTGTTCTCAACTTTATGAGTCTCTCCAGAACTTTCCCCAACATAGGCAGTAAAGTGATGGGGCGGTAGGCTTTCAGTTGTTGAGGGTCCTTGTTCTTTTTTCTAAAGAAAATTACTAGGCCTTTTTTCCATGGAGTCGCAAAATGCTGTAATTCGAAACATTTATTGTATAGATCAATAATTAAGGATGGGAATAACTTGAGTAGATTTTTAATCAGGCGAGCATCAATATTATCGTATCCGGGGGCTTTACCGTTGTCTTGTTGATGGATACAGAATTTTAATTCTTTAAATGAAATTATATTTTTTGCTGAGAAATTATTGGTTGGAGATTGCTCGTTAATAAATTCGTGGATATTATCTTGTTGAATTGGTTGATTCAGTTGAAAATGGTGAGACATTAATTGTTCTTCAATATTGTGAAATGTGTCTGTAGTATTTGAGATTTCTAAGATTGTTGAGATGAAATCTGTATTTTGAAGATATTTTTGTTTTATCAATTTAAAAGCTGTACCATATGTCGATTGTGTAGTGGTACAGAAATTTCTCCATGCAGAGGATTTTGCCTCTTTAATTGCAAACTTATAATTTGCTCGCTCCTTTTTGTAATCACTTCTAAATTGCTGGTCGTCTGGATTTCGGGTGTATATTTTATATTTTGCGTTCAATTTATTCCTTTGAACTCTTAATTTGTCATTATATCAATGCAGTTTTATATCATAGTTTATTTTTTTCTTTTTTAAAGCTGCTTCCATTGTGAAATTGATGACCTGCTGCAGATCATCCGTCCATTTGTCTAAGGTTGTAGCGGATTCAACATCCTTTAATGCTGATTGTAGATTAGTTGAGTAATTATTAAAAATATTGTTAAATTTTACGAATTTGGTATATTTAGTTTTATATCAACAATTTTGCTTCATTTGAGGAGAAATGTGAAGATGGAAGATAATATGAATATGGTCGACGAGAGAGTCATGAGATTCATCTGTCTTCCAGAAGTTTATGAGTTCTCTTGTATGTAAACCACAGAGAGTGGGGTAGGGAGTTCCTTTTCTTTTGTCTAGCTTGTAGGTATAATTTGTATTTGGGTCGTTAATTATGGAGAGTTCGTTCAATGTTAGATAGTCTAGCAGTAAGTCACCCCATGCATTGTTTCTGTATCCCCAGTCTCGGAGGTGAGCATTGAAATCCCCTCCAAGGAGAAGTTTGTAACTGTCTGTGATTACATCAGTCCAATCTTGAAGGTCTTTAAAAAGGTCTCCTGATGGTCTGGAGTACTGTGAACCGATCTTGATATATGTGATATTCTCTTGTTCTTTTTTAGGTGCTATTGTACTCATATTTATTGTTAGATTGATGAAAACGCTATTATCTAGTTGATGAGCTTGACGATGATAAAATGTTGGATTGCATATTATTATGGCAGCTGTTCGTTTTTTGGATTGATATATAGACCAGCCTATTGGGAGTCCAGTGAAGTTACCTTTAGTTTTGTGATAGTCCTGGACGAGGGCTATATCTATTTTGGCTTTATTAATATAAGTCAAAAGTTCTTCATTGGCTGCTTTGCAGTTATTTAAGTTTATTTGGACAAACTTTATATCTGTAATTAATAGAGATTGTGATGAGTTTAGAAAAACTATTTCAGGGTTAGAATTGGAGATAGAAGATGTATTGTTTAGCTGGTTGAATGTAGAGCAGTTACATTTATGAAGGTTTTCCTCGATTGAAATCGAAGTTTAACACTAGAACGGCGGGAAATTTTGCTCAAGTTTTATAAAAAATATTTCACATCAGAATTTTTATTTAGAACTATTTAACTTATTTATTTAAGTTATTTTTGGGCAACATATATTAATCTTATATTATAAAAAAAATTCTGGTTCGAATCGAAATGTTTTCATTCGGCAAGGGTCAAAATGACCCCTCGCCGCCGTTCTAGTGTTAAATAATGGACATTTATTTGAATCCACTCTATGTGGGAAATCATGCTTTGTGTTCAAACAATTAATGCAGCATATTTTCTTAGGTTTTTCTTTATTTGGGCAAGTTGTTGTTCTGTGATTATACGCACAAATAGCACAGGCAGCTTCAAATCCACAGTTGTTACCTGTATGGCCATATCGTATATGGCCATACAGGCTATATGGTAAATATAGCTATATGGTAAATAAATTTTAAGCACAATTTTAGTAAATAGATATTTATTTAGCTTACTTTAATGCAAGGTGATTGTGTCATTCCGCTCTGAACTCTTTTTGAATTTTTCTATTAGTATGTCTGAAATTGATTAATAAGTGTTTTCTCAACGCGAAAATTGGAAAAATCTAATTAACTCTTTATCTACTGACAGTACTTATAAGTACCACTCACTTTAAACTTTCATCCCATGGTGAATATTACTAATATTTTAATGGTACTTTGCAAAAATGCTCTTTTAACTCCACTTTATCCGGGATACATGGCAGCAGTAATTCTAGATTTGTTATTTTAGCGAGGAAAGAGGCTATCTTTGAAACAGTCGATGTGTTTTGTACCGACATTTTGTACAGATTGTCACGCTCGTCTTTTTATTGCTGCAAACACAGTAAAGGGTATAAGATAAGTTTTGGGGTTTTTTTATGTGTTCATTATGATCTTAGAATACATTTCACTAGTTATTTTAGGCGAACGGTCTATGTATTTGATTTAACAGTTGAATTATTCGGTGGTACTTATAAGTACCGTCAGTACACTGGGTGTTGGAGAAAAACTTCTTGTTTACTTTTCTTCTGTGTAGTTATCCATCGTTTTCATTTGTTTTAAAATGTAATTACTAAAATGTAGTGTAGTAATACTTTTCCTAGTACTTCTTTCCTGTTTCATTATTGTTTTTTATAGAAAATCGAAAAAGTTGTGGAACCGGCTCTTTTTTGCTATGCTAGAAATGGCATATGTAAATTCATATATTGCATATGTGGAGATGCGAGAGAGCATGTTGTCCCTGGAATATAGACGTCGCATAACTAAAAGATTGCTATCAAGATCGAAACCTAAAAGCAAAATAGTTTTTTTTACCCTTTCAGGGGCAAAGCATTTTCAATGCTAAAGTGTCGAAATAAATGATTGGCATCGGAATTTGCCAACAAATTCATTTGTAAATAAGAAAAATACTATATTTCACATACTTATTAAATCGAAAATATTTTATTACAATTCTGGTGTCATTTGAAATACCTTGCGGGTTTTCAGTTACGATATTTTAGTCATAGTGTACTGACGGTACTTTAAAGTACCACTTTAATTAAGTAGCTCTAAGGAATTAAATTTCTCACGGGTGAGTATTTTTTTATGTTTATCTTTTAATTTTCATTGTAGTAACTGAAAAAAAAATTACATGAAAAAAATTGCAGTAGATCATAATGCAATAGATAAAGGGGTAAACATAAAACGTTGGTATAAATATTTTTATGAATATGAGTAGATACAGTTTGCATTTGAATATAGTCCCTCCTACCTCCTTTTTTTAAAGCTTTCTTATAATTTACAGTCGAACTCGTTTAATACAAGCACGGCTGAAACGATGACACGGTTAAAACAAGCAACTAGCTCGTTAAGAATGGTTCATTATTTAAATCATATTAAGATTTCCACGATTTTTACGAACTACAAAAGCAATATTACAGTCGAGCAAAAACCTTGTTCATTTCCATGTGATTCCGATTTTCGGCGAAAAGCAGGGTAGAATTAAGAGAAAAATCCCTTTTTTATCAAACACTATTTATTCTCTGTTAGCGATGATTATTTCTACACTGTGTATCAAAATGTAGTAATTAATCCGTTTTACCAGACAGAATTTCAACCTTTAAGGCTGTTCTCAAATCCAAAGAAGCAACTTTATGACGTAAGTTTTAATTCATTTTTGTTCGCAAACGCATGAAACTGGCAGGTGTTGTTATACAGAAACTATGTAATCGAAAGACATTTTCCGTTTCTTTATAAACTCTATAGATCTTTCAGAAAATGTACTGTAAAAAGTGGGCATTTTGAAGCGAATTTCCGGACGAAAGTTGAAAAACCAGTCAGAAAAGGCAGAAAAACATCTTGTCACGTGATCAAAATCGCTTTTAACTCAATAGATAATTTATTTATCAAAAAATAGAAAAATCATTTCCATTCCAAATCGCTTCTAGAGTCAGGCCTGCCAATTTTATACCATTGCGTTTAAAAATGAATCCATCATTTGTGAAGGTAGATACCTTCACATATTAATTTTAATAGTTTTCCCCCTTTTAAAGTATGCCTTTTTCTAAATTCTTAACTTTAATTATCAGTCTGCATTTGGATTCAATTTATTTTGTAACGATCTTTCTTTTTTATAAAATTAAGCAGTCAGTTCTTAATCTCTCTGATCTTTTAACCGCAGCGCATTGCATTAAAAATAAACGAAATACTATCCTTTTTCCGCCTAACAACGTCTATCAGATTTTATTCTAGTGCCTATTTCGTTCCATGCAGAAATTAGCTAGACACTTTACTTCTACGCTTTTAACCGTTACTCCAGATGCAACATGTAATTCATTTCATTATTGGTACTATGTCTTTAATTTATTATATTTTATTAACCTTCGTTTTCGGGGTTTCAATCCCATGAGACTTTTGGCAACCCCTGTAGAATGTTGCTTTGTGGTTTTCGGATCCCCATAAATTCTCCTCATATCACTTGGCGTTAAATATTTCATATTACCCATTTGACGTCTCCCATTGTGGTATAATTAACGGAATCACAACACATGCCTCCATTCAATCTATTCTCGCCATATATCATGCGTAATTGGTGAAATGTATATGCAGTGCTGCCAATACTCGATCATTTCGAGAAAATGTAATTTCCTCACTCTTACACTGGCTGTTCCACTTGTAACATAAAATGTAGTGTTCTTGTTTCCCTCTCCAGCATCGCTATCTGTAGCCGAAAATCTCGTGTGTGATAGAAAGAAACGGGTGCTCAATAAATACCTTCAGACATGCTACCACTTATTCTACTTAATTCAACAGCCTCCTGTTAGTTATTCAAATAATTACTGTTTAATTTACAGCCTCCGATGTTTTTGGGATATCATCAAAAGACCACCTAAACAAGAAATCTTCTGTACATCATTGTGTCTGAAAGTTTGGCGCTTGTTGAGCAATAAACTTGAGAACAGCATTAAGGACAAGGAATTAAAAACTTGTGTGGGAAGCTGCACACTAAAAAACCAACATTTAAACACGCAGTATCCAAATGAAGCACCATGAAACCAAGAATACGTACGTTTCGTGAGTAACTTGGACTCTCATCATCAGTGTCAATAAAAATAAAAATGACAGCTCCTCAAAGACATTAAATTGAAAGCCGAAAGCCGAAAACCCAATTGACATTAAACAACACACCGAAAGACCATCAGATTCCAGCAACCAATGAGATTAAGCCAGAAGCACCGTGTCACAATAAATCAACCCAGAAAGGTGAGGTGTAAGGTACACTCGAAAAATCGTTGACCAGGAAGTTTCTAAACTTATGAAAATAAACAATTTCAAAAAAGGTCTAAATCTGAAGGAGTATTGCATTTCTTAATAATAGTGTCCGAATCAAAGTTGAAATTATCCCCCCCTCCCCCCCCCCAAAAAAGACAAGCAATAGAGGATTTTTGTAATTCTTTAAGGATACCTCCTACACACAATCAAAAGACTACTAAGATTTAAAGTATCCTGAGATCATGAAAGAAGGGAGCGATAAGGACAATTCAAATACCGCCCTTTTGTAAGATTTACAACTGAGCCATCGAAAGGCGGTGTATACCCTCAAATTTGTTAGGTTATGTACTTTATTTCTTTCTTAACCCCTTAACCTACAATGACGGGCATAGCCCGCGTACGATGATCGAGCCAAATGTAAATTCTTCTTACCACTAAAATTTCACAGTAAATATAGTTTAATTTAATCGTCGAAATTCCATGATTAAACAAGGCGAAAATCCCTATTAAATTTTAGTGGTAGCTATGGATTTGCCAAACAGTGGCTGTTGAGAAGTAAATCGTAGGTTAAGGGGTTAAGGGGACCGGGTAAGCTCTATCTCGGCCATGTTAAAAATCCATCAACTTTATGTACCTTTTTCTCAGAAATGGTGAGAGATAGAGTTCTAGATTTTTAAAAGTAGTTAGAATAACATGTTAACAGACCATTTTCTTTCTAAGTGAAACTGAAAATTAATTATTAATTATTTATTGAAAGTCATTTTTAAATTAGTATTTTTGATAAGATTTCACTGCCTAAAATAAATAATTTTGATCAAATCATTAAACCCCCGTGTTAAAATATACAATATAACATAATATTAGTATTAAAAAAAATCTGAGTTCTTAAGTTTAATAATCGAAAAAAAGTAACACAACATGAAAAATCCAAGTTTTGAGAAAGAGTCAATTAAAGATTTAAATGGCCATTAAGCTGTGAAGTACTCTTAGAAAGAAGAATAATTCCAACACTTCTTATATATATATATATATATATATATATATATATATATATATATATATATATATATATATATATATAAACATGTGTGACACATCGTTGGAAAGATAAAAGTTTAAACCAGTGTTTCCCAACCTTTTTTGGCTGCGCCCCACCTAATCATCTCTAAAATCATGATGTCCTCCCTCCTCTCTATATCATATAAATCTTATTAAATAAAAAATAAACTTCTATTTTCGCAAAAGGATTCGAAAATAGCATTAATTCTGATAAGTGATTTCTCATTCTTTAATTTATCAAAATCATAATTTATTATTACAAGTGTGTTTTTAACATAACTTCTATGAATGCAATGAGCCACGGATCTTCGCACTTATATCTACGAATGTTTCATTGTTTTTTGGCAACTTACCTCAAATTTAAAAGTGATAAAGAGCCTATAGTCCGCGAGCCAGCAACAGATTTGGATGACCAATTTCCTCTCAGCCGATAATTTGTAAAATGCTTCAGAGAGATGTACCATGAAGCTATGTGAACGTCAGCTGCGGTTCCGTGGGTGGGTTGAGCAGCAGTAGCCTCCCAAACACGTAAAAAAAAAAATAGTCATTTCCTCCCGGCTGAAAATTTGTCAAATTATAGCTAACCCAATATTTTGAAGGAAAAAAAAAGTCAGCTGATTATAAAGCGGTGGGTAATGCGTTAGCTGGTCACACGAACATGAAAAAAATATACATGTTGCAAAGGAAAGTCCCTTTAACTTCAAAATACTTGCGAATGGAAAGAGCTACAGTTATAGAAGGGAGGTAACGGTATAGTAAAGTGACTACGCCAGACCTAATGCAAACGAAAACAACGCCCCTTAGCGGCGAAATTCGGAAGATAGCTATTGAAAATCGTAAACGAAAAGAGATAGAGATAAATTTCCAATTAGAAAGTTTTAGAGCATCAATTAAATAGTACGAAACAAAATTTGGTTCACACGGATAAGATAAATCGTCGCCTGTATACCCAAAAATGTCCGAAATCGATGTGCGAGATTCTACTTTGCATATTCACATTCCTTAAATGTAGCAGTGCACAATTTCAGATTGTGACGTTGTACTGTCCTGTAATGTCTGCCAAAATTTAATTTCTAATGAATTTAAAATTTTAGATTAACCCTTTCAGTGGCAGAAGAATTCTATTCGTAAACTGATGAAATAATTTACTAACACCAGAATATTCAAACGAATTTCTTACAAAATAAAACCCCGCTAATTTTAACTTTCATTACAAAAGCCAATTTTTTTTTTAAATATTCTTGCTGCCATTTGTCAGTTTTGGAATTAAAATTGAGGATTTCCATCTGCGTCACAATCTGAAATTGTGCACTGCTACATTTAAGGAATGTGAATATGCAAAGTAGAATCGTCGCTCATCGATTTCGGACATTTTTGGGTATACAGGCGACGATTTATCTTATCCCTGTGAACCAAATGTCGTTTCGCACTAATTAATTGATGCTCTAAAACTTTCTAATTGGAAATTTTGCTCCATTTCTTTTCGTTTATGATTTTCAATTGCTATCTTCCAAATTTCGCCACTAGGGGACGCTGTCGTCGTTTGCATTAAATCGGGCGTAGTCACTTTAATATACTGTTACCTCACTTCCATAGCTGTAGCTCTCTCTGTTCGCAAGTATTTTCAGGTTAAAGGGACTTTCCTTTGAAACCTGTATATTTTCTTCATGTTCGTGTGACCAGCTGACTCATTACCCACCACTTTATAATCAGCTGACTTTTTTTTTTCTTCAAGATATTGGGTTAGCTATAATTTGACAAATTTTCAACCGGGAGAATATGACTAATTTTTTTTTTTTTTTTACATGTTTGGGGGGCTACCGCTGCTACACCCACCCACGGAACCGCAGCTGAAGTTCACGGGACTTCATGATACAACTCTCTGAAGCATTTTACAAATTATCGGCCGAGAGGAAATAACTGACGAAATTTGCACCTGGCTCGCGGACTACTACGTATATCTTAGTAAAATTTTTTGAAATCTCTTTCACATTCTGTACTACATCTGATAGAATTGATATAGTTTATAATAGATTTTAGTACGTCATTAAAAAGATAAAAAGGAGTTATATTTGTTTATAACCGAGATCGAGACTGTATGGATAACATAATTCCGGATAATAATAATAAGATTTCCGGATTCGCCCTTTTATCCATTTTAAGTAACTATTTTTCTTTCCCCTCATAACATACTTCTTTCACGGAGGAGTTCTCTTTCGAATTATTGTTATTTGGTCACCATGTTTCCTCCAATTTTAAATTTTAAAATGTATATGTCATGAAACATGTTTGTATGTGCGTGTGGTCTGCAGAAGAGTCATAAGAAGTTTAATTTCTACCTATTTCCTTCCGTGATGCGCATGGGGATTTATTAATTTCATAAAAGTGGTACCTCATTTAGATAATTCAAAAACATTTTTTAGCTTAAACATGACCAAATAGTCAATTTTAGATATACGTTACATAATTCCACATATAAAAGTTCCTTAATGTGGCATATTGCACTATAAATAGATGTATCAGGTTTATTTTATAAATATCAAAAAATGAGGTGTGTTTTACTAAATAATATTAAAACCGGAAAAATTAAAATGATTTAAAAATACATAAAATGTGTCAAAATAAGTATAAAAATTCACATAATTGATACGATGGCGGTGTAATTTGAAATTTTAAATGTGAACGCTTCGGAAATTAATTTTTATTCAGTTACTTTGTAATTTTTTCATCTATTATTTCTAATTTTAGACTATGACACTACATTCATCAGAAAAAAAAGAAGAAAATGAGAGAAAATTTGTTATTACGAAATCTGAAATTGCCCCCTGAAAAGTGATATTGCCTCCCTGTGGGTCGTACGCCCCACGTTGGGAACCACTGGTCTAAACTATTTAATGATATGAAAAGCAAAAATCGACTTTCCCCCCAAATTTTGCTTACCTGGTCCCTTTAACCCCTTGAGGGGCGGTGGGATATATTTTATCCCACCTAATTTAAACAAGATTCGCACCAGAAACGTTTAACTAAATTTTATATTTTTAACTTTGGGGAAGAAACGTTGAAAAATTGCCTTTCCTTATTTTAAAATAAAATGTTTCGATTATTCCGGTGAGAATGCAACATTACAGAGACATCATTGCTTGCCCCTCAAAGAGTTAATCTATTATTACATATCACATAGCATTCATCGTAGTATAAAAACTTTGTAATTTACCTTATAATTACTGATACGAAAACCAATGATAAAATCGATTGAGACAAAGTCGCAAAACGATAAGTGCGTTTCAAAGCAATTTTATTTATTACGTAAGACATTATGTTGTGACTGTTTCATATCTTAAAAAATAGTTTACTTCCTATTTCTTTTAGTGAAGTAACATCTTATCATTCAATCACACAATCTTCTTCGCGCGATAATCTGATATATTTTTTAGAATCATTTTACTTTGACCAGGTTGATAAAACGCAGTGGTAGCCGAATATTTCTTTGAGAATGCCAAAAATTGATAGATTAGGTACACAAAGCCATTGCCTGATTTACGGCAGGGCATTCGGGGCACGGGCCCAGGGCCATTGAAAACCAGGGGTCCCCAAATGCTGTTGAACGTTTTGCAATTATTGTCTAAAATCTCATGTAGTTTTAACATCCAATGGATTTTTACATTTCATTCTACATTCTTTTGTGTTCGCATTGTATTTTTATAAAATCCTATATTTTGTCTGAAGCATCAATATTTAATTACTTTATTATAGTGGATATTTTATTACCCGACTGCCAAGAAGTTTTATGTGTCTCACGCGTATCTGGGTATGTGGATTTCTTTATACCCTCGAAACATCCCAACGGCTAGACGGATTTTAATGAACGAGGTCTCTATCGATTCGTCTTAACCGTGCAATGGTTATAGGCTAGCTTTTGTTTTTATAAATTCAAAATGGCGACCGTAAAATACAAACGAAAAAAACACGGAAAAACACCGGTGACACGAAAACAAATTTACGCACCCTATTGAGCGGCATATCATTGGATAGGTATTTCAAAATGAAGACGATGTTTCATTGACTATTTTACAGTGAGAAGCTCCGTTTAAATAGTACACAACCTGGAAGTTGTGTAGGTAGGATCTCTAGCTTTACTGCAACTCTAACCTTCGTTGACATCTATAGGCCTCATCAAAATAGTGTTTATAGATAGGAACTAACAATTAAACACAACTTAAAAGTCAATAATACAAGTAAATAAAAAAAATAGGTAAGTAATATAAAAAGTAGTTTAATATTGATAAGAAATAATTAATTAGTTCGCTTTTTACGCAGTCGAGTTTTTTAATTTTTTAAATTTAATTTTTACTTGGTTTATCTTCCTTGGATAGGTTTATTTATTCGGGGTCACTTTAAAAATACGTTGTATTTTTTATTCTTATTTAATCCTGTTCCTGTTCTCATCAGAAGATTTGGGTGTTGGTGAGCGTAGCTCGTAGGTGTCAGAGCCCCCTAATATTTAAAATAATTGTAGATTGGTATTGCGGAAAATTTATAATCAGTTGCTGCATACTTTATCATTCAAGATATATGGACATGCATAGGAAAATATAATCAGCAGCACACAATGTATTATAAGCCGTTTACTCATTTAAATTTCATAATTATAGGATAATTCTTTATAAGTAATTTAATGATTATCAAATTTAATTTTTTAATGGACATTTTAAAGTAATTATTAAAGTCAATTTCAATATATATATATATATTTCTCAAGCCCCCCCTGTAAGCATTGGTGCAAGGAGGGACCCCGTAAACATCTGTGCCCAGGGCCCCCAAATTTGTAAATCGGTCCCTGGGCAAAGCAATCAATGGGGGAAGTGTACACTTTCATTGAAAGGGAAACTAAATAGAAAAGCTATATTGAATCGGGGCCACCAAAACAGAGAAGCTCGGCTAATACGAATTAAACAAAAAGTGAAAGCATCTGTTTTGGAAGAAAAAAAATCCCTGCCGGCTCGGGCCTACAGGCGGAGGTAGATTTCGATGTTAAGTACTAAATTCTCCAACAAAACTTAAATCAAGATTAGAGATAAAACCCAGTTTCTTCACAAAGAGCGAGCTGTAGGGAGCTAAACTTTTTGTGAAAATTGTAATATACACGAATACACACACACATACATATGGAATAGGTTTAAAAAATGGCTACAAAAAATTCAGAGAACCTTAAAGTGTTAAAATATGTTAATATTTCCATAGTCGGGTTTTTATAATGTTTTAATACGTTTCTTCAAACTTACACGGCGTTACATATTCACCTGCTGAGGTCCATTATATTTCCAATATGACGCAATATACATATTTTTTTTAATTCGTCAAACTATTTATTTTCAGTTTTCATGCGGAAATCTTGCTCTAGGAAACTTATGACGTAATATTCAATTTGTTTTCAATTTGTCAAACTATTTAATTTTACACGCGAAAATTTTGCAAAAGAAAAGTAATTGTTGTGGTGAGAATTTTATTATTTGTTATTTTTTTAATTGTTGGCAACAGCTATAACGAAAAACTTTTATTTTTTTCCTGCCATTGTTGTGTAAGAGCTGGTTTTATCAGAATCAAGTTAAGACAGTATTCAAAATTTTGAACCCTCCCCATTTCCACCCTCTTGGGCCGATTTCGCCCATTTTCAATCCCCGCCGAGATATTAGCCATCTCAAAGTTGTTGGCGAGTTTGAAGATGATTCGTGCATAATTGCGACTTTTATCGTGCGGACAAAATTTAGTACATACATACATACATATATATATAAACTTTTTAGGTGGGGGTGGTTTTGGGTTCCTGGGGTCCTATAATGAAAAGTTATGAAGGAATTTTTCAAAAGTCGCACCATGGTAACGATTGCAATAGGTAGTATTTCTTACGAAATCTACCTAAAAGAATAATAAAAAAGAAAAGTGCCCAGCTAAACTGATGGCATTGAGCTCACAGGCTATTCACACTAAATGTATATTTTACTCTTATTTTAAAGAATAATGCCCCTCAAAAAAATAAGTGAATGGGGAATTAGCCCACGTTTCCCCCTTTATACTTAGCCAGTGAACCTCCAAATCTAATCAGGGAAGCTCCTTATCATAATAAACCGGTATACCAAATTTGGAGCAAATCGAATAATCCTGCAAAAAAAACCATTTATCTAAATTAAGGGGGTGGACTAGCCCCCCTTTATCCTTAACCAATGAATTCCCAAAACGAATCAGGGAAGCTCCTTAACATAATAAACCGGTATACCAAATTTGGAGCAAAGCAAATAATGCTGCATGAAAAACACGTTCATATAAATTAAGGGGGTGGACTACCCCCCCTTCCTCCTTTATCCTTAACCAATGAACCCCCAAAACTAATCAGGGAAGTTCCTTAACATAATAAACCGGTATACCAAATTCGGAGCAAATCGAATCATTCTGCATGAAAAACCCATTTATCTGAATTAAAAGGGGTGGACTAACCCCCCCATTTTCCCCCTTTATCCTTAACCAATGAACCCCCAAAACTAATGAGGGAAGTTCCTTAACATAATAAACCGGTATACCAAATTCGGAGCAAATCGAATGATTCTGCATGAAAAACCCATTTATCTGAATTAAGGGGGTGGACTAACCCCCTTTTCCCCCTTTATCCTTAACCAATGAACCCACAAAACTAATCAGGGAAGTTCTTTAACATAATAAACCGGTATACCAAATTCGGAGCAAATAGAATGATTCTGCATAAAAAACCCATTTATCTGAATTAAGGGGTGGACTAACCCCCTTTTCCCCCTTTATCCTTAACCAATGAACCCCCAAAACTAATCAGGGAAGTTCCTTAACATAATAAACCGGTATACCAAATTCGGAGCAAATCGAATGATTCTGCATGAAAAACCCATTTATCTGAATTAAGGGGTTGGACTAACCCCGTTTTTCTCCCTTTATCCTTAACCAATGAACTCCCAAAATTAATCAGGGAAGCGCCTTATCACAATGAACCTAGAAAAATTTTTTGAAGCAAATGGGATGTTTCTATCAAGAGTTATCGCGTTACGTACATACATACATACATACATACATACATACAGAACGGGCGGGCACATTAGCTCTCAGGCTTTGATAGCCTGTGAGCTAAAAAATGCTCGAAAATTGTCAGCATACCCGTTTACTTTGTTGTATACAAGATTCTCAAATAACATATACAGTCATATAGGAGAAAAGAGGGACATCCGCCCTTACAATTCTTCCGCAAATCATCGTGTAAGGATAATCACGTACCAACGGATTAGTAATAACTTCTACTAATGAGTTCTATAGTATTTAGATTATGCTTTGGGGGTCGTCTACATATTAAATTTACAACGAACTTTAAAATGTTAACTTATTGTAAGTTCATTAATTTATACTAAAATAAATTCATTCAATTAAAACTTCAAAAACATACATATAAATTAAGGAATTTCCGATAATCGAAAATATCTCCGCTGATTGAAAATTAATTTTCATTTAATCCTTTGTCTACTAACAGGATGTCCCACTGGACGATAGAGATTTTGACATGCTGAAAATGCTGATTATATTCATTAATGCCTGCGAAATTAGTTATAAAATGGAAAAAATGCATAATGATAACCTACATTATGCGAGTAATCCATTCATCGAATGCCATGATCTGCTAGTTGCAGAAATTTCTAATAAAAAGAAAACGTTAGGCAAAGGGTCAAACTGTAATTAGTTAAATCATGTTTTATAAGTCTAAATAAAGTAAAGCATTGAAGTTTTATCTCTAATCTGGGAGCACGGCAGTGCGTCCGCCAAGTTTGCACAAGCCGTAAGCTACCTTTTCCTGAACCATTTCAGCATACTTTTCACCCCCTCATAACGTCGTTTTAGGGGGAAATATAGAAATTTTTCTTTTATATACATGTTCGTATGGTCAAACTGAACTAAGGTTCCACGATTTCATGTTTCTATATATAGTAGTTTTCGAAATATTAAATTCCGAAAAAGCGCTTTTTTGTCACTGACTCACTTCGCATCATCAAATAACTAATGTACTTCTAAAAGTCCTAGAATCATGAAATTTCACAAGTAAGTCGGGTTTGTAGCACAATTAACAAGAAAAATCTGAAAACGCAGAATTTCCGCCTCTAAACCCTTCATACAGGGGGTGTTCACTTGGCCGTAAACAGTTCTTACGCATGCAATTGTGCCAATGCTGGTCGCCAAAACTCGATTACAGAGCTTTGAAGGCGGTCACGTGATTTCAAGCAGAATAACATTTTATATATATGCTTTTCCAAAGATGTTTGTTAAATAGAAAAAATGAATATACCCAAAAATTTTAATCAGTATAGGTTATGATATATTTACGATATTAAAACAATAAAACATTTAACAAAATATAACCGCAATTCGGTACGTTTCCGATATAGTAGCCTTGGCGAAATACAGAAAATAGCCTTGACGAGAAAAGAAATTTGATAATAACGTATTTTCGGGCAACCTGTTTACTGTGTCATATACACAAGCAATTTTTTCCATATGTATACAATTTATTTAATGTAAGGAACCCGTTTATTTATTTTTATATACCAACATAAATAATCTGTATATAAAAAATATTTTATACATGTATAAATAAAATGTTTATATGTATATAAATACATATAAATAACACAAAAGTTCATCAGGTTTGTTTTCGTAGTTGTTTATATCATTTGGCAACATATCTCAGTTTCTGATGTCCGAATTGCGCCAAGATTTTTTAAAAATGCCAAGGTCCCTATAGTGGAAAAATATTTTAATTCCATATGAAAGTTTAAAAATCTTCTTTTAATTAAATGAAATGTGTAACTAATAAACTATCTTTAACGATGTGCGACAGATGCGGCGTCCGAAGTCCGCTGCTAATGTTATTATATTGTATTATTAGCCTACTTACTGTTAATTTATTGTTAATTTTAAATATGTAAAAGAAAGATTATAGTTATAGATAAGATATGTTGGTCGCCAAAACCCGATTACAGAAAATTAGCCTGAGTTATAAAGGTGTTACATGATTTCAAGCTGAATGAATTTTTATTTGCTTTTACAAAATTCTTAATAAGGCAAATCTTTCAGTTTATCTGTCCATCTTTCTATCTTTTACTTTCTTAAAACAAATTTTATTAAAGACCGGGAGGCTTCTGCACAGATCATCACCTCATCGAGTTGACGGCTGAAATTTTAGGATTAGTTAAATATCGATTAGAGTATTGAAATGTAACTGGTCTGCCAAGTCATATATTTCTGGAAACCACCTACAGACCCGATTTTACGGGTTAATTGGTGGATTTTCCATTGTGTTTTCCTGCACCCATTCCTCCATGTTTCCAAACTTTTGGATGCAGGAAAATACAATAGTAAACCTATCAGTTAACCACTAAAATTAGGTTTTCAGGTGGTTTCTACCAAAATATGACTTAACAGACCAGTTGCATTTAAAATTGCTAATCTAGTTTTAACTATTCCTAAAATGTCAGCTGCACACTCGATGAGGTGATGGTGTGTACAGACGTCTATTATAAATGTCGGTATTCTAATCTAATTGCACTCTGGTCAATCTGGCAATTATCCCTACTATTTATGAAACACTATTCCTTTAAGTGCGTTTTAGTGATGTTAATGAACTTATGCATATGCATCATACATATTATACATATGCATATAGTACGTAATACATTTGCATCATACATATTATAGGTATGTGTTTAATGCATAATACATATGCATCATTATGACGTCAGAATAAACAAAACATTTTTTTGACGCCAAATTTGAGAATTGACATGATATATTACCAAATTTGGCGAAACTTTGCTAAATGTCGCCAAGCTTGGCGAATATTTGACGCTAGTGGCTACTTTTCAATGAGTTAATTATTAATGCGAGCCATCTATTTTTATTTTTCAGCACATGATCTGAATAGTTAAATGATATAACGTACTAATATTTCCAAAGTACTAATAGTTTCGTCACTGCCCAAAACCTCTGCTATTGTTATTATATTGTACTTTTATTATACTTACTGTGACTATGTTGTTAACCTTTACACCGCTAAAACTTCTGTATTATATAAAGCGAATTTACGGAAACTATTAAAGCATTGAAACTGCCAGTTCTCCTTATGATTATTATAATTCTATAATATGTAACCTGTTAATCAATATGTACGTTAGAATGAATCTTCTATAATCCGGTTCCTTGCATTTTAGTTTTCGGGTTTCAAGTAAAATTAGCTAAAATCTTAAAACCATGGCACACTGACTAATTCTTTAACACGATCAGATGAGAAGAATGATAGATTTTCAAATGGATCATGGCAGTGAGCCGGTAGATCTTCTATTCTTCCGTAATCGAGTCTATTGAAAAGGTTAACGTGAAACAAAAAGATATTAGCATCAATATGGTTTAATGCAAATACAGATATTGTCAAAGGATTTCATAAGAACCATTTCACTTGTACCCAGTCGTATCAGTTAAAATACAACAATTGGCAGTGAGCCCAATTAGAAATATTACTTAATAGGATTAAAAATTTCCGCATTAGAGAACAAATCGTAAATGCTAAGGAAGCATGCATAAGTGAGTTAAGAGATATTTGTCACAAAAGATGAAATGCATAACAACACAAAATATATGATGTGCTTCCATGATCGTAAAGAGTTCTTGATTTCTCTATCAAAAGCTTCCGAATTGGCGAAAGAATGGGCAAGTAAATTAAATTATGAATCACAGTAACATGATGCAACGTTTAACATGGAAGTAATACGGTAAATACTGCTTGCTAGAGGCGGCTAGTACTTTAATATAAAAAGAAATAAAGTATAAATTTGTAAAGCTCAATAAAATAAATTTAGGTATTTTTATGTTAGCCGGGCGCAAGTGGCAAATCGCCAAATACTATTCCCAACTCCATTGTTCATATTGCAATCATTTCATTTAAAGATATATTACTTTTCAGTCATCTCATTTAAAATAGATGCATTTTCCTCATTTTATTTAATAGAATATTTAACATAGAAATAAATAAATAAATAAATAAATAAGAAATAATAACATAAACCAAAATATTTTATTTGAAAATCAAAGCATTGTTACTAATTTACACATGTGAAAAATGAAAACTGCTATTGGCGAAAAAACAAAAGGCTAATGAGGAGATTTGCTCCCGGCTAACATAAAAGTACCGAAATTTAAGTTTTTTCATATTAATATAGTTTAGAATAACAAACTTGAAAAACATACAAAAAGTAGTGATATCCCAACAAAAAGTTTTCGGTAAAAAAAAAAAAAAAAGCGCCAAGTTCTCCTTAATGTTTCGGCCAGAAAAAGTAGTGATATCTGATGTTCGCACAAGTTAAAAGCCAAACATCCCAAATCTTTCATTGAAAATGGCTTCCTGCGACTTGGCCGTTAATGCCTCCGTGAGAGTTTTTCAAATTTTAAAATATGTACAAATGAGCTACATGCCAACTACATTTTTTGATTATTTTAGGCATTTTGTGACACAGAATACAGAAATAAAATACACATTTGAAAAAAGCATTTAAACCACTTCAGTCTATTTAAATGCTTAGAAGTTAAAAATAACAAAATACTTGTATTCAGGAGATAATATCCCTAATTGCTAAAACATAATTAATATTAACTTTTAAGAGTTTATAAATCGAATAATGCCTCTTAATGTTTCAAACAAACTATAATAAATGTTCAAACGAAAAAAATCTCTTTCGTCAATACACAAGATTTCAATATTATACAATAAAATATAATGTAACATATTGTGAGATATGAAGTAAGTAAATTTTGTTTTATTTCTTGGGTTTTACGTTAATGACTTTAGCTTTTGACCGTACGAAATGGCAATTAAACCGCAAGTGCACTAAATGATCTGTAATCAAATCTAATGTTTGTTGAAACTGAATGGTAGTTATCAGAAATATTTTACTTATAATGTCTTTATGTGAATTTGCCTCTTTGCGTTCTAATATTATTTTTAATATTTAAATAATTCATAAATGCGTAATTTCCAATCATTAATTTTGAAATGCTGTAGAAGGCATTAACGGCCAAGTCGCAGGAAGCCATTTTCAATGAAAGATTTGGGATGTTTGGCTTTTAACTTGTGCGAACTTCAGATATCACTACTTTTTCTGGCCGAAACATTAAGGAGAACTTGGCGCTTTTTTTTTTTTTTTTTTTTACCGAAAACTTTTTGTTGGGATGATTTTTTTCTTTTTATATAATAGTTTATTATTTTAAAATAATACCAGGATTCAACTACATTGACGAACATAAATTAAGAAACAAAACACAAGATGCTGATAAATTGAGGGAATTTTAATTTTGTTATGAAAATTTAGCCAGAGACAGGTGCTGAACTGTTCATATTGTTTTAAGCGCAAATGGGTTATTCCTTAATATAGAGCCTGCACGCGACGGAGATAGATTTAAAAAAATCATGCTTGAAAATTATTTTAAAAGCCGTGATAAATCAGTCAATTAGGATACAGTTTTCAAACAAATTGCATTTGAAAGTAGATTTTTTTCCCTATACGACGGTGTAAAAATTAAAAATGTTCGATGTTCAGAAATTTAAAAAATTGCAGTAGTAAAAATTATCGAAATTTCATGGTCAAGTGTTGCCATTCGCAAAATGACCTCAGCGTTATGCTCGGATACGTTGACCTTTATAATATAAATAGATAGCTGTTCGCTACATTAGCAGTTTATATCAGTTTCTTTTGACCATTCGCGGTTAACTTTTATGCTTGAAAATTAGCGTTTTGTATTTGTCTCTAATTTGTGGACACTAGTATATTATTCGTATATTTGAATATTTTGTATGTTTGAACGATTAACTCTAAATAAATATGGAAACATGATCCTGCTTATTAGAATTAATATCTTATTAAAATAGTTATTGCACTAAGTGTCGGCATATTTACAGCTTAATTGCACTTATCACTTAACATTAGATTTCCTGTTAACTTTCAGTTTGAAAATGAGATTTCCTGTAACTTCGATCGGTTTCTGAGCATTGTAAATAGATTAGCAAAAAATAAATAAATAATAAGTAGAAAAAAGCAATAGAAAAATCGAGTGCATTCTTTTAAAGAAAGTTACTTTCAGTTTTCTTAACAATTCGAGACAGGTGAGTCATTCATACAAAGTTACATCCATGCAGCTGCACTGTAAAAAAAACCACTGTAAATTTGCCAGCACAACTCGATCACAGTTGAATGTACTGTATCTTTCTTTGGTTTCCTGACTATTTAAACATGAAAAATATAGTAGTTGCGTAAAATTAACAGTACAATGTACTGGCAATTTTGGACGCATTTGGACCACAGCACAAACTACTGGCGTCCAAATTGCCAGTACATTGTGCTGTTAATTTTACGCAACTACTGTATTTTCCATGTTTAAATAGTCAGGAAACCAAAGAAAGATACAGTACATTCAACTGTGATCGAGTTTGTGCGCGAGATGAACAGTACTTTGTACTGTAAAAATGTCGTTTTTTTTTTTACTGTGTGGATACTCAGCATATATGAGTTACCCAGCTAAATTATTTTGATTAATGTGACTGTCGTGAGTAGTTTTTAAATTTTATTAAAATATTTGCTGCTAAAGTATGACAAAATAGTGTTGCCCCGGACATTTTTCTATCCATTTCTTTTTTCTTTCCCTTTTTTTTTTCAGAAAACACCATTTGTTCATATTTTCGCTGCTTTAAATGTACGTGCCTATTTATTAAAGCGATTAGTATTCAATTAACATAAAAGTAGCTTTTAAATATATAGATAAAGAGAGAGAAAGACACGAAGTTCGGGTATTATGGAATGGTCGAATAACATGGATTACTTCAATATCTGGCACATATGGTGCTGCAGACAAGCATAAATCTACCATATGACTTCCTTAGTACTCGCATGAGGTACTGTACTCACAAGGAAGGTCTCCATACTGGGCGTACTCAGAATATGTTGAAAAAAATGCTAGTGAAAGTACTCATGTATGTAATAAAGGATCAGTTAAAATTAGCGGCGGAATTACAGTAGAAAATCTGTAAGAAAATAAAATACTTTCGAATAATTGGCGTGAAAAGACAAAAGCGGTTCGCAATTTGGCGAACAGAACTTTTCCTTGCCAAAAGCAAACGATTTTAATGAATCTGAAAATTGTTTGTTAATTGATTTTGAGAACATGCGGTATTTAATGAATTTAAACGTAAACCATGAAAGAATTTATTATTATTATTATTATTATTACATTTTGTATTATACTTGTTGCTTGTTGCCGATTTGAACGAAATTTTGCCATTGTTTTATTCTCCAATCCACAATTTTTAAAATTTAAACGGCTTTATCGGTTATAAAAATAACTTTTAACGCCAGATGAATAATGCTGCCGTAATACATTTCCATACCGAAGAACTTGTTTTCATAGCAACTAAGTTGAATCGACAGTGCTCGATGGGGCATATTTTTGAGTTTGGAACAATTTTAATCAGTTTAAATTTTGTTTTTAATCGTAAAATATGATAGTTAAAATTCGTTATAAGTACATATAAATATATATGGCAAAACTATAATTAAAACAAACTAAAAATGACAAAGCTAAAGTTATTTAAATTAAACTTATTTAAACAAATTCAATATAAAAAGTTTTTTCCTTAAAGAGTATTCGACAAGCGTATTTTATTTTTATTTAATTTCTTCGCCAAACGGTGATAAGTCGCCAAATAAGCGAAATTTTCATTATTTTTTTACGGATGTTCTACCGAGGTTCCGCCAAAATTTTTTTATAAACATATATACCCATGGGAGAAGAACATTCTGTACTTTTTTCAGATTTTTCTGAGTATGCCCGTATGGAGACCTTCCTTGTCAGTTCTGTATGAATACCTGTTGTTGAAGCGACAGGGAGAAATAAAATCTTATTCTCAGTTTTTGTAGTATTCTTGCAGGTAAATTTTATAAAATTCGCATGAATTATAAAATCGTATTGTTAATGATGCTAAGCAAATTCAGTATAAAGTTGAACAGTTCTATTTATTGCTATATAACTGTTTCGGGGTATATAACTGGAGTGCCGGGTAATATGGAATATCAGATAGACAACTATTTCAAGACAAGTCTAAAAATTAAAAAAAATATTTCAAAGGATCTGATGATTTACAGCTGATGTACTAAGGTTTACTCATTAAATATTTTTTGTTATTCTTTTAAATCGTGGTTTTTCTTGCAATTTTAATATTCCTTAAGACCCTATTTCATATTACGCGACTGGTTGCCATTACGAAAAAAAAAGGAACTTTTTTTTTAAAGCTAAGTATGCATATGTATTTTTTCTTCTACTTTAAACGCATTAGAAATGAGTTAAGAAATAAGTCAAAGCTTGTTCTTCACTAACTTCTAATGTATCTCAATTTTTTTTTTTTTTTTTTTTTTTTTATGTTGACTTACAAATAAAAATGTAAATGGTATTCCATTATAATCCGAACTTCCTCTATACACAATAAAACTTTTTGTAAATATTAACTTTTTAAACCAATGAAAAATCGACCGAAATGAATAAAATAATTGCTATTTTATTAAAATACATAATTGTAAAGCAGTGGCCAAAATTTCAAATGTTGGATTCAATAGTTTAAATCTATATAATTCATGGAAATTGTTTTGTAGAAAATTTCCCATGACTTGCATTCAATATTATTTCTAATTTTAATTTGCTTTAAATGCGACGGCCAACAGAGTGAATGTGTCCAATCCGGGACTCGAACCCGGTTCATCGATATGGAGCACCGACGTTCTACCAATTGAACCAATTGGAACGATACCCAGCCTGGCACTTCTCGCTATCATATGTAAAATAAATCGCTATCATATTGATAGCGTTGATATCATTTATGGCATATTGATAACATTCTTTAATTACTAAGTCCAAAATAACAGAATCGATTAGTTTAATAAATCCCCTTATTAATCTTTTTAAATGAAAAGTAAAGGAAAAATTCCAATAAAACTGCCAAAAATTCAGTGATCCTTAAGTTCTGTCGAATTGTTTTCATGACTATAAGTACTCTGTGATTCACTAAAATACTTATATTATCTTTCTAAGCCTGTTCTGTGGTTTCTCCGTAGTCAGTGTTTACCTAGAATCTTTCCATAATCGAGGTCCACTGGAACGTTTCTATAATCCAGTTTCTCCTCAAATATCAGCAGGATATTTGGTGATGATTATTGTGCGCAGTACCTTCGTCAAAAACCATTCCGATTTCGTGCAAAATAAAAATTCATTTAATTGTTACCTAAATTTTGTGTACAAAAATACCCATAGCATTGAAATTTTTAAAAGGGTGTGGACTGAAATCTAGAAGCATTTTAATAAAGTGGGCCAAAAATTCGAAAATTTTGAATAAATTACTTTTATTTTACATTTTTAGTGAATTTTTGCCTTTTATTAACCATTTGGAAAAATGGTTATTGTCCTCGTCAGGGTAGGAAATCAAAAGCATATCTGAAGGTTTTTATTGGTTTAATCTGCAATTTATTCGTTTTCTGATTGGTCTATACAGTAATATGTATTTCCCTTTACTTTCAACAGAGATGAACAACAGAGTGTTGCTACTATGACAAAAAAGTAATAAAAACTACAAAAAAAAAATTAATAACTCAAACACAAATTAAGATACAGCTTTCAAACAAATTGCATTTAAAAGTACATTTTTTGCTCTATACGACGATATAAAAAGTAATATTGTGGGATGTTTAGAAGTTTAAGAAATAAATTTCATTTAAAATTGGCCGTCAGATTTCTTGGAAATCTGATGATGGAAAAGCCTTTTCCCGAACAGCCAATGAAATGCTTAGATAATACTTAAGTTTCAGGTGGATAATATGTACGAGTCGCAGGCGATTTCTGTCGTTTGCAACTTTTACGTGTAATAACACTATTAATGTTTAATTCATGGCGTACGTAAGGTATGATCAACTCCGTGCTATTTTTTATGTCTTAAATTTTAGTCTTTGAAAAAATCATTTTCCAAATGGTCGTTGTAATTTGTTAAATTGCATTTTTTTTTTTTTTTTTTTTTTTTAATGTTTAACCCGTAATCGCGCGAGTTCTAACCAGCTTTAAATGTTAAATGCATTGTGAGATATACATGTCGTAGGTTAATTGGAGAATCATCTCTCATTTTCCAATTAGCCTAATATTTTTCAGGTCTATTGCATAGAGCCTAGACAGCGGTTAGACTAATTGACAAGTAACCACTTATTTCCCAATCAGGGTGATTTTTTTAGACTTATAAACCCATAACCCGAACCGAACCCAAAAAATAAATTACAACAGACTGTACGCCGATCCGAGCAAGCCATAATAATTTCAGTCTACACGCAACCCGACCCGAACTGAATTTTCCATTTGAAAACACCCGAAATTTGACCCGAACAAAATCTGATAGCAGACAAAAATATTGAAAATAACCGTAACCCGATCCGATCAAGACAAAATAATTTCCGGCACACGCAACCCAACAAAAACGTAAAAATTCCCTTTGAAGAAAACCAGATATCTTACCCGAACCAAATTTGAACCCAACAAAAATATTCCAAAGAACCATAATCGAATCCGAGCAACACAAAATAATTTCGGTGGACATAATACCCGACCCTAACCTATAAATTCCCTTTAAAAAAAAATGAAATCTGATCCGAACCAAATCTGAACCCGACAAAAAACTCCAAAGAACCATAACCGGATCCCAACAGTCAAAATAATTTCCGTGGACAGGTTACCTGATCCGAACCTAAAAATTCCATTTGAAAAATAAAACCCGAAATCTGACCCGAACTAAATCTTAACTCGACAAAAACATTCCATTGAACCATATCCCGAACCGAGCAAAACAAAATAATTTCCGTGGACCACGCAACTCGACCCGAACCTAAAAGTTTCATTTGAAAAAAAACGAGATTTCAACCCGACAAAAGTATTCGAAAGGTCAATAATCCGATACGAGCAAGACAAAATAATTTCCGGTGACACGCAAACCAATCCGAATCTGAAAATTTCATTTGAAAGAAACCCAACAAAATTATTCCAAAGATCCATAACCGGATCCGAGCAAAGCAAATTAATTTCCGTGATCAGGCAACACGACCAGAACCTAAAAATTCCATTTGAAGTTAACTTGAAACCAAACCCGAACCAAATCTTAACCCGAGATAAATATTCCAAAGAACTATAAGCCGATCCGAGCAAGACAAAATAATTTCCGTCGACAGGCAACCCGATCCGAACCAGAAAGTTATAACTGAACTCGATCCGAAACCGTGTTATGGTCGGTTTTTGGGTTGACTTCAAATGAATTCGGTTGCGTGTCGACAGAAATAATTTTGTCTTGCTCGGATTGGGTTATGGCTCTTTGAAATATTTTTGTCCCTTCCAGATCGGGTTTCAGGTTGACTTTAAATGGAATTTTCAGATTCTGGTCGTATTGAGTGTACACGGAAATTAATTTGCCTTGCTCGGATCGGGGTACGGCCTGATGTATTTTTATTTCGGGTACTGTTCGGGTTTTGGGTTAACTTTAACTAGAACTTTCAGGTTCGGATCGGGTTGCATGACAACGGTAATAATTTTGTCTTGCTCAGATCCGGTTATGATTCTTTGGAATATTTTTGTCGGATTCAGACTTGGTTCGGTTCGGTTCAGATTTCGTGGGTTTTCTAGAGGAATTTTTAGGTTCGAGTCGGGTTGCGTGTCCATGGAAATTATTTTGTCTTGCTCGGATCGGGTTATGGTTCTTTAGAATATTTTTGTCGATTATAATATTTTGTTCGAGTCATATTTCGTGTTTATTTCAAACTAAATTTTTAGATTCGGATCGGGTTGCGTATCCCCAGAAGTTATTTTGCCTTGCTCAGATCGGATTATGGTTTTTTGGTATAGTTTATTTATCGGGTTCAGATTTGGTTCGAGTCAGATTTCGGGTTTTTTTTAAATGAAATTTTTATGCTCGGATCGTGTTGCGTCCACGGAAATTATTTTGTCTTGCTCCTATCGGGTTATGGTTTTTGGGGATATTTTCGTCGGATTCAGATTTGGTTCGAGTCAGATTTCAGGGTTTTTTTAAATGGAATATTTAGGTTCAGTTCGTATTGCGTGTCTAAGGAAATTATTTTGTCTTGCTCGGATCGGGTTATGGTTTTTTAGAATATTTTTGTCGGTTATCATATTTGGTTCGGGTCATATTTCGGGGTTTTTCCAAAAAAATTTAGGTTCGGGTCGGGTTGCTGGTTCATGGAAATTATTTTGTCTTGATCGGATCGGGTTATGGTTCCTGGGAATATTTTTGTCGGGTTCAAATTTTGTTCGTGTCAGATTTCGGGTTTTTTCTACAGGAATTTTTAGGTTCGGGTCATGTTACGTCGATGGAAAATATTTTGTATTGCTCGTATCGGATTATGGTTTGTAGGGATAATTTTTCGGATTGAGATATGGTTCGGGTCAGATTTGAGGGTTTTTTTAAATGAATGTTTTAGGTTGGATCCGGGTTGCGTGTCCAAGGAAATTATTTTGTCCTGCTTGGATCGGGTTATGGTTCTTTAGAATATTTTTGTCGGTTACCAAATTTAGTTCGGGTCATATTTCATTTTTTTTTCAAAAAAATCGGTTCGATTCGGGTTGCGGGTTTACGAAAATTATTTTGTCTTTCTCGGATCGGGTTATGGTTCTTAGGAATGTTTTTGTCGGGTTCAGATTTAATTCGTGTCAGATTTCGGATTTTTTCTAATGGAATTTTTATGTTGGGGTCGTGTTGCATCCACGGAAATTATTTTTTCTTGTTCGTATCGGGTTATGTTTTTTGGGGATATTTTTGTCGGATTCAGATTTGGTTAGGGCCAGATTTCAAGTTTTTTAATGGAATTTTTAGGTTCGGTTCGGGTTGCATATCCAAGGAAATTATTTTGTAATGCTCGGGTCGGGTTATGGTTCTTTGGAATATTTTTATCGGGTTTAGAATTAGTTCGTGTCAGATTTCGGGTTTTTTCTAATGGAATTTTTAGGTTCGGGTTGTGTTGCGTCCAAGGAAATTATTTTGTATTTCTTCTACCGGGTTATGGTTCTTTAGATTATTTTCGTCGGTTATCATATTAGGTTCGGGTCATATTTCGTTTTTTTTTTCAAAAAAAAATTTAGGCTCGGGTCGAGATACGTGTCCACGGAAATTATTTTATCATGCTCGGATTGGGTTATGGTTCTTTGGCATATTTTTGTCGGGTCTCAGATTTGGTTCGTGTAAGATTTCGGGTTTGTTCTAATGGGATTCTTAGGTTCGGTTCCGGTTGCGTGTTCACCTAAATTATTTTGTCTTGCTCGGATCGATTTTTCACGAATCCAATACTTTCTTCTTGTAAAGATAGAAGAAAGTAAAAATTATTATTCAGGGACTTAAAAGTCAAAAGAATGTGAGAATGCCTCACATATTACGTATGTCACGCTGCAATGATAAGAAGCTAGCGAGTATTCAGAGATTAACATCCAAGATCGGACATTCCCATAGAGCGTAATGGTAATGCGATTGCGATCGTAGCGCCCTTAGTGATAATGGGGAAGAAACTCCCATCCTTGTAGTATGCTTATTATTGAGTATCTACCTTATTGTGATCTTTCTTTTTTTAATGTTGCATGTTTACGTTTTCGATAGAATCTTATGGTGTTATTACACGAGGAGTCAAAGACGCTTGAAATCCCAGGCGTCTAGCGATAACAGCCGCCTCACGGCCCGTCTTTTCCAAGCATTTCATTGGCTGTTCCGGAAAAGGCTTTTCTATTATCAGATTTCCAAGCATTTGATTGTCTGTTACTGGCGACTCGCTTCGTTTCGGGCGTCAAAGACGCTCCGACAGAAAAAAGACGCTCGCTCTCCAAGCGACTCCCCTGCAGCCATGGGAATAACATGGAGACGCCCGGAATCTGAAGCGTCTCTGACCCCTCGTGTAATAACACCATTACACCGATGCATGAACATAGAATAGACATTCTATTTTATATATCTAATATCTATTCTATGTTCATGCACGGATTTTTTTTTTTTTTTTTTTTTTTTTTTTACATGATTAGTGAACGGTTTTAAGTGCAACGAATACTAGATAAAAATTTCATCTTGAATCTATATATCAAAAGCAAAGGTGTAACATAAGAATATATGAAATGCTGAACTCTACAAGTCCCAGAAAATTTCATAATTATACCCCTTTGGCAGGAAAATTTTTATAGCCCGTGTTTTATAAATTTATGAAGTTTAACGTATTAAACAATTGTTACAATAATCTTTTAAAATTTATGCATTTTCACTTCCTTACAGATAAAATAAAAATATTGCTTTTAATGTAAATAACGTACAATCAATTCAATAATGTTTATAATATTAACATATAAGAAATAATGGAACAGATGTCATATATTCCCGCGACCGCCATCTTGGATTTTTTCTTGGCGTGAAAACCCCTTTCCCGTCAAGTAAATGTCGCTAAGCAGACTTATGCGCATGTTAGGCTTAACGGGGTTGCCAGAACACGTCACTCGTCGGGGTTGCCTTATCGATAAACGTCAACGAAACATCGCCGAGAAATTCAAGATGGCGGCCGCGTGAATATATTACATCTAAGCCGAAATAATAATAATAATAATATTACAGATAGGGAAAAATTCCTTTCGACAAATTTTTAGAATTGTATAAATCTAAAAGTTAAAAATAAATAAAGGTACTGACATTACACTCAATAAAATTTTATTCGATATGAATAAATTGACACAATACCTGAATTTGATTTTTTACAATTTAATCTTATAAACTTACATATTTGCATTCTTAACAGAATTTTCTGACGGCTTTCTTTTATATTATTAGTCTAATTATCATTTTGTAAGTTAAAAATGAACAATACAAGTACGGTAAAAAAAAAGCAGCTAAATAAATAAAGCAAGCATGAATAGAATATCGTCTGACACCTGATTCGTTTTAGGAACGAATAGATATTCAAACCATAGAGGATAAACATATTTCTTCAACATAGGTAAATTTCGGAGGTTAGTTAGTTCTTCCCCCTTGCCGATAGTGACGCTAGTATTGTTGCCATTACAGATTTTGCCGTAAGTGTCCCATCTTGGTCCTTAATCTATGGCGAGTATTAGGATAATTCTTTTACTAAACTAAAAATTATTTTTCCGGGACTTAAAAGATTGTGAGAATGCCTCACATATTATCTTGAGTCTAAAGTTTTGACCCTTTCGCAGAATAGTGCTACTAAAACAGCTGGCGTTCGCAAGTTAAGTGACATTTTTACATACGGTTTTCTGGTTTCGAAAGAAGAAGACGTGTGCTACAACACTGTGTATTTATTGTTTTGAAAAATTATCATCTGTAGCCTCCACGAAGCCTTGAAAATGGAACTATCACGTATCCAGCTTCGAACCATCATCTACTACGAGTTCTGTAGCAACACCGGAGTGACAGAATGTCACCGTAACATGTGTGCACGTTTAGGTACGGATATTGTATCACTTAGTACAGTCAAACGATGGTATCAAAACTTTAAGATTAAGAATTTCGACATCGAAGATGAATCACGTGCTGGTCGACCTACTGTGATTGATGAGACCGAATTGCGGAAATCGATCGATGAAGTTCAAAATGCTACATCACGGGAACTTGCATCTCACTTCAATGTTTCTCAAACAACCATAATTCGAGCATTAAAAATCATTGGTTTGACATACAAATTCAATCGATGGGTGCCGCACGATCTGACACAAAATGACAAAGAAAAACGAAAACGGACCTGTGTAAACTTGCTGGAATATCACCGAAAGGGTGATTTTTTGAACCGGATTGTTACGTGTGATGAGAAATGGGTTTATTACGACAACACCAGTCGAAAAGGAGGATGGTCTGAACCATGTGTACCGGTCAGGACCGTAACCAGGCGCACATTGACCTATAAAAAAATCCTCCTCTGTGTTTTCTGGGATTGTCGCGGTATTATCTACAAGGAGTACTTAAAAAGTGGCCAGACCATCGATAGTGAGTCGTACAGCAGCATGCTGCATAAAGTGGACGCAGCAATTAGGGAAAAGCGAAGTAAGGAGTTCCGACGCAAGGTGGTTATGTTTCACCAGGATAATGCCAGGCCACACGTCAGTGCGTGGATGAATTGGAACTTATACAAGCTGGAATGGGACTTAATGCCACATCCTCCATATAGTCCGGACATGGCACCTTCCGACTACTATCTGTTTTCGCATCTGCAACTGCACCTTAGTGGTGAAATTTTCAATTCTTCAGAAGAGGTCAAAAAAGAGGTTGGCCTCTTTCTCGACTCACGTAGCCCAGAGTTTTTCAAGGAAGGCATTGAAAAACTGCCAAAACGTTGGCAGAAGATTGTCGAACTTAATGGTGATTACTATCCTCACTAATGTTTTGTATTTTTGTAAATATTTGTTGTCAACATTAAAATAAAAAAAGGGTCAAAACTTTAGACTCAACCTGATATTACGCACTCAACGCTGCAAAAATAAAGAGACTTTAAACTGGTATAAATCAAAAACTAATTAATATATTTACATGAAACTTTCAAAGGTTTGAACTACTCATGAAAACTATTCTAATGACGTAAACCGCGTAAAAATCCGATAATTACAAATTGCTGTAGCCCTGTCAACAGATTTGGTCAGAACAAGAATTTCAAAAGTGCAAAAAACAGCACTTTTAAAATCGCATTTACTAAAAACCTATTGGCCGGATTCCATTTTATTTTCGTTTTCTGAGTCACGTGGCACGTCCCATTCCATAGAATCAAGAATTTTGTTTCTATCATAAATAGAACCGGAGATATAGAGAGGTCAAAATCCCGCTTTGGTCAGTCCGGAAAATATAAACTTGACAGAGTACTAAAAATTTTTTGAAATATCGTTTGGCATTAATTGGCGGAAATTCCTTTCATTTATGGTTCATTGCACTGCTATTTCTTTTGCTTGGCGAGAAACTCTCTCGAGTTTCTATGATGAAATGTGTGGGATTAATAGTTCACTTACAGGGGCACCCAAAAGAATTCCATTACATTATGGTTTATGAGGAAAAATCGTTTGCAGAGTATTTTAATGACATTACGCTATTTCAAATGCATTGAAACTGATATAAATCGCTGAATTTCACTAGAAGATGATTACAATAAAATAGGGCATTCATAGCATTCGCCGATCAATTAGAGACACAAAAAAGGAATCGGTTAATGTACTTTGTAATGTAATGTGTCTTTGAGTAATAATTGCTGGAAGTGGATTCGGCATGCGCTTTTAAATTTAACTAGTATATTTTTGCATTTTACTGGTTGTAAATAAATTCTATACTTTAACTAGTATTTTCTTGCATTTTACTGGTTGTAAATAAATTCTATACCTCGTATACAGGGCTGCCTAAAAGGATTCACGTACCATTCGCCTTATTAGCGGAAATTGCTGAAGGGGAATTTTCAACTAAAGTATATACCGGGTGTCCCAAAAAAGACTGACTGATTTTAAAATTCAATAACTTCCAAACGGTGACAGATATTAAAAAAATTCTTGCAGGAGGGTTATGCATAAAGTCAAAAGTTTTATTACAGTGATTTTCAATTTTAGTTCGAATTACAAACAATAGACGGCGCTGTAAGCAATAGTCGCTAAATACAGGCTCGATTTTTGGTCCTTTCTGTTGTTCCATGCAGAAAAAGGAGATGGAAATGTATTATCCGGACCACGAAGTACCAAAAATCGAGGCCGAATTTAGCCTCTATTGATCGCAGCGCCATCTATTGTTTGTAATTCGAACTAAAATCGAAAATCACTGTAAAAAAACTTTTGACTTTATGCAACCCTCCTGCAAGAATTTTTTTAATATCTGTCACCGTTTGGAAGTTATTGAATTTTAAAATCAGTCAGTCCTTTTTGGGGCACCCGGTATGTATTTCTTGACTGAACTAAATTCGATCGCAGTTTAATCTCCTTCTTGGCGCCATTTTCAAAAATCGCCAAATTGTTGCCCTTGGGTTCCCATATTGGGAGAAGTCCGAAATACCGGGGTTGCCACATTTGCGCGGTTATCGCGCCAAAAAAAATCGCCTTGGCGAAGGAGAGTAAACTGCGATTTACCGAATTTTGGTATGCATATAGTTAATAAATACAAATCTATATACCATATACAGGCTGCTCAAATAATTCGGATAATTTTCAGACTGCAGATGGATCAGCTGAAATTGGGTTTTCTAATGTGTTATGCGTTTCCATGCGGTTGAATTAGACGTAATATTTTAACTTATTAAACGGTGCAGTTTTGTTCCATTATTCTGAATGTGTTGGAAAGTGTTTCATAATCTAAGCTTGATGCATGATTTTTTCTCTCTTGATTTTAAATACAGAGACGCATATTTTATTATGGAACATCAGGTTGCCATACTAAGCAAACTTCGCCGGGTTACCACGCCAGGCAAAAAATAGTCATTTTTGCGCAAAAAGAAACCTCGGTGGTCTGCGACATCTGTACCCATAAAGGATATTCGCAATTCGCACCAAAGTGGCTTCAGTCGAATATCATTAAAAGATTGATAGATAAAGCACTCTTGCACCAAACTACACTCGCTAAAACATGCCAATTGGTGTACAACAATATTATAGACGATTAACTGAAATGTGGCGTTAATAAATTTTCTTTTGTAATTTCTGTTTACCTACCAGATTGTAATGTGTATTGACTCAGGTGACCAATTCGGCATGGTCCTCAATTATGGACAATTCGGTACAGATGTCATATTCGCCCCATATTGGCGCGATTTTTTTCTGTCGCCAATATCATATAGGCAACAGGTACTTAACTTGCGCCAAAGTGTCGTTATTTTGCTTGATGTGGTAACCCGGATTATGTTGTTTATGCTGTTGATGTTTTCGCCAAATTGGCAACCGAAAAAAATCGCGCCAATATGGGGCGAATATGACATCTGTTCCGAAAATTCATTTGCTTATCATTAATCGTAAAGGAAATACGTAAAATTTAATCTTTAGAATTGTTAGAGAATTTTCGAAATAAGCTTAAAACGAAAATAATAATTAATTATAGCAAATCAAACAATTAAAAAATTAAAAATACACTTAGAAACAATTTTATTAATAATTTTAGAAAGTAAAATGCTTTCTAAACTAAAGAGAATTTAACCTAAATAACTTTCAAGTATCGTATTATGAATACGGAAAAAACTATAAATCCCAGCATAATTCAAAATATTAGAAGTTAAATAATGAAAAGGTATTATCTTATTACAATGATAAAAGTATTAGAAAAAAAAACATGAAAAATAAATTTCCTTATTTTTATTACTTCGTCAAGATGACCTGACTGATCTAACTTTTATACAAATTAATCATGCATGATTTATGAAAAATTAACTTCTGCAAATTTTGGAGACGCCACCTTGGAGAAGTTATTCCAGTTCTTCAAGCGTTTTTGCAAGTCGTTTTGATCGTCGTCGCCGGGAAAAGGAACGCTTGCGACCTCTGCCACTGCTGGAACGCTTGCGACTTCTGCCACTACTGGAACGCTTGCGTCTTCTGCCACTGCTGGAACGCTTGCGACTTCTGCCACTACTGGAACGCTTGCGTCTTCTGCCACTACTGGAACGCTTGCGTCTTCTGCCACTGCTGGAACGCTTGCGTCTCCTACCACTGCTGGAACGCCGACGTCTCCTACTTCCAGATCGCTTCCTGGATCTGGACCTGCGTTTAGACTTGGCGCTTGGCTCTTGAGGGTCTTGACTTTTACTACGCGATTTCCTGCGCCTTGCTGTTTCCTTGACTTTGTACTTTGCATTAGCCAACTTCTTCAGAAGTCCTTTGTCAACAGCGTTATCAAGATTCAACTGGACGATGGTTTCCGGATCCTTCATGTTCAGGAGTTGCTTGGATGACAAATATCTCAGAATATCGGCTGATGAAGAACTTTTATTCTGACCAAGATGACAAATGGCTTTCAAAATTGCTTTTTCGATATCTGTGGATGTTTTTCGTACTTGCGACATATTTTAAACTTCTTTCGTAAAAACTTTAAAATTTAGCAGAAATTCAATAAAACTTTTGCAAAAAATCAAATGTATTTAAAAAAAAGAGAAATTTAGATTCAGGTCAGAGTACTTTAGAAATTGATCGAAATATTTTATTCCAGAAAATTCCACTTTATCATAGCTCGTTGTCACCTGCGCGAAAATAAAATTATGATGATCATGGAGCTTCTATGGAGCATGCAACCCGAAGGTATTTACACTACTGATGCAATAGTGTGAAAATGATATTTATTTCTTTATAAAATACCTTCAGAAAATCTTAGTTCTGGAGTAATGAAATATTAGCGATAAAAGTTATAAAAATTGATATTAACATCAGAAGCTAAATTATCACCAAAAAACATAAAATATTTGAAAATTAAATATGTGTAATTTCAAATGGGAAATTTTTATTAAAAAACATGACACCCATGGAAGGCAAGAACGTGCCAAGAACGTTTGTTTTAATGCTAGATTTTTAAAACGTGCCAAGGAAAATGATGAAAAAATCCCTCGGTTACTTAGCGTAAAACCCTCTTCTTCTCTCAGCTCACGGGAAGAGCTCCATATCCTCTGCTGATTGGCGCGATTGGCGAAGGAATCCAAAATGGTGCCATAAAGCCATTTTAGCATAAAAATTTTCAAGATGGCGGAAAAACATGGTCTTGAAATATTTATAAACATATGTATACTTAATAAATGTTATATATGTCACATGTTAAAAAAATACGATGTTATTGCAGATAGTGGTACAGATGTCATATTCGCCCCATATTGGCGCGATTTTTTTCGGTTGCCAATTTGGCGAAAACATCAACAGCATAAACAACATAATCCGGGTTACCACATCAAACAAAATAACGACACTTTGACGCAAGTTAAGTACCTGTTGCCTATATGATATTGGCGACAGAAAAAAATCGCGCCAATATGGGGCGAATATGACATCTGTTCCCAGATAGTTTTATTTTTATGTATATATACTATTACATATAGAGATATATCTTATACATACATAATTTGGTACTTGTTAGTTATCCCGTCGACCAAATTACTGTCGCCAAATTGTAAGATTAAATGCCAATAATGGTTTGCTATTAATTAATTAATTGTAAGATTAAATGCCAATAATGGTTTGCTATTAATTAATTAATTGTAAGATTAAATGCCAATAATGGCCAATAAAACCAATAATTCGACGTTTTGTTTGTATTTTTATTAATTTTTTACTAATTTATTTGTTCTTTCGTTATTTAAAATAAAGAATATGTCAATTTGTATAATTTGACGAGTGGCTTGGCGATTTATATAATTTGGCGAAATTGGTCGACGGGATAACTAACAAGTACCCATAATTTATATACCTATAAATAAATATTATATGCTTATATATAATTTTATATATTTATTGTATATATCAAATTAAAACAAAAGTTATAAATTTTTCGAAAAAAATATGCTAACTGCAAAAAATTACACAAAAAGCATATGAGTAAAGTCCATTCCAGAAAAAAAAGCAACCCCAAAGGCTGAAGACCACATCGATTCATTTAATGCCAAAAAAGGCTCGCCAAAAAAAAACAGCACAAGATATGGAACTCTTCCCCTGCTCACTTTCATATTCCTCCACTGCCATGAAAGATAGAACATTATAAAATCGTCATTGCACAAACGGCTAATCTGTATATTTAAGGCACAGATGTCATATACGTAACGGGTACTTAACTGGCGCCAAAGTGTCGTTATTTTGCTTGATATCGTAACCCGGATATTGTTGTTTATGCTGTTGATGTTTTCGCCAAATTAGCGTCAGAAAAAAATCGCGCCAATATGGGTCGTATATGACATCTGTGCCATATTTAAAACACAAGCCTCGCCATTTATTTAATTCAACCAGGCTTTTGCATGTAAAAATGGAATTTAATAATATATTTTCAACTCACTTCCTGTTATCGTAGAATCGGATGTGTTTCCCATAACGATACATCATTTTAATCTTTTTAGAACGTAATTATAAATTAATACACTAATTTTAAGACATTTTTCCGTTAGCCCGCCAAATGTGATAAATCGTAAAATATTCTCTGTAACTCGTACAACTGTATACGAGTTGAAACAACAATCGACTGCGCCAATACACGCTCGCCAAAAAATACCAAATGGCTGTGAAACTGCAACAACAGAATATTTTAAAGGCTAAAAAGTAGAAAAATAATTATAAATTAAAAAAAAAAATGAAGAGCGAAATATTAAAAAAAAACTCTTTTATCAATTAATAAATTGATATTAATTTACGATTATACGTTAAGAAAACAATTTACAAATCCTTAGAAGATAGTTTAAATAATGCTTAATTATTTTTCTTTCCTGTCATCCTATCTTAAAACAAGTAATATAAAAATTTTCTTTTTAAAGTCAATTCGTACTTAGGTCATCAAAGAAAAATTTAATATAATCCCTTAAGCTAATATTAGTTTTTGTTGAATTAAAATATCTCAATTTGTTGATTTTCTATAAGCAAGTAGGTTTACAATGGAAGTCTATGGGAATTTGACGTAATATTAGAGATATCGCCATGTTGGCGTCACTTTTGTCGACTCATTTTGGTTGCCAAATTTGGCGATATATCGCCAAGTTGGCGACAAACTTGGTGGTATTTGGCAACAGAACAGGGTCCCCTCTATGGTAAGCCCCCGTTATTCATTTATTGAACAACGAACATACGACTTGTGTGCTTGACATGAGAGTCCGCTTATAAGTCGGAGACAAGATAGCACAAGGAAATAATAGAACACAAGAGAAATACACCCTGGGAGTTCCACACAAAGAATGTGTGCAATGGAACCAGCGGGAATCGAACCCACAATCTCTTACGCTCGCAAGCGATTAGCAGACTGGTGCTTTGACCATTCAGCCACAGAGACCCTTAACCCCCCCCCCCCCTTATAGATATGAAGATGCATTAAACGCTTCAATAACCAATTCCGTCATTTTGTCTCCCATGTAAAACTAAAATTCCTTAATTAAAATTTAATTAATGAATTAATATTTGAAAAAACTGTATTAACATCAATTGTCATCCAGTACAAGTTTAAAAAAAATTATTTCAACTTGATAGGATGAATAATAAGTATTTTATTAACGATTGAAAATTTGAACAAGATATGTAAATAAATAAATAAATAAATATAGGAAGAGTGCGAACTAATAGTAGGAATTGAAAAAGAGCAAAAATTATACATTTTTTAATGAATTTACTAGCTTGCGCTTTCTACCAAACGTAAAAAAAAAACTTGAATTTTTCATAATCGAGTTCGGTGCTCACGCCAAATCAATGCAGTGAACGGAAATTTTTGGAGAAAAACAAAATGCAGTAAGAAAAATTAAGAACAATTTTCAAGATGAACATTGAATGTGTCATCTCAAAGTATTCGAATATTGTAAAAGTTGTTTTATACTTTATACTTAATAAAGGTAATCGCTTACCCTTTCTGTGGTGTTGAACTAAATCTGGGTTTGCCGGGATGACCGTACATTATTCTACTAATAAAACTGCACTATTTTTAACCATTTACATCACTTTATTCAAAACAACCACAATGACGAACACATCACATATAAATATACACGCTAACGAAAAACAGACGATAAAAGAGAACATTATTATTTTTCCTGACACGCACATGTTCTTTCACTTCAATTCAGGGAAGATGTGACATCCTCTCACCTTGCATTCTTAGAAAAGATGCAACCAAGATCACATATATCTCAAAGTCACAGGTCTAGTCTTTTGACAGGTCTCATTACTCGACCACATTTGGTTCTATATACTGGATTGTCTGAATCTTTCTGAGTTTTTTGACAGTCTGGCAATTTCGTAATGGGTGGAAAGTCATTATCAGGTTTTGGACAGTCTGATAATTTGGTAGAATCGGCACATTCTTTTGAATAGTCAATGTCATGATCATTCCAGAGAAGAGGTGAACTGTCAGGTTCATCAGGAATGGATCTCTCAAGTAGTAAAAATTCTTGTTCATTTTTAACTTCAAGGAGGTAAAGTGTTTGTTATGGTCTTAAAATTTCGCCATTCTTAGTCTTTACACGAGCTACTCGGGTGTTGTCATCCTTTCCAGGATAAAGCTAAAGTATTTTGGCATTTGAACCATTCTATGCGTTTTGTATCATCATTGTCAAGAAGAACAATTTGACCTACACTAAGAGTGGTGGGGAGTTTATGTTTAGAGGTTTTCAGCTATACGAGGCTATACGAAATCTTCCCATAAGATTTTGCTTAAGTTTCTGTCGATAACGAAATCTTTTATTTAAATGAGTTGAATCAAGTACATCTAATTCGGGTATAGATCCTGTCCGTATCTCTTGCAGAAATAAAAATGGGTGTTAATGGTTGTAAGTCTTCGATACCTTCTGAAAGATGGGTCAAGGGACTTGATGATATTTTTAGCTTCGCACAAAATGGTTGTCCATTCATCATAATTAAGTCGAGCTCTTCCTAATAATATTCTTAGAATTCTTTTGGTCTTTCCAATCAGCCGTTCCTACCATTCACCCCGCCAGACAGCTGTAGGAGAATTGAAAATCCATTGGATACTTTTAACTGAAGCTATTTCTTCTATCTTTTGCAAATCTATGTTGTGTAGGATGTTATAGTCCAAGAGCCGACAGCACAAAAACCTATGTTATCAAGCACAAGAAAAAAAACCTTTATTTTATGGAAGAGTAGAAGTAGAGGAAGCTAATGACCCATGTCTGCCGGAAATGAAGCGGTGCATAAGCCAAAAATTAATACCACCAGTGGTTGACTCGTAGGTTTATCATTGTGTTTGTCTTACAAACAAAAGTATGAAAACATGGTGGATAGTTGTAGGATAAATACAATAATAAACCTATGAGTCAACCACTGGTGGTATTAATTTTTGGCTTATGCACCATTTCACTTCCGGCAGACATGGATCATTAGATTCCTCTACTTCTACTCTTCCATAAAATAAAGTTTTTTTTCTCGTGCTTGATAACATAGGTTAATAACACGAATTGATAACACGAATTAAACCTGCTTCATCAAGTTGAGGACGTAAAGTTTTAAGATAGGATTATTGATTGAAACAAAGACCTCGTGTTGTATACTTCTAAGCAATATAAATTCAACTCTTTTAATTTCTTCATAAGTTAAGTTAGAATAATAGCGTTCTAATCTAGTTTTCTTAGCATTTGTTAGAAACGTCTCATCCAAGCAATAACTCGTACTAATTTCAAATAAGAAGAAAATCTGTTACAGTACCATGGTGTTTCCTTTTCCGTATCGATCATTACTGTTTTTCTTCTTTCTTAATTTAAAATTTTTCCATCAGCTGCATACATGGGTATTGGCCATTCTGACATAGACGACTTCAAACATTCATGACCTTGTAACCATTTTGTTTCAAGTAGATGTCGAACAGAACTTCCTCTGGAGGGAATGTCAGCTGGATTGAGATTTCCTGGGACACGGTGCTAAAAATCAGGATTAGACAGAAATCGGATTTCTTTGGCTCTATTTGAAATTAATGTTGCCCAATCTTCATCTCTTTTTATCCAGCTAAGAGCATTACCGGAATCAGTCCAATAATGTGTCTCCATATCTGGTCTCTTCATGTTTTTCTTGACGTTAGCAGCTAGTCGAGCAGCAACCAAACACGCCAAAAGTTTCAGTTTGGGAATCGTGATTGTTTTCAATGGGGTTATTCAATTTTTAGCTCTAACAAATGTGCAAGACACAGATCCTTCAAGCTCAACTCTGATAAAAATACAAACTGCGTAGGCATACTTACTGGCATCAACAAATACATGTAAACTGTAATGTTTCAAGGGAGAAGTGCTCTCCATCATCCATCTATTTATGTAAACATCTTTCAGAAAGTTTAATTGATTTTTACAGTTCATAAATTATATCTTCAGGTAATTCTTTATCCCAAGGTATTTTTTGTTTCCAGCATTCATGAAGCAATATCTTTGGCAACAAAGTAAATGCACAAATAATTACCAATGGATCATAAATTTGTTTTGCAACAGCTAATATTTTCCTTTTTGTAATCGGAAAAATAACTGATGATTCATGGTATGTGGAATTTCAGAACAATATAGCTCTTTGTAGGTTCCACATGAGTCCTATGACACATACCACTTCATCTTGTTTCTCTCCTTCAGTACTGGTTATATTTTATTCTTGAGAAGTACCTAAACTTGAATATACTTTGCCAGCTTCTTAAGTCATATTTTCTGGAAAGTAATAAATTCTTTGACTGTTCAACAAATGTATCACACTCTTCAATACTGTCAAAACTAGCAAGGCAGTTGTCAACGTAAAAGGATTCTTGTAATACTGAAGCAGTATTTCTAAAGAAAGGAGGAGCATTACTTCAATGGTGTTTAAGAGTAGTATTCAGTAAAAATGGACTGGCGTAAGCCCAAAGATAACGCGACAATGTCGAAAAAATTTTATTTTCTCGTGATCACCATCTTCTATCCAAAGAAATTTAAGGTATTTCCTGTCACGTTCACAGACACTAATTTGCAAGAATGCTTGTTTAATTTTCGGTACCGCCGTCGTGAAATAACAATCGCCCATAATTTAAGACATAATTGAATCAGTAATTGTAGAAAAAAAAATAAGTGAAAATGATATAAACTACATTAAGTTTTTATACGAATTGAATATTTCCAACTGAACGAAAAAATGCCCAGATCGGGAATCGCACCCAGATCCTTGGCTTACAAGGCCAATGCTTTACCGTTTAAGCTAACTGGGGCTAACTTAGCTTAAACGGTACTACGATAAAACGGTTTAAGCTAATTTAGCTTAAACGGTAAAGCATTGCCTTTGTAAGGCAAGGATTTGGGTTCGATTCCGGGCCTGGGCATTTTTTCGCTCAGTTGGAAATATTCAATTCGTATGATAACTTTGCCAATCAGTTTGATTAAGTTAAAATAATAGTACATTAAGTTTCTTAAATTTTTACTTTCTTCTATCTTCAATAGAAGAAAGTATTGTAATCGAAATTTTTTTCGACTTCCGGTTTTCGACGGATTTACATGTTTCAGGAGTCAGAGATCCCAAAAAACATGTTTATAGAAAATGTCTGTCTGTCCGTGTGTCCGTGTGTCCGTCTGTCTGTCGCCATTGTACCAACAAAAAGTGTATGAAGTTATGCATAGAATTGAACCAAATTTTTATTTTAAGTTTTTGGCTATGGCAAGCAGATCCTCCCTGAATTTGGAAAAAATTCGCCGGCAGGGGGCGCTGTAATAGCTATTTTTGTGCGATTTTGAATATTGTACCATCCATAAGTATATGAAGTTATGCATAGAATTGAACCAAATTTTTATTTTAAGTTTTTGGATAAGACTGGTTGGTCCTCCCTGAATTTGGAAAAAAATCGCCGGTACGGGGCGGTGTAATAGCAATTTTTGTGCGATTTTGAATATTGTACCATCCAAAAGTATATGAAGTTATGCATAGAATTGAACCAAATTTTTATTTTAAGTTTTTGGATATGGCAGGTTGGTTCTCCCTGAATTTGGAAAAAATTCGCCGGTAGGGGGTGCTGTAACAGCGTTTTTGTGCGATTTTGAATATTGTACCATCCAAAAGTGTATGAAGTTATGCATAGAATTGAACCAAATTTTTATTTGAAGTTTTTGGCTTTGGCAAGCAGATCCTCCCTGAATTTGGAAAACATTCGCCGGTAGGGGGCGCTGTAACAGCGATTTTTGTGCGATTTCGAATATTGTACCATCCAAAAGTGTATGAAGTTATGCATAGAATGGAACCAAATTTTTACTTAAAGTTTATGGCTATGACAAGCAGGTCCTCCCTGAATTTGGAAAAAATTCGCCGCTAGGGGGCGCTGCAATAGCGATTTTGCATATTGTATCATCGAAAAGTGTATGAAATTATGCATAGAATTGAACCAAATTTTTTGTGTTTCTTTTTGGTCATGGCATGAAGATCCTCCCTGAATTTGGAAAAATTCCGTTGGAAGGTGGTGCTATAATTACGATGTCTGTACCATTTTCTTTATTGTACAGTCGAAAAGTGTACAAAATTATGCATACAATTGAACCAAATATTTTGTGCATGTTTTTGGCTTTAGCCAGCAGGTCCTCCTTGAATTTGGAAATATCGCGCGGTAAAGGGGCTCTGTGATAGCGATTTTTGTATACTTTTCTTGATTTTTCTTAGTTCTATTGTCCATCGGCGGCTCGTGCAAAAGCAGGAACTCGCTTCCTGCTAAGCCGGCTATTCGCAAACATCTGATAACAACAGAATAAGGAAAAACTATTAATTTTAACAAATATCATGATGTAGATTAACTCGTTTTTAGTTCATTTAATTGATTGAAGCAGGAATTTAAGATGAAAATCAAAGTTGGTATAGTAATGAACTAATAATATTGAAGTATTAACATGTGTAACTAGTTTTTGAAATATTAAGATGTATAAGATAGAAGAAAGTTTTGGGATTGGCACATCCAACTAGTTAATTTTCCTTATTGTGACTAGCAATATAAATTATTTCCTAAAAACAAAAAGTTCCAGGGTCATTCCTCGTCAATTCAACCACACCAGTACACCCATGAACTCCGATTTCGATTAAACTTGATGTATTCAATAAACATATGATATCAAATAGCCCCTAATTTTTTTTATCTCTCGCATCAATACTTTTTTATTTACTGCCATTCGAAATTTCTTCAAATTCACACTTTTGCATATATCTGAGAAGCGCTAAACAAGCTGCACTTGGTTACAAAAAAAATTCTATTGGGCAGCTAAATCTTTAAATTATTTTCAAAATTTATTCACTTACCAACAAAAGTATTATAAACAGAGAAAAAAATACTAGAGAGCTGAAAATATTTATTTTGGCCCCCTAAAAAATAATAATTTATTATTAATGTATATTTTTGTTAGAAAAAAAAACATGATTTTCTAAAAATGCGATATCAGGGTAAGGGACAAGTATAATCTTGACACATTTTTTTTTAATGAGCCTAAATATATGTTCTAACTTATTCTGGAATAAAATTAGTGGTTTTTTAATTCCTTCTGAAGAAAAAAAAGAGAGAGAAATCGGCCATTGCTATCAAAGAAAATGGGAACCATCATGAATATAATTTTAATACCACATTTCTGCAAATTTAAGAAAGTTATTGTGTAATGTAACTTAGCTAAAAACATTACTTAAATGTGTTGTTTAATTACTTACATGGTACTTTTTTATAATTTTTTATAATTGACTAGGAATAACATGAACTCCTACCCCACCACAGTTTGAATTTTGGAACCGTCCAAACAACATAATCTTCCCTCATTTTCAGTTTGAATTTTGGAGCAGCCCCTCAAGTATAAGTGAATGAACTCGACCTCTGGTTTTTAACCCATATGATGATCACGTCAGATGCTCGAAAGTACTTGGTTTTGATATTTTAGTTGTACAATGTATATATTTTAATAAAAAACCTTTAAGTAATTTTAATTGGAATTTTTGTTTTTACGAAATAATTTCTATGAGTAGAAAAGAAAGTTTTGAAATTTCCTAAGTCATGAACAAAGTGACTTTCAACATTCAACTTTTAAATTCCTCCCACCCAAACATTCGTAAGTAGCAGCGGGACCCAGTACTTTTTTTTTTTTTTTCACGAAACGGTCCATAAACATGAAAAACACTGAAACCATCTTAAAATGAGAATTGCCAAAATATTGACTCAGTCAGTTATTTTCAATGCTCGAGTTGAATCGCGGGTCCACTTCTTTAATCGAAAAAGCCAAAAAACTGTTCGATTACAAATCACTTCGATAGTCATGCCTACAAGTGTCGTAATTTTGTGTTTACAAATGAATCCGTAAATGTGCCTAAAAGGTTCGTGTTGTGGAGTAATTGAATAATATGTTATCGAACATGCCGCCAAACTTAATCATCTGATACAATCTGGAAATTTTACAGAAATATAGAATAGATATTTTATAATATTTTTTGGGTATTTTAAAATACTTAAAACTTAATTAGACAATTTTTAAAAATGCACGACTTTGGCAATTCACATGTACTTTATGGTGGTGAAAACCGTTTTCCGATAATTAGATTTAGGTAATGAGGATTTTCCTAATTAAACCTTAAGACAGGTTAACATGGGATTTCGAGAGCCCTTTAACCCTTTATCTACTGACGGTACTTATAAGTATCATTAAAATAACTTGTTACAAAATTCATTTAATACATTGATTAGTTGTAATACAATTTAGAATGAGTTATAGATACATTACTTTATCTTGTTCAAAAGCATTATGGGTTACACAAAACAAAAATATTTTCAAAAGAGATTGAAGAGGTTTATAGAATATATTTATCAGAAATTTATTAGAAATATAGAAATATATAGAATATATTTCTATATTTCTATGGTAGGAAAATTATTTTTGTACATTTCCTAATTCTACAAAATACTAAGAAAAATATTTAAAACAAAAGATTTGAGTAAGGTTATAAATATTGCGTAAAATCCCTATAAATTCAAATTTAATTAATCCTTCTAAATTCCTCAATCCTTCTAAAATCCGTCTAAAATTTATTAAATGATTATGTAAATCTTCTAATGTAGTTTACACAATTCACGAAAGATGCTTTAGAAGATAAAATTTCCATGAATTCATAATTCAGTAGATAAAGGGTTAAGCTGGTCTATTTTCTGACACATTTCTAATTCATTTTTGCTCGAAAATGTATCATATTGGCAGATGCTCATATTCAGAAACCATCAAACTGAGCTGTGGGTTTTTTTTTCCTCGTTTTTCGGTAGTGTGAGGATTTTTTAGAAAATTTTGTCAAAGTTATCGCTTTAAGTAGAATTTTCGGATGAGATAACGCAGGAAAGGAATAAAGCTGCCGTCCTTAGATAACAATCGCTTGGAAACGATCTGATCGGGATATGAAAAGAACTGTTGTATAACAAACCTCTTCAATCATGCCTACAAGTATCGTGCTTTTAATCTTAAAAATGATTCAGAAAGTTACAAGTTTTTGGCGGGGAAAAATATTATTTTAAGAACTACCTTAATCCTTTTGAGGGTGGTGTCCCTAAAAAAGGACACCTAATTTTAATTCCAAAACTGACAAACGGCATGAAGAATATTTAATTAAAATTTGCCTTTTATAATGTACGTGAAAATAAGCAAATTCGTATTTTCCAATAAATTCGTTTATAAATTCTGGTGTCAGTCCATTATTTCATCAGTTTATAAACAGAGTTACTCCGCGCCGGAAAGGGTTAACGTCCAATTCTCATAACTGGTTCTTAAAAATCATAAAAAAGCTACTTTCTATAATTTAGGGACCTACAAAAACAAGATTTTTTTAAAAAATAAAAGTACTCTGGCGCTTAAATAAAACCTCCTATATATATATTTTTTCATTCTTGTTAATTTTTCTGCCTCAAACACAACTTCAAGGAGCTGTATCAGCATAATGATTAAGAAACGACGTTATCATCCCCGTTATCGTTTGAAGTTTCAGTTCGACCTCTCAAAAACCGAAACCGAATCTGAGATAGTACCGGTTTACTACAGAGATAGCATTCATGAAAGCTAAAGTTGAAAGTTCTTTAAACTACTGAACAAATATCAAGGTATTTATAGGTTCTTATCTCAGTAACACATAGATATTGCTGTACGTACTTTATTTTTTTACAGGTCATGGCAGTTTCCAGTAGCGCCAACATTTCAAAAATACTAAGTGGGCCCAAAAATTTTTGAGTAAAAATAACATATTTTCTTCCCTTAGTGTGTATGTGTGTGGAGAGAGAGGGGAGGGTAGAGAATGACTAAAGGTGATAATTCGAAATTAAATTATGTTTTTTTAAGCAAATTTTAAAATTATTATAATTTTACAGATAATTTTACTTGTCCCAAAACGTAAACGAGATCGCGCAGCCTTCGAGCCATTCCACTGTTCGGCAAATCGGACCTAAGTTGTACCAAACGCGCACGACTTACGGAATGTAAATACATGTACAAGTAAGATACAATTGGATTAATTTTGTGAAATATTTGATAAGTAATTACAAACTGATGTAATAATTGTGATACCACAATAAATTGATATACCACAAATGATTTATCATCATTCACTAAAATATAACATAAATCAGTAACTATTCGCTTGCATTTTTTTCGTACAGAACGTATAATCTCACCACTGTCATTTTCGGTAGCAGAAGTATCGACATAACTCTCACTATTCTCATCGTAAAATCTTCTTTTTGAAAACATCTTGTGTGGATACTTCCCTAATATTTAAGAAACTATATTTCAAAGTGCAAACGTGACCAAGAATAACATGTAACTGATTATGATAGAAAGAGATAATAAGAATCTATCACGAGCCTGGTCTGTGCTGTTTGTGGTGGACAAATTACAAACCGCGAACGTCGCACCACTGGCCATGCCCGTAATATTTATATTTGGCCCGACTAATGTACTTAAGTGCCAGGCCCGTGATAATCAGTTTTGGACCGAATACAAGACCACGTGTCTTACTCGTAATTGTAGGTTAAGGGGTTAAAGCTATTAAATGTTTACAAAATCATTTCATTCCAAAATTTGGGAATACCTGAACGCTTGGCAGTCCCCCAGATAGCATGAACATTAGCAGCAAGTTTGATTTTTTTCGGATATTATCTTGCAGTGACAAATTTGAATCGATAAATTCGCAGCAAATCTCCCACAAGGTGTACCATCACCCACTTGCATGAGTATAGTTTGTTGTGAAACTGGTGGCAAGACTGTCTTTAATTCACAAAAGTGCTGAAGGCAAAAAATGCCTCAGTTGAGAGAATAGACAATAAGCAGATACGTAGAAATTGCAAAAATTTTATTCGGCTCGCACCGCTTTTTTTTAAACGCTATACTTGTGAAATACCAAAAAAAGCTCGAATTAAAAATTACAAATATTACCCTATCTTGTTTATGGTGGTAAAACGATGCATGCACCTTAACGGTGTCTATACATCAATAAACCTGATCAGGTCTATAGATCCCCTCGAAGGGGTTAAACTTATAGTGTAACAGTTGTAAACAGTTAATATGGCATGAAAAGATTACTACTTTGCAGTATTTTTGATTACTTGTTTGCCGTTAATTTGCAATAAATTTGATACAGCATGAATTTAACTTGCACGACCAGTTAGCTGCAAGTTCAAAGTGTGGTAACTTCGGAGTTTACGTTATCTTGCTGCCGCCTTGTTATGAACTTTCAGTCTTGTCATACTGAGCTTGCTGCAACTTTGCAGGTTTTCAAAGCAAGACTTCTGCAAATTTTCTGCAAACTAAAAATGCTATGTGGGCCTGTTCTTCTGCCATATGCGCATGTAATTCGTTGTTAGAGAAATCAGGAGCATAATATGTAGGAAATGATACGTTCGTTTACCAGTAAAAAAAGACGACGAATGCTGTCCACTGTTTTGTTGATAAGTTCTGCTTTTAATCTCCCCGGGCAGAGGGCAAGTGGAAGAAGACAGTAATACTTTTGGATGCATTATGTAACAATAAGTTATTAGTAAATATTTTTAAATAGTAACTAACTGTTTTAGATGTTATTTGATATAAATTTATTTATTGATATTTTATTGACTTCTTGAATCTGTAAAGTATGCAACTAATAAATATATAATCATATGTGTATATCACTGCAAGCGAATATTTTTAGACATTGATGATGATATCATCGGTGGGGAGAGGGGGGGGGGGGGGGGTGACGAATGACAACGTATGATATCGTAAGGTGGGTGAGGATGTTCAAAATTAGCAAAATGTTGATAACGTCATATATGTATAGCCCATTATACTCTTTAAATCTGTATAAACTACTCGTTTATAGTACGTACTAAGTATTCTTTCGTGGTTCGATACTTAGTGATTTCGTCTTATCCTACGAAAAAAACTAGAAAATATTTTTTTTTTTTTCCTTTCTTTGGTAAAAATAAATGATATTTACTTTATCACCTACTTTTTGTAAAAAATGACATGTTCGTTTTTAGATAATGAGTTATCGTTTGAAATTTAAGATTATCATTATGTCGGGAAAAAAATATGATAACATATTTCATTTAGCACGTCATGTTTATTTAAAATCACTTGAATTCCTTTAAAGGACAAAATATATCTGTTTAAAATTTCTTGTGAAGTGTTATTTGATTCTAACTAAACTAAGTTTGATGGATCTTAATACGAATTTGACGATATTTTTCATTTTACACTGCATTTTACAAAATTTCTTAAAATACGCTTTAGAGCTTGAAACTCAGTTAACATTTATCCCCTTCAAATCTAAATAATAATATAAATACTAGTTTATTTATTGTTTATACATACATTTAATCGCACTGTAAATTACAGGTGAAAAAAAAATATATTTCTGAAACTGACAGTTTAGAGAGGGTTTTTTTTTTTTTTTTTTTTTTTTTTTTTTTTTTTTTTCTAGTGTAGAGAGTTTTGTTTTAGAGAGTTAGAGAGTAGAGAATTTTAGTCTCACATAGGTGGATCTAAAATTGCTACCTTCTTAAAATATCGTTTTCATTATAAATAGCTTCGATTCAGATAATAAGACATTTAATACACTTAGTCATGCAGTAAAAGAAATCGTGTTTATTATTATTATTACTATTATTATTACTCATTTAACTAAATAATTTTTTACTTTTTTTAAATTTTATAATACAACTAGCCGTCCTTGGCGACCAGTTTGGTCTCTCTTAAAATTTATGTTTGGGAAAACATACTAAGCATTGTATCTTGTTACTTTTATTCATAAATTAATTTACTTGGACTCCCTTAAATATAATTAATATAATCCCTTAAGCTAATATTAGTTTTTGCTGCCTTAAAATATCTCAATTTGTTGATTTTCTGTAAGCAAGTAAGCCCTATTGGTTTACAATGGAAGTCTGTGGGAATTTGACGAAATATTAGAAATATCGCCAAGTTGGCGACAGACTTGGCGGCATGTAGCTACAGAATAGGGTCCCCCTATGGCAGATGCATTAAATGAAGATGCATATGAAGATGCATTAAATGCTGTTCAATAACCAATGAGATGCGTTTCATTCGGACGTTGCCATTAAACAATTAATAAATAATCACGATTTCTGTGCTACGTACGATAGCGTAATATACATATATATAGATATTTAAAGCTAATTTTGATGGATTTTATTAATATATATATATATTTGAAGTTATTGCCACTCTTCTGGTGAGTCTTTTTTTTTTTTTTTTTTTTTTTTTTGTGCGTGTGTGTGTGTGTTTTGGTGTTTTGTTGTAACCATTGTTGCGTAAATTTGGCTTATCTGCAATTAAAATAATTAGCGGTTTTTAATTAAATGAGGTTTATTCTCATAAATGGACAAAATAATTTATGAAAACCATTTTTTTCCTTTTTCAAAACGGTGGCTGACTCAAGAGAAAATTCAATTTTTATCTTAAAAAATGACTATTTTTCGATGAATTAATATATATATATATATATATATATATATAACCAATAATTAAACATAACCTACCACCATCAAAAACCGTAATATTATGAATTAAAGCTGTAAGTATATATAAAAAAAGATTAAATTATTTAAAAGAATTATTATGGAAGAAAAATAAGAAAGTGGACACCGACAAATAATGGAAGTGCTTATATATTGAATTACGTTTTCAAGGGCACAGAATTCAATGATATAAGCAATATGGTTGTTTTCTGTGGGAAAAATAAGCTAAAGCTAAAAGTTATTTTCCCCTGTGCCCTAACAACCATTAAAATCAAGTGAATTGATTAAAAATGAAAACAGAATAGAAACAAATAATATGAATTGGAAAAAACAATGATAAAACCTATTTAAATATTTATAGGATATAAAATGAAATAATAAACACCATACCGATTAATATTTTAGAATAAATCCACGCACACATGGCAATATATATATATATATATATATACCGTGTTTACTCGCGTAATAGTCGCACTTTTTTTGCCAATTTTTCATTGTGAAAGTGTAGGTGCGACTATTATACGGGGAAATCTACTACACAATATTGTACACTCTAATGCAGTGGTTCCCAACGTGGGGCGTACGCCCCACCGGGGGCAATTTGACTTTCTAGGGGGCAGTTCCAAATTTGTTACTCACTTATTCGCTATCAGTTTCTCTGAGCATTTTTTTTCTGGAAAAGTAGTTTTGCTGACTGAAAATAAATGGAATACAGGCAAAAAAAAAAAAAAAAAAAAAAAAAAAAAAATCAGCTTTTTTTAATGGAATTTTTTAAATGTTCTCTATCAAAGTTTAAAATACATTGAAAGCCAGAACAATTATACGAGTAATTATTTCAAAATTTTTTGACATTTTTTGTAATATTAAAACTCTTTATATTTTTTCTGGTGAGAAAATTTACAATTTTTCTTAAAACTTTCGATTATTTATTGAATGAGTGTTCTATTTCTATTTGCTCTGCTCTATGACACACGAAGAATATTTTGAACGTCAAACTACTTAAAAATATATATAAATCTGATTGTCTTGAACATATTTAACCAAAAAAGTATATGAAATATCTGAACAAGGTACTACCAACTTTATAAAACATAAATTTTAAATATCATTAGAAAAAGAAATGGGTAGATAGTAAATATCTATGGTTCTTGTGCAGAGATACTACACAAAATACATATAATGACATATACATTTTAAATTTTAAAGTCAGTAATACATGGAAGACAATTAGCAATATTGCGAAAGGGAAAACAGAGAAAATGTGTTGTAACGGGGAATAATGACTACTTAAATTTGATAAGTATGAGAATCTTAAATTGCTTCTTGTGTATTGTGTTATCCATAGAAAGAAAATTTAGTGTCCAAAGCTTTTCCACCAACTCTTAATAAGTTAAAAAATGCATTATAAAATGTATGAATTTATGAAATTTAACGTTAAATGAAAGTCTCTCTTGAAGATATTTTGTGAAGATAAAAACCAGACCGTATAACATTTCCCTTTAACATTGTGTTAAGTTGGAAAAGTACAACAAAACTCTTTTTGGCACAAAGGCGAAGATGTATGACCTCATTGCATCTGTAAAATTATGTTAAAACACATTTGTGACAGAATATTCACCTCTTTGATAAGTTAAAAAATGTGAAATGAATAGTTATTGTCAGGGCACTATTCCATTTCCACCGTGTGAATGGAGTTCACTTTTTATATAATAAGAGACATAACTTACAGATTAGAAAGGGGGGGGGGGTGACATAATGAATTTACAGATGCTTTGGTGGGGCATGGCCAATAAAAGGTTGGGGACCACTGCTCTAATGCAAAAACATTACTGGTATTTTTAAAAAAAAACATTACAGTGGTGGAAAATTGGCGCAGCGGAGGAGCCTATTGACACCGCTAATTGTTTATTGTATTATTCACCTTAATAAAAACTCGGAAATTATGTCATTAGATAAGCCGCAAAATATTACTAAAATTTAGTGATGTCGATAGGCTCCGCCTCTGCGCCAATTTTCCACTACTGACATTATAATGTTATTAGTAACTTACTAAATGTTTCCAGATTATGTGCTGTTTATTAAATTCCATTTTTCTTTTTATGGTAATATTTTTGTTGACATAAAATTTACAAATAATCTTTATGAAAATTTGACAAAAAATTCTAATAATAAATCACTTTCACTGAAGGTATAAGTATCACTATTGTAATGTGAATCGGTATCTGAAGAATCTCCGTCATTCCATAAAATGTTAACTTCGCTTCCGTGCAAACGTTGGAGATACCTGTCTTCTTAAAACATTTTGAAATTATATCGCTTGTTATTAAAGTTAATTTTGACGATTTTTTTTGCTTCAAAACTGGGGTGCGACTATTACGCGAGTAAACACGGTACTCGTCTTATATTATCTTTAAACGGTTTGTTAACCGATACGTCCAACGGTTGCAGAATCGATGCGTGTTCTCCAGGAATTATCACAAGATCTGTTTTACCTTCTGAATGTTCCTTCTTCACATCATCAAAAAGATATCCTCGGAAGCTATCGAGTACCAGCATGGCTGCTTTTTTGAGCAATACTCCAGACCTTTTCTTCCAAACATTGCGAACCCAATCTTTCATCATTTTTTCATCTATACAATACGAAGAAAATATTTTTGTCGATTTTTTCTGCATCAACTATTACTCGAGGGCGAATATTACGCGAGTAAACACGGTAAATCTAAAAAAGTAAAACGAAAAAGAAAATACTTCGACCAAGCACTGCATAATTGTATAAAGGAAGATCTGCCAAAATTAGAAATGAATTGATTCAGTAGTTTCTGGTTAATCATGTCACCAATTTAATAAAATGAACTTTTGAATAAATCGAGTTTAATATTTTGTCTTATAATTACAAAATGATATTTATTTTACTTTCTTTACATACGTAAAATCATCAATTCCAGCACCATAAAGTAGTCCCTCTTCAGTTGTTAAAGTCTCTAAAATAAAACGTCTATTTTTCGATATTTATGACTAGCTTCCATTATTTCACTGTAAAGTTAAAAAAATAATCTAAGTTAAATGATTATGATTTTTTTTCTGCCATGCTCTCGTCAGATAAAAGCAATATTTATTTTTATAAGAAAGTAAACATCTGTTCAGCAGACTTACATCTGTGCTGCCATTTATTGGTTTCCTTTTAAATAAAAAACCATTCAGCTTATAGAGAAGTGAAAACAAAAGATCAAACGAATCTAATTACTTTTCATGAGAAAAGATAAGTCCACATACGTGGATCTCAAACAGAAGAGGTTAAGCACAAAATGCCGACTGAAAATTTCATGATAATTTGTCTCTATTCATGTATCTGAATAGTCATGTATTATAGACCGTAAAATAATACTCAGTGAAATTTAAAGAGCAAATTTTCCATTGTCACATATTACAAAACATATTGTATTTGTCTGAAGTTGTTGCAATAAATAGGCGTGTTAGCGCAGAGTAAGACAAAAAATATTTGACTTAAAATCTCAGTCCTAACTTCATAATCAATTTATAGGAGATATATAACTTATATTCGTAAACTCAAGAATACACTGTAAAAAATTTATGTAACGTTACTCCATAAAATTGGTGACAACATGCTGCCTCCAATTTTATGGAGAAATTTAACTTATATAATGATGTAATTTAAACTGATATAACTGGTGTAATATTACACATTAGTGTAACGTAACACCAGTAATATCAGTTAAATTACTCAATAAAATGTAAGGCAGCAAGGCTGCCACCAATTTTATGGGATAACGTTACATACATTTTTTACAGTGTACAGAGCGTCTCGTACCAAACTGAACTCAAATTTTCTTTCATAATATTATCAATTATGGAACTATATCGTAGCAGTAATTTCGGCAGACTACTTTGCTTAGTTAGAAACGTTATGATACCCAGAGCAGTTCTCGGGGTGCACAATAACTGCGTTAGCGACTCCAAATCGTCGGTTTTCGAGAAAAGGAGTAACATGATTCAAAAATTTTATTTACAAGCAATTTTTTTTCTTTTAATGTTTGACTTAACATTTCTAGATACAGGCCTTATTAACGATAGTTTATTATTAATCACTTATTTCAGATATTTAAGGTTAAAAACAACCCTCCTTTTTTGAGATGCGTGATTTTAAAAAAATATATATTGAAGTATTTTGTCTCATTTGTCATTTCTATAAAATATTTTGTAGCTACCTATTTTAAAAAACATTATTTACATCATGCTGAGAACATGAAATAAAACACTAAAGAGTTAAACGATTTAGTTTCTTATTTCAGATATTTATGTCACTTATTTCACATATTTAAGGTTAAAAACTGCCCCCTTTTTTGAGATGCGTGTTTTCAAAAAATATATATTAAAGTATTAGATAATTGTCTCATTTCTGTAAAATATTTTGTAGCTACCTATTCTAAAAACATCATTTACATCTTGAGAACATGAAATGAAACACCAAAAAGTTAAAGGATGTAGTTTCTTCAGATATTTATGACACTTATTTCAGTTATTTAACACGTTAAACGCGACGCCGGTCCCTGGGAACCGGCATTGATCTTTCCGTTTAGGCGACGCCGGTCCCTAGGGACCGGCGGTATAAAATTATAAAAATAATATATTATATAATATTAAAAACATTTTTCACTTTTTTAATGTATTTTATTAAAACATTTCAAACATAAAAAGGGTTTTCCTTCGCAAGAATTACAAATTTTATTCAGAAATTTTGTTCAAATGTATATACACAATTTCTGCGTATGCTGTCGCTTAAACGGAAATTAAAGTAAAATTAGTGTCACGTTTAACGTGTTACGATTAAAAACATCCCCAACCCCCAAAACATATGTTAATAGAATAATTGCCTCATTTCTATAAAATATTTTGTATCTACCTATTCGAAAACATCATTTACATCATGAGAACATTAAATAAAACACCAAAGAGTTAAGAGATTTAGTTTCTTCAGATATTTATGACACTTATTTTAGTTACTTAAAGTTAAAAACAGCCCCTCCCCCTTTTTGAGATGTGTATTTTTAAAAAATATATGTTAAAGTATTGAATAATTGTCTCATTTCTATAAAATATTTTGTATCTACCTATTCGAAAAACATCATTTACATCATGAGAACATGAAATAAAACACCAAAGAATTAAACCATTTTTCTTCAGATATTTATTGTACTTATTTTAGATACTTAAGGTTAAAAACAGCCTCTCCCCCTTTTTTGAGATGTGTGTTTTTAAAAAATATATATTAAAGTATTGAATAATTGTCTCATTTCTATAAATTATTTTGTATCTACCTATTCAAAAGGCATTATTAACATCATGAAAACATGAAATAAAACACCAAAGAGTTAAATTATTTAGTTTAATTTAAGAAACTTACTAACAGACATAGCTGCAACTTAAAAATTACTGAAAATACAACAGTAAAAATACATATACATACGTACATACACAACGACTCTACAAACCGTAAAAATGTTTGGACTTCCTTAATATACCTCGCTAGAACTTCCGAACGTCCTACCCTTTAATTTGTAATTTATAACATGGTTTTGTGAGAGATCACAGTAAAAATATAACATATTTAAAAATAATAATAGTGATATGGTGTTTTAAACTTAAAAAATCGCAATTAAAGATTAAAGAAAACACGATTTTTGCTAAATAATAAAAAATAAAACTCGAAACTTATCTTGGCTAATATTAAGGAGCAACTAATATTTGTCTATACATTTTTTTAATTGGAAGCATGGCTTTTTCACTCTCGCGATTTTAGAGATAATCGCCATAACTTCTCTTTTGAATCACTTGGTATAGACAATCGTCAAACTCCATCATAATGTTATTTTAGCTTCCAGATAAACTGGAATACATTTGATTATTCTGATAACAGTTATTACGAATTATCATTCTATGGTTTATCATTCGTACGTTCGCTTATGGTCGATGACATAGAAAGAACTGCGAAACCCGTTGTTAAATTGGATTGTCACCAGAAAAGACAAAATTATTTCATAATTGGATTTGAATCGCATTTACTATGTAAGTATATAAATTTATCTTTATTTGACATGCATTCTAATTAAATAAGAAATTTATCTCATTATATGAGACATTAAGGTATTTGCCTATCCTGGGGGAACTTTTTTAAAATATGAAATTTTTATCAAACACATGTATTTTTAGTTCAAACAGGGAATAAAACTATGAATGCATATAAATTTTTATTAACTTTTCAAATTTAAGCAATATTTAGTCAAATTTCAGTAAATAAAATGCGTTTATGCCAAACCCTCTATAATGAAATCTATTCAATATACTTCACTTTTTTTTTAACAATGTATTAGCAAACCACTTACCTGTGTTATGAAGCAAAATATTTGCAAAACCTCTTAAATTTACTAACTTATGCCAAATTTTGTATGCAAAACATGATTTTGTTTTCTAAAAAAATGTGTATTTTCCAATAAAAATGGCTTTTAAATTAATGTATGCAAACTTACAAGCTATATTTTGCTTCGTAACATACCACATACCTATAGATGAGCAAAACCTTGTCATAAAATTTTATTTCAATATCTTAAAAACTTTTTTAAGAAATGATGTTTCCCGTAAACGTACACAATGAAAAACGCAGTTTTCCAGAAAACGCAAATTAAGATTTTGATAGAGCACAAAAAATTATGTATAACGTTTACAATTTTGAAATCCACCCTATTTGTAGCCGTTTATATATTTGTGTATATATTATATGTTATATATTTGTATATTAAAATGTATTACAGTAGAACCTCTTTTATCCGAAAGTATTTTAACCGAAATTCTCGATTAACCGAAATCTATCTTTAAAGGTTTTTTTTTTTTTTTTTTTTTTTTTTTTAACTATCACATTCCTTGTGTGCAAAATCTCTTTTGAAAGCTTTTTTTAAAACTACCATATTTCTCGTGTGGAATCGGAACAAAGAGTACATATAAATATTTTCGATCCCCTTTCTTAGAATTCCTTTGAAATTAACTTGGGTTCCCATAAGGTGCGGAGTGGAACGAAGAAAACGAACAAATTATCAATTCTGAAGTTTTTGAATATTTTGCAAAAGGCTTGGCATAGTTGGAGCAGCAGAAAGACTATGATACTGGTGAACTAATAATAATAAAAAACTTCGTGATAGAACTTAAAGGCAAAGACAATCGCAACTGCGACAAACAAAACATTGTTCCAAACTCTTGTGAAAGGTACTTAATTTCAAAATTAAAATTGAGGTAATTTATTCTTGTTTCTGTTTCGCTATTGCTTTATTTTTATTAAACACTTATTACCATAATAAGAAATAGCGCATATATTTCTCCTTAATCTATAGATTGAAGCATTCTCGTATCCGAAAATTTCGATTTTTCGAAAGAGCGTTGGTCCCAATAACTTCGGATAATCGAGGTTCTGCTGATTCTACCTTTCTGCGGCTCTTTAAACGGTCACCTCCGATTTCAGAAAGTTCATTTCTGGTTTATATTTTGGGCTATAACTTTGCTTCTTGTTACCGTTGAACCAAAAGTAAAGCTTTTTTGGAATCCTAAATGTTTTAACTCTAATTTAAAATAATAAAAGAAGAAATCGAAAAATGTCGCAAAAACAGCGATCTGAGGGTAGGCACATACCTTAATCTGAAACGGAGGAACGTTTCAAAAGACCTAAACTACACATTATATTTTAAGCAACAATTTTAACGTTAGACATAGATTGCATTTTATAACTATTGAAATTGAACTGAAGTTTATTCATATATGTTGTAATTATTTGATGATTTGCCTGTGTACTTTTGTATATGGAGGCTTGCAGGTACTTTTATACTAGCTGGACGCAGGTGATAAATCGCTATATACCATTTCCATCGCCTCATTCGTATTGCATTCATTCAAAATATAAACCTTTCTCTCAATTCATTTAAAATACATCAGTCGATCTTTATAATGCAAGCCTAAGCAGCTAAAGTTTTGCGTTAAATAAATCCCATCTGACACATCATTAAAACTTACCTTGTAAAAATAGCAAAATATGTCTAAAAATTCACTATACAGTGTAAGATATTTACACTGCATTCCTTGAGACCAGAAATAGTGCCGATTATAAATTTTTGCATAATATTAGATCATTTCACCCATGGTTAAATTACTTTATAAACATTTTCCAAGTATACCTGGATCTAATCCTTATATTACTTATTTCCAAAAACTTTTTATTTAATAATAGCAATATTTCAATTTAAAAACTCTTAATTATGGAGATAAAGATGAAATAGTCTGAAACAGTCTTCTAAGAGGGCAGCAATATTTCTACAATGTGGATTGCAGCTGGTCCTTAACTGCGAAATTTATTATTTACATCTGAGAAGTTGGGCGTTATATAGAGAATTGCATTATTACAGAATTGCGTTATAAAGATCTTCTACTGTATTACATATATTTAAAATACATGCCTTTCACTCATTTCATTTAAAATGCATCGTCATTCCATACAAAATGAGCAAAACTTTTTAAAAAGTCGTGACCCCATAGTAACCGATTTTAATAAAATTTGATACACAGATTCAATTCATATTTAAATGGAGCTATGTAAAATATCTTAACAAAAAATAAAATATTTTGGCAGTCCTAGACATTTAAAAAACTTGCGACATAGAATGGCCTGTGTGCAATCGTCTGAAGTTCCGTATCTTGAAAAGTGTTTAACATAAATTTTAAAAAATTGTAATATCCTCTGGAAAATTATCTTCAAATTTATTTAGTAATAAGAATTTGGTAATACTATGGTTAATCTTAAATTCATTGTAAAAATTGAAAATTTGTCAATTTTGAGGAAATTAAAAACGTTATAAAAATCAAAGGAATTTAAAAACATGTGTGAAATTGATGCCTGATGTAGTGTTACATATCAAATCACATTGCTGCCATTTATTTCCTTTATCTTCAAAATAGCTTAGAAACTTTTTTCTTTCACAATAACAATTTTTCCGCTTATGTAAGCACAAAAAAAAAGTCGATTGAAGGAAAAATCAGACAACAGCAATATTGCACAGGCTTAAAGATCAATAAGCACATGATAAGTTAAAAAAAAAAAAATCAAATTTGCCTTTAGGATCTAACATAACAGAATTGGGTTCTAAAAGGTAACATTTGTTACATTCTATGAGGCATTGCACTTCAAAATTGTAAGCGTTTTTCCCCATCTTGACTGGATTTCAGAGGGGAAAATTAGTGCTGCTATCTATATTGATTTAGGATTACTCTATGAATATTTCTTCAATTCTACTCTTCTTTAAAATATTCTTGCTCAAGAATATTTTAATTAGAGTAGGCAAAAATAAACTGAAGGCAAGAATGAAAGTTTCTATACTTAAAATATACATTTTTACTTTTATTGTCGAATAATGTTTTAATTTTAAGAGCTTTCCTTTATGTTCAAACAAGTAATAGAAATATTTCATTTTTCCCTCAAAATTTTCCTTATTTATTTTTTTCGAATTAATGAATAAAAAGACAAGAATGAAAGTTTCTGTATTTAAAATATATACTTTTATCTATAGCAAATAATTTTAAAACTTTAAGAGCTTTCCTTCCAGTTCAAACAAGTAATAGAAATATTGCATTTTCATCGCAAAATTTTTCATTACTAATTTTTTTTCTTATCAAGGAAAAAAAACAATTACTAAATTACGCAAATCTGCTACTTACTATTCATTCATAATTATAAATTATTTTTGATACAGTCTTTCCATTCCTAAGGCTAATAATCAAAATTGAATTTTCAAGCATGCAGACAAAACCTCGATTTTCTCTCAACTTTTAATACAAATTTTAATAACTAAATAAACAATCCTGAAATCTATTTTTTACATTTACTCATAAATAAATATGATCTAGTTATACGCTGATTATCATTAAAATATGTGGCATGTCAGCCACAGATGATGTGCTCATTTTGTAAAGAATCACCCATAACTGTCATTTAAAATACTTACATTTAAAATACATCTATTACATGTAATTAAAATGCATGTATTTCACTCATTTCCTTAAAAAGAAAGTGAGAAATAAAAAATTATAACAATACCATAAACCATAACATTTTATTTCATCATCAAAGTATTGTTACTAATTTACACACACGAAAAACAAAATCTGCTCTTGGCAAAATTTGAGCCCGGCTTACGTAAAAACACTGGTTCGTGATATACAGATAGTAAAAAATGCTCGATCAACTCAAAAATCAGTCTCATTATCCTATATAATGCCTTTACTTAAATTTAAATTATTTACCACAGCAGGGTGCGTACTACGTTTATGCTACTCAAATTATGTCATACACTACTCATAGTTTGTTTTTCTATTTTCAAAGACAAAATTTTTATTTGTAAAATACTTACTGTACAGAAAATAAAAGAAAGTGCGCATCCAATTTCCTTAAATGTGAAGTACATAAGTTTATATAAATGCTCGGCAAGAGAGAGGTATACCACCAAAGTGAAATTAAATTTTATGTTAAGAGACAAATATTGCATTAGATCTTTAAAATTTTATGCACAGGTAATACATATTAAATCTTACGATTCTTAATTTAGTCTAACATTTTCCTAATTTTTTCCTCGTGTTATCCAAGAGTGCCACCCACACCTTTTCCATAGGCGCTTGTATATATCGCAAACACTGTGTACCTGCCTAGTACACTATAAACGTATCATGAAACCCATATTCTAAGTTTACAAATAAATCTTCCTAGCCAAATATGAGCCTTACTATGAAATGTTCCAATTCCTCTTTGGCACAATTTTTTTTTTTTTTTTTTTTAAATCTCACTATCGAAATCCCATTTACAATAGACCCTTTATTTAAATTATAAATACTCCAATGATTAAGTATTCTGTAAAAATGCAAATCAAAATTCCTTATAAAAATCCTTGATAATGGATAATCGCTCTTTATTTTTGCTAATTTCCCAGATAGTATTTTAAAACTCATAATATCTAAACCACTTAAAAGCAAAAAGAAAAAAAAAAAAAGAAAGAAAGAAAGAAAGAAAAAAAACAAAGAAAGAAAGAAAGAGGAAATTTCCTTGAAAAGTGTATTTTCAAAGCATGAAGCTTTAATCTATTTCAGGAAAGCGTTGTGGTAAGGAGAAAAATTTTCTTGTTATTTTGTTTGAAACGAAACGGATATGATATGTTTAATATGCAACACAATGCATTCATTTTTAAAAAGCAATACTTATTTTCCTCTCAAAATGCTCGGAAAACAAAATTGAATAGGATGTGGCTTTATTGAATGCTATGTATAGTCCTGCAAAAAGAAAAATAAATCCCCCTTTCCCATACACACACAGTAATTCTTCCGCAAACCGTCTTATAAACAAACAAGTGGGTAAGGCTAAAGTCAGACGGACGTTCGTCTGACATTAGCCTAAGTGTGATCGCAGATCGCGCAGAGGGTCTCGTTTAATATCTCTTTTAAAACACTTAATCCTTAATTAATAAGTCAAAATTATTAATTTATAATTACTAAACCGTTACATAAATGGCAGCACCATTATATTTAATTTTAAAATAATTAAAAAATATTTTCAGACCAAATTAAAAATATTCAAAAGTAAAATTATTTAAATAAACTTAAGAAATCCGAATATTTTTAAATTCAGTAATTTAAAAAATTTAGCAGAGGTATAAATAAAATATAATTTTTTTAAAAGAAAAAAATTGTTTAAAACATATTTAAAATGCTAAAATAATTCCGAAAAAAATCCATATTAATTCTTTCACTTTCCAAACACTCACTAGATGGTGCCAAAAAGACATATTAAGAGGCCACACAAGTCACTCAAAAAGACACCCGGATGATAATGTTAATCCTTGGAGGGAGTTATTTTCAAATATCTTGATTTTGGTTTCAGATTAAAAAAAAAAAAAAATAGTTTCGGAACCGGTTTGAGCTGGTTTCGAAAATTAAAGGTTTTTTTTTTTTTTTTTTAAACTAAAATCGAAAAAGTAAAAACTATCCCGGATGTAGATCGTCCTCAGCTATCCTGTGCAAAAAAAAAAATCATTCAAAAATATCAAAATTTAAGCGAGATATTTGAAAATAACTACCCCATAGGATTAATTTTACCATCCGGGTCTTTTTGAGTGACTAGTGTGGCCTCTTAACATTTATTAAAATTCCAAAAAGCACTTAAAATGGCTAAAAAATACGAAATTTCTTTTAATTAAATCAATTGGAATATTAAATGTCATAAATTGAAAATTTCAACTTCGCCGACATGCTTTGAGCCCGGGACCTTTCGGTTAGAAATAACACATTCTACCACAGGACTTCCGAGTTCACGAAAAGATGGTTGAAATTAAGTTTGTGTTTTGAAATCGCAAAAATGGTGGTATGCCATTACATTAGTTTATTTAATTAAAATAATGATAAATTTAAAAAATCAAAAAACCCGATTGCGTAAAAAGCGAACTAATTAATTATTTCTCATCAATGTGAAACTATTTTTTTTTACATTACTTACCTATTTTTTTATTTACTTGTATTGATGACTTTTAAGTTAGTTCGTATTTATAAACACTGTTTTGATGAGACCTATAGATGTTTATGATGGTTAGAGTTGCAGTAAAGCTAGAGATCCTACCTACATAACTTCCAGGTTGCGTAATATTTAAACGGAGCTTCTGACTGTTAAATAGTCAATGAAACATCGTCTTCACTTTGAAAGACCTATCCAATGATATGCCACTCAATATAATACGTAATTTTTTTTCGTCTCTACCGCCATTTTGAATTTATAAAAACAAAACCTATCCGATAACCATCGGACAGTTAAGACGAATCGATAGAGACCTCATTCATTAAAATCCATCTTGCCGTTGGCATGTTTCGAGGGTATAAAGAAATCCACATACCCCGATACGCGTGAAACACATAACCCTTCTTGGCAGTCGGGTAATAACATAACTTTTTCAAAATTTTATGATTTGGGGTATGACAGCGGGTATTCAGCTCTATGAAAAAAAATTCAAGTCTGTAACTTAAATAGTTTCAGAGTACGAGCACTGTGACGGACAGACAGCGAAGCGAGACTATACTATATAAAGGTTTCGTGAGATGAACAAAATCCTAACTAGTCGGAACTTGTACGTCAATTCGGTTGGGTAGCTTTTGCGCTGTTATGTACGGACAGACGGGCGGACCCTCTGAGGGCGGACCAGACGACGACTGTAAGGTGTTACGTATTTATATAATTTCGAACTCACCTAATTATCTGTAACGACTAATTGCGAATGACGCTATTAAATGGTATGCATGAATTAATCTTTGAGGATGAGGACTGTCTATCTATTAAAATTAGATGTAATATTTACATTTTCAATAGCAAAACCTAGTTTTGTCACTATACAGGGCGGTGTTATTGTCAGGGTTTTCTTATCTCATTACTTTTGATTAAAGAACATGGCGAAAAAAATTAATACATATTCTTTAAGTATAAGTAAAAAAAAATTCATAATAACCCAAAGAAAGTTAACCCTTAACTGCTGTGACAAAAATTGTTGCATAGATACTGTGAGCTGTCTCAGATGAATTAAAAGTGTCGATTAACCTATAGGATACAGTTTCTGTATAAAATTTTATGTACCGGACTATTATCTCTCTATTCTAAAAAAAAGTAAATAATGCTGTCACCGCCGGTGTTTTTGAATTTTTTGTGACCGGGTGTCTTTCTTCGTTAATATTAAGAAAACTACTGTATACAAAAATATGAAAATTGGTGGCATTATAGAGAAATGTTTGATAAACACTCTGATGAAGACAGTTTTCAAATTGAATAATTATTTAAAAAGATATTTATTGTTAAAATTGGTCAAAATCGCTCCATTAAAAAAGTTTTATAGGAGCAAACACTATACATCGGAATTTAATCATTTTTAGATCATTTTATACATTAGAAGTTCGCGGTGCATTTATATTTTTATTTGATTCATTTTTTGAGGATTTATTTCCATTTTATATTCAAAATTTCAGCATTTCGAGAAATAGTTTTCCATCTTTTAGAAAAAGGTATTATATTAAATTGTTGCCAATTTTTAAAACTGTACAAAGAATAATAGTTCCTTCAAATTAAAAATTTATTTACACGTGACTATTATAAACAGAAAAAACTTTCAAATGAGAACCAAATGATTACGTTTTAAAAGCAAGAAAATATAAAAAAAATAAGTCATAAGAACTATAGTTACATGTGAATTTTAAAAGAGAAAGAAAATTGTAAAATAATAAATTCATTAATGTGCGTTAAAAGCCTTAAATGGAGGAAATTACGTCCTATTTAAAAAGGCCAAACAATAATATTGCCAAACAGTTTAAATTTAAAAATATATTTGAGCGAGACATTTATTTCATAATTTGAGATAATCTTTTAAACCATTGTTGTGAATTCTAAGAAATCGCAAATAACATTTCCTTTCTAACAACAAAAGTATTTTCACGTGAATATTAAAAAGAAAACGAAAACTTTGTGGAAAATTACGTCAGATTTAAAACGATTCATTTAAAATGTCTTATTTGAAAGAACTTTCTTATAGCGTTGTTAAAAAATACCGGAAGACAAAGACTCTGTTTACTTAATTAATTTTATATTAGCTTATTTTCAAACTTTTCACTGATCTGATTTAATCTAAGACGAAAACAGTCATTAGATGTTTCTAGCAGCAGCTGATTCGACCTCAAAATTCAACCGGGAGATCGCTACTTTTTTTTTTTATAATTTAGCCTTCCGAAATCTATATATTTAAAACGCTAAGGGTTTTCTTTCGACAGCCAGGGCCGGTCCAAGGCGTGTGCGAAGTGTGCCCTCGCACGGGGCACCAAGCAGATGAAAGGGCGCCTATAAGTGTACTGATAAAAATTATTTTATATTCTGCGTTTTTTTTTTTTTCTTTTACATTTTCTATAGCTAGGCTGGGGTCAGCTCGAGAAAGGCTTCTTCGTTCTGTTTAAAAAGGAATTCAAGGGCGCGGAATTTTCGCATGTAGACATTGGCTTCTGTTCTTTATCTGAACGGAATTACCTTTAAGCTACTGAGAAAAGAAACAGAATCACGAATCCCAGGAACCACCCGATTCAAATCTGCTTCCCTTGGGGGATGCTAATTATTTTCGAATTTGACAGATTCATGGTGAATTATATTATTTAAGTGCATTGTTCTAGAGCCCTCTTATCCCGCAGGGAATCTGAGACTGACCTCCAGATGACCGGAAAAAGAAATCGTTAGGAGCTTAAAGGGGCAGAAATTTTAAAATAAAAAACAGACGCCTTTGAAAAAGTTTTTCTTCTAGCAGTGTCTTCAGAATGTGAGCTCATCTTCTTCTGCAAATAGTCGATAGCGTTAGTGTCAGAAATTTTGCCGAAAATGGAAAAAGGGTATTAACCAAAAATATATAGGTAAATAATTCATATTAAAATGACCACAGTATCGAGACAATACAATTCAGTCGTTCACTAATGATTTTATTAAACTGCTGTAAATTGAATATTTAATAGGTAAAAATGAATCAAACAAAGCACTTTCCAAGTAGCTTGCTTCATTTGTTTATTTCGCTTAAATGAGTAATTTTTATGCGAATGTGGAACATAGTCGAATATTTAAAGTTAGGAAGTATGCTCGTAGTATTTCAAAGTTGTCAGTTTTTGAAATTACGAAGGACGTTGCGCCCTAAACTCAGAGCGGCGGAACAAGGGCCTATATGGCGCCCTGGTGCATGAGACAGAGATTCAAATGGGACCGCCCTGTAACATTCTTTTAGCCACAATTTCTACTTATTAAAAAAACGATTTTGGGGTTTGAGGAGGGGGGTGGATATTTTAGAGTTGAGAGTCTGAGCTGCCCTTGCGATAATCAGGCTCTGATCGTAACCACAGTGTCATTCAGACACATATCGTGGAAGGTAGCGGCTCTCCGGCGCAAGACCCCCCCCCCCCCTTACTTGGAAAAATTTTCTAGAAACAGTATAATTATTTTAGTGTTTGATATTTCCAATATTTATTATCTTAAACGGAGAGTAGGGGAGCGGTCGGAACTCAATTGACGGAAAGAGATTAAACTATTTCTATTTTTGCTACAGGCACACATTTGTTCCAAAATCTTCCCACTTTAGGGATTTCGTTCAGCCGGCGCCCATGCCATATTCTTTGAATTTATGTATTGCCCCAGTTTTCTGAAACGTGGTCTGAAAGCCAAATGAGCGGAAGGCAAGTAAAAAGTAACGTCATAAAAATATATAATTGTGTTATAATGATGCACTGTTTCATTCATCATTAGGGATTATTTATTAGTGGAATATAGTCTTTGACCCATTGCACAATAAATATTTCGCAATACTGAAATTAAAATAACTGAAATTTTAAGCAAATATTGTTAATTTAAAAATAAAAATTGCTGGAAATTTAACTAAAATGAAAAAAAAAAAAAAAAAGACTTTTTTGGAATTAGGTTATGTATTTGATACTGAGTCAAAGTTTGCCAACCGAAAGGGAATTCTATTCAATATTACAGAGATTTTTCATTATTTTGTGAAATAATTTACACTTTAAGTTACTGGTTATAAGAACGAAATCTGCGTAGGCGTAAGGATTCTTTGGGATAATATTGTTCTAAGCCTTTTTATTATATATACAGATTTATGTCAAAGCGCAATTTTTCTCTTAGTGATTTATTATTCAAAATTAAGCGAAAAAAGTAAATTTTACCCCCCTCCCCCCCCCCCTTTTTTTAAATCGTCTACAGTGAAGAATTTTTTTCAAAACGGTGGAGCAAAGGCCCTTCCTTGCCCCCCCCCCCCCCCCTCCCTCCCTCCCTCCCACCAGCGCCCATAACATACACTTTGTTATTTATAAATCTACCAAACAGAAGTTGATAACACATTTATCATTAAATAACTTTTTTCCCCTTTAGTGCCCGATATGTTGAATTTTTTTTTTTTTTATGATGTCCTACACCTATGATTTTATAATGGCACTTTCTTTATACAATTTCCATGAAAAGTGAGCCCTTTACAAAAATCGATATTTAAATATAAATTTTATTCGTACTTTTTATGTACTAAGTAACGAGACAAGATTACAGTTTTCATCTTTCATAGTTGCTATTTACTAGTAGTGCTGCTTCTTTATTTTGTAGTATTCCAAACAGTATTCTTTTAAAAAAGTTTTTTATTTTAATTAATTAACTTATTATTGTTATTTTCGTCCAATACCATGTGGTGTGTTCTTGCGTTTTACTTTTGTATCGTAATGTTACACATTAACACGGATTACTGTAGAAGGAAATTTCCCTGATTTTACAATTTACCAAATACAAACTCAAAGATGGTATTAAATTTAGAATCTTTTACCTGTTTTTGAAACACTTTAAATTTATATCTTAAATAATTAGTAATAATATGTATAAAAAGTACGAATATTTAAAAAAATTAAGACCATAAGTCAAGCAATTTTTCTTGTGTGTGTGTGTGTGTAATGGGGGGGGGGCACCCCGATGGGTGCTCGCACGGGCAGAAAAATATCCTTGGGCCGGCCCTGTCGACAGCCCGTGAGAAGAAACTACTGCATCAAATTACACCAATCTTTTTTTAAATGAAAGATATTTGGCCACAGATTTGTTATCGTTCATTTGTTTGTTGAAATATTTTATTAATTAGGCGTAACTTTAAATTAAAATTCTACAGTTGCACATGCGCAGTATATAAGAGTACAAGTCTGCCTTTGGAGTGATGCGCTGCACATGCGCAAAGATGCTCGCTCAGTTGAACTATCACGTTACAGTTAGAAGTTCGTCTGCTATTCGATCTTACTGTAAACTAGCTTTTCTTTGTTTCACAAAGTTAATATTATTTGGCTCTTTCAGCATTATTAACACTTCAAAAATTTACTGTGTGAGCTAGATACGGTTTATTTTGAGAGTGCCATATTGTTTTGGTCATATTACACACAGAAGATAAACACAGTGCCTTGAGGCTAAAAGTTATATTTATTAATTCACACGAAGATTGGGGAACTAGCACGTTAATTTGTATCTGCTTCTTTGAAAAAGTAATGTATCATAAATATTAAAACGCCAAAGTTTTTCTGTAAGATCAAAACTCAAATTCGAGACAATTACGTATGCGTCAACTGTTTTACGAACTTCTTCAATTTAGAAGGGTAAAAAAGGGAGTTCCAGTTAGCGTAGTGGGTTAATGCAACAGTCTAAAACTCAGAATTTTTGTAGCGGGCGCAGGTTCGAACCCAAGCCTGGCAAAATATGTAATATTTTTGTCGATAATTCCTTTCAGTAATGACATTTTATTAGGAAGAGAAGTTATAAGATTTTTATTATTATTATTATGAATGCTTAATAATTAAATAAAATTTAACACTCAATACTATTTTGAAAAAATAATGATTTTATATTTAAAATATTTTGCCTGTAATTATCAATTAAATAAATTGAGCTGATCTACGATTTTCGTTATATTTTGTGACCACTATCAAGAATATATATATGTGTGTGTCAGATAGAAAAGATTGTCATTCTTTTCCGTAAAAAATAAAACGGAAAGAAAGGAAAATATTCGTATAAGAGCTATAAAAGAAATCACCTTGATATCCAGGTTTAATATTTAAAAAATGTATAAAAATGTGAAATAAAATTCAAGTAATAAAAAATGTATATTATAAATCGTTAGCTGCATCAAGTTTCAAAATTAGGTTTTTAGATAATGAGACAGATAAAAATTAAATTCACGTCAGCTTTTAATCGTCGTGTAGTTTTAAAAAATAAATAAATAAATGAAAATAAATATTGTTATTAAAAAAAAAAGGCCGTAGTAAGTTAAATTAAATTCTCTACCCGACATTTTTAGGTAAATTTCTGATTAAAAGCAAGTATAATTGGTTGTAAATTATAAACTTAAAATTCTTTCACTTCATTGAATAGGTTAGACTTGACACCACCATCTATCGCCTTAAAGAAATAGGAATCACTTATGCAATATAAAAATTCGTCACGTAATTCGTCATTCAATAATTAATTTAAAAGCAACTAATTAAAAAATTCAAGAATTTTTCTGATGAAACATTCAAGTTATTTACCGTCAAATCTTGACGGGCACTATCTAGTTTCTTTAAAACCAATAAAATTAGCGTGCTTTTAGAGTTTGCGGTGTCTGAACGGGGGTTGGCGAACGTAGCTCGTAGGGGGCAGAGCCCCCTAGTAATTAAAATTCACCTATTCAGAATTGCTCTAGCGATAGTTCTAGGGTTACAAACAGGGCTTAATTTGCGCCGGAGCCCAGCTCCGGTACTTCTCTGTTTTTGGTAAATATTTAAATATTGGTCGGGTTTCACCGGAACCCATAAATACAGGGCTCCGGAGCCCAGTGCAATAGTGCTTTCAAAAAACCGAAGCCTAAATTACTTTTTCCTTTCCTTCCCATCTCCAAGCCTTTGCATTCTTTTTTATCAAAACACTTATATGTGGCATAATGCTTAATGTGTCGCACACGTAGGAGATGGAGATAAAACGTATTTAATTTTTATATCAGTTTTTGGGCTTGCACTGACTCGAGCTCAATGTGTATTACAATTAAAATTTTATTTATTCATGTTTAGAAAAATAAAAAACTTTTCCTCCTTTAAAATTACGTATTATATTCTATTTCAAATCATTTTAATGCTATTTTGATCAGAATGAAGGGGAAACAGAAGTCGTGTTTTTCTATTTCAAATTTATGTCGGCGATGACGCGACGTGTTGATACGGCGCCACTCAAGAGACTGAACAATGAATTTGCTTTCAGTTCGATTTTCTTTTGTGACAGTAGGTTATTTTTTTTTTATTTTATTTATTTTTTTTTTTTAGATATCTAACCTGAAAATAATATTTTCTGTTTTAGCCAACTAGCATCAGTTTGAGGTTTTGTTTGTTTGAGGTTTTTTGTCTGCTATTTCGTACGAGTATAAAAATCACGTTTGTGACTTATTTTGTATCCTGAGCGGTACCCATGCTAAGGCTCTGTTCTGCACATTTACGAAGTCACTTTCATTTGTAAGTAGATATAATTGTCATGTATTGCCATTCTGATAGAAAGCAATGGAGCAGTGTTTCCTCTTTTTCTAAAAAAGCATCGATTCTTTCCGATAACGGTGTAAGTTTTTAATTTAATCTGATTTTCAGGGTCTCACCACAAAAGATTTTTATGCGTAAGGAATCGATTATAATTTAAGATATGCAACTTTTATAGGAAATTGTAAAACATTGTTCCATTCTTCAGCATATAAATATTAATTTCTGTAAATTTCATTTTTTTCTTAAAAATGCATAGCTGCGAATTATCTCTTTTTCTGTGTTAACACTAATCATAATCCTTACCATATTTAATCGCAAATTTCTTTAATTAATTAACTTTTAAATTAGGCAAAGATTACTATTCATAAGGATAACTAGTGATAACTAAAACGTGGAATAGTTAACAGCTAAGTATATGCTGATACATTTAAAATTTTTATTTTACTAAAGCAAAAAAAGTCTTTAAATTTTGGAAATAATGTACGAAATATAAATATACAGATTGGAGTGATAGGGGGTGAGGGGAGGGGGAACGGTATGGTTGCTGTACCGGTAATGCAAAATATTAGGGCTCCGGTACTTTTTTTGTTAGAAATTAAGCTCTGGTTACAAATGAAACAATATTTTACTAATATCACTAGTTAACCTTTTATGACGCAGCAACTCCGATTTTGAGAATATTTGCTAGATGTTAGAATACATCATTTTGTGCATGTAAAAAATAATTTGTTTAAAAAAACTATACAACAAAACAAAAACAAAAAAAAATATTGACTAAAAGGTATTTTTTTCACAGCTGCCATAAGCAAAAAAATAGCAGACTTCTCATAAATATTGTCTATATTCAAATAAAAAATTGCAAAGTATACGAAATTGTCGTCTCAAAAAATCTGTTTTTAGACATCTCAGCCTTTTTAACTTTGTAAAATTTACGAATTTCATTTGATCAATATCAATAACCAGTGGCGCCAACTTTTCAAAAATATTGGGTGGACTCAAAACGTTTTGAGTAAAATAATAAAATAACATACACACACACACATACACACACACATATATATATATATATATATATTCCCTTACTGCGTATGTGCATGGAGAGAGGAGGGGCAAATGACTAAAGATGATAATTAGAAATTAAATTATGTTTTTTTCTAAGCAATTTTTTAAATTATTATAATCTCTCTATTCTAAAAAAAGGTAACTAACGCTGTCACCGCCACCGCCACCGCCACCGCCGCCGCCGCCGCCGGTCTTGAATTTTTTGTGACCGGAGGTATTTCTTCGTTAATATTAAGAAAAATATTGCATACAAAAATATGAAAATCGGTGGTATTATATTATAGAGAAATGTTTGATAAACACGCTGTTGCGGACAGTTTTCAAATCGAAGGATTATTTAAAGAGATATTTAATGTTAAAATTGGTCAAAATCGTTCCATTAAAAAAAGATTTATATAGAAGCAAAAACTATGCATAGGAATTTAATCATTTTTAGATCATTTTATACATTAGAAGTTCCCGATGTACAGACTGCATTTATTTTTTTAATTTGACTCATTTTTTGAGGTTTTATTTCTATTTTAAATTCAAATTTTCACCATTTCGAGAGATATTTTTTACAACTTTTAGAAAAGGGTACTATTTTAAATTGTTTCCAAATTTAAAAGCAGAGCAAAGAATAATGTTTCCTTCAAATTAAGAATTTATTTACACGTGACTATTATAAACAAAAAAAAAAACTTTCAAATGAGAATTAAATGATCACGTATTAAAAGCAGGAAAATATTGATAATTACGTCATAAAAACTGTATTTACACGTGAATTTCAAAAGAAAAAGAAAATTGTAAAATAATAAATTCATTAATATGCATTAAAAGACGTAAATGATGGCAATTACGTCATATTTAAAATTGCCAAACCATAAAATTGCCAAACAGTTTAAATTTAAAGTTATACTTGCACGAGACATTTATTTGATATTTTGAGATAATCTTGTAGAACTATTCTATATATATATTACACTATCGTACGTGGCACAGAAATTGCAACTATTTGTTAATTGTTTAAGTGCAATGCGAGAATGAAACGCATCTCATTAGTTATTGAATAGCATTTAATGCATCTCCATACCTATAAGGCGGGTTACCATAGGACACCCAACCAGGACGCCAACCGCTAGGTTTATGGCCTATATGTCCTGGCGGGGAAACCCCTCCACCATCCAGTTCCTCCCAGCCGGGAAACGGGCCTATCAGCGACAATTATTACAAAAGAAAATGCTTACAAAAGCATAAATCCATATGCAAAACTGCATAGCAACTCGCTATGTCTCAAACAGGAGTACAGAAATGCATGTTTATAGGTAACTATGCAACTAAAACGCAAACATGTAACTATCCAGGTAACACTACAACTGCACTGCAAAACACAGGACTAACAACACGCAAATAACAAAATAAAAAGCAATATTACAAAATGTAAATTTGTAGTAACTCTACAACTAGGTAAGCATTAGTCCCATAATATAGTAGAGTCCAATATATAGCAGTCATAGATAAAGTTCTAAAAGTGTTACTAGATACACCATATATAGTCTTTCTTGACCACACCTGAAGCTTATCTTATAATATCATACAAGATCATTGCACAGTCGTATGATTCATATTCCTACTACAGCCAATGTTCAGTACGTTAGTGGACACATCTGTACAGTTAGTCCAATGTCCAATCAAGCTGTAAATGTTAAACTGCGTAGAATCACATTGAAAAAAACAAAAAAAAAAAAACAAAAAAAAAAAACGGCAATTTAATTGATAAATACTAAAATCTGTATCTTATAAAAGAATATAGAGCATTAAGTGAGTTATAGTTATCACACAGCTTACGATAGTTTTCTTTGCTGAATAACACTCTTCTCACATTGTAGCGCACACTCTGAGAATTATCAAAAAAGAAGAAGTATGGGACAAATGGGCAGCGTCCGAAAAGATAATGTAAAACATTTCCTGTCTTTCCACAATCACATTTTGAGTTACTTCTTTTGCCTATTTTACACAAATATTCTGGGAAGCTTCCATGTCCCGATATATAGTATTGGATAACTTGACTTACACATAGATACTTTTCATCAACCTTACTTATAACACTATATGTATCTGGACCTTTAGCACTCTTGCTCCATTCTTCTTGCCAACTCTTCTTTATACCTTCCTTACACAGTCTCCTAACCAATGAGATTGGAAATGGTACCTCCAAAGTCAAATCTGACATCTCTGGATCTATTGCCTCCTTCGCAAGTTTATCCGCCCTCTCATTCCCTTCGTTGCCAACATGTGCTCTTGTCCATCCTATTGTTACAGTTTTGTTCAAGTTAGAATTCATGATCTTGTATATGTCTCTTATTATGTCATTACCTGGAAAGTTCCATTGCAGTGCCAATGTAGAAGCCTTGTTGTCTGTATAAATAATTGCTTTATTATAATTTGAGTTTATCAGCCAAGCTATTGCCTGCTTGATTGCCACAAGCTCTGCCTGATATATACTGTTCAATTTATGCAATGATATTTTCTTATCATATATAAAATTTCCTTTAACGCAAACTGTGAACGCTGCTCCCACGCCATTTATCATCTTGGAGCCATCAGTGTATATCAGCGGACTTATAGAATTATGATAATACGTATCTTTTTTCTCTGTTATCTGCAGGTTTTTTAAATCAGTATAATTCGGATAGTCACTTGTCACTAAATTTCTCATTACATTATTTCTGTGTATTCTTATGTCACCGGAATCAATGGTAGCTTCGCCTTTCAACACTCTGTGCTTTTTAACCATATATTCTATTGTAATATGAATGGGGGAAACTCCTGCCAAAACGCATAATGCCTCTGTTGAAACTGTTCTGTAAGCTGAAATTATTGTAAAAAGACCTAATCTTTGACTTGAGCTTAATTTTCTCTTTGCATGGTAGTTCAAGTCTTGAAACCAAACCTCAGCTCCGTACATAATCTGTTTTTCTATTACACTTTTATACCAAATTTTTCTATACATAGCGTGCAGTCCTTTTTCCCTTTTTGCGGTTTTCTTAACATTTGAGGTAAAGTTTCTCACTTTTTCTCTTGTCTTTTCCATGTGTGCTATCCAATTCATCTTGCTATCTAATGTAAGTCCTAGATATACCATCTCATCTTTAACTGGAATTGTCACATTACCAATCTTAAATATCGGATGTCTATTTTCCAAAAGGTATCTACCAAATAACATCGCTACACATTTTTCACTACTTATAGTAAGCTCTAATTCCGTACAAATTTCTTCAAACCAATTAATTTGTTTATTCATATTGTCTTCGAGTTCTCTTCTCGTATCTGCACCAGCTAGGACGACAAAATCATCAGCATATGATATAATGTGGCCATATCTTTGTCTGTACTTCTTTAATAGGTAATCGGCTACTATCAACCATAATAACGGGCCCAGGCAGCTTCCCTGGGGACATCCCCTGTACAACACGAACCATTTTAATCCATCTGTAAATGTAAAAGCAATCTTCCTTCTACTAATATAGTTTTTTAGTATGTTTTTTAAGTACTTCGAAATAGGTAATCCATCAATCAATCTGGCCAATATATTCCAACTCACAGCATCAAATGCCGCCTGTATATCTATTGAGGCAATGGAGTAATATTTAAAAACTTTAAGGTTTCTCTTTATCTTCGCTCTCAAATATTCCAGGGCCGTTATGGTACTTTTCTTTTCACGAAACCCATGCTGTGCCTTATCCCAAAAATTTCTTGCTTCCAATTTAGGCATCACTCTGATTTTAATCAATCTTTCTAACAATTTTCCCATTATACACAGAAGAGTAATTGGTCGATATGCCCTAGCAGTCTTCCCGTCTTTATTCCTCTTTCTGAAGAAAATAACTTTACCTGATTTCCAACTCTCGGGAAAATGTCCATATTTTAAGCATGTTCCAAATAATTTCTTGATATAATTTATACAAGTCTTACAGATGTTTTTAATAATTAATGCGTCTAATGCATCTACACCGGGTGCTTTATTATTACTCTGCTTACTAATTATATATTTTAATTCTCTTGATGAAACATCTTTAAAATCTTCCAGCTCCTCTCCGTCTGCTACAAAATCATGCACATTCCCAGGGATCCTGTCTACACCAAAATGCTCTTCCATTAAAAGCTTGGCCACGTCATCATAAGAGTCAAACGGCTCAGAATTATCCAGTCTTGTGAAAATAAAGTCACTCTGTTTGGTCGTCTTGCCCGCAATATATTTATAAAGGTTTCCATATGAATTATTTGTGCTGTTGCAAAATTTTTCCCAGGAATCTCTCTTTGCTTTTTTGACCTTTTTGCTATAAGCTCTTCTATGATTCCTATAATTTTCTCTTATATTCTCGTCATCTGGATTTTTGACACACCTCTTATATAATGCTGCGACTTTATTCCTATCAGTCCTTAGCTCATCAGAATACCACCTTATTGTGGATTTGTAAGAAAGACTTCCCATTCTAAAACAATTCTTTGTTACACATTCAATATCTGTCATAAAGTTGTTTACATGTTCATCGAGATCTTGCGTATTTCTTACTATCAAAAGGTTTTGTAGCCAAGAATGTTCCTTATCCTTTATGATTCCATTGAATTTTTTAAAGCTTTTATTTTTAGTCTTATATCGATTATTCATTTTCTTAATTGCAGTGTATCCAAGATTAAATCTAATATATCTATGATCACTATATGAAAAGACTCGGTCATCCACGTACCAGTTATTTATTTTATCACAAATATCTAATCCTCCCAAAGTCAAGTCAGGTCTTCCGGTTAAATTACCTTGAACAAAAGTACTGGGTGCATCTGTATCATTCATTATGATTAGATCTTTCTCTATCAAATGTTCCAGAAGGACTTCTGTTCTATCACTTTGTCTGGTATACCCCAATTCCAGAAGAGGAACATTAAAATCACCAGCTAATAATACTTTGTCGAAACTTTGAAAATGTGTCCCCAAGTCCACAAAGTCTTTATCAATATTTCCACTTGGAGATGAATACTGTGATCCTAGATAGATTACATCACCACTCACATTCAACGAGATTATAACTGCATTTTTTAACACCAAGTTACTGATTACCGCATAATCCCTGTTAGTGAAAATAATAGCTGAGTTTAAAGAATCGGAGAAAAATATAGGCCAGTCAGGCGGGATGCCCGAAGCCACCCCATCTGACACATAAGGATCCTGACAGAGTATTATATCAATGTTATTATTTAAAGCATAGATAGTTAAAGCATCGTTGGCATCATTACAATGATTTAAGTTAATTTGAAGAATATTAAGACCACCAACAGGAACATTGCCGGACACAGCGCCCTTAGCTACGATTAGGCAACACACTATTTCTATAACTCTGGAAAACTGGGCATTCTACGCTATCGGCCCTATGACCGCAATCTCCAGTAGCATCATTATAATAACAATTTGCACAACACAACTTAGTCGATTTACAATCCTTTAACAGATGCCCCTCAGCACACTTGACACATTATATACCGTCCTTGCAATTATTTGCCATATGGCCAAACTTTTGACACTTAAAACACCGCGTGATGGAAATAAATTCCACCACACGGTATCTCTCGTAATCCAAACAGATTCTCCTAAGTCTCAACAATATTTGTTTACTATCTTGATCCACGTCTAACAACCAATTAACCTTTCCTTGTCTAGTATCTATCTTACGTATTATACGCACCTCAGTATCAACCTTCCTTAATAGTCCTTCCAAGAGATTTCTTGTTGCCACATCCAATGTAGTCGACTCCAACTTTTCACAGATACCGCCATACGTATCTTCTGCACCTGCACTTTGTAGCAGTTTCTCCACCTCCTCCTTTATCATTTCCTCCTTTACAGTAGGATCAACACTCAAGATTAGAATTCTGTCTCTTTTTCTTACAGGGACATTCACCTTCGCTAGTTCCTTTATATCCTCTGATTCTGTAAAGGTATTTTTTATTATCTCAACTTCTTTTTTATTCTTATATTTCAAAATCACTTGATTCGACTTAGTCATTATCACATCATTAGGAGTCGGGAGATCCTGCCTTCCCCTACATAAGTCCTTTACCTTCTCCTTTATTTGTATCAAATCATGTTGTTCACCAGTAGGTGTCAGTATCACAGTAAAGTCATCTCTTCTTTTAGTCATCGGCTCTTTTATTTTAGGCTGTACTTCTTCCATTGAACTTACAGACGCTCTGGATATTTTCTGGGCCAAATCCTCCATCATTTTCCCATATTCCGTCTTATCCTCAAGTCTAGTATTCAGTGCTCTATTTTCTTCACTAATTTCTGTGCATTGTTTCAGAAGGAAATCCATAGCTTTCTTAATAGTAGCCACCAGGGGCGCAGTCACCTTGTCAGTCTTCGACCGTTTGTATTCCATAAGATCATAAATTTTTGCATGGATATCTATAACAATTGACGTAAATTTATGTCCTTCTACCTCCTTTATCCATCTATCCACGTCGCCATCAGCCATGATGCAAAAAATGAAAACCGCCGGATAATACAATCACTCGCCGGTTAAATGGATCAGACCTACTAGTGGACCCACTCTGCACTCCAACCCAACAACACTACACAAAGACTCCAAAAGCAACCCAAGAATTCAAAAAATCAACAATAACTGAGCCACAATGACCCTCTATCACAACTGGAACTTCGAGACGTCGGAGCACAAGAGGATGATTACACACAACACAAACTTTCAGTATATATAAGAGCTGACCTAGTGTCAGACACAACTCTATTGAACCAAATCCACAGTGATCCAACCACAGGTAGTCATAACTATAAATAAAACTCCAATAGAACCGCCGGATAAACGGATCACCTCGCCGGTTAATTGAATCAGTCTACAAGTGAATCACTTGTAGTGAAGTACTTGAATCAGCCCACCTTAGACACGTGACAAAAGCCCCTAGTAACAACAGCAAACAAATAGACTACCAATAGGGAAACATTAAAACTATCCCAACAGACACAGCGAAAGCAATTACACGTCACACTAAACCAAAACGTAACCAAGGCTACCAGCATAGACACAGAGTTTAACTAAATACAAAAATATACACCTCAACAAACAAAAGCACTCTACAAATATCAAAATACAGTCAATCAAAGATAACAAGAAGCCGCAGCTCGCAACCTAGATAGCAACTCATAAAAAACAATAAATTACAGCAGCAGGCACAAGAACACTCAACTCAGCAAAAAATCAACATGGCTACCAAAATAGATTTGAAAAGGAAACGTGCAACGTCCACCAAAAATTTGAAAATGGATTACTACTTAAATACTGCAAGTAAAATAAAATAAAGTTAGCGAAAAGAAGCTCTAGGTAAGTATACACATTATGAACTAGTATAATTGAATAAATATACCATATATAAGGAGATATTAGTAAAATAAAGCTATTGCATTAGAAATGAAATGTCATCGACATGCGAGACAGAGTGAAAAAATTTCAAAGTCCAATAATTCAAAAAAATAGTTAATAGAAATGAATAAATTGATATAACAAATACTTCAAATAACTAAGAGAATAGGATTATGCGTTTAAATCAGAACTGGAGTATATAATTATCACTAAAATGAACTTTACAACAGGAGTTCGAAAAAGCGCACACAACATCAATGGCGTCAGGGTTACCATAGGGGGGACCCTGTTCTGTTGACTAATGCCACCAGGTTTGTCGTCAACTTGGCGATATATCGCCAAATTTGGTTGCCAAAAGGGACGCCAACTTAGCGATATCCCTAATATTTCGCCAAATTCCCATAGACTTCAACCCGGGACCTAGAATTCGAACCCGGGACCTCCTGGCTGAATCCGCCAGTGCTCTGCCATCTGAGCTATCCCGAACGATTCTGGTCGAACTTTTTCACCCAGCTGACCTTGATGATTACAGCATCTGGTCTGAAACCTGGTTCAGCTCAACAGAATAAATCTCAGGTAATGGAACTCCAGAAATCGCTGGATACGAAATTACACTAGATTAATATTAACACAATTATTCTAATTGGTAAACAAATCATATTAGATGTAAATTTCCAACTGGGCGAAAAATGTCCAGCCAGGAGGTCCCGGGTTCCACACCTGGTCCGGACATTTTTCGCCCAGTTGGAAATTTACATCTAATATGATTTGTTTACCAATTAGAATAATTGTGTTAATATTAATCTAGTGTAATTTTATATTAGCTTATTTTCAAACATTTCACTAATCTGATTTAATCAAAAGCCCCGTTAACAGTGATATAGCCACTTTTTTTAAAATTATAATTCATTCTTCCGATTTTTTTTTAAAGTGGATCAAATTAGCGTGCTTTTAGAGTTTGCGGTGTCTGGACGGGGGTTGGCGAGCATAGCTCGTAGGGGGCAAAGCCCCCTAGTTTAATTATAATTTTATAAATAATTTTATTCAATTATATTCGTATAAGTTCTTCCTTATAAATACATTAATATTTATTTTAAATAACATTGGAATCGTTAACTATATTGAAAGTGCAAAAAACGAAATGTGAAAAAGGCATGCATTTTAATCACCTAAGTGCTTTATTAATTCAAAACATCAAAACAGATGGCAAAATAAGCCGGAAATTTGTTTTCGTTAGAAATGTAACAATACACCCGCTGAAGGGATTTTCAGTGCTCCTGTAAGTCAACTCTGACTCTTTTGCTTCAAAAATGGGCCGGACTCCGACTCCGACTCAGCAGCCCTGGTTGCAGATATGTAACGCGGTGATATAAAAAAGCTGAAAATTCGGGCAAGTTAAAATATGAAAAAGAAAAAAGAAGTGGCCTGTGAGACCGATCAGCAGTTAAGAGTTATGTAATTCCTGCAAGTCCCCCATTCGTAGGTGATATCATTATGAGGCGGCAAATTGAGTTCTGCCTCTATGAGTTATGTGCTAGGCTGCTGTGTTGAAACTTCCTAACTTTGCTTGTGTTAATTATTAATAACTTTTTTATACATTTGATAAATTGATTAATAACGCTTTGAGATGTATCTTTTATGAATATGTAACTTTGTTTGTGCAATTATAAAACATTTTTGTTCTTTACTAAAAAGTAGTTTTTTTTTTCATGTTCTTTAATCAAAAATTATGAGATAAAGAAACTCCGACAATAATTTATTACAACCCAATATATTTATTCTACGAATCATATGCCCAGATGCCAAAAATGAGCTTGTATAAAATGGTTAATTAAAAAATGTCGCTTCCTCCATTACTTTTATAACGACGCTATGAACAATATTCTGCCTTTGGGTTCGTGGCTGCAAAAATTCTCCTGCTACAGGCAGTAACATTTAGAGCCGCGCAATTGAAAAGCACTGCGTTTGGAAAATCTACGCTTATGTGTTATCTTTATATCGACTTTCAGATCTTTTCAGGAACAGGTACAGGTTATACATTAATTATTTTTTCTATTTTAACGTAACTTTATAAATAAATATCATGAGGAATTATCAAACATTGAAGACAGAAAATAATAGTTTAAGAGAGATTTCGTAATAAATACTGCCTATTACATTCTCCCGGTGTGTTGGAATTTCTGAAACATTTTTGCAGCTCTACGCCGATCCCTAGAACCCAAAATCACCCCCGTTCAAAACTTTTTCGATCTATCTATATATGTATATATATCACTTTTTTATGGACACGATAACTTCCATAATTCTGCACAAATCTCAGGGGCAGATCAAAATCAAGGGGCAGAAAATCTCGGTCAAGTTCGCTAATGAGCAAAATCGGACGAAGGGGGTGAAAATGGGGAGGGGTTTTGTGAAAACAGAAAAAAACCCATAACTTCTTAATTATAATACATATCGAATCAGTTTGAGGTTATTATTACTTCTAGGAAAAGGGCCAAAAATTTATGTATGACCTATTTTTGATATCACTAAAAAGGGCCTCAAGAGGCGAAAAAAAATTAGGTTTTAAGAAGAAAAAAAATCATACCTTCGTCAATTCACAAGATGTCAAATCCAGTTAAATTTATTATAAATCTTCTTAATATCATCTACAACTTTTATATTGTCAAGTGTTTGATAGAAAACACTCTTTCAGCAAAAAAAAAAAAAAAATAAAATAAAATAAAATAAAAAAGGGTGTGGGGGGGAGGATTATGGAAGAAAAAAATCACATCTCTATTAATCCGCCACTAAGGCGATAAAAAAGTAGCATTGTCGTGATGAAAATTTTTGACACCCCAAAGATGCTACCTCTAGCGTTTCATTATTAAACACGCGCGTTTCTCAATAAAAAGAGCACCAGAATTTAAAATAAATTGCGTGGTTCATTTAATGAAACAATCAGCACATTGTTTAAATTTATGATATAAATCTTAATATTATCTATAAGTTTTGAAGTAACAAGTTTTTGGCAAGATGAACTCTACTAATGGACTAAACTAAAACTACTAAAAATATTCTCAAGGGATGAAAAAAAATAGGGGTTGAAGAAAGGATTATCGTATTAACATGATTCTGATAAAACCAACTCTTACAGAAAAAGGAAATTAAAAAGTCGTTAGATAAAATTGTCAAATTAGGTTTATCTCTAATCTCTCTTTAGTTTTTGTTGGTGAAATCAGTACTTAACTTCGAAATCTCCCTGTACCTGTAGGCCGAGCCGACAGAAATTTTTTTTTAACAGCTTATGTGACTTGATGCTTTGTTTTGTTTGTTTGTTTCTTTTTATGACTTTGAGCCCCTTCCTTTCCTAAGATCCTATTTAACGAAAATTTTTCTAATGATTGAATTAATTAGATTTGTCCATTTACTTTCTGGGAAACTTCTGAAAAACAAAGAAAAAGAAATTTTATTGAAAACTATTTCGAAAGAGCCTTTATCAACAAATTCGGCCTGTATCAACAAATAATTGTGGAAATTGCGAAGAAAGAAAAAAAGGTTTCTTTATTATAGTTTATAGAATAGCTTACGAAACGAATACACCTGTAACAAAAGACAATTATTCCTTAAAAGCAATACTTATTTTTCTGTCCAAATGTTCAAAACACACAACTGAACAAACAGGATATTGAATTTTTCTTTCTTCTTATTATGAATAATGAGTTCAGTGTTGTTTTTTTTTCCCAGAAACATCTCATGCGCTGAGATATATTTCTATTTCTGATTTATGGAAGATATTTTTGCTGTAAGGTATTAGTGGAGAAATGAGTCAATGAAAATTAGTGATCTGTCAAAAATACGAATTTTTGTTTATGTGAAGTTTATTTTTATTTTTAATATCAATACATTGCCATAGACGTTGCAGAAAATGTGTTTTCATACTCCTTAAAAGTAAGTGATGAAATAATATATCGTAATGTATCTGAAATGCATTTTTCTCAAAAAAAAATATTTTTTGCAGCCTAAATATCTTTAAAATGCCCCATGTGTTTCAATTTTTGTTCAAAATTCTCAAAATGTCTGAAGAACAATCCTGATAAATACTATATAAAAAAAAAAAAAATCTATGCATGCTTTTTGAAGGATGTTTTGTTAAGGTCCTCATCTTATTAGTAATATGGTATATTAATTTGTGTTTTTTTAATTAAAAATTCAGTTTTGTAACAGTTTGTTTAATTTATAAAAATATAACTATCAACCGGGTTAAAAAAAATGGAGGAAAAAATGTTTTCATTCAGTAATAATAAATACTAGGGGATCGCACACAGCCTTCCCGAGTTAAAAAATATAGGTGAAAACATTTTTTTAATTGAAAACTAATAATTTTTTTATATGCAATAAATTTTTTAGATTGCCCACTTACATTAAAAAAGAATTTTCATATGGGAACTACGAATTATACAATCAAATAAATTTTTGAAATTTATCAAAAGCGATATTTTCTTATTAGCTGCATGCTAAGAGTTATTTGACCAAGATTTTGCTACTTATGGCATCCTTTTATATTCTGATAATTTCAGAGCTTATATATGTCTGTTAAATGTGTGTTTTATTTATATTACTAGGGGGCTCGGCCCCCTACGAGCTACGCTCGCAAACCCCCCGTCCAGACACCATAGACTCTAAATGCACGCTAATTTGATCGGCTTTAAAAAGATTTCGAAAGACTGAATTATAATTTAAAAAACAGTGGCGATCTCTCTATAAACGGATTTCTATTCATTTCTCTTTGATTGGGGAATTTTAACGCCAAATCCGTTGCGGTACTACTTGATTATCCCGTCGACCAATTTCGCCAAATTATATAAATCGCCAAACCACTCGCCAAATTATACAAATTGACATAATTTTTATTTTAAATAACGAAAAAACAAATAAATTAGTACAGCATTAATAAACATACAAATAAAACGTCGAAATAAAAATAACTTGATGACGTAGACACGTGTAACAACATTTCAAAATAAGCTAATATAAAAGGAATTAAGTAAACAGAGTCTTTATCTCCTGGTATTTTTTAACAAAGTGAAAAGAAAGTTCTTTTAAATGAGACATTTTAAATTAATCGTTTTTAATCTGACGTAATTTTGACAAAACTATTCTTTCTCTTTTTAATATTCACGTGAAAGTACTTGTGTTAGAAATTAAATATTATTTGCGCTTTCCTAACAAAAATAGTTGAAAAGTATCCTCTTAAAATATCAAATAAATGTCTAGCGCAATTTCTAAATTTAAACCGTTTTGCAATATTATTTTGTGTTCATTTTATGTAATAACTGTAATGTGACGTAAATATGACGTAATTTCTCCTATTTAAGACTTCTAACGCATGTTAATAAATTTATTGCTTTACAAATTCCTTTCTCTCTTAAAATTCACGTGTAATTATAGCTTTTATGACGTAATTTTTAATAAGTTCCTGCTTTTTGTACATAATTATTTAATTCTAATTCCAAATGTTTTTTTCTGTTTATAATAGTCACGTGTAAATAAATTTTTAATTTATTTACACGTATAAATATTTTTTTTTTTTTTTTGAAGAAAACATTATTAAATTAAGTTAAATAATCTCTCTATTCTAAAAAAAAGTAACTACCGCTGTCACCGCCGCCGCCGGTTTTGATTTTTTTGTGACCGGAGGCCTTTCTTCGTTAATATTAACAAAAATAATGCATACAAAAATATGAAAATCGGTGGTTTTATACAGAAATGTTTGATAAACACGCTGATGCAGACAGTTTTCAAATCGAAGAATTATTTTAAGAGTTATTTAATGCTAAAGTTGGACAAAATCGTTCCACTAAAAAAGTTTTATAGCAGCAAAAACTATACATGGCAGTGTAATCATTTTTAGATCATTTTATGCGTTAGAATTTGCCGGAGTGCAGATTGCATTAATTTTTTTATTTTGACTCATTTTTTCAGGTTTTATTTCTATTTTAAATTCAAATTTTCAGCATTTCTAGAGATATTTTTTACAGATTTCAGAAAATTGTACTAATTTAAACTGTTGCCAACTGTATAAAAAGCGCAAGCAATAATGTTTGCTTCAAATTAAAAATTTATTTACACGCGACTATTATAAACAGGAAAAAACTTTCAAATTAGAATTAAATAATTACGTATAAAAAGCAGGAACTTATTAAAAATTACGTCATAAAAAGTATACACGTGAATTTTAAAAGAGAAAGGATATTGTAAAATAATAAATTCATTAGCATGCGTTAGAAGTCTTATGAGAAATTACGTCATATTTACGTCACATTATAGTTTTACATAAAATGAACACAAAATAATATTCCAAAAAAGTTTAAATTTAGAAATTGCGCTAGACATTTATTTGATATTTTGAGAATTAATTTAAAATGTCTCATTTAAAAGAACTTTCTTTTCGCTTTGTTAAAAAATACCAGGAGATAAAGACTCTCTTTACTTAATTCCTTTTATATTAGCTTATTTTGAAATGTTGTTACATGTGTATACGTCATCAAGTTATTATTATTTCGACGTTTTATTTGTGTTTTTATTAATGTTGTACGAATTTATTTGTTCTTTCGTTCTTTAAAATAAAAATTATATCAATTTGTATAATTTGGCGAGTGGTTTGGCGATTTATATAATTTGGCGAAATTGGTCGACAGGATAATCAAGTAGTACCGCAGCGGATTTGGCGTTAAAATTCCCCAATCAAAGAGAAATGAATAGAAATTCGTTTATAGGGAGATCGCCACTGTTTTTTAAATTATAATTCAATCTTTCGAAATCTTTTTAAAGCCGATCAAATTAGCGTGCATTTAGAGTCTGCGGTGTCTGGACGGGGGTTGGCGAGCGTAGCTCGTAGGGGGCCGAGCCCCCTAGTGCTATAAAAAGTGATAGAATATCTTTAAGATTTACGATCGTTTCATCGCATTGCAAACATTATTGTTTCTGCTGTTTATACAGTTGGCAACAGTTTAAATTAATATCACTTTCTAAAATCTGTTAAAAATATCCCTAGAAATGCTGAAAATCTGAAATTAAAATAGAAATAAAACCTCAAAAAAATAGTCAAAATAAAAAAATTAATGCAATCTGCACTCCGGCAAATTCTAACGCATAAAATGATCTAAAAATGATTAAATTCCTATGAACAGTTTTTGCTCCTATAAAACTTTTTAGTGGAACGATTTTGTCCAACTTTAGCATTAAATATCTCTTAAAATAATTCTTCGATCTGAAAACTGTCTGCATCAGCGTGTTTATCAAACATTTCTGTATAATACTACCGATTTTCATATTTTTGTAGGCATTATTTTTCTTAATATTAACGAAGAAAGACCTCCGGTCACAAAAAATTCAAAACCGGCGGCGGCGGCGGCGGCGGTGACAGCGGTAGTTACTTTTTTTTAGAATAGAGAGAGAGAGATTGTATTTATTTATTCATAGGAAAGTTTTTTTAATGGATATTAGCCGTAAGAAAATTATGAACTCTTTATTTTGTTTTAAGGGCAAAAGGATTAATTATTCGTAATCGAGCTCCGCGTGATATAGATAAATTTAAAAATCTTTCATGCTTTAAAATTGTTTTTAAAACCATAGACAATCAGTAAACTGAGATGAACTTTGCAAACAAATTCCATTTGAAAAAAAAAAATCCTATTTGGTGATCTAAAAATTTTAATTATACGATTACAAATACAGTAGACGCTCGATTTTACGAACCTCTTTTTTACGAAATTTTCGTTTTTACGAACTGATGTCCAGGTCCCGACCAGCCTCTCATTGAACTAATGTTAAAATCCTATCTATTTTACGAACTAAAATTACACAAACTCTCTTATTTACGAACTTTATCTTTTGATACGTTTTAAATTTATACCTGCATTTCATCGAATTATAGGCGGGGGAAAAGAGGATTTGTGAAATGTAACTTGGAAGTGTGGAAGCAAATTCTCTTGTGCAGGTGCGGTGTTATCACGAGTCAGTGGGAATGAAGGGGTCAGGTGTCAAAAGAACTTTTCTTGCACTACAGTTGGATAATGTATATATGCAGTGGTCTGGTTATCAGATACACGTAACCATTTCGCATTTTGTCAATCTCATGTATGTTGTTCATACAGACTTTCAGATTTCTTGAAAATGTTAACCAAACAGAAGAGAGCAAGCATGATTTCAGATGTAACGAAAAAAATAAAGAAGTGGATGCGAGAACTCTGACACCGACAGAAATTGCTAAAAAATATGGAATACTGAAAAGTATTGAGAACTCTCATCAAGGAGAAAGTAAAGGTACATGCCGTAAGAATTGTATCTTATGAAGTTGCACCTTCACGAAAATATTTTTGGAAGGCAAAATTTCCTGATATAGAGAAGGACCTTGTTGGTTAGTTTCGGAAGGTTAAAAACAAGAAAAAAAAAACTGAAGGAAACCTTTTGAAAGAGCAAGGTGATATATTTGCCTCGAAGCTAGAAGTGAAGGATTTTGAGGGTTGGTTGCTTGTGATGTGATTCAGATGGTTGTTTGTAAAAAATTAAGTTAAGACATGATCTGAGTTTCCGAAAATATCGGATAATGACACTTTTAAACAATCGGATGCGGAAGAAGAGAGGGAACATGAGCAAACCATCCCCGTGCCGATCCTTAAAGAAGCTATTGAATGGCTCTTAGGACTCCGTCAATATTTGGAATCATATGTCAATATTGAGAAGCTTTCAAACATCGCTAAGCCTTGAATCATATGCTTATGGCAGTGTTTCATAAAACAAAGAAAAATAACCGAGTTCTTTTAACATAAATGAAAAAAAGGTGAGTTATTTCACATTTCTTTCTTTTTTTCTTGTACACTCTTATTTACGAACTTTCGATTTTACGAACACATATAAGAGTCCGCTTGAGTTCGTAAAATCGAGCGTCTACTAGATTTGTGTTTTTTCAATATTATTCTTTTATTTGTTGATAAAAGAAGTATTAATTTCGTTAATTTGTCTTTCACAAATATGTTAGATTGGTGGTTTTTTTAATATTATTCTTTTAGGTAGCTTTCATTACAAAAAGCTACCTATTGCAGCCGTTCGGAGGAAAGCGATTTCAAAAAATTTTGGTATATTTTCATCGATCATGACCCCCAGATCCCGAAACCACCCTCCGTTCAAAATTGATATATATATATATATATATATATATATATTATATATATCTGACCTATGTCACACTGTAACTCTCGTAATTATGAACCGATTTCGATGTAATTCGGTGTGTACATAGTACATACTATAGAGATGGGCAACATCGTTCCATTTAAGGAATCGTTCCAGCCGGAATCGTTCACCGAAAGGAACGAGTGCATTGGAGTCGTTCCTTTCGGAATCGTTCCGAAAAAAAGGAACGAATCCGAGAAAAAGGAACGAATCCGAGAAAAGGGAACGATTCCGAGAAAAAAGGAACGATTCCGAGAAAAAAGAACGATTTTGAAAAATAAAGGATTCCAAGGGGAAAAAAACACTTCCGAGATAAAGAGAACCACATGCAATCCATAATATTTTTTACTAATTTATTTTTTTATGTACCCATCCATTTTCTTAGGCATCCAGTCTCTTTAATTTTGTAATGTTTTGGACAGATGATTTTGTTTTTAAGAGTTCATTTCATTGATCAGTGTGTGCAATTAATTTGCAGTTATTTCTAACTTTATGATTTATGGTATAAAGCATAATTCCTCTTGGAACTTTAAGGGCGGTGCAAGGTCTATTCGATTTTCAGTGTAATCATTGATTTCTGTTGAAAATATGTCGTCAAATGACCGTCCATTTATATAATTATTTTATACAGTGTGTCTTTACTCTCAACGATGTTCAGTGGCTAAGTCCTAAACCGTTAGTCATAGACCTATAGTTCCAATTACAAAAATGTTTTAAGTAAGGTAAAAAATTATTCTGAAAGTCGTTTGGATCAATAAAAATATTTCTAAAAAAGTTACGAAATTTAATTTTTTATACGGTCCTCCGCCCTATAAGAGATATTTAGTAAAAATTTCCTGTTTTCTTAAAAGAAAGACAAAAAAAGTCATTCATCTAACACTAAAATTCATGAAGTTATACGAAACTTTGAAATGCAAAACTTATGCCACTTTTCTGCATCCGAATACACATGAGTTTAGCCATGCTTCTAGGGGTCGTAAACAAAGTGCTTAAAGTATTTGAAGGATTTATTTCATGTGTAGCTGCGCTTTGAAAGAAATCGTATTACGACAGATTTTTGTAAGGATTTGAAGCTGTTTCTTTTCATGATTTTTTTAACAAAAACTATGCTATTTTTATAAGCTTTTATTTAACCTATTAACCGCCAAAACTATAAGTAGGAATTTTCAAATTTCTTGTTGAAAGTCGCTTGTCACCACAAATTCAGAAAGGTAATTTCCGCTTTATTAAAATATCAAAATTTCTGCCAATAAATAAGGCAATTTTTTTAATTGTAAAATAGTGGTGACAAAGTAATTAATGTAAGCATGAGCAATTATTTTGACCGTTGCGTGAACGCAACGCCAGCGGGTAACGGGTTAACTTGAAACGATCGTATGTATGTCTTTCCAGTTCAAAATTTGTACTCGAAATTCAACTCACTTTAAAATATGCGATCGATGTTAAATTTTACATATTGACGTAAATCAGATGACAATATAATATTATTATGATTTTCAGTGGTTACCATTATGTACTTATTTTACAGGGTAACACAAAAAATTTCGGATAGATTACTGCCAACAAGTTTTCTAAAAAGTTTTAGATTAGATAACACAAGACTGCGATGGTTGTGTTTTTTTATTTTTAAAATTATGTATTTTCAAAATTATGATTTTTATGTATTTTTTAGCGCTGAATCCGAAAATTATCTTCATTTTTACTTTCTTCTATCTTCAATAGAAGAAAGTATTGTAATCGAAATTTTTTTCGACTTCCGGTTTTCGACGGATTTGCATGTTTTAGGGGTCAGAGATTCCAAAAAACATGTTTATAGAAAATGTCTGTCTGTCTGTGTGTCCGTCTGTCTGTCGCCATTGTACCATCAAAAAGTGTATGAAGTTATGTATAGAATTAAACCAAAATTTTATTAGAAGTTTTAGGCTATGGCAAGCAGGTCCTCCCGGAATTTGGAAAAAATTCGCCGGTAGGGGGCGCTGATATAACAATTTTTGTGCGATTTTGAATATTGTACCATCCAAAAGTGTATGGAGTTATGCATAGAATTGAACCAAATTTTTATTTTAAGTTTTTGGATATGACAAGCAGGTCCTCCCTGAATTTGGAAAAAATTCGCCGGTAGGGGGCGCTGTAAATGCGATTTTTGTGCGATTTTGAATATTGTACCACCGAAAAGTGTATGAAGTTATGCATAGAATTGAACCAAATTTTTATTTTAAGTTTTTGGCTATGGCAAGCAGGTCCTCCCTGAATTTGGAAAAAATTCGCCTGTAGGGGGCGCTGTAATAGCGATTTTTGTGCGATTTTGAATATTTTACCGTCCAAAAGTGTATGAAGTTATGCATAGAATTAAACCAAATTTTTATTTTAAGTTTTTGGATATGGCAAGCAGGTCCTCCCTGAATTTGGAAAAAATTCGCCTGTAGGGGGCGCTGTAATAGCGATTTTTGTGCGATTTTGAATATTTTACCGTCCAAAAGTGTATGAAGTTATGCATAGAATTAAACCAAATTTTTATTTTAAGTTTTTGGATATGGCAAGCAGGTCCTCCCTGAATTTGCAAAAAATTCGCCGTTAGGGGGCGCTGTAATAGCGATTTTTGTGCGATTTTTACTTTCTTCTATCTTCAATAGAAGAAAGTATTGTAATCGAAATTTTTTTCGACTTCCGGTTTTCGACGGATTTACATGTTTTAGGGGTCAGAGATTCCAAAAAACATGTTTATAGAAAATGTCTGTCTGTCTGTGTGTCCGTCTGTCCGTCTGTCCGTCCGTCCGTCTGTCCGTCTGTCCGTCTGTCCGTCTGTCTGTCCCCATTGTACCATCAAAAAGTGTATGAAGTTATGCATAGAATTAAACCAAAATTTTATTTTAAGTTTTTGGCTATGGCAAGCAGGTCCTCCTGGAATTTGGAAAAAATTCGCCTGTAGGGGGCGCTGATATAGCAAGTTTTGTGCGATTTTGAATATTGTACCATCCAAAAGTGTATGGAGTTATGCATGGAATTGAACCAAATTTTTATTTTAAGTTTTTGGATATGGCAAGCAGGTCCTCCCAGAATTTGGAAAAAATTCGCCTTTAGGGGGCGCTGTAAATGCGATTTTTGTGCGATTTTGAATATTGTACCATCCAAAAGTGTATGAAGTTATGCATAGAATTGAACCAAATTTTTATTTTAAGTTTTTGGCTATGGCAAGCTGGTCCTCCCTGAATTTGGAAAAAATTCACCGGTAGGGGGCGCTGTAATAGCGATTTTTGTGCGATTTTGAATGTTGTACCGTCCAAAAGTGTATGAAGTTATGCATAGAATTGAACCAAATTTTTATTTTAAGCTTTTGGATATGGCAAGCAGGTCCTCCCCAAATTTGCAAAAAATTCGCCGTTAGGGGGCGCTGTAATAGCGATTTTTGTGAGATTTTGAATATTATACCGTCGAAAAGTGTATGAAGTTATGCATGGAATTGGACCAAATTTTTTTTTAAGTTCTTGGCTATGGAAAGGAGGTCCTTCCTTAATTTGTAAAAAAATCGCCGGTAGAGGGCGCTGTAATAGCGATTTTTGTGCCATTTTTGCGCTATTTTGAATATTGTACCGTCGAAAAGTGTATGAAGTTATGCATAGAATTGAACCAAATTTTATGTGTTTGTTTTTGGTTATGTCACGAAGGTCCTCCCTGAATTTGGAAAAATTCTGCCGGTAGGGGGCACTATAATTGCGATGTCTGTACCATTTTCATTATTGTACCATCGAAAAGTGTATGAAGTTATCCATATAATTGAACCAAATTTTTTGTGCATGTTTCTGGCTATGGCAAACAAGTCCTCCCTGAACTTGAAAAAATTCCGCCAGAAGGGGGCGCTATAATTCCGATCTCTGTGCCATTTTCATTATTGTACCATCGAACAACGTATAAAATTATGCATACAATTGAACCAAAATTTTTGTGCTTGTTTTTGGCTTTGGCCAACAGATCCTTGCGCGGTAAAGGGGCTCTGTGGTAGCGATTTTTGTATACTTTTGTGATTTTTCGTTGTTCTGTTGTGCATCGACGGCTCATGCAGCGGCGGGAACTCGCTACCTGCTAAGCCGGCTATTCGCAAACAGCTGATAACAACAAAATAAGGAAAAATTAATAATTTTAACAAATATCATGATATAGATTAATTCGTTTTTAGTCCGTTTAATTGACTTGAGCAGAAATTTAAGATGAAAATCAAAGTTGGTATTGTATTGAACTAATAATATCGAAGTATTAACATGTGTAACAAGGTTTTAAAATATTAAGATGTATAAGATAGAAGAAAGTTTTGGGATTGGCACATCCAACTAGTGAATATTGTACCATCGAAAAGTGTATGAAGTTACGCATAGAATTGAACCAAAAAAAATTGGCTATGGCAAGGAGGTCCTCCCTTGATTTGTAAAAAAATCGCTCGTTAAGTTTTTGGATATGGCAAGCAGGTCCTCCCTGAATTTGCAAAAAATTCGCCGTTAGGGGGCGCTGTAATAGCGATTTTTGTGCGAGTTTGAATATTGTACCATCGAAAAGTGTATGAAGTTACGCATAGAATTGAACCAAAAAAATTGGCTATGGCAAGGAGGTCCTCCCTTGATTTTTAAAAAATCGCTCGTAGAGGGCGCTGTAATAGCGATTTTTGTACAATTTTTGTGCCATCTTGAATATTGTACCGTCGAAAAGTGTATGAAGTTATGCATAGAATTGAACCAAATTTTATGTGTTTATTTTTGGTCATGTCACGAAGGTCCTCCCTGCATTTGGAAAAATTCTGCCGGTAGGGGGCACTATAATTGCGATGTCTGTACCATTTTCATTATTGTACCATCGAAAAGTGTATGAAGTTATATATATAATTGAACCAAATTTTTTGTGCGTGTTTCTGGCTATGGCAAACAAGTCCTCCCTGAACTTGAAAAAATTCCAAAAGAAGGGGGCGCTATAATTCCGATCTCTGTACCATTTTCATTATTGTACCATCGAACAGTGTATAAAATTATGCATACAATTGAACCAAAATGTTCGTGCTTGTTTTTGGCTTTGGCCAACAGGTTCTCCTTGAATTTGGAAATATTGCGCGGTAAAAGGGCTCCGTGCTAGCGATTTTTGTATACTTTTCTTGATTGTTCGTAGTTCTATTGTGCATCGGCGGCTCATGAAGCGGCGGGAACTCGCTTCCTGCTAAGCCGGCTATTCGCAAACAGCTGATAACAACAGAATAAGGAAAAATTAATGATTTTAACAAATATCATGATATAGATAACTCGTTTTTAGTCCGTTTAATTGACTTGAGCAGAAATTTAAGATGAAAATCAAAGTTGGTATAGTATTGAACTAATAATATTGAAGTATTAACATGTGTAACTAGGTTTTGAAATATTAAGATGTATAAGATAGAAGAAAGTTTTGGGATTGGCACATCCAACTAGTTAACCATCATGTCAGAATTTTTCGCAAATAGCAAATTTCAAAATAGTAAATTTCAAAATTGAAAAAATAGCTAATACTATAAAATAGAGTCGATGGTTGTATTTTTTAACTTTTACGACTGATTTGTATGTGCTTTTTAGCACTGAATGTAAAAATTACCTTCATATTTAACCATCATGTTAGACTTTTTTGTAAATGGTAAATTTCAAAGTTAAAAAATAGCGAAAATCTGATACTATAAAATGGATGTAAAACTTCTTTTATTCAATTTAATTTTATTTAATTCAAGAATTTACTCAATTTTTGGCTTATACTGGGATTCTTACAGCTAAACAGCTCGGGGATCCGATGATGTGGGAAGGGAAGAGGTCCAATTAAAACTTTGAACTTTTAAACTTTGAAATTTACGATTTGCGAAAAATCCTGACGTGATGGTTAAAAATGAAGGTCATTTTCGGATTCAATAGTAAAAAATACATAAAAATCAATTATCAAAAGTTAAAGAAATAACAATCACATCTATTTTATACTACCAGAATCAGATTTCCGAAAATTTTTCACTTTTTAGCTTTCAAATTTACGATTTGCAAAAAATCTGTACTTTGTGATAAAAAATGAAGGCCATTTTTGGATTCAGTGTGCAAAGAATCGAGGGTGTTGCTTTTCAACATTTTATTTAACGAAAATTCTATTATTTTTTTCCTGTTATATGTTTAGTACAAGCTGTATATTTTGCATTAATATTTCAGAATGATTATAGATTTCAAATTTATAATGCAATGTTAATTTTACTATCAACTATATTTTTTATATATCTGAAGATTATTTATATTTCTAGTAAATTTGTAAATGACCCCTATTTCGCAGCAAAAAATATGCTCCAAGTTGAAACAGCCATTACTTCGGTCAGTTTTAGTCGTAGAATAATAGGACTTTTATTTGTCTTACTTGTAAGTGTAATAGCAAAGTTTTACTAACTATAACTTGAAGGACCGGGAGATCGTATAAAAAATTAAATTTCATAATTTTTCAAGAAATGATTCTATTAACCCAAATCACTTTTTAAATACTTCTTTACCCCCATTTAAAACATTTTTGTAATCGGAACTATATGGCTATGACTAACGGTTTAGGAATTAGCTATTGGACATCGTTGAGAGTGGACATCCTGTATAGGAAATTTTATTATTGCTCTGATATTTGTCACCAGCATCTAGGAATTTTTAGTCTCATAGATTCCTCTTCAAAATCTGGCCCCACCAGTGGCCGAGAGGTTCTGCTCTCGAAGCTGGTAGACGGGAGGTGCTGGGTTCGATCCCAATCGCGCCCGTCGGCCTAATCGTTCGGAGTTTTCGTGGTTTTCTTCGAGCCGTGGATCTTCCATGCGTTAATACGGATTAGGTTCCCTTAGAAAGACCCCCACGGAGGGCACTCCCCCCGGGCCTATATCCCTCGTGTAGATAATTGGCCGTCAAAAATCAACCCAACTCAACCCTCTTCAAAATCTACCTCTAGGTAATCTTAATTTCATTTTTCATTTGGATGGCCCTACTGGTTTGGATATGTAACTAGTTAAAGTAGATTACATTTTTGTTCCAGTGTCCGTACTTTCAATAACTTTATGCCCTTTATCGTCTTTCTCCTTAGCTCCCTAACTTTACGCACACAGGATATTTCGCATAATTCATCAACATTATTATCACCGCCTTCAGGATCTGGTTCAGAAGTGAAACAACCTATTCTATAGCAATCATCTTGTAGTGCAATTCAGTGATATATATCAATTTTAATGCATTTGAAATAGCTTAATGTCATTAAAATGCGCTGCAAACGATTTTTTTCCCGTTGACCATAATGTAACGAAATACTTTTGAGTGCCCCTGTAAATAAACTATTAATGCTACACTCTTCATATTGAATACCAAACATCCCATGGTAAACATCATTAACATATATCAATTGCATGGGAATCCGAGTATATTTACGGGAGTTAGGTATATTACACACTGAGACCACAGAACGACACAAAGCGCAACATGAAGTGCAAAAACCGGTTGAAACAAAGAAGAAGTTGTTGCAAACTTGTTTTAAACCAGTTTTTCTAGCGAATTCAAGCGACATGTCTTATGTGTCGCCTTAGTGTGTGACTTGCCTTAGGGCGTGAACAGACGGTCTGACGGACAGACAAACCGCATTCATAAACACTAACTTTGTTGGAAAGAGTTAAAAAGTAAAGCACGTTTTCGCACACTGTCTTTCCTGAGTGACTGATGTATGTCTTGTCTTTTACCCTAACATCGCTATTTGTGAACTGCTGTTAACTACGTAGAATTTCAATAAACTTACAACTCTTTTTGAATCTCAAATTTCACGAGAACCTACAGGAATTTCTCTAATTTCACACCCTCATCCGCCGTCACCCTCTCTCCACTTATATCATACAGAACCTCAGTTCGGTGTGAGTGAATTGCAATGCTAATATGTTTGTTTGGATTGGGATCTTTGGAGCTTCATAACTCATAAAGTCATGGAACACTTGTGTTACACGAAAGGGTAGAAGTTCCTTCAGATGATTTGTAAACAGATTCATTAGCAGGGCTATGGCTAGTGATATTTATAAGATAATATTATATGCATTAATATTATAATATATATATATATATAGTAATATATATGATTTTATTCATATATAGTACATATTATCTCCGCCAAAAGATATAGTGATTCACTAAACTTCAAAGTTCTATTTCTTTAAATTTGAAATTTGCTAACATTTTAACTGAAAAACGGTTTATTGGTTTAATTAAATTAAACAAATTAAAAGTATGTCCATTATTATTACAGAGTGTAGTACTATATAAAGAACTATCCTTTTGACGATGTTTCGGCCGTTGAATGAAAGATATCTGTTGCAAACGTGTTATAGATAATACCAACCTTAATTTTTTGAGAATTTGATAATTTTTTATTCGGAGTTAAACTTTTTATTGTCAAAACTATTTAAAATAGATAAAACATTTTGTTAAATTCGAACTTTTCAGAAAACTTTATGTAATTTAAGAAAAAAAAAAAGAAAATAAATAAATAAATCTTCTAAGTGAAAAGAATAACAATAAGAAAGGAAAATACATAAAATTTAGTATCGTATTTGCAGTAAGTTTTACCTCAATAAAAACGGAAATTTGGTATTAGGCTTGAAACATTAAATTTAGTTTACCATGAAGGGAGCCTCGATTTGATCGAAATTAAACTCACATATGTATTATCCATCACCACAGTAACAGGCATTAATCGTGGCATTGATTTCGGGATTTACGAGTATCAATAACGATCAAGAAATCTGAATTATTATAAGAAATTATTACGATAAACGATTTTTTCTTTTATTGCTTTTATTTTACGTTGAATTAAAACAAAGTCACAGTTATTTAAATTCTAATTATTTAGCAAGAAATAGAAGTAAAATAACAATTGAAAAAACTGTACAAAATCACAACGTGCATTCTTTGGAAACCAATAATATATACCACCAATTCGTATATTGTAAAACTTTTTAAATGCAATATTAACCTTCCGCATACCAGACCGCTGCAACAGACCCGATAGATACATTCAAATTGATTTTTCACATTTTAAAAAATGAAAATTTTGTAAATATGTGACTTTTTCTGGAATATTCTACTCAAAAGAATAGAACATCCCAGAAAAAACCCATATTTACAGAAATTTCAGTTTTTAAAATAAATTAGAAATATCATTATAAATGTACCTGTCGGGGCCATTGAACCCCTCTGGTAGGCGGAGGGTTAACATAAATCTATTAAACCGAAACAAGCATAAAATATGCAGCTTTATATATGTCGCAGTGTTGGAGAAAGTCCGATAATCTATATGTAGCACGTGATTTTTCTTTCCCGTTTTTATACTCAAAACAGCCACTAAGAGAGCGAACCGGGCCCGACTTAGGCTATATATAGGCACGAATGATTCTTGCCCCGGGGCAAGAATCATTCTGGGGGTCCCCCTTCTATCTATCTATAGAATTTTTTTGCGAATAATGCGCAAGTAGCTAGTACTAAACTTCATACATATTGTAAGTACGCATAAATTTTGTACCCGGTACTGCTCACATCTGTATACAGAGTATCACAAAAAATGGTCACAACTTTAAGAATAAATGCTAGTAGGATAATAATAGAAGAAAGGATAGATTGGTTTACACAAGTATTTCTTTGTAAACTTTTACTTTGATTGTCTATGTATGCTATAAGATGTCTAAAAAGAAAACGCCCCAAATGGGTCATACGGAATGGTTTTAACTTTCCATGTTACGTGGAAAATGTTAATAAAGAATTTCTTTTGAAAACAATGGAATACTAAATTGTCATAATAAAATTTTGATCATTAGTTTTCTAATGATATAGTTTGTTTTTCGCATAGGTGGCGGGGGTACTGGAAGCAGAGAAGGGAAAGGAGACTGCACTCCCTTCCTAAATGTTTGAAAATATATGAATTTTCGCTACTTTTGGTTAATTTTAATCATTTGACACCTTTTAATGAAAATCTTGATTACTTTCATGGGGGGCCCCTAAAAAGGGGGGCCCGGGGCAGCTGCCACGCATGCCCCTGCATAAGTCGGGCCCTGCACAGACAGACATTTTGTAAAAACATGTTTTTTGGAATCTCTGACCCCTAAAACGTGTAAATCCGTCGAAAACCGGAATTCGAAAATTTTCATGAATCCAATACTTTCTTCTTGTAAAGATAGAAGAAAGTAAAAATGGCTGAGTTATAGCATTTTGAATTTCTAGCGTCGCTGACATTTTGAAACGTCCTGAATTTTGTCACGCGATACAAGGCGTATTTATGAACCGATTTCGATATAATTCGGTGTGTACATAGTACATACCAATGTCTCGACCGAGGTCGTTGGACAGCTTCATCCACCATTTTGTTTCAAAATGGCGGCCATTTAAAATTTTTTTAAAAAAATTAAAATTTGAAATGTGGTACCAAAAAATTGAAAATGGAAAAATATTTTTTTCTTATGTATTTGATCTTTATACAAAGATTTCGGAGCAGTTTTTGTTTCGTCTATATCTTAAACTAGTCGGATGTACCAATCCCAAAACTTTCTTCTATCTCATACATGTTAATACTTCAAAATCCGCTATCACACTGCCAAAATTAAATGGCAATCTATGCATCTCATGAGGATTCTAACGATATGAAATTCCGTGCGTTAGTTCTTGAGATATGACTATCGCTGAAATCGTCTAAATTCAGAAAAATGCTGCCTAGCAGCGCCACCTATTGGGTGATTTATACCAAATCCTAATCAGCAACAATTTATGTCAACGTCTGACTGAATCTGAAGTTTGGAGAAAATCCGTACATTAGTTTTTGAGATAGAGCAATAACGAAAATCGTGAAAATTCCTGCATAGCAGCGCCACCTATTGGGTGATTAACACCAAAACCTAATTAACAACAACTTGTGTCAACATACAACTAAATCTGAAGTTAGATGAAAATTCGTCCATTAGTTCTATTGATAGAGCTATTGAGGCAATCGTGAAAAAAGCAGCAGAGAAGCGCCACCTGTTGGGCGATTTACACCAACACATAATCAGTAGCAAGTCATATCAAGGACTAACTGAATCTGAAGTTTGATGAAAATCCGTGCGTTAGTTCTTAAGATAGAGCTATTGGGGAAATCGTGTAAATCCTGCAAAATTCATCATAACAGCCCCACCTGTTGGGCGATTTACACCAAAACGTAATCCTCATCAATTCATATCAAGGACTAACTAAATCTGAAGTTTGATCGAAATCCGTGTATTAGTTCTTGAGATAGAGCTATTGCGAAAATCGTGAAAAATGCAGCATAGCAGCGCCACCTGTGGAGCGATTTACACCAAAAGCTAATCAGCATCAATTTGTATTAGGGACTAACTGAATATCAATTTTTATTAAATTCCGTGCATTAGTTCTTGAGATAGAGCGCCCACAAAATTTGTGTCACATACACCCAGGCAGACAGACAGACAGACTCACAGAGTCACAGACAGACATTTTGTAAAAATATGTTTTTGGAATCTCTGACCCCTAAAACGCGTAAATCCGTCGAAAACCGGAATTCGAAAATTTTCATGAATCCAATACTTTCTTCTTGTAAAGATAGAAGAAAGTAAAAATGGCTGAGTTGCAGCATTAAATTTCTAGCGTGGCTGACATTTTGAAACGTCCTGAATTTTGTCACGCGATAACAGGCGTATTTATGAACCGATTTGGATGTAACTTGGCCTATACATAGTACATACCAATGTCTCGACCGAGTTCGTTTGCCAGCTTCATTCGCCATCTTGTTTCAAAAGGGTTGCCATTTAAAAAAAAAATTAAATTTAAAATTTAAAATGATCTATTAAAAAATTGGAAAATGAAAAAGATTTTTTTTATGTGTTTGGCCTTGATACAAAGATTCCGGAGCAGTTTTTGTTTCTGAAAATTTGTTCTTTTGTTTATATCTTAAAAATTGGTTGAATTACAGCACTTTGAATTTCTAGCATGGCTAACATTTTGAAACGATCTTGTATTTGTCACGCGATAACACACGTATTCGCCTATTTCGATGTAAGAAGGCATGTGGATAGTATACATCAACACCTCGACCAAGTTCGCTGGCCAGATTCATCAGCCATCTTGTTTCAAAATGGCGGCCATTAAATTAAGAAAAATATATATATTTAAAGTGAGGTGCAAAAAAATTAGAAATTGAAAAAGGTTTCTTTCTTAAGTATTTGACCTTGAAAAGGATTCAGGAGCATTTTTTGTTTGTCTTTACCTTAAAAAATGGCTCAGATATAGCAGTTTCAATTTCTATTGTGGGTGACATTTTGAAAAATCTGATTTTTTGCATGCGACAGCACTCGTATATATCAACCGATTCCGATGTGAGTGAGCATGTGCACAGCAATTACTAAGGTCTCGAACAAGTTCACTGGTTAGCCTCATCCACCATGTTGTCTTAAAATGGCAGGCACTTTAAGAAATCGCCGAATTTGGCAGCCAAATATAAGTTACTTTAAAGAAAAGCAGCTTGGATAAAGCTGACTAATTTCGCGAAATTCTCATTCATTATATTGATAAAAATTAGTATTGAATCTCCTATATTCGGTTTCCACTAAATTGAGCTTCGTGTGTTTGAATGATATAAGTTGGCTTTTTTTAAAATAAGGAATATGAAAGCTACCTCTTCCTTCCGGCACTGGCCGGAAGGACTTTTATTTGTTTATAAAGGAAGTATTAATTTCATTATGCAAAGATAGTCAGAAACAAATGCTGAAAAATGTTTGTTGCTTTATGTGTAAAAGGTTTATTGTTATTATGTATTGAAACGGGCACGTGATAAGATAAAATTAAAAAAATCATGCTTAAAAATTATTTTAGAAAATATAATACATCAGTCAATTAAGATACAGTTTTTAAACAAATTGCATTTGAAAGTAATTTTTTTTCCCTATGCGACGAAAATGGAAAATGCACGATGGTCAGAAGATTAAAAAATTGCAGTAGCGAAAATTTCAAGACCGAAATTTGATCGTGAAGTGTTGCCATTCGTAAAATGATGTCAGCGTTACGAACAGATACGTTTGTTCTTTATAATATAGGTACTTAACAGGGGCGGATCCAGAGAATCGTTTTGGGGGGGGGGGGGGCGATACCGAGCGACCTATAATCAACGTAGTCATAATTTCTGTTGCTCAAATCCTTCCTTGCAGTTAATTATTAAATGAATATAAAATAATTAATACGATTTGAAAATATTACAGACTCTCGATTATCCGACATCCGATTAACCGAAACACTCGGTTATCCATCACTCATATTATATAATCCCGCCCTCTCTCAAAATATCGTTTATTGTTACTTATTAGATCGTAAAATTAAAAATGTTATAACATAATTTATTTATTAAATGTCTTTTTTTTCTTTTTCTTTTTACTCTTGTACTATGGTAATTATTTATCTTATTTTTTGTTCTTTTCGTTATAGTGAATAACGTTAAAAACACAAGCCTGCGATGATTGTGTTCTTTAACTTTTGATAATTGACTTTGATGTATTTTTTAGCACTGAATCCGAAAATGACCTTCATTTTTAATCCCCACGTCACGATTTTCGCAAATCGTAAATTTCAAAGTTAAAAAGTAAAAAATAGCGAAAATCTCTCAAAACAATTTGCAAAATCTTAACAAAAGAAGGTAAATGTTTTAACCCTTCACTGCACGACGTGCCATATCTGGCACATACCTAAAAACCTTATAATTTTCATTATGTGCCATGAATTTGGCTAATATGATCACTGTAACTGATCAAGAACAAACAATCCAAAGCATGTAATAACACTTATTTTGTCCATGTCAAATGGCTGCATTAGACAAAAAATTTGAATTTGTTCTTCGGAAACAAAAAGTTTCAATCAAATTATTAATGTAAGATTCACTTTCATTATTTTTACTGAATACTTAAAAATATTAATATAGTAATTGTTGCAGAGTGTTAAGCAGATAAAATTAATTAATTTAAGCTCATTTAATTGCAAAGTATAGCAATACAATATTTCAAAAGCCTAAATCTGTACATATGTCGGACACCATAAAATATCAAATTTTAGCTGAAATTTAATTTTTTTTTACTATTTTTCCTATTATTAGACCGATATATAGATTTCAAATAAAAAATTTCGTAAAAATATAAAAATTCGTGCAGTGAAGGGTTAAATACATCTGCGACAAATTTCCCAGCCTTATCAACCGCCAAAATAAAAGTGGATACAGAGATGAACCCCATAGAGAAGATTAAAAAGAAAAGCACGAAGCAGAACATGAGTGGTTCAAAGAAACTTCCACGCATGGAATAAAATTATAAGGATTTTAAATACACAATATTTTACTCGTTTAACTGTAAAAATCCATAGTATAAGCAAAAAAAAAAAAAAAAAAAAAAATGAATAAATTATTATGAAAAAAAGTTACGTCTATTTTATATAAGCATATTTTCGCAATATTTCGACTTTTTAAAAATTTAAAAATTTTGCGATTTGTGAAAAATCCTGACGTGATGGTATTGTAAAAAATAAAGGTAATTTTTGGATTCAGCACTAAAAAATACATAAGAACCAATTATCGAAAGTTGAAAAATTTAACCATCACATCCATTTTTTAATATCAGATTTCTGAAAGAAGATAATCTCTGAAAAAGGATCCGCTTCAGAAATCTGAAGGGCCCTTAGCATCCTTGAAAGTCAAAATGCGTCATCTAAGTGGTGTGTATACCTCTTCATAGACGCTGATCCAAAGAAGGGGGGATCCCCCGATCGCCCCCCCCCCCCTCACACTTGAATCAAAAAATGTAAATCCACCGATTATCGCGAATTTCGACAAATGGTCGCCGAAAAAAATCAATTTCGTCAATCGTTCGCACGTCAAAAAATCGCGCAATAAACGCGAATTTCGTGAAGGGATCGTGCAAAAAACGCGAATTTCGTCAAAAAATCGTGAAACACTTGATTTTTAAAAACGTGAATTTCGTCAAAGAAGCTCGGAAAAACATGAATTTCGCGAAAAAATCAGGCATTTCGTCAAAGGACGGGAAAAAAACGCGAATTTCGTCAAAGGATCACAGAAAAAACGCGAATTTCGCCAAAGGATTGCAGAAAGAAACGCTAATTTCCCCAAAGGATTGCACAAAAAACACTAATTTCGCCAAACAATTGCGGAAAAAAATGTTAATTTCGCGAAAGAATCGCGCAAGAAACGCTAATTTTGAGAAAGAATCGCACAAAAAATGCTAATTTCGTCAACAGATCTCCGAAAAAATGCGAATTTCGTCAAAGAATCGCGAAAAAATACTCGAATTTCGTCAAAGGGCCGCGGAAAAAACGCACAATTAGCACCTGGAGGAGATTCCCTTAGGCGCGCATCCACTGGGAGGGATCGATCGGGGCGGTCGCCCCCCCCCCCCCACCCACCAAGATATAAATTCAACGCTTTTAACGGCAGTTTTTGCGGAACGGACAGAGAAGCAAACGAAAACCAAACACTATTTGGGTGTCAATGGTAAACCTCACTGACGTTTCGGCAATTAGTAAACAAAAAAGATTATCGCCTATGAAAAGGCATATGGCGCCATAATTTTTGACACTAATAGGTTCAGGTGGGGGACGATGCCACTTCATGTACCTTTTGTTGAATCTCTACAACAGAAATTCACAACATTATGCGGATCCCTTTAAAGTGTTGAAACTTTTTCGTTCTTTCAAAGAAGTTGCAATTCTAATTTCTGTATAACGATATTTTTGAAGAGTGCTTTATTGTTTTAGAAAAGAATGTGATTCATAGCAATTTCCAAAGAAAGAAATAAACAAGAAAAAGAAAGATCCTTTGAAAAATTCAAGCATCTTAATGTTCTCTGTAGAAAACCAGTAATGTGTAAAAAATGTACTGTTATTGCCACCCACACTGGTATTCAAGGGGTATTTGATGAATGAAAAAAAAAGGATTATGTCCTAATCCTAGTCAGTTAAAAGCTAAAATGCGTATGGTGTGTTGATTTCCTAAAAACCAACTTGGTAAATTTGTTCTTCCCTTCTTTGCCTCGATCGAACCCTCCCCCCACCGTGGATGCGCGCCTAGGGGAATCTCCTCCCGGTTCTAATTGTTTGTTTTTTCCGCGCCCTTTTACGAAATTCACGTTTTATCAGCGATTCTTTGCCGAAATTTGCGTATTTTTGCGATTCTTTGAAGAAATTCGCATTTTTTCAAAGATCTGCTGACGAAATTAGCATTTTGCGCGATTCTTTTGCGAAATTAGTGCTTTTGCGCAATTCTTTCGCGAAATTAGCGTTTTTTCCGCAACTCTTTAACGAAATTCACTTTTTTTTCGCGATCCCTTGACGAAATTGGCGTTTTTTGCGGGATCCTTTGACGAAATTCGCGTTTCTTTTGCGATCCTTTGACCTGCGAACGATTGACGAAATTGATTTTTTTCGGCGACCTTTTGTCGAAATTCGCGACAATCGGAGGATTTATATTTTTTTTTGGGGGGGGGGCGATCGCCCCGATCGCCCCCCCCCCCGTGGATCCGCGCCTGTTACTTAATCAGTAAAATATAATAAAGATCAGTTATTAGGATGTGGTTATCAATTGAGGCTCTTATGCTCGGTATTCCGTAGTGATAAACAGCAATTTTCACCTTCTCAAAATTTGCATACGCACTTCTCAGATCCATATTCCTCATTTCTAAAAAAATTGTATTTTGTTTGATCATTTAAAAATCATTTTAACTCAAAATTTGAAGTCACGATTGTCAGCAAGATCTTTTACGTGAACAGACGCACTCTTTACTTGACATTCTAATCTCAATTCCGGATAGTAAAAAATTCCATAATTTATGTTTCTTAGACGCATTTGTGTTAAAATGTTTAGTTTTATCAAAGAAAATGATCGTTTTCTTTTAAATATGACTTCATTTTCACTTAAATAAGCATTTCGCCTAACTCTGAAATTTAGTATCAATACACATGCAGATGGAAAAACAGTATAGAAAATGTATGAGGAAAAATGCGTGTTTTCAAAATCAGTATGTCATTTTTCGTTATTATGCCCCTAATATAATATTCTGGTCCTAATGGGATTTTGCGACACTTAACCCCGTACAACAATTTTTATCAACAATTTTGAATTTTGATCAGAAAATAGCATGAATAATGATAAAAATACCTCATTATTTCTCTCTTGTCCGCAATAATGAAAGCTATCTAATTTTCATTATTTTGAAGAAATTTCATAAAATGCTTTTAAAATAAAATATAAAAGTGGGGATATTAAAAAAACAAACAAACAGATAGTCCGATCACATCTACTAATGAAGAGCTTTCAGTTTAAAAAAAAATATTAGTACAATTGATTCAGTGAAAGATCAGGGCAGATGACTAAAAGACACACTTCTGTTTTAAATGTATAAATTATATAAAATTAGGAAAAATTAAATTAAGCAAATTATGTTATTTTGATAAAATTATAGTAGAATGTCCTAAAGAATAGCATTAAAATTTTATTATTTGAGAAAATTTTGGACAAAAACTTCAGGAACATGATATTATTTTAAACCACGAATTATTTGTTTGCTTGTTTAACTCGGCGAGGCAAATCCATCCAAGCGAGAATCGTCAATTTCTGTAATATAAATCGCTATTATTTGCATGTCACCTCTCTTTTATAAAGACACTCTAAATTTTTGTAAAACATTGCGTTTTATCAGTGTGTTATTTCGATTATAACACTTTCAAAAATGAAGCATTTTCACCTGTGAAGAATTTCAAAGCAGCTTGGCTGTGAAAATGACGCACCTCTACAAACATAATTCACGTTTAAGAGTTAAAATACACGCTTTTTTATAAAATGATGTCATTTGCATTCGCTAAAGAATCCACTTTTACAATCCAGTCCTAAACTTCGTTTATAGAAAAGTGTGCATATGACGGCTTTGTCACGGAATAACAGACAATATTCTTGACATAGCCCATATTTTAATTTCAACTTTTTTTTTTTCATGTTTTATGAGAAAATGGCAACAAAAAGATACAGTATCTCCTATTTTCGACTATTTTCCATTTATTTTCAATGACTTTCAATAGAAATAAAGTACTTTTGTCGCCACGATAAGAAGCATGGTATTAAAAACTACAAAAAAATTAATAGTATCTCAAAAATAAATTGAGATACAGCTTTCAAACAAATTGCATTTAAAAGAGCATTTTTTTTCCTTATACGACGGTGTAAAAATTTAAAATGTGCGATGTTTAGAAGTTTAAAAATTTGCAGTAGAGAAAATTGCAAAACCAAAATTTTATTTCAAATTTCAAAGTGTTGCCATTCGCAAAATGACGTATGCGTTACGCACAGACATGTTTGTCCTTTATAATATATATAGATAGATAGTAATTTTCATTTATATAATAAAATAAAAATGTGGAAAAATTTTGAACATTGAAAGCGCAGTGGCTATTTTAAATTAAAAAATAATAATAATAATAATAGCTTTATTTCTTTGCATTTTCGGTGATTTTTTTTTCTTTTTTCAAATATTTATTGATTTCGTAGTACCGCGTCGTTGATAAATGATGTATTATTAAGGTATCCAAATTAGTAATATTGTATATTAGTATGTGATTTTTTAAGAAAAATTCAGTTTTGTACCACTTTATTTAATTTATAAAAAAAAAAATAACTGTCTATCACTTTAAAAAAGAGATGAACAAATGTGTTCGTTAAGTAATAATAATAATAATAATAATTTTCTTTATACGTATAATAAAATGAAAATGTGGGGGTGGGGAATTAAATACTGGGGCGCAGTGACTATTTTAAATTTAAAGAAAACTAATTAAATAGCTTTATTTACATTTTTTTTTTTTTTTTTTACATTTTCAGAGATTTATTTTAATTTATTTTTTTTTATTTATTTTTTTTTTTTAACCATTTGGAAAAATGGTTATTTTTCTCGTCAAGGTGGGAAATCAAAAGCATATCTGAAGGTTTTTATTGGTTTAATCCGCATTTTATTCGTTTTCTGATTGGTCTATACAGTAATCTGTATTTCCCTTTGCTTTCAACAGAGATGTATACCTTCTTTTGCCACTATGACAAAAAAGTAATAAAAACTACAAAAATTAATAACTCAGAAACAAATTGAGATACAGCTTTCAAACAAATTGCATCTAAAAGTACATTTTTTTCTCTATACGACGGTGTAAAAAGTAATATTGTGGGATGTTTAGAAGTTTAAGAATGAAATTTCATTTAAAATTGGTCGTCAGATTTTTTGGAAATCTGACGATGGAAAAGCCTTTTCCCGAACAGGCAATGAAATGCTTGGATAATACATAAGTTTCAGGTGGATAATACGTACGAGTCGCAGGAGATTTTTGTCGCTTAGAATTTTTACGTGTAATAACACTATTAATGTTTAATTCATGGCGTACGTATTGTATGATCAACTCCGTGCGATTTTTTATGTCTTAAATTTTAGTCTTCGAAAAAATCATTTTCCAAATGGTCGTTGTAATTTGATAAATTGCTTTTCTTAAATTACTTTTTTTTTTTTTTCGTGATATCGACCACTTTTTTGAAGAATTTCTTATTGAAATAAATACCATAAATCATGACAAATGATAAAATCCGTCGTCTCCTTAAAAGAAAATGTCATTTTCACTTTCCAACAAACTTTAAAAGTGTTTATAAATTCGGTTTGTCTGTCTGTCTGTCTAGTCTTCTGGTAGTGCTTTAATTCTCATAAATATAGTTGAATTTGCTATGTAACTTTTATATGTTACTAGCAAAACCCACGTCTTTGCTCGCATTATAGTTGAAGTATGCCAACTGATATTTGTATGCCTAAGTTTTATTAGAAGAAACTATACTTTTTGGAACAATTAAAAAATTACTAATTAAGCGACAGTTTGACTAAACTTCATTATTACACTGCATTAGGCAGAAATGAGAGTAAAATTAAGAAGAAAAACTAAAACTAATTCTAAATAAATGATAATTTGGAAAGTATTTTAAAGCTTTTATGCTTGTTTCATCATCTCATTTCATTATTCATTTGAAGTTTTGAATTTTTTAGAAACCGTTCTTAGTATGCATTTAAATCTCAAATTAACTATCATGCCAAATTTCAAGCTTCTTGTCTAACGGTCTACCATATCTCTGGTGGTAATAGCACTAACATAAAATGCCTATGTTGAAACAGAGACTGTCACCATTAATTTTGAAAGCGGTTTGGTATTTCCTAATATTCCATAGAAAACGTAATTTAGAAAGTTTCTAAAGGCTTTCTTAGAACATTTGTTGTTCCTGCCAGCTTAAGGTGATAGTGGCGCCGGCATAAAATATAGCCCGTGTAGGATCAGAGACTGTCACCATTGATTCGCAACCATTACTTTTGTAATCGGTTTATTATTTTATGAGATTATTAGAAATTGTAATTTAGGACGTTTATAGAATGCTTTTTCGCTCCTTCCCTTCGATTCACACCTTTTAAATTTCAAATTTACTTTCGACAGTTCTTAGAGGGCATTTATATTTTATAACTAACTACTGACTACCGTACCATAGTTAAAGTTTCTACTACAGTTCAGTACTACAGTATCGCAATTTAGAAAGTTTTTTACTTCTGCAACCCTCTGGTGGTAGTGGCACCCACATAAAATATAGCTTATGTTTGAACAGGTTCTATCACCACGAATTTGCAACCATTATTTTTTTAATCGTTTTGGTATTTCATAAGATTGCATAAAAATCGTAATTTAGAACATTTAGAACGCTTTTCGCTCACTTCATCCTTTAAATTTGGAATTTTCTTTCGACAGTTCTTAGAAACATTTGCATCTTTTAAGTGCCAAATTTCAAAATGTTAGACCCCTCAGTATCACAAAAAACGCAATTTAGTCCCTTTACAGTTTTCTTCTTCTTTTTTTGTTCCTGCAATCTCCAGGTGGTATTGACAACAACATAAAGTATAGCCTATGTTGGAGCAAGGACTGTCGCCATCACTTTGACACGATTATTTTTTAAATAGGTTGGATACTTCCTGAGACGCAACGATTACTTTTGAAATTCGTTAGATAAATTGTAATTGGTTAGATCAATTCACATGGTTAGATAATTCTAAGATTCAGTAGAAATCGTAATTTAGAACGTTTTTGTAACGTTATTTGCCCATTTTTACCACTTTTAAATTTCGAATTTTTTAGAAAATGCCCTTAGAGATTATTTATAGCTTATAAGAACCTACCATGCCTAATTTCAAGTTTCTAGCCCGTGCAGTAATACAAAAATCGCGATAACTCCCTTTAGGTTAGTGGCAAAGGCATAAAATAAAATAACTTTAGAGGGTTTTTTTTTTCTTTTTTTGTTCCTGCAACCCCCAGGTGGTAGTGACAACAACATAAAATGTAGCCTATGTCGGAGCAAGGGCTCTCTCACCATCACTTTGACACGATTATTTTTTAAATAGGTTGGGTACTTCCTGAGATTACGTAGAAATTGTCATTTAGAACTTTTTTTAGGACTCCTTTTGCGCATTTTCATCCCTTTTAAATTTCGAATGTTTTAAGAAATGTTCTTTGAGATCATTTATATCTTATAAGTAACTACCATTCCAAATTTCATGTTTCTAGGTTCTTCAGTAACACAAAAATCGTATTTTTTTAGAACGTTTTTTGCTCTTGCACCCCTTTGTGGGTAGTAGCATGGACATAAGATATAGCCTATGTTAGAACAGGGACTAATGCCATCATTTTGATACCATTACTTTTGAAATCGGTTCTGTAGTTCCAGAGATTATCTCGAACAAACAAACAAACAAACAAACTTTACTTCTTTACTAGCTGTTTAACCCGTTCTACGCACGGAAGAGAATAAGAATTCCCTGTTAAAGTGTTGAGTTGCTTAATAACTAAACTATCCGATTTATAAAAATATTCTTCTACTGTCGTTCGTTTAATAAAATTTAATTTATCATGTTGCTATGGCAGCAGACGATAAAACGATATCTTTGGAATAAGGGAATAAACAGAATAAAAAGTTTTGTTTATGTTTGTGATAAAATGTTTTTCTTTATTTTTTTTTAAAGGTAATAATTGGGCGCAATTAAATAATCTCTAATTATTTTCATGCGAGGTAAAAGAATTATCGTAATACTCGCTACAGCTTCTTAGTATAGCAGCGTGGCGTACGTAATATGTGTATCTCACATTACAGTAAACATTTACAACTGGTTAGAGCTCGGGCGATTACGGGTTGAACATAAAAAGGCAAAAATTCTTCATAAACTAAAAATAAAAAATCTATTTAAAATTTTCGAATTTTTTGCTCCAAAGGCCTCCTACCAACAACCCGTGTGCCAAATTTCGTAGCCCGGCACCCTGTAGTTTCGAGTTTTTGAGGTTAAATAGACACGCGCACAGATTTTAATAGGGTAGATAATATTATTATAGATAGATTGGGGTTTAAACCGCTTCAACTTTTGCCCCGAGATAAGTTGAAGTAAAAGTACTGTTTCCCTAAACCTGCTGCCGGTGAAGAGGTTTAATATAGAATATTTGATACTGAAAATTAAGTGCGTAGCATGTATGTTTGTATAGTTCCCCGTCAACAGGAATACACAAAAGGATTCCCTCAAATTATGGTCTATGGGTAAATATCGTTTACGGTGCATTTTAATCATGTTGTGATATTTCAAATACAATGAGATTGATATGCATCACTGAAGTGGGCTTATATCTGTTTAAGCACTTTTTTTTTTACTTACCCTTTATTGTTTGCCCACCCAGATTTGTCTTCAAATAGTAGTTTTTAATTTATTTTTAAATAGTACTTTAAATCACTTAGTCATCAATTTTAAACCTTCATAAAATCGATTTTTTGTTTTCTATAATTTTAAACAAAATTATAATATTCTGAATCAAACAAAACCAACCACAGGAAAATATTTCAATTATAACAGAGTCAATTTGAAATTTCTATGCGTACTTTAAAACAGATTTTCAAAATTTGATTTCACGTTTCTGAAAACTGCGTTTTTGTTCTAGCGCGCACTGCCCCCTAAAAAAAATCTATAATCACTATCTACTGTTTTATCAATTAAACAGCGCAAACTTTATTTGTTGAAAATAGAATGTGCTTTTTGTGGTGTATCACGTTAAAACCTATATTCTAATCGCAAGAAATAAAAAATTGTGTCGTTTTATTGAAAAACCAGAGGGTGAAAGTAGAATGCATCTATGCAAAGGAAATTATCTGTCTGCAAAAGAAATTTTCTTTTTGTTTCATTTGCACGCTGATACCAAAAACGCAGTTTTGAGAAAAGCTAAATCAAAGTATCACTTAAAGTCTGTGCTAAAGTAAACATATCAATATCTTATTGTCCCAATTCTAAATTGAATCTTTTCATGCGATTGGTTTTATTCGATTCAAAATTGCAAAATTAAAAAAAAAAAAAAAAAAAAAAAAAAAAAAAAAAAAAAAGCAATTTAACAAATTACAACGACCATCTGGAAAATGATTTTTTCAAAGACTAAAATTTAAGACATAAAAAATCGCACGGAGTTGATCATACATTACGTACGCCATGAATTAAACATTAATAGTGTTATTACACGTAGAAATTCCAAGCGACAAAAATCGCCTGCGACTCGTACGTATTATCCACCTGAAACTTACGGATTATCCAAGCATTTCATTGGCTGTTCGGGAAAAGGCTTTTCCATCGTCAGATTTCTTTTTGACACATTTCTGACACATTTTAAATGAAATTTCATTCTTAAACTTCTAAACATCCGACAATATTACTTTTTACACCGTCGGATAGAGAAAAAAAAATGTACTTTTAGATGCAATTTGTTTGAAAGCTGTATCTCAATTTGTTTCTGAGTTATTAATTTTTGTATTTTTTATTATTTTTTTGTCATAGTGGCAACAGAAGGTATCCATCTCTGTTGAAACTAAAAGGAAATACATATTATTGTATAGACCAATCAAAAAACGAATAAAACGCTGATTAAACCAATAAAAACCTTCAGATATGCTTTTGATTTCCTACCCTGACAGAGAACAATAACCATTTTTCTAAATGGTTAAAATATATATATATATATATTTTTTTTTTTTTTTTTTTTTTTTTTTTTTTTTTTGAAAATTTATAACTAGCATTGCCGTTATTTGTAACACGTACTTAGATGATCCCTTATTAAAATTTTTGACGCATATTTGTAAAAATAAATAAATAAAATTCTATGAGCGATCCGATGGCCATTTTTAGCACTTTCCAACAAGTTGAAAGTGTTTATACATTCGGTTTCTCTGGTCTGTCCATCTGTCCAACGCTCTAACTCCTGTAAATATACTCGGATTTTCATGCAATTGATAAACCTTATTTAGGGTCACCAAGCCATGTTTGGTATTGTATATGAAGTATGTGGGATTAATAGTTCATTTACAGGGGCACTCAAAAGAATTCCATTACATTATAGTATATGGAGAAAAATCGTTTGCAGTGTATTTTAATGACATTGCGCTATTTCAAATGTATTGAAATTGATATAAAATACTAAATTTCATTACAAGATGATTACTATATAATAGGGCAATACAATATATACAGGGCTGATCAAAGAATTCGGATAATTTCCCGATTGTAGACGGGGACAGCTGAAATTGGGTTTTCAAATGTATTATGCGTTTCCATGTGATTGAATTAGACATAATATTTTAACTTATTAAACGGTGCAGTTTTGTATCATGATTTTGAATGTGTTGGAAAGTGTTTCATAATCTATGCTTAACGCATGATTTTTTTTTCTTTCTTGTTAAAACTTGAAGTAGTGCTGTGTATCATAACAACACATTCACATTTCGTGAGGATTTATTAATTTTAATTAAATTTACAGCTTAAAAAATTAAACAAGAAAGAAAAATCATGCGTCAAGCATAGATTATGAAACACTTTCGAATACTTACAGAATACTTTAACAAAACTTCGCTGTTTAATAAGGTTAATAACATACCTAAATAACTGTTTTTAAAACCGCATAACATATTTGAAAAACAGGATTGAGCAGTTACTTACAGTCCATAGCCTTAAAAGAACTTCAATTTCTTTTCTGCAGCTTGTATTTGATCTATAAATTTATATAATCCGTATGCTAATGACCAAAATTTGCCCTCGTCTCCAATGACCGGGATACCCGGGTACCTGCTGTGATTTTAACATACCCGTGCCCTAAACTCTACTTAAAATACCCCTATTTCATAGAATGTAACAGCTCCGCCTTTGGAGAAGAGGAGGTGGGAAAGCAGACCTAAATACATTTTAGTTTCTTTTGATATTAACACCATGAAATCGGGATGAAAAGAGCAAAAAAGTACCCGGGTACACGGTTATTGACATAGGCATAAATTGTACACAGTATGTTAAAATTTTGTTTAGTAACAAAACGCATAATAGGGTGAAAACTCACGATCAGCAATTTTTATCAATAGGCGAAAAAATACTAGAATTATTTTATACAACCCTGTATATTACCTACAGATTTTTATACGCGCCACATGTTAATCTAAAATTTAATTCAGGCAAAAAATAAGTTTAAAATCCTGAAATCCCGCTTTTAGAAATCATCATCCACCAGCGGTGGTTTATTCAGTACTTTATGTGTCTCTGTATATGATTTTATTTATATTCCACAAATATCTCTTAGTATACTAAATATAGCTCAGGTTGAAATGCATATTTAACGACCACCTTTAAGCAATTCATGCTCATGTTCAGTAAAACTTGCGAATTCTTTTGAGTAGCCATGTATATGCTCTATAGCATTTATACATACGCTGTAGTATGTTTAATTTAGTTAAACTTAAAAACGTATATCATAACTGAAAACGCACTTCCAGCAATTATCGCTAACAGAGAGCACTTCTCTTACAGTACTGTATCCGAAATCTTTTGTGGTCCCTGTAAATGAAATTATATGTACATCTTATTCTACAGCAAGTATCTTGTAGTAAACCTCAGAAATGTATATGAATTTTATTATATTTGAAATAGTGTAACAACTTTAAAATATCCTGTAAACAATTTTTCTTCGTAGACCATCATGTAATGGAATTCTGTGTGGCCCTGTAAATGAGTAATAAATGCTTTGCCCCCATATTCAACAGGATACACGTTTTAGTGCACTTCATAAATTCATATCAATTTCATTATCTTTGGAATGGTGCAACGCGTTTAAAATGCCCTTTAAACCATTTTTTCTCACTGATCGTAATGTAATGGAATACTTTCGGCTTTCCCTGTAAATAAACTATAAATCCTACACGCTTCATTTTCAATAGGGATCATGGTATAGTAAATTCCAATAACATATTAAAATTGCAGAGCAATCTTAGCATATTTACGAGAGTTTAAGTAAGGGCGGACGGACAGACAAACCGAAATCATGAACACTTTTCAACTGCGAGGGTGTATCAGTAAGTTTTTGCCCTCACATAAAAATAACTGAATTAAATTTATGAAATTGCTACATTCTCTTCTACATTTGTCTTCTTCAACATAGTCACCGTGCCCAGTAACACATTTCTACAAACGGTATTTCAAAGAGAGGTGGAGGATGTATTCCAGCAGGCACGATAGTGAGCCCAAAGGGGGACATTTTTCTAACTTTTGTCGACCCCCACATGTGACATATTGTTGCAAAGGCCTGTGACCATTTATTCATGCTATGCGCCTCCCGAGCCCCTCCTCCAAAATTTGCCCTCCGGGGGGCACTTTTTTAAATTTTCCGGACATCATTCATGACCCCCGGGGGACAAATTTGGGGGAAGGGGCTCCTTAGATGCACAGCATGAATAAGTGGTCGCAGGCCTTTTCAACAATATGTCACATGTGTGGGTCGGCAAAAGTTAGAGAAATGCCCCCCTTTGGGCCTATTATCGCGCCTCCTGGAATACAACCTCCCCCCTCTCATTGAAATACCGTTTGCAGAAATGTGTTACTGTGCAAGGTGGCTATATAGAAAAGGACTAATACAATGTAGCAATTTCATAAATTTCACTCAATGTGAGGGCAAAAATTTATTGATACACGCTCGTATGTTGGAAAGTTCTAAAAAAGACAAGAAAATAGACGGATAGACAAACATTCCATTTTTGGATCCTGATGAAATTTATACTCGATCTTCATTAAAATGAGCTTTTTCCAATAATAATAATAATAACTAGAAAACAGGAATTGTGCTTTTTCAGAATTTAGTGTCGTCCCCAATGAAAAATATGTATATATTTAAATAGTACAAAACATATTCCAGTTTTAAAGTTTAAAATACAAGCTTTTATTTTATATAAAATGACGTCATTTTCATCCGCTGAAGAAGTCCCCATTTACGATCCAATCTTAAACAATATCTATAGAAAAGTATGCACAGGACGTCACTATAGCGGAATAATGCACAAACCCAGCAAAAAGCGATGTCGTCATTCACGAAACTCGACAAAAAAAATCGGGTATCTAATGATTCATAAACCTTCATTTGTTTGTAATATTAATATGGATACTGAAAATTAAATATAGTTTATAATAGCTCCATGATTTATCGGAAATCATTCATTTATATTTTTTCAAAATTCGGAAAATGTTATGACATACAGATTAATAAAATTGCATTCTTTCAGCTTTTTGATAGGAATTAAGTAAATGCGGAGAAAAACAGTCACAAATATATACTTTAAAATACATTTGTATGCTTTTTTTTCAGTTTTTATTAGAAAAGGGTAACAAAAAGATATAGTAATCTACAATTATTTTCCTTTTACTTTCTACATAAATTCGTTCTTCAGTTGCCAAAATTACAGAAATGGCTTTAAAAACTACAAAAAAAAATAATAACTCAAAAGTAAATTGAGATGCAGTTTTCAAATAAATTGCATTTAAAAGTACTTTTTTACCATACGATTATGTAAAAATTTAAAATGTGCGATATTTTGAAGTTTAAAAACTTGCAGTAGACATTATTAGTATTTAACTGTACAATGATACATCTGCTTCGTTTTATAGCTGGCTTATATAACGAAATGTTATTTTTTAGGGACGACACTTTTTTCGTTGCCCGAAAGAAATAGCATATCGGGAGCGAATAATAATAATAATAATAATAATAATAATAATAATAAAAGAAATATGAAAACTCAACCATCCGCTCAAAAATTATGCATGCACAATGGACATGCCTTAACAATTTTTATACAAAATAACTGTATAATATCCTTCGTTTGAAGTCGGTTAATAAATAACAATTTCGCGTGGGCTAAATATAAGTTCTAATTTAGTCTACTGTCTGTCGCTTGGTTTATGTTTTAAAAGAATTCCGTACATTTTATTTAGTGTGCACTGTATACACGCACGCGCATCATCCTCAAATCCTTACGAATAATTGATGTGCGTTTCAAGGTGCAATTCGTCATATTCTTGAAGGAGAGGAAGTGAAATGCAGACATAGTTAGATTTCAATGTATACTAAAACTTGCCAAAACGAATTTAATGAGGTTTTTGTTTTATCAAATATTTTTTTCTTTTTCGTCGAGACTAAGAAATTTTTCCTCTTAAGTCTTTATACCGAACGGGTTCAATTTTCATTGGTTTTTCTAATATAAGAAGAATGACAAAGAAATAATGAAACAAATTTCCCTCACAGATGAATGTCTATTTTATTTTTTGCAAATTAAAAACAATATCTCACCACTTATGCTTCATTTTTTTATGTATATGGTGCACTGTTTAAGTTCGTGAAATTTAAGATGAAACTTTCCTTCCTGTGCCCAAATTATTTTTCGGGTATCGGCTTTTTTTTCTTCAAAGATAGTCTCTTAAAACTCATTGAGCCAGCACTTTTAAACCATTTCTTCGCTTTACATTCAGTATTTCTTCCCAGATCTGAAGATTTTACAGGAAGCGTGTTGGTTTTGGGATCTATCAAGCATGATTTTTCGCTAAGAGCAGACACCTCATCATCTTCGAAAGTGCCTGATGGATCGTCAATCAGATCAATCTCAGGAGGGCACGAAGGTAACCAGTCGTCGATAAATCCTATGTTACTGAAAGGAAACAAGTTATCTTAGATGTTAATTATTTAGAAAATTCTTATTTAACTCTCTACTGTAGGGTCGCCAGTTTGTATGTTTTTTCGTAATTTGTAGATGTCTATACGTTGTTTGTTTAAATCTTTCCGTATCACGATTTCATTCCGTTTTCTAGTATCAATATTTATCGTAAAGCTGTTCTTAAATCCAAAGGGGCAACTTTATGACAGAAGTTTTAATTCATTTTTATTCGAAAACGTATGAAATTAGCAGGGGCTAATATTCAGAAACTATGTGATCGAAAGACGTTTTCCACTTTTGGTAAACATAAAAGGTCTTTCAGGAAATACTGTCAAAGTTGGCATTTTGAAGCAAATTTCCGAACGAAAAGAGAAAAACCAGTCAAACAAGGGAGAAAGACCGGTTGTCACGTGACCCTAAATCGCTTTTAACTCGATAAATAATTTATTTATCAAAAAATGGAAAACATCTTTCGATTCCAAATCGCTTCCATAATCAGCCCTGTCAATTTGTGCCTTTACGTTTAAAAATGAGTCCGTAAATGTGTCAGAAAGTTTCACGCTTGTTAAGCAGTAGTCTTGAGAACCGCCTTAAATAATTCATTATGTGTACTTATCTTAAACTAGTCGGATATGCCAATCCCAAAGCTTTCTTCTCTATGCCCATCAAGCGGGTTCTAAAGTTATAGGTTCGTTGAATTGCGTGCATTTGAAAAGAGATATAAGCATCGTATTTTTCAAACAAATCTTTGAATTTCGACACCCACCCTCTTAGAGGTCTTCAACCGAAATTTCCAACCCAAAAAGCATAAAAGCGGCTCCTGTTGGGTTGGGCAGTACACAACCAAGTCTAATAAGTATATTTTTATGTGAAAGTGTAACAGAATATAAAGTACGTTTAAATTCCGTGCATTAATTTTTTAGATCGCGAAAATCAAGAAAAATGCAGCGTAGCAGCGCCACCTGCTGGGCGATTTACACCAAAGCCAATCAGCAGTTTGATACCTTTGTTGAAAATCCGTGCATTAATTCTTGAGATATACAGCTATTGCGGAAATCATAAAAAAGCAGCATAGCAGCGACACCTGTTTTTTTCTCTCGATTTACACAAAAACTAATCAGTAACAATTTATATCTAAGTCTAAATGAACCTAAATTTTTATTAAATTCCGTGCGTTAGTTCTTGAGATAGAGCACCCGCACTATATATGTCATTGTCACATACAGACAGACAGACTCACAGCAGAAATTTTCTAAAAACAGTCAAACCGTGTTCAAGACCTTCAAAAACATTTAAATCCATCTAAAACTAGAAATTGAAATTTTTCAGAATCCAATACTTTCTTCTTGTAAAGATAGAAGAAAGTAAAAATTCAAAAAACTCCCATTGGAGACTGTTTGTACTGTTTATACTCAGATGATGACATGAACCAAGACTGGCTTTCGACAAGCTTTCCCTTGCTCTCTCTCTTGCTTTTATCTAAGCTTGATAGTATTGCAAGCAAAAAGTAACTCCATTCTAAAATTTTCAAATTAGCGTATCTTTATCTTAAATTTTGATGGGTTTTGTTTACTGTTATTATCGTGAAATATAAACTTTTCTTTTTGTAGAAATTCATGACCATTAATGATTTTTAAGGTTTTGTTCATCTGACGAAACCCTATTCGTCTCACTCCTATATCTGTCTGTCCGTCACAGAGTCCGTTCTCAGAAACTATTGAAGGAGACTTGAAATTTTGCATACTTATAGCTGGATACCTGAGATCAAACGACAAATATTAAAATTTTGAAAAAGTCGTAATTAACGGACGTTGTTAATTAAAAACTCCCAATTTTACGTCTCATTAACGAAGAAACAGCATAAAATGAACGCAGGTAGGAACAGACTCTGGAAATATTTTTATTAGGATATTTTGTTTCTGTTGCTACAATTATTTTTTGATTCATAATGGGAAGTATGACTCTAAAATTAGTTATATCGGTAGACAGAATAAGGTAATACAAATAAAGTTTGAAAATAATGGTTATAAATATTAATAAAGAATTGTTTATAAGGAAAATTCCTTAAAAAGACATCACTAGCACATTCAACATAGTTTAGTGTGATATGAAAAATGACGGTAGCCGGTAGGTAATAAAACCAAAACAACCAATCTCATTAAAAATCTTCCGTTTTTTGAATAGACAAATCTGTTAACTCTACTGTACTGTCTAATCAGCCGTAAAAGACGAGTCGTGTGACTAAAAAAGAAGTCACACCTTCTATTCTAGCACAGGAAATATAAGATATTTACTCATAAACAGGTTTTTCAAGATGGAAACGATGGAAAACGCATCGTGTGATATATTTATGTTTGTATTTCCTGAGATAGATATCAGATCGAATTCCCCCAATCAGAACTTTCAAAAATAATTCTTTTCTGTTCTGTTCCGCTTAATGCTTACATTTGCAGCTTACAGTCTTGAAAACAACCTTGCTTGCAGCACGAAAATGCAGCTCAAAGCAAGATAGAGGCATATAATGTTTCAGATCTTACGATACTGTATGCGATTGAAAATTTAGGATAGAAAGGAAGCAAATTCTATTCATAAAAATAGGAAGAGTGGTTATTAAAAAGAAAACTTTCAGAGTCGCGTTGTATCACAATCTAAGTGGAGATCCAACTGTTCATACCTTTAAATACAGACCTTGTTATCCTCCGCCGGATTGCCTTTTTGGTGGGGATGAGGAGAGGAGTAGAATGGCAGAGCCAATATTTGAAAATTGGTGGAGCAATGCTATGATCTTGACATGTACGTATACACAGTACTTGGGAAATACTAAAGAATAAACGATTCATGCAAAACTGCGTTTTGGACAGCTGTTCAATTTCAGAAAATAGCAGTGTAGAAGACGTAGAGGAAGACCCCATCTGCATAACAGGCAGTGAATACGAGTTTATTTCCTTATTCATAACTGCAAAAAGTAACAGACCGGGCGGCGAGGCTGCCCAACTATCACCTCATCGAGTTCACTGCTGAAATTCCAAGATTAGTGAAAACTTGATTAGCGTAATCTAGCTTAGAAGAATATGGTCTTCTAAGTTATATCTTGGTGGAAAACATCTGCAGACTCGATTTTAGTGGTTGATCAGTAGGTTTATCATTATGTTTTCCTACCAATCAACCGCCAATATTGGCTCTGCGGGTGGTTTACACCAAGATATGACTTGGAAGACCAGTTGCATTTTAATATGCTAATCGAGTTTTAACTGATCCTATATTTTCAGCCATCAACTCGATGAGGTGATAGTTTGTGCAACCGCCGCCCGGTCTATAAGGTTTAAGTGAAATATCAAGTTGCCCGCTTCCTAAGACAATATAGTACATTTCCTAGTTGAAGGCAAGTGTCTTGATTGCAAAATGTCTGTAAGACATCATTTGAGTACGTACGGTTGTGGTCGAGCAGTTGGATGTTTCGAGGCATAACAAAATGCTACTAAAATTGTCACAGTAATAGGTATGTCAAAGAGTAGAATCTCATTGTTAAAAAACTGCCTCTGAAAATGGAAGTGCGGCGAAAGAATTTGCTGGAAGCTATAAAAGGACCACCACTTTTCAAAAGGATAGATATGTCTCACTAAAAGGCTAAAAAGAATAAAAATTCTAATCCTGGCCAAATAGACGCAGATCTTGCCAGTGCAATTAACGCTTGTATATCTCTGAAAACCATTTGTTGACAACTAACCCTTTCAGGGGCAAGTCATTGTGTTTCTGTAATACTGAAAACTCACCAGAAGTTTCGAAAAGTTTTATTTCAAATTAAATAAATGCAATTTTTATTTCTTTTCCACTTAAATTTTAAAAACAAAACATTTTTAAAAAATTCTGGGGCTAATTTTGATTAATATTAAGTGGTATAAATAATATACCACTGCACTTCATGGTGTTAGATAATGTTAGCTTATATGCGTGGGGGGAAAGCCTTTTACATGCATTTCAAAATGAGCATTCTTATACTACTCATACCATTTTCGGATAAGATTATGTTGTCGTAAGATGCACGTCAGCAGCATAATGGGTCTATGCGTCTGAAAATATTGGCTTCCAAGAGTCAAAGGGGACCTAACTACCTCTGCAATTAATTGAATCTTAATTCAGTTTTTGGTAGACGTAAAGTAGATTGTTGTTTAAGAGCTACGTATATTGCTGCGTTTTAATGATACAGATTTATATTTTTTTTATCCATGCTTGTTAGTTCCAAAATTAAAAGTTAAAATTAAACATACAGTGAAACCTGCCTGTGCGATCACCTCCCTGAACGACCATATTTTCATGGAACGAAATTTATTCCCATAGGCTCAATACTAATTTTACCTCCATTCAGAGGCCAACCCAGTTGAACTTCCTCCAAGAGCGACCCATTTCTTTGAAGAAAATGAAACAAATTCCGTTTTCTCCTGGTAGCTTGGAGAAGATTTTATTAGAAAAATAATTCCGGAGGGCGCATTATTCATCAAACTTCTAAATTAAGTTTAGAATTTTTATTTATTCCGTTAAATTTTAAGTGTTTAAACCCCTTTGTGCCTTTTTAGGCAATGAATTTAACTCTGATGATAAAGTTAGGATGACGGTCAATAAACTCCCCTGCCCTATTCTGTCAGGAAACTCTAAAAGAAATAGATAAATTAATGAAATCGTCATTATTTGTTCCGTCCAAAAAAAAAAAAAAAAAAATTGCATTTATTTACTAAACTTCGAAAGGACTTGGAAATAAAAGTTATAAAAGATAAAACCGTAAAATCACAACAAACGTCAATGTATTCATTTTTAAACTCTGCAGTAATTAACATATGTAATTAACTTTTGCTTTGATACTTAAATTTTTATATTTTTTCCTAATGTGAGAAATAAATTTTAGTAACATTAATTGTTACCTTTTTCCAACAATTAAAATCTAGATTTAAACATGGCCTCCATTAAGCGACCACCTCTCGGAGCGACTAAATTTTATTGGAAAAGAACGTGGTCGCTTTAGAGAGGTTTTACTGTATATCTAACAGTAGAAACTCCTAACACTCACGCCACTTTGCTAACAGATAAGTTAAAACGGAAATCATTCCTGATTTTAAACAGATATTGCAAGCATTCCTATCCCTGGCGTTCAGAGCGTAATCGCGACAAGAGAACTTACACTAGTATTTCTAAGTAATTTTTGCCTTATTTATGACAGAAATTTTGTTTTAAAATAAAGTGTGGATATGTATTAAAAACAGTGGTGGAAGTTTGCCTCTTCAATAATAAAACTTTGGATTCGTTCTGAATGATTCGCTCCAGTTACCTACTTAATTTTTCTTGCATAAAATGTCGATAAGCTCTACCCTTAGAGAATATGCTCTTACATCATACTTTTATCCATATTTTTTTGTTATTAAAAATTTCATATTAATTCCGTATGTAGCAAGATATTTACTAATACATAAATTTGAAAAACCTATCCTCTTAGCAACTAATTTATGAAACGGGTTTTCAGAAGAAGGTGGTATTCCTAATATTTTAAAACTCAGATTTTGGCCCAGATAAACCAACAATGCGTTACGAGCAGTTTCAGACATAATTTTGTAGCACCAGAATTTTCCTCGGCTTTACAAAAGAGCAGATGTAGACGCCTATAGGAAAAGGGTACTTTTCGATTCCTAAGGGCAGATTTTGGATTCTTCAAGGCACGTTTTGGTTTCTTAAGGGTGCAATTTGGATTCTTAAGGACACGTTTTGCAAAAAATGCACGTAAGCATTCGTTTGATTTTTAAATTTTTTTACATATTCAACAGTAAAACACTCTTTTAACCCTTTCAGGGGCAAAACATTTTCAATGCTAAAGTGTTGAAATAAATGAATGGCACCTGGATTTACCAACAAATTTATTTGGTAAAAAGAAAAAGGCTATATTTCACATACATATTAAATGTAAAATATTTTATTAAAGTTCTGGTGCCAATGTGGCGTTTGGGAATTAAAATTAAGTGGTTCCATAAGCATACCACCGCTTCTGAAAGGGTTAAAGATAGGAATGAGTCAACTTTTACTATTCAAGTAATTTTTTTAATAGAAAAAGCAGTAAAGGCATTTTTATTAGAGGCAAGAAGGGTGCTATTTTTTTGGATGAGGGGCAAGAAGGGTGCTAATTTTTTGGATGGGCGGCAAGAAGAGTGCTATCTTGCAAACCAAATGACAGACAGGTTGCAGCACCCTGCTGAAACTCTCTGGAAGAAACTCTGTTAGCACTGACAGAATAACATTACTTTTTACGAATATTACAAGTTATAATATTAATTTAAATCAAAATTTAATACTTACTCGTAATAAGATGGCTCTACAACTTCCATCAATGATTCTGTGCTGTCTGATGCTGTTTCCTTAATTTTTGAATATCCGGCTTTAATTTCAGCAGATGAATCGCCTGTTTTTGTTGATTTCTTTTCAATTTTCGGAACTGTTCCTAGTGCTTTCGATGATGTATCTCCATTCATATTTTCATTTTCAGTCTCATAACATGATGGATCTTTGAGTTCCGCCGATGATTCTTTACTTTCTGATACTGTTTTCTTGATTTCAGGATGTTCTACTTTAAGTTTAGCCGACATATCACCTACTTTTATTGATTTTTCTTCGGGTTTCGACAATGTTCCTGATGCTTTCAATGGTGTACCTTTGAGATTTTTATCTGCAATATCGCCTTTCATTGCTTCAGAAATCTTTTCAGAAGCCCCTCTTATTTCTTTTTTATAGTCGTGTTTTTTCTGTTTTGCATCAGTGTAATTATGAAAATCCTCAAACACGCTTTTTTCAGGATGGTATGAAAATATCCCGATATCTTTTGCAAAAGTGACTCTTTTCTCTTTGCTCTTAGCCTCGCTTGAATTTTCCAATGCATTACATTGTTTTACACTTCTTGATTTTTTCCTGCTCCACCTGCCTGTATCACAATCGTACGCAAATGAACCATCTGGTAATATTCTTGTAGCACGAGTCTCTTTGACTGTTTTCTTTGATTCTATAGGCACGCACTCTAAGCAGTGCCCAAATATCATACTGTTATACTTGTGATCATTGTTGCACTCATTCTCTAACCGTTCACATTTTGTTTTCTCTGAATCATAACCTACAGCCGTTAAAAAAAGTTTCGGGGGTATTTTACCCAATAAGTTGCAGCTAAGCTTTTTTAATTTTGAAGTTTTTGGTTTCAACTCATTTATAAAACCCTTTTCTGTGGCATTTAATTCATCTTCATGTATTTGTGGGGCATTTAATTCATCTTCATGTATTTGTGAAGTATTTAATTCCTTTGAAGGAATTTTATCAAACAAATCAACTTTTATTTTTACTAATTCCGGAAATTTTGGTGTAATCTTATCAATAAAACCTTTTTCTGCAACATTTAGATCATTTTTTGAAACATTGTTTTCTTTTAAGTCATAAGTGTGCATACTTTTTTCTCCTTCACATGAATCTGAAGCACTTTTATCACGTAACATTTGCACAGTACTGGTTACTGATTCGCTGCAGTACAAATCTGTCTGTTTTCCATCTTGTTTAAGATTCTTTTGCTTGTGTGTATTATTTTGTTCCTCGCTCGTATGTTCTTTATCAAATCTACTATTTATTTCATCTTCTTTTACAATGTTTTCATCGTGATATTCCTCCATAATTCTTCCTTTATTTTCGTCTTGTTTATCTGAAGTTTTTTCATTTTCATTGTTATATACTTGATATTCTGTTTTTTCATGAGATATTCCCGATGAAAAAAGATCTATGGTTCCCGAAATTCCCGTTTTCCCATAAAAGTTTGTGCGATAGATTTCGCCTTTATTAGCAATCCCTTCATTATTTACAGAATTCGATGAAACGCTGGCATGATTAAACAGAGGTTTACTTGAAATCATATCGTTTGTATATTCTAAATGCTCATTTTCAAATTCTGACAAAATATTTTCAGAAAAGTTCACACTTAAGTGGACTTTCTCCTGGAAATTTTCTTTCTTTTGCCCGAACTTTTCTGAGTTTTCTCGACTTACTTTCTGAATTGCTCGTGACTCTGATTTTTCATAAGGTATATCCCACGTAATAAGATCTACAGATGTTGAATTTTTTGTTTCATAAAAAAAATCCTTTTCGGATTCACCTTCAACTAACTGTTTTTCATTAGCTAAATTTAATGAAATGTTGTCGTAACTTCTCCGCGATTCCTTCCAAATCGTGTTTTCTGTATCTCCTGCATGTTCATCTTTAAGATTTGATGGAGCATTTTCGAAATTGTTTATAACAGTTAATGGTGATAAGATTTCACCTTTAGTATCCATTTTAGACTTGGGTTTTTCATCTTCAATAGATGTCATCTTTGAATATTTATTTTGTATATTATATATATTGTTGTCATGTTGTATACTAGTTTCCTGCTGTAGTCTGTCATTTATAAAATAACTTTCAATAAACGAATCTGGTGCAAATTTATTTTCTTCAACATTTATCTTATCTTTTACAAATATCTGATTTTGAAAGCTATAAGCATATTCACTCTTGTTAACTTTTTCAGAAAAGCCAACAAAGTTTGAAGAATTTTCGTTTTCTGTTTCATCTTTGTTGTCATCATCTTTGTCATCATCTGTTGTTGTCTCAACTTCGTTTTCATAATTTTTATCAACTTCTTGCGTCGGAATAACTAAGGAAGATAAACAACCATCTTGAGCTTCAGCTGCCTCGAAGAAAGAGAAACAGGCATTTTTCTTATTTGAAGAAAAAGTCTGCTGTCCTAAATCACCCTTGATACCAGAAGAAGAAAGATCCAGCTTGTTCAAATTACAATTTATCACGGAAATAACCTTATCAACCGTTTCTTTGTCATATATTCCTGACTGTTTCGTCCCTGAAACATCATCAGCTTCCGCTTTTGCATCGTCTAATTCAAAACGCGAACCATCGATCCACTTAATACTGGTTATTTTATCATTTTCGTCAATATAGAACAAGGAACATTTTCTATTATTTCTTATATTAGAGTATTTTATGTTTTCTGGTTGTCTGCAAGCACTAATATCTTTGTCAGTTTCTATATCGTTCGAAACAACTATGCTCTTTATATTATTTTCAGAAGAAACAACTAAGTTGGACGAACTTTCATTTTTAAATTCATCTTTGTAATTATTTGTTGTTGTTTCTCTTTCATTATTTTTATTAGCTTCTTGTGTTTGCATCTCTAAGAAAGAGAAACAATCATCACGAGCTTCAATTGCCTCTGGGAAAAAGAAGCAGGATTTTTTTTTGTTTGAAGAAGTAGGCTGCTGTTCTAAATCACCTTCCATATGATCAGATGCCAGATTCAGCTCGTTCTTGTTATCATTTACCATCGAAATAACCTTATCACCAGTTTCTTTGTCATTTATTCCTGACTGTTTCTCACTTAAATCATCATCACCGGGTGCTTTTTCATCGTCTAATTCAAAACGTGAACCATCGATCCATTTAATACTGGCTATTTTATCATTTTCGTCAAAGTAAAATAAAGGCCATTTTCTGTTATTCCTACTGCTATTATATTCTGTGTTTTCTAATTGCCTATAATCGTTGATATCTTCACCAGCTTCTTTAGCATTCGGAATGTCCGACTGATGTTCAGTCATTGTATTAACAGTCGATTTGATGCAACTAGAAAAATGTTCTTTGTTACTTTCGTTAGCAATGTATTGTTTGTCTACTGCATTCCATAAACATCGTCTGTCAGATTCTGAATCATTGGAAATCTCGGTAGAAAAACTAGCCTCTTTCTCCGTAAAACTAGAAGTGGATAACTGGTCAGGTTTATCTGTTTGCTCTCGAAATTCTACCTGCTGTGTAGAACTGTTTAAAATTTCGTTGTTTAGAAGAAACACGTCATTATTAAGGTTGTCTTTAGTTACTGTAGTGTTCTCATCGACAGTTATTTCTGTAAGATCTGCCATATCGATGCTTGTGGACGGAATGTTACTTTGTTAATATAGTCATTCAGTGTTGCTATTAAAACCCAATGAATATGTAATCTGGAAGTTAGATATAAGAGACTATTTTAAAATCCAATCCATACACTTGAGATACCGTAATTAATAAAAACAAGAATAAATATTTTTTTTTAAATAAAATAAACTTAAGGTACTTATTTTTAACACTTTTTATCCTACTCTGTTAAGGCTGTAATCATATACAAATTGGCTACTTTCTGATACATTCACGACGTAATTTGTATTTCGAAATGCACAAAATTTGCAGTTGTTTCAGTAGCGTAGTAGGGGAAAGAATCCATGGTCTCCAGACTCTGTTCGACGTAAAAGTGGAAGGGAAAAATGTGCTTTAACACTAGATTGCCCAAGGAAGTATTTTGACTGCTTTTTAATTTCAATTAGAAAACAATTATGTATATAATGACACAATTTCTTAGAATTTTGTGACTTTTTGTGCAACATATAAATGCGTTTATTAATAATTGTAGTTACCTCGCCATCCTTCATTTCCGGTATATATATATATAGTATGTGTTATACCTGTATCGCCCAAAAGCAATCATTTTGACTACTTGGGAAATTTTTAATAATCAGATGACTCTTATTATTGAATTGAATAAATTTCTTATATGACCAGTTCGGTTCTGTATTGAAATAACAGTTTTCATTTTTAGGTGCGTTCGTAATTATATAAATACGTAGCACCTATAGTCGTCGTTCAGTCCGTCTGTCTGTCTGTCCGTCCGTCCGCATATAACAGAGCAAAAACTACCCAACCGAATGATCTGAAATTTTAAATATATGATTGTTGCAAAATTTTGTCGAGCCATTTCGAATTTTATGAAAATCGGATGTATAGTTAAATTACAGGGGCAGTCAAAAGTTTTTCTTTACATTACGGCCAATGGGAAAAATTATTGCAAGTGCATTTTAATGATGTTACAGCCTTCCAAATGTTCTGAAATTTTAAATATATGTTTGTTGCAAAATTTTGTCGAGACATTTCAAATTTTATGAAAATCGGACGTATAGTTTAATGACAGAGACAATCAAAAGTTTTTCTTTACATTACGGCCAATGGGAAAAATTATTGCAAATGCATTTTAATGCTGTTACAGCCTTTCGAATGGTCTGAAATTTTAAATATATAATTGTTGCAAAATTTGTCGAGCCATTTAAAATTTTATGAAAATCAGATGTATAGTTTAATTACAGGGACAGTCAAAAGTTTTCCGTTTCATTACGGGGAATGGGAAAAAAATTATTGCAAGTGCATTTTAATGATGTTAGAGACTATGCACTTATGAAATGCAAAAAAATATACATTCAGTACAGTATGGGGTGCAAAAAATAATTATAAAACTAGCTATAGTACGAACGCACCTCATTTGCCACGTTTGACGAGCAATTTCCAACTTGTTTTCGATTACCATCACATGATAAATTATCGATGTGGGCGTATACTTGATAAGTTGTAGTTGTTCAATAAGGTAAAGTAGTACTTGTTATTCGAGTCTTTATGCAGTGATACTTGTTCTAACAAGTTGTTTGTTTTTTCTTTTGCGCCCTAAATTCATGAAAGAAATGTCGAATAGAAATGAGTTATTGGAAAAGCTAACGAACATAAGTGAAGAGTGCACCAATATAGAATCAGATGCAACAAATTCTGAACTATCATCTGAAGATGAAGCAGATTGTATTCAAAGTGAAACATCTGACACTGAAGATAGCGATGAAGAGTCGATAAAATATGATGAAAATGAAAGTGTCATCAATATGCCCAGGAAAATGTGTAGGATGGTAAGTAGTTCAGACTCTAATGGAGAAACTGAAAACACCTTTCAGGAGACAGAAACAGCTGCCGATAGTACTGTGTGGTCAAAATTTGAAAAAGGTGGTATTCCTGGAAGGTTACCACCTACTTGTATTTTCAAGGGTGTGAAAAGGCCAACAGGCTACGCAAAAAGGAAAATTATGGCAGATAATCCCATCAATGCATTCTCGTTGATAATAGATAGCTATATTAATAAAACATATAAACAAGTAGGAAATTGCTCGTCAAACGTGGCAAATGAGGTGCGTTCGTACTATAACTAGTTTTATAAATATTTTTTGCACCCCACATTGTACTGAATGCATATTTTTTTGCACTTCATAAGTGCATAGTCTGTAACATCATTAAAATGCACTTGCAATAATTTTTTTCCCATTGTACGTAATGTAACGGAAAACTTTTGACTGTCCCTGTAATTAAACTATACATCCAATTTTCATAAAATCTGAAATGGCTCGACAAAATTTTACAACAATTATATATTTAAAATTCCAGACCATTCGGAAGACTGTTACATCATTAAAATGCACTTGCAATAATCTTTTCCCATTGGCCATAATGTAAAGAAAAACTTTTGAATGTCCCTGTAATTAAACTATACATCCGATTTTCATAAAATTTGAAATGGCTCGACAAAATGTTGCAACAATCATATATTTAAAATTTCAGACCATTCGGTTGGTTAGTTTTTGCTCTGTTATATGCGGACGGACGGACGAACGGACAGACGGACAGACGGACTGAACGATGACGTGCTACGTATTTATATAATTACGAACGCACCTAAAAAGGGCACAGAAAAAGAAGGCCGCCGAATTTTGAGGAACGATTGGATAACATTACCGAAAGTACGTGCATTTATTGGATTTTATATGCTCATGGAGCCTATGAGGCAAAAAATTTAAAACTGAGTTATTTGTGGTCCGCAAAGTGGGGTCCCGAATGTTTTAGAAAAACTATGGTCAGAGAAAAGTGCAAGCAAATCCTACGGTTTATTCGTTTTGACAAAAGCACCGAAAGAAGTAGGCGCCTACAAACAAATACATTTGCCGTTGTTTCGGAAATATGGGACAAGTTCATTGAAAATAGTCATGCTTGCTATCAACCAGGGCAAAATATAACAGTTGACGAGCAATTATTTCCGTCAAAAGACAGATGCAGGTTTACACAGTATATGCCTAATTAACCCAACAAATTTGGCATCAAATTCTGGCTTGCATCAGATGTTAGTAGCAAATAAGTTTTGAATGATTTTCCTTATTTGAGAAAAGATGAACAACAACCATCGTCAATGCTTCTCAGTGAACACGTTCTGAAACTTATCGAGCCATAGAAGGAAAGGGCAGCTGGCGTCACTGTTGGTCGAATTACTGTGGATCAGCAAGAAAAACCTGTCCGTTCTTTATAACCGCTACTGTACACATGAGCTAGGGCAATTTGATTGGTCTACATTTAACAGGTCTCTGATATGATTGGCCTCCTTCAATGATCGTTATGACAAAAATGTAGTTGGTAGATTTGTCAACGGAAGTGTTTGTTTGTAAACATGCCCTTTCCTTATACAAGCTTTGGAAGAAATATCACGACCGATAGCTTTTTCACTAGCATCCCAGCAAAGAGGAAATTGCTGGCCAGCAACAAGATAGGTGCTGGCAATGATGGAGAAGTGCTGGCTGATGGTCTACCACTGCATGACCACTGCTGGACAGCTTCAGTCAACTTTGCTGTTGGAAATCATCAGTTAAAATTCTGGTGGGCATTCATTTTATCCCATGCGCTGGCCCACCACTACATGGAAGTGCACGAACTTTTGCAGTATTATTGCTGGGAACCTTTACGATAGGTGGCGCTGCGAATATCGAAGACATTGTTTATTTGAACACAAATCTGAAATGAATATCTTAACACAATTTAAGCTCTGAAGCGAATTTTTTTTAAAACTGTAAAAAATATAGCACCACTGCCACCAACAAAATAAATAAGTAAATTAATCTATACTATTAAAATCTGTGCGTGTATGTTTGTAACCACAAAAACTCGGAAACCAAAGGGCGCAGGGTTACGAAATTTTGCACACGGGTTGCTGGTAAGAGGCCCATGAACGATTGGGGCAAAAAATTCGAAAATTTTAAATAGATTTTTTTATATTTTATTTTATATTTTTGACGAATTTTTGCTTTTTTATGTTCAATCCGTAATCGCGGGAGTTGAAACCAAATCTAAATGTTTACTGCAATGTGAGATATACATATTACGTAGGCCACGCTGCAATAGTAAGAAGATGTAGCGGGTATTACGATAATTCTTTTACCTCGCATGCAAATATAATTAGAGATTATTTAATTGCTCTTAATTATTACCTTATTTTAAAAATAAAGAAAACTTTTTATCACGAACATCAACAAAACTTTTTATTCTATTTATTCCCTTATTCCAAAGATATCATTTTATAACGTCTGCTGCCATAGCAACATAATAAATTAAATTTCATTTAAAAAAATGCACAGTAGTAGAAAAATATTTTTCGAGTATACTTATTATGTACGCCACGCTTAAATGAACGATATGTTTCGGCACCAGATGCAATGTGGCGACTTCTTGAAAAGCCCATGCAGGACAAGTCCCATGTTGTTATTAGATTGCCGGTGCATCTATACAAGACATGCAATCTGTGTATTTTAGGGAAGCGGAGAAACGTGAAGCATTTGAAAGAGCAAGAAATAAAGACACCATGCTCGCTGCTTGGTTTCTACTTAAGAGTTCTGATCCTTCAGCAAACATCTATCTCTATACAGAAATTCCAAAGCACTTTGTATGGAAAGGCAATGTGTGGCAAAGGCGTGTTACATTAGGTGACTTCATAGTATTAGGATGTATTCTGTAGGATATTGAAATGTAGGATGTCAAAGGATATTGAGCGATTCCATCTTCGTATGCTGCTTTGTCATGTTCCCGGTGCCATGTCTTTCGAGGAGTTAAGGACGTATGAGAATACTGTCCATGAAAATATTCAAGGGTGCATGCCTTGCTAGAAATTTATTAGAAGATGATGATGAATGGCAACATTGTTTAACTGAAGCATATGGTTTTGAAATTCCACCCAAACTGAGACAACTGTTTTCGTTCATATGTGTCTTTGGGAATCCAAATTTACCGATTCAATTACGGGAACAGTTTAAGTCAGAACTGTCAGAAGATTTTGCTCGCCATCTGCCGCTACAGGAGAGTAGATACAGAGCCTTTCAAGACATAGCCAATCATCTATGCATACACAACATGACACTTCAGAACCTTGAATTACCTGAACCCTATACCTGGAGAACTCTGTGGAATGCGACGTCTATGATTTACAAGAAGAAAGAGCAGAGGGGAAACGATTGTTAAACATGCTAAATCCGGAACAACGTATATTTTTTTATGCTGTTATTGAAAGTATTCAAAATGATTATGCTACTGTCGCTGAGGTTTTCTTTGTCAATGCTTTTGCGGGATCAGGAAAAACCTTCCTATTCAATACTTTGCTGCATTACATCAGAGGAATGGGACATACTGCTATTCCCATTGCATGGACAGGCATCGCATCGATACTGTTGCAAGCTGGAAGAACTGTACATTCTCAGTTTAAAATACCAGTCCCCATATTGGATAATTCAGCTTCAAAAATTCGGCAAATTACATCTGAAGGAAGATTACAGAAAATGGCTAATCTCATTCTATGGTATGAATGTACCATGGCACCTATTCATGCTTTGAATGCTGTTGATAGATTTCTGCGAGATTTGGAGGGCAATTATATCCCATTTTTGGGCGAAGTGTTTATTCTTGGAGGTGACTGGAGGCAGATTTTACCTGTGATTATACATGCAAACAAAACACTCATTTTTTAAAGTCGTATCAAGAATTCTTCTCTCTGGCCAACATTTTGACAGTTCAATCTGGTTACAAATATGCGAACGGAGCCGGAGGAACTTGATTTCGTGTTATGGCTCATTCGCCTGGGGATGGTCGGTTGACTAATGATTATGAACTTGGAGAAGATATTATTGAAATACCTCCTGAATGTTTACCGCAGTATTCTATAGTTGATGATATTTTTGGTTCGTCTGAAATTGATCTTGATCATCTTTCGGAAAGAGCCATTTTGTGTCCCAAGAATGAGGATTCTTTGAGATTGAATGAGGAGGTTTTACGAAAAGTACCTGGCGAAGTCAAAACTTATTTTAGTGCTGATACAATACTTTGTGATGATGAAGAAGAACAAAACAATTTGCAAATTGATTTCATCAATAGTTTAACACCTTCGGGAATGCCACCACATCAGTTAAATCTTAAAGTTAGCGTTATTGTTATGTTGCTTAGAAACATGAATCTGTCCAGTGGTCTTTGTAATGGAACACGTTTAATAGCCAGAAGGTTGTCGCAAAATGTTATAGATGCAGAAGTTTTGACAGGACATAGGAGAGGCACCCGTGTTTTCATACCAAGGATCCTGCTTACACCGTCGGATACCAGTTTACCTTTCCAGTTACGCGCCGCCAGTTTCCACTTAGGATCGCCTTTGCTATGACTATCAGTAAATCTCAGGGTCAAACTGGAAAAAAATTGGAATCTATTTACCCCATTCATATTTTTTACATGGGATGTTGTATGTAGCCTTTTCAAGAGCAACTTCTAGAAAATGTGTACGTGTTTGGGTCAAGGACGGACCAAAACAAGGAAAACTTTTTTCTCAGTCTGATAAGATATTTACACAAAACATTGTCTTCCGTTAAGTTTTATCTTAAGTCACAACTATTTTCTGTATTGTAAAAAACAAACAAACTAACAAAAATGCGTCTACTGCACTTTACCTCATAGATGACGTGGAAAAAAATGCAAAGATTTTCAAAGAAATTTTTTAAAAATTTTCAATTTTTTCAGTTTTTTTGCAATGACGATGCACATTTCATTCTTTCTTACAAAATATCGACTTTATAACTGATTTCCTAAACTTTAATTTGGTTGCGTAAATACTCACTAAAAAACCGAGTCTACCGCAATTTACCTCATTGGTGACGTGGAAAACAGTGCAAAGATTTATCCTTCTATATATAAAAAAGTAACGATTTGGAAATGGACCAATAAAATTCCGCATAGATCTTCCCGGTACTCTTCTAGATCAGCATCCATATTTCTTGTGACTAGGGGCGTTTCTTCGTTAATAGTAAGAAAACTGTTTCATACAAAAATAGGAAAATTGTTGCTATTCTAGAGAAATATTTGATAAACACGCTGATGCAGACAGTTTTTAAATCGAATAATTATTTTAAGATATATTTAATGTTAAAGTTGGTCAAAATCGTTTCATTAAAAAAGTTTATATGAGCAAAAACTATATATAGGAATTTAAACATTTTTACATCATTTAATACATTATAAGTTTCCGGTGTGCAGACGGCATTCAATTTTTTAATTTGACTCATATTTTGAGGATTTATCTCCATTTAAAATTCAAATTTTCAGTATTTCGAGAGATATTTTTTACATATTTTAGAAAAGGCCATTATTTTAAACTGTTGCCAATTTTAAAAACACCGCAATGAATGATATTTCCTTCAAATTAAAAATATATTTACGCGTGGCTATTATAATCAGAGAAAATTTTTCAAATGAGAATTAAGTGGTTACGTGTTAAAAAACGGGAAAATACTGAAAATTACGTCATAAAAACTACAGTTACACATGAATTTTAAAAGAGAGAGAACATTTTTAAATAATAAATTTATTATTATGCATGAAATGTCGCGAATGGAGCAAATTTACGTCATATTTATAAAAGCCAAATAATTGACAGTTGTCAAAACAGTTTAAATTAAAAAATATATTTGCGCGAGATATTTATTTCATATTTTGAGATAATCTTTTCATCTATTATCGTGAATTCTGATGGTGTTATTACACGAGGAGTCAAAGTCGCTTGAAATTCCAGGCGTCTCCATGTTATTCCTATGGCTCCAGGGGAGTCGCTTCGAAAGCAAGCAACTTTTTTCTGTCGGCGCGTCTTTGACGCCTGAAACGAAGCGAGTCGCCGATAACAGCCAATAAAATGCTTGGAAATCTGACGATGGAAAAGTCTTTTCCCGAACAGCCAATGAAATGCTTGGATAATAAGCAAGTTTCAGGTGGATAATACGTAAGTTTCAGGAAATCTGACGAGTCGCAGGCGATTTTTGTCCCTTGCAATTTTTACGTGTAATAACACTACAAGACAGTGCAAATAATATTTCCTTTCTAACAACAAAAGTATTTTCATGTGAATGTTAAAAAGAGAAAGAAAACTTTGGTGAAAATTACGTCAGATATTAAACGATACATTTCAAATGTGTTATTTAAAAGAACTTTCTTATAGAGCTGTTAAAAAACCGAGAGACAAAGACTCTGTTTACTCTGTTAATTCATTTTACATTAGCTTATTTTCAAATTTTTAACTAATTTTTTTTTTTTTTTTTTTTAATCAAAGACGAAAACAGCCATTGTATCCCTTAACAAATGCTGATTTCGCCTTAAAAATCTCCAATCAAAGAAATATGAATGAAAACCCGTTTAGAGAGATATCGCCACTGTTTTTTTTTTCATTACTCGGGGGCTCTGCCCCCTACGAGCCACGCTCGTCAACCTCCGTTTAGACACCGCAGACTCTAAAAGTACGCTAATTTGATCGGCTTTAAAAAGATTTCGGAAGATTGAATTATAATTTAAAAAACAGTGGCGATCTCCCTATAAACGGATTTCTATTTATTTCTCTTTGATTGGGGAATTTTAAGGCCAAATCCGTTGCGGTACTACTTGATTATCCCGTCGACCAATTTCGCCAAATTATACAAATTGACATAATTTTTATTTTAAATAACGAAAGAACAAATAAATTAGTGCAACATCTAATAAAAATATAAATAAAACGTCGAAATAAAATTAACTTGATGACGTAGACACGTGTACCTTGCTTAAAGTCAAGTTAATGTGACATTTACGATCAACTATTATTGGCATTTAATCTTATAGTTTGGCGAATGATAGATTTTTGGTCAACGGGATAACTAAGTAGTACCAAAGATACAATCACTGTTTTCGTATTTGATTATGTAAAATAAGTTAAACATTTCAAAATAAGCTAATATAAAAGGAATTAAGTAAACAGAATCTTTGTCTCCCGGTATTTTTTAACAAAGCGAAAAGAAAGTTCTTTTAAATAAGACATTTTAAATTAATCGTTTTTAATCTCACGTAATTTTGACCAAACTATTCTTTCTCTTTTCACGTGAAAATACTTTTGTTAGAAATGAAATATTATTTGCGCTTTCCTAACAAAAATTGTTGAAAAGTATCCTCTCAAAATATCAAATAAATGTCTAGCGCAATTTCTAAATTTAAACTGTTTTGCAATATTATTTTGTGTTCATTTTATGTAATAACTGTAATGTGACGTAAATATGACGTAATTTCTACTATTTAAGACTTCTAACGCATGTTAATGAATTTATTATTTTACAATTTCCTTTCTCTCTCAAAATTCACGTGTAAAATATAGTTTTTATGACGTAATTTTTAATAAGTTCCTGCTTTTTGTACATGATTATTTAATTCTAATTCCAAATATTTTTTCTATTTATAATAGTCACGTGTAAATAAATTTTTAATTTATTTACGCGTATAAATATTTTTTTTTATTTGAAGCAAACATTATTGTTTGCGCTGTTTATACAGTTGGCAACAGTTTAAATTAATATCACTTTCTAAATTATGTAAAAAATATCTCTAGAAATGCTGAAAATTTGAATTTAAAATAGAAATAAAACCTCAAAAAATGAATCAAATTAAAAAAAGAAATACAGTCTGCACACCGAGAACTTCAAACGTATAAAATGATCTAAAAATGATTAAATTCCCATGAATAGTTTTTGCTCCTATAAAACTTTTTTAGTGGAACGATTTTGTCCAACTTTAGCATTAAATATCTCTTAAAATAATTCTTTGATTTGAAAACTGTCTGCATCAGCGTGTTTATCAAACATTTCTGTATAATACTACCGATTTTCATATTTTTGTATGCATTATTTTTCTTAATATTAACGAAGAAAGATCTCCGGTCACAAAAAATTCAAAACCGGCGGCGGCGGCGGCGGCGGCGGTGATAGCGGTAGTTACTTTTTTTTAGAATAGAGAGATAATTCAATCTTTTTAAATCCGATGAAATTTGCCTGCTTTTAGAATCTGGGGTGTCGGAACGGTGGTTGGCGAGAGTAGCTCGTAGGGGGTAGAGCCCCCTATCCATTGTAAAATAATTTTTTCCATTTTTTTACAGTTACGATGTAAATTTCATTTTTTCTTGCAAATGGTTCTTTGGTTGTGTAAATATTGACTTTATAATTGATTTTTATATTCCCAACTTTAATTTGTTTGTGTAAATGCTTACTTTTATTGATTTCTTAATATATACCTGATTTTTTGTGTACATACATATTTCATATTGGTTGTGTAATTACTCATTTTTAACAGCTATAACGCATTTTTATATTCATAAACTTAAATTTGGTTGTACCCATTTTTATTTTTAATTTTGGTTTTAGAATTATATTCATGAACGCCCGTCCGTAGAACGGGTTAAACAGCTAGTAAATAAATAAATTCTTTATTTCAACTCACTTTTTTTTTCTCCTTAAATCTGGTTTTACTAGGTTACAAAGGATTTCGGTTTTCATAATTTACGCAGTTCAGAATCAATAATAAAAAAAAGCGTATAAAATACGTAGGATTTCTATACAATAGAATAATTTCTATTCCAGTTTAAATATTGGGAACGTAAATCACAAAAGAAACAAACTTGAAATAGTGTAATGAGAGCTTGAAAACTACGAGCAGTCGTAGCGTACGCTGAAAGCACTTGTTCATGTCCGATCACGAAAACCAAGCAGCATCAAGCGCGGTCGGTACTTGGGAGGGTGACCACATGCAGTTTAAATATTTCTATTGACATTTCTATTATAGACACTTCTACAGATATTTCTATAACTCTTGGTGAAACTAGCTTATAGAAAAAAGAGCCATAATTATATAATACTTTATTTTTTTTATAGAATTCTATAAGAAATTGTTGTAAGGGAAAGTGCTGGGCCAGCAAAGGAATAGCAGTGGGATAGGTGCTAGTACTGCAGGAAAAGTGCCGGATTGAAGTAATGTGATGGCGTACCGATGCTGGCCTGCTCTTGGCCATCACTGATGGGCCATCTGCATTAGGCTCGGACACTTTTCGACAGGTTTAAGTAATGGCACCCTTGCACTTTACCGCTGATGGCACTGCTGACTGCCATCTTTTTTCCAGCTGATGGCCCACTGTTTCTTTCTTTGCTGGGATGTCACTCGCGACAGAATTATTAGCCAAGCAAACAACTCTAGTTGGAACTATTAGGGGAAACAAAAGAGAACTGCCCAAAGCAGCCAAACAAACGAAGGATAACATATCTCGTTTTTCCACTCAACTATATAAACCAGAGAATTGTGTTCTTACAATATTTGAAAGCAAACCAAATGAAAGTGTAGCTGTTCTAAGTTCTAAGCATAAATTTGTGAAAATTGATAAAAGTAATAAAAGATGTTTCCGGAATCTATTCAATTTTATAATAGCACAAAATATTGAGTTGATATGGCGGATCAAATGGCCGGAAAATATACAGTAAAAGCTAGTTCTCGTAGATAGCCCCTCCAAATATTTTTCAATATTTTAGATTTGGCTATAAATGCTTGAATCCTTTACAAAGAAACGACAGGAATACAAATACAACGAAAAGAGTTCTTGTTTCAATTAGCAGAAGAGCTTTCCACCGAATACAGAGCTGCAAGACAGAAAAATTCATCAGAACATGAAGACGCACAAAGATCAACTGCAACATCATCCAATGGAACCCATTCTAACAAATGCAAAATTTGTCAAGTACGACTTTGCCACAGCAACAAAACAAATAATATATGTGAAAAATGTCAAAAGTATGCTTGCGGAAGATAAAAAGATTTCTATTTTTTGTGCACACTTCCTAAAAGATGTCTCTTTTTTTCTTAGTTCTCAAAATATTTCTAAAATATAGTACTCAATTTTATAGGAAGTGTTAAAATCTTACTCACAGTTCGCCCGCTTTTAACATATAAAATATTAAATTCAGCATAGATTTTAGAAATATTTTGAAAACTAAGAAAAAAAGAGACATCTCTATAATAATAACCGAAGTCATGTGACTGTCATCAATAGTTCCGGGCTGACCGCTTCACTTTTTATATAGCAGACGGTCATTTCGGTACTTTTATGTTAGTCGGGCGCAAGTGACAAATCGACAATATTCTTCCATCGCCAACATTTCATTTAAAATATAAACCTATCACGCATGTCATTTAAAATGCATAACTTTCATTTAAAACACATAAATTAGGAAGATAAAAAGATAAAAAGAAAGTGTAACATAAAAAGATTTCCTCTTTCATTTGTATAAAATGTACAAATAATAATGCATAGATTATTTTATTGTGAATACTTACTAATAACTTGTTCTTTAACTGTAAATAATATAAAAAATATTAAAAATTAATTTTAAACAAATTTCGTTACACATTAGTTATTCTTTCACGATGCAGTCATTTTGACTGTTTTTGGGCAACATAGATATATACTAAGTTTCAATCTTTCTAATGTTAAGGAAGTGTTTGTCTGCCTTCTGTCTGTGTAATGTGTGGTGAGTGTGTCTGATGAAAATAGCTACATTCTTTTTTTTTTTTTAAATCTCTGAATTGAAAGTATTTTTTGGTTGCCATTTTTCGTTAAAATACAAAACTTTCCACTTTAAATTGCCAATTTTCCCCCAAATCACAAAAAAGTCTATAATCTAATTTTTAAATTATCTAAAATTCTAAAAAACTAATCGAATAACTTGTCGAAGTACAGGGATATACCGGCAACTATGTACTGCGTGTTACTTTTTCGTATTAGTAACAAAAATTTTACTCATGTCCTTTCCCCTCAAAACACAAAAAATTTGCGAACCGAAGCTCAAAATTTTCTGAACTTATTAATCTTCTTTTATCATAATTAAACGCCAATTGTCATACTTAGCATGTGTAATATGGAGTAGATTGGGTTTCTGCCAAACCTTTAACGATATGCTGGAGGAACACATTCTCTCAGTTGTCATATTATTGCTAACATCGATCACGTTTGCTCCGCTCCAACCTTTAAGGGGGCTGGTCACCCAGCTTCCGATTTCCTCTCACTAATGTAAAGTCTATGGGCATTTGATGCATTCGTATAATTTAAAATATCTCCTCGGGAAATTCATATTTTTAACTTCTATTTTTTGTGCACACTTCCTAAAAGATGTCTCTTTTTTTCTTAGTTCTCAAAATATTTCTAAAATATAGTACTGAATTTTATAGGAAGTGTTAAAATATTACTCACAGTTCGCCCGCTTTTAACATATAAAATATTAAATTCAGCATAGATTTTAGAAATATTTTTAAAACTAAGAAAAAAAGAGACATCTCTATAATAATAGCCGAAGTCATGTGACTGTCATCAACAGTTCCGGGCTGACCGCTTCACTTTTTATATACCAGACGGTCATTTCGGTACTTTTATGTTAGGCGGGCGCAGGTGATAAATCGACGAATATTCTTCCATCGCCAACATTTCATTTAAAATATAAACCTATCACGCATGTCATTTAAAATACATAACTTTCATTTAAAACACATAAATTTAAATACACTTCTTTCATTCACCTTATTTAAAATACAATAAATAAATAAATAAATAAATAAATAAATATATAAAGGTACTTTTCCAGTATAGGTCCTTGGCGAAAAAAAAAAATGGCATCGTATTTTCCGGAAATCTATATCCTATTTCATACACATAAGCATTTTTTTCCATATATATACAATTTATTTAATCTAAAGAAGGCAATAATCTATTTTTATATAGAAACAGAAGTAATTTGTATATAAACAAATATTGTATAGATATGTATAATATGTTTATATGCAAATAAACACATATAAACAAAAATAATTGTTCACCAGGTTTGTTTTCATAGCTATTTATATATTTTGTCAACGTATTTCACTTTCTGAAGCTCAAATTGCGCCAAGCTTAAAAAAAAATGCCAAGGCCCCTGTAGTGGAAAATTACCTAAATAAATCATTAATCGTAATAATAATACCATAAACTAAAATATTTCATTTCAATCTAAAGAAGGCAATAATCTATTTTTATATAGAAACAGAAGTAATTTGTATATAAACAAATATTGTATAGATATGTATAATATGTTTATATGCAAATAAATACATATAAACAAAAATAATTGTTCACCAGGTTTGTTTTCATAGCTATTTATATATTTTGTAAACGTATTTGACTTTCTGAAGCTCAAATTGCGCCAAGCTTTAAAAAAAATGCCAAGGCCCCTGTAGTGGAAAATTACCTAAAAAGATCATTAATCGTAATAATAATACCATAAACTAAAATATTTCATTTTAACATCAAAGTATTGTTTCTAATTTACATTCAAATAAATATATATTCTAAGATAACTTCAATTTGAATTAGGTTCACAGCTTACTATCTCACTTCATGAAGTGAACAAACACAAGAGATTCGTTCATCATGAACGGTAGAAAATATTAAACATGAAAGTAATCATTCGCAAAGCAGGTTCTCCAACAAGGAATGGACAATATTCTTATGACGTCATAGTAGGTAAATTGGCGGCGCGAATGTTTGATTACGGTTCGCATTCACGAGGGTTTTATTTGGCTATTTCTCTTAGTTACGTTACTTTGTCATATATATAAACTCAGAAATCAAATTTATAAAAACAAAAGTATATATATATATATATATATATATATATATATATATATATATATATATATATATATATATATATATATATATATATACTAGGGGCTCTGCCCCCTACGAGCTACGCTCGCCAACCCCCGTTCAGCACACCAATATCCAAAAAGCACTCTAATTTGGATTTTGGTCGAATTTAAAAATATTGAATTAAAAAAAAAAAAACAGTAGCTATCTCTCTGTAAACGGGTTTCCATTCGTTTTCATTGGATTGGGGATTTTTAAGACCAAATCTGCTGCTGTTAAGAGATACAATGGCTGTTTTCGTATTTAATTAAAAAAAATTATTTAAACATTTGAAAATAAACTAATGAAAAATGAATTAAATAAACAGTGTCATTGTCTCCCGGTATTTTTGACAGCGCTATAAGATAGGTAATTCTTTTAAATAATTAATTTTAAATGTATCGTTTCAAATCTGACGTAATTTACAGCAAAGTTTTATTTCTCTTATTAATATTCACGTGAAAATACTTTTGTTGTTAGAAGGAAATATTATTTGCGCTGTCTTCGAATTCACGATAATAGTTGAAAAGATTATCTCAAAATATCTCGCGCAAATATATTTTTCAATTTAAATTGTTTTGCCATATTTTTTGGCCATTTTAAATATGACGTAATTTCCTCCAATTATAAGTTTTAACGCATAATAATTTTTTTTATTTTAAAATTTTGTTTCTCTTTTAAAATTCAAGTGTAAATATGGTTCTTATGACATAATTTTCCTGCTTTTAACATGTAATCATTTAATTCTAATTTTAAAGTTTTTTTTCTGTTTGTAATAGTCACGTGCAAATATTTTTTTAATTTGAAGTAAACATTATTGTTTGCGCTGTTTATACAATTGGCAACAGTTTAAATTAATAACATTTTCTAAAATTTGTAAAAAATATCTCTCGAAATGCTGAAAATTTAAATTTAAAATAGGAATAAAACCTCAAAAAAATGAGTCAAATAAAAAAATAAATGCTATCTGCACACCGGGAACTTATAACGTATAAAATGATCTAAAAATAATTAAATAATCGTGTATAGTTTTTGCTCCAATAAAACTTTGTTAATGGAACGATTTTGTCCAACTTTAGCATTAGAATATCTCTTAAAATAATTCTTCGACTTGAAAACTGTCTGCATCAGCGTGTTTATCAAACATTTTTCTATAATACCACCGATTTTCATATTTTTGTATGCAACAGTTGTTTTAATATTAACGATGAAATGCCATGCTTAAGCATTCAAATTGGATGCCGATCTACCCGGAATATCTACGCAGATTTTCATTGGTCCATTTCCAAATCAAAACTTTTTTTATATATATAGAAGGATATATATATATATATATATATATATTCACTAGGGGGCTCTGCCCCCTACGAGCTACGCTCAACAATCCCCGTTCAGACACCGCAGGCTCTAACAGCACGCTAATTTGATAGGCTTTAAAAAGATTTCGGAATATTGAATTATAATTTGAATCTGACGTAATTTTCACCAAACTTTTCTTTCTCTTTTTAATATTCAGGTAAAAATACTTTTGTTAGAAATGAAATATTATGATGATCTTAAAATATCAAAAAAATGTCTCGCGCAATTTTTTAATTTACTAGGGGGCTCGGCCCCCTACGAGCTACGCTCGCCAACCCCCGTCCAGACACCGCAGGCTCTAACAGCACGCTAATTTGATAGGCTTTAAAAAGATTTCGGAATATTGAATTATAATTTGAATCTGACGTAATTTTCACCAAACTTTTCTTTCTCTTTTTAATATTCAGGTAAAAATACTTTTGTTAGAAATGAAATATTATGATGATCTTAAAATATCAAAAAAATGTCTCGCGCAATTTTTTAATTTACTAGGGGGCTCGGCCCCCTACGAGCTACGCTCGCCAACCCCCGTCCAGACACCGCAGACTCTAAATGCACGCTAATTTGATCGGCTTTAAAAAGATTTCGAAAGATTGAATTATAATTTAAAAAACAATGGCGATCTCCCTATAAACGAATTTCTATTCATTTCTCTTTGATTGGGGAATTTTAACGCTAAATCCGCTGCGGTACTACTTGTTTATCCTGTCGACCAATTTCGCCAAATTATATAAATCGCCAAACCACTCGCCAAATTATACAAATTGATATAATTTTTATTTTAAATAACGAAAGAACAAATAAATTCGTACAACATTAATAAAAACACAAATAAAACGTCGAAATAAAAATAACTTGATGACGTATACACGTGTAACAACATTTCAAAATAAGCTAATATAAAAGGAATTAAGTAAAGAGAGTCTTTGTCTCCTGGTATTTTTTAACAAAGCGAAAAGAAAGTTCTTTTAAATGAGACATTTTAAATTAATTCTCAAACTATCAAATAAATGTCTAGCGCAATTTCTAAATTTAAACTTTTTTGCAATATTATTTTGTGTTCATTTTATGTAATAACTATAATGTGACGTAAATATGACGTAATTTCTCCTAAGACTTCTAACGCATGTTAATGAATTTATTATTTTGCAATAACCTTTCTCTTTTAAAATTCACGTGTATACTTTTTATGACGTAATTTTTAATAAGTTCCTGCTTTTTATACGTAATTATTTAATTCTAATTTGAAAGTTTTTTTCCTGTTTATAATAGTCACGTGTAAATAAATTTTTAATTTGAAGCAAACATTATTGCTTGCGCTTTTTATACAGTTGGCAACAGTTTAAATTAGTACAATTTTCTGAAATCTGTAAAAAATATCTCTAGAAATGCTGAAAATTTGAATTTAAAATAGAAATAAAACCTGAAAAAATGAGTCAAAATAAAAAAATTAATGCAATCTGCACTCCGGCAAATTCTAACGCATAAAATGATCTAAAAATGATTACACTGCCATGCATAGTTTTTGCTGCTATAAAACTTTTTTAGTGGAACGATTTTGTCCAACTTTAGCATTAAATAACTCTTAAAATAATTCTTCGATTTGAAAACTGTCTGCATCAGTGTGTTTATCAAACATTTCTGTATAAAACCACCGATTTTCATATTTTTGTATGCATTATTTTTGTTAATAATAACGAAGAAAGGCCTCCGGTCACAAAAAAATCAAAACCGGCGGCGGCGGCGGCGGTGACAGCGGTAGTTACTTTTTTTTAGAATAGAGAGAAACTGTTTTGAAATATTATTTTTTGTTCATTTTGCGTAATAAGTGTAATGTGACGTAAATGTGACGTAATTCTCCTATTTAAGACTTCTAACGCATGTTAATGAATTTATTATTTTACAATATTCTTTCTCTTTTAAAATTCACGTGTAAGTATAGTTTTTATGACGTAATTTTCAATGAGTTCCTGCTTTTTATATTTTCTGTTTATAATAGTCGCGTGTAAAATAAATTTTTAATTTGATGCAAGCATTATTATAAAAACATGTATAACAATCACTTATAAACAGATTAAGTTAAATAATGCTATAAAAAGTGATAGAATATCTTTATTAAGATTGACGATCGGTTCGTCGCCGTTTCTGCGACGAAACGATCCTCAATCTTAATAAGGATATTCTATCACTTTTTATAGCATTATTTAACTTAAGCAAGCATTATTGTTTGCGCTGTTTATACAGATGGCAACAGTTCAAATTAATACAATTTTCTAAATTTTGTAAAAAATATCTCTCGAAATGCTGAAAATTTGAATTTAAGATAGAAATAAAACCTAAAAAAATGAGTCAAATTAAAATACTAAACACCTCGTACACCCCCGTCCAGACACCGCAGACTCTAAATTCACGCTAATTTGATCGGCTTTAAAAAGATTTCGAAAGATTAAATTATAATTTAAAAAACAGTGGCGATCTCCCTGTAAACGGATTTCTATTCATTTCTCTTTGATTGGGGAATTTTAACGCCAAACCCGCTGCGGTACTACTTGATTTTCCAGTCGACCAATTTCGCCAAATTATATAAATCGCCAAACCACTCGCCAAATTATACAAATTGACATAATTTTTAATTTAAATAACGAAAGAACAAATAAATTAGTACAACACTAATAAAAATACAAATAAAACGTCGAAATAAAAATAACTTGATGACGTAGACGCGTGTAACAACATTTCAAAAGAAGCTAATATAAAACGAATTAAGTAAACAGAGTCTTTGCCTCCTGGTATTTTTTAACAAAGCGAAAAGAAAGTTCTTTTAAATGAAACATTTTAAATTAATCGTTTTTAATCTGACGTAATTTTGACCAAGCTCTCTTTTATATATTCACGTGAAAATACTTTTGTTAGAAATGAAATATTATTTGCGCTTTCCTAACAAAAATAGTTGAAAAGACCTGTTTTGCAATATTATTTTGTGTTCATTTTATGTAATAACTGTAATGTGACGTAAATATGACGTAATTTCTCCTATTTAAGACTTCTAACTCATGTTAATGAATTTATTATTTTACAATATCCTTTCTCTTTTAAAATTCACGTGTGTACTTCTTATGACGTAATTTTCATAAGTTCCTTCTTTTTATGCGCAATTATTTAATTTTAATTTGAAAGTATCTTTTCTATTTATAATAGTCACATGTAAATAAATTTTTAATTTGAAGCAAACATTATTGTTTCCGTTGTTTATACAGTTGGCAACAGGTTAAATTAGTACAATTTTCTAAAATAAGTAAAACATATCTCTCGAAATGCTGAAAATTTTAATTTAAAATAGAAATAAACCTCGAAAAATGAGTCAAATTAAAAAAATAAATTAATTCGGGACTTTTCGGTTAGCCGGGCGCCAGTGTTATGTATATATATGTATGTATAACTATATATACATATATATTTATATTTATACATATATAGAAGCTATATGTATACATATATATATATGTGTGTATATATATATATATATGTATATATAGGTATACATACATATGTATACATAACACTGGCGCCCGGCTAACCGAAAAGTACCATTAATTCTGCACACCGGGAAATTATAACGTATAAAATGATCTAAAAATGATTAAATTCCCATGAATAGTTTTTGCTCCTATAAAACTTTTTTAGTGGAACGATTTTGTCCTACTTTAGCATTAAATCTCTCTATTCTAAAAAAAAGTAACTACCGCTGTCACCGCCGCCGGTTTTGAATTTTTTTGTGACAGGAGGTGTTTCTTCGTTAATATTAAGAAAAATATTACGTACAAAAATATGAAAATCGGTGGTATTATAGAGAAATGTTTGATAAACACGCTGATGCAGACAGTTTTCAAATCGAAGAATTATTTTTAGAGATATTTAATGCTAAAGTTGGACAAAATCGTTCCATTAAAAAAGTTTTATAGCAGCAAAAACTATACATGGGAATGTAATCATTTTTAGATCAGTTTATGCGTTAGAATTTGCCGGTGTGCAGATTGCATTAATTTTTTTTTTTAATTTGACTCATTTTTGGAGGTTTTATTTCTATTTTAAATTCAGATTTTCAGCATTTTTTCAGCATATTTTTTACATTATTTTAGAAAACTAGGGAGCTCTGCCCCCTACGAGCTACGCTCGTCAACCCCGTTCAGACACCGCACACTCTAAAAGTACGCTAATTTGATCGGCTTTAAAACGATTTTCATATTTTTAAATGCATTATTTTCCTTAATATTAACAAAGAAAGACTTCTGGTCACAAAAAATTCAAAACCGGCGGCGGCGGTGACAGCGGTAGTTACTTTTTTTTTAGAATAGAGAGATGGTATTAGTTTAAACTGTTGCCAACTGTATAAACAGCGCAAACAATAATGTTTGCTTCAAATTAAAAATTTATTTACACGTGACTATTATAAACAGAAAAAATCATTTGGAATTAGAATTAAATAATTATGTACAAAAAGCAAGAACTTATTAAAAATTACGTCATAAAAACTATACATGTGAATTTTAAAAGAGAAAGAATATTGTAAAATAATAAATTCATTAACATGCGTTAGAAGTCTTAAATAGGAGAAATAACGTCATATTTTCGTCACATTACAGTTATTACATAAAATGAACACAAAATAATATTGCAAAACAGTTTAAATTTAGAAATTGCGCTAGACATTTATTTGATATTTTGAGAGGATCTTTTCAACTATTTTTGTTAGGAAAGCGCAAATAATATTTCATTTCTGACAAAAGTATTTTCATGTGAATATTTAAAAGAGAAAGAATAGCTTGGTCAAAATTACGTCAGATTAAAAACGATTAATTTAAAATGTCTCATTTAAAATATCTTTCTTTTCGCTTTGTTAAAAAATACCAGGAGACAAAGACTCTGTTTACTTAATTCCTTTTATATTAGCTTATTTTGAAATGTTTAACTTATTTTACTTAATCAAAGATGAAAACAGCGATTGTATCTTTGGTACTACTTAGTTATCCCGTCGACCAAAAATCTATCATTCGCCAAACTATAAGATTAAATGCCAATAATGGTTGATCGCAAATGTCACATTCACTTGACTTTAAACAAGTTACACGCGTCTACGTCATCAAGTTATGGCACAGATGTCATATTCGCCCCATATTGGCGCGATTTTTTTCGGTTGCCAATTTGGCGAAAACATCAACATCATAAACAACATAATCCGGGTTACCACATCAAGCAAAATAACGACACTTTGGCGCCAGTTAAGTACCCGTTGCGTATATGACATTAACGTCAGAAAAAAATCGCGCCAATATGGGGCGAATATGACATCTGTGCTCAAGTTATTTTTATTTCGACGTCTTATTTGTATTTTTGTTAATGTTGTACTAATTTATTTCTTCTTTCGTTATTTAAAATAAAAATTATATCAATTTGTATAATTTGGCGATTTATATAATTTGGCGAAACTGGTCGACAGGATAATCAAATAGTACCGCAGCGGATTTGGCGTTAAAATTCCCCAATCAAGGAGAAATGAATAGAAATCCGCTTATAGGGAGATCGCCACAGTTTTTTAAATTATAATTCAATCTTTCGAAATCTTTTTAAAGCCGATCAAATTAGCCTGCATTTAGAGTCTGCGGTGCCTGGACGGGGGGTTGACGAGCGTAGCGCGTAGGGGGCAGAGCCCCCTATTATTTTAGAAAATGTTATTAATTTAAACTGTTGCCAATTGTATAAACAGCGCAAACAATAATGTTTACTTCAAATTAAAAATTTATTTACACGTGACTATTATAAACAGAAAAAAAAACTTTAAAATTACAATTAAATGATTACATGTTAAAATCAGGAAAATTACGTCATAAGAACCATATTTACACTTAAATTTTAAAAGAGAAACAAAATGCTAAAATAAACAAATCATTATTATGCGTTAAAACTTGTAAATGGAGGAAATTACGTCATATTTAAAATGGCCAAAAAATATGGCAAAACTATTTAAATTAAAAAATATATTTGCGAGAGATATTTTGAGATAATCTTTTCAACTATTATCGTGAATTCGAAAACAGCGCAAATAATATTTCCTTCTAACAACAAAAGTATTTTCACGTGAATATTAATAATGACATGACATCGCGGTGCTTAAGGAGTGTCGACGCGGCGTGCAACGCCGCCGCGCGTAACCTCCAACTAAATATGAATACGAACTAAGAATGATTTTCGAAACAATGCACGGCCTAAAAGTATAATTTGGAAGCTCTGGTGGAGTCCCGAGGGCCATTCCAGAGTTGGAAGCATGAGGTTAAATATAACCTTCAGAAAAAAGGGGCGCATAAGGCATCCAAGATTTTTTGGTTGCCCTATACTTCGATGTCACTTCACCAACTGGCGTCGGCATAAAACGGAAAATGCAAAGACAGTAGGGTACCAACGAGCACAGAAAGCTATAGCATAAGGTAGCCAAGCCTAACTAACCTTTCTAAGAACTTATAAAAAAAGGGGGGGCCACATAGCTCACTAATTTTGATGTCAAGCCTAGTGCGCATTACAGGTCGCGGGTCTCCCGGCTTTCACACAAACCGTTTAGCCTTTAAAAAGGCTTTGTGTTACTAGACATCGAAAGAACACCACTAATGCAAATTGCATTTTGGCATTGACAGTAATCGAAAATGGGGACAAGTTAAGATTAAAATTAAATGCTAAAAACAGACAATCAACTTCAAAATTAACTATAAGATTGGGATAAGAATTTTGTGACCGGGATGCCTAAGCACCGCCGGTCAACTGAACCAAAATGGGAGGGGAAAATATATAAATGGTCGGGGTGCAGTGAGCAAACACTCCATTGCCGGCGGGAAAAAGGTAGGCAGAGCCTGACCTCTACCTGGTGGAAGTACCGAAGATGCAAAAAAACAAACTAAAATTTTGAGATAGCAGGTAACACCCATTCATAATAAACAGTGAAGAAAAGGGAGTTCCAGAATATAAAAATGAAAAGATACTAACAATTAAATTAGGAAAGTTGAAATGCGCGGCTGTCATCAATAAACAGTGTGCTGCATGACGTCACGGGGAAAGTCAATACTAGATGAAAGTTTCTTTCAATCTAGGGAAAAGATAGAATTTTCCCGGAGAATACTGCGTTTAAGTGACACCAGAAGGATTCCTTCTCGAAGTTTTCGAACATGGGACGAAGTCGTCATCCCGAGTGAGAATAGCGAGGGGCCGTTTCCGGTTCCTCCGCACTCTTGCGTCATAACGACGGATGGCATCTAACGCAGGATTCCTCACGGCTGGGATTGACCTGTGAAACTTCAACGTAAGTTTTTTGATTTCTGCAAAGACGGGTTTAATTTTGAGGTCACGATCAATGACGTCATTTCGGACATAGCGGGTCGCCTTGGTAAACCTACGCAGGAGTTTATTTTGAAAAAGTTGAATTCTATTTAGTTGAAATTTTGAAGCACTACCATAGACCGCAGATCCATAAGTAAAAATCGGTCTAATCATTGATTTGTATAGTAACAATTTATATTTGATTGACAGGGGGCTGTTCCAAGCCAAGAGGGGGTTAAGGGAGCCCACGGCGCGGTCAGCACGCCCCAGAATTTCTGTGATGTGCTGGCACTATGTTAATTTGGAATCTAGGTTAATGCCTAGGTATTTATTTATACTCAGTCTTCCAGGGAATGTTTTCGTTATTCAATTTAAAGTTAAGATTAGCATCTGGGGTAAAATGTTGATTGGTGAAGAAGATGGCGGCACTTTTGGCACTGTTCACTTTAATTTTCCATTTCCTTAACCAGACCGAAAGTATATCCAAATAATTTTGAAGTCTAGAGAACACTGTTTGTGCATGTTTATGTTGTTTAAGCATGGCAGTATCGTCGGCAAATATTGCTAAGTCGATATCAGGCTCTTTAAGAATATCGTTGACGTAAATGTTGAAGAGGGTAGGACCGCTGAGGGAGCCTTGCGGCACAGAGCTGGCAATAGGTTGAGGGTTAGAGTAAGAACTTCCCACTCTAACGACGAAGGATCTAAGTTGAAAGTTAGTCATTATAGATTTTAATTAATTGGCCCGGTACTCCGAGGGCAATAAGTTTAAAGATAAGAGCGATGTGCCAGACCTTGTCAAAGGCCTTTTGCACATCAAGAAAGATTGCTCCTGTCACGCCGCCAGATCTAATGCCACCGTGAAGAAGTTCAGAAACTCTCCACAACTGATGAGTTGTTGAATGACGTGCCGGAAAACCAAATTGCTCCGGTATAAGCACGTCATTAGAATTTAAGAACTCCTTTAGGCGGTTGACAAGAACATACTCATAAACTTTAGATAGACAAGATAATAGAGATATAGGTCGAAAGCTGGCAGGATCATGTTTGTCGGCCGCCCCACTTTTGGGTAGGGGGACAATAATGGCCCTTTTCCAGCAATCAGGAAAAGTTTTTAGATTCATCATGCAGTTAATTAGAATTACAATATAGAGAATGAAGTTATGAGGTAAGTTAATTAACATATTAGTAGAGATGCGGTCCTCACCCGGAGACTTATTCTTTTTTAAGCCTGAGATATACTCCCGAACCTCAGAAGGTGTGGCCGGGGGTAGTGTGTTAGGTGTGTCTGTGTTTAAAAAATTTTGAACTGTGGTCTCCAACACAGTGGCAACCCGTGGGTTGTCCATTCCAGAATTGGGTGTAAACTGACTTCTAAGAGTTTCAGCGATTGCTTCAGCCTTTTGCGTGTTTGTATATGCCATGCCATTAGGGCAAGCAGGGCTAGTAATACCCGGAATGTGTGTTCGTGTCCTACGAATGCGGGAAGCAGCCTTCCAAATTGTGTTGTCTTCTGTTGAAAGTGATTCAACAAAAGTGTTCCAGCGTTCACTTCTAAACTTGGAGATAGCCGCCTTGACTCTCCTGTGCAGTTGATTTAAATGGGTCCTAAAATATTGAGAACGATAGACCTGCCACATCCTGCGAGCACGATTTCGTTCAGTAATCAATTGTCTGATCTCCAACGGTAGACGGAGTGTGTCAACAGTTGTGGTTCTCGGTTGAGAACACTGTTCATACACATCTCTGAGAACGTCACCGAGTTGACTGATGGCTTCCTCCGCCTCTTCTTTCGTCTCTGGGACGATGGACGGAGTTTCCCGCTGCTCGAGCAGGAAGGTGAAATCCTCCCACCTTGTGTGAAGAAGCCTACCTAAATCTAGGTTGTACGAGTCAACTCGATACCGAAGGATTATTGGCAAATGATCTGAATTTAAATCGTTCAGCGTTTGAATGCTGTAAGGATAAGGAAAATTGCGGGTGATTGCAAGATCAAGATAATTATTAGATAGTGGATAAGTGTGTGTGGGGGGGGGGCGCTATAATTTGCGCAAAATTTTGATCCACCGACCTCCTGAGTTTGCAACCAAACCCATTCGCAGATCTACAGTGCCAAGAGGGATGAGTAGCATTAAAATCACCCGCAAGAATAAAATTTGGAAAATTGTTAGTTAGCCTGGAAAAGTCTTGCTCCAGCAGGTTTCTATCACATAATGGAGGTACATAAATGGCTGCTATGAGAAGATTTGGAATAGTGGGGAAGTCCAAAACAACAGTAGTAGCTTCGATGGAATTTAGAGGGGGATTGTGAATATTAATAAGAGAAATAAAACTTTGGTGTAAATTACGTCAGATTTAAAATGAATTATTTAAAAGAACTATCTTATAGCGTTGTTAAAAAATACCGGGAGACATGGACACTGTTTACTTAATTCATTTTACATTAGCTTATTTTCAAATGTTTAACTATTTTTTTTTTATTATTAAATACGAAAACAGCCATTGTATCTCTTAACAGCAGCAGATTTGGTCTTAAAAATCCCCAATACAAGGTAAACGAATGGAAACCCTCGCTACTTTTTTTTTTCAATTTTAATTCAATATTTTTAAAGCCGATCAAATTAGCGTGCTTTTTGGATTTTGGTGTGCCTGAACGGGGGGTTGGCGAGCGTTAACTCGTAGGGGCAGAGCCCCCTAGTTGAATAAAAAAAAAACATTAGTGATCTCTCTGTAAACGGGTTTCCATTCGTTTTCCTTGGAATGGGGATTTTTAAGACCAAATCTGCTGCTGTTAAGACATACAATGGCTGATTTCGTATTTAATTAAAAAATTAGTTAAACATTTGAAAATAAGCTAATGTAAAATGAATTAAGTAAACAGTGCCATTGTCTTCCGGTATTTTTTAACAGCATAAGATAGTTCTTTTAAATAATTCATTTTAAATCTGACGTAATTTACACCAAAGTTTTATTTCTCTTATTAATATTCAGGTGAAAATACTTTTGTTGTTAGAAGGAAATATTATTTGCGCTGTCTTCGAATTTACGATAATAGCTGAAAAGATTATCTCAAAATATCTCGCGCAAATATATTTTTTAATTTAAATTGTTTTGCCATATTTTTTGGCCATTTTAAATATGACGTAATTTCCTCCATTTCCAAGTTTTAACGCATAATAATTTTTTTTATTTTAAAATTTTGTTTCTCTTTTAAAATTCAAGTGTAAATATGGTTCTTATGACATAATTTTCCTGCTTTTAACATGTAATCATTTAATTCTAATTTTAAAGTTTTTTTTTCTGTTTATAATAGTCCCGTGTAAATAAATTTTTAATTTGAAGTAAACATTATTGTTTGCGCTGTTTATAGAATTGGCAACAGTTTAAATTAATAACATTTTCTAAAATATATAAAAAATATCTCTCGAAATGCTGAAAATTTGAATTTAAAATAGAAATAAAACCTCAAAAAATGAGTCAAATAAAAAAAATTAATGCAATCTGCACACCGGGAACTTATAACGTATAAAATGATCTAAAAATGATTAAATTCTCATGTATAGTTTTTGCTCCAATAAAACTTTTTTAATGGAACGATTTTGTTCAACTTTAGCATTAGAATATCTCTTAAAATAATTCTTCGATTTGAAAACTGCCTGCATCAGCGTGTTTATCAAACATTTCTCTATAATACCACCGATTTTTATATTTTTGTATGCAACAGTTTTTTTAATATTAACGAAGAAAGGCTATGCTTAAGCATTCAAATTGGATGCCGATCTACCGGGAATATCTACGCAGATTTTCACATTGGTCCATTTCCAAATCAAAACTTTTTTTATATATATAAAAGGATGTGGTATTTTTAGGTTAGCCGGGCGCAAATCTCCCCAATTTTTTTTTTTTTTTTTTTTTTTTTTTTTTTTTCCTGGCCAAAAGCGTATTACCTATTTTTGTCGTATGTTAAGGGAGTCTGGGACAAAAATAACTTCAAATTTTGTAAAAACATTTTATTTCATTAAAAAATTCTCTGTTTTTTCCTGCTTAAAATGACTTTTAAATCATGTTTCTATCTTAAATAGAACAAGAAATGTTAATTTTTTCGTTTTGGTTTGTTTTTAACCCTCTAAGTGTTTAGGGCGTAATATTCCGTTCACTAAGCTCCAGGTTTCACTGCAATACAAGCAATATTTAAGATAATGTAATTCTATAGATTTAATGAATTTTAAATACATTGAAGAATGATTAATACTCTCAAGGATTACATTCATATTTGTAATTGAGTTTTTTTTTTTTTTTTTTTTTTTTTTTTTAATAATGTTGAAAGAATCATATTTTCTTAGCATTTAAAACAAAATGCAAAGAAAACAACATTACAATTTTACCCTTTTGCAAGACGCTCGGAGGGTTAAAATCTAGTTTTCAAGCAATGGCTGTCATGGAAACGACTTCTTGTAAAAATGCGTTTTTCCTAATGATGGGTTTTTTCACCATTTCTCGTATTTAAATTCTTATAAGTCAAGAACCGTTAAAGATAAACGGTTCAACCTTGGAACATGTCTTTTTCAATTGTTTTACTTTAATTTTGATTTAGAATATTTGAAAAAAATATTTAGTTTTGAAAATGTGATTTTTTTTTTAAAAGTTGCACCCCTTTTTTTAAATGTTTTCGTTAAATATTTTTTTAATTAATATTTTTAAAAATGCTGAATCAAAAATAAAACTTATATATTTCTGTTTATTTAAATGAAAAAAAATGGAATTCTACAAATAATATTTCGAGTTATAATGATTTTAAATTACCCCACTTTTTTAATAAATTTTACATTTAAATTTTTTTTTTTAATTATGAGAAGTTTTATCATGGGATTTTGTTTACAAATGATATGATTAACCATCACAAAAAAATTCATAATTTTAACTCAATAAATAAAAATTATTTTAAAATCTGTCTCGGACCCCCTTAAGTAGAAACATTTCTTTCATATTGAAATAAAGTTTTTCATTTTTGATATTATTAACCATTTGGAAAAATGGTTATTGTTCTCGTCAGGGTAGGAAATCAAAAGCATATCTGAACGTTTTCATTGGTTTAATCCGCAATTAATTCGTTATCTGATTGGTATATACAGTAATCTGTATTTCCCTTTGGTTTCAACAACGATGGACAACAGAGTGTTGCCACTCTGACAAAAAAGTAATAAAAACTACAAAAAAAATCAATAAATCAGAAACAAATTGAGATACAGCTTTCAAACAAATTGCATTTAAAAGAACATTTTTTTCTCTATCCGACGGTATAAAAAGTAATATTGTCGGATGTTTAGAAGTTTAAGAATGAAATTTTATTTAAAATTGGTCGTGAGATTTTTTGGAAATCTGATGATAGAAAAGCCTTTTCCCGAACAGCCAATGAAATGCTTGGCTATTATGTAAGTTTCATAGGAAATCTGACGAGTCGCAGGCGATTTTTCTTGCTTGCAATTTTTACGTGTAATAACACTATTAATCTTTAATTCATGGCGTACGTAATGTATGACCAGCTCCGTAGAAGTTTAAAAATTTACAGTACCGAAAATTGTAAAACTGAAATTTCTTTTAAAATTTGTTCATGTTGGGTCCAGGAATGTTATCGTTTAATCCATGGCGTACGTAATGTAGGATCAACTCCGTGCGATTTTTTATATCTTAAATTTTAGTCTTTGAAAAAATCATTTTCCAAATGGTCGTTGTAATTTGTTAAATTGCTTTTTTTTTATTAATTTTTTTGGTACTTTTCGGTTAGCCGGGCGCCAGTGTTATATATACATATGTATGTATATCTATATATACATATATATGTATATGCACACACACACATATATATGTATACATATAACTTCTATATATGTATAAATATACATATATATGTATATATAGATATACATACCGGGTGTCCCAAAAAGGACTGACTGATTTTAAAATTCAATAACTTGCAAACGGTGACAGATATTTAAGAAATTCTTGCAGGAGGGTTATGCATAAGGTCAAAAGTTTTTTTACAGTGATTTTCAATTTTAGTTCGAATTACAAACAATAGATGGCGCTGCGATCAATAGACGCTGAATTCAGGCTCGATTTTTGGTACTTCGTGGCCTGGATAATACATTTCCATCTCCTTTTTCAGCATGGAACAAGAGAAAGGACCAGAAATCGAGCCTGTATTTAGCGACTATTGCTTACAGCGCCATCTATCGTTTGTAATTCGAACTAAAATCGAAAATCACTGTAATAAAACTTTTGACCTTATGCATAACCCTCCTGCAAGAATTTTTTAAATATCTGTCACCGTTTGCAAGTTATTGAGTTTTAAAATCAGTCAGTCCTTTTTGGGACACCCGGTACATATGTATATATAAGACTGGCGCCCGGCTAACCGAAAAGTACCATTTTTTTTTAATTAAATGAGTGAAAACCGTGTATTTTGAATGTATGTAATGTATAATGTATGCATTTTAAGTTATGCATTATAAATTAAATGAGTGACGGGTTTATTCTTTAAATGTAGTAAATGCGATACGAATTATGGCGATGGAAACAATATTTGGCGATTTATCACTTGTACCCAGCTAACATAAAAAGCGCCAGAAAAGGTGTTGTTTTATGGTATTATATCTTCTTCTTCTTAAAAAAAAAATAAATAAACAAGTGAACTAGATGTATATTTGGAACAGATGTCATATTCGCCCCATATTGGCGCGATTTTTTTCTGACGCCAAATCATATAGGCAAAGGGTACTTAACTTGCGCCAAAGTGTCGTTATTTTGCTTGATGTGGTAACCCGGATTATGTTGTTTATGCTGTTGATGTTTTCGCCAAATTGGCAACCGAAAAAAATCGCGCCAATATGGGGCGAATATGACATCTGTACCGTATATTAATAGATTATATAAAATAGATAAATGGCTTCTCCACAATAAATAAATTGTATATATATACATTGCAGAAATCGCTTGTGTGTATGAAAAAGTGAATAGGTTTCACCGAATATATGCATGAAAATTTCCTTCCCTTGCAAAGGTCATTTTCTGTATCTCGCCAAAGGCCTTTATAATGAAGAAGTACCGATATTTACATGTTATCCGTGTCCTGAAGACATATCTGCGCCAATAATGGGCACAGATGTCATATTCGCCCCATATTGGCGCAATTTTTTTCTGACGCCAATGTCATATACGCAACGGGTACTTAACAGGCGCCAAAGTGTCGTTATTGTGATTGATGTGGTAACCCGATTATGTTGTTTATGCTGTTGATGTTTTCGCCAAATTGGCAACCGAAAAAAATCGCGCCAATATGGGGCGAATATGACATCTGTGCCCAATAATGCTATTTACAGCAATCTTTTTCGAGTACTGGTTTATTTTTTTACTATACCATATAGTTTTTTAAAATTTATTTATTATAGTTTAGATATTTATTTTAGTTTTATATTATTTATCATTTTTAACGTTATGTATTTAATAATGTTAACATACTGTTTTGAACGTGGTTGACAATTGACAAACGTGTTTGGCGATCTATCTTCAGGGTACCGATAATACGCAAGTACTCGTATTAATTTTATTGCCAAAACATATCGGGCCAGAAGAATTTAAATTACATTATTGATGAAAATATAAAAAATTCAAGGCTAATCTTCCGTCTTCATGTCCACAGAAGAGGTTGGCTCAGTTACGAGCGAAGTAAAAAGGAAAATAAAAGTAATTAAATAATTTATTAATAAATGAACAACAATAGCCGAGTTACCATGTCAGGCAAAATAACGCCATTTGGCGCCAATTAGGTACCCCGGTGAGTATATGACATCTGTGTTAAATAAATTGGGTACTTGTTAGTTATCCCGTCGACCAAGTTCGCCAAATTATATAAATCGCCAAACCACTCGCCAAATTATACAAATTGACATAATTTTTATTTTAAATAACAAAAAAACAAATAAATTAGTATAACATTAATAAAAATACAAATAAAACGTCGAAATAAAATCATTTGATGACGTAAACACGTGTTGTGATGTGAATGTGACATTTACGATCAACTATTATTGGCATTTAATCTTACAATTTGGCGACAGTAATTTGGTCGACGGGATAACTAACAAGTACCATAAAGGTTATAAATAATGAAAAAATTGCTTGTTTATATGAAACAGCGAATAGTTTACCAGAAAATATGTTGTCAAATTCCTTTCTTTCACCAAGCCCATTTTTGCGATTTCGCCAAAGCCGCTATACTAGAAAAGTACTCATTATTTTTATTTGGGTGAATCTTAGAATACTCTACTTCTTCCCAACCTGGCGATAAATGAGCCAAGGTGGCAACCTTGGTATTTAGTATTAACTTGGTATTAAGTGGCAATCTTAATACCGATTTTGGCGATTTTTTGAAATCGCGCCAAAGAAGTAGAGTATTCTCCGGTCGCACCCGAGGCAAAAATAACCGGGTTACCATTCGAGGCAAAAAATTGCCGTTTTGGCGCTAAAAAGAAAGCCCGTCTGCGACGTTTGTATCATGATTTTGTACCAAACTAGATTACAGGAATTCACTGTGGACTTTCTTATAGGAGATTCCCTAATTTCAATGAATTTTAAGGCTTAGATGCTGTATATTCGCGCGGTTGCCATCTTGAATGTTTTGAGATTTCTTGGCGATTTTTTGTTGACGATGTTTTGCGTTTTATTTTCGTTAAGCCTAACATGCGCTGCTTGGCGACATTTACTACTTGGAGGAAAAGGGGTTTTCACGCCAAGAAAAAATCCTCTGTTCCAATTTCAATTAACATATTTCATAAAAAGTAAATAGTTTTAAACGTATATTTAGAAAGAAAAAAAAAGCACAGATGTCATATACGCATATTGGAGCGATTTTTTCAGACGCCAATTTGACGAAAACATCGTTACCATATCATCTATATCCGGGTTACAATATCAAGCAAAATAACGATACTTTGGTGCCAGTTAAGTACCCGGTGCGTATGACATTGGCGTCAGAAAAAATTCGCGCCAATGTGGGGCGTATGTGACATCTTTGCCAAAAAAAAAGTTTTTAGATGGATAAATAAATGGGTATTACTTGATTATCCCGTCGACCAAAAAACTATCGTCAAACTATAAGATTAAATGTCAATAATAGCTGATAGTAAATGTCACATTCACCTGACATTAAACACGTTACACGTGTTTGTTACGTCATTAAACGATTTTTATTTCGACGTTTTATTTGTATTTTTGGTACTTTTCGGTTAGCCGGGCGCCAGTGTTATATATACATATGTATGCATATCTATATATACATATATATATATATGTACACACACACATATATATATGTATACATATAGCTTCTATATGTGTATAAATATACATATATATGTATATATAGATATACATACATATCTATATATAACACTGGCGCCCGGCTAACCGAAAAGTACGTATTGGTATTAATGTTACACTAATTTATTTGATCTTTCGTTATTTAAAATAAAAATTATGTAAATTTGTATAATTTGGCGAGTAGTTTCCCGATTTATATAATTTGGCGAAATTGGTCGACGGGATAATCAATTAGTAACCAATAAATGAGAAGGGTAAAATATAAACGGCACAGATGTCATATTCGCCCCATATTGGCGCGATTTTTTTCCGACGCCAATTTAGAGAAAACATCAACAGCATAAACAACATCCGGGTTACCATATCAAGCAAAATAACGTCACTTTGGCGAGAGTTAAGTACCCGGTGTATATATGACATTGGCGGCAGAAACAAATCGCGCCAATATGGGGCGAATATGACATCTGTGCCATATAAACTCTCTAAAAAAAAATCCATACCAAAATATGTTCACTATATTTATATATAAATATGATTATATATATAATATATAAATCACTGGGGAAGAGTTCCATATCCTGTGCTGGTTGGCACGATTGGCGAAGGAATCCAAAATGGCGCCAAAAAGCCATTTTAGCACTTTCAAGGTGGCACACTTTTCAAGATGGCACAAAAACATGGTCTTTAAATATTTATAAACATATATATATTTAATAAATATTACAGGTGTCACATGTTAAAAAAAAATATACGATGCGTTTATACAGATAGTTTTATTTTTACACATATATATATTACATATAGAGATATACCTTATACATACATAATATAAACACCTATAAATGGAACAGATGTCATATTCGCCCCATATTGGCGCGATTTTTTTCTGTCGCCAATATCATATAGGCAACAGGTACTTAACTTGCGCCAAAGTGCTTGATGTGGTAACCCGGATTATGTTGTTTATGCTGTTGATGTTTTCGCCAAATTGGCAACCGAAAAAAATCGCGCCAATATGGGGCGAATATGACATCTGTACCCTATAAATAAATATTATGTACTTATATATAATTTGATATATTTATTATATATGTCAAATTAAAACAAAAGTTATAAATTTTTACGAAGAAACATATGAATAAAGTCCATTCCAGAAAAAAAGCAACCCCAAAGGCTGAAGATCGCAACCACATTGATTCATTTAATGCCATAAAAACCAGCACGGGATATGGAACTCTTCCCAAACACTGTATGTTCATACCATCAAAACTCACAGATAAAACTATTTATTAAGCTGGATAATTTAAACAAAACAAACTGAAAAAGCCTAGTAAACCTGAATTTATAGATTCCATTAAAATTAATTATACTCACATACAAAATGTTGTTTCCGTGTTAACAATCTAACTTAACTGACCGATATAATTATCTATTAAGCTGGATGATTTTGAGAGGGAAAAAGAACTGAAAAAGGCCTAGTAAAAACTGAACTTATCAATTCGATTAAAAACTGTTATATTCGCTTACAAAAAAATGTTTCCGTGTTAATACTTTTCAAAAAGCGTTACGTTACATTTATCTCTGTAATATAAAAATCCATTTGCCTGATCACAATCCACCAATCAAAAATTTTCTTCTACGAGCGAAAATGGTGTCATAGTTAATGAGACAAAAATGCATCAATCTTCATAAAACTCAAACGTTTTAAAACGATTCCGTTTAAATGATAGCCTATAGACCTGGAGACGGTTGCACAAACCATCCCTTACCGTGTTGACGGCTGAACTTCCAGGATTAGTTAAAACACTAATCACATATTAAAATGCAACTAGTCTGCTAAGTCATATCTTGGTGGAAAACGCCTGCAAAATTGATTTTAGGGATTGACTGATAAGTTTACCGTTGTGTTTTCCTGCTCCCAGTCTTCCATGTTTTCATACATTTGAATGCAGGAAAACACAATTATAAATCTGCGATCAACCACTAAAATCGAGTCTGCAGGTGGTTTCCACCAAGATATGACTTGGCAGACCAGTTACATTTTAATATGCTAATCAAGTTCTGTCTAGTCCTGGAATTTTAGGCATCAACTCGATGAAGTGTTGGTCTGTGCAGCCGCCTCCGGATCTACTCTATAATCTCAAAATTCTCAAAAGTAATAAAATATTTTACTGTGATTATCTCAAAATAATGTCATATTCGCTAACTCGAGGCGAACGAAAAAGAAAGGCTACCGCGGTGCTTTACTTGTATCTTTTTTTTACAGACCCCTGGAGTCACTTGATGCTCGACTGCACCAATGCTTGTGTACGAAAAGAGTATGACGTCACTCTGGCAGTCTGCGAGGCTAACGAAAAAGACAGGCTACCGCGGTGCATTCTACGTGTCTTTTTTTACAGACCGCTAGAGTGACGTGTTGCTCTTTTCGCACACCTTCTTTGTTGCATTCGACCATCACGTGACTCCAGCGGTCTGTAAAAAAAGATACGTGGAATGCACCGCGGTAGCCTGTCTTTCTCGTCAGCCTCGGGCGGTCTGTGAAAAAAGATATGAAGAATGCACCGCGGTAGCCTGTCTTTTTTCGTTAGCCTCGCGCTAACCTTTATGTCTACAGATAAAGAAAACAAACTCCCTCATATTATATTCTACTTTTGTTATGTACTTACTTCTTCCAAGTGTACTTCTTAATAGTTAATTAAAAATATTCGACATGCACGGAATAAAATATTTCGAAAAATTATATCATTTCTCTGTAATTACTGAAACGCAGCCAGCCGAAAGAGAGCGAAAGTTCCACTCCAATCTGACAATAAAATTAACATGATTTCTTAACAATAAGTTTATCAATTACAATGTAATTTACCGCACATATAAATCTTAGTAAGACTGAAATATTAACGTGGCCCGATTTTGGAAATTCGATTTGTGGCCTGAATGCTCTCCCAACTACCCCCGAGAGTAACGAATAAGCTCGAAATCGCACCGATAATTGATGTATTATACGCACCAACCCTCCCAAACCCAGTGAGAAACAGTTCATAAGTTTAAGGGGTCTCCTAGTAGCAGACCTACTTTATACGGAGTCGTATGCTAGAGTGTCTAACAAGCATAAGTTCGTACTGAGAGAAAAATCTGCGTTTGAGAAAAAAAATAAAGTTGCAAAAAGCAGGAGAAATTTGATAAGGCGAGACCCGGAAGGCCTACCCGCTCAAGATCTTAGAGAAAAATGAGAATGAGACGGTAAATAAATTTGATGAAAATAAAATTGCCCAGTTAAACTGATGGCATTGAGCTCACAGGCTATTCACACTAATTGTATATTATACTCTTATTTCAAAGAATATTGCCCCTGATAAAATAAATGAATACTTAACCAAAGAACTTTCAAATCTAATCAGGAATGCTCTTTAACATAATAAACTGGTATACAAATTTGAAGCAAATCAGATAATTCTGCATGAAAAAACCATTTCGCTAAATTAAGGGGGGTATTAGCTCCCCCATTTCTCCCTTTATGCTGAACCCATGAACCTTCAAATCTAATCAGAAAAGCTCCTTATCGGAATGAACCTAGAACAAAAAATTAAACTAAATTAGATAATTCTGCATGAAACCCATTTATCTCAATTAAGGGGAGGGGACACTTTCCCCCCTTTCCCCCTTTTATACTTAACCAATGAACCTTCAAATCAAATAAAGAAAGACATATCGGAATAAACTGGTATATCAAATTTGAAGCAAATCGAATAATTCTGCATGAAAAACCCATTTATTTAAATTAGAGGATGGACTAGCCAAGTGCATTTTTTTCTCTATACGACGGTGTAAAAAGTAATATTGTGGGATGTTTAGAAGTTTAAGAATGAAATTTCATTTAAAATAGGTCCAGGAATATTAATGTTTAATCCATGGCGTACGAAATGTATGACCAGCTCCGTAAAAGTTTAAAAATTTACAGTACCGAAAATTGTAAAACTGAAATTTCTTTTAAAATTTGTTCATGATGGGCCCAAGGAATATTAATGTTTAATCCATGGCGTACGTAATGTATGATCAACTCCGTGCGATGTTTTATGTCTTAAATTTTAGTCTTCGAAAAAATCATTTTCCAAATGGTCGTTGTAATTTGTTAAATTGTTTTTTTTTTCTTTTTTTTTACAAATAACAAAGAATAAGCTTAGTTAACGATATCATCGTTAGTATTATTAGGTTTGGAAAGTATTTCACTGAAAATTAATAATTTTAAAAATATATCTTTTCTTTTTTGACAGAAATCTTTTCCAGAACACAGCTGAGTTTTTCTGTAATTTCTGAGAAGTGGATAATTTCGAGTACATATTTTATTTTTCTTATGACATGTATAATCGTAGGAATTTCATTGGGGAATTCGTTAAGTTCATAGAGATGTTTAGTAGGGGGGAGGGGTAGGTGTAGCATTTATTCTCCCAAACCCGCTTTTTATGTCTTTTACTTAAAGAAAATCGCTTTACAGTATTTCCGGTAGACTCTTCCGTACTCAGGCTACCTTCCAAACAATCTTCAGCTGCCGGCCTAGGCATTGCCGCAGTGTACAGTAGAATCTCGTTAAAAAGAATATCACTTTAACGATTTTTTCAGTTTAACGAATATTATTTGGATTGTTAAAAAATGCTATTACCCTATTTCATTATAAAAACAGTCTTTAACGAATTTTTCAATATAACGAATTTATTAGGTTTATCATTGTGTTTTACTGCACCCAAAGGTATGAAAACATGGAGGACTGGGAGCAGTAAAACACAATGATAAACCAACGAGTCGACCGCTAAAATCGGGTTTTCAGGTGTTTGCCCCCGAGATATGACTTGGCAGACCAATTGCGTTTTATTATGCGAATCGAGTTTTAACTAATGGAGGATATTCCAAATATGGGTTCGAGGCTGAAAAAAGTCACGTGATACCGGTAATTTACACAAGGAACTTTTAACTGATAAGAAGGGAAGATACTACTGCTTTGCCTCATGAACTATTTCATTGGCTAGCGGGGATTTACATTACACGTCTACGGAGCCTTCCCTTCTTTACGCTAGAAGTTTTTACCTTGATCACGTGATCAAAACGGAGATGGAATATCCTCCATTCTGGAATTTCAGCCTCCAACTCGATGAGGTGATTGTATATGCTGCCGCCTCCCGTTCTAGAAGGTACGATAAGTTCTCTGAATTTCATAGACACTGAAACATAGTCTGACTCCGTGAGATGGAGTGGTAGAGTAAGATGAATCAAGTCACAGCAAATAATTAAAATAAAAGAAATTAATTAGATTAAAAAGAAATAAGTTTCTAGTTAATTGTAAAATATGTAGATTCGGGCTATTTCAACACGGGTAGGACAAATCAGATTAACTCTCGAGCGATCAACAGTACAAAACAAGGATTTATATTTCGTATGATGAAAATAGTCTTTTAGAATTGTGGCTCTAAGAAACCTAAGATCATTTAAGTCTGTTCTTAAGTATATTTTTATAGAGCCTCTGATGAGAAATAAGAACAGTTCGATTAAGGCACTCAGTGACGACTCATTAGTCGCAGGATAGCTTGATACTTGGCTTCACAAGTAGCGTGGGGAGGATGAACTCCGTACTTTATAAGCCCGTACTACACAAGTCTTACAGCAGAAGCTTTCTACGCTTCCATGGAGATAGACTAGATTCCAAATGCAAACTGCTCCTTGGTGATGAAAATCACAGGCTACCTCTTTTTTTTAGCAGCTCCTAATTTTTCAACCTTAAAGTGCCATTACACGAGAAAATTTCAAGCGACTAAAATTGCCTGCGACTTGTCAGTTTTCCAAGCATTTCGTTGGCTGTTCGGGAAAAGATTTTTCCCTCGTCAGTTTTCCAAGCATTTCACTGGCTGTTCCGGCCGACATTGCTCCTTCATCAATTAAGATGTCACTCAAAAGGCGACAAAATTGCTACGATAATAAAAAATTGCTTGCTTTTTGCGCAATTTTTTTAAAGTTATGGGTTATATTAGCATTGTGTCGGTCAAAAGTAAGGACAACTTTGACGCCTCGTGTCATAGCACTTTTAAGGGGATAAAAAACCAGAAGGATTTCATCACCACTGACCACGAGACCAGATAGGAGAGGCGGAGGGGGGGGGGAGGATTTTCTCACCGGCGAGCGTTCCGATTTGCCTTTCCAAGATTCCCACGCTTTTCAAAAGTGTACGAAGGAGCTACCTCCTCTCTACCAGGGCCGTAGCTAGAGAGGTGCCAAGGAAGGCTCAGCCCCCCCCCTCAAAAAAAAACATTTTGAGCCCCCTCTGGGGATAATTCCAAGGTCATCAAATGAAACTCTGTTCAAAAATCGAACTTAGTTTTGGGGCCCTTTTGCAGTTTTGCTCAAATGAAATACTAAATTATAATTACCTATTATCAGTAATTGTAGTAAAATCATGTATTATTTATCAGCATGACTTATTATGTACTGAAAATTTTCATTCTGCAGTGTTTTCTATCAGTCGCATAAAACGAAGTTATTATGAGTTTGATATTAAATATGTTGCTTATGATAAATATTTGTTTTGCATTTCAGTCATCCTAGTTTAAAATTAAAACAAATGTGTATTTAAGATCCTTGATTTAAAAATGATACTAATGAAAAATACTAATTTAAATGCAAAATACATCCTTGAATTTATGGATGTTTCTTATCATATAAAAACACAACTTTAGAATCTTTAAGGGCAGGGAATATTCAAAAAAGATTTAAGGCTGTTCTCAACTGCGCTGCTCAACAAGCGCAAAACGTTTTGACACATCTACAAATTCATTTTTAACGGAAAGATATAAAATTGGAAGGCCTGACTATGGAAGCAATTTGGAATCGAACTGTGTTTTCCATTTTTTGATCAATAAATTATCGATTGAGTTATAAGCGATTTTGATCACGTGACCAAGACGTTTTCACCCTTCCTTTAGTGGTTATTCTTCTTTCGCGTGGAAATACGGTACAAAACATCCATTTTGACATGATTTTCTGAAAGATTACGTTTGCAAAAAAACAGAAAACACAGTTCGATGACATAGTTTTTGAACAACAACACCTGCCAGTTTCATGCATTTCCGAACAAAACTGAATTAAAACATATGTCATAAAGTTGCCCTTTTGGATTTGAGAACAGCCTTAATGATTGCAACACTTTTAAAGCATGTGAACTGTAAGCTTTTTATTTACTTGTTGACATCATCACTTATTATTTCATAAGTATACATTGGGAATTTTCATTCTGCAGCTTTTTTCTTTTCTTAGCATAAAAAGAAGTTAATATAAACAGTTTAATAAGAAACATAGTGCCTACAATATGAATATGCCCTAATTCATCTTTCTATATTATACTTTGACTATATACGGGTATATATATTTGTTTGTGTGTGCAATGTGTCAGACGAAGAGCAAAAATATGAGCCTCCCCTACATTTTCTTGACCCCCCACTTCCCCTATTATTCACTTCCAGCTACAGCCCAGCTCTCGACTCTGGTCAGCACCCCCTATATACAGTATTTAGGGAGTGTTGGACTAGCCCCCGTTCCATCCTTTATACTTAACCATTAAACCTCCAAATCTAATCAAAGAAGCACCGTAACATAATACACCAGTTTACCAAATTTGAAGCAAATCGAATAATTCTGCAGGAAAAACCCATTTATCTAAATAAAGGGGGGACTAGCCCCCTTCCCCCCTTTATACTTAACCAATGAATCTCCAAATCCAATCAGGGAAGATCCTTATCAGAATAAACTGGTATATAAAATTTGAAGCAAATCGAATAATTCTGCATGAAAAAAAAAACCATGATTTATTTAAATTACAGGGGGATTACCACCCGTTACCCCCCTTTATACTTAACCAATGAACCCTCAAAACTAATCAGGGAAGCACCTTATCAGAATGAACCCAGAAAAAAAAATTTAATCAAATCGGATATTTCTATCAAGAGTTATCGTGTTACGTACATACGTACTTACATACATATATAAAGAACCGGCGGGCATAATAGCTCTCAGGCTTGGATAGCCTGTGAGCTAAAAACTCATATAAAAGCTTTTTTTTTTTTTTTTTTTTTTTCCACAAAATGACAAAAGTGCGCGTACATCTGGACCTAATTTCACAGAAGTAAACTAATTAAGATATTGATTTGAAAATTTTTGGAATAAGTAGAAAAATATTGTACATTAGTGTACAAATTTTTGTAAAAATCGGATGGTATTTTTTCCAATTATTAGTAAAAAATTAATGGTATCAGAGATATTTTCCCACAGCATCAAAGAGAGAATGAAACAGGGCCATGATATTGCTTAAAACCGATTTTTTAAAAAAAGATTTTTTTTTTTTTTCGCAGATTGGCTGATATCGTTCTTTTACATTTCGTGGAGACTTTTCTACATTAATAAAAATAATCGGGTTTCAATCTTCTAGCCCAATATAGTAAATTTTGTCTTTTCTTCAATAAATTTTATTCAGAATTCGTACAGAGATTTTTAATTTTTCGCGATTTTTTAAAATGCGATTTTTAGCGTTTTTTTCGCATTTTGCGGCAATTTTTTGACATTGCTAAAAAGGAAGCCTAATCTAGTAAATTTTGTCCTCTATGTTTTTTTAATTTTAGCGATTTTTACAGATTTTTTCCGTTCCGCGTCGATTTTTTGTTATTCATGAAATAATGCCGATTACAATGTTTTGCCAGTTACTTTTGTCCCCTGCGATTTTTGAATATTTAGAAATTTTTAATGCGATAATCAATGCAATTTTTAGTGTTTTTTCGAGTTCCGTGGAGATTTTTTGACGTTCGGAAAAGAAATTTGGTTTCAAACTTTTAGCCTAGTATAGTAAAATTTTGCCCTCTACGACTTTTGAATTTTAGCGATTTTTATAGATTTTTTTCCGTTCAGCGTCGATTTTTGTCATTCATGAAAGAATTCCGATTACAAAATTTTACCAGTAACTTTTGTCCCCTGCGATTTTTGAATATATAGATATTTTTAATGCAATTTTTGGCGTTTTTTCGAGTTCCTCGGCAATTTTTTTGACATTCTGAAATGGAATTTGATTTCAAACTTTTAGCTTAGTATAGTAATTTTTTTCCTCATCAATTTCTGAATTTTTAGCGATTTTTTGTGTTCCGCGGAGATTTTTTGACATTTGTAAAAGTATATCGGTTTCAAACTTTCAGCCTAATATAGTAAATTTTCTCATCCGCTATTTTTAATGCGATTTTTTGCTCTTGAACTTGGTTTCAAACATTTATCCTAATATAGTAAATTTTCTCCTGTGCGATTTTTTATCATTTAGCGCATTTTGTTGCGACTTTTTGGTTTTTTGACATTTTAAAACGGAATTCGATTTCAAACTTTTTTACCAAATAGTAAATTTTGTTTTTCGTCATTTGTGAAGTTTCTGCGATTCCTAGCATTTCTTTGCGATCTACGGAGATTTTTTGAGATTGGTAAAAGGAATTCGCTTTTCAACATTTAGCATTATATAGTTCATTTTGGATTTTCAATACAATTTTTTTTCTTTTTTTCGAGTTTCGCGCCGACTTTTGATGTTCGCGAGCGAATTCCGGTTGCAATGCCTACTACAGTTTCAATCTCGCTTTTGCCAGAGAGTCTCTTACTCGGGACGTGGCTGGGGACCTATGAAACTTGCTTCCGCAAAAGAGTCTGAATAAGTGGATGGATAAAGGGCTGTGGACGAAGATGGGCCGCTCGCCGCGGCGGTCGACACCCCCGACCGCCGACCGAGACTAATAATGGGCTCGAAGTAGCTAGGAGTCGTTCGGTAGCTTCATCCGCGTCGATTTTTTGTTATTCATGAAATAATGCCGATTACAATGTTTTGCCAGTTACTTTTGTCCCCTGCGATTTTTGAATATTTAGAAATTTTTAATGCGATAATCAATGCAATTTTTAGTGTTTTTTCAAGTTCCGTGGAGATTTTTTGACGTTCGGAAAACAAATTTGGTTTCAAACTTTTAGCCTAGTATAGTAAAATTTTGCCCTCTACGACTTTTGAATTTTAGCGATTTTTATAGATTTTTTTCCGTTCAGCGTCGATTTTTGTCATTCATGAAAGAATTCTGATTACAATGTTTTACCAGTTACTTTTGTCCCCTGCGATTTTTGAATATTTAGAAATTTTTAATGCGATAATCAATGCAATTTTTAGTGTTTTTTCGAGTTCCGTGGAGATTTTTTGACGTTCGGAAAAGAAATTTGGTTTCAAACTTTTAGCCTAGTATAGTAAAATTTTGTCCTCTACGACTTTTGAATTTTAGCGATTTTTATAGATTTTTTTCCGTTTAGCGTCGATTTTTGTCATTCATGAAAGAATTCCGATTACAAAATTTTACCAGTAACTTTTGTCCCCTGCGATTTTTGAATATTTAGATATTTTTAATGCAATTTTTGGCGTTTTTTCGAGTTCCTCGGCGATTTTTTTGACATTCTGAAATGGAATTTGATTTCAAACTTTTAGCTTAGTATAGTAATTTTTTTCCTCATCAATTTCTGAATTTTAGCGATTTTCAATGCGATTTTTTGTATTCCACGGAGATTTTTTGACATTTGTAAAAGTATATCGGTTTCAAACTTTCAGCCTAATATAGTAAATTTTCTTATCCGCTATTTTTAATACGATTTTTTGCGCTCTTTAGAGTTATGCAGGGATTTTTTGCCATTCGGAAAAGAACTTGGTTTCAAACATTTATCCTAATATAGTAAATTTTCTCCTGTGCGATTTTTTATCATTTAGCGCATTTTGTTGCGACTTTTTGGTTTTTTGACATTTTAAAACGGAATTCGATTTCAAACTTTTTTACCAAATAGTAAATTTTGTTTTTCGTCATTTTTGAAGTTTCTGCGATTCCTAGCATTTCTTTGCGATCTACGGAGATTTTTTGAGATTGGTAAAAGGAATTCGCTTTTCAACATTTAGCATTATATAGTTCATTTTGGATTTTCAATACAATTTTTTTTCTTTTTTTCGAGTTTCGCGCCGACTTTTGATGTTCGCGAGCGAATTCCGGTTGCAATGCCTACTACAGTTTCAATCTCGCTTTTGCCAGAGAGTCTCTTACTCGGGACGTGGCTGGGGACCTATGAAACTTGCTTCCGCAAAAGAGTCTGAATAAGTGGAAGAATAAAGGGCTGTGGACGAAGATGGGCCGCTCGCCGCGGCGGTCTGTAGACTGTAGGATTGTCCACTGTAGTAAAATCTGCCCTCTGCTATTTTTTTTTCAGGGGTTTATGTAATTCGCTGCGATTTTTTTTTTTTTTTTTTTTTTTTTTTTACATTAATAAAAGAATCCTGGTTTAATCTTTTAACCCACAATAGTACATTCTACCCTCTTTTCAATAAAGTTTATTCGAATTTTGTGCAGCAATTTTCCAATTTTTTGCGAATTTTTTATGTTATTTTTGAGATTTTTCGCGTTTTTCAGACGTTCATAAAAGAAATCCTGTTTTAATCTTTTAAATCAATATAGTAAGTTTTGTCATTTGCAATTTTTGATATTTTAGTGTTTTTTCGCGATTCGCTGCGAATTTTCCACAAGAAGAAAAGGAATCTGCTTTCAGTCTTCTATCTCAGTATAGTAACTTTTTTTCTTAGTCAGTGAAATTTATTCCGGTTCAGCGATTTTTATATTTTTCGTGATTTTTAGGAGGTTTTCGCGTTTTATGTAATATTTGACGGGCCTGCGCAACGTCGTGCGGGTCATCTAGTTATTTATAAAATGGAGTTTTCACAACATAAGCAAACCTAGGCAACCCCAGCTGCTGCCTTTCTGTTATGAATATTTCATTTAGCCTAGTAAGTAGTTTTAATTATACAGTGCGTCTCATAAATATAAAGACACTGATATTTTCGAAATAATATTTTAATAATTCAGTATTCAAACTTATATTTATAAATATAACGAAAAGTATGTGCCAAGAAAACATTTTACAGTAAATTAAATTAGAATTAAATAATTTCAACTCGAAAATTGATAAATGTAAATAAATTTGCTGTCTCATAAATTTAAAGATATTTTACATACTTTTGAACTACCGTCCAATAAATAATCCATTCTTATTAGTGACAGAAAATATTCTAGCTGGCATGCTTTTTATTAAGTTGTATAACTATTTTGGCTTTATATCAAACTAAGTTCGTTCGATTTCTTTTTTCAACTCAAGGACGTTTGAAAATTGTCTTCCAGATGCATATACACTGCGAACGAGAGTACCACAAAGATTCTTAACTGGATTTAAATCAGGATTACGTGCGGGTCACACCGTGACATGAACATTGCTATCGGCAAACCATTTTTCGTGAGTCTTGACGTGTGAATCGATGCATTATCCTGATGGTACAAATAATTCCGACCACCAAGAGTTTCAGCAATTGGCAACAACTGACTATCAAGCTGTTTTACATACTCTTTAGATGTATGTTTACCTTCCAGGAAAGCAATATCCGTAGTTTCATTAAAAGAGAAGGTACCCCACACCATAACAGAACCTCCCCCTTCCTGCCTACTTAAGAAGGTCCGAGCTTAACGTCTTAAATCATGTGAGTAGGAATTTCAACCATCTGAGCCATCCAAGTTAAATCTCTTTTCATCTGAAAAAATGTCTTGCATCCATCCGTCCTTCCAGAGCATATGATCTTTAACCCCGATTAACCTCCGTTCTTTGTGTTCTTTTTTTCAGTAAAGAAAATCTGCACGTATGTCGGCATACAATGTTTTTTCTTTCTTTTATACGACGATGTACTGTATCTTTTGGGACCATACCATAAACTCGTTGAGAAACTTATCGGAATGACATTTTTTGCGACGAAACAAGTCGCATGATCTTGCGATCGAGTCTTTCACTAGTTCTTCTCGGTCTGCCAGATCGTTTTCTCGAATATAAATTGTAAGTTTTTGATAAAATTTTATAAAGTGCAGCTCTGATTCTCCCAGTTTTTTTACATATTTGACAAACTGTTAACCCATTAGCTTTAAATTCACGCATTTTACAAATTTCATCTTTAGAAATTTCAATGTTCCACGACATCTTTGCAATTGAAACAAGTCAAACAACTTTGCTCGTTTGGGTAAGTTAAAGTGTATTTCTGCGCGCGCGCATTGGAAAAATATTTGCATTTGAAGCAGTTTCAAGTTTGTCTTTATATTTATGAGACAGCGTATTTTTTTCTTTTTTGATATTATTCGAGATGAAATTATTTTATTTAAATTAAAACCCCTATAAGAGATTCATTTCAGTGTTCTTAATATGAGGTATTAAATTTAATTTCTTTTAACTGAATTAATAAAATGTAATTTCAAAAACACCTGTGTCTTTATATTTATGAGACGGACTGTAAGTATCTATATTATAAAGCAAAAACATATCCCCGAGTAACGCTGATGTCGCACAGTGGTCCCAAATCGCGATTATGTGGCCAAAAATCAGAAAATCGAAGTTTCGTATTTCGAAATGAAATAAATTCCGCAGTATTTAGAAATATCTGAAGATTTATATTATTTAATATTTTGGTTTTATAAGCTCAGATGAATTCGCACTGCTTATGTGAAGTTAGGAGTTTTGAGCGTTTTCTACTGTTGCGTGAATTTCAGGCAAATTCGCTGCATTTACACCTTAACTAAGACCTCTTCAGATAGTTTGTCGTTTTTTTCTTTGCACTTCTCTGAAACAACATTAAATTACATATTTAATTTGATTTTTCGATTGCAAAAATCTCAAAAATTAAAAAAAGAGGATTTTTTAAAAAAATGCATAGTTTTAAGGCATTTTTGTACATAAAAAGTGATATATAAAAAAAAGTCCTTCCGAGTTCCTTTGACTTTTATAGTACAAAATGTAGAATGAACCTTCTAAAATCATATCATAAGAGATTTATTGCGACTTTGGGAGAACCAGTAGTTTGAAGTTGGACATTGGATATTGCCAGTATAAGTCCAAAATCAGTAATCGGGTTTAAAATCAATCTAATTTTCGCACTGACCCAAAATTGCCAGTGTTTATATAATGCAACATTCTAATTAACATAAAACTGCCAATTCCTTTTTTTTATTCACGGGGGGTGGGGGTGGGGAGGGGGCTTAAGAGTTAGGAGTATTTTTTTTTTTTTTATTTATATATATATTTTTAATTTGTTTTTACAAGTTTTCCCTTGCTTTTTTTCGTTTATATCAAAAATAATTTTAAAACTTGACCTTATTTTAAAAAGCATGTATTTAAAGTTCAGTTTATATATATAGTCCTAAATCTGTTTGCATTCTCACATGCTTTAATATAATGAGTCAACTTTCTGAAGTTTTGGATCCTAGTATGTAATTGAGGTATTGTGCACTAAAAATTTTTAATATCCTGTGTGAGGTGTATCTTTCTTTAGATCTCTTGTTTTTTTATCATTTATTTTCTTTTATGATGCGCTATTAGGAGCTAAATTTTGTAATTTTAGGCTTAATGCCAATAAAATTGGATGAAATAACGCATCTTCACTATGAATTAACCTACAAGCTCCTCTGATGATTCTGTGGGTTATTCATAGTTTCTTATTTTACATGCTGGTTTCTTATGTTCATATCTTGTTCAGATTTTTACCCTTTGTTCATATATTTGTGATTTCATCTTTATTATATATATATATATTAAATTCCACCAACATGCATGTATGGGAAATTCAATCAACTGGAAAAATCATTCAAAGTTTTAAATTTCCTGATAATTTGAAACGTATACTTTACCTACTTACAAAAACATTAAATATATATTTTTAGTTTTCACGTATCGTCATATAAATCTATTGTAATTTTTTTATTATTATTATTAACGGTATTTTTTTTAAATTTATTATATGAATGTTAATTTAATTATATTAATTTATATGCAGATTTAAATTTTAATGAATACTTTAATGTAAACATTTATGTGGATTTCATACGTATTTACCTTTATTCTCATTAATCGAAGAATCAATCTCGAAATATTTTTTAAAGAATATGTACAGTCCACCCTTTGCGCTTTTACTATTCTAGAGAAATGTGTTGAGCTGAAACTCGATATGGGTCTAGAAGAATAACCCCACATTGAGTAGTCAATGGGTTATCCTAATTTCACACACCCGCTATCCCTATCTGCGATGTTCATTCATCCCCCAACCCCTCTTCATGTGGAAGGGGAGAGCTTCCTACACATTCTCTGAAGAAAACTAAAGAACGTCTGTAATTTCTTTGAGAAAATATTAAGAAACATTAAGAAGCGGAAATTTCAAATATAAGAAAATTAGATAGGTAATTATTTATTTAATATTAACAAAATTAAGTAACAAAGGCAGATTCTTCATTTTTTATTGGAATTTCAAAGGTATTATTCTCTGTGTAATAGGAAGAGGCAAAAGAAGGGGGTGGGGAACCGAAAATTTTGAAATTGATTTAATTAATGAATTGAAGGATTTTATTATTAATTCATATTAAATAGATGTCGAAAACTTAAAAAATTGTAATAATATTTTTAGATTTTCCTTGCTATAGGGGCAAATGGTAAAATTTCACGTGTATGTCTGTGGGGTGGGGTGGCAAAATTTAGCTGATTGATTATTTATGTATTTTATTGATTGCTTATGCTCTTTACTGTTACTTTGCAATAACATTAAAAAGAGAAAAAATAAGATTTTAACGTGTATATTTTCAGGGAGAGAGGGGGGAGGGGGTAAAATTTCAGGAGAGACTGAAATCGATGATTTGTCTTAAAAAAGTGAAAATATTCACCATTATCAAAAGTGGAAAATTCTCATTCCTGTAAAAGAAATCCAGTAAAAAAAGAAAATTTAAATTTAATAAAAACCTGCCCCCCTCTATTGTGCCCCCTCTCCCAATCTCCTCCCCCGGAAACCCTATTACATTTAGTTTAAATTTCCAATGTAATATCATTTAGAATGTTATAAAAATAAAAACGAATCATATACAACCACTAGTAAAGCCAGAAATGATTTTTGGCCATTTGAGTGCGATTTGGGACCACTGTGCGTCGTATCGACGGTCGCAACGACTTGAGTAATAAATTTAGTTTTTTATTAACTTTTAACCATCGCAACGTTTCAGTTTTTACGCCGTTGAACAGGGAACAAAATGTACTTTTTAATAATTTTGTCTTAATATGCTGATTTTTTATTGTTTTATAATTTAAAAAACAGATTTATTTAAATATATCTTTAACGCGTGCAGCCCGATTATGGAAAAATAACCAGTTTCCACTTAAAATTCGGAATTTGTTTCTGGCTAACAGTTTGTAACGAAATTAAAACTTCACCAAGAAATATATAAACAAAAAATAAAATAAAAGATAAATTTAACCCATATCTCGAACTACGCGCTTAAAATCTGAAACAATTGGAATCTAAAAAGCTGCGGGCTGCTATCGGTCAAAGTCAAATATGGCGGAAGCAAGAGAGGGGGAAAATAATTAGTTTTTTGATTTTACAATTTTCCACAGAGAAAGACTGTCTGATAGTAGACATATCAGTATCAAATAAAGGTCCACAGACTATTAATATAAGTAGACTCCAAATCGGCAACCTTTTCTTGACTCCTACATCTCAGCCCTCCATCACGTGATGACAGATTTAGCGCGCCAAACCGGTTTTTCTCTCTCCAGATTCCCGCCGAAACATCGTCTGTCTGCGTTTGTTGAGTTGACCGCACTTTTGCTTTGCCAATAAAGGGATTACCGCCAAAATACGGCACCATTTTGGCGATGAAAGCAAAATATGTTGGAGTCAAAACCTTGCCGAAAGAACAATGGAATCGGGAGTCTACTTATATTAGAAGTCTGTGTAAAGGTCGCGGGTCTCGACCTATATTTGGCTTTTGAAAATCACGGAGCGGAATGGTCGGTCAAACCTTCAAAAATATATTATTAAAGTTATCTGTTATAAAAATTTGACGATCATAAGATGTTATAAATTTAAAGAAAATAATACAGATAACTTCGTAAAAAGAATTTTTATAAAACTTTCCGTAGAGACAGAGAGTAGCTTGAAGCTATAAAAATAACAATTTTCTATCTTGATATGTATATTTTCCTTGGTAAAAAAAAAAAGAAAATTATGAACCTTATCAGCTTAACCGCCTTTATTTTTTAAACACATCCATTAATAGAAATATATTTCTTATTCTTATGATTAAAATATTATTGGATCATTATTTTTATATTAGCTCATGAATCTTATGTCGTTGTCTAGGAAAATGCTATATAGGAGAATAAAATACTTATTTTCTCCTCTTAGGTTGTATTATGCTGTTTAAAAGTTATGAAAACTCCATATACACTGAATTTATAACTTTTAACTTCTAGTCTTATGTATTTATTGTCTGTATTATCCGACAGCGATACGATGTGAATGTATAGAGCCCTCTATCGGCCTTGCGAATGGTGAATAAACTTTTCTTCAAGCATGAAGTGAAACATTTCACAATTTTCTCTATTTCGAATGGCAGAAAGTTTCGGTTTTGATCACGTGGTTTAAATGTTGTCAAATATCAGGATCACGAGTCGCGTTTGTCATCTGCTTTTTATTTTTTTTCGGTATACCGCCGATTTCACAATCTAGTTTTTGCACGACGTTACATAACATATTTCTTTGTTATTAATTAGTTTTCATCCTTCAAATTGTAGAAAGCGATGCTCTTAGTCCTAGTAAATCTTGTTTCTTTAACCTATTTATATTTTGCTGACAATAAATTGAAACATACAGGTAACCAACCGCTATGATTTTTCACTTTTACAGTATGACAGAATTTATTAATTTTTAAATTATTTTTCAGATTTGACGATTTCCGTTTCATTTTGTTTAGCTTTTTTAAAAATTATGTGTTCTGTTTTCATTTTTCTCTATCCGATAACTTTTGATTTTAGAACGTATTTTGTGAAAATGTTGTTATATTTACAAATGACCCGGAAATTGTCAGTATTCATGTTTTTGTCCCATTTTTATATTCTTTTTTACTTATAAACTTTTACATTCGGTTAATGGTACTATATCTACCTTTAAATATAGTGTTGACCTAATTTGAACATACTTTTTGCTAAAGATTTCTTTTTTCAACTAATTCCATGTTTTTTTTTTTCTTTAAAACTTAAAATGCCTTTTTTTTCTATTTTTCAGACGCAGAATAATGGCAGATTTTTCTGTCAACGTTGTTCCTGTTAATGAACCTCCCAAACATGTTCTATCACTTGGAAGTAAACTTGCTTTTAGTGTTGGTCATGTCTTCAATGACTTGTGTGCATCCATGTGGTTCACCTATTTCTTGACATATCAGCATTCTGTGTTGCAATTCAGCAATACTACAGCAGGAAATCTTATGCTTCTAGGACAAGTAGTAGATGCTTTATCCACCCCATTTGTTGGACTTGAGTCAGATAAACCTAATAATATGTGGCTTTGTAAATATGGTAGAAGAAAAGCATGGCATTTAGTTGGTAAGTCAAATAGTTAGTGCACATGCCTTCCCAGTAGCAGAAAACATGCACCACTGCAGTGGGCGGTGCCAATTTTTTCAGACTTTGCAGATGATCTAACAGTTTAAGAAAACGTAAACATTTAAGACCATGCTTTCAATAATAGTGAATGACAAATATAATAATTTATTTTAAAAGATTCAGTTGTGTTAAGTTATTTTCTTAAATTTAATTTTGGCACAGATGTCATATTCGCCCCATATTGGCGTGACTTTTTTCTGACACCAATGTCATATACGCAACGGGTACTTAACTGGTGCCAAAGTGTCGTTATTTTGCTTGATGTGGTAACCTGGATTATGTTGTTTATGCTGTTGATGTTTTTGCCAAATTGGCAACCGAAAAAAAATTGCGCCAATATGGGGGCGAATATGACATCTGTGCCTTAATTTTATGTATGGGATATTTTATGGTATTTTTGGTTATAGCAGCCCCTGAAGATGAATTGCCAAGCAACCAAGATTTATCGCCAAACCCCAACTGTAGTGATATATGATGTTTATATGGCATACAAGACGTGAAAAATATGTATGTGGCACATATATGAGCATTTAGAGTATATGCGTATATCTGATGCATAATATAAGCTTTGTGATGATCCTAGCAAAATCATAACTGGAATCTTGGCATAATCACTATTGTGGGGACTGCTATAACGAAGTACTGATTATTTTTTCTTTTGCTTCTTCAATGTATTGCATTTAACTGCAAATTTTACTGTTTACCCTTCATATCTGGCAGATTTTTTACATCCATATTTTGTATATGTGGTACTACTTGATTATCCCGTTGACCAAAAAACCATCGCCAAACAATAAAATTAAATGCCAATAATGGATTATCGTATATGTCACATTCACTAGATATTAAACATGATACATATGTGTTTGTTACGTCATCAAGTGATTTTTAATTTGACTTTTTATTTGTATTTTTATTAATGCTTTACTAATTTATTTGTTTTTTCAATATTAAAAAAAAAATTATGTCAATTTGTATAATTTGGTAAATAGTTTGGCAATTTGTATAATTTGGCAAAATTGGTCGACAGTATAATTAAGTAGTACCAAATTAATGTTTTGACAAATTGTTAAAAGACTCTACTCTATATGTTAAAAAAAAAGAAAATCTGTAAAAAAGTGCAAATAATTAGAAATATTGTATATCTTAAGAATGGATAAGCAGCAAATTTGGAGAAAATATTTTTAAAAATTATTAATGTAAATATATTTCAACATCAGAGAACTGTAAAAAAAAAAAAAAAAAATTAAGTGTAAATAATTAGAATGATTCTTTCTCCGTTTATTTGTATATCTTAAGAATGGATAAGCAGCAAGTTTGGAGAAAATATTTTTAAAAATTATTAATGTAAATGTATTTCAACATTAGAAAACTTTAAAAAAAAATGCTTTTTTTTTTTAGTTAGGAGAGAAGGTGGAAGGAGAATGCTATATTTCCAGACATAAAAGCATAGGCAGATTACCCATTAGGCTGAGTAGGGTGAAGTCTAGGGGCCCGAGAGGAATGGGATCCCAGTGCTAAGATTCTCTTTCAGATTTTTTCTTTATATCGGCTAATATTTATGTAAAAGAGAAATTATGTGCAATGTTCTTTGTTTCACCCATATATTGAATCTTGTAGGGGTAATTAACATATAGATGGTGGTATTCCAAATGCTACTAACCTTTTAATTTTTTGAATATTCTTCAGAAGAAGAAAATATTAGATTCTTGCGATTTTCTGGCTTCGAGTTTTTGATGGATTTACATGAATGCGGCGCCTGTAGCCACAGCATCCTGGGCGAGATTTTGTCAACATCTCTACAAATAACCTTTTAAACAAGCTATTAAGTTTTAATCAAGCATTTTGCTTATTTTTAGTCCTTTAATCTGTACCCAGGGCGATCACCTGACCTTTATCCCTTGGCATATTTTGAGCTTCAGAAGCGAGATTTATAGCCAAGTGATATAAACAGCTATGAAAAAAATTAATGTACTTTTAAATATATTTATATAATCTATAAACATTTTATTTACATCTATATTATTGTTGTTTTTTTATATACAGTTTACTTCTGTTTGTACACAAAAACAGTTAAATGGCTACTTTATATTAAATAATTGTATAAAAATTGCAAAATTACTTGTGTATATGAAACATTGAATAAGTTGCTAGAAAATATGATGCCAAATTTTATTTTCTCGTCATGATCATTTTCTCTATCTTGCCAATGCCCATATGGGAAAAGTACCTAAAGCACTTTAAAATTGGACAGTTAGGAGCTCGGATAGTACAGCGCCATCTAGTGGCAGTTATGTTATTATAGTAGCATCGGGATGAAAATGTAAGGACGTATATTTTCGTATATTACTCTTTAAATTCTGATGCATAATTTCGAAAAAAACCTTAAAATGTTCAGAGTTTAAATTAAATTGCGGTGAGCTCGATTATAGAAGATTAGTGGTTTTAAATGAGAATCTTGTGAAATTAGCCAGCTTTCGCTAAGTTAGCTTTATATATAACAGCTTATTTTTGTCACCAAATTTGGCAAAATTTCGTCAAATTTGGCAATGTTTTGGCAAGTTGGTCAAAATTTGACACTATTTTGATAACCCTGCCATTAATATTTTTCAATGATTACTTATTGCAATGAGGCAATCCACCTTGGAATTATGAGAGACCCACAGATTTTATATAAATAGATACTGTTCTATGTCTATGAAGGAAATTTTAAAAAATCCCATTTTTTCCCGACCAAAACTTATTGAAACATGACATTTTGAATTTTATGAAATTTCAATGTTTACATGCACAAAAAGTACTTCTTTCTGTTTTTAGTACCAGAAAACACTGAAGTACATTGTTTTGAAGAAGGGAGGTAGTCCCTAAAATGTCTAGCCTAGGGGCCTCAGAGATAGTTTATCCACTTCTGTATAAGGGTGTGGGGGAGGAGTTTAAAATTTACACATTGCATTCAGTCTTTTGTTCTAAATATTTGGTTGTCTTGTAAATAATCATAGCTAGAAAAAATTCTAACGTAGATTAATTTGGTAGTGTGTTACATGGGTCATTCTCCAAAAAATGTACAATTCCAGTCACAAAGCCTTTTTCAGTATTTGACATGGATATTTTTGAATTAATTTATGTTTTCTATTGAAAGTAAAAGAAGGCTAAATGTATTGTGTGCATACATTTTTTATAGTTACTTTATATTTTTTATTTCTTAGTACACAGTACATGAGATCTCACCTCCGTGTCATGCCATACACCCAATGTTACTAACAAGGAAGGTCTCCTTACAGGGCATACTCAGAATATGTTGAAAAAAATGCTAGTGCAACTACTCATGTATGTAATAAAGGATCAGTCAAATTTAACGGCAGAATTTCAGTAGAAAGTCTGTAAAAAAATAAAATACTTTCGAATATTTGGCGCGAAAATACGAAAGTAACACGCGAATTGGCGAGCAGGATTTTTCCTCGCCAAATCAAACGATTTTAATGCATCTGAAAATTGTTTATTAATTGTTTTTTCGAATGCGCGGTTTTTAATTAATTTAAACTTAATCAATAAAAGAGGTTATTATATATATTTTATGTTACATATATATGTTCCTTGTTGCTGTAGTTATTTAATTTTATCACTGTAAACATATTTTCTATGCTTTGCAAGTTGCAAATATCTATCTTAAGTTATAGTCAGCTGACATTTGATTGTCATAATACATTTCCATATCGAAGACGAAGTCGTTTCCATAGCAACAAAATCAAATCGACAGTGTTCTATCTGCCTTATTTTTGAGCTTGAAATAATTTAAATCAATTTAAATTTTGTTTTAAATCGTAAAATATGATATTTAAATTTTATTATAAATATATATGACACACTATAGTTAAAACAAGCTAAAAATGTCAAAACTATAGTTAAAACAAATTAAACATGACAAAACTAAAGTTATTCAAGTTAAAGTTACTTAAACAAATTCGACATAAAAAGTTTTTTCCTACATAAAAGCGTATTTGTTTTTCATCGCCAACAGGTGATAAATCGCCAAATAAACGAAAATTTCGTTATTTTTTTACGGGCGCTGTATCGGGGTTCCGCCCAAAATTTTTTTATAAACATATATATCCATATAAGAAAAACATTCTGTAATTTTTTCAGATTTTTCTGAGTATGCCCGTATGGAGACCTTCCTTGTAAGGACAATGTTCGATTACTTATTTAATTGGACAAAAATACTTAAATAATTATTATTCTAGCTGCTACTATCTCAAGAACAAAGTAACTTAATATAGTTAATTGCTTCCTTTGTATTTTTCTTTGTTTTCTGAGTACAGAAAGGAGTGTCACACAATAAATTCTCACCTCCATGAACCAAACATTAAGTTGCATTTTCATGTTAATAGATGGCAAAATTATCATCAGATTTTGTTTCCAATGATGCTGAAGTTAGCTAGTATGTTTGTTGTTGTTAAATTATAAGTCAGAAATTTGTTTTTAAACTCAGGTGTTAGATTTTATTATAAAAAAGCAGCCATGGTTATTAGAGATTCTCACATCCGTGAACTGTAATTCAAGGTGACTAAATCAACACTAAGATATATGCTTATATATTGCTTATGTAATTATTAAACAAAAACATAATTTGAAGAACAAATTAAAAAAAAAAAATTTATTTCCTACATTATTTAAGCCCGAGAAGGGACAGATATTAAGATATTTCATTCAATTAGTTCTACATTTAATGTTAAATTTTTGTAACAAATTAGTTAAGCCAATTGAAGAATAAAAATAAAATTCATACTATATGATACTTAAAACACCCTAAAAAATTAGATTCCGTTCAAATGAAACTGAAATAAATCTTAGACTTCTTCCATTTTTAATTGAAAATATTTGTATTGCAGATTTTGTATTATGTTTATGACAATTGCACATAAAGTGATAAAATGCATGCAAAACACAAAACTTAAAAAAAAATCTAAGATTTATTTAGATTTCATTTGAATGGAATCTAATTTTTAGGGTGTTTTAAGTATCATTGTATGAATTTTATTTCTTAATCTTCAATTGGCTTAACTAATTTGTTACAAAAATTTAACATCAAATGTAGAACTAATTGAATGAAATATCTTAATATCTGTCCCTTCTCGAGCTTAAACAATGTAGGAAATAATTTTTTTTTTTTTTTTTTTTTTTTTTTTAATTTGCTCTCCAAATTATGTTTTTGTTTAATATGTCAAGTTTTTTAATAACTACTGCAATCAGACGAACTCATTTCAAAATTAATAGAGGTATCATCATCAGGCTTTGATGTATGCGGTATTGCATCAAAATGTGTGATGCAGTTTACCAATGTATGATTCAAAATATTTCACCAATGTAGTAATGCAGGTTGCGGTAGTTTGGACAAAAACTTCCAATCTGAACGTAAAAAAATCTATAATCGAAACATAAAAAATTAACTTCACTTAAATTTAGATACCTTATTTCCCACTCAGGAATGCTATGAGTGCAAACATAAATTGTGTTGAATCCTTACTGCTAATATTTAACAATATTATAGCTATAATACAATAAAAAATAAAAGTTTTAATTAAATTCTGTTACCTTATTCTCTCCCAAGGGGTGATGTAAATACATCAGAAAATTATTACCTAAGTTTAACTTGGGGTATAAATAGTTCTCATCTCGGAAAAAAAAAAAAAAAAAAAATTTTTAAGTTATGTAATTCCTCACTAAGTTCGCTACCTGCGTAAAAATAGCTATCCATTTGAAACTTTTTACTAAAACATAAACTTGACCAAGCAAAAACTTATTCTGAAAATATCCTTTTTATTTCCACTATGACGCCATATTCACCTTTTTAATTCGTGAAAAATAATCTAGTTCAATTTAATATTTCATGTGGAAATCTTTCAACTGAAAAGAAATAAATTATTATTACGACTTTTGAAATTTTTGCAACAATGAAGGAAAAATGTTACATTTTCTATGAAAAATGTCCTTTGATTCTCAATGAAAAAAGAGAAATTTGGAATTATTAAGAAAAATATTTGAATAATGTAAAAAAAAAAAAAAAAAAAAAAATGGCCCATGTTTCTCTCTGGGTTATAATTCACCCATATGCAAAGGCATTTTACCATTCATTTTGACACTGACGTCGGGCAAACGTTTTTACACTTTAAATTTATAATATCATTAGAATTAGTAAAGAATAGAAAATGAATGGCATCAGGGACAAAAAGGTGGGAAGAAAAAATGAAAAAGTTATGATCTCCATAGGCTCTTCTATGTTAAATTAACATTGAGAAGTGACACTGGAAATAAGTATTGCACTTCAAAATAATAAATATGTAGGTTAATATTTAGAGCATGTTCCTCACCTCCATGAATCTCTCAATTTTGAAAATATATATTTCAGAAAAAAATGCTTAACAAGAATTTACAATGACTGTAAATCAAAAAGATAGTTTCAAAACTGTAAAAGAGAAGAATTGAATAACATATAAAAGATGGGTGATGAAAAGAAGTTCCAGATGTGAGATGAATTTTTTGTGTTTTTTTATATTCATTTCAAATAAATTCATTATACATTCTTATGTAGAACTGCTCCTTAGTTATATATCTAATAGAATAAATAGTTTTTTATGCTTTGTCTCCCTACACATACATAACTGTAGCATATAGTTCACCTCCGTGAATGATGTTAATAAAAAAACTGTGATTCTGAAAAAAATAAATATAATGTAGCTGGACCATTGCTGATTTTTTCTGGCAGTAAGTGATAAGTTTCTAAAAATGATAACATTTGTCTTGAAAAACAATTTTTCTACTGGAAAAATGTGTATTGAAAATGTACACTTTTGGGAGACACTTTCCAAGGTTCATGCTAGAACATGGAATCAAGCAATTGTCACAATATTTCAAAAAATCCCACTCAAAATAAAAATTTGTTTTTGCGCTTTTCCAGCACATAGTTTCTACAAAAGGGTTACAAAAATAATGTATTGAAGATGATGAAAAAGTTTCAAAGTTTGATAACTGTTCAAATGAAATTTATTTTATTAAATGTACTAACATCTAAAAGGAAATGAATCTGCATCATATTTCTTACATATTGTTTTTATTTTTATAGATTTTTTGTTGTGCTAAAGAAAAGTTGTGTAAAAGCATTTAAAATCATCACTGAACCCATAACTGCTTTCATTTAAAATAACGTGTCTTTAAAGAAATGTGTTTCTCTATTACTTAGCATGAGTTTCAGTGTATAATGCACAACAGTATAAAAAGTGCAGATAGTAGCATTTTTGGAATCCTACACTGGATATAATCACTTATTTTGAATATAGAATCATATAAAACATACTGCAGAGTTAACATTTTCTGCACCAGTAAAATGACTGTTTTTGATTTTTTTTTCTTTTGTGCATTTGCCAATGTTCTTATTATTCTTGTTTGTCACCAATTGTTTATTTACATTATTATTTTTATTCAAATTATTTTCTTTTTCAGGTACTATATTTGTAGTAGGAAGTTTTCCATTTTTATTTATGGAATGTATCAGCTGTTCAAAAGCGTCTGAGAGTGCTCAATTTATTTATTATGGTGCCTTTATCGCCATCTTTCAGTTTGGTTGGGCAGCTGTTCAAGTTTCTCATCTTTCTCTTATTACAGATCTGACACCGGTTTCATCTGAAAGAGCTGAATTAAATTCTTATAGGTAATATTTCATAAATTGATTCATTTGTTCAGCTCTTTTAAACTGGTTGTCTTTTATTAGTGTATCATTTGGTTTGAATACAGTAGAACCCCAGTAATCCAAACCGATTTTTTTTTTTTTTCGAAAATTATCCTTGAACAGATTAACTGAAAATATTAACTTACAAAACTTTCCGGATTAGAGGATGAATGTAAGAAAAAACGTGTAGAAGTTAGAATTAAACAAAAAAATGGTAGTAAAGCATGTTTTTTATTCTTTAAACAGCTTGAATAGAATAAAAAAAATACTGAATAATAAATGTATACATGAATATAAAATGAAAATGTGCACTGTAGGCATGCTCGCAGAAGCGATCTTAAAAAAAATTTCGAATATCAGTTTGTTTGCCAGCCCCTATAAAATTCCTTTCTAAAATGCAAAAATTATTTAATTCTGATGAAAAAAAATTTATATTTCTTTCAACAGTTTGATTTCGCAAATAATCTGCAGAAATGTTTTCCTTCCTCCCTCGTTGATGTGGTGACTGAGCTATTTATAGATTCGCGATTTTGAACTGTTTGTAATGAGATGTAATTTGTCATTCTGAAGTTCCATTGTGTTATTATAAACATCAGGAGTGAAACAAAGAGTGCTAATTTTTCCCGAAAGTCATGCCGAATTAGAGGATGTTTACTGTACTACTGCATACATATAACTTATGTTCTTTTAGCACCCATCTTTTTCTTTTCTATTTTTGTTGAAATTTCGAGTAATCCGAATTTTTTTGTAATCCAAACAGGCATCGTTCGGATTAGCGGGGTTCTACTGTACTTTTAGATGTGTAACAATATTTTGACATTTTTTATCTTAAGATTCATAGTCAATCCAAATCTCAAATTTCTCTCTCTAATGTTAAATATATGGCCATGGACTGAATCTCAAATTTCTCTCTCTAATGTTAAATATATGGCCATGGACTGAATCTCATTTTTCAAATTTCACATTAAAAAATTACTTTTTTTTCCCATTTTATTTTCTCTATAACTCTTTTTAAATGATATTTTTTTATCATCTAACTAACAAATTTTGAAAATACCAAGTAGATTTGTAGTTGTATAATTTTATTCACATAGCTCATCCGATAGTCTAAAGTTTTTATAACCCTCACAAAAAGAAGAAAAACCAAGTCTACATACTTTAGAAATATTTTGCAAAGAAATATCATTAAAAAAAGTAGAATACAGGAGAAAAAAAATTGAAAAAAATAATTTTCTGATAAGAAATTTGAAGCACTGCATTCCATCGTCATTGGTTTAATATTGGAGAAGGAAATATGAGGTCTGACTGATAATGAGCCTTAATACTTGATAGTTTTTCAATTTAGTTTTTAATTAATTTTTTCATTTTAAAGTGTAATTTATTTAATAATATTCTTTATTCTTGTTGAATTATTCACTTATAAAAAGTTGATTGCTACTTTTCCGTTAGATGAACATGATTTCATGCCATAGTGCAAATGTTGGCATGAAAGCCAAGAAAGATTCCATTTGCAAATAATTACGAAAAGTGTAAGTGGTAGATAACTTAGGTAAAAGAAGGAATTGTAGCAGAGATCTGCAGTGGCTGCGCCCCGGCCTTAGGCCAATTTTCATTCATGGCATTCAGGACAAGCTCTTAACTTACTTTTTTCTGAAGGCTCGGCATAGTCACTACTGTTTCCTGGCCGGGCCCGGTTTTTACTTTTTTCCTGATGGGATCGGGCCAGGCCTAACCTATTTTTTCCATACTGAGCAGGGACTGGTTTCATTCTTCCTAGTCTTCATGAGTTACAATTTTCAGTTCCGGTTTTGACCCAGCCCATATGAAAATCGTCTCAGCACGGCCTGGTCCATTCAAAGATCAGTAAAATTTGGCCTGTCTCAAAAATTTTTGCAAAAAATGCATATATTTTTAAATTGCCATTATTCTACAATTAAACATTAAAATTTATTATGTTTCAAGAATAGTATATTTCTAGGCTATATTTAATATATAGTAAACGTGTGAAAAAGAAACTGCCTATAATGGAATCCTGTCTCAAATTGAAAAATCTTTTGATCCATGCAAAAGGAATATACTAATATGTAAGAAAAGAATGTAGTATAATATAATACATTTACACCTGCCAAGAAGGGAATTTGTCTATAACACATTTTGTTTTCTTTTCTGTGCAATTCCATCTTAGAAGATTTTACTGTATAGCATTTTTCAGATTTTTAAGTCTATGGATTAACAATGTTTATGATAGCTGAAACATTACATACAACAAATAGAGATTCATTAAAAAAAAATAAATATTGCAGCCTATGACACTTCTATAAATTGAAGATCATTAAAAAAAAAAAAAAAATTAAGTATTTTTGGTCAGATTCCTCGTACGAGACAAATTTTTAACTAAGTCGACGTAAAACTCAATGTTTTGTAGAAATTCACTCGGGCCAAGAAGAAGTCGGGGACTCGAGAATTTAACTTTTTTCCATGCTGGGCCGGTTTTGGGCCAAAATTTTAGCTGTTATAATACCGTGCTGGGCCAGGCCAATATTTTTTTTGTACAGGCTGTGCCGTGTTCGGGCTGAACTTTTAAATTTTACGCCGGCCTGGAAATTTTGGCCCATGCAGACCTCTAAATGGTAGTCCTAATGACATATGTAAAGTTTTGTTAAAAATATAACTATTTTATTAAATGCAAAATATAGGGAAAATTTTCAATAAAAAAAAATAATTTCACTACATGACAGGCTAAAAGTTAATGATTTCATCTAGCATAGCTGAAAATATTTAACATTTTCTTTTCTTCAGAGTAATGCTACATAAATTCAATTAAGTGTAATTCACAAAGTATTCTCAGAAATCTATTTATACACACCAGAAGTATATACGTAACTCGCAACAGCTATTGAAGGAATGAGGTAATCTTGAAATCAAGTTTTGGTGCCAGGGATTGGTGAAAGTTTTTTTTCTTGGTGTCCATCTTATGAAAAGTAAAAGTTATTATTGTGAAAAATAACATTTTGTAACGAAAGTTTAAATCCAGTTACACATTCGAACCAAGCATTTATTAACAAAATGTTCTTTAAATCCTTTTGCTAAAGTTTTCACTTCTGGTGAACTGGTTTTATTTGCAAACCGTGCATTTTAAACCTAACAAAATAAAAAATAGTAAGTTTTATGGAAAGGAATTTTGTGAAGGGGCCAATTTTATTAAAATCATTTTTGTGAAGGGCCTAATTTTGTTAAATTCATTTTTGTGAAGAGGCCTGTTTTATTAAATATATTTTTGTGAAGGGGCTTGCTTTATTAAATATATTTTTGTGAAGGGGTCCTAAGTAGGTCCCAAATGTTTCCTGGATCGACCACTGGATGTATACGTTTATCATTTGACTGTAGGGCCATTTTGATGCTCCAAAATCAAGAATACATTATTTTATCATATACGCACTTTTATAAATAAATCTGTTTTTCCAGTATTGGTGACTTTGCAATTTTTTAAAAAGCTTTGTTGCAATTCAGACTTCAGAAAGCGAGATTTCTTACCAAATGATATAAGCAGCTATAGAATAAAATCTAAGTAACTTTTATGCTTGTTCATATATTTTTATATATATTTATATATATATTTAAAGACATATCATTTGTATATATGTTATTGTAGTGTTTATATGCAGCTAACTTCTGTTTGTGTATAAAAATAAATAAATAGCTTCTGTATACCGAAATAAAATTAAAACTTGCTAAAAAGGTGCATTTAATGTCCCAAATATAAAAGGATGTTAATAAGATCTTGTTACATAGTAAAATAGTTTTTAAAAACTATGAAATGAAATATAAAGCACACAAAAGCAATTCAGTTAAAAAACTTAAATTTTGTAGCTTTTGCTATGTTCCTGGTTTATATGAGAAGCTAAGATATGCAGTAAAGAAATTTAATATTAATCTGGTAGCTAAAACAACAAGAAAACTTATTTAATCCATGGCAAGTTTGACCCTATTCCTAATGATGAAATCGCCGGTATTTACATAATTCCATTGGTAATAGAAATGCAAGATGACTAGGTATATATTGGGATGACCGGATGTAAATTAAAGGACAGATTAAAAGAACACGTAAGTAATATTAAGTATTGTAGACAAACCACAGCGTTAGCAAGACTTAAACTACAGTAAAATTTATATATTTGTTTAAATGAAGCAAGAATCATCATTCCTACCTCTGATTATCATATTTCATTAATAAAAAAGTCTGTAAAAATTTTAATAAAAGATAATAAGGCTATTAATGATAATATGTCATACAACATTCCGGTTATATGGTTAAAGCTTTTAAAATAGAAAAGGTTTTGTTAAAGTTGGATGGAAATACTGCCTCTCCTTCCTTCCTCCACTGTAAAGTAGACTCACCTGTTGCCCAACTGAAGACAGAGTACAGTTAAGAATTTTCAAATCAAAAGAACATAGTCTTGAAACTTTTTAATTTGATAAAACTTAGGATCTGTAACCTTCATAGCTTCCTCTGTAAATTGAAATAAATGAATAAAATTTTCCTATATCTATTCTAAAACAAATATTTTAAAACAAAGAAAAGTTTGGGTTTTTTTTTTTTCTGAATAAGTTATGGTTTATATAAATCCTTTTCCCTCCTTTTTGTAAGACAATGATAAAAGGAATTAAAAGGAAAGTTTTAGGGAGGTACTAAAAAGGTAAATTCAATCCATTAATGTGGTGGCAAGAAAAGTTTTTTCTTTTAAAATCAGTTATGGTTTCTATAAATCTGTTTCCTTCCTCTGTGTAAGATAATGACTGACTGTAAGAAATTAAAAGGAAAATTTTAGGAAGGTACTAAAAAGGTAAATTCAGTCCATTAATGTGGTGGCAACTTTGCAAGAATAAATTCCTACTCTTGTTGAGTTAGCAAAAGTCCACCAGCGAGCAGTGTCAGCAGTTTAAGTGATTATTTTTAAAGGTTGGAAACAATATTTAGGAATTATTCATTATAATTTGGTTTCGTTGAATTATTGTGATAGATAAAAAGAAAAAAATATTTTCAAACATCATTAACACATTTAATGCCTAGTTTATTTTGTCTGTCTTTCTGTTTAGGCCACAAAATAAGACTTCCGTTAAAGAATCTATAAGTGTCAGTCACCTATGACTGACATGGCACTCAACGTGTTAATTCCTATGAATATCTTCCATTATAAGCCATTTTTTTAAACATTAATTTTCAAACAACAAAATAAGTAATATTAAAGCAACTTCTTTTATTTACCGTAATTTCCGGCCTATAATCCGCGGATTATCTGTTAAAAAACCTCAAAATTTTTAAGTGAGGATTATCTACCAATGCGGATTATCTGCTGAAATTTTTTTTTAAGTAGAAATTCAGGGCAGACATCCAGTTTCTACCAGCAGTCATAAAATAAAAATGTAAACAGTTATTGAACGATTGTCTGCTATCGACCGTTCGTGGAGTTGCTTGTGATTGGTTCACATGTGACGTGTACGTGCTAGTGGAAGTAGCTTTCAATTATGATTTTTTTTTTTTTTTTTTTAGAATTTTGGCAACATGTTCCTATGAAGAACAAAGCGTTTCTCAACTCATCCCTTTGAAAAATTGCAATCTCAATCATTTATGAAATAGCTCCTCCCAAAATTACGGCAGTTCTACTGATTATGATGATTGATACAGCATTAACACATTGAATGCCAAGTTTATTTTGTCTGTCTTTCTGTTTAGGCCTCAAAATAAGACTCCCGTTAAAGTGATGGATGACTTAATTGATGCATTAATTGTAAATTGCATCAATGAACAAAACGAATGTAAATTGCATCGAAACTGCAACAAACGAAACTTTGTTTCAAACCCTTGTGAAATATGTAAAAGATACATAAATTGAAAATTTAAATTCAGGTAATTTGTTCTTGTTCCTATTTTGCTATTGATTTATTTTTATTAGGCACTTGTTACACAATAAGAAATAGCCCTTACATCATGTAGTACATAGCCCTTACATATGCGTCCATCACGCAATTCGCATTGCGTGATGGATGCAACCAGTTGGAATCCATCACACATTAATCGAATGAATCGTTATCGCATCAGAATTGTGACGTGAATATTAGAATATTCACAAATTGTTGTGATCGTATTTTGGAATTAGTTTGTTGTAAAAAATTCTTCTTTTAGAAATGGAGACAATAACCCTACACTTAGTTCTTTTAGGTCATTTTAAAAGGAGAAAATCGAAATGATCTTACTTGAAACAAGCAGTGTTGAGGAAGAGACAGGAACTACACTTTCTTGAGATTAAATCAATCTTTATTTAAGTATATTTTTAGATGAAGATGAATAATTTTCCATTTTGATCACCAGTAAATTGTTCTTGAAAATACCAGCACTTAGATTAAAAAAAATTCCCGAGAGAATATCGAATATTTAACTGAAGAACAAAAACTTCGTTGATAAAAAATGGCACAACTACAACCAGATATCGACATCGTTGTTTCGGTCATCCCGTCAGAACTTTAACTGCCTAAAAAAATTAAGGGAGACAGTATATAAACATCGCTACGGGGCCCGCAAAAGTAATTAAGCGAGAGGTTTAAAACAATTGACCAAATTCAAAAGCCACCGGTATTCGGAAAACAAATGAGAAAGCGAAACCAAAAGTAACGCAATCTAATTTGTTCGTGAAACGAAACGTCACTCGTTTGAAATCATAGCAAGCGCCCGTTTTCTACTGAGCATGCGCACACTTACAGCCTCGGATGAAACACGGAGAGAAAAAGGAAGGGAAGAATAATGAATGAATGGCGTGCGTATGCAAGCACTGGGGGAAAGCCAACTTACAGGTCTACGTTAAGGTTGTCAGCGAGAGAGACGGGAGAAAAAAGAAAAGAAACAAACAAAAAAAAAAGCACGGCCGCGACACCGTCACAGATGCAGACCGGTGAATAGGTGGAAAAAAATGTGAGATTTCATCTCACAATACCCCCCAACGTCGAATAAAATTTTGATGTGCCAGACAGATGTAAAAAGGTGACCTTTTGCATCAGGATGGGAAAATCAAAATTTTGAAAGCCAATTAACAAGCCCTAAAAATAAAATGTGGTGATCAAAAAGGAAAAAGAGAAGGAAAAGGAATACATAAATGTTACATCAATGTAGTATATACAATATAAATATGTACATTTAGAATGAGTATTCCAATTATTTACATGTGGCATGCCATAAAAATAATTGTGCACGTAGTATATCTTTAAAAAGATCTCATATCAAAAAAATATTAAACATTAATATTTCACCAAAAAAAAAAAAGGCAAACAACTTTGCTGTCAAGAGATATCATGAAACATGTATTATTCGAATAATATAAAATAACAGTTGCAACTATAATAAGTAAAATTGGTCGACCAAGAGTATTATAGAATAACTTACATCTTCAGCTATTCAAGTTTTCATCAATCAAAGTATCTCATAAATCAAGAGTACTAGTATAATTTGTTTACTCATTGAAGATATTTATATAGCTACTCACTACCATTAACATATTAGATAAAATGTATATCAAAATAATATCAACAACAGTAAACAACACGTATAACCTCTAAAATAAAAAAAAGTCAACATCAATAAATTACTCTTCAACAAAAATATTTAACATAATTACTCAAAATTCATCAACCTAGGTATGGTACATATATATATATATATATTGCTGTATAAAAAAAAAAAAAAAAAAGTGGAGATCTCCAAAAAAGAAAAAAAAATTAAAAACATACTATCAAAATCATTATACATTTCTATGTAATAAGCTTGATCATGTCAATTTATAAATGAGAAACATGGTACCAAAAAAATAAAAAGGAATAGACAGATAACCTAGAACAGATATTACCATCATGTTTTTGCTAAAATTAAATGAAATTTACTAGAACTTAGAATACTAGGTGAACAAACTATTGCCTTAACATCATCACATTGTCAGGTGCAACTACTCATAAACCTAAAAATAAATACAAAAAAATTAACTATTAATATTTATGAAAATACATATTTAAATGCAAATATTAATGTCTTTTTCGTAAATTATAGTTGTGGGGTAGAGGTGTAATTGGATGAGGACTTTGCAACACTAAGTGTTGTTGGCGTTTCTGTACAGGTATTACTCTATTAATATTTATCGTAAAAGGCTTGTCCAGTTCATCTTCTAAAACCCTAACAGAAAGAAGCACATCTGAATTACATTTATCACAACATAAGGACCAATGTTTCTTGGCTTAAATGCATCATTAGTTCTAATGTAAACGATATCACCACACTGGAACTTTCGTAGATGAGCACGTTTATGTTGACGTTGATTACGTAACTGTTGAGCCTCTTTCATGTTTCCATAAACTTTCTGGTACACATGTTTCATTGTTGACATATGCTGATAGTAATCGTACGGATATGATAACGCTTCCAGATCAGGATAATCGAAAAGATCAAAAATATTGGATATAGATCTGCCAAAATGCAGAAAAGATGGTGAGTATCCAGTTGAAGAATGTATTGTGTCGTTATATAGGCTTTTATGTATCATTAGGGACTGTTGAAAATTATATCCCTCCTGAGCTAATGTAGCAATTGATGACTTAATGCTGGTATTTATTCTCTCTGATGATCCTTGTGTTTGAGGATGCCCAGAGGATGAATGAACAATACTGATCTTGAGGCTCTCCGTAAAATTATCAAATACTTGTGAATTAAATTGAGGGCCCAGATCAGACATTAAAGAAGCCGGACGACCATAGGTGGTGATGTAGTTGGTCAGGGATTTAACAACAGACTGAGCAGTAGCAATCTTGATCGGGTATAACTCTATATGTTTTGAGAAATGATCCAGGAATGTCAGCACATAAAATTTATTCGAAAAAGGGCCTAGGAAATCCATTGAGACGAGCTCACCAGGTTTAGAAGGGATGAACATCTCTTGTAATGGTGCTGCAGGTATTCTTCGTGGTTTATGTCTAACGCATAACTCACAGGACAGAACAAAATTTTTTGTATCTTTATAAATTCCTGACCAGTAAAATTTTTTGAGTAGTCTTCTATAAGTATTTCCAATACCGAAGTGAGGCATATGGCAAATATGCAAGATTTTTGACTTTAAAATATGAGGCACAATAATTTTAATATGTGGCGAATTTTCAGGTTGTAAGAACTTACGTTTTATCATAAGTAAACCTGTATCAGGATGAATAAAATAATTTTTGAACTTAGGATTAGGTTTATCTGAAGTTATGGAGTCAATTATTTTCATTATTTTAGGATCCTTACGCTGTTCACAGAGGAATGTGGACTCAGAAATTTCCATTTTTCGGTCTTGAGATTGTTGGTTTTGATCATCTATGTGATGCAACTCAATAGTTGGTGACTTTGTAGTGACTGGAAGAATATTTTTATCTCTTATTAAAGCAGGGTTAGTGTTAAGATCTTGAGAATTATTTGTAAAATCTTCACGAGAGAAATAATCTGCTAACACATTACTCTCGCCTTTAAGATATTGAAAGGTGAAATCATAATTGTAAAGGTCAACCAACCATCTCGTAGTCAGATCAACTGGTGAACTAGTAGACTTATAATGTTCAATAGGTTTGCTGTCACTTAAAATCGTAAAATGTCTATTATACAGAAAAAATTTAAATGCATTAATTGATTTCACAATTGCCATCAATTCTAGCTTCAGAGCAGGATATTTTCTTTCTGAAGGAGATAAAGATTTGCTAAAATAACTCACAGGTAGTAGATGACCATTTCGCTTTTGTAGAAGGACACCGGAAATAGCTATACCACTTGCATCTGTATTGAGGTAAAATGGTTTGGACCAATCAGGCAAGGAGAGAAAAGGTTTTGAGAAAAAAATGTTTTGAACTTCTGTAAAAATTTTATTAAGATCTGGCGTCCATATAAAAGGAACCTTTGGAGAGGTAAGTTTAATTAGTGGATCCATAAGTTTAGAATATTTGGGAATAAGTCTGCGATAAAAACCACATAGACCAATAAATCTTTTTAAGTGTTTCTTAGTTTTTGGAGCTGGAAAAGATGTAATTTTGGTTATATTAGAAGACACTGGTTGGATAGTATGATTCTGCAAATGAAAACCAAGGTAATCTATGGCTGTTTGATGAAATTTGCATTTAGCAGGAGACAAGGTAAGGTTATGTTTCTGTAAAATTGAAAACAAAACATCTAATTTGTGAATCATTTCTTGAAATGAATCACCAGCAACAATAATGTCATCCTGATATGCATAAACACCTTGTAATTTACTTTCTTCGATTATTGCATCAATTAACATTTGAAATGAAGAGGCTGCGGATCTGAGTCCAAACATTAAACGAGAAAAACTATAAGTACCCCATTCGGTAGTAAAAGAGAGTTTCTTGCGAAATTCTTCTGGGAGATTTATCTGATGATATGCAGATGGAAAATCTAATGTGGTGAAGTATTTAAATTTAGAAATATTGTTAATAATAGTATCAATTCTAGGTAGTGGATAAGAAGAACTACGAATCATGGTATTAATTAATCTTAGATCAAGTGCCATTCGAAATTTTGGTTTTTCATTTGGAGAGGATGCTTTCTTTTTAACCATAAGCATTAAACATGCCCATTCGGAAATACTTCTCTCAATAATTCCTGCATCAACCAACGTGTCCAATTGCTGTTTTGCCTCTTCTTGGATAGATTGTGGCACAGGGAAGGGCAGGGTCTTAACAGGAACATCTGAGATAAACTGGATATGAGGTATAACTCTGTCCGTTTGACCCAAAGATTTCAAGGAAGAAGAAAACACTGTATCATATTTAGTTAATAAATTTTGTAATTCTGTTTTCTGATATGGAAGTAGATGATTTAGGCTAAAATTACTAAGTTTAAACTCTGATTTTCTTAACTTTAAAATGTCAGTAGAAGCTTGAATTAAATTAATTTCATGGGGAGAACTAATATTTTGAGTATCAAAATCTTCTTGAATTTCATCTATCTCGTGAATTGTTCCCAAAACTGAATCTTTATTAATGTGAATGGGTTCTTCAGCATTATTAGTGATAGGAATATAAAAGTAACTACTGAGGTTTTTAGCATTTTTAGATTTCGAGCTAAGTTCTGCAGAAATTATGGATTGATATGCACAAGTTGGTAATTCATACTCCTTTGGTTCAAACAAAAATTGATCACAAGAATGAAAGGAAGACACCGCAGGTACATATACAGTACTGTCAGGTGGAATAACGACTTTCTTTCTTGAATAACAAGAATTATTTGAAGGAAGAGAACTATGTACTTTATTATTGGAATTAACAGACACTGATACATTTTTATTGGAAGATTCAGGTAGAGACCTCTTTTGAGTTAAAGTGTTGACTTGTAAATCCTGTGTTTGATCAACCTCTTGAGCAGAAACAGAGTCTAAGATGTCAAGTAGGTTATTATTTATCTTAATTTGGCTATTATGTAGATCAATAACAACTCTATGAGATTTCAAAAAATCAAAGCCAAGGATACCAACAAACTTAGAATCTTCAGGAATATCAATGAGAAAAAAAGAATGTTTGTAGAAAAATTTCCCTATCTTAAATGACAAGTTTATACAACCAGAACAAATAACAGCAGAATTTACCGTGGTAATTTTTACATTTGAAGCAATTCTGCTATAATGTACATGCTGTTTTATACGTTGAAAATAATGTTTTGATAATAGAGAAATGCTTGCACCTGAATCGAGAAGAAAATTTGCAGGATTCTTGTTAATAGTTAATTGAATTATTGGAAGGGTAGGTTGATCAACTTCCGCATGGAGAAGAAATTCGATGGACTCAACAAAGATTATGTCATTTTCAGATGAGGTTGTTTGTATAGCAGAGTTTGCAAAAAGTGGAATTTCTTTATTTGTTTGACTAGCAACTGATTTCACAAGTCTCTGTGATGAAATCGGATAGTTAATTTTAGTCAATGGAGACCGCGGTACAATAATATCATTCTGGACTTTAAAAGGCGTAAAGTCACGACTTAAGGCAGAAAAATCATTAAAGGACGGAAGTTGAGTATTTATGTCTGGAGATAACTCTTGAAAACATTCAGGAGTTATGTTTGAATTATAGAATGTTCTTTCACATTGAAAAACGGGAACAGCAAGGTCTTTAACAGAATTTACATTATTGAAAGAGACAGCTTGAGAGTTATACTGTGGAGAAAAATGACACAGGGGTGAAGCAGCTCCACACCCACTTCTCCCCAAATCGTGTCAGTACCTACGAGGATTTTTATTTGAGTAGTTCTGACGGGAGGTCGAAACTTTAGAGGAAGAATGTCGAGAGTCGGATGAATGTGGTTTATCATCTGAGGAGTTGTGAAGCCGTTTTTTAAAAGATGCTTGTTTTGATTTGGAAGTTAAATTTGCTTTCAATTTGAAACATCTGTTTGCTGAATGTCCAGGTCTTGTGCACCACTGGCAAATAATTCGTTTATACGAATGTCTGAAATGATGACTAAGTTTTATGTTTCTGGAAGAATTGTGCCTGGACTCTGTATCGCAAGATGAGTTATCATCTGAAGTAGCTGTGTGAGGTTTGTTACACACCTCCGATGAGTCCGCAGAATGACTGTTATGAGACAGAGAATCATCAGGTTGTTCATGTAAGTTATGTAACATACTGTACGAAGGTGGAACCGAATTAGAAATTATAGGTGCTTGAACAGAATCAAGAATCTCTTGATATGAAGCAGCAGCTTCAATCATTTTGTCAAACGAATCTATGTGTTGTGTAAGAATGTGAACTTTTAAATTATTAGGGATGAGATCAGTGAATTTTGATATTAGAATCTGTTCAATGGAGGGATCAGGCAACTGAGGAAAATGTTTACGAACAACATCATCTAACTTTGTAGCAAAATTCCGGATAGATTCTGAAGGTAGAAACTTTATAGTATTGTATTTAAGAGCAATGGAGGTAGCTGACTCTGTCTTAAAATGTTTTCTAAAAATATCAAACAAGTCTTCAGGAGAAGTTGCCTTTTTACATGCATTAGAGGAAACATAAAATTTTAATGCCTGATCAGAGAGTTTAGATTTGAGGAAAATAAGTGCCTGTTCATTACTCCAGTTAGAATAAGAAATGGTCGCTTTAACTTGCTCAGCAAAAAAATCTAAAAGTTCGGGATCACCCGAAAAAGGTGTCACTATTATTCTTAGAGGTTTAATTTTTGACGTCATGATGAATAAATACAACAAAATTCAAAAATAATGCAATAATTCAAACAAACAGCATTCAAATAAATTACTAATCTCAACAATATATAAATACATCAATAATTCTAATAAATTGTGCCTTAATATTTGCCATATGCCCCTTCAAACAATCTAAAATTATAGGTCATTGTAAAAAATATTTGCATACTAAGAACAAAAATATCTTCTATCACTTCATACAATCGAAAGAAAAATCATGCTCTGCAAAAATAAAAGGAGATATTTCCTACCATTTACTTCTCAGAACAGAAAAAAAATCTCTTCAAAGTACATAAAAATGAGCAATTTGTTCCACAAATACAAATATAAGTTCAACAAAATAATATATTGAAATAAACTCTTCAAAAAAAGTAACAGCTTCAGACTAAAATATTAAAATATCACAGCATTATAACATATTAATTTTTTTTTTTTTAATTAAATAAGTATTTCCGTTTCTCATAATTCCAGGGTGCATTTTTCAAGAATTTCTCCAAAGTCGGCACCAAGAATTGTGACGTGAATATTAGAATATTCACAAATTGTTGTGATCGTATTTTGGAATTAGTTTGTTGTAAAAAATTCTTCTTTTAGAAATGGAGACAATAACCCTACACTTAGTTCTTTTAGGTCATTTTAAAAGGAGAAAATCGAAATGATCTTACTTGAAACAAGCAGTGTTGAGGAAGAGACAGGAACTACACTTTCTTGAGATTAAATCAATCTTTATTTAAGTATATTTTTAGATGAAGATGAATAATTTTCCATTTTGATCACCAGTAAATTGTTCTTGAAAATACCAGCACTTAGATTAAAAAAAATTCCCGAGAGAATATCGAATATTTAACTGAAGAACAAAAACTTCGTTGATAAAAAATGGCACAACTACAACCAGATATCGACATCGTTGTTTCGGTCATCCCGTCAGAACTTTAACTGCCTAAAAAAATTAAGGGAGACAGTATATAAACATCGCTACGGGGCCCGCAAAAGTAATTAAGCGAGAGGTTTAAAACAATTGACAAAATTCAAAAGCCACCGGTATTCGGAAAACAAATGAGAAAGCGAAACCAAAAGTAACGCAATCTAATTTGTTCGTGAAACGAAACGTCACTCGTTTGAAATCATAGCAAGCGCCCGTTTTCTACTGAGCATGCGCACACTTACAGCCTCGGATGAAACACGGAGAGAAAAAGGAAGGGAAGAATAATGAATGAATGGCGTGCGTATGCAAGCACTGGGGGAAAGCCAACTTACAGGTCTACGTTAAGGTTGTCAGCGAGAGAGACGGGAGAAAAAAGAAAAGAAACAAAAAAAAAAAAAAAGCACGGCCGCGATACCGTCACAGATGCAGACCGGTGAATAGGTGGAAAAAAATGTGAGATTTCATCTCACAGTAGCTTCATGGTTTTACTGCTGACCTCTATGGATAGGATAGTAAAATACAGTTATGTCCTTGTAATTTATATTAAAACCAAAACGTATTTGGTGGTATAACACGTTGAAAGTTATAATAATGTCTAAGAGGAAACATGTTATTTAACACTGCAGAATTTAAACAGGACATTATTTAAAAAGCGGAAGATGATTTAAAAACAGCAATTATTACAGAATTATCTGTATTCACAAGACATTCAAAGTTTTAGGTATAAGATTCAATGAAAAAATTATTTGTATTTTTTAACTTGTAATTTTTTTTTTCAATTATTTTATTACAATTATCATTAAAATGGAGCAACTAAATAAATAGGGAGGTTGTTTATTAGTAGTACTTTGGAATGTTGAAAACAATGAGTAATTCTTGCATAGTCCGGCGTGTAATCCGTGGATTATACGGCAATGCGGATTATCTGCTGAAATTTTTTTATAAGGGCTGAAAATTGCGGCTGCGGATTATACGCCACTGAGGATTATAGGCCGGAAATTACGGTATATGTAATTCCATGTGTTAATAATTAATATCTCAGTTTATTTATTTACAATTAAAAGCAGCAGTTAAGTTTTCTTAAATTTATTTAATGTATTCAATAGGATGAATATTTAATATTAGCCTAAACCAGATAATCAGTAACATGGCTGAATGGACCAAGTACCGGATACAGTAGAACCTCAATTATCCGAAGCAATTGGGACCGACCCTATTTCGGAAAATCGAAATTATCAGATAATCGAGAAAGCTTCAATTTTAAGATTAAAGGGCAGATATGTGGGCTATTTCTTATTATGTAACAAGTGCCTAATAAAAATAAATCAATAGCAAAATAGGAACAAGAATAAATTACCTGAATTTAAATTTTCAATTTATGTACCTTTTACATATTTCACAAGGGTTTGAAACAAAGTTTTGTTTGTTGCAGTTTCGATTGCCTTTGCTTTGCAGCTCTATCACAAAGTTTTTTTTTAATATTATTGATTCACCAGTATCACAGTCTTTCTGCACAAAACTTCTTTATTTTTGCAGCATCTCTCTTCATAACACTAACCGTCGCAATACTAATGCCGTATTCCTGAGCTTATTTTGTCATACTCACACCCGATTCTACACGATTTATGATTCAAATTTTTTCTTCTATACTTAAAGTAATGCGTTTTCCTTTTGTACACATGATAAAAAAGAAAATTTTTACTCTAGTAAAAATCTCGTAAGGGAGCTCAAGTTAAATTCTAAGAAAAGGGATCCAAAATATTTATTTGTACTCATGGTTTCGAAAGGACTGGTTGCACACGAGGAATGTGATAGTAAAAAAAGAAAGCTTTTAAAATGGATTTCGGTTAACCGAGAGTTTCAGATAAAAGAGGTTCTACTGTACATATTGAATATTCAGTGCACCTCTAATATTTAGAACCTATGTTAATTTTTAATTTTAACATTATTGACAGAAGACTAGCGTGTTTTTACTTTACGTAACAAATATATGTAGGATGCAATTCGTTGGGTTTGTTACAACTTTTATGAGAGTTAATTTGAGAAAAAACAATGGTTTGGTGCTGTAAGTTTTGTATGTTTTTCAGAAGGCAAAAAATAATTGGAGTTCAACATGGCTGTCTGATGTTAGAAGTGGCAGATACGTGATACAAATGGCTCAGTGGGATGTCTGGAATTTCGTGTTCCACTGTACATTAAAGGTCAAGAAGTATTTGTTATCATGGATCATTCTATTTTAAAGATGTCTCTAGAAAGAAAAGTCTATCGACATTTAATATGAGTCTTGGTGAAATAAAGAGATTTTATGAGGTTCCAGCATTTTTCTAAATGTCTTTCTTGCTGTTTTAATCTTTTACACCATCTTCTCTATACTTGTAGCATTGACAGCTCTTTAAAATTTTGAACCAATTATGTCAAATATGTAGTGGCTTACAATGACTCTTAAATGCTGTACATCACTTTCTTATAACATCTTTGTTGGATATCCACCATCTACATAGTTATTTTTCATGCAAAAATGCAATTTTTGCACTTATATTGCTGTATTTTTGCTATTGTGTGTTCACAGTCTCACTATTTCATCACAAATACCTTTTGTCTGCTTATAAACATCTTGGATTTCTGAAGTTCTAATGTCATTATCTTTTAAGCTAGTCCTAGTAGAAAAATAAGCTGTAACCAGGGCTGCGGAATCGGTGGGAAAAATGGGTGCCCTCATAGCATGCATGGTCACGGTGACGTCGTTGTGACGTCACTGTGAGTCACTGTGGTCACGTCACATCTGTGACCAAAATGCCACCACTCAGTGATGTCACATTGTGACTGAGATGTGAACTTCTTAGAAAACTTTGAAAAATTACAAAAAATATTCAAAACATGTTATTTATGTAAAATTATATTTTCTGGCAATTAAAAAAAATTGTGACGTCACTGTTATGACACTGCATGTAACGTACGTCACGTCACATTTGTGACGAAAAAAATCACCATATTGTAAGTCACAGTGTGACAAAAATATGAACATCAAAAATCTTTGAAAATGAACAGAAATATTACATGCCCGAGTTACAGCGACATAAGGAATGATAATATATTAGTGGATAGGAAATAGTAAATTCGGACACGAAAAGAGAGGGGGGGGGGGGGGCAGAAAAAAAATGCACGGTAGAAGTATCAACAAACTAGATTTTCATGCTATATTTTATCAATTTCTTATTTAAGACAGTGAAAGTATACTTTTTTATGATTTCAATTTTATCTACCATTGCAATTTAATCCTTCACTGATTGTTATTGTTATAAAAATGTTTCTCGGGAAAATGGTACGTATTGGAGCAATTTGGATAACATATTTAGAATTAGGAACATTACATTTGTACACTTTACATATTTAGTTTTCAGGGAGGAAGTTGTTTTATTTATTTTTTTATTTATTTTATTTTATTTTATTTTTTGTCGACCAGTGGTATTCTAAACCCTTCTGTGGTTTCAAACTAAAATTTTCTATTACAATTAAGTCTGTAGCTTTTAATGAACACGTAGAAAGAATACTCAGAGTTTAGTCATATATGCATTTCTTACTTTAGAATTTGCATTCAAGTCATATTTTTTCCTGTTAGTGTTTAACTATTTTAAATAACTATTTTTTTTTAAATTCTACTTCTTTCAGACTTTTTAAATAAAATTGGCATTTTCCGAAAAAATATGTATACAAATTTTATACAAAACCCATGATATAATTATTCGTATTTCAAATTCGTGTTTTAGAGATATGACTTTAAAAAAAGTTATTTTAAAATTGTTTTATTCTACAGAAAATGAATATGAAAAAAATGACACGTTGACAAAGAAAATTTTTTTATCCTGTATACTCTCTTTTCATTTATTAAGAAGATACGTATTTATTTATTAGGTGTAAAACAAACTGTACTTTAAAAAAAAGAAAGAAAAAAGGCAGGTGTTTCATTCAAATAGAAAATTTTCATTACAGATACTCTCATAAAGGTAAAATTACTGCGCATTTAAACTCTGTTGTGTACAAAAAAAAAAAAAAAAAAATTATAATAATACAGTAGGAGCACCTGCTTGGTCAAATATCGTCTGCGCTCGATGAAAACCGCAGAATAAAATAAGGATCAGAGAACTTCTGACACGGAGAGTTAGTTTTTTTAAGCTAACAGAAATATGCCTGACAATTTAGGATAAAATACGGATATTAAAATATTTATGGAACTTAAAAGGTATGTCTTATTTAATTTAAATTTTTTGTTCCTTTTTGACAGATTATTACATGAGTTAAATAGTTGTATGTCATATGCAATGACTGATCTGGTATTCCTTTCAAAAGCAATATGGCGATGGAAAGATTTTTGAGAAATTGTTAAATGCATTTAATTCATCTATTATAGTTTGTTGTTGTTTAATAGTACAATTATAAATACTAATTATTTAGTGTTTTTCAAATTGCTATATTTTTTTTTAATTGTATTTAAGCGTTTTTTTTTACTGTTTGTGATTTTAATCAAACATTTAATTGTAGACATTCAGAGTCAGTTATTAAATTTTCTTTGATTGTAAACTCATTTTCTACATTTTCGATACATTTATTTTATTGGCATTAAAAAATAAAATATAATATTTAAGAATTGAAATAAAGTGTTTTTCATGCCCGATAAAGTTGAAAAGTGTTTATGACTTCGGTTTGTCTGGCCGTCTGTCCGCGCTCTAACTCGCGTAAATATACTCGGATTGACTTAAAATTTTTGGATGTTATTGACGTTTACCATAGCAAGACCCCTATTTGTAATGAAGTTTGTAGCATGTTTAGTTCATTTACAGGGACAGTCAATTGTATTCCATTACATTACGGCCTGTGGGAAAAAAATCGTTTCAAATGATTTTTAATGATTTTACACGCTTTCAAACAGAATAAATTGATATGCATTTATGAAGCGCACTAAAATGTGCATTCCATAGAATATGCGATGCAAAGAATAGTTATTGTTCATTTACAGGGCTAAAAAAGGAATTCCAATACATAATGATATAGGGGTGGAGGGAATTGTTTGCGGCATACTTTATTTATGTTAATCTATTTGATATGTAATGAAATTGATATACGTCGTTGAGGTTTACATACTATGAATTATTTCATGTATAATACGAAGTGTATATAGCATTTACAGGGACACACAAAATATTTCAGATACTATATTGTATCCGAAGTACTGTTCATTAGCGATGGTTGCTGGAAATACATTTTTAATTATGATATGCACTTTTATGATTCACTACATTTATGCATAGTATATGGTGTATATATATATGCTATAATTCATATACAGGACTATACAAAAGTATTCATAAGGGTTACTGGGTATTGCTTAAAGGTGGTTTTTAAATAAGTTATGCATTTTAACGCTGCACTGTATTTAATTTACTAAGAAATGTTTGTAGTAGATAGATAAAATGATATACAGGGTCACGCAAAGAATTGGATACGTTGCCGTCTATGAATTATAATTTCTGGAAATGTGATTTCAGCAGTTTTAAGAGTGTTTTAGCTTGAACTAAATTTTAACTAAATAGTGGCGTGTAATAAAGGTTCTAGGTAAACTACAGGATTGTACAAAATTATTTAAGTATGTTTCCATATATTAGTATAAATTGCTGAAAGAGACTTTCAACCTGTTATGCGTTTCCTTGATAAACTAAATTTTTCCATTGTATAGTATATATATATATCAATCTACAGATCAAATACAGGACTGTTTAAAAGAATTAGAAAACATATTTGGCTGTGGATGGTAGGGTGTCAACGATTTTAATCGGTTGATTTAAATCAGTGATAAAATCATGATTTTAATCAACCGATTTTTTTAAAAAAAATCATTGATTAAAATCAAAAATTTTCTAAATGTTTAAAATGTCAAAAAAAAAAAAAAAGTATTAAAATCTAACATGAACATAATTTGAAAGTTTCTACAGGTATTTTGACTTATGAATAAACAAAAAAAGAGCTTTAAATAATTGTTTCTAAGCTTAATTCATTAGTATTGTAAAAAAATTAAAAACAGTTGAGTTTGTAAAAAGCATTGTTTTTAAGTTTTTATCCAAATTAAAACAGTTTCATTTAAAAATGATATTTAAATCTAACATAATTTGCAATGTCATAATCCCCTTTAGGTAATCAATTTATGCATTATTTTATATAAAATACACATAGCAAGTATAATTACATTTCTACAAGTAAAAGAATAAATAGTAATTAATAGCAATCTCAAGTTAAAGAAGAATGAAAGAATGACATCTGCTCAGCAGCTAAATTGTAAATGAATGCATAAGAGAAAAAGAAATAATTGGTATAAAAATGCTAAGCACAGCAAGAGCTTCTTTGGCATAGGTTAAATAAATGTTTATTATTATTATTATTATTTTTTTTTTTTTTTTTGTAACTCATATATATTAAAAAATTGAACCATTGAAAGCTAATAGAGGTAATAATGCTGTTAGTTAAATATTTTGAGGATTTCAGATATTAGTGGCTAACTTATATTTATTCTATATAAATGGGTTTAACTTTTTTTTTTTTTTTTTTTTTTTTGGTTAGCATACACGTACATGTGTGTAAGTATAGATTTTGGTGGTTTACAGAAATTTTCCTAAATACAAATGCAAAATGAGCTGCAAATAATATTTGTTAGTTTTGTTATTTGTGCTACTAACTAATGAAATTACTTATTTGCAGTTTTTATTAATTCTATAATTACTTATACTGCTTCTTCTAGGCCATTTTTTTTAATGGTGCCACACCATGCCCCTTTTGAAATTGGCAAAATGCACCCTGCCTTAAAAAAAGAAAAAAAAGTTGAAATTTACCTGTAGTTGTAGCCAGAGATTTCTTGTAAAACACTTCCCCATTCAACAGTATTCTAAATTCATGTGGAAAAAATCTTGCAAAAATATGGAACTTTATTTCTTTAGAAAAAACAGGATATTATTAAAATATGTTTTTTAATTGTATTTTTCAATTTGTTATTCATAAAATTATCAAAAATTAAGGACACTTTACTTATAATGCTATAAAATATTCTTTTTTTTTTCCCTTACATCATTACTAAACACATTACTAATATATTTCCTCATGAAATAGTGCCCGTTTTTTGAACTAGCATCCTGTCCCTTTTTCTTTCTAAAATGAATTATTATCATTTTAATAATTAAGGCTTAAAAATGTATAATATGTTCCTAATTAGAGAGTTGATTGTTTAATAATTAATTTGAAGTAATGTTAGCAATTTAATATAAAATGCAGTTAATAATTTTCATAAATGTTAAGTATCACTAGTGTTTATAAAGTTTTACATAATTATTACAATATTAATGTATATAACATTATTGTATAATACTACCTAATGAAACTACTAATTTGCAGTTTTTATTTCTGTAATTACTAACTAACAATTATAATTTTATTCATTAAAGTGTAAAAACATAGATTATGTTAGCAATTAGTGGTGTAATTGTTTCGGAAACCTAAAACTCATGATAGCTATTCAGTATTTGAACGCTGGGAAAAAAATCATAAAAATCTGATTTAAATCAAAAAAATCCGATTTTTTTTTATTCTTTTTAAAAAAATTATGATTTTTTTACACCTTAGTGGATGGTAACTGCGTAAATCAGTTTTTCAAATGTTTTACGCGTTTACATGTTTACTTAGTTATCTTATTTACGTTATTTCCCCAGATGTCTTGTTAAAACATTTAGAAAGAGTTGGAAAGTGTTTTATAATCTATGCCTAACGCATGCTATATCTTACTTGTTGTTTCTATTTCCCAGATCAGTCTTTTCATATAAAACATACCAAATCTAATTAGCTCATATTCACAAAATACAATATATATGGGAATAAAAAATTTAAATAAATAGGGCTTATCATGTAGTTCTATAAGTAACAGTTGTATTAATGTCCGTTAGACTCCATGTTCGTATTTAATAAAGCAATGACAAATCATAACACATTAAAAAAAGTTTACACATTCTTAATATTGAGCTTGAATTCAAGATCAAGCTTAGAACTTCAGTTAATAAGCATTGTTTTTTAAATGGAAAATTAAAAATATTTTAGAAGAATAGGACTCCAAAATAGTGATATCTTGCTAAAAAGTACGGTAAAAAGATAAAATTTTATATTTCAAACAAAACTTTACTTTAAAATTATCGTAGTTTTTATGACAAGAATCATCACAATATTAATACTTAGACATTTTTCCAGAGAGAAACATTCGCCTTGCATACAATATTTCAAATGAAATTCAAATTTCAAATAAATTGCTTAAAAGGCGCAAAGGCCAACATTGTGAAAAATATCCACGCCGGGACTCGATCCCGGGTCATCAGTATAGCGCACTCACATTCTACCGACTAAACCACATGGAACGATACCCAGCCTGGAAATTTTCTCCCTATTACATGTTGGCAAGGCTACAAACGTAGCACAAGATGGAATATTTATCGTGAGCCACCGTCATGGGGCAAACACGAAACTTAATTAAATCCAGCATCGATTGAAACTATATTAATACTTGGAAAATTTTCCAGAGAGAAACATTTGCCTTGCATACAGTATTTCAAATGAAAATCAAATTTCAAATTAAAATGGCCTTTTACACTATTAATTTGAAATTTGATTTTCATTTGAAATATTGTATGCAAGGCGAATGGTTCTCTCTGAAAAAAATTTCCAAGTATTAATATAGTTTCAATCGATGCTGGATTTAATTAAGTTTCGTGTTTGCGCCATGTCGGTGGCTGACGATAAATATTGCATCTTGTGCTGCGTTTGTAGCCTTGCCAACATGTAATAGTGAGAAATTTTCCAGGCTGGGTATCGTTCCATGTGGTTTAGTCGGTAGAATGTAAGTGCGCTATACTGATGGCCCGGGTTCGAGTTCCAGCATGGAATCTTTTTCACTAGTTCGCCTTTGCGCCTTTTAAGCAATTAATTTGAAATTTGATTTTCATTTGAAATCATCACAGAGTTTATGACAAGTTCGTCACAAATGACACATATTTCACAAATTGGTCACAGTGTGACTTCAAAACATTGTCACTTTCGTCACAGGTTCGTCACAAAGTTAATGCCAAAATAGTCACAAATGACACACTTTTCACAAATTAGTCACACCGTGACTTCACAGAGTGGTCACAATGTGACGTCACAAACGACCTCTAAAACGGCCATAACGACCTCGCATTCTAGTCACTGTGACGTCACATCCACGTCACGTGACGTCACATCGACGGTCACAAAATCACAGTGTGACTTCACAACGACGTCGCCGTGACGTCACCATGCCTTACGGGATGACTCCGACTCTGGGCTGGCAACACTAGTACTCGGGCTGGGGTTCTAGTGTTGCCTGTTGGTTAAAATAATGATGGAATATAAGAAAAATAAAGCTAAAATCTCACTATTTCGACATTATCTTTTTTAGGGCTTCAAAAATAAAAAAATTATATTTTGCGCTTTATTAATTTTTGTGCCTGCAAACCCCAAAAATCCAACTATCAAAGTAAAACTATCTAAAGAACAAAAAATAGAAATTTTACTATTTTGGACCTGCAGACTAAGAAGAAAAAGTGAAATCATTACAATTTAGTTGTTATTTTGCTCCTCCAGACTCGAAAAATTTATATGGAAAGGAGGAAAAATAAAGATGAAAATTTCATTATTTTGGAAATAATTCAGATCCTGTGGATTCTAATGAAATAATTAAAAAATTGCATTTTTAAGTTTACAATTTTGGCTTTATTCCGGGTTCTGCAGACCTGAAAAATCCAAAATTTGAAAGGTGAAACATAACGAAATTTCACTATTTTATTGTTAATTTGGGTAACGCCGATTCAGAAAAAAAAAAAAAAAATTACAATTTCATCTTATTTTGACTCCTGGGCACAAAAATAAATAAAAAAAGGAAGGGTATTTTAGAATTTTTACTTTTTGCCATACAGACTGGAAAAATTTGAGGGGGAAAAAAACTGAAAATGGCTTCTATTACCATACTATGCTCTTAGTTCTTTTGCTTAGCACAGATTTATAATTTTTGCATTTCCTCAGGTAAAAGATCTGCATGAACCAAAATTTCAAGGCCCGTCCCCTAAAACATTCCGCCATGCTTTTATATTTATTCTTTCTCCAATCATGCCTATTGCCCATTGTAAATTGCTCCTATTTTATCGGCGTAGTTTGATTCTTTCAAATTTGTTATATTGGGCTTGTCAGCCTGCTCAATTTTTTTATCAGTCTGATCTGGCCCATTAAAAAAAAATTGTCTTAATTCTACTTATACGGCATGTTTGAAAAATTGCCTTCATTTTCCGGGCCTCGGGTGCTTCCAGACCTTTGTAACTCGGGTTCTATCCACAAACCTCAAAAATACGAGGGGAAGTATTTATATACTAAATGTAAAATATCTACTACTGTTATGAATTAAAACAGTTTTCATCTAATAGAGTACCTGTACCTACCTACCCCTGTATCTACTTTGTACACCACAGTAAATCGGTCATCTTTAACTTGAGTAGCCTGATATAGCCCATAAATAACAATAATAATTCATTTTATAGATTTAAAATTGTATATAATTAATTTAATTTCATTTTAAAATGTCTAACAAAAAAATCTGGACTCGAAGTCGGCTTTTTTTTTAGCGACTCTGACCCTTTTGCTCAAAAATGGGTACAACTCTGGAGCCCTGGTTATAACCATAGATTAACATACAAGATGGGACATTTCCATAGAGCATAATGGTAATGCGATTGCGACCGTAGCACCTTTAGTGATAATGGGGAAGAAACTCCCCATCCTTGTAATACTTTTATTATTGAGTATCTACCTTATTGTGATCTTTCTTTTTTTAATGTTGCATGTTTACGTTTTCAATAGAATCTTACACCGATACATGAACATAGAATAGATATTCTATTTTATATATCTAATATCTATTCTATGTTCATGCATGGGTATATGCTTCTCTTTTTTTTTTTTGCATGATGAGTGAATGATTTAAGTGTAACGAAAAACAGGATAAAAGTTTCGTCTTGATTTCTATATATGAAGTAAATATGATATAATTGGATTTAAAGCTACATAAAGTAATGGTGTAATATAAAAATATATGAAGTATTGTACCCTACAAATCCAAGAAAATTTCATAAATATTCCCATTCGGTAGGAAAATTTTTATAGCCAATGTTATATTAATTTATGAAGTTTAATGTATTAAACAATCATTACAATAATCTTTTAAAATTTACGCATTTTCACTTTCTTACAGATAAAGTAAAAATATTGTTTTTAATGTGAATAACATACAATCAATTCAATAATAATTATAATATTAACATATAAGAAATAATAATAAAATTACAGATGGGGGAAAAATTCCTTTCGACAAATTTTTAGAATTATATAAATCTAACAGTTAAGAATAAATAGAGGTACTAACATTACATTCAATAAAGTTTTATTCGATATGAATAAATTAACACAATACCTGAATTTGATTTTTTACAATTTAATCTTATAAACTTACATATTTACGTTATTAACAGAATTTTCTAGGGTTTTTCTTTTATATTATTACTCTAATTATCATTTTGTAAGTTAAAAGTGACCAATACAAGTACGGTAAAAAAAAAAAAAAAAAGCAGCTAAATAAATAAAGCAAGCATGAATAGAATATCGTCTGACACCTGCTTTGTTTTAGGAAAGAATAGAGTGTAAACATATTTCTTCAACATAGGTAAATTTCAGAGGCTTGTTAATTCTTCCCCCCTTATCGGTAGTGACGCTACTACTGTTGTCATTACAGATGTTGCCGTAAATGTCTCATCTTAGTCCTTAATCTATGGTTTTAACTACCCTATGAATCTTCCTGTATTGATATACAGTACACTCCCTCAAGTCCGCAATCCTAAAATCCACAAACGCCTAAATTACACTCATCATCGCAGATGTAAACAATGAAACTTTTAGTTCAGATGTAGAGGTAAAATTATAGAATTTTTTAGTTTTATATCATTCCATATGTATTTCAATATGTAATTCTCGAATGATATGACTGAACTCATGATTTTTCATGAAGGAAGTATAAATTTATTTCTGAAAAAAAAATCCAGATATTGCTGATATCACTTGTAATCAAGATTCATTGAATAATTCAAAGAAAATGTATCTCATTTTGTATTATGCATATTTAATTATACATTATTAATTATTTACTTGACCTTTACTTTTAATAATTTTTTAAATTATCTTACTTCTTATCATTTTAGCTTATTACTTTACTTAATTATTTTAATTTTTTACTATATTGCAAGCATTCATTATAATTTGGATTACATTATTACATTCAAATTACTTTTTAAAATGTAAACAAAATAATGACTAGAAATCTGCAAATTTCTAAAATCTGTACAACCTCTGATCCCAAGCTGTGCAGATTACAGTGCACTCTTATATGAAATACTATATGTACTATATGTCTTAAATAGTGAATGTTAATCAAATTTAATATTATATCCAGTTTTAATCTTTTAGCACATTATAGTAAATTTTATCCCCTATTCAATAAAGTTTATTCAAATTTCATACAGTGTTTTTGAATTTATGTTCAAAATACAAAGAATTCATTAAGGAATTTTTTAATGAATTATTTTCATTAATTATAACTACTATTACAAAATACAATCTAAAATTTTAAGCATTTGATTGGTAATTGATAGTAGTGTGATTAAGAACATCCTAATGAGTCCTGAAGACTGCATTATATACCACTTATAATTTATTTATTTATGAAATGCTGAGTGAGTGTGCTTCATTGGTACAAGTCACACAGTGTTAGAATCAACCAATCAAACATAGCCATCTTGAAATTTTATGCAGAATCTTAATTAAAAATTTCATTGTTTACATTGCAAATGATGTGTGGGAATTTTTAAGAGTTGAGTGCATTGTTATATTTACAAATCTCTGAAAGTATTACTTGCTCATTTTTCTTGATCAAAATTTTCATTATATCTTACCTTTATTATTATTTTTTTTTTATTTTTTATAATAGTGTTAAATCATGTTGATATTTTTCTAGGTATGCCATGACTGTAATGTCAAATATTTGTGCCTATAGTACTATGCTAACTTTATTAGGTCTAACTAGTAGTGAAGAAACACATATTGGACCTCAAGATTTACATGTGTTCAGGGTAAGCTTTTTTATTACTATGCACGTCTTCGAAAATTTTATGTATTGTTTGTATTCATTTTGTTAATTAAAATGTAATTTTTAGTAAATGAACATTTCAAAGTAAGAACTTCCATACCTTTTAATTACATGCATTGTTTTTAGCAAATGCTTGTTGCCAATACCATCAATGAGTCTTACTATCGCATATTATTGACTGTTTTCTTTTTGTCTTTTTATTTATATGTACATAACATATGTTGGGCTGTTGTCTGCTCAAAATTTCAAGAAACTTCTTAACATTTCAAATTTTATTTAATCCAGGGCTGCCACATGCTACTAAAATGCTACTAAAAGCAACTATTTTCAGCATCAGGCTACTATGGCTACTATTTTAGCCCAAAATCCTTCAAAAGCGACTAATTTGGAGAAAAATCAGAAAAAAGGAGACCATTTTCCAATTCCAGCTACTATTTTTGGGAAAAAACTGATTTTTCATCAACACAGATCTGCTGGCTCTTCCCTTTTTATTTTTTCTTTAACCCAATATCCTGTTACAATTTATCATAGACTAGCTGACCTGCTTGGCTTTGCCCGAGTCCGTGATAATATTCTTAAATGAACGATAATCCTTTAAGACCTAACATACACGATTGTGTAGGTGATCCTAAAGAAAATGAAAAACATTTTCCTCTCTTTTGTACGATTTACAGTCAAGCCTACAGAATTGTGTAAATCCTTCCTTGCCATAACCTGACATGGGATACTTTTAGCCCCCATTTCGATATGCTATTTCTTTCTCCCAGCTTATTTTGTGTCGCCTCAAAAAATAACGTTACCTTACAGAAGCCAGCTGTAAAATAAAGCAGTACGGTTAAATACTTTATTCCAATTTTTTTTAACTTCATCATATATTTTTAATTTTTATACCGTCGTATTGGAAAAAAATGTACTTTTAAATGCAATTTGTTTGAAATCCGCATCTCCATTTATTTTTAAAATATTAATTTTTTTGTAGTTTTTGGAGCCATTTGCTTAATATTGGCAACGGAAGTACTCCATTTCTGTAGAAAGTAAAGGAAAAATTGTTGCAAAATATTAATTATATTTTTTTGTTGCCATTTTTTCATAACAACCGAAAGAAAATGTAATTAAAATACGTGCTATTTTGAAAAATCATAAACTAAGGATTTCTGTTAATTATGGCAGCATTTTGCTGCATTTATGTATTATTTCGCAATAGTGACGTCCTATGCATACTTTAGTGTAGATGTTTAAGAGTGGATCGTAAATGTGGAATTCTTAAGCGAATGCGAATGATGTCATTTTACATAAAATAAAAGGGTGTTCTGTAAGTCTTAAAATTGAAATATATTTTGTACTATTTATAGATACATTTTTTTTTTTTAATCGGGGGCGACACTAAATTCTGAAAAAGCAGAATTCCTGTTTTCTAGTATTTTATTTTAAGTATTTTTTCTCCATCAAATATGATTATATTAATTAGACAAAACCACCAAAACTTTTCATTTCTACCAAAAATCTTCCGGTATTAAAGGTTAAATTTGTATTTTATATCTTTAACTCGAAATTGATTTTGTCTCAAATGCGTGGCCGCTGTCTGTGGGAAAAATCAGTTTAAAATATATATAAATAAATAACCTGCTATTTAGCAGTAAAAAGGGTCGAGGTAACTGCCACTGGAAATGAAAGGGAGGGCAGTATGTTTAATTTTTGTGCTAAAATACTGATGTAACTGTGAAAATTAGTGACTTATGTGTAACCATTTTTTTTTTCACATTGAAATCCTGAGTGAAATTCTTTGATTTTTAAACTGATTATTGCTGGAAAATCTTGCATTTCCACCGCCAGGGGGAGCAATATGTCCTATATGAACATCTGACACTGGTGCCCACTGGCGTACTGTGTAAAATATGTTAAACCTAAATTTCAGGGGACACACTCTGTTCTAAACAAACCACTTTCAGAACAAAACGCCAACACATGTTCAGCTTCTTGTGGCACCATATAGTAGGCATGTTGCACACGCTCTGTCAAATCTGTTAGTTCCAAATTCTATTGCTAGGGAGTGCACTCTGTTCTAAACAAACCATCTTCAGAACGAAGCCATCGAAAACCAAGTTGAATGAACCAGACTCTATTGTGACCGGGCCCATAGGATTCGAGATAGGAAAGCGCCCCCTGGTGGATAAAAGAACTAAAATATGTATGGCTGTCGATATCAAGTCAAATGAACAAAACCTCAATGTCACCCGACTCATAAAAACCGAGATACTTTAAAATGAATTTAAAAAATATCTTACATTTTTATTCGAAAATAGTGATATGTGCTACTCATAATTTTACTTCAATGTTATAGAGTAACATTATTAAGTTAATCATTATGTTTGGAATTAGTCTCTATTACAATATCTGTCTTGTTGACTGATTGCGATATTAAATCAAGTCGTTCATCCCCTCCCCATTCCCACAAATATAACAAATTGCGGAAAAAGGATAAAGTAGGTTCATAATATGAAAGAGTGGACAAAGGTCTTTCCAATGATATATCACATGAAGGGTTTGTAAAAAGTTAGAAATTGCCTGCTCAAGAGACTAATGTTACGCTCCCGGAATACTCTCCTCTTCCCATTTTGAAATTTTTATATTTTATAAATAATATTTATCGGAGGGCTATGTAAAATCAGATCTAAAGTGATATTTATTGTAGATAACGCTATGATTTTTATAACTGTAACCTAAATAGCGGGCGAAGCCCAATAGTCAATATCATGATATATTTTTAATCTTTTTATCTATCCTATAATAAAAAATCTGACTTAAAATTCATGATAATTAATAAAGAAGATTTAAACAATGTGCTGTGGGAAAGCATTTCTTTTTTCCTTTAAAAAAATATTTTATTGATCAAATAAAAAGTTCTTTAAAAATTTTTAAAAATATTACATATTTGAATTCAGTGATAAAAAATACACAAAGATGCATAAATTTTAAATCTATAAATGTATTTGTAAAAAATTGATATACCACAAAACAATCCCACTATGAAAATCGTTTTTTTTTTTTTTTTTTTTTTTTTTTTTTTTTTTTTTTTCCCTGTACCACAGACAGACTGTCTCTTCTGTACTGCTGATAAGAAATTGAAAGCATTTATTTTTCATTTAAAAAATTTGATTTTTTTAAATAATTAATTTTATAATTAACCGATTTAAAAAAAATTACATACTTAGAATCAGCATAATAAAATATGCATAGATGCATAAATTTCAAATCCATAAATGTAGTATTTGTAAAAATTTTATACCTTGCAAAACAATCCCAGTATAAAAATCATCTGTGGTTTTTATAACCTTGGCAACCCTTCCTTCTCTTGTGCAGTTTGAAAAATAATTTTCTTTGCGGTCTGATTAAAATCCATGCTTTAGTTGAATTATGAATACTTTTCCATTCTTTTAATTGTGGTTTTTAATTAATAACTCAGCTAATTATTAGAAATTTAAAATTCTGAGTCAGGAGCACCAGGAGAGGCCTTTGACTACCCTCACAAAAATGTTCAGCTTTGTACATGTGGTAGATTTCACTAGCCATCGCAGACAGACAGACAAACAAACAAGAAAATGAAACTTTCTTTTATTAGTATAGATTTACAGTTTGTTATCATTTCAGTATATGTTATTTTTTTTCTGACAAAAACTTCCATTTGAAATGGATAAGTTACACTTTTCAATTCATAAATGTAACTCAAAGATGCCAATCATCCAAATTTTGGTGGGAAACTATTGATTTTCTGGTTGACTTCCACTCATACGTTTTACAGTGTATTTTTCCCAATTTTTTGTTGGTTTTAAAAATATTTAAATTTTAAACTATCATATGGATTTTATGTGATTCATTCTAGATTTGTTCATTGTGGTGTGTGCATTTGATTTATTCCTAGTCTGTTCACTCATAGAATAAATATATTTCATACCTGAAATTTAGTAACCAATCTGAAATAAATGCCACTTAAGAATAAGATACATTTTATTAAATAAAATTTCTAATTAAAATTGGCATATGAAATGAAAGACTTGCAAATTATCAAAAATTGATACTGAATTGATAACAAAATGTAATTTAGCAAAACTGATCTCAAATTTTGGAACATTCTGGTGGTCAGTATATTAATATTTGCCAGTGATCTACTGCTGTGCTGATCAACATGGCATAATTCGCTGTGTTCAGTCTTTATCCGATCATAACATAAATGTCAATGTTCATGTGATAGTTACTTCATTAAAATCTTAAGACCAAAAATAAATAAAATCACACAATACTTTACACATATCATTTTTGTTCTATAATTTTTACAGTGATTTTTATGTAGCCAATGTTTCTCTTTTAAATTTATTATTGAAAAAGTCAAAAAGATGTTAGATTTATTGTATTTGTTGCTGTTCATTGGTATTCCCAGAAATCAATGGACTCGGAACCTTTGACCTATTTTGGCTTGTGTTTTATTAATCAGGCTTTGATAATAAAAGAAAATTGTTTTTAAGAGTTTTCAAATTTAATAATGCATTTAAAATGTCGATAATAACAATTTAGAATATTGTTTATTTCTTGTTTAACCCATTGGTGGCTATAAAATACAGCTGTATGCCATTTTTGCTATTTTACATAAATTTCTTGTAAAGGTTAGATCAGTTTTACACACAAAAGTTGCACATGCCTGTTCTTTATCAAATGCATCATTTCTGATAAAGCTATTTTTTTATAGACAGATTTCCTGCTTTAGTTAATTAAAATTGTAGTATTATTTTGATAACAAATAAGGATTCTTCCCTTGCCCTCCCCTCTTTTTTAAAAGTAAGCATGCAATTATTTTGGCTACTATTTTTGTACAAATGCTACTATTTTGGCTACTACTTTTAGGTAGATTTTGTAAGAAATACTACCTATTGCAGTCGTTACCATGGTGCGACTTTTGAAAAATTCCTTCATAACTTTTCATTATAGGACCCCAGGAACCCAAAACCACCCCCACCTAAAAAGTTTATATATATATATATATATATATATATATATATATATATATATATATATGTATGTATGTACTAAATTTTGTCCGCACGATAAAAGTCGCAATTATGCACGAATCATCTTCAAACTTGCCAACAACTTTGAGATGGCTAATATCTCGGCGGGGATTGAAAATGGGCGAAATCGGCCCAAGAGGGTGGAAATGGGAGGGTTCAAAATTTTGAATACTGTCTTAACATGATTCTGATAAAACCAGCTCTTACACAACAATGGCAGGAAAAAAATAAAAGGTTTTCGTTATAGCAGTTGCCAACAATAAAAAAAAAACAAATAATAAAATTCTCACCACAACAATTACTTTTCTTTTGCAAAATTTTCACGTGTAAAATTAAATAGTTTGACAAATTGAAAACAAATTGAATATTACGTCATAAGTTTCCTAGAGCAAGATTTCAGCATGAAAACTCAAAATAAATAGTTTGACGAATTAAAAAAAATATGTATATTGCGTCATATTGGAAATATAATGGACCTCAGCAGGTGAATATGTAACGCCATGTAAGTTTGAAGAAACGTATTAAAACATGATAAAAACCCGACTATGGAAATATTAACATATTTTAACACTTTAAGGTTCTCTGAATTTTTTGTAGCCATTTTTTAAACCTATTCCATATATATGTGTGTGTGTATTCGTGTATATTACAATTTTCACAAAAAGTTTAGCTCCCTACAGCTCGCTCTTTGTGAAGAAACTGGGTTTTATCTCTAATCTTGATTTAAGTTTTGTTGGAGAATTTAGTACTTAACATCGAAATCTACCTCTGCCTGTAGGCCCGAGCCGGCAGGGATTTTTTTCATTGTAGGCTACTAAAGATACTATTTTTGATGCCATTCGGCAGTGGCAGCCCTGTTAATCCTTGTAATGATACATTGTACATTTCCATTTGTTTTATAACTAAAATCTATTATTTATTGTTTATTTATTTTAATAAAAAATTAACCTATTCAAAAGCATTATTTATCTTTTCAAATATCAATGTAAAATATCTATGTTATGTTAATAATTCAGTTGAAAAGATTCTATGGGGATTTGCCTTCTTCACTACTGGACGTTGATGCACAGACATGTGTGCATCATTGTTCTTAAAAATAATAAGTTTTTTCTATGACTGGTTCTTCGACTATACGTGTCGAAGGCCAATTACTTTTAATAACTTAACTCAATATTTTATCAAATTTTGTCGAATAAATATAAATTTTACTGCAACGAAGTAACAAGAGATACTGTCATAATTTTGCTGGTGAGAACTGCTAAGATTTTACTGAGGAGTCATTACTGACAAGAAAACAAAGTAGCAGGAGGAATCTACAAGTGATAGCTACTACCCTCTCTGTGAAATATGTTCAATTGTCTGGACAATCTAAAAAGCATTAAGATAACTTTTTAGAGCATCAGACATGTTCACCAACACATTCTAATTTTCGTACTACATGCATTATGCATACAGACATGACCTAGACTCATTCTGTGTCATGTTGACTGTTTAGATAAAGTATTAAAATCAGAAATTATTTCTATCTTTAATTAAAAACAATTAAATTACAAAAAAAAAAAGAAAATACTATATTAGATTTTCTCTAAAACAAACCAGTTGGTTTAAACCGTGCCAACCCTGACATATACATATGGAATAGTTGTAAAAGTAGCCAAAATGGATTTGGGGTAGGTCAAAATATAAAAATATATCAGTATTTTCACAATCAGGTTTTATCCTGATTTACACTATTACATGCTTTCACTACTGTGTTTACTACTTTTTATGTATATATGTTTATGGAAAGTAAAAATGTGATTCAGCTACAGCCTTTTTTTTTTTCGGGAAGCACAGAGTTATATGTACGGATGAGCGATATAATGAGGGGTTGCTCTTATATGTAACATCCCAAACATACACTGCATAAATTTCATTTATTATTCATATAGTAATTATTCCATTAGGATATAAAGTTATTGTTGATATGTAGAATCAGGGTTCGTTGATATATATCAATGGATATATATCTTGATATATATCATGATATATATCCGATATTTATTTTCAAAATATCAAGGTTTTTGATATTTTCATTTTCATAAATTAGATATTTATTTTTTAAATGTTGTATTTCTTGATATCTTCATATATCTGATATTTATTTTCAAAATATTTTTAATCAAAAGAAGTGTAAATGAATTCTCCCACTCTTATTAAAAATTAGCCCATCTGCAAATAAAAACTAAAAAGAAAAGCTCACAAAATATTCCTTACACTCCAAAAACTGGTTTTGGACTGCACTTGTAGCATTACCATCATAAGAAATCTGTCTTTGAACAATACCTCCCTAGCCTGTCTTGATTCTTTTTGTAGACTGCACCTGCTAGAAGGGGATAAAGGGGTTAATTGGTGATTGGATATTAGTAAAAAAAATCTCAATTTTATAAGCTTCATGTTTGAAACTGAATATTTAAATGTTGAACCAAAAATTTGGTAGGATAATATTAAATTAGAACAGCCCATAAAAGATGATTTAACTTATCAGTTGTTTACAGCTTCTCCTTCAATAGATGCATTAGAATCTTTTCTAGTTTTGGTTTACTTCAGTCTAAATTGCACAGTACGTTAGCGTTAGGGAATGAAAAAGCAGACAAACTTACATTCATGTTCAAATTCTTGAATAGAAAAAATAAAAAATAATCTTTATTTTGTATTTCAGAATTTGTTGTTTATTTTTGTTACTTATTTTAACTGAATCATGAATTCTGTGTTTTGATGAGTGAAAAAGCAACTTACAGATAATTGTTTGTGTTTACAATTATTTGATCATAAATTGTAAGGAAAAATAAAAAAAAAGACATTTAGAATATTGTTTTATTATGTTTTCATGCTAAATGTAATATGATTTAGATTCTAATTTATATTAAGTCTAAAAATATTTATAATCAGCAGTACACTGACAATTTTGAAAATATCAGATACAGTAGAGCGCCGCTAATCCGCGAACCTGTAGTCCGCGAAGGTCTGTAATCCGCGAACAATTTCTGAATGTAAACAAAGAAATTAAATTCTTGAAAAATGTTTCAGCAATGACAAAATTTTCAAATTTTCAAAATTTTTTGCACCAAATTTAACATTTTCCTTGACTCTTTATTTAATAATATATATCGTATAACATTCTTCCTTATATTAAAATAATAGTACAATTAATTTATTTTAATTTATTTATATTTATTAATGCAGTACTTGGAAAATACAATTTGACCTTTTATGAAAAAGTATTTTTTTTTTTTAATGAAAGAAAATGCTTTTTTAGGCAATATATTTAATCATTTTTTTTTTTCAGTAAATCGTAATCATAAGATAGCAAAAAAAGCAAAAGAAATATATATTTATTACATTTGAACTCTGATTAATGGTGTACATATTAGAATATGAAAAAAAAAACTTATATACAACTATTACTGATTTTCTCCAATAGATGGCGCAACCAGACATGCATCAAATAATAATTCTATAGTATAGATTTTTTTTGCAAACTAATTATGAAAATAATATTGAAGTTGTAACTAAAATTATAAAATCTAGATTTTTTCCCCTTTTTTATTATCTTCATGACATTAAGATTAATGATTTTTATTTTGCTTATTTCTGATATTAGCTGTTTATTTTCAAAAATTCCTGATTCTTTTGTTAACAAAAGTTAAAAGATTCTTCAATCTAAAATTTACTAAGGATTTTTATTTCTACTCCTATCTCTACTCAATTATAACTAGAAAATTGAAAGTGTTTTAAAGACTTTATTAATAATATTATTAGGATTATTTTCCTAGCATCTTCAAATACTACAAATAAACTTTAGTATTCATGGGCTCTCATAGACGGCGACACTAGACATCTGTTACACAAATTTTGTGAAGGTACTGGCCATAACAAAATTATGCTGTCTTGTATTTTTTTTAGCATTATTCTTAAATAAATTATTTAAACGTATTCATCTATTAAAAAAAAAAATAATACATTGCAATATTTATACTAGTCTAGAAAAAAAAAATTTGAATAAAAAAAATCCTATGAAATTCATTGCTCATTTCAACTAGCTTCTGAAATTGAAACTAGTTGTTTAGAGTAGCAAGTTTCTATTCATGCGCGGACCGGTAATGTAGGGTATACACCCATATCTGATATTTCTCCATTTCATTTTTTGTTAGCTTAGCTATAATCACATGCGATTCTTAAATCTTAAATAATCTTTGTTGATTCAGTGCAGTAAAAGTGGATTTAGTTTTCTTTTAATTTTTCTTAGTTTTATAAAGTATTTGTTTTATTTTTAATTTTTTAGAAGTATTTATTTATATATTTTTTAATTAGAGCTACTTGCTTATGCAATGGCTGGTGTTAAGAGATTGCATGATGGAACTGAAGTAAGTTCCCAAAAAAGGAAGCATGTGACTCTCACAATTTTGAAAAAAGTTGAAATAATAAAGCAACTTGAAGCTGGTTCATCAGTCAATAACTTGGCTTATGAATTTGGAATAAGCAGTAGAACTATTTATGACATAAAGAAAAATAAAGGGAAAATACTTGACTTTTACTCCAATACAGACTCCAATGCTGGTATTGCAGATAGAAAAACAATGAAAGAGTCCAAATCTGCTGACCTGGATAAAATTTTGTATGAGTGGTTTAAGCAGCGGCGGAGTGAAAATGTTCCTATTACAGGACCACTCTTACAAGAAAAGGCACGAAAAATCCATCAAGAGCTGCAAATTGAACAAGCGTGCACTTTTTCAACAGGTTGGTTGAAAAGATTCAAGCAACGCCATGGAATAAAATACATTAAGTCATGTGGTGAAAAATTATCTGCTGATAATGATGCAGCTGAGGACTTTGTTGATACATTTACAAAGATGGTTTTGGATGAAAAGCTCTCACCAGAACAAATTTATAACATGGATGAGACTGCTTTATATCGGCGGTGTCTTCCTAGGAAGACTTTAGCTGCTGCAGGAGAAAAACAAGTGTCGGGTTTTAAAGACAGCAAGGAAAGAGTTACTGTTGTTGTGTGCAGTAATGCAGCAGGGACTCACAAAAGTAAATTATGCGTGATTGGCAAAAGTAAGAAGCCACGTGCATTAAGTGGAATTAAGCTTAAGGTTTTGCCTGTTACTTATAAAAGTAACACAAATGCCTGGATAACCAAAGAACTTACTGCAGACTGGTATAGGGATTTTATAAAGGAAGCACGAAAACACTGTATTACAGTTGGCTTACCTCAAGACTGCAAAATATTATTGACAATGGACAACTGTAGTGCCCACAAGGATCTTGCTGAGATAGTTGTAGATAATGTCTCTATTCAATATTTGCCACCAAACACAACAGCCTTGATTCAGCCTATGGATCAAGGCATCATTAACAGCATAAAGTGTGCTTACCGATCGTGTTTTCTTCGAAAACTGATGAATGTAACTCCAACTGATCCAGTTAAGTTTCAAAAAAGTTTCAACATAAAAGATTGCATTTATATGCTTGCTGAAGCATGGGATTTAGTATCTCAGGATACATTAGTTCATGCATGGCACAATCTCTGGCCAGCATCTTTGTTTATAGAGACTGAGAGTGATGAATCTGAATTTTTGGGATTTAAGCCTCAAGGAATGAAAGAAAAAATTGAGGAATTGTTTTTATATGCAAAAAGCAAGACTTCAAACTTGCAAGAAATAGCAACGGAAGATGAAATTTTAGAGTGGATGTCTTCCAAAGATGAAACTTCTATTACTTCACAAGTTACCGATAAGCAAATTATTGAGAGTGTTCTCAATCCAACTGAAGAAAATTCAGACACTGAATCTGATACTGAACAGGAAAAAATACCTTTTGATTCTGCTTTGGCATCAGGCCAGAATTATTTAAATTTTTTAGAGCAGCAAAGTTTTGTAACACAACAGGAACTTATGACCATATATAGACTTCAAGATAAAATCCAACAGTATAAACCAAATGTCTTAAAGCAGACAACAATTGATGCCATGTTCAAAAAATTAAAAAAATAATAAATTATTATTATTTTAAAAATACATTTCACTTTATTTATATATTAAAATATGTAATTTACTTATTTTTAAGAATTAAAAATCTAAATTTGTTCAAAATATGAATTTAAAAAAATGTAAACAAAGATTAAATAGACATGACCTGTAATCCGCAAAAAGTCTCTCATTCGCACAACCCTTGAAACAAAGCTTTGCGGATTAGAGGTCTTCTACTGTATATATCAAAATATCTGATATTTTTGATATTTTCGAAAATATCACGATATTTACACACCCTGTGTAGAATAAAACTTCAAAACACCTCGGAAGCATGGAATTTGTTTGCTTTTTAGAGGTAAAAGTGTACAAATATGTAAGTGTTGGGGATTAAAAAATGTCTGCTAAATAGAGGTGTCCATTATGTTTGTTTTACAGTATTTACCGATAGATTTGTTTACTTAACTCTCCAATGTACTCTTAATATGCTAATTCAATTAAATTCTGCTAAAAATTATATTGAGTTGTCTAATTTATAATCTGGAAAATTACAGGAAAACAACTCTAATTGGAAACAATAAATAAATCTGTGAATACAGAAATTTCAAATAATAAGAAATCTGGCATTAAAACATTACCCAATAATGAATAAATAAACAAGTGTTGTCAACAAGAAAATTAATTCCTTTGTCAACAATATTTCACGCCTTTCTTAATATTATACTCTGTTTGTTTACACTGTGTTCACAAAATTCATATTTTAAAAGTAGTAATGTCGAAAAAACACAGCAGAGAAGATTTCAACTTCCCAATTGCTAAAGATGTTCTACAACTCATATACTCAACATGCTTGTATGTAATTGCATGAAAATTAAATATTTTATAATTTATTTCAGAATGTTGCTCTCTCAATGATTGCCATTGGTACTTTGTTTTCAACTCTATTTCATGTGTTTGTGAAAGAGAAAGAACATGTAGTGTTCTCCTCACTGGAACAGCGCATTATTAATGAAGCTGAAGAAATGATTGAAAAACCTCATTTAACTTGGAAGGACTGGTTCTTCCAGCCACAGTTTTATATGGTAACTTTGAAATATCTATGTGTGTATATAGATGAGTCAAAAAGTTAATTTGAATAAGTGACCAAGCTTGCGGTAGAAAAAATTATACGGTAGGGTTATTTGAAGTATAGTTCTTAAAATATTGTGCAGTCTGACGCTCTAACATGAACCCTGGTTGATAACTTTGTAATTCTGAAACATTTGTTGATGGAACTTAATTGGAAGATTGGTAAAAAAATTCTTTTTTAAGGCAGAGCACTTTTTTGCATGTGATTGAATGGTAAATATATTAAAAGTCATAAAAGTCTTCATTCTTCATCTTCAGTGGCAGTGTGTTACTGAGCAACGTGTCTTATTTTGCACTCCAAAAATACTTTCTCCAGCATGTTTCTTGCAATGACCTTTGATTTCATTGGAATATTTTTCTGCTCACAGAAGAGAGTTACTGCATAAATTTCTGATTTAGATGCAACATCTGACACAACTTTTTTTTTTAGGTTTGTTAAATTAACAGTGCAATTACTTGGGAAAATCTTATACGCCTTAAAAATAGAGGTTGCACCAAGTTTTATTAAAATGTGCCTTACAAAAAGAAAGTTCTTGCCAGTTTGAATTAACTTTTTGACTCACTTATTTATTTACATCATTTTAAATATCATTAAATCTATTGCTTAGCAATGTTTACTTCATCTTAGTCTTTGTTTAATATTTTCTAAGAAGGCTGTTCCAAAGAATTTGAATAATTATGGGTTGTCGCCACATCATTTTTTATTTTTCGCATACTTTCTATGTGATAACTTATGTAGAAAAGAGGTTAAAATCCATTTGCAAATTATTTCTATCTTAAAAATCTTTTTAATTTGTGGGAATTGAAAACTGCAATTTTGCACATTTTCACAAAGTTCTAATATTGAAATCTTGAATAATTATTTAATTACTCATAGAAATAAAACAAAAGATTCAAAAAGATCTGAAATCTACATACATTTTTCTATTAGATTATGTAATTGTTAGAGATTTATCTATATGTTTTTTGTTTTGTTTTTTTAGTTCTTTAAAATATACTGAAATATTAGTCAAAATACCAGTGTTTGGAAAAATATGTTTACTTGTACAAAAGAAATAACAATATTCATTCTTTATATGCATTATTACTACTGCTAAACATGCCCAGAAAAAATAGTAGACTGATATATCTTTTCCCTTCAGATTTATAGCAATTTAAAATTTGAAATTTTTTAAAAATGTACATTTTTGACAGCTTTTACCTCAAAAGGGAGAAGTTTCATTCATATTTTTATTAAATAAATTCTCTGGACTTATTTAGAGTATTATTTAATCATGAAATATTCTGTACTTTTCTGCTACAATGAATTGTTCAAGAGGCATAAGAATTTCTGCCCAACATATTTGTTTAATTTGTTTGCATTTGAATACTGAATGCACAAGATTACACAATTAAATCTCTACAAGCATCTTAAAGTATGAATTAAATTTAAATCCCCGAAAAATATTCCATTATCCTTTTATCTTACAGTACGTGTATCACTTCTGCACACCTCACTCCACATCTGTGAGAGTCGTCTTTGCCATCATACTCTGCCAACAGGAGCTAGAGATTCTACCTCTCCACCCTGTTCTGTGCTGCTTTCAACGAGTTGCTCATGGCTCTTAACTCCTGCTGCGGTTGAACTCTCTTTTTCCCTATATTGTTACTAATATCTTTTTTTGTTTCAACCCAACCTTGGCTGTAGACTCAATTATGGAAGATAAGAAAATCTGTCCTTCTCATCTAATCATCTTTGATAATGTGTCAAAATCAGGCTCCTTAATAATTGATATATTTTAGCAAGTATGGTTTGGCGACCATCAAACTTTTGGAAGCCGCTTATGTTAACAACATTCCCTTTGAACCATATTTGCTTTCAGTATCACCCACTTTTAACTCTTGGCATGCAATCTGATTCAAATTCGCCAACTTTCTCCTAGATGGCAATCTCTGTTCGATTTTGTTTTTATTTGCTCTCCTTTCTTGATACATTTCAGGAGTTTTCATAACTTTGTATCTCACTGACTTTGGCATTTATGCTTAATATCTACTAACTTTTAAGATCCGTGTCAGGTATATATCATGCTAACAATGGCGTCTACAATGCTAATTACAGTAACCCTTTTATTTTTTCCTTAAATGTAAATCTATAATTGTAAATCTATATTTAATATTATGTAGTAGAAATATTAAAGGCAATCGCAGAAACATTTATATATAACTGTATAATATGATATAGATATGTATATTAGGGGCTGTGCATATGTAATGTTATCAACTTTTTCGTAATTTTGGACCCCCCCCCCCCCTTACGATATCATGCGTTATCATTCCTCGAACCCCTTCCCCCAAATAACATTGTTATCAGTGTCTATTTTTTTTTCTTTACAATTTTTGCCTTTGTTTTTCTTTTTATATGTTTGCAATAATATACAGAAATGGTTGCACATTTATTATTTGCATTCTTTTCTGATTTAAATGAAGAGAAGAAGTTAATAAAATATTACTATTATATATCAAATAACTTTATGTCAAATAACACTAACAAGGAAGGTCTCCATTCTGGGCATACTGAGAATATTTTGAAAAAAATACTAATTAAACTACTTATGTATGTAATAAAGGATCAGTCAAATTTAGCGGAGGAATTACAGTAGCAAGTCTGTAAAAAAATAAAATACTTTTGAGTATTTGGTGCAAAAAGGTGAAAGCGTCGCGGTATTTGGCGAGCAATACTTTTCCTCGCCAAAAGCAAACGATTTTAGTGCACCTGAAAATTGATTGTTAATTGATTTTTAGAATGCGTGTAAATAGTATTTAATGAATTTAAACTTAAACAATGAGAGAGTTTTATAAACACATTTTTTCGTATTGCATATTTATGTTGCTTGTTATTTAATTTTATTACTTTAAAAACAATTTCATATATAAAAAATACTTTCATATATTTAAGTGTATTCCAAAATAAAGGCAAGATTCATTTACCAGTTATTCATTTCAAAGAATTTGTCACTTCCATAGCAACAGAATTGAATCTACAGTGCTCCATTGGACTTAATTTTGAGACATTGAAACAATTTTAATTTATTTTAATTTTGTTTTAATTCATAAAATTTAATATTTAACTTTCATTATAAGTATATATATATGACAAAACTATAGTTAAATCAATCTAAAACTGACAAAACTAAAGTCATTTACATTAAGTTTATTTAAACAAGTTCAACATGAAACATTTTTATCTTAAAGAGTATTCGGCATAAAAAAGTATTTTTCGAAATTTCATTTCATCGCCAACCGATGATAAATCGCCAAATAAACGAAAAGTTCATTATTTTTTTACGAACATTCTATCGCGGTTCCGCCAAAAAAAAATTTATAAACATATATATACACATGAGAAGAACACTCTGTAATTTTTTCAGATTTTTCTGAATATACCCATATGGAGACCTTCCTTGTAAGAAATACTTACTACTTAAAAGTGTTTAATAATAGCTTTTTGTTACATAATATATGCAACAGTAATATTGTCTTCTTGCGGTTGTCGTAAGCAGAACTTCTTATAACCAAAACAGGTGGACAATATTCTTCCCCATTTTTTACTAGTAAACATAACAAGTATCATTTCGAACCTGGTTTTCCTAACAGCGAATTATATATGATGTGTCAGAACAATAGGGATGGCGAACGTTAAGGATATTCCATATTTTAGAATGAAATAGATTTCATAATCATTTATTGGTTTTAATAACTTTGTATTTTCACAAAAATGGTTAACAGACTAAAAAAAATAATACTATTATTAACAGCTTTTATTGAACTAAAGAAAAAATTACCCAAAAAAAAAAAAAAAAGAAAATTTTGGTTGGATCAAAAATGATAACAATATTAAAAGATAGATCCCCCCCCCCCCCTTCAGATATCTTACGATATCAAGTGCCAGATCTCTCCTCCCCCCTAAAGTGATAACATTATATATGTACATCCCCTTATATTCATAGATATAATATGTGATTAGAATTAGAATATACATCTCATATTCTGGTAATATAACATACAGCCAAAAATAAAACTACTATCGTAAATATCTTATAAATTTGATTTTATGTGTGTAAAATAAATGTATACTAAATTATTGTTTTCTATTATTTTAGTTTGCTTCTATATTATTTTCAGTTTTTAATGATATTATATATTCAATAAATGTATATTAAAATTGCTGTTTTGGCCATTGACAATGGTAAACATGATTGATAATTAGGAACCATTTTTTGGACATCTATCTTCCAGGCACAAATAATAAATATGTAAGTACTAAATTAACTGACGATTCATTATGAAATTTTATTTACAAAACTTAATTTGAAATGGTTGTAGGTATTTTTTAAATTACTTAAATAAGAAAGATTCAAAATAGTTATTAGTATATGTTTATTTAGGATAATTTTTTCTCTTTCTTTTTTATACCATTCAGTTCTTATTCAGTGTTATTTTCCCATGATGCATCCCAAAAGTCCTGGCAATTCTGCTTTATGTTATCTTGTGGGTGCATGTTACATTTTGACCTATTAAGTTGTAAAAAATATGAAGAACACTAATGTAAGAAAACAAGAACAAAAAAAAAAATTTTTTTTTTTTTGAAGATATGTATTTCATTAAAAAAAAAAAAAAAAAAAAAAAAATTATTTGCTCTATGCTATGTAATTTCTAAGTTCTGGTGTATTTCATTTAAAAATCTCTCTATTCTAAAAAAAAGTAACTACCGCTGTCACCGCCGCCGCCGGTTTTGAATTTTTTGTGACCGGAGGTCTTTCTTCGTTAATATTAAGAAAAATAATGCATACAAAAATATGAAAATAAGTGGTTTTATACAGAAATGTTTGATAAACACGCTGATGCAGACAGTTTTCAAATCGAAGAATTATTTTAAGAGATATTTAATGCTAAAGTTGGACAAAATCGTTCCACTAAAAAAGTTTTATAGCAGCAAAAACTATACATGGCAGTGTAATCATTTTTAGATCATTTTATGCGTTAGAATTTGCCGGAGTGCAGATTGCATTAATTTTTTTATTTTGACTAATTTTTTCAGGTTTTATTTCTATTTTAAATTCAAATTTTCAGCATTTCTAGAGATATTTTTTACAGATTTCAGAAAATTGTACTAATTTAAACTGTTGCCAACTGTATAAAAAGCGCAAGCAATAATGTTTGCTTCAAATTAAAAATTTATTTACACGTAACTATTATAAACAGGAAAAAAACTTTCAAATTAGAATTAAATAATTAAGTATAAAAAGCAGGAACTTATTAAAAACTACGTCATAAAAAGTATACACGTGAATTTTAAAAGAGAAAGGATATTGTAAAATAATAAATTCCTTAGCATGCGTTAGAAGTCTTAGGAGAAATTACGTCATATTTACGTCACATTATAGTTATTACATAAAATGAACACAAAATAATATTGCAAAAAAGTTTAAATTTAGAAATTGCGCTAGATATTTATTTAATATTTTGAGAGGATATTCTCAACTATTTTTTGTTAGGAAAGCACAAATAATATTTCATTGCTAACAAAAGTACTTTCACGCGATTATTTAAAAGAGAAAGAATAGCTTGGTAAAAATTACGTCAGATTAAAAACGATTAATTTAAAATGTCTCATTTAAAAGAACTTTCTTTTCGCTTTGTTAAAAAATACCAGGAGACAAAGACTCTGTTTACTTAACTCCTTTTATATTAGCTTATTTTGAAATGTTGTTACATGTGTCTACGTCATCAAGTTATTTTTATTTCGACGTTTTATTTGTATTTTTATTAATGTTGTACGAATTTATTTGTTCTTTCGTTATTTAAAATAAAAATTATGTCAATTTGTATAATTTGGCGAGTGGTTTGGCGATTTATATAATTTGGCGAAATTGGTCAAAGGGATAATCAAGTAGTACCGCAGCGGATTTGACGTTAAAATTCCCCAATCAAAGAGAAATGAATAGAAATTCGTTTATAGGGAGATCGCCACTGTTTTTTAAATTATAATTCAATCTTTCGAAATCTTTTTAAAGCCGATCAAATTAGCGTGCATTTAGAGCCTGTGGTGTCTGGACCAGGGTTGGCGAGCGTAGCTCGTAGGGGGCCGAGCCCCCTAGTAAATTTAAAAAAAGTAAACACTAAAAGAAAACTCTTGCTCTATGTTATGTAATTTCTGATTGATTTTAATAGTACTGGGACTTTATGGACTTTCGGTATGTCAAATCTAAAAAAATATATTGGTACAGTTTGTGATTATCTTGTTTTTTCTTTATCCTAGTCTATAACAGTGCTTTCAAATTGTTTAGTTACGAAGATGATTGGCATTTAGTTTATGAATTGTTTTTAAATAATTATTTTGTTATTCTAGATTGGACTGTTATATATGGGCACAAGGTTGTATATAAATTTGTCTCAAGTTTACATGCCTCTTTATATTGGAGACACTCTCGGCCTTCACAAGGTTAGTCTTTTCTCTGATTATGTGAGAGTAATTTTTTGCAAATAACTAATGGTGCATATCTTTCTTATAATTTTTTTTTCATCAAAGCGTGGTGCATACCATAAAATCATCACTACTATTATTGCTGCAAATTTAAAAATTGCTTGAATGATTTAAGTTGTTCTGGTATTATTCTAACATTTAAAGATAAAATTTAAAAAATCCAAGGTGTAGAAATAAATGTTTTTTCAAATTTAATTAGTATTGAAGTTAGTAGTTCTTTCTAAGTTTATTGAATGTTTGTGACAGAAGAAGAAAGAGGGGACATAAAAAACAACAACAACAGCAAAAAAAAAAAACTGTTTCACCTTTAGTTGCATTCATAATTGTTCTGTAAGGTTATGGGGAAAAAAGTGCTAACTTCTATCTATTTGTGAGAATATTTATTTACTTATTTTAATCATGATCTTTCAAATATAAATTGTCATGATACTTTTTCGAATGAACCTGAACCATTAATTGTTACATACAGTAGACTCCCTCAAATCCACACAGCCTGGGACCAGAGAGGTTGTACAGATTTTAGAGTTTGCAAATTTCTGGTCATTGCTTTTTTACATTTTTTAAACAATAATTTGAATGTAATAATGCAATAGAAATTATAACGAATGTTTGCCATATAGTAAAATATTAAAATTATTAAGTAAAGTAATAAACTAAAAAAATAAAACGTAAGATAATTTTTTAAATGATTAAATTATTAAAAGTAAAGTAAATAATCAGTAATGTATAATTAAATATGCCTAATAAATATGAGGTACATTTTTCTTAAATTAATGAAACTTTCCTCATAAAGATACCCTATTAATTTTTCAAGTCTAGCCAGTCTTGATAACTCAAAAGCTTGATTAATACATGAATATATTTGGTAAAAAGATTTGATTACCAGTGATATCAGCAATATCTTGATTTTTTTAGAAATAAATTTAAGAGTTCAGTCATATTATTGAGAATTAAATATTAAAATACACATGGAATGATATGAAACTAAAAAATTCTTTAATTTTGTCCCTACATTTGAACTGAAAGTTTCATTGTTTACATCTGTGAGGATTTTAGGCATTTGAAGATTTTAGGGTTGCGGATTTGAGGGAGTCTACTGTATTAAGAAATAGTCTGAAAGAATTAATTCTACGTAGATGGCTAGCAGCTCTATAGGCGCTCCAGAACTCAAGCATCTGCAGACTTTTTTCTGTAGGTAATGAGTGAACAACTCAAAGTAAAAATATATTTTGTCAGATATAGGGGTGGTGGAGAGGGGGCTAATGAACTTGGCAGAAAAAAACAGATCTTCAACATATACTTAAATTCTTGTTTAATGGCAACCATCAAGGAATAATATACTGCCCTACTTTGGAGAGATGATCCCTGAACTGGTTAAGATTTGGGTGTGCCTAACATTTTATTCATGAAAAAAGATAGTAACATTTTGAATGTTAAACATCAAAAAATGCATTTTGTCTTTAAGAGATCCTTAAAAAAAAAAAATGTGAGTGGAGTGAGGATTTATTATTGTTATTATTATTTATTTTTATTTATTATATGATATGAAATTAAAAATTTTTGTTAACCATACATTTTTTATAAGCTTCTAAAAATAGTTTTCATTACTTTTTTCTGTTAAGAAAAGCTTTAAATCTTTTATGCATATTATATTAGTAGTAGTACACTTATATATATTTTTTTATTTTTAGGAGCAAATAGCAATCATTCCTTTAGTTATTTATGTTAGTGGATTTCTGTCTTCATTTCTGGTTAAGTTTTTAAATGAGTACTTAGGACACAAGGTAATTTTTTTCTATTTAATACTTAAATTAATTAAGAAAGCATTATAATTTAAACCTTCTTATTCTTTGCTCATTCTATTAAAAAATGCTTTGCATACTTATTGTATAGATTTCTATGAGTTTGTTCATTATATGCCTTTGATAGCTGTATACAATTTATATATATATGTATATATATATATATATATTTGCATTTTTTGATTTTTAATACAATTGTTTGTGTTTATCAGCTATTTTTTGTCGCATTTTCTTGGTGGTTTTCTTTTGTCTTTCTTTCTTTCTTTCTTTTTTTTTTTTTTTCTTTTTTTTGTCAGAATAAGTATATATAAGCAAAAAATGCTTGTCAGTCTATATTATAATATGAAAATGTGTATAAAAGTTACTCTAACTAGGGAATTCAGTGTTGCAATAAAATATAGTCAATAGCACAGCCGATGAAAGAGACAGGTCACAATACTTTACTGATCTCTGCTGCTTTTCAGCCTATTTTCATCACTTCAGTTCCACAATTGGTGGAAACTAGCCCCCCCCCCCCCCCCCCACTCCACCCCCTTACATAAATGATGACAAAGATGAGTGGAAACATTGCAGGTTGTCTCTTTTCTTAACTGCTAGTTAATTGATAAACAATATAAAGGACATAAAAGCTGCTGAATTGCTGGTCTTGAGAAAACAAGATCTCAAGTATATGTTACAGTTTATACTTAAATAAATTATTCCTTTTTGCAAGCAGCTAGACTGTGAAATCTTTTTAACCATTAGGCTTTGGTTTGATTTCTGAATGAACTCCTGTTTTTCACAGCAAAAATATTCATCAATTATTTGTTAACCACAAGTGGAAAAAAATTATGTAACTTTTAAATTTTTGGGAAATTTAAATAAAATTAATGTTGTGCACACACACACATATATATGTGAAATGTTACATTTTTATAGATTTCACATAAACAAATTGAGATGGGTGGTGTTACAAAATTTATATCGTTATAGACCAAAAAATATTGCTGTTTTTAAAAATCATTTACAGTTATTTACATGTCATGTAATATTTATGGGAAATTGGGTTCTCTCGGCACAGAATACACTACTGGGATATCCTATATGTAGCTTGCTTTGTATAGTTCATCTGTTTATTTTTCTGTTTTCAAATGATAAGTATATAACCAAACCTGAGTTGTAATTTTCCAACTGAGTGAAAAATATGTACATATACATACATACTCGCATATACCTATGCTTCCCCGATATACTTTTCAAACTCAGATACACTTGTAAAAAAAATCACCTAATTTGGTGTCAATAATAAATTGCTGTAATTAAGATCTATTCGGCAACTGGCTAATTTGGTGGAATTCCCATTTAAATCTGATTTTAACTAAAACTGGGAATAATCAAAGTCTCTGTAACAGGCAAATTTTAGTTGCCATATTTTGGTTGAAGAATAACTGCTTTGTTGTAACCAAGGATAAATTTTTGTGCTAAAAAATATTTTGCCTATATTGTATGTTTTTACATGCTTTCCTATGTGTAGGTGTTAAATTTAAACCACTTTCTTGCTGACTATGCTCAGATTTGAAGCCAATCAGCAGTATGGACCCTGACTACAGAAAATCAGCCCCAAAATTTAAGGAAAGAAATTTTTTCATTATGAATATATGAATATCTCTATTCTAAAAAAAAGTAACTACCGCCGCCGGTTTTGAATTTTTTGTGACCGGAGGTCTTTCTTCGTTAATATTAAGAAAAATATTGCATTCAAAAATATGAAAATCGGTGGTATTATAGAGAAATGTTTGATAAATATGCTGACGCAGACAGTTTTCAACTCGAAGAATTATTTTAAGAGATATTTCATGCTAAAGTTGGACAAAATCATTTCACTAAAAAAGTTTTATAGGAGCAAAAACTATGCATGGGAATTTAATCATTTTTAGATCATTTTATACGTTTGAAGTTCCCAGTGTGCAGATTGTATTTCTTTTTTTAATTTGACTCATTTTTTTTAGGTTTTATTTCTATTTTAAATTCAAATTTTCAGCATTTTGAGAGATATTTTTTACATATTTTAGAAAATGGTATTAATTTAAACTGTTCCCAACTGTATAAACAGCACAAACAATAATGTTTGCTTGAAATTAAAAATTTATTTACACATGACTATTACAAACAGAAAAACATTTCAAATTAGAATTAAATAATTATGTATAAAAAGCAATAACTTATTAAAAATTACATCATAAAAACTATATTTACACGTGAATTTTAAAAGAGAAATATTTTTAAAATAATAAATTCGTTAACATGTGTTAGAAGTCTTAAATAGGAGAAATTACGTCACATTACACTTATTACATAAAATGAACAAAAAATAATATTGCAAAACAGTTTAAATTTAGAAATTGCGTAAGACGTTTATTTGATATTTTGAGATAATCTTTTCAACTATTTTTGTTAGGACAGTGCAAATATTATTTCCTTTCTAACAAAAGTATTTTCATGTGTATATTAAAAAAAGAAAGAATAGTTTGGTCAAAATTACGTCAGATAAAAAACGATTCATTTAAAATGTCTTATTTAAAAGAACTTTCTTTTCGCTTTGTTAACCTTCTCACCGCCGTGAACTGATATATCCGTTCACTAAACTGTAGGTTTCACTGCAATAGAAGCATTTTATAATTATACAGATATAATCCAGTTTTGAAAGATTAAGTTATGATTAATGCTCTCAAGGGTTATATTCTTAAACATAATTAAATTTTTTGTACCATGTTGAAAAAAATTCTCTTTTTTTGGCATTTAAAAAAATACAGAGAAAATGACATTATAATTTTGCCCTTTTGCTCGGCGGTCAGGGGGTTAAAAAATACCAGGAGACAAAGACTCTGTTTACTTAATTAATTTTATATTAGCTTATTTTGAAATGTTTAAGTGATTTTATTTAATCAAAGGCGAAAACAGCCATTGTATCTTTTGACAGCAGCTGATTTGGCCTTAAAATTCCCCAAAGAGAAATGAATAGAAACTCGTTTATAGGGAGATAGTCACTGTTTTTTATAAATTATAATTGAATTTTCCGAAATCTTTTTAAAGCCAATCAAATTAGCATGTTTTAGGAGTCTGCAGTGTCTGAACGAGCGATGGCGAGCGTAGCTCGTAGGGACAGGGCAGAGCCCCCTAGTTTAATATATTTTATTAAATTCAGGTTATTCAATATATTCAATTCATTATATTATATGAATTCAATATATTTATGAATATATATGACTTCAAAATTTATTAAGAAACTTTTTTTTTTAAACACTTCCAACTTAGTTGAAAATTTTATGAATTTGGTTTGTTTGTCTGTCTGTGCTCTAACTCTTGTAATTATACTGGGATTGCCATGAAATTTTTATATGTTATTGAAGTTTACTATAGAATGTTCGGTATTGAAAATGAAGTGTATAGCATTTATAGTTCTTTTACAGGGATGTACAAAAAAATTCTGTTACATTACAGTCTATGAGAAAAAATTGTTTGCCGTGCATTTTATTGATGTTAACATATTTGAAATATAATGAGATTGATATACATCATTGAGATAGACTACAACAAGCTTTCTCAGGAGTATACAATAAGTAGCATTTATAGTTTGTTTACAGAAAAGCACAAAAGGATTACATTATGATCTCCGAAGAAAGATTGTTTGCGATATATTTTAATGATGTTATGATACTTGAAACATTACAAAATCACTGAAAGGCACTGCATGTTTTCTATGGATTATAGAGTGTGTAACATTTACTGTTCATTTACAGAGACACACTAAAGAATTGAATTAAAGCACTGACTAAGATCGTTAATTCCTTGAATTGCGTTTTCCACTGTGGATTTTTCATTTTAAAATGGATTTAATTTTAAGTGTATTAGATAGTGTGTAGTAATTAAAATGAAATCACAACTGTAAAAATAAATTGGAAAGACAATGCAAAAGATGATAACAAGAAATTAGAAATGCAAAATTAAGAAACTATGAATAGCTTACAGATTTGTTAAAGAAGCATTTCATTCCATGAAAAAATAAAAATTCTTAATAATATCCTGTTAGAGTTAGAAAGTGTTTAATAATCTGTGCCTGATACATGATTTTTTGTTCAAATTTTTTATGGATATGATGTTCTCTGAGACTATTCAATAAATATAGTTGAGAAAAATTGAACTTACCTTTAAATATTTGTTTTACATTGCCATGTTGTTTATTTATTTATGCATATAAAAATTGTCTTTTTTATACCTCTGGATAAGTGTAACCCTTTAATGTAAATTTATACTTTTATAAAAATCTTATCTATCATAAATTTTTTTGGATTAAGTAATTTTTCTGCTTCTTATAACATTTTAAAATTTGAACATTCTTTACAATTTCCTGCACTTATTTTAGGCAACATATTTCTTTGGGTGTACACTCGCAATATCTGGGTGTGTTTGGATCTATTTTGGAGGCGATAGCACTTACAACAAGTATGAAATTTATGGTGTTGCTTCTGTGATAGGTGTAGCTGGATCTACTCTTCTCATCATATCACTTGTATTAACATCTGACATGATTGCTAACAGTACAGTATGTTTCATTTACTTTACGCATTGCCTTTTGAAATGTCAGAGCTGCTATTATAAGTACAATGATGTTACTAGGCTTTTAGAATCCTGGGTCACTGAATCTTTAGTATATGTGAATTTTATCAACAAATGGGTCTTTTATAGTATTTAAAAATAGATAATTTGGTCCAGAAAGATGAAATAGAAAGACTATAAAAATGTTTTGCTTAATATATTTCTGTATTGATATAATTAGATTTATTGGAAAAAAAAAAAAAAAAGAACACTGACATAAATATACTACAATTTGGCATAAACTCCAATTGCTGAAGATTTTTCTATAGAATCGATGTTTATCTAAAGAAATTAAAATATAATTCTGGCACATTTTGACTTGATGCATCTTTTAACCAATTTAACATAACTGGATATTGATTTTATGTTCTGCAATATCCCATGTTTAATCTGTTTTTTTTTTTTCTTTCTTTTCAATTTATTCTGGGCCATCAACTGTTAAATGTGGTAACTTTGACTGTAACTTTCACTGTTGAAAATTTAAAAAAAATATGCTTGCAATTTATTTTCAAAAGTCACTAAATTAACCTTTTCAGAGGCAAGTAATTGTGTATCTGTAATAATTAATATATACCAAAAGTTAAAAAAAAAAATGTATTTGAAAATAAGGAAATGCAGTTTTACAGCATATTTTCATCAAAATTAAAAAAGTAAAACGAAAAGACCATTGGGATGGATAACGTGTTCAAGAAAATTCGATTAGTGGGTCATTTTTGGGTCACCGTGGGTCCAGCTAAGTTTATCTAGATAACAGCTCTACTATTTTGACGAAATTCTGTAAGCTATTGTTTTCGGGCACAAAAAGACCATTGGGATGGGTCACGTGTTTGAGAAAATTCGATTAGTGGGTCGTTATGAGTCAGGGTCAAGCTAATTACATCTAAAAACGGCTCAAGACATTTTCATATTTTTTTTTTATTATACGGCCATTTCTGGTCATGAGATGACGTTTGGGCTAAGTCACATGTTCAAGAAAATTCAATTAGTGGGTCATTTTGGGTCACAATGGGCCAGAGTCAAGCTAATCGAATCTAAAAACATGCTCAAAACATTTTGACCAAATTTTATATTATACCATTTCTGGACATGAGAAGAGAATTGGGGTAAGTCACATGTTCGAGAAAATTCGATTAGTGGGTCACAATGGGTCAGGGTTCAGCTAATTTTATCTAAAAAACGGCTTAAACGATTTTGACTAAATTTTGTATTCTATCATTTTCAGGCTCGAGAAGACCATTGGGCTAGGTCGCATGTTCAAGGAAATTCGATTAGTGGGTCATTTTGGCTCACAATAGGTCAGGGTCAAGCTAATTGTATTTAAAAAGTGCTTCAAAACATTTTGTATAATACCGTGTCCGAGCATGATAAGACCATTGGGCAGGGTCACATGTACGAGAAAATTCAATGAATGGGTCATTTTAGGTCCTAATGGATCAGGATCAAGCTAACTTTATCTAAACAAGTGGGTAAGTCTGATCACAGATCGCACAGAGGGTTTCGTTTAATAATCCTTTCAAAACACTTTATCCTTTTGAAAAATCTGTTAGTTCCACATTTCACAACCAGGGGGCACACTTGATTCTAAACAAACCTGTATCCGAACAAAAATACCTTTTACATACTATCCGTAGATATATTAGTCGAGGGGATTGGGCCCATAGCACCCGAGATAAGTATGCGCACCTGGCGGAAAAAATGGAACTAAAATATGTAATGCTATGGTGCATAATATGAAAGAATGGTCAAAGGGGTGTTGGCAAAAGTTGGAAAATTTCTCCCTGTGTTAAAAGGTTGGAGGTTAGAAAAATTGCTTAAAATACATAAGTTAGAGCCCGAAGGGGTAAATAATAAAAGACTTTTTGAAAATTTTATGATTTGTCGTGTGGTCTGAGGCATTCAGCTATACATATGCAAAATTTCATGTCACCAAATTAATTAGGAGCTCTCTTAGAAAGAATTGCTTCAAATACATATGTGGTAGCTCAAAGGATTAAATGTAAGACTTTTTCAAGTGTTTCAATGTAACACTTTATGATTTGTCGCCTGGCCTCAGGTGTTCTGCAATAAGTATGCAAAATTTCAAATCTCCAATTAAATTAGGGGGTCAGTTAGAAAGAATGGCTTAAAATACACAAGCTGGAGTTGAAAGGGTTAAACATAAAACTTTTTCAAAATTTATTATTTGACGTGAGATCTGAGGTGTTGAGCTATAAGTATGCAAAATTTAACGCCTCCAACCTAAATAGGGGCTCATTTAGAAAGAATTGTTTAAAATGCACATGTGGGAGAACAAAGGGTTAAATGTACGACTTTTTCAAACTTTTATAATTTGTGATTTGATGTGATGTGTTCAGCTATAAGTATGCAAAATTTCACACCTCCAAATTAATTAGGAGCTCACTTAGAAAGAATTGTTTAAAATACACATGCGGGAGCCCAAAGGGTTAAATGTACGACTTTTTCAAAATTTTATGATTTGTCGTATGATGTGAGGTGTTCAGCTATAAGTACCCAAAATTTCATGTCTCCAACATGTATAGTTTCTGAGAACGGGCTCTGTGACGGACAGAACCGTTTCGTTTTACACGAAACCCTAAAAATGGCTCAAAAGATTTTGACAAAACTGTGTACTACACCGTTTCTGGACAATATAAACCAGTGGGCTGGGTCGCATGCTCAAGAAAATTCTATTAGTGGGTCATTTTGGTGATAATGAGTCAGGGTCAAGCTAACGGCATCCATCTCAAAAATGTTCAAACAATTTTGACAATTTTTTTTGTTATACCGTTTCACAGAACAAAAATACCATTGAAATAGCTCACACTTTCGATAAATTTCGGTTAGTGTTTTTTTTTTAATCAACGTGGGTCAAGCTTATTTTATCTAAAATATGACTAACGATTTTCACTAAATTTTGTATTCCATCGTTTTCAGGCTCGAGAAGAGCATTGTATTAGGTCGCATGTTCGAAAAAATTCGATTAGTGCATCATTTTGGGTCACTATGTCTCAGGGTCAAGCTAATTGTATCTAAAACAGCAAGAATGATTTAGTGGGAATAATATATCGAGATAAACACAAAGCTCATTTTGACCGAGCTTAGCTCGGTCATTCCTGCTAGTATACATTATTTCTTATATTTGCTGATGTAAAAAATTGAAATTATATATTTAGAAGTCGTGTAGAAGCAATAAAAGCTAAATTTCATTCAAATATGCATTATTTCTTTTATTTGCTGATGTAAAAAATTGAAATTAGATATTTAGAAGTCGTGTAGGAGCAATAAAAGCAAAAGTGGAAGTTGTTGGCACCACCATTATGCAATTCTAAAAACAGCAACCATATTTGACAGCCATCTAAAAGTTAAGTATGAATTTATTGTGCAGACTAAAAAGTCCATATTGAAAGAAATAAGACTTTGTTACTGAAAAAAAAAGGAGGGGGGGGGGTGTTGGCAACTGCAAATAAAAAGTCTTCGTTTTGAAAAAATAAAGCAGTAATAATGCTGTGTATTATATCTTTATTTCTTAGGCTAGGCTAAAAGTGTTTTTTTTTTTTTCTTTGATGAGACAGTTTCCTGAAAATAGATGGGTAGATTATCATTGATTTTTAGTTCCTCAATAGGGTGAAGGGGAAAAAAAATTACTTTTTCCAAAAATGTTTTGTTTGTTTTTAATATAATTTAGTAGTAGTATGTTGTTGCAGCCAATTATCTAAATGATGGCTATAAGCCATTGGGAGGCAAGGGAATTGCTTTCTTTTCTTTTCTTTTTTTTTTTTTCTTTTTATAAAAGTCCTTATACATATTTAAAAGGATAAAAGAAGGGTTAAGATATGAGGTTAAAAGAAAATCATGAAAAACTTAGAATGGTTAAACTGACGAGTGTCACTTGGGTCCAAACTCAGCAACTCCTAACTACCAGCTTTGTTCTACTTTGACAGCAGAACATTGCAGGCACTGGTGGGCAATATAATTTAGGATCCATATTTATTGGCTGTCTGATTGACTTTTGTTTGGAGATTATTTAAATATTTTATACAAGATCAGAAACATAGATTTATTTAGCAAAGTGTAATATATTTCACTTATATCAGTTTGAAATTTTTATTTATTTATTTTATTTATATTTATATTTTATTTATATATACATTTATAGTAACATAGAATTTTTTTTTCATATGCTCATATCTAAAAAATAAAACATCTGTAAAACTACAATGGTGTTATGAGCTCTTCATATCTTAAAGAAAAAAGAAATTAATGTGATTGAAATAAATTAAAATTGCCTAATTAAACCTATGTTTCTGATCTCATATAACAGTTTTAATCATCATCTAACTTTAATCAGAGAAGTAATAATTATAGATCCTAAATTATATTAAAACAATCAAAACATTTTAGAAAAAAAATATTGTTTTACCCTATGAAGTTGAAAATATTACCCATTTTGATTTCATTTTTTTATTTAAGGAATTGTTACTTGAGAGTGCATCAAACTATTTTACTAAGTGAAATTAAAAGATTATAATGCATAATTATTATGCATTATGAACTTTTATTAATATTCGGATAGCTTTTTTATTGGAAATTTTCTTATTGCATTCCTAAATGTTGTGCTGAAATTTAGAGAGAAAAACATAACAAAAGGTCGGCAAATAATTTATAGATGTGATCACAGATTTCACTGCATTATATTTTAGATGACCTGGAAAGAAGTTCATAAGTTAAAAGAGGGTTGAATTAAATAAAGTAGTCACATAATTCAGTTTAAATTAATGTAGATTTGACAACATATCTAGTTACTTTACATTTACACTGGTATTTGCTGTAGGATTTTTATTTATTTATTTACAGTTGGCTCTCTGTTTAATGACTTTTAAAAAACCACGAAAAATCGTCCTTAAATAGAGGTCGTCCTTAAACAGAATATGAGGAAAAGTAATATTTGAAAAACTTTCACTTCACACTTTACAGGCTTAGCACTGTCAATACATTTCTCAATATACTGGCATATTTAGAAATGTTTTATTTATTTATTTTATGTTTTTTTTCTTTCTTTTTTTCATTGGTACAGATATATTACTACATATTTTTATTGCACAAATACAAATTGCATTAATTATACTGCATGCAAGAACATTACACCATAGAATGTTACTTACAGTACAATAAAAATATTTATAGTACATTTAACAAATTAAGTTTTAAAAAAATCAAAAAGTGTGGATTGTTTCAATGGTGGTCTAGTTTTTAGTACCCTTGTTTCAAGCTTTTTAAGAAGGTTGAATGACTCATCTTGCATATTTGATGAAACAATGTACTGACGAAGAATGTACAGGGCAGAATTTGCATCTGAGTAACTAGGAGCTGATGTCTTGATTTCTGTATCATCAGCTTCATCACCATCTTCTGCATCTGAAGATGCATTTTTATTTGCGATGTCTTCATAAATTTGATCTAAATTTCTGCAGTCTGTTGTTAAAACGTCTTCGTCACACTCAATAAAATCTTTTACTGAAATCACTTCATCGCCAACAAGACTTGGGGAAATTTCTCAAATCCATCTGAATTAGTGCACATGCAGCCAATCGCTCCTTACTGTGTTTTCCAGCAAAACATTTTTGATTCTCATATGTCAAAGTTATATCCCTCGTTTAACATGTTTAAAGGGATCGGGGGAAAAAAACTACATGAAAATCGTCGTTAAATAAAAACAATTTCGTCTTTAAATAGAGTTTATTTTTACTTAAAGGAGTCGGGATCGCAAAATATCGTCCTTAAATACAGATCGTTTTTAAGTAGAGCGACGTTAAACAGAGAGGTGACTGTATTTATTTTTAATACTGTTTACATGTTTACTCTTGTTGTAACATTATCTGGCGAAATGATTAGTATTTTTCTTACACGGTTCCATTGTATTGTTTGTTATAACTTTTGTTTTATTTGACCTTAGAAAAAGAAAGAAACCATAAACAACTTGTGTGTTTTTATTATATTTTATTGAGGTTGTGAATAGAAATTCATATTCTTAAATATTCATATTTCTCTTATTCTTATATAAATAAATATATATTTTATGAATGTTTAACTTGTGTATGAACATTTATGATTATTTAAAGTACTTTGAGTAATTTTTTCTACCCAATAGAAAATTCTACATCTTTATTTATTGAAAAATAGAATGTATGTTTTTCAGTTTAATTTTGTTTTTATTTTCTATATAGACTAGTTGTGCATTTGTGTTTGGATCTATGAGTTTTATTGACAAACTTGCCAATGGAATTGCTGTAGAGATAATTCAGAACCTCCATCCATGCAAGTATGTTGTCAGTTTTTAAAATTTTTGAAAACATTTTTCATATTCAAATTATGTAATGCATTTTTAAAATTTCAATAACAAATTTCCTAATTATGATTTCCATACATAATACTTTCATACATTAGATGTCCATCATTTGTACTTTGTGTATCTAAAAAAGCTTGTCATTTTATGTACTAATTTACGTACATGCAAAAAGATTTCATTTAGCAAGAATAAAAAACTATTTATTTTTTATTATTATTTCTAAATAGTAATAGACAATTTTTGGATATGCTTTTTGGGTATAAAAGTATATAATGCATTTTTAAAGTTTCAATAACAAATTTCTTAATTATGATTTTCATATACATAATGCTTTCATACATTAGATGTCCATCATTTGCACTTTGTATACCTAAAAAAGCTTGTCATTTTATGTACTAATTTACATACATGTAAAAAGATTTCATTTAGCAAGAATAAAAAACGATTTATTTTATTATTATTATTATTATTTCTAAATAACAATAGATAATTATTGGGTATTTAAAAAGGCATTGATTATATGTATAATGTATTAATTTTTGTAAAATATTTGTGAAAAATAAGTTAAAAATTTCTCATCTATAAATTTTTCATGGTTGTATGTTATGTGTCAAAAAAGCCCTGATTAAAGCAAAAAGCAAAAAAAAAAAAAAAAAAAAGATGGGTATAGAGATATCAGTTTTTACTCTTTCACCTCTTTTTCCAAGATAGGGTAAAAACAACATTCTTTTTCGAAGATGTTTTGATTGTTTTAATATAAATTTGGATCTATATTTATAGCCTGTTTGTCTGATTTTTGTTTAAGGCTCTTAAATGTTATACAAAATCAAAAACATGCTTATTTAGCAGATTTTAATACATTCAATTATATCAATTTGATATTTTTTAGTATATGAAGCACTCATAACACTATCATAATTTTTCTGTATGTTAACTTTATTTTTCATCTTTTAACATATCTAGAACATATGACGGCATTATGAGCACTTCATATTAAAAGAAGAGAAAAATCCAGTTGACAGAAAGGAATACAGTCGAACCCCGTTATAGCGAACCCGGTATATAACGAATGAAAATTTTGGTCCCGTCGTTTTCCTATTGTATTTAATGCTAATTTATCCTTTTATAGCGAACCTCTGAAATCTTAATAAGCAGCTATAACGAACATTTTTTTTTCCAGTCAACCATGTTTTTTAACTTTTCTGCAGTTGTGAAAACAGGACTTCAACTCCAAACTTATAAGAAAATGCATGCCGGCTAGTGAAACATGGTGCAAATCAGCGATTCTTTTTTTTTAAGGGTAGAAACAACTGCATTCTTTCTCTTTTACGATAGACACTCTGCAGGTGTGATGCCGCCCACCCGTCAGTCATATTCCCTTATTCCTGGTCACAGCTGATACAAGACTGGTCACAAGACTGGAGACAGAGCCGAAAATGAGGGGGACGACGCGAACAGAGAAAAAACAGCCAACCTGTCGGAAGGGGGGAAATGGTCGAACAAGTAAAAGCATGAACAGTAAGGACATGCGCACCTGTGCTAGGTGAGGGGGGAGGGTGAAATAAAAATCAGATCACAAGAACAAGGGGAAATGTCGTCGCAGAGACGCGCCAGAACAAGTATTTCCAGTCGTTTCATCTCATTGTCGTTCACTCATTTTAATGTTTTTATAGAATGCGCGAAATGATCTCTGGTTCCATACTTCAAAATTAAAAGTTCACTTTTAACAAATCATTAGTTTCATCATGTTGAGCAAGCATAAAGCATTCTGCATCGAAGAAAAAGTAAGTATAATTAGAGAAATAGAAAATGGAGGTAGCAGGGTTCGCACAGACTCCTTAGACTCCTTGGAAACTCCTTAGAAATCAAAACATTCCCAAGTAGTAGAACTACTTAGATAAAAAAAACCACTACTTAGAAACTCCTTAAATTGTATTGTGGTTTCGGACGCAAGCGATATAGCTGCCGAGGGAAAAAAATCGTGATTGTAAAACGCACGGTAAATCCTTTATGCACGTTATTCATCTAAAGCACAACATTGATCAGTTAGGATAATCTTAATAGAAGGGCTCCCACTAGATCCGTTTTTCAATTATTATAGGTCGTAAAGTCCGTTTTTCGACACTGTTAACAGACCTTTATTTTAAATTTTATCGATGTTTGGCATTTAGCCAAGAATCTCGGAAAAAAATCACTCTTTTCGCAAATATGTTCCAAAAAATACGTCAAATTTCGTCAATCGATCGCGGAAAAAATTCGTAAATTTTGTCAAAGGATCATGAAAAAACGCGAATTTCTCCAACAGATCGCGGAAAAACTCTAATTTCTTCAAAAAAATCGTAAAAAAGACAGCGAAAAAACGCGAATTTACTCAACGGGTCACGAAAAAAACGCGAATTTCGTTAAAAGATCGAGAAAAAATGCGGATTTCCTCAAAAAATTGCGAAAAAATGCGAATTCCCTCAAAAAAGAGCGAAAAACAGGCGAATTTCGTCAAAGGATCGCGAAAAACATGTAGTTTCCATCAAAAGACCGCGAAAAAACGTCAGTTTCGTTAAACTATCGAAATAAAACGCGAATTCCATTAAAAGATCGCGAAAAGCACGCGAATTTCCTCAAAGGATCGCGAAAAACACGCGAATTTCCTTAAAGGATCGCGAAAAACACGCAAATTTCGTCAAAGAATCGCGAGAAACACGCCGCTTCTATCAAAAGACCGCGGATAAACGTTAGTTTCGTTAAACTATTGAAATAAAACGCGAATTCCATTAAAAGATCGCGAAAAAACGTGTATTTCCCCTAATACACGCGAATTTCTTCAAAAGATCACGAAAAACACGCGAATTTCTTCAAAAGATCGCGAAAAACACGCGAATTCCGTCAAAGGATCGCGAAAAATACGAGAATTTCGTCAAAGGATCGCGAAAAACACGCAAATTTCGTCAAAGGTTCGCGAAAAACACGCAGTTTCCATCAAAAGACCGCGAAAAAACCTCAGGTTCATCAGATTATCGAAATAAAACGCGAATTCCATTGAAAAAACGTGAATTTCCCCCATAAGATCGCGAAAAACACGCGAATTTCCTCAAAAGATCGCGAAAAACACGCGAATTTCTTCAAAAGATCGCGAAAAACACGCGAATTTTTTCAAAAGATCGTGCAAAAACACACGAATTTCGTCAAAAGGATCGCGGAAAACACGCACATTTCGTCAAAGGATCGCAAAAAAAAAAAAAGGTCAAACGATCGAAATAAAACGCGAATTCCATTAAAAGATCGCGAAAAAACCCGAATTTCCCTAGAACATCGCGAAAAAACCGCGAATTTCATCATAAGATCGCGAAAAAAATGCGAATTTCGTCAAAGTTTCACCTTCAAAGAAAGCGATTACCGCTGTTCTAAAAGAATACATTCAAAATTTGTGATATTTTTTCTTGTATGTTGTGTTTAGCATTCTTTTTTTTTTTACCTTTTAAAATTTTCTTTAAAATCTATCATGTTGGCGATATACATAATAAGTGTTTGGGGTTTGACTAATCTCTATTTATATTAACAATTGGTCACTGCATAAAAAAATTGTCTATTTTGTATTTAAACTTACGAAATCAGTAAGCAATATAATGTGAATACTGTGCAATTTCAGCACTAACAATTAGATTCTAATAGAGTAAAATTTGTTTCTGAAATTTTTTTCTCTCCAAATTGGGCATTAAAAATTGGAGTGTGCATACCTCATAACGATGCAGTACATAAAAAAAAAAAAAAAGAAATGCAAATCCTTAAAATTTTCTGGACTCCTTGGATTTTTTCTTCCCAACCCTGTATGAACCCTGAGGTTGCCAAGCTGACATTTGCCGAAAAAAAGATTTATCGAAATCTACTGTTGGGACAATATGGAAAATAGAGAAAGCATACTTTCTGCTTTCGAGAAAAATTTGAATTATTGTATCAGTTTAATGTGATTAATGTTAGTCAATTTGATTCTTTAATGGTCATATTTAACAGATTTTACCTTTTTTTAATACATCATTATTGAATACGTACATAGCAACTGATAAGTTATACATTTTGTGAACACTAACAAACTGTTCGGATATTGCGAACCACCGGATATAGCGAACAAAACCTTCGGTCCCTTGAAGTTCATTATAACGGGGTTCGACTGTACAGTAAAATTTGTTAAACAAATCTATATTTCTTATATTGTGTCACAGATTTAAATGATCTCCAAACAAAAAATAATCTGAGGCAATAAAATATTAGTAATAAAGATCCTAAATTGTATTAAAACTATCAAAATACATTTTTTTAACCCTATAAAGGACAGGTTGGGGGAAAAAAATAAACTCTTATCTCCCATCTCTTGGTACGGCAAAATTTTTCAGGTGTGTGAATTTAGTAAAGTATAATGAAATCGCTATGCATCAAATATAAGTCAGACAAGTAATTTTTGTAAATTTATTTTGTTTAGAAGATTTATATGATAGTCTTCTCATACATTTTTCATCAAAACAAAATTTGTTAATGTGATATTCATATAATAATTACATGCAAGCATATTTTCATTATTTATTTTTCTATGAATTTCTTTTGAAGTGATGAAGTTTTCTTTTCATTATACTTAGACGTTCATTCGAAATTTATCTTTTGTTCATTAGAAATTTATCTTTTGTTCATTAGAAATTTATCTTTTGTTCATTAGAAATTTCTCTATTTTTTATTTATATATTTATTAATTGTCAGTAGTGTCTGACAATAAAATTTACAAAATTTTACTAAAGTAGAGATAAAATTTGATTGGTATTTTTATTATTGTTACATTAGCTTCTCAGAAAGGAAAAAAAAAAAAAAAAAACTTTCAACCTCCTTTCTAAGTTTTGTATAACGAAACTTGTATGTACTTTTTGTATAACGATTTTTTGTGTAAGAAAAAAAGTCTTCATGCGATATTTTTACTGGGTTCATATGCCCCAGGGAGATCCTGGAAATCAAGGAATACTCAGATAAACTGTTTTCATCTTAGAATCTCAGTGAACAATCACTAATTTCTTATAAAAGCTGAAAAGAAATGTTATGTTACTCAGTTTTTTAGAAGAAGTATATGTCCATTTTTAAAGTCTGCATTCATTGATCTTTGCCATGCTTCATTATCGATTTTAATATGGAAAAATTGTTGATTATGGAAAGTGACTCATGGAAAATTCACAGAATCTTTTATCTGAAAATAATTATACACTGTATTTTATTACAAGAATACACTTTAAGTATAAAACTCATTATTTTACACCCTGTATACAAAAGTTACATATTTTGGAATTTGCCAACTCAACAGTACCTGTATATTAACCACTTACCAGTCTCCATCATCAGGCAAGCAGCTGTGTATTTTTTGCAAAATGAAATTTAACAGTGGCTTTTCTAATGTATTTGCACATTTTTAACAAAATTATCATTTCTCCTAAACTGTACCAAATGATTTTTATAAAAAATATTCCAAATTCTTAAAGAAATATAAAATTAACTACTTAAACCTTTTTTAGTAACTAAAATAACCTTTTTAGTCATAAGCAGGTATATTTCGAAAATCATGTATTATGAGTTTCACATTTTTATTATCAGCCTTCGACTCTCCTTTGTTGGTTATTATTTATTAATTAACTAACAGGATTTGCCTGCTATACTTTTCATTTTTTCCAAATGAACTATGATTCAAACAAAATATATATTTGGATTTGACCTTTTATTTTAAAACAGCATAGGCCTTTACCTAGAATGTCCTTCTGAATTGCTGAAAACGATACAAACACTATTTCACTCTTATATTTTCTTATGAGTCAGACAAAATTTGAGCTGTTAAGGACCAACTCTTTTAGTTGATCTTTCGCAGCAAGATTTGATAAAAAAAGATAGAATGATATGCAATGTAATGAAACAGCCATCCCTGAAAAATTATTCAATCATAATGCAAGTCTCAACAAAATCCATCCTCTAGAACATTTTGTAAAGGCTAATCTTTCATATCCGAGTTTACCTGATTATGGAACTTTCCTCCATTATTCTATTCTAGTTATTTAATTTTTTCCATTATTCTATAACTAAGCAATGTTAAACTATATTCAATATACTAAAATCACTGCTGAAAATTTATCTAACGAACAATGAAGTCTCATCAAAATCCATCCAGTACCAGTAGAACTGTTTAAAAGATTAATTTTTCATAATCGGTTTCACAAAAATCATCTGACTAACAGTGCAAGTCTCATCAAAATCCATTCTGCAGAAATCGAAAGTTATAAGCAGCCGGAATGAAATTCTCTTTGTGTTTTATATACAGGGTGATTCAAAACTTATCCTTTAAGTATCATGGGGAGGTAGGGAATACGTCAGGAAAATGATTGTACATAGGAAAGTATGTCCACAAATGTACGCATGCGTATGTAGGGGGTGCTGTTTATACCCAACCTTCCATTGCGTCCCAATCATTGTTTTGACTTTTCTAAAACTAGTATTATTTCTTCTCCTATTTCCATATTTGGATTTCACGAAGCCTTTTACATCTTTAAAAACTCCAAAAATCTCATTAATGATGTTTAAGAATTCTGGTGTGAAACCGAAATTTAAAAATTCATGAATGAAGAATTGTTTAAAAAAAAAAGAATAAAATAAACTAACAAAAAATAAATAAAATAAAAATGAAAACAAAAAGTAAAAAACAAACTAAGTAAAAAAAAAATAATAATAAAGGTTAAAAGAACCGGAAAGAACTAAATTAAATGAGATGTTTCCAGGCATCAGATAATGAAGGCATTGAATAAAGGTCATTAACAGGTTTTTGGAGTTTTTAAAGATGTAAAAGGCTTTGTGGAAGTTCAAATGATAAGTGGAAATAGGAGAAGAAATAATACTAACTTTAGGAAAGTCAAAACAATGATTGGGACACAATGGAAGGTTGGGTATACATATGCATACGTACATTTGCGTACATTTTTCCTATGTAAAATCGGTTTCCTGATGTATTCCCTACCTCCCCATGAAATTTGAATGATAAGTTTTGAATCACCCTGTATATAGTAGGTTTAGTTATTACCAAAATGCATTAGACCACTGTTACATCAATATCTCTCAAATGAAATGTCATATAAAAGGGCAATATATGTATGCTGCTGCTGAGTAACTTTCCTATTTTTCTTTCACAACACAAATTCTGTGTGTTTAAAAATCGAAAGTTGAGTTGATTTGATTTGTAAAGATTTGATTCCCAAAGCCAGAAAAGGCATGTTCTTCAGAATAACTTAACCACTTCAATGGCAGCAGGTATTGGAAAACAGTGCTTTTACCCCTGACTTATCTTGTGATAAATGTTGGAGTGGTTAAATAGTTTTTTTTTTTTTTTTTTTTTTGTACATTTCATGGTAAATTTTAGGGTTCCATTATTTTTTTTAAACATATATTGTTTTCTGATTAATCAGTGAGTTAATGAGCCAATTAATATTTTTTTAGGTCATAACATTTTTTATCACCCAGCCAGTTTTTACATACAATTTGTATTATTTATTATACGCAAATTTTAGTTATTTTAAAAAAGTGCTTTTAGCTAACTAAGTAATAATCTAAAAAATTATCGGATGTGGAAATGTTTTACTTTATAAAAATGATGAACAAACCTACAGCATGTGTGTCTTAATTATGTAACAGGTAAAAACAATTCTGCTGTCACAATTTATTAATAAGTTATAAGCAGGGATGTTGTGGATGTTATATGGTTTTATATGCTTTATACCTTCTCAATAACTTCATATAACCACCGTAACTATAGCATATTCTCGCTGGTGTATGTCCTCTGCATTTAGCATATATCCTCTCAGAGTTTTTTTTACACTACTGATTATAAGTAATAAATAATTTTTTGGCTTAATTAGTTTTTCTCTTTTGTTATAATATGTAAAAGTAAAATTTTTTATTACACAAATTGATTAACAAACAACTGTTTGTAATTAATAACTACAAATTAATCTATAAAAAGAATGCACATAATTATTGACAAAGTTCATGATAAAATTGCAAATTATTCTTATTGAAGCACCAAAATGTTATTATAAAAAATGGAAAAGGCTTTTGTGCCAAAACATGATTTTCAACACTCCCCAATTATTTTACAAACTTCTGGTGTCACGAGCTTGTATAAGGAAAGAAACAAAAATCTAAGTATTTTTCAACAAAGCTAGATAAAATTGGCAATTATGCTAGCTGTGTGATGAAATTTTAATTTTTTTTTTGTGAATAATATTTTGTATTTAATAAAATAGTTATTCTTTGAATTGAACTATACATATTCCATTAGGATTAGCGGCTTAGATGTTATATATTCCCGCGGCCACCATCTTGGATTTCTTGGCAATGTTTTGTTGCCGTTTATCACTAAGACAACCCCGACAAGGGACATGTTCTGGCAACCCCGTTAAGCCTAACATGCGCATAAATCTGCTTGCCGAAATTTACTTGGTGGAAAAGGGGTTTTCATACCAAAAAAAATCCAAGATGGCAGCCACGGGAATATATAACATCTGTGCCGGATTAGCCTTTTTGTATCTCTTATCTCTTTCCACATGCACTTTAACTGACATTTATTCTTGACATCTTGGTTAACTTTGGAACCAATATTTGTGCTTGTCATGAAATAGTTACCCACTAATAAAAAAGTATCCATTTTCATTATAGACAAATTTCATTTAATAGCGTTTTTGACATTTCCATTTTTAAATAATTATATTTTTATTTTTTTTATTCTTTTAATCTAGAAATGTTTTTAATTATGCATTTTTATTTTTCAGGAGAAGCTGTGATGAATGCAAATCATTTTATAAAGATGTGTTGGTATTTGCTTGTGGAGGAGCCATTGTTTTCAGCTTATTGGCTCTATCTTGTCTTCTTTCTCAGTCTATTGGCCAAAGAAGAAATGAAGGTATGCTTATTTATCATTTCTAAATGTATCTTTTAATGCACAACTACAATTAACTCATTGTTTTCAGTTTGTTTTCTGGTTTTATCGTAGTGTACTTCAATGATTCTTTAAAAAAAATTTTTTTTTTTTAGTTCAGTCAAAGCATCTTATAATGAAATTGAAAGTTCTCTGAAAATTTGCTCATTATAACATGTTTTCGTTTACATTAAAAAAAAATTCCTGCTGACTCGGCCTACAGGCGGAGGTAGATTTCGAAGTTAAGTATAGTAGACTCCCTCAAATCCGCACAGCTTGGGAACCGAGGCTGTGCGGATTTTAGAATTTTCCAGATTTCTGGTCATTGATCTGTTAACATTTATGAAACATTAATTTGATTGGTAGTTAAGTAAGGGAAATTATAATGAATGCTTACAACAATAAAGTAAAACATTAAAATAAGTAAAATATTAAAATAATTTATTAGTTTAAAAGTAAGTAATTATTAAAATAATTATGTAAAATAAAAATTTAGAAAAATATTAAATTATTACTGATGAAATCGATTCAATTCGATTCCAAAAGCCCTATGGTGCCATCTAGTGGTAAAGCGATCGTAAGATCAATACGTCATTATTCATTCTTAGCACTACGTGGACGGTTTTACATACGGAAAACGGCAATGCTTAACGATGTTTACGAAGTAAACATCCCAGAAATAAATTAAATAAAGAGTATTTAAAGTTAAAGACTGCCGAGAAAAAGGTAAGTAAGTTACATATTTAAATTAATAAAGATGAATAAAAGTAAACTATTAATGTAACTGTAGTTAAATATAATATGTATAAAGTATACAAAAGATATGTATTTCAAACTAGTGATGACACAAGAAATAGGGAAAGAAGCAATGAGAACAGTGTTAATGCTATTATCAGTATATATAGCTTATTGTGCTCTCTGTAACTTTTTTCATTGTTATTTTGAGTCTTGAATGCTTTTCTTATACTGCTTTGTATGTTTAGAAATAAATTTGTCTATAATTTTTTTTTAAAAATTCTGCGAACAATAATTTAAAAATAGCATTCCGGTTTGTGGATTTTTCCATTTCGAACGCTGGAATTTTTGATATAGATATGCTAATTTATATCAAAATCAAAAGTAATGTAAATTTATTTAGTAATAAATCACCTGTAATAGCCAAAAGAGAATGATTAACAAAAAATTTAGTAAAAAAAAACATTGTGGTAGTCGCCGATTTCGGCACCATCTTGAATTTTGTTCCTGCAACTTAACTGTAAATTTCATTGTTTACATCTGAAAAAATAGACGGATTTTAGGGTTGCGGATTTAAGGGAGTCTACTGTACTAATTTCACCAACTAAACCTAAATCAAGATTAGAGATTAACCCAGTTTCTTCACCAAGAATGAGCTCTACGGACCTATACCTTTTCTAAAAATTTTAATATACACGAATACACACACGCATATATATGGAATAGGTTTAAAAATGGCGAAAACAAATTCAGAGAACTTCAAAATGTTAAAATATGTTAATATTTCCATAGTCGGGTTTATGTCATGTTTTAATAAGATTTTTCAAACTCACATGACGTTGCATATTCACCTGCTGATGTCCATTATATTTTCAATATTGATGTAATATATATTTATTCATCAAACTATTTATTTCATTTTCATTTTTCACGTGGAAATCTTGCATAATTGCGACTTTTATTGTGTGGATAAAATACATATACATACATACAGCACAACCTAGATATCTCGAATCTGTTGGGAAGACAAAATAAGTCGAGATATAGAGGTTTCGAGTTATCAAGGTTTTGACAAAATTTTAAAATATTTTCTCAAAAACTGCTTTTTACGGAAAAAAATAAGATTCATCAAAAACTACACATAATCTACTAATAATTAACAAATTGCATGTCTCAAAGTTTTAATAATTTCAAAATTGTGTTACATACATGTTTTGTTTAAATAATATCCAATTCGTCATTAAGAAATACGTTCAGTTGTTTCGGATAAAAAGTCCTTAATTGAAATTAGCCATCTCGCAGAATCTTTTTACAATTGCACAGTTTCCTCTAACATAGCAATGGTACCAAATGCTTCAGCTGTAATATTTTCGTTTGATTCAAGATATCTCCACAGCATCTCGTCTTCCTTCTGTAGGTCTTCAATTTCTTCATCAGAAATTTCTGCATTAATGCTCGAAACAATCTCTTCATCTATCATAGTCATTTCAAGCTCATTGTCTACATTCAACAATTCTTCGAATGAAATATCAGTGTGACACACCTTTTGTATCAATTTCTACTGTTCTAGATTGAGTTCTCCTTCTTCAGTTGCTTCCTTAATGGAATCAAATTCTTCTGTTTCACTTGAAGTTATATATTCTAAAAATCCTATAATGAAAAGTTATGAAGAAATTTTTCAAAAGTCGCACCATGGTAACGACTGAAATAGGTAGTATTTCTTACGAAATCTAGCTAAAAAAGGTCTTGTGTAGTCATATTATATTATGCCTTTATAGGATCACTTGTACTCATTGTTGCCAAGTGTTACAGATTTTGAATGGCAAAATCCATAACACTTGATAACATCACTATTATTTAAAAGTATATTGCTTAGTCATAAATTTCTGTGATTAAAAAAAGCAAATCAAATATAACATTAAAATATAGTGGTATTCAAAATCCATAACTCTTTGCTAGTATCATTTTACTACAAAACAGTAAAAAAAGTAATTTCATACATATCTCAGATTGAGATGAATCAATCAATTAGTTTCCTTAAAAAACTAGTCGTTGGGGGCCACCGTAATGCTTACCCATCATGGATATACATTCATATTTGAATGTAAAATATGATGAATAATATAAAATATGAAAATAAAACATGTGATACATGCTAAGCATTGTATCATGTTACTTTTATTCATAATTTAATTTACTTGGACTCCCTTAAATGTAATTAATATAATCCCTTAAGCTAATATTACTTTTGTTGCATTAAAATATCTCAATTTGTTGATTTTCTGTAAGCAAATAAACACTATTGGTTTACAATGGAAGTCTATGGGAATTTGGCGAAATATTAGAGATACCGCCAATTTGGCGACTTATTTTTATCACCAAATTTGGCAATATATTGCCAAGTTGGCGGCATTTTGCGACAGAAAAGGGTCCCTCCGATGGGAACCCCCCTTATAGGTATGGAGATGCATTAAATGCTTCACATTTACGATAAGCCATTATTGGCATTTAATCTTATAGTTTGGCGATAGTTTTTTGGTTAGCGGGATAATCGAGTAGTACCGAATTGCATAAAAGATATATCCTTGTAACTCGAAAAATTATAATCATATAAACTAACAGTTTACTGCATCGGATTAAGTGTCTCATTTCCAATTAACATATATCTTTGAATTGAAACTTGAATTAAATACAGGGTCATGAAAAATCAAAGAGTGTGAAAAATAGGATTACAAATATCTCGGCAACTAAGTATCCGATCGAGTTCATTCATGATGCAAAATTTATGTTTTTTTATTGTCTTATACTCACTCCTTCAAATAAACAATTTCGAAAATTTTTGTATACCTTTTATCAGAATGAATATTTCGAGAGTCCGAAAAAAATAGTTCTGGATAATCGAGGTTACTGATATTCAATAGGCTTCTTCCCATTGTTACTTCCTAAGTACATACCGAATTTCAAGTCTCTATCTCAATTTGTTCGGGAGATAGAGCGTTTACAGACACACACACACAGACGGACAGCAATTTATTTTTTTTTTAAATATGTTTTTCGGAATCTCTAATGTCTGAAACGTGTAAATCCGTCAAAAAAAAATTTCGATTTTTAAAATGATTACAAGACTTACCCTATACTATGATGGGTAAGTAATAAAATGAAGGAAACTGGTTGAATATTTCTTGAGAAAAATGGTCACCCAGTTCAAAAAACATGGTTTTGAAATGAATTTTTGACATAGTTTCGAGACACAAGTTACTTCTAGCACAGAGCTATGGGGAGAAACTCATTTTCTGGCAGCTGTGCTGTTATGTTCAATGAGCAAAAAATATTGTAAGGAATTGAAATATTACGGAACCACCTTAGGGCAAGCTACATGCTTAAGAAATGTAAAATAAAAATTACTCAAATAAGTAGAATTCCCCCTTAAACTTCAATAATTCCTAGATTACTTGAATAGATTACTTCCCATTTGGCATCTTAAGGAAAAATTTGCTGGAAAAGGCCAAATATGATGTGAAAATCGGTGTTAGTACTGAAAATTTCAGAGTTTAGTACAATTTCAGTAAGCCCTAAGCCTATTTTTGTCACAGATATTTAAAGAAGACATAATTGGCAATTGATTAGCTATTTTCATTTTTTTTTCTTCTGTGACAATTTAATGATTAAAATGTATAGTTTTTCTTTTCTTTCTTTCTTATTATTTTTTTTTTTTTCTTAAATCTTTTGGTTGACTGTATCTATAAGCAGACTCTTCCTGTTTATACCATCTTTGTACACTACTGGGTAGGGAGAGACCAAAGAACATTTTTACTCTGTGCCCTATTTCTGTAAATCAGCCCCTCGTACACCATCTCTTATAGTTGTATTCTTTTTTCCTGTATTGTGGAAATTTTCTGTTTAATGCAGGATTCTGTTATATACAGATTCTGTTTTCACAAGTTTTATTGCATTAGTATATAACTAAATCTTTTAATTCTAAAGTTATTAAGATCATGCTTGTATTTATGAATTACTGTTTAAAGAATAATTTTATCTCCTTAGAGCAACTGCACAGGAATTCTTTAATAAGGCATAATAGAAGATATGTACAAGGTATAGCCAAGAACAGTGATATTATAGAATCATCTCATAAAGACGAATCTGAAGCTCTTGTCACATAACTGTATCATTTTTTTATATATATAATTTAAATAAGACGTTTTGTACAGTACAATTTTTTACATGTGATATTGATCAATGCCTGTGGCATTATATGATCTGTAATGTACTTGTTACATTCCTTCCATTTTTGTTTGTTTCATGTACATTTATTTATGGACAACATTTAAAACATTGTTATCACTGTATTGTGAATCAGAAATGTTTAAGGAATAATTTTACAGTGTTTGTAAAATTTGCTTAAAAATTCTTTGTTAAAAGAATATTCATGTACAGAATTGTTATCAAATATCTTTTCCTTTTGTAAAGGCATCTATTGCTTAAATTAATAAGCAAAATTAGACTGCATTTTAATTAAGACCTTAGTAAGACCACAAATAATTTGAATTTCTGTTGAAAATTCTTTTCATATATGCAATTATGAAGCAGCATTAAATAAATAAATAATAATAAAAGGGTAAGCTTTAAAATGGGGTTTGTTTTTAATGTTTAACTTTCTTGCATCATGAAATTTTGTTTAAAAAAAAAAAAAAAAAAAAAAAAAATCAAAATTTGTAGCTTTGGTGAAGAATAATTATTGCACCTGATAACTAAGGCATTAATTTTTCCCCAAGAATTTTTTTTAAGTGTTTCAGTTTGAGTATCTTATTTATTTTAATAAAACCTCATAAATTAATATTGTTGTAATAGTCTTCTGTAAATTTATATTTATATTATGTTAGTTGAAAAGCACAGCTGAATTAATTAACTTCCTTTTATTAAATTAGGCATGGAATGCTGTTTAAAAAATGTTTAAAACAATTCTTAAGCAGAATATGGTTGTATTTCCTTCTGGTATACCAATATGTCAAATAGTAATCATTATAATAACTACACCTGTCTATTCTTAATTTATAGGGCATGTTTCACAAAGTAAATGATTATGTATTTAAATTTTATACATATGAAACTGTACTCATTTTTGACTCATACTGAACTTATTTATTTTTACCTTTTCATACATTTATTGTCAAAATTTATTGTATTTATAATCACTGGTAATTTACAATCTCCAGAAGATTACAAACCTTTTATTCAAAAATCAAAGAGAGCATGCCCATAATTTTTATACAATGAGTTAAATAAATAAATATTGCAATGAATTTTTATAGATATGGTGTCATTCATTTTCATTTTAGAATTATTCAAATACATAAATTATCATGGTGATTTCACTATAGCATCATATATATTCTAGATGTAAATCTGTATTTTTTTTAAATGGCTATTTTAAAAATGATTTCATTATCAACTTTGTAACCTCTATTAAAATCTCTTCATCTTTGATGATGTTAAATGTACTTTATTATAATCAATCTGAAATGCTATATTTTAAGATTTTTTTTCAATTATTGTTTCATATTCCATTAGAGCACCACGATTTTAATTTATAACAATAATTGTCAAAATATCATTCCATTGCCTATATAAAATCCTCATAATTTGGCATGCACCATAATCAAAGTAGGAATATAAACAACTTTTTGGAACCTAAATTATATAATTTTTAGTTTAACATAATTTCTCAAGGAAACCCCTTTTCTAAATTTTCATTCATCTAATTATTCATATCAAGACAACAAAACGGTATTTGTGGAAGTTGTTTAATTTAGTATGAATCACAAAATATCTTTCTACTTGTATTTCTGTAAAAAAGATTCATTTTAACTTTACTATTTTTGTATCACATTCATTTATCACATTTGGTTTATTATCAATGCTTATGTGTAAGTTTTAGCAATCATTAATACTATTTATTTCAGGCTTAAAGACTTCATTATCTCCATGAAAAATCAGCAATTAACATTATTATTATGTAAATTCTGCTTTACTAGACGAAAGAAGCAATTAATTGGTTACTTTTAAAGCTATATAGTCATGTTATATGATATTTCTATGGAGTCAAATGGTGGCTTTTTACCTGATATTACTTCTAAACCTCCATTAATTTTGAAGTCATTAAGAATATTTTCTACATTTCCATCAAAAACTATTTATGGAATAATAACAAACGTTTATATTTTATTATTTTCTGAATAGTTAATGTCGTATTTTTTCTCATGTGTTCACATTACTATTTAATTTTCTAGTTATTCAATCTTATTGTATGTGTGTATTTTAATGTTATGAGGGCTATATGCTATATAGAAATAGAAAATAAACTAATCTTCACACAATAATTATGAAAAATAAAATTTCTAACTGAATTGTTTATATAATAATTTGATGGAAGTAAAATCCTTATTGTATTGTTTAGATATTAGTGTTGCATCACACAACTTATGCAAGTTTGGTGAGTGCACAATTCAATGTAGTACATATGGATGCATACAGGCCCGTAGCTAGACGATTCTTCCAGGTCGGGCAAATGTTTTTACAAGAGGGGCAAAATTACTTCTTCATTTTTTTTAGACTTTTACGCTCCCTTAAATATATATATTACCCGTGTTCAATATAAATTTATAGCTTTTTCTAAAGTAGTTGAAAAGTGATATTCGTTCATCTCGCTGTTTATCCATAAACTAATTTTTGTAAATATGGTTCAGATAATATGGATTTCCACAAAAATGTTAGATATTGTTGAGGATTGCTACAACAGCGTCACCAGCCTGCTTTCTGTGGACCCCCTCCCCCCCCCCCCCCCCTTCACCTTCCCCTGTTGTCCGCAGAAAAAACCTGCAAACTTGCAGTTTTATGTTTTATTAATAATGAACTAATAATACATTATTACAAGAAATTCTTTTACAGTAAAATCAATAAAAATGAAATCGCTAGGCATAGGGAAAAACATTCCATTTTACACAAGTTTCAATCTTATCTGGTATAATTGCAGTGTGGAATTTAAGCACTTTTCTGCAGGAGAGATTACCCCGGATTGGTCCACAGTATGGAGCTTTTAGGCTAATGTCAGACGAGCGTTTTCGGAAAGCGGGGGTATGGACGGCCTCTCTTGAGAGTATAGAAATCTTCTGGTCTGTTCAGACGAGCGTCGAGAAACCTTTGCGGTAAAAAATACGATAAGCTTTTCTCCCTATTGACTGACGTTTCCCTCAGGATGCTCTGCAGCAGGTGTGTTTTTGCAGCTGTTGCATCTTAGAGGCTGTCCAGACGAGCGTGGTTTCATGCTGGAATTTCACTATGAGAGTTTATTTTTGTGGTTCATTATCAAATCCTCTCTCTGGAATTTTAAATAGATCTAATAGACGTGTGACTAGAGTACTGCACGGACCAAAATTTCCAGACTTGGTATTAGCCCGACCATAGAAAAAAAATCAGGCCAAGTTGGCCTAGTATAAAAGTTCGGCCCAAACCCCGAGAAATTTTTTGGCCCGATTAAGAAGAAAGGTAAAATCTCGGCCCAATCACAGCCCGTTCCGATTGTAATTCTACAATACATGGATTTTTACGTCGATATGGTTAAAAAATTGTTTCGTAACGAGGAATTCTGACAAAAAATACATATTTCAGCTTACATATTTGTTTTTCATGTTTATAATTTTCATTTATAAAGAAGCCCGCTAGGCTGCAATATTTTTTTTTATTATTAAATCTCTATTTGTATATAAATCTTTCAGTTATTATTAATTCCATTAATTCTCAATTCATGTATTGGAGACTTAAAAATCTGAAAAATGCTATACAGTAAAATCTTTTAAGACGGTATCGCATAGGAAAGAAAAAAATGCGTTATAGACAAGTTCCCTCTTTAGCAGGTGTCAATGTATTACATTCTTTTCTCAAGTATATTCATTTTGCATGGATCAGCATATTTTCCGTATAAGACAGTATTCCGTCGTAGACATGTTCTTTTTCAAAAGTTTTACTGTATTTTAATTTTAACGCCTAGAATCTTCTATTCTTTAAAAATAATAACTTTAAAATTTTTAATTGTAGAATAATGGCGATTTAAAAATATACGCATTTTTTGATAAAATTTTTGGGCTGTGTCAAAGGCCATACCCCGATAAGGATTTTCTTACGGGCTGGGTCGAGACTGGGACTGAAAGTTTTGGCACATGCAGACTTAGGAAGAATGAAGCCAGTACTGGCATCAGTACGGAAAAATAAGTTAGGTTCGGCCTGGTCCGATCCTTCAGAAAAAGATAGGCCTGGGCTCGGCCCAAGTGTCATGAATGAAAATAGTCCCTTGCAAACCTCTAAGTGGAGCAATTTGCTTTTGAGATCCGAGAATGCCCAATATTGTGGGATTCGTCGTCCGTTTCTGGCTGCTTTTGATGAATTTTTAATTTCATTTTTCTGTAAGAATTGGTTTTATCAGAATCATGTTAATATAACATTTTTTTCTTCACCCCCCGATTTTTTTCATTCTTTCAGAATGTTTTTAGTAATATCATCCATTAGTAGAGTTCATCTTATCAAAAACTTGTTACTTCACAAGTTATAGATAATATTAAGAAGATTTACATAATAAATTTAAACAGTGTGGTGATTTTTTAATTAAATGAACCACACACTGTATTTTAAATTCTGACGATCTTTTATTGAGGCACGCGCTTGTTTAATAATTCAACCCTATATACAGCACCTCTAATTAGGGTTGTCCAAAATTTTCATCACGCCAATGATACTTTTTTTATTATTGCCTTAGTGGCGGATTAACGGAGATGTGAATTTTTTTTCTTCTAAAACCCCTCCCTTTATTTTATTTTATTATTATTATTTATTTTTTGGTGTAAGAGTGGATCCTAACAAACAAATGTCAATACAGAAGTTGTAGATAATATTAAGAAGATTTATAATAAATTTAAGGAGATTTGATACCTTGTGAATTGACGAAGCTGTGAATTTTTTTTCTTCTTCAACTCCCCCCCCCCCCCCCCCCCTCCTTTTTTTACTATAAGGGTTGATCTTATCAAAAACTTGTCACTATAAAAGTTGTAGATAGTATTAAGAAGATTTATAATAAATTTAAGTGGATTTCATACTTTCTGAATTGACGAAGTTAAGAATTTTTTCGTCTTAAAACGCTATTTTTTTCGCCCCTTGAGGACATTTTTAATGATATCAAAATTCTTTCATACATAAATTTTTGGCCCTTTTCCTAGAAGTAATAACTTTAAACTGATTTGATATGTAATATAATAGAGAAATTATGCATTTTGTTTTTCAGTTTCCTCAAAACCCCTCCCTATTTCCATCCCCAAAGTCCGATTTTGCTCATTAACTAACTTGACCGAAATTTTCTGCCCCTTGATTTTGCGTGTCAGTTTGGAAGAAATTTGTGCAGAATTATGGAAGTTATCGTGTTCATAAAAAAGTGATATAGATAGATAGACAGATAAAGTTTTTAACTGGGGGTGGGGGGTTATTTTGGGTTCTTGGGGTCATGATCGGCATAGACCTGCAAAAAATTTTCAGAAATACCAACATAGGGTAAAATGTAATAGGTAGTATTTCTTATGAAATCAACCTAAAATCTGCGCCCTTTAAAATTCCGAATCCGCTATTTTTTGCTGAAATACGGAAAAATACATAAAATACTTTAAAGAGCGTATACATTTTACTTTAAAATGTCGCATTTGGTATAAATATTGCGGGGCTCCGATACGAGTTAGGAAATATTTTTGTTTAAAAGTATCAATTTTAAAAAATCGGATAAAAGACATAAATAACCTAAAACAAATTTAAGGTTTATATCATCACATCACGGGTAACGCCAGGCTGGTCAGCAAGTATCACAGAAATAACAAGTTGGAAATTGCTCATCAAACGTGGCAAATGAGGTGCGTTCGTACTATAACTAGTTTTAAAATTATTTTTTGCACCCCATATTGTACTGAATGTATAATTTTTGCACTTCATAACGTGCATAGTCTGATACATCATTAAAATGCACTTCCAATAATTTTTTCGGAACACTTTTGACTGTCCCTGTAATTAAACTATACATCCGATTTTCCTAAAAATTTGAAATAGCTCAACAAAATTTTGCAACAATTATATCTTTAAAATTTCAGACCATTCGGAAGGCTGTAATATCATTAAAATGCACTTGCAATAATTTTTCCCATTGGCCGTAATGTAAAGAAAAACTTTTGACTGTCCCTGTAATTAAACTATACGTCCGATTTTCCTAAAATTTGAAATGGCTCGACAAAATTTTGCAACAATTATATCTTTAAAATTTCAGATCATTCGGAAGGCTCTAATATCATTAAAATCCACTTGCAATAATTTTTCCCATTGGCCGTAATGTAAAGAAAAACTTTTGACTGTCCCTGTAATTAAACTATACATCCGAATTTCATAAAATTTGAAATGGCTCGACAAAATTTTGCAACAATCCTATATTTGAAATTTCAGACTATTCGGTTGGGTAGTTTTTGCTCTGTTACATGCGGACGGACGGACGGACTGAACGACGACTATAGGTGCTACGTATTTATATAATTACGAACGCACCTAAAAACTGTCATGAAAATGTATGTCAATATAATTCACTATTAGGGTCTCAATTCGAACTTTCTATTCTCTAACACAATCACAAAAATATTTTTATGCTTAAATGCCATAAAGTTACAATTATTGTTATTCTGATCTTACGATAACAAATAGCGTTTTCTGTTTTCTATAAAGACAAAGAATATTTCAGAAAAAAAATGCAAAATAGATGTTATAAGCCAATTTTTAAAGCTAGGAAAGGTCATCTGAGACACTATCGTTTAAAGCTCAAGATTCGATGCATTTGTAAACTAGTTGTATATGCCAATCCGAAAACTTTCTTCTATCTCATACATTTTAATGTCGTTACAGATGTCAATATTTCATTTTTATTAGTTCAATACTATATCAACTTTGACTTTCACCTTAAATTTCTGCTTCAATCAATTAATCGGAGTAAAAACGAGTTAATCTCGAACATGATATTTATTAAAATCATGAATAGTCGGCTTATCAGGATCCGCCGATTCACTAGCCACTGTTGTACAATAGAACTACGAAAAATTAAGAAGATTACACAAAATTCGCTATTACAGCACCCCTTCCGGCAGAATTTTTCCACATTCAGGGAGGACTTTCTTGCCATGGCCAAAAACATATATAAAAAACTTGGTTCAATTCTATGCAAAACTTCATACACTTTTCGAAGGTACAATATTTAAAATGGCACAAAAATCGCTAATACAGCGCCTCCTACCGGCAGATTTTTTCCAAATGAAGGAAGGACCTGCTTGCCATAGCCAAGAACTTAAAAAAAAATTTTGGCTCAATTCTACGCCTAACTTCATACACTTTTCGAAGGTACAATATTCAAAATCGCTATTACAGTGCCCCTTACCGGCGAATTTTTTCCAAATTAAGGAAGGACATGCTTGCCATAGCCAAGAACTTAACAAATAAAAATTGGTTCAATTCTATGCATAACTTCATACACTTTTCGATGGTACAATATTAAAAATCGCACAAAAATATTACAGCGCCCCCTTCCAGCCGATTTTTTCCAAATGAAGGAAGGACCTGCTTGCTATAGCCAAAAGCTTAAAAAAATTGGTTCAATTCTATGCATAACTTCATACACTTTTAGATAGTACAATGGCGACAGACAGACGGACGGACACACGGGCAGACAGACATTTTCTATAAACATGTTTTTCGGGACCTCTGACCCCTAAAACGTGTAAATCCGCCGAAAACCGGAAGTCGAAAAAATTTTCGATTAAAATACTTTCTTCTATTGAAGATAGAAGAAAATAAAATCATGAAAAAAGTTATTTGATTCTAAACCAATGATCTTGCCTGCGAATGCCATGCCTTTACATTTGAAAATAAGCCCGCGAATGCATTATAAAGTTTCGCAAAGTCGAATGAACAAAAGTATTTTTTACAAACAGCCGTAATTGATTATTATTTGTAAACTATAGTTATAAATTAAGAAAATACCAAAACAAAAATGAGTATTTCATAGCTTAAAATATTAATGCTCGTTAAGTACTTTTGTTAACTTTTCAATTTGTATATTAGCTTCATAATCTTGTATTTATTTCCCCTTTTTCATACAGAAACTACAGTAAACTCTGTCTAAGGCAGAACGGCGATCGGGACTCAGAAAATTTTCCATAGTAGACAATATTCCGGCTTATGCAAAAAAGCTCCCCCCCCCCCCCCCCCCCCAAAAAAAAAAAAATCCTCGAATTCGATGATTTTTTATTGATCTTCCTGACTCGAAAATCGGTTGAAAACTGAAATTCGGAAAGATCTTTTGTCTTTATAGATAAATGAGAAACGCTATTTAATTTCTTAGTACTGCTGTAATATATGCGAATTGGAAGTTTACACACACAAAAAAAAAACTAACCCCCCCCCCCCCCAATAAACTTCGAGAATGAGACAGAAAGCTATAACTTTGAATTTGAGTACATCCTTAAAGTATAATATATTGCACTTTCGAAAATATATATTTTGATAAATGCTTATTCTACTAGAAATATTAAGTTTTAAATATAATTTTGCATATAAAAAAATTACACAAGCATGAATTCCTTAACATTTAAACAGTTCCTGTCCTTTTGAATTAACTGTTTCAAAGTGTTAGGAAATTTAACTAATATGCTCGACATTGAGTATTTGACTTATCCGTTTTAAAGTTTAATAAACAAAATGCCTCTCATTTTTAAATTATCCTTTTTTCCGCCTTATGCAAAATTTTGGTTTCGGTGGGACCTTAAAATCCTTTCCGTTTCCGCGTTAGCCAGATTCCGCCTTATGCAGCAAGAATTAATGTTATTTTCTTTAGGTTCGCCGGGACTTTAAAAATTTTCCGCGGTGGACAGCTTTCCGGCTTGCACAGAGTCTGCCTTAGAGAGAATTAACTGTATGTGATATTTCATATTTATATCCTATATATAGGAAGAAAAGAACAAAACAACTAAAAAAGAAGGGGGGATGGGGAGAACATATTCTACTTTTGTTGAAAAGCCCCCAAAAGCAACATAGTGAAGTTAACAATGACAAAACCACATGATTATAACGCATGATAGTTGCCGGTTTTGTGGAACTTGTCATGCTAAGCCATAAAATATGTAGCCAACTGCAACTGAAATCCAAGCCTTTGGTTTCAACCTTACCTGATTTTAATAAATTTCATGTATGACAGTTGTACAAAGAAAACGATTTTCGCGGACTTCAGAATTTGTTTGAGAAAAGGGGATAATCTCTAAACCCTATTATCCTGTAAAGTCTGCAGTTTGACTCTTTGGGGAGGCGGTAAGATAAATTTCTACAAATAAACAAAGCGAAAGATAACCTACAGCTCTTGGAATGAAAGAAAAAAGTCTGTACAAAGTACAAATGAATTTTTTGTTTAAACTGTTTTGTTTGAATTAAGAAGTTTTAGGGATGTGTGTCTGTTAGGTTACGGTCTATTAAAAAAAAGTTGTCTTTTAAATGAGACAAAAAAAAAGTTAGGAAATTTAATGTCAGCGTGCCCAGTCAATTGTGCTAGGTCGGGCAAATATTTTTCCAGGTCGGGCCTTGCCCGACCTGTCCCCCACCTAGCTACGGGCATGGATGCATATGTAATTATAATTTGTTGTTATACTTCCAACATAATCCATTTTAATATATATATATTTTAAATTGCTGTTACAAATTTATTATATGTATATTCTGACCAAGTTGTTATTCATTCCTTTTTAAATTTGACATGTATGTATCAAGTTTTTAAAAATGTCTGTGATAAATAAAGTTTATTTATTATTTACATCCTGTCTGAAAATGATTGAGAGTTCCCATAGAGTGGGGTGTTAATGTTTTTGTCTGATTTTTTAAACTTATATCTTTGCCTGTTCAAAAATATAACCGTTTTCAATATTTCCTTTCCTTCCCTTCCACATGTCAAAAGTAGTAAGATCTTTCATACATACAGGACCAGCTTGAAATATTGCCCTAAGTGCTTTCTTTCATCGATGTCATTTTACTCCCTTTACCAATGAAAAGTAACTGAAAAAAATAGGTCACTTTCTTGGGACTTCTGTTGGGTGCTTCTAATACAAATGTGCCTATCATAGGACCTGTATGGGATTATCCATTAATAATAATTATTAATTCATGTCATTCAAATTTCATGTTCTTTTACCTCTCCCTCCACCTGTGTTGCAAGTTATACTCTCCCCTCTGTTGTGACATCACATTTTTTGTATCTATTAATCTAGAGCTAATTTTATGCAAAAATTCTTTTCGTCTATTACCTACTGATATAAATACTATAAAACTGTTAAAATCTTGTGAGATTTTACTTCAAGATATTGCCATTCAAAGTAAAAGAGAAAATATACCTATTGTAATAATACTACCTGTATAATTGTAATACTAACAATAAAAATGCAAATCATACTCTTATGTCTCAAATGCCGCAATCAATTCAAAAAAATATTGCAGTTAACCACTTGAAACATTTTTTTTTCGAAAAGGTGGGGGTGGGTGGGTGGACCATGATCTCCCCCCCCCCCCCCCACTTTTTGCAGGATTCTGTTATAAACAAGTTTTACTCTATTAGAAAATAAATTTGCTGGATAGTTCCTTTTTTTAAAATTTATATAGTAGTATTTGCTTACAATTTTATTATATTTCTTTTACAGTATTTACCGCTTAATATCAGTTTTTAAAACTGATTTTTCCCACATTCAGCATGTCTTTCACAGTATTACAGTTTATAATGCATTTGTAACAGTTTTCCATCTAAAGATTTTAAATTATAATTTAAAATATTGAAAATTAAATTTTAATTGAACTCATCAATTAATTTTGAATAAAAATGTTTAAAGTATGAAACAAATAGATTCCTGTTCGCACATCTCAAATTAGCAACAACATCATTAACACATTGGCGGCTAAGCCATATGAGGTGAAATCATTCCTCGTGGCTGAAAGTTTTTTTTGTTGAAATTTAATTAATTTGTTTTGTTGAAATTGTTGCAAAGCTCTAAGAAGGCTAGGGAAAAATTTAAAGATGTTAGCAGTTGGCTAGACAGATACAGAATGAATTGAAACAGCATTAACAGGTGTCAAAGGGTCGTCGACGGCCGCCATTTGGAGAGGGGTGCTAGTGTCGAACACCATTCAACACCCACCACCAACGTGTTAAAAAAGGATCACCATTTCAAAACTTTCTTGATATCAAATGAACTTTCAAATATTTGATACATACACAGGAGTATGGAGACCTGATCGCGACACGTAAAGACATTCTAGCAAATTCTCACTTTTGAATTTTATTATTTGTTAGTTATTTCAATTTAAAATTTTGACACAAAAAAAAAAAAAAAAAAAAAAAAGGAATGAAGCTGCCCCCCCCCCCCCCCCCCACCCTGTCCTCCTAGAAAAGTCAGGTGCTGGTAATTTCCAATGCTGGTAGGTCAACTAGTGTATGAAAATTATAAAGTTTCGAAATTTATTAAAAACTGTATGTTTAAGCAATTAAGCTAAATAAGATGCCTGTGTTCTATTCTATTGTATAATCTATCTATATACAAAGTTTCAAAGGAATTGCTCAGTCACTTTTCCATTTTATGAAATAAAATATGCTTTTTTAATTTAAGTGTGATGAAGGGGCTGTTGCCAAACATGGGCTAAAATTACTGCAAAACGTTACTTTACATTATTATAGCAAGCAATGTTTATTGTTGAGCTACATGGTAATATATTTAAAATTCATGCTTAAAAATTATTTTAAAAATCAGAGAATTGAGTCATAGTTTTCAATTAATTTCCTTTGGTAGTATATTTTTTGATCTAGTTGATGGTGTAAAACTTTTAATTATGTGATATTTAGAAGCAAATATATATGCAGTATAATTAACTTCATTGTTGTAACTCTCGTACACTTATAACCACATTGTTAAGTCAGAGTTACTGACTGACACATTTTTGCTTTATAATACAGATACTTCTAAATGGTAAAATTTTCCATCATACCTAAAAAAAAAAAAAAATCAGTGATGATTTAGAAATGAAATTCCCACCCAGACTATACTCCTGCATCAAATAAGGTAACCTGATTTTATCTCACTTATGAGTTACTTAATTGTATTTCTTTGCTGACAATCTGTTTCTAATTTTTTGTACTAGAAAATGGTTCTTGTAAGTAAGGTTTGACATTTGAAAATACCAAATTTTACAGAAGAAAGGCTAGAATATTCTTTCAGATAAAATCTATATTTAATGGATTGAATATCTCTGTATTCTAAAAGAAAGTAAGTAACACTGTCACCGCCAATGAATTTTTTGTGACCTGTGGTCTTTCTTTGTTTATATTAAAACAATTACTGCATACAAAAATATGAAAATTGGTGGTATTATAGAGAAATGTTTGATAAACACACTGAAGCAAACATTTTTTAAATTGAAGAATCATTTTAAGAGATATTTAATGTGTAAAATGGTACAAAATCATTCCATTACAAAAGTTTTATAGGAGCAACAACTATACACAGGAATTAAATCATTTTTTCTAAGAATATACATTGGAAGCTCTCAGTGTGCAGACTGCATTTATTTTTTTAATTTCACTAATTTTTTGAGGATTTATTTCCATTTTAAATTAAAATTTTCAGCATTTCCAGAGATATTTTTTACATATTTTAGAAAATATTATTTTAAATTGTTGCCAATTGCAAAAACTTTGCAGAGAATAATATTTTCTTTAAATTAAAAATTTATTTACAGGTGACTATTATAAGCAGAAAAAAAACCTTATGAAATTAGAATTAAATGTTTATGTGTTAAAAATGGGAAAATATTGAAAACTATGTTATAAAAATTGTTTTTACATGTGAATATTTAAAAAGGAAAAAAACTATAAAATAATAAATTATTTAATATGAGTTAAAAGTGGTAAATTATGCCCTACTTCAAATAGCCAAATAATAACATTACCAAGCAGTTTAAATTAAAATAGATATTTGCGCATACACAAGATTTTTTTTATATTTTGAGATGATATTTTTAACTATTGTTGCCAATTCTATAATATTTCCTTTCTAACAATAAAAATATTTTCAGGTGAATATTACAAAGAGAAAGAAAAGTTTGGTGAAAATTACGTCAGATTTAAAACATTACATTTAAAATCATTTTCTTATAGCGTTGGTAAAAAATACTGGGAAGCAAAGACTCTGTTGACTTAGTTCATTTTATATTAGCTATTTTTCAGATGTTTAACTAATCTTATTTAATCAAATAAGAAAACAGCAATTAACAGCAGCGGATTTGACCTTAAAATCCCCCAGTAAAAGAGAAATGAATGGAAACCCGTTAACAGGCAGATCGGCACTGGTTTTTCAATTATAATTCAAACTTCCGTAATCTTTTTAAAGCTGATCAAATTAACGGATTTTTAAAGTCTGAATGGGGGTTGGCGAGTGTAGCTCATAGGGGCAGATCCTCCTAGTATTGCAAATTATTATTATGTACTATCCTTAAATTAGAAATTCAGTCTCTTTGTTAATCAAACTTGTTAGCTATTTTATGATTTTAAAGGTATTATATATATATATAATAAAATTACATGCCATCTTAGAATAGAGATTTGGCCAAATTTGTTATATGAACTTCTTGGTTGTGTTTTGATTTCAAAGATATATATATATCTTCTAGAAGGATTATTGTAAATTATATTTTCTGGAACTGCATTAAAAATGGTATCTTTTGTTTTGGGTCAGTAAAAAATAGTTTGCGATTCTGGGTCTGATAGTATACAAGCCATGCAAGGTCGTAACCCAGGCTATTATAATGTTCTCTTCTAAAAGAGTTTCCATTTTCAGTTTATTAATGCAGAAAATTAGGGAGAAAAAATACTCTTCAGTGATGGAGAAGTCTTCAACACTGTTTATAAACTCATTGGAATCATCATTGCATTGATTTATTTGATTTAATATTCATACTTTTATTGATTGTCATTATTGTTAGAAATAAATCCATCTAAGATGTTCATAACTGAATATGAACATGAAATTTTTATAAAATTGAATATATTTTATAAAAATTTGATTTTGTGTTTCATTTTACTTACATTGAAAAAATAGTTTGGATTTTTTTTTTTCACATCATGGATTCAGCCAAAAATAAATCTTGATTTTTTAGATGCATTTTAAGCCTCATTTTTCTTTTTCATGAATAACCATGGTTCAAATCTCCAACCCATTAGGTGTTAGTTTACAATAAGCCTTATATCAGCATTTTTCACCCTATCCTCCCGCACAAGACGAATAAACATAATTTGAACCAGAAAATGGATTTAATAAAATGTGTTTTATTGCTATGTGGTAGTTATTTGATTTCATTTATTAAGTGGAATTTCTGATTCAAAATATGTTTATTTGACTTGAAAAGAAAGTAGAAGCTTTAGGCTGTGAATATCAGTATAATTTTAATTTGATATTGTTGGCAAACCTTCCATCACTCGCTCATTCACATTCCAATAATAATAATTAAAAGTTTAACTATTTTAAGTACAGTGGCATAAAAAATGTTTCATGACAACTATTTAAAAAATGATGCACATAAACTTTACTTTCATTGTACACTACATTACAATCCATAGAACTTTTCTTATTTTCAAAGATTAAAACAATAATAATGGCTTCAAATTACACATTTTCAAGCTCTGGAGTGATGGAACATTTTTTGTGTTAAATGTTTATCAGACTACAATTAACTTATCAAGGAGTCACTACTAATCAAAAGCCCCGTAGCAGAAATTTCTCCAAGTGTCTGCGACAGATAATTCAGGGGCAAAAAATAATCTGCAGGTAAAATATTTTTATAAATGGAGCGTTAATTAATCAAACAATCACTTACCTGTAACGTTTTTAGGCATTTTATAAATTTTTATTAATAATAGTCTTAACTTTTTGTATTAAGTAATAAAGAGCTAAACATAATACGAAGCAAAATAAAAGTTCGATGAAAAAGAATCTGCAAAAGAGAAAAGAAAATCTGCGACTCCCGTCTCGAACTTTCTGCTACCGGGATCAAAAGCTATTTTTATGGCCTGTGAGTGAAGCAGAGGATAGAGCTATCAATATAAAGGGATAAAAATAAATCATTACTTCATTTTTTAAAATTATCATCTTTTTTTTTTAATCCTAGAAAAATAGGGCTGTTATTGCATGAAGGTGTAAATTTCGCTATTTCTGTTTTGAAAATAAACTGTAATTTGTATAAACAGTACTGAAGTAAACTTAGAGTGACAAATGATTTTTAATAATTAAAAAAATTTTTCAACATTTGTTTATAAAATAAATGGTTTAATAATACCACGGATCTGTCATAAATATAGTAATTCCTTGATATATCGTACCTCAATACATCGCTCATTCGGATATATCGATCTTTCTTCGCATCTCTTTTGAAAAAATAAGTTTTATCTAATGTGCACTTTTAAGTAACTTTATTCAATCTCAGTTACAATAAATTTAGTTCTATTATTAAGAAAGTTGTAATATGCAATTTTAGAGACTTATATAAAGTGTTTACTTCCAGATTATCATATTTGTTAATTTTTAATACCCTTGGTAGTATCATGCTTTTTTCTTGTCTCACAACACATACCCATAATTAGCAATTTGAGACATAAATAAATAGCTTATCCGATTTAATCTTGTTTTTAAAAATTATTAGTAGATAACTTTTATTTATCCATATTTTCTTAAAAATGAACTTCTTAAAAATATATATTCTTATTTGATTAAGGAACAATACCATGAGTATAATGAAGATGTGTCAAAAGCATAGCAGACTACATGTAGGATATTTCTACACTGTTGAAAAATTTAAAACTTAATTTAACATTTAAATTCATATGTGTGTGAGTGTGAATCATGGTGGAGAGAAATATATTGAAATATAATCTTTGTCATATCTTTTTATCACTATTCTTTATGTCCAAGAAATATTTTACAACACAACAACAATCAGTTTAAGACTTAAAATTTGTTTGAACAAAATAGTCTACTAAAATATTACGTTAAAAATATAGATCATGGTAAACGAGATACCCGTCATTAAATTTCCAATGGAAGTAAAAGACGAGGCTTTTTTTAAGGATACATCTCAGAGGTATAATGAGTACCTGCATTGATTTAAAAGAAAAGAGAGGAAGGCACATGAGGATTTCTACAAAATGTTTTCATTTATTTTTACCTTATAATAATTTTTTTCAATTTAATATTATAAACACTACAAGAGAGAATTACTAGAACTAGTAGAGAGAATCAGCTTAAAAACCAAGAAAGCAAATTCTACCTAATGTATATGTTACGGCCAAAACCCGAAATTGGCCAATTCCCGAACTGGCCAGCCAATTCGCAAATTGGCCAGCAATGTTTTAAACTGACTGGCCAATTCGGGAATTGGCCGGCCAAAACTAGAACTGGCCATATGCGATCGGCCAATTCCCGAACTGGCCATATGCGATCGGCCAGGTCGCGAAGTGTCCATACGCGATCGGCAATTTCGGGAAATGGGTATATAAAAACCAATTTTTACTTTTTATCCCTTTCTAACATAGTTGAAAGTGTTTATGAATTCAATTTGTTTGGCCGTCTGCCTGCCCATGCTCTGACTCGAGTAAAGACTCGGATTGACTTGTAATTGTTAAATTATTTAGGTTTATAAATACATTTTGATATTGAAAGTGAAGTGTGTACTATTTTCGGTTAATTTACAGGGCACACAAAAGTATCTCATTACAATATCATCAATGGGTAAAGTTTTTCCAGTGCATTTTAATGTTGTTACATTATCTCAATTATAATAAAATTGGTATGCATCATTAAGATGGGCAACAAACTGTTATCTAAAGTGTATTAAATAAGTAGCAATTATAGTTTGTTTACAGATACACTGAAAAGTATTTCGTTACATTGCCGTGAATGGTGAAAGATCATTTGTAATGCACTTAAATGATGTTACACTATTTCAAACATAATAAAATTCACATACCTAATTCATGTGATGAGCAATATGTTTTTATAGAGTATTGATTAAGTAGACATTATAGTTCGTTTATAAGGGCTCTCAAAAGAAATCCGGTAAAGAATTATGATATATGTGAAAATATCGTTTATAGGATATTTTAATGTTACACTACTTCGAACACAATAAAACTGTTATATTTTGCTAATATGCTCTACAACATTTTTTTCTATATTGGCTAGGTGGAATTTGTCGTTTATTTACTGGGCCACTCAGTTAATTTGTTTATTGGATTGGACAATGAATCCGATCGATCGATATTAGTCACAGTGGATGGAAATCTCCAGCAGATTAGAATATAATTTTCACAATAAACCCAATTTGTCAAAATATATCAAACAGGCGGGAAATTATCCAGCATATCAGATAATAATCGCCAAAGCATGTAACGTTCTTTCCTATCACGTGTGCATGTCAGTGCCACATACCGGGCAGCCTTGAATCCCCACTTCGTATATTGGCCAAGGCTTCCCGGCCAAAACCCGAAATGCACTGTTCATTTCACGTATTTCGGGTTTTGGCCAGGAATCTTGGCCAGTTCCCGAATTGGCCGGCCAATTCGCGAACTGGCCAAGCTCCGGGTTTTGGCCGTAACATATATATTGTCAACTGCAGCATGTTTTTTATTTCTTTCTTAAGTTATCAAATTTTTAAAAGTAATCAATAGATCAGACAGTTCAGCAATAGGGGAGAGTGGGGTACAGTGGACCACCCCTAATATTTTTTTTAATCTTTTTTTTTAGGCTAATTGATTACAGCACTGGATTGATTATTTACAGCCTTCAGAACATACAATTAGCTCAGAATGAACCATTTTACCCTGACTGGTTGTTTGAGCTTCTAAAAGTAAAATTTTTGATTATCATACTTTTCTTTATTTAGTAATTACAGGTTATAGATAAATAAGATAAAACAACTTTTTTGTAAAGCTAAGATGTGTTTTTTATTTAATTTTAAAGTTAATATGCTTACTGTGTATGAATGTATTGAATTTCAACATGGGGCACAGTGTACCACCCAATGCTAGGGTACAGTGGTCCACAATCCACTCTGTGCCTGTAATGCATAATTTTCTTATTCTCTGCTTATTCTCTATAAATAAATATTGCTTTAAAACAATTATTTAACAACAAAATACAGTAAACAAAGAAAAATGGCAATTTATTTAATGTAGTAAGAAATATTTTGGTTTGTATTTACTGCTTTTGAAAAATATAAAAGTAGCCTATTGATTGTAGTCTTATTACTAAAAGAATTTCTGGCATGTTCTGAAATTTTATTACTCATTTTAGATATAATATAAAACAAATTTGGAATCAAAACTTTATGGTTATTAATCTGTTGTTTATATCAGTGTTACCATAATGTCGGTGTCAGACTCAAAAGTATTTCAGGCATCTTAAGTATTTTGGAGTTTCATTTGCAAATTTTAATGTGTGATGATTTTATTTTACTTAATAACTTCACCTTATTTGCAATTGTTCCTGTATCTTAATACGTTATTATTTACAAAATATAATTTATTTTTTTGTAATTTTTCTGTTTTCTTTGAAAATGTTACTTGCAAATTTGCATTATTATGTTATTTTAGAAGTAAAGGGGAAATAATGAGGAATTAGATTAACGAAAAATAGATTTATATAGTATTTCAAATAATATTTAATAGTGGACCCCTGTGCCCCAGTGGGTGGACCAGCATGCCCTGCTTCTAAGGTCCACTTTATGAATGTATACAAATATATATATATATTTTTTAATGCATTTGCAACTATGTTCTGAAAAATTCTGAGGCATGTAAAAAAGTTTAAGGAATGATCAAAAATATTTTCAGGCAGATTGGACCTTCCATTTAAGAGAGAAAAAATTAAGACTGCAAAAGTGGTCCACTGTGTCCCAGTCTCCCCTGTCTGTAATACAATTTTCTGGCTTTATTTATTTATTTTTTGCATCATTATTTAGAATTCTCAGGTTTAACTACCCTTCACATAAGTTTTATACTACATGTAAGATTTGTGTGTGACTACATGTTCAGATTTATAAAGTTTTAAATATTTTGCTTTAAGTGAGATTTCTGGTACCCATTTCTAAAATGATTTTCTCTATAAAGTCTAATTTAAAAAAATTGTTAATAAAAATACTTGTTTAAACTTTTTACCAAAAAGTTCTTTGATTTATTTTAATCAAAAGCTTCTTTATTTTAAAACATATTTTGTCTCTTTACAAGAAACATATGTATCGATATTTATAGAACCAAGAAATATCTAATTTTATAAATGTATTCCATCTAATATAAAAAAATGAAAATTTGTCTGTCTGTCTGTTGGAAGCCAGAATTGTGAAATGTTACATACATATGTATTAAAACACGGCCGAGGCAACTAAAGTAATCCAGAATCGAAATAACTTATATTTCATTTTTAATTAATAAAAAACCACCAATTTTACAGCAATTTCCAATCAAATTGAAACATTTTTCATTATAGCTGTTGCCAACAATTAAAAATCCACAATAAAATTCTTACCACAACAATTTTTTTTCTATTGCAAGATTTTCACGTGAAAAAATGAAATAAATGATTTGAGGAATTTAATAAAAGGGAATATTACATCATAATTTTTCTACTGCAAGATTTCCACGTGAAAAAATGAAAATAAAATAAACAGTTTGACGAATTAAAAACAAAAGTGAATGTTACGTCATATATTTTTTTGTTTTGTGATTTCCATGTGAAAAATTATAATTATTTAATTAATTTCATGAATAAAAAATGGAATATTGCGTCATATTGGAAATATAAAGGACGTGAAGAATATATAACGTGATATAAGTGTGAAAAAATGTATTGAATCATGATAAAAACTCGATTATGGAAATATTGGCGTATTTTAACATTGCTCCAATGATGAATGGAAACGAGTTCATTTATAGCTGTATTTGCGTCTGTTGTATAAATTTATACATTTTTATATTGGGTCTTCATTTGATTCATGAGTACAACACTTCGATTGTTTATTTATTTTTATGTTGTATGTTAAATTTTGAAATTGGTTTTTCAAAACAAACATTCTTAAAATTTTGGGCAACACCGGGTACTTTAGCTAGTACTTTATAAAGGAACTTCCAAATTAGTAATATAGAAAATATAAGTGTCTATATTATAAACAACAAATGATTTCATGTCTCATCATGGGGAGAAAAATTAATTTACATGAATGTGTTTCTAAATGTTTAGCCTGCACAATATGTTATTTTTAATCATCAGAAAAAATATATAAAGTTTCATGGAAAAGGGAAAAAAGAAAAATTTAATTCGGATACCCAAAATTTTTTTCAGGGAAAAAAAAAAGAAACATCCTAAACTATATTAACTATTGGTCAAATTAAGCACCAATTAAAATTTCTTAAAATTAATAATTTTTTTAATATGGCATTTACTTTACTTACAATGTTTCACTTGATATTTCTTTTAAAAATATTTTGGGCTAAAGAAAAATTATTATTTTTATAAATTTTAAATAAATGACTATAGTAATTTATTTTAATAAAATTAATATAACAATTAATAATAAACTTTATAAACAATTTCAAATAAATTATTATAAAAAATTAAAATTAATTATTATAATAGATATATATATATTAATGAAATATTCCTATAAATAAAGGTATGCACATGATATGAATTTTTTTTCTCTTTAAATATTTTCATTTTATATAGATTTTTTTTCTAAAATCTTCCTTTTTTTTCAACACTTTCTTATACATTCTTAATAATAATATCCCTATAAATATTGTCAGTGAGATACTTATTTAATGAAAATTCAAACTAGGAGATGTAGCTGTGTCCTATGTCAGGGGTGCAAAAATGATCGAGAAAATCAAAATGTGAGACGATAAACGAAAGAAAATTTTAAGTTGGTTTCTTCATATTATTATTTTAAATGAATATTACTAGGAAATTAAAATAAATGATACTCAGATTTTAAAAGTCACCATAATAATATGATGAAATGTAAAACTGTTTATGTAAAATAAGGCCGGCTAAAAAAAGAAAGAAAAACTTTAGACAATTAAAGAAAAGTAAATAAACTAGATAAATTTCAGACAAGGAAGAAATTCGTCATGTAACCGGAGGTTAAAAAAGACTAATTCAACAGATTTCTTCGTGAGAGGAGACCATATTCTCAAATGAGGGAGAGGCTCATTATACAAACACCCATTTGTTTATTTTGTTTATGTCTGGTCGGATGATACGAAGGCATCCATTTCACAGCTGAGGGAAGCGTGCAAGGTACAAAGCAAGTGCGTCTGGAGATAAATGTGTATAAATCGCGTGTCTAACCGTCTGTCTGGACCAATAGGGTCTTGGAGAAGATCGATATTTCATTGACGCCAAAAATTGTCGCCAAGGAGTAACAAAAGGAAAAAATTAAGCTGAATTCTCATTCCGAAAAAAAAATTCTGGTGTTCAATGAATTATAAGAAATTTACAACAAAATATCGAAAGTTTTATGTAAATTAAAAAAACTGGAAAAAATTTTCACCGGCAAATAGATTGGCGTGATTGGCGAATTTCTGTAATGAAAGCATAAAACATCTGGTGCAGTTAGCATGTGATTGGTGTATAAATCAGTGAACAAGATCTGAGTTTTAGGAACTTCTGTGCAAAGCGCCGTGTTTGGGTTCGATTTTGACAGACGCGACGGTGCAAAGCAAAATGCAATGACAGGAGATATGCCTGGGAGCTAGGGATCTTAGAGGAAAAAAAATGGAAAAGGATCCCAAGCAGTTTTTAATACAAGGAGACGTTTATGAAGTCGACAAATTAGTCGGTATTAAAATAGTGAAGGTAGATATTTAAGAATATCTCATACTTAGCTTATTTATGTGGAATTTTATCCTGCTTAACTAATTTCTTGTAGCTATTGATTTATAAAAAGTTCGCTTTGATTATACACTTTTTCAATTTTTATTGCTTTAAAAAGATTCCCAATCGTCGTATAAATTGTATCTTTATTGTTATAGTTCTGTATTTTAAATGAAAAACATTATTTTCTTTAAATTTCAACTTTTAATTGGGTACTAATCTATGTTTTATTACTTCTCATGGTAATTGCATGAAAATAATCTGTTTGTTTTATTCAATTAATAGTATAGTACTGTCGTAGTTGTTAATAGTATTAAAATGATTTTAATGTTTAAATATAATTTGTTCTGTTTTCAATTTCACTATGTATGTATTAAATAAATATATATCCTTTAGTATCGGTTTATAATTATTTGCTTAATTTTATGTAGAATATACGTATAAATATTGAAAAAACCATTTTATGAGCTTAGTACCAACAAGGTCTAAAAATAATTTTACTTAATTGTTACTATCTTCCAGTTCTTAGCTTATACAATACTCATTTGTCAATGTTATTAGTGCCATTGTATTCATACAGTTTTTTTTTAAAAAAGACTGCAGATTAATTAAGTGCTTGTGTTTGCTTAATGTGTATCAACTACAGAGGTAGAGAATTACAGATGGGGTTATTTCACTTGAACTATTTGAAGGATCCCTATCTTACGATATAAGATCTTATTGTGTATGTTATTGTTTAATTATACCATCAATTATGTTCTTTCAACTACACCATTGCATATTTGCTTTGATTTGTTTTAAGACTAAATATGCTGAGATCTAGAGCAATGACAAAAGTGAAAGCCACATACTTATTTCGTAATGTATTGAGTAGAAATCATTGCAATGTATGAATGATTTACTACTATGCTAAGGGCAATGCTAAATTTTCATAAAACATTATAATGTATGCATTATTAAAGTCATGAAAAATGAGAGATGAAATCAAGCCATATTGTAGAGCAAAAGATTCTGCGAACTGTTTTCATTACAAAATTGTTAATGATTTCAGTAGAATTCATCTGGTGTTACATTGCAACAAAAAAAAAAAAATTTTAAGATTAAAATTCACTTATTATCTATGTTTACAATTTCATTTAGTCAGTTCATTAATAATTCAGGACTTTTTTTAAATTTTAGCTTGCATAATAGTCCAGTCAAATTGTCAAAAATAGATGCAAAAATTCTGCTAGAAGATTTTATGTTTTTAAACTGTTTATGGGGATGCTAATAACAGGAATTAATTGTTTCCCAACAAAATATCTCGAGGCTAAACTTTGTGAAGCCAAAAAACCACGAAATTTTCGGACTTTTTTCAGTTTTTTGCCTATAACTCGAAAATTATAAAATTTTTGTGTACCATACTCTGTTACAAAAAGAAAGAACATTAAATTCTCTACAAATTTCATTATAAAAGTATTTTTCTAAATCCATTATTAATCGCGCTACAGCTTCCTGAAAATGATACTTTTTTTCTAACTTTGTGAAAAAATCGCAAATACCAACATTTGACACCATTTTTATTTCTTTTATCCTCTTTAATGTAACTTTTTATATTACAGGTATTTGCATGATAGTAATAATGATTAATTACAATGGTAAAACCGTAAAAAATTGACAACATTGTAATTTTTTTTTGTATTTACAACTTAAGGTGAGAACAATAATAGTAGGTATTATGAATGTAGGTAGCATGAATGTAAGTAAAAAAATACTTACAGTAACATCTTTAATGAATTTAGTAACGTCTGGAGCGCTTGCGGGTTGATGAGTTTGGTTCGTCAACCTCAGCTTGAGAAGCAAAGGGGCAGGCTGCATGATCTTCAACAGCTTTGAGCTTGTTGCGACATCATCATCCTGGCTGCGAAAGTCATCGACGTTGCTGGTTTGGTCGATGGTTTCCCAGGTATCAGCTTCATAATCCTCTTCTTCTGCATAAATAATATCATCCACATTTTCACAATTGACCACGTTACAGTTTTTGCAAATTGCCGAGCATTTGAGTCCTGATTTTTGGCAAGAGCATGCCTTGGTGCACCCTTTTTTACAGCTACATGAGACAACATGCAGCAAGGATTCAAGTGCTGGGTTTTGGTATATTTGAACTGGCTGAAAAAGACCGTCAGACCTGCGAACCCACCCCCATTCTTCAGGGGGCATGTTGTTTCCTAGCCAAGCTTGTACCTGATGATAACATCTTAGGAAATGATGCTGCGCAGCCTCTTGCGTCGGTGGCAGCCTTGCAAGATGAACTTTGCTTTTTGTGGCTGATTTAGCAAATAACTGGAACCTCAAACTGTTCAATGTCTGCGTGGTTTGCGTAGGGCTTTTTTGATTGTTTTTCGTTGAAGTCATCGGGATTACCTTCTCCACATAAGAAGCAATTATCTCGAAACTTGAAAGAAGTGCTCGATCGGAGGTACAAATTAGTCTGTGTAGAATCTTCTTCACCCCGACGAACATATGCTGCTATCATTCTCTCATTCACATATTTTTTTTTCGGCAATCCTCATGTACTCTAACTTCCTTGCCACTTTTCAGAAAACGTTGATGAGTATTATTCTGACGTTGAACGCTACATTCAAAGAGCTTGGCAAGTCCTTTCTGGGTCACAATGCGTGTATCACGATTTGAAGCCGTTTGGCAAACGAAACACAATTTTGGATCGGGTTCGCTCATTTTTCACTACTGCACGAGAAGCAGACGCGCAATAAACTGAATAGTAAGATACCAGACCAGTGTAGAGAGGGAAGGGTGAGGCTTTAAGAAAGAACACCTGCGTCGGAAAGTCACGTGACCGCTATCTTCCAACTGCATTCCCTATTATTATCCCCTGCCACACCCACACCCCCTCCCTTCGTAACTGTCTTTCTGCTAGGGTTGCCGGATATCGTCCTTCTGCTAAGGTTGCCAGATTTATCTCAGAAAAAACGAAGATTTTGATTGACACTAGTTTGTTTTTATTTTATCGCACTATCGTTCTTTTTCGTACCATGCTAAACTATATTGAATGCGCCAGTAATGTTTTCGTTAACGAATTTCCTTAAAAAGTGGTTATTATTAATTAATCGATCTAATCATTATTCTCTAACTGCATTTGTATTGCATTATTCTGTTAACATTTTAAAACTAATTTTGCAGTCTTATCCAATTATGAATGAAAAAGTAATTGAATTGTAAGAATAAAGATAAATCAGACCATCCTGCAATTTAATAATTAGGAAAATTTTAGCAATGGACACCCTACAAAAATAAATATTTGTATTTAACCTTGTAATCATCGCGCCCGATACAATCACGGACAAATTGCCCGGGAATGTATCAGGCTCAACGTTTAATGGTTAAGCATAAAAGGTGATAATAAATCAAACAAAATATCTAAACTTATGATACAGTTAGACTAAATAAAAATTTTTATAATGTAGATATTTATCTATAATAAGGTAGAGTTCACTTGATCTATTTCAACAGCAAATGCACACTTAATATTACACAACTCACCCAAGATTTTTGTATTACTGATCTAAAACAAGCCGTTTTTACATTTGATGCGCATATCCATAACTTATTTTTGGCAAAAGGTGAAATTTTAAACTGAAAAAGAATATTTTTTAAACTATCAAAAGTGGGATGGGGTAGAAAAATGGAAGAAAACATTGTGCTCACACATTTAAACGTACACCTAATACCTAAAAAGCGCTATAGACCTAAAAAATACTAAAAATATATAACATACGAGAAAAACGTACTATCTGGCAACCCTACCTTCTGCCTAACCTTCTGGAAAATTTGCCTTCTTACTTATTCATCAATAGGTGCATTTCATTTCCACAGTTAGTGATGAAAAGAAATTTTTTTTAGGGATGGGAGGCGAAAAATAGGTCACTTTCTATGAAGTTGAAAAAAAATGTGCTATTTTCAAAAAGTTGTAGCGTGCTTAATAATGGGTTTAGAAAAACGTTTTTAATATGAAATTTGTAGAGAATTTAATTTTCTTTCTTTTTGTAATTAAGTATGGTACACAAAAATTTTATAATTTTCGAGTTATAGGCAAAAAACTGAAAAAAGTCCGAAAATATCGTGGTTTTTTGGCTCCACAAAGTTTAGCCTCGAGATATTTTGTTGGGAAACAATTAATTCCTGTTATTAACATCCCCATAAACACTTTAAAAACATAAAATCTTCTAGCAGAATTTTTGCATCTATCGGCCCAATTTTCTGACAATTTGACCGGACTATAAGATAGATAAAGCGATATTATCCACCATGATCAATAATACAAGGTAAATGGGTTTTTTTTCTGTAATGATGGTGTAAAACTTCTCTGTGCTGAGTTGGGGAAAAAACCAAATTTACCTTCTATTCCTATCAAAAAAAAAAAAAAAAAAAACACAGAAATATGTTGAAAATTCAAGTGTATTTTATCTGTTCCAACCATAGGTGCATTCCGGCAACTTTCTGCCCGTGCTTTATATGTTTGACGAAATGTTTTCTTGAGAGTGTACGTAATAATAATTGCGCTTTTTCAAAAACGACGGAAATCCAAAATAATGAAAAAAATAAAACGCGGTATTTATAAAGTGAGCATTATTGTCATAAAATTACTATTATTTAAAAAACTGTAGTTTGACTAATTAATTTCACACCATTCTTTTATGGAATAAGTATAATTCACGAACATTCGATATGAAGAAAAGAAGCTATTTAATACAGCAACCTGTTAAGATGGAGCGACAAAGGCTTGGAAGAACTTTCCAATTTACACAGGTTTTAATCTTAGCAAGTATACCATTCCTTTATAATTGTATAGTAATGTTTTAGCCAATATTGCAAAACTTTTCAATTTGAAGCATTATTCCATTACACTGGTTCCATTTTAACAGGTTTTATTGTAGTGCTTAGGATGTCTTGATTTTCAAGCACTTGTAACGCTTTTTTCTCTCTCTTTCCTACTTTTTGCAATACTAGACATGACAACACTACTATGAGCCAAGTTCGAGTTAGCTCAGTTTTACAAAAATAAAGTTTAAGCTATTGTTTTAGATGAAAAATTTTATATTTAAATATGAATTAGTCACTTTACATGTTTATTTTCTACATAAGAGATATGATTGCAGACTATTTTTTCATAACTGTATTAAATTATAGATTTTTTGTGTCAAGTTGTGGTCACGGTTGAAGTTTTCGGTTTAGGGTCAATAGAAAAATTGTTGTCGGGTTCAGGTCAGGTTTTGGGTAAACGGAAAATTTTTTGGTAGGTTTCAGATCAACTTTAAGTTGAACGTTTGGGCCGAGTATAAGCCAACCCGCATGTGCAAGAATCTATTTCAGATGAAAAACTATGCATTTGAATATGAATGATTCCTTACATGTTTATTTCTCTGCATGAAAAATAACATGAACATTGGAAATATGATTAAAGACTATTTTTCTATAATTACATTATATTTTGGATCAATTTTCTCTGATTCTGTGTTTCAGGTTGGGATTGGAATTAACAGACCTGCCAACTGCTACAAAAAAATTGTAGTTGCTTTGATTTGAATCTATAAACTGCGATGCTATGAAAATCGGTCTTAAACTACGATTTTTTGCAAAAAAACACAAACGTATTTTTTGTTTCTAGTTGCGATTTTTATCCCGCACAGCATATTTTTAAGGAGTGATTCTGTTGCGAAATTTCCATAATTCCAAAGTATTCATTTCCGAAAGTTTTAAAAAATTGGCCATTAGTAGGGATTGACCGAAGCAGCAATTATACCGAATACCGAAGCTTTGGTCGAAGTGTACACCGAATATTCGGTATTCGGCAACCGAATACTTGAAAATTTTTAATACACATTTTTGCATATACTAACTTTTTTAATAAACTTTAATTGAAATGAAATTCTCAATAATTTAATTCAGTTACATTTTTATTCTTAAATCTAATTAACAAATAATTTAATGACTTCTTTCCACTCACAAATTTACTAACCCATCACTTATTTTTTATTATTTTATCAGTAGTCAATACCCAAAAATAACCTATGAAAGTATTGAAACTATACAGGCTATTATTAAGGATAAGGATTGCCAAAAAAACAAAAGTTCATTCAAATAAAAAGAAACAATGTTGTTATTAAGCTGATTTACTGATTGTCTAATTATAAACATATTGAGTAGGAATGTTCTCAAAATACAAAAGATATCATATCAATTTGTACATTTAACTATTTTCTTTCAAATTATTGATATATATTTATATTTTTATTAATATTTTAACGCTGTGGTGATGAAGATTACAAATTTAAGCGATTTTGATATACCGGTTATAAAAGCTATAGGATAAGCATTGGGGTATACTTATTGGATGTGTGTATTTTCTTTAATAACCTTAGATATACAGATATGAACTCTAATATACTTATTTGATGTGTATATTAAAGAAAATACATATTAAATAAATTTAAATTAAAAAAAAACTAATATAAAAGTAATTAAAATTAAATGATAAGGGAAAGATATGCATCTTCCTTACTTTTTTTTTTCTCTAGTTGGCAGTTGTTTTGATTTCGCCCCTATGTAGACTATTTTAGGAAGGAAAAAGTTTTTTTAAAATAAAAAATGGCCTTTGACTTGTTTTTTGTACCTCAAGCTGAATTCTGAACTCATGCACATAATATTAAAACTCATTGTTTAGCCTATTCTACTGCTAAGTAAAAGAGAATTCTTCTAATTCTAAAAAAATACTTATCTGCAATTATTCGGCCGAATACTTAAAAGTATTCGGCCGGAGCCGAATATTCGGTTTACATGCCGAACCACCGAATACCGAATCAACTATTCGGTATTCGGTCAATCCCTAGCCATTAGTCCGAAAATTCAGACATTAGAAAATGCTCATCGGGGAAAAAAAAAAACTAGTCTGCAAAACAAACTTCTTAACATAAAACACTCTCTTTATGTATATTAACCACGAGCGAATCGTGTTTCTGTAAATATATATACAGGAATTCGCTTCTTTAGAAACAAGGTGCCATTTTAAGAATTTCTGGAAAGGAGGGGGGGGGGTTCTTTGAGGGGCAAGGTTTAAAATAGTGTGCAAAATCATGATGATTTGCGATAAACTACCGCGAATTTCAACAAATGACCGTATAAAAAAATCAATTTCGTAAATTGGTCGCAGAAGAAAGTAAATTTTTGTCAAAGGATCGGGGTAAAAACGGTGTTGATTTCAGGGGGGGGGGGAATGTCCCCCTCGGAAGATTTGAGATTTTGTGTTTTCAGTGTTGTGAATTTTGTCAAAGTATCGCAAAAAGAAATTGCGAATTTCGTCAAAAGATCAGTACGAAAATGCAAATTTCATCGAAAGATCAGTAAGAAAACACAAATTTTTACTGAAAGATCGCAGAAAGAAAACACCGAATTCGTCAAAAGGATCGCGAAAAAAAAAAACGTAAAATTCGACAAAGGATTGTGGTAAAAAATGAGTTTCGTCAAAAGTTCATGGTATAAAGTGCGGATTTCAACAAAGAATCGTGATAGAAAAATGTGAATTACGGTTGCAGAAAAATTGTGAATATCCAAAAATGATCGTAGGAAAAAAATTTCCAAATTTCGTCAAAATTTACTGCACTGGCCTAAAAAATTGGAACCAGGCTCCTTTTACAAATGTAAAAAAAAAAAAAAAAAAAAACGCTGCGAAACGAAAAGAAACTAAAAATCATATAAAAATTTTCAAAGGAAAAAATTTACTATATTGAGTTGAAAGACTGAAACCTTATTCCTTTTACGAATGTCAAAAGATGGCTGTGTAACACGAAAAACCAACCTCGAGATTAATTTAAATTTTGTGTGCTACGATTTCTCATTTTCAAAGGTTGGCAGGTCTGAAATAAGTATTTCGGGTAGCAGGTAGACTGAATATTTTTGGTTGATTTCAGTTCGGATTGCAACTTAAATAAAATTTGCAGAGCTGCAAATTTTATTTATTACCCGGGCAGTAATTATTATTATAACATTTAACTGCTAGTTTTCACGATGACACTTTCACTAAGAAATTTAAATAATTTTTGTTCACTTCATGCATTTTTGATAGGGATTTGTCAACTGATTTTTTTCAGTTACCTCCGACAGTAAAATACATGGTCAACCCGGCCTGAATACGACCCACATTTCAAAATAGATTGGTTACCCACCTTACCTGATGTGGGACTCTTGTTTCTAGGCCTTTGCATTTTCTTAAGGGCAGGGTGGTCTGCAGCGGTCCGACCCATAACCGGAGAACTGTTCCATACTTTGTCGCTCACACACTGCCGTGTATGTGCCATATATGTTCATGTAAAATCTGTAATATTTAATGGCCTGTTATTGGGAGGTTGCTGGGTGGAAGAAGAGTAATGTAGCAGAGTTTTTCCTTTTGTGTAATGCTCAAAAGGGTGGAAACTTTTTCTGTTGTGGATTCTTCTGCCTATAAAGAGTAGGTGACTAGGGAGGTGTTTCAAAAATAATTTTTTTTCACTTTATTTATCTACAATATTCTTTGACAAGCTTCACAATTTACGTTTTGAATAAAAATTGTTTGGCCCTCTGCAAAATTTATCTCTGATTTAAATAGCAGTGCGATTGTTAGAGGTCTGCGCTTTTCAGGATATACCAAATCCGGACGTGAAAATTTCGCGTGATTAACCAACGTGATATGTTTTTCACATGATTAACCAACATATTCCACCTGTTCTTTAAAAAACGAAACAAAGATATGTTTTATTGTTCCTTTACTCCACTAATAAAGGAGAAAAGTTACCAAGACAGTACCGTGGGAAACAAAAATTCTGAAGTATAAATACAGTCCCAGTCCAGCCTGAATCTACAGAAAAAATGTAAGACCCGAACGTGTCCTGGGGAGAATGAAGTTCAGTCCTGGACCAACTTTTCAAAAGCTAAAATTTAGCCCAAGCCCGTCCCAAGTTTTCAGATAAAATTAAGCCTGGCCTGAGTTTAATAAAAGAACCTTTTAACGAGATCGGGCTTCAGGACAGGTCTGGGCTCATGGAGACCTGTAATATATATATATATTATGAATTCGGGCCCCCCCTGTTGAGATACTATGCCCCGCCCATCAGGCAAGTTCTGGTGCCGCCCCTGAATAAGAGGGCATTGAAAAATTGGGTGCTAGTTAAGCACCTGTTTACTTTTAACTAAAATATGTAACAAGATATATTTAAATCCTCTATTGCATAATCTAACCCACTATTTAGATCTGACAAGAAAATGGGGGGAAATCAAGATGAGGTTCACTTGAGACATAATAGAAATAAGTCTCAAAAATGCCTAAAAAGATATATTATTTTAATTTTTAGTTTAGACATTTAAAAGTAACACATATTGTAACATAGCTTAGATAAGAAGTCTATGTATTAAGTCTGATGGCTATTTAAATGTTTTAGTGGTAGTATGACAACTTTTATAAAACTACTTTGCATTTTGAAATCAATGTTTTCAGTAGTTTAAAACGCTGGTAAATATTTCTGCTTATTTTACTGTCACCTTTTTTAAACCTGGTAGTTTCAGAGGAGAAGTGTCAAATGACATTACTTCTTGAAACGTGTAAAGACTCTACTGCTAAATTCAAATCATTCCAGGCATTCTTTATAAAAAGCTTTATTTTCAATAAAAGATAATTGTTCATGTAGTGCATTCAAACACAAAAATCAGACATCTGAGATAACAAGTATTTCAAATTAATTTGAATAGCCATGGGAAAGTATATTATATTTATGAAACTATGTCATATTTATTTATGTATTTTCGGGTGTATAGCCCGCGGGTTATCCAAGAAAAAAACATTTGGAACAGCCGCTGCGGCTTATACACGGTGCGGACTATACAAAGATTTTTTTTTTTTAAAGAAACGGAAAATCGTGATTTTTCTATAATTTTTAAACCCGAAAAAATTTCAAAAATCGTCGAAATTTGTAAATTCTTTTCGCTATGCCGCGAAATTTAAAGAATTTTCCCGCGTTTGTAATTTTTTTTTACTGTTTAAATGCTATTATTATTTATTTCTGTCTTTGAAAATAGAGATGTTATTGGTTTGTTTATGACGGACTCGGAAACTTCCGATTTTGAAGGATTTTCCGATTCCAGTGATTAAAATAAATATTTTTGAGCAAATTACTGTGTGCCTTTTTATACAGTAGTTTTATATTACTTATAGTAATTATTGTTTAAAATGATAATAACATATTTTCTAGGAGGTAAAATGCCATTAATGGCTCCAGTTGTATATTACATCCAGTTCTTTCAAAGTTACTGTTGTGATAATTTACCTATTATCTGCTGCTGCAATTCAAAAAATTAAACTGAGATGAATGGTATTTAATGTTAGCCAGAAATGTATGCAATTAGCACAATAATTACATTTACTTTTCGACATGAAAAAAAATATTGTGGAAAAATTTGTGTATTGTGTTGCTTATGATAGCTAATTATCTACGAAATGGGCCCGGAGAGGCGGGGATGCCCTCCGTGGGGGTCTTTCTAACGGAACCTAACCCGTATTTACGCACAAAAATTAAAGTTTAGAAGAAAACTCCGAACGATTAGGCCGACGGGCGCGATTGGGTTCGAACCCAGGACCTCCCGTCTACCAGCTTTTGAGAGCAGAACCTCTCGGCCACTGGTGGGGCGTAGAAAAAGAAAATATTTCTTGAATTACCTCTGACAATAATTTTGTTATTTTTAAAGGGAAAAAAAGGTGACTTTTTTCCCAGATTAAAAATAATGATAATAATAAATAAGTTAAAATCTGGTTTTATTATTATGGAATTATTAAAAAAAAAAGATTTTAGTATCGTAATTTACGGAAGAAACGCCGCGGCGTTTACGTGTTTTAAATTGAAATTTCAAGCGATGCGGCGTTTACGCGCAATTAAAATTTTTTTTTCACTCCCAAAAATTCAGATACCAAAGATGAGAAATTTCATATTAATGAGATTTTAAAATAATGTGGGCGAGCCGAAATTTTCAGACCCAGGCGATCGAAATATATTGGCCCTGCCTGGACTAAACTTGAACCATTTATGCTAAAAATTTGGCCCACCCAGCCAAGAAAAATCAATTAAATCAAGTCCGGGATCCTATCAATAAAATTATTTAAGATATTTTTTTACATACTCATGCAAACATTTTGCAGCTTAAACTAATATGTCCACAATCTATGAAATATGGAATGACAACATTATTGATTACTTAGATAAATTCATTTAAATGATAACTCATTAGAAAAATAATGTAGTTTAAAATGGAAGAAAAATATTTTAGAAAACATAATTTTGAAGCTCTATAAAGATTTTTTAAATATATTTCTCTATAATTTAATAAAATGAAATACATTTCTAAAGATTTCGTCGAACAAAGGAAAAATTTCACCGTTATTTTCGCAAAAACCTGCCGGTTTAACATGGCCCGAAAAAAAAAAAAAAAAAGTAGTTCTCCAGTCCCGGCCCGGAGCGGCCGCAGATAAAAATTAAGCTCGATCGCGGTCCGGCCCGAGTCTAATAAAAAGAGATTAACCACTAACCAGGTCCATGCAGATCTCTAATGTGTACGTTTTAAGTGAAAATCCTATAAAAATGATTTAAAACAATATTCATAGGATACATAAAACAAATTAGTGGATATAATTTTTAAATGCTTAATATTCCATATTTTCTAAGAAAATATAACTACAAGAAAATAATCTATTTGTAAAAAATGTATTTTTCTAGAAAAAATACATCCCCCCCCCCCCCCCCTCTATCCATAACAAAACAATAGCGGGTAAAATCAGACTACAAGATCAAATGTTGGATTCTACTCTGAACCTGAACTGCAAGGTCCGGATTGTATCCTATCCGAATCCGAAAATTCTACTTAAAGTCAACTCGAGACCCGACCAGAACAAATTTTGTCAACCGAAATAGTAAAACCAGAAACTAAAATGAAGGAAAATTAATCCACATTTTAATGCATTTACGGAAAAGTAGTCTATAATTATGTTTTTCTTGTATCAAATTATTTCGGCTTTTACCATTTTAACAAATATTCAGCATCATCTTTTGGAGAGAGAAAAAAAAGTTAACTCGAACGAATCAAATTCCAACCCGACCCACGTCAAAAGAAAGAAAAAAAAAATCCCACCAACCCGACCCGAACTTTAGTCGGGTTCGGGTACTATCCGATTACCCGACCCAATGCAGAATTCAATTCTGTACCAAGTGATTGAAATAAATATAAAATATAACTTTTAAATGTTCATGCAAGAAGTATTTTTAAAACATCTACAATAACGCCAAATATTCTCAAAAACGACCATAAACTAAATCAGATTAAATTGCATTGTTAAATCATCTTGCATTTAAGAAACAGCACAGTGATGGTAAGTATTTTTTTTTTTTTTCTTGGTAATCATTTCGTGTATAAATGCTTTTAAAGCAAAATCTTCTAATTGAAATCTATATTTATTTCTTTGAGATTCTGACAGCTAGAAAGTTCCAAACAGAGCCACAGAAGAAGGGGGAAAAAAAAAGAAAATAGCTTTAGGATTGCACGTGATATCTTTTCGTAGTGGTGTTAGCATGAATCATATAATGTTTATAATCCTTATCGCTCCACGTGCAAAGAAATAATAAAAGTAGGTCATGAAATTTCTTGCAGATTGATTGGAATTAAATAAAACCGATTCGAATTAAATAAAAAGTTTTGTTTTGTTTCTGATAACTTTATTATAAAACACGCCTACACACATAAATAACGGCTGCATTCACTATAAGTCATTTTTAATTTTAAATGTATAAAACTATTGCTGCATTTATTAATACTTAACGAAATCGAACAGCGTTTTTCAGTTTTTGATAAGGGAAAAAACATTTAGAAAATGCTGAAAGTTGATTTTTTAACTGAATTTCCAGATGAGACAGCTCGGGAAAGGTAATCACCAAATAGCAATCGCTTATAACTTAAGATATAATACATTTATCGAAAATAGAAAAACGCATTCGATTTCAAATCACTTTGATAGATATGCCAACAGATTCCATGCTTTTCCGTTTAAAAATGAGTTTAAAAATGAGTTTAAAATTCTCGATGAATTATTGTGCAAGGTTTCTTTTTAATTCCCCCCCTCCTCTTAAAAAAATCAAAAACAGCTGCATTCCCGATCTACAGATTCTTTTAGAAATGATTAAAATGAGAATTTTTAAATCTTATTCAATTGACGAAATGGGATGTGATAACGTTATTTTATTTGTACATAGCGCTAAATATTAAAATTAATACGTTTATTATCTATTTGTAAATCATTTTAATATATGGCACTGTGAAAATGAATGTCATTTTAGCACGTCGTCATTTTAATGTCATTCAAGCACGCTATTTAAGATACGTGAGTTAAAGTTGAGATTGCTAACGCCCAATCGTTCTCATGACGCTCTTTAGTGTATAGAAAGTTTACTCAATTTTAACGGGATTTTTTCTTTTAAATATTATTCATAATGAATTATTAATTTTGAATATCGTACTTATATTATTTATAACAAATTAATAATTTCATATTTCCAGAGCTCCCACTCAACTGGTGTAGTAAAAAAGGGGACCAAAAGGGAGCACATATTTTGTAAAAAAAGAGATCAAAAGGAAACTATTTTCGCAAATCATAAAATAAAATAAACAAGGAAACCCTCCTTTCCTTCAATTGTCACTATAATAAATGTTCAAAGTATAATTTGTTATAAAGAAAACGCTTGCTCCGATTCAAATTCTGAAATTCATTATCTTAAAGCCATTGTTATTGGTAGAGGTTACAAACCTTCTAAGACAGGTTGAATTTCACGAATTTTTCCACGACTATTTAAAGAAATTTGCGTGTTTTTCGGGATCCTTTAATGAAATTTATGTTTTTTACTATATCTTGACGAAATTAAAGTTTTTAAAATCTTTTGACGAAATTAGTTTTTTTTTTCGATTTTTTGACGAAATTTGTGCTTTTTTCCGCAATTTTTTGACCGTTTTTTTCGCGATATTTTGATGCAATTCGCGTTCTTTTCGCAATCTTTTGACGAAATTCACGTTTTTTCGCGATCCTTTGACGAAATTCGCATTTTTCGATTTTTTGGCGAAATTTGCGTTTTATTGAGAGACCTTTTGCCGAAATTCGCGTGTTTTTTTTTTGCCACCTTTTGACGAAAATCGCGCTTTCCGCGATTCTTTGACAAAACTTGCGTTTTATTGAGATCTTTTGATGAAATTCGTGTTTTTTCGCGATCTTTTTACAAAATTCTCGTTTTTTTCGTGATCCTTTGCCAAAATTTGCGTGTTTTTCGCGATCCTTTGCCGAAATTTGCGTGTTTTTCGCGATCCTTTGCTGTAATTTTCGACCTTTTGGCGAAAAACGCGTTTTTGGCTATTCTTTGACAAAACTTGCGGTTTTTTTCGCAATCTTTTGAGGAAATTAGTCTTTTTTGCGATCTTTTGACCGCTTTTTTTCTTTCTATCTTTTGACCGCGTTTTTTTCGATCTTTTAACGAAATTCACGATCTTTTGAAGAAATTTGCGCATTTTCGCAATCCTTTGACAAAGTTGGCGATTCTTTTCGTGATCGATTAACGAAATTTAATGGTATTTTTTGGAACATATTTGCGAAAAGCGCGATTTTTCCGCGATGCTCGGCTAAATGCCAAACATCGTTAAAATTTTAAATAAAAGTCGGTTAAAAGTGTCAAAAAACGGACTTTACGGACCTAACAATGAAAAAACGGACCAATACGGACTTGAAGCAAAAAAACGGATCTAGTGGGAGCCCTGTAATTTCGATGCTTGTGGTTTTTAAAATTTCAGTGTAATTAATTTTTTTGTTACAAAATCATTCGCGATATACCAAGGTAATAATGCAATTTATCATCCGCGCCATATGCCAGAATTTAAGCTGCAAATTTCACGCAATTTTAGTGTAGTTTTTCGTATTTATATTATTTAAATTATATTAATAATTTCGAATTGTGCATTTAAATTATTTATTTCTAATTAATAATTTCATTTTTATGATTTCTTAATTCTTCTTATTAATGTGTTTCTGTTTAGCACGCCATTCGCGATTACCTCGGAAATTTCACATGCGGCGTAAACCCTGGTCGAAATATACATTCGTAGATGGTGTATAGCCCGCGGGCTATACAACGATGCAGCTCCGCGGCTTATACACGAACTTTTTTATGGTATTGCTCGATTTAGGGGTGCGGGCTATACACCCGAAAATACGGTACTAGTAATCAAAAGATTATTTATTAAAACTTTCAAGGTATCTATCAAAGGTAGCTTTTACTAAAATTGTTTAAATTTTAAATGATTTAAATTTTCTACATAACTGATTGCAATTATTTAATTATTTTTAAATGAAGTTATATTACTTATATATCCAGCAATCTTTATTTATATCATTAAATATGCATGTATATGTAATAAAAAAATATATATATTTTAAAAACTCGGTTTAAATGTTTGTTTGTTTTTTTTTGGGGGGGGGGGGGGGCATAAAAACTGTTTTTTTTCAACCCTGTATGAGAATGGCAAAATCCAAAATGGCCATGCGAATCTGGTAACCAGACCACTGCATATGAACCAATATCCATATCTGCAAAAAAAATTCTTTTGACACCTTTTCCCATTTTTCACCACTGACACGTAACAATCCTGCAACTGCAAGTGAGAATTTTCTTCCACCCTTCCGAATTATCAGTCACTAATCTTCTTCTCTCTCTCTCTCTCTCCCCCCCCCCCCCTGCTTACTTTTCAACGAAATACAAGAGAGAAATTGAAAATGCCAGAAGATTGAGTTCATAAAAAAGAGAGTTTGTGTGATTTTAGTTCGTGAAATGGAGCAGATTTCAGCATTAGTTCAATGAGATGCTGGTCGGGACCAGTACATCAGTTCGTAAAGTTGAAGAATTCGTAAATAAGAGGTTTGTAAAATCGAGCGTTTACTGTATTTCCTTTTTTGCTGTATTTTCTTACTTTTACCCCTCCCCCCCCCCTCTGTTTTAAGTTTTCTTCCTATCCTGATCAAGGTATACATTATAAAGAAATCTGACATGCCCCCATGTTTCTAAACATCCAATGAAAGCTTCAGACTTCTGGAAACTTTACAGCTTACAAACTCATTTAAATAAGAAATATATTCCTGTATTTGAAACCCGGGTGGTGAGAAGGCTAGGGTAGAGTATGGTCTCGGACTGGGCTAGGCAAAAGGATGCAGACCTTGGATTTTCAAAAGATGCAAAAATTTTAACGAATTCAAGTCAATTTTTACTAGCTTGTGTTGAATCTGTCTTGACAAGGTTTAACACATTCGCACAATACAAAAGCTGCAAAGTATGAAAATGGGCTTATTTTTACATCTCTGAGTCAAGATACAAAACTTCACTGTGCATGTTTGCATTCTATTTGCATGTTTAAAGTTCCATCAAATCTACACAATTTTCCAACTCAAGTCATGTAATATTCAAAAACTCTGCAAAGTTGAACATAGATTACCTCGCATAAAGTTACCTGACTAATATGAAGGCTTGGAGTTTTCTATTTTTGGTCCCTTTGTCACCTTAGAACAGTTCTGGAAAAAAAATGATCACCCCTACTAATTCTCTTGCATAACCGTATAAAAATTACATAGCTACCAATTGCTTGAAAATAGTGTCTGCTAATAAATTCTACTCATAAATATTGCTTCGATGATTATCTACATATTAAAAAATGCACAAACGTTAATTTTTCAAATGGTAACACACACTTTTAACACCTTATTGAAGTTTCCTGTATTAAGGCAGATTGAAAAAAGATACAGTTCCTATACATTCTTAAATCTTCATAGTTATAAAAGAATATGTGTTAGAATAATTTTTCATAAATTCATAACTTTCAGAAAATAAAAAATAATCTTACAAGAAAAACTACCGAAAACATACAATTAAGTCAGCAGTAAAATTATACAGTAATTTAAAATTTATAATAAACTTTCTTTCTGTTAAAGAAAATCCTATAAAATGTTTCTAATGATTTTCTAAGATTTTTTTTACTGTGGATCCTTGGAAAACAGATTACAGTTATATATCTCGAAAACTAATTATTTAAATGAGTTGTAAACCTACACAACGCAAATCACACTTCAAAAAGTGAGATTTGTTGCCAAATTATATAAACATCTATGAAAACAAACCTAATGAACTGTTTTGCTTGTTTATATATGTAATTATTTAATACATAAGCATTTTATTTATATACTTATCATTATTATTATTTATACACAATTTACAGTGGTTTGTATATAAAAAATAGATAAATGGCTTCTTAAATAAATTCTATCAATATTTAAAAAATTGCTTATGTATATGAAACAATGGGTTGCCAGAAAATATGTTGCCAAATGTCCTTCTCTCGCCAAGGCCGTTTTCTCTATTTCACAAGGCCCCTGTACTTGAAAAGTACTTTTTGTTTCTGTTCAGACTTTATACATATATTTCACAAACCGTAACATAGTACATTGTATTTGTTTTAACTAAAAAGTTATAAATCAGGAAAAAAAAATTTGGTACTTTTCGGTTAGCCGGGCGCCAGTATTATATATACATATATACGTATGTGTATATGTCTATATATTTACATATACATATATTGTATATATACATACACACATATAGATATGCATATATATATATATATATGTAACCATTATATATTACAAATCATCATCAATTTCCAATTGCTAAAATTAAATTAATAAATTAGCTAATAATCAAAACACTGACATTATACAGAATAAAGATGGAACCAGGGGTGCAGAATATGTCCGATCCGGCGATCTAGGATCGGGGAAAATTTTAACCATCTGGGGAAATATTGCAGAAACATATACAATTGATTTCGATTTTAACAACGAATTCCACAATTCTCCGAGATAGAAAAATTTCACTACAAATAAAAAGATCCGTATGGTGACCTTCGCAAAATCGATCTCAGAATAATATGTACCATATATCAAAGGTGATTCTATTCCGAATTTTCCGAAAATTTTTTTAAATCTGTCATCAATCTGAAAATTCGGACATAAATATGACGCGAATTTTGTCCAAGAATTAGGGATAAATGTGAATTTAGTCACAACATCACAAAATGACCACAAATTTCGTCGAAGGAAGGCGAAAAAAACTCGAATTTCGTCAAAAGATTGCGAAATAACCGCAAGTTTCGTCAAAAGATCGCAAAATAACCGCACATTTCGTCAAAAGATCGCGAAATAACCGCAAGTTTCGTCAAAAGATCGCGAAAACGTAAATTGCGTCAAAAGATTAGCAAATTTTGTCAAAAGATTACGGAACAACCGAAAATTTCGCCAAAAGATCGCAAAACAATCGCAAATTTCGTCAAAAGATCGCAAAACAACCGCGAACTTCATCAAAAGATCGCGAGACAACCGCGAATTTCATCAAAGGAATGCTAAAAAACCCGCAAATTTCGTCGAAAGATCGCAAAAGGAACGCAAATTTCGTTAAAATATCGCAAAAAAACGCAAATTTTGTCAAAAGATCATGAAAGAACCTCAAATCTCATGAAACGATCGCGAATTTTGTAGAAAGAGGGCGAAATAACCGCGAATTTCATCAAAAGGAAGGCGAAATAAACGCAAAACTCGTCAAAAGATCGCGAAATAACTGCAAAAGATCGTTAAAATACTCAAATTTCGTCAAAAGATCGTGAAAAAACGCGAATTTCGTCAAAGGGCCAAAAAAAAAAAAAACAGTGCTGGGAGTGGATTTCCGTCTCTTCCCTCACTCTTCTGTAACCTTTCAGAAAATTTGCTATGAATTTCAGATTTTTTTTTTCACTCAGAATCACCCTTGTGCATAAGTTGAGAAATATTTGGAAAAATAAATTTTCTATACCTATGGTAATACAGATTTACCTATAACATACCGTAAAATTTTGGGGAAATTTTCATGTGGATTGGGGGAAATGTTGGAACATTTTCTGCACCCCTGGATGGAACCTGTAACTAGTAATACAGAATCATGCTAAAATCCATTAATTCACTAGCATATTGCGGGTGATAAATCTACAGTAGACGCTCGATTTTACGAACCTCCTTTTTACGAATTATTCGTTTTTACGAACTGATGTACTGGTCCCAACCAACATCCCATTGAACTAATGTTATTCCCATTTACGAACTTTCGATTATACGAACACATTTTATGAGTCCCATCGGATTCGTAAAATCGAGCGTCTACTGTATATAAAACTAATGAAAAAACCACCAAATTTTGATAAAATCCTATTTAAGACAAAAGATACAATATCCAGCTAAATAATGTTGAACCAGAAAAAGCCGTATCATAAACATACAATAGAGCAAATGGATGAATAATGTCGGAAGCTGATAAAGTATTTCACTTTTTCAAGGGTACATAAAATACATTTATAAGCAAAAAACATAGTCTATTTCTGTAACAGAATTCAGCTATAAGCAAAACTTGAATTCCGTTATGTACCCTATCGACTAATAACCAGAAATTATAAAACCACCATGTAAAATAAATTGAATTAAAGAAACAAAAAATATTAATCAATGTGATATCCGCAACAATGAAAAACATTAAAAAATGAAACAAATTAAATCATAGACATACCCAGCGAGAGAACAGCCATGACATATTGACCATGACACAAACATTTAACGGAATTTGGCATAGCATAAAAATCCCACCCTATTAACTTGCACAGTTAAAAGCATATCCCACGATTGCCACAGTAAATATTCACAAGCTTAAAACATAACATTTATAATTAACATATAGTCCATATAATAATTATTATTACATGCTATTATAATGATTCTGGAATAAATTAATACTAAAAGTTCAAAAACAAGTATTTGTTTAAAATTAAACAATTAATAATTAAGGCTGTTCTCAACTGCTTTCGTCAACTAGCGCAAAACGTTTTTACACATTCACTAACTCATTTATAAATGTAAAGGTACGAAATTGGAAGAGCTGACTAGGGAAGCGATTTGGAATCAAACTGTTTTTTCCGTTTTTTGATCAATAGATTACCTATCGAGTTATAAGGGTCATTCCACGTGAAATCAACCAATTTAAAGAAAAAGTGTTGCACCATAGTCACAGATTTTTTTAAAATTTTTATCATAGACAGATACAGTAATGAAACCCTCAAACCTGAAATTTAAAAATAATTTTCGCAATATTGGCTGAGATATAGCCATTTGAAAATTGGTCATTTTTTCCAAATGGCGGCCATCTTGGAAAATATCCCTATGTCTATAACTGTCCATAACTTGACAACTAATGACTCAAATTTTATATTTCTGGTACCAATTTAAAGCTATTTGTATAAAGAATGCATATATGATATTAAAACAATAGTAATTTTTTATTTTAATACTGTTTATTACATTCAAACTGAAAATATCACCCTCAAAAAATGACTTACTGTAATGGGTCATAAAAAAAATGACCCATCATAATTTTTTTTCAAACTTGCTAAAAACATTGCTCCATATGTGTACTTTAAATAGAAAAAAAAATTGGAGAGGTAAAATTTTTCGTTTAAAAAAAATAGCTTTTTACACATAGGATGTCACTTACTAAGCAGTGACTATCTTAAAACATGTAAATATCCCTGATTTAAGAAATAATGGCCAAAACTAAATATTTTTTAATCCCTGAATTAATGTAAAACTATAATGAAATATAATCTCATAAGTTCTTTGTAGGACCACCCTCCAATTGCTCCCCTCCCCCCCCCCCCAAATAAAAAGGTCATTGCTAAAAATGTATAATTGAAAAAATTTAACACTGAAGAAAATAAATAAAGAATATAATGTATAATTGTGAAAAACCTTTAAATGCAATATATATAAATGAGATTTTACTGCATGTGTATATGTGGAATCTATTCAAAACGTTTTCCATGCAAGAAATTCAATTTTTATACCTAAATTTCTATTTCTTACTTTAAAAATTGCTCACTTAAAAAGTTTTACATTTGTATGTGACTTTATAGAAAAATTCTGCTGTATGCATGTATTTACATCATTCAAGTTGCATTAAATATTCAGATATAAATATGTCTGTTTATGTATTTTCTATTTCAATAAATTTACATACTAAGAATGACAGAATTCATGAAATGAATGCTAATCTTGCATAATCTATTTTCCTTATTATTTGAATTCAAAACATGATGTAATAATGCATCATCTTCTATCCTGATGTAATATTGCATCATGTTATATGTTTATGCAATTTTATCATAATGTATCCAACAAATCTTTTGTTGAAAATTTTTGAAACCTTTTGTGGGTAAGCTTATTATAAACTGCATCTCTCTATTCTAAAAAAAAGTAACCACCGCCGCCGCCGCCGGTTTTGAATTTTTTGTGACAGGAGGTCTGTCTTCGTTAATATTAAGAAAAATAATGCATACAAAAATATGAAAATCAGTAGTATGATACAGAAATGTTTGATAAACACTCTGAGGCAGACAGTTTTCAAATCAAAGAATTATTTTACGAGATATTTAATGCTAAAGTTGGACAAAATCGTGCCACTAAAAAAGTTTTATAGGAGCAAAAACTATTCATAGGAATTTAATCATTTTTAGATAATTTTATACGTTTGAAGTTCCCGGTGTGCAGACTGTTTTTCTTTTTTTAATTTGACTAATTTTTTCAGGTTTTATTTCTATTTTAAATTCAAATTTTCAGCATTTCTAGAGATATTTTTTACAGATTTTAGAAAGTGATATTAATTTAAACTGTTGCCAACTGTATAAACAGTGGAAACAATAATGTTTGCTTCAAAAAAAAATATTTATACTTTAAATAAATTAAAAATTTATTTACACGCGACTATTATAAACAGAAAAAAACATTTGGAATTATAATTAAATAATTATGTACAAAAAGCAGGAACTTATTAAACATTACGTCATAAAAACTATAATTACACGTAAATTTTAAGAGAGAAAGGAATTTGTAAAATAATAAATTTATTAACATGCGTTAGAAATCTTAAATAGGAGAAATTACGTCATATTTACGTCACATTACAGTTATTACATAAAATGAATACAAAATAATATTGCAAAAAGGTTTAAATTCAGAAATTGCGCTAGACATTTATTTGATATTTTGAGCGGATACTTTTCAACTATTTTTGTTAGGAAAGCGCAAATAATATTTCATTTCTAACACAAGCATTTTCACGTGAATATTAAAAAGAGAAAGAATAGTTTGGTCAAAATTACGTCAGATTAAAAACGATTAATTTAAAAAGTCTTATTTAAAAGAACTTTCTTTTCACTTTGTTAAAAAATACCGGGAGACAAAGACTCTGTTTACTTAATTCCTTTTATATTGGCTTACTTTGAAATGTTGTTACACGTGTCTACGTCAAAGACGAAAACAGCGATTGACATATGTATTTTTGGTACTACTTAGTTATCCCGTTGACCAAAAATCTATCATTCGCCAAACTATAAGATTAAATGCCAATAATGGTTGATCGTAAATGTCACATTAACTTGACTTTAAGCAAGTTACACGTGTCTACGTCATCCAGTTATTTTTATTTCGACGTTTTATTTGTATTTTTATTAATATTGCACTAATTTATTTGTTCTTTCGTTATTTAAAATAAAAATTATGTCAATTTGTATAATTGGCGAGTGCTTTGGCGATTTATATAATTTGGCGAAATTGGTCGACGGGTTCATCAAGTAGTACCGCAGGGGATTTGGCCTTAAAATTCCCCATTCAAAGAGAAATGAATAGAAATCCGTTTATACGGAGATCGCCACTGTTTTTTAAATTATAATTCAATCTTCCGAAATCTTTTTAAAGCCGATCAAATTAGCGTACTTTTAGAGTCTGCGGTGTCTGAAAGGGGGTTGACGAGCGTAGCTCGTAGGGGGCAGAGCCCCCTAGTTATATATAAAATTTTAAATCAAAAAAATATTTGACATAATTTATGAATTATTGCATCATGTTGTATGGTGATGCAATTTTGGGAAAAGATTGCTGCTGTATCGTCATCTGTTTTCTAATTGGTTGTAATTAAAGTATGATGAAATATTACATCATAATGTACAAAAAAATTTGACTATCCCTTTTAAACATCATAAGTGAAATGGGTCACGTGAGCGAGGCATTTTTTCTCCCTTCCTGACTCTTTTTTCTTCTCTCGTCTAGAAATTCTGTTCAAAACGTGAAGTTTGACAGCATTTTCTAAAAGACCTATTATGTTTACAATAAAACGGAAAGAACAGTTCGAGTATACAGTTTCTGAATAACACCTGCTAGTTTTATGCGTTTCCGAACAAAAATCAATTTTAACTTATGTCAGAAATTTGCCCCTTTTGGATTTGAGAACAGCCTTAAGAGACAATATCTAATATAAGAGTAATTTAATAGTCCATGGCAACCTTATAATATTAGAACAAAAGGTACTTTTCGGTTAGCCGGGCGCCAGTGTTATATATACATATGTATGTATATCTATATATACATATATATGTATATGTACACACACACATGTATGTGTATACATATAGCTTCTATATATGTATAAATATACATATATATGTATATATAGATATACATACATATGTATATATAACACTGGCGCCCAGCTAACCGAAAAGTAACGAACAAAATAAATATTTAATGCTGCCATCTAGCGAAACCACATGAAATTAAAATTAAGGTAGTCAATATATGAATAAGTTCAGGACTAAAATCAGAAGTAATGTTTAGTGCTGCCATCTATTGCAGAATACCGAATATAACAGTAGGAAAAATGCATTTTTTATATAATTGCTAATATTTTAATTTATAATATCACTAAGACGGCACAACTATATCATTCTAAAACAGCGCATCAGAATATCTATACTAATAAAAGAACAAATCACTCTGTCTGTCTGTCTGTCTGTGTGTGATGGCTAGCAAAATCTACGGCATGTACGAGGTTCAAAATTTTTTTGAAAAGAGTCCAAGGCCTCTTCTAATGCACCATATCCTCAGAATTTTAATATTCTAATTATTAGCTGAGTAATTAATTAATATTCAAACATCTTTCTCATCAAAAGTACGCCTTTTTTCCCTCAGATTACTTTCAGTTGGTTGGTTCATAAAGCGTCGCTCATCAAAAATACGTTTCTTTGTTTCCGCTTGCTTTCGGTTGTTTGTTTGTATAAAGCTTTCACAGAAATAATTAAGTAAACCGGGATACAATTAAATAAACAAATTTGAGTGCTTAATGTTTCAAGAGTGACTGTTTTTTTCAACTAAACATTAAATTTTAGCATGAAGGTGAACACATGCTTTGAAAACATATTTAATAATAATGAGCGTTTAAGAGAAGGGATTAGTTTCAAATGACGTCACAACCTAGCAACCAACTTGACAACCTGGCAGGCTTTTTGTTTGCCACACTGTTTTCTGTTTTTTTTTTCTACTTTGATTGGTTGAGTGATAATATCTGTTAAAAAAATCGGTGATTTTGGTTGGTTTACGGAAAATTGGAGGTGCCTGTTTGATACTGATTTATTTAGATAGCAAGAAATGTGCTTTTTAAACGTTAAATAAAAGATTAGAATACTCCTTACTGGCTCTTTTACTACTAGAAATTAGAAATTGGCAACAATAAGTCCTTGCATTCTAATGCTTTCTGCTGCTGTTGCGGGTAGCAACAGTTTTAATAGAATTTAAATTCTCATTTTTGATACTGATAATGATTTTTTTTTTTTTCAGAAGTGTTTTTAAAGACATTTTTAAAAGCATTTTTTAATTGCTCTCTTTTATGTTTTAAATACAGAAAAATGTTTCGAATTTATCTCCCGCCTACTATACAGTGCCGCAGGCAGTGGGAACTCATGTCGGATGTTCATACAGAACTTTTTGCACCCTTAATTTATGAGTGGGGGGCGAATTGGTTTATTATCTTTAATATGCTTATTTTAAACGGTAGTCACATTACATTTTATTGTAGTATACTTCAGAACGGCGTGCGATTTGTAAAAATACAGCATAAATGTTACTTATTTGAGATAAAAATTTCAGAAGTCCTGATATCACTATTTTCGAAAAGTAATTTCAGCAAATATCTTAAATTCTTGGTTAAGACCCCCCCCCCCCCCTTCCCCCATCCATGTATCTACGGGTAGGTTGCGTGAAGAGGTTTCATTCATATACGCTTTTGCTAAGGATAGAGTGCGCTCCCTGGTGGTGGAATGTAGAACTAACAGACCGCGATTTCATTTAAAGTAGGGAATCTAACAAGGCGATCTGTTTGAAACTTCAAGATAGTTTATAACACATTAGAAAAAGTTTATAGAAGGATGGCGCGTGAAATTTCGGGAAGGTGGGGAGAGGAGGGGTAATAGTTTTTTTTTTTTTTTACTTTGCGTTTCTTACCGTTTCCAGTGCGGTTTTTTGATGGAGTCCTGAGATAAATGAGCCTTATTAAATATAAAAATGTCAAAAGTTTGTTACCACTATTTCCGAATAGTAATTTCAAAAATATCTTAATTTCTTGCTTAAGACCTCCACCCCCCTTGAGTAACATATCTACTGATAGGTTGTGTAACGAAGTTACGTTCAGATACAGTTTTGTTAAAAATACAGTGCGCTCCCTGGTGGTGGAAAGTGGAACTAAGAGACTGCGATTTTATTTAAAGTAGGAAATCTGACAAAGCGATCTGCTTGCAACTTTAAGATAGTTTATAACACATCAGAAAAAGTTTATAAAAAATGGCGCATGAAAATTCAGGCAGGTGGATGGGGGGAGGGGAGGGGGGAAATAATTCTTTTTTTTAACCTTTGCGTTTCATACTGTTTCAGGTGCAGTTTTTTGATGGGAGTCCTCAGATACATGCTACTTAGGGGCGGTCCATAAATGATGTCACACTTTTTTTCAATATTTTTGACCCTCATCCCCCTCTTTGTCACAAAGTGTCACACTTCACCATACCCCCTCCCCCCCCCTCCCTTGTCACGTGTCACGCTATATTACATAAATATATAATTGCAGTTCAGAAACAAAGCACTACATTATAGATCATATTTCAAATTTTATTTTTAAACTTTAACTATGTGTTTTAATGAGATTTGTGAGCATAACAATAAAAATGATTCATGCACTTATTTTGTATGAAATAAGATTAAGGTTTACAACAAAAAACATAATTAATATACAATAGTAATAAAATATCAATATGAAAGAGCAATTGAAAACAGTAGTATTTTGGAATTTGAAATGGAATTTAATATATTTGGCTTTAAATCTTATCTTTACTTTATCAATAAAAAATACTTTAATTTCAAAATAACTTCAAAATTTAATCTGCTGATTTTTAATGCTTTTATTTTAACCAAAATATGTGATGTCACATTTCTTCATACCCCCTCCCACACCCTTGTCACAATTTCATGAACCCCCCCCCCCCCCCCCTTCAAGCGTGACATCATTTGTGGATGAACCCCTTAGTACATATAAATGTGACAAAAGTTAAGTTACCACTATTTCCGAATAGTAATTTCAACAAATATCTTAAATTCTTGCTGAAGACCGCCACCTCCTCGAGTAACATATCTACTGATAGGTTGTGTAAAGGAGCTTTTATTAAGAATAGAGTGTGCTCCCTGGTGGTGGAATGTGGAACTAACATAACACGATTTTTTTAAAATTAGGAAATCTAGCAAGGCGATCTGTTTGAAACTTTAAGAACGTTTATAACACAAAAGATAAAGTGTAAAAAAGAATGGTGCGTGAAATTCCAGGGTGAGAGGGAGGGGCTCTAGATTTCTTTTTAAAAAATTAGCGTTTCTGACTTTTTATATGCCGTTTTTTTGAGGGAGTCATGAGATATATGCTACTTATTAAAAGTTGCAAACATTATCTCTGCTTTGAAAAACACTTACTTTTTTTTGGAGAGTAGATAAAAACCATAGGGTAAAATTTTAATGGGAGTTCAAATTTAAACCAAAATTTTAAAAATATAGCATTTACAGATTTTAAACTTTAGCTTCTCGGCCTATATTTATAGACTAATTAAGAGTATGTAAATTAAAAAAAATTGATTCAGACCTTTTTGTTTGAAATGGAAAAAAATCTACTTTTAAAAAGAAAAAGAAATGCTTTTTTTAATAGAGAATGAACGCGAATTCGTTAAAATTTGGAAAATGAACTAACCGATCGACTTGAAATTTTCATGTAAGTTATAACAGCCGTTTGACCTCTGTTTCGTAGAGTAATATTTGTATAGAACATATTGCGCTCCGTGTCTGTGGAAGGTTACACTACCCACTATTTTCGAATAGTAAATTAAGCAAATTTCTTAATTAATTATTTTAGTCAACGTCCTTATTTTAACACAATATTTATTGAAGCATCTATATAGACCAGATTTACATCTCCTATAAAAATTTTGAAACGTTCGGAGGGGTAGAAATATTTTTTACAAAACAAAATGTCTGAAAATGTCCACGAAACCAGTAAAAACCTGAGTATTTTGTCGCAGTTCCGCTCGCTTTCGGTACGTGTAGACTCCTAAAATCAACTTATGCAAAATAGAACGTATCTTCAATTTAATATTTTTCTTGCGATTTTTTATATTTAAAAATATAAATTCAGACAAAAGGGAATTAAAGGTTCAAAATCATACAAATTTGAGGTTCATTCATCACTGGCGTGGGCAACGTCGGGTGGGTCTGCTAGTTGATAATAATCAATTAACATTTTAATATGTATATATACATACATGTATATATACATAGATATGTTTCTATAACACTGGTGCCCGGCTAACCGAAAAGTACCAAAAATTCTTATTCTACATCCTTATTCCTTTCTTAATTTATTTATGTTAAGATAATAAAATTTATATTCTCGTTTTTTTAGGGTAAAAAATTATATAGAGTCAGATGGAGAGGTTATGGAAAAGAAAGTGATACCTTAGAGCCAGAGGAAAATCTGCTGTCTTGTAAAGATATGATTCTGGAACTTGAGGAAAAGATGAAAGACAAAAAAAGAAGTAAAAAAGAACACAGAAGACAAAGTCCGGATTCTAAAATACCTGTGAGTTGAATATATATCATTATCGCAACAACTTTTATAATGATTGTTATGTTAAAATTATGTAAACATTAGGGATTGACCGAAGCAGCAATTTTACCGAATACCAAAGCTTCGGTCGAAGTGTATACCGAATATTCGGTATTCGGCATCTGAATACTTGAAATTTTTTAATATGCATTTTTCTATATACTTAAACATTTTTGCCTATATTAGCTTTTTTAATAAACTTTAATTGAAATTAAATTCTCAATAATTTAATTCAGATACATTTTTATTCTTAAATCTAATTAACAAAAAAATTTAATGACTTCTTTCCACTCACAAATTCATTAACCCATCACTTATTTTTTATTATTTTATCACTAGTCAATACCCAAAAATACCCTATGAAAATATTAAATTTTGCAGGTTATTATTAAGGGTAAGGATTGTCAGAAAAACAAAAGTTCATTAAAATAAAAAGAAACAATGTTGTCATTAAGCTGATTTGCTGATTGTCTAATTATAAACATATTGAATAGGAATGTTCTCAAAATACAAAAGGTATCATATCAATTTGTACATTTAACTATTTTCTGTCAAATTATTGATAGATATTTATATTTTGATTAATATTTTAACACAGTGGTGATGAAGATAACAAATTTGAGCGATTTTGATATAGTAGTGGTTATAAAAGCTATAGGATATGCGAGGAGGTATACTTATTTGATGTGTGTATTTTCTTTAGTAACCTTAGATATACAGATATGAAGTCTGATATTCTCATTTGATGTGTATATTAATGAAAATATACATTAAATTAATTTAAATTAAAAAAAAACTAATGTAGAAGTAATTAAAATTAAATGATAAGGGAAGGATGTGCATATTCCTTACTTTATTTTCCCTATTGTAGACAGTTGTTTTGATTTCACCCCAATGTAAACTATTTTAGGAAAGAAAAAGTTTTTTTTTTTAAATTAAAAATGTCCTTTGACTTGCTTTTTGTAGTGCAGCTGAACTCTGAACTCATGCACATAATATTGAAACCAGGGATCTGTTTAGAAAAAAATTGAGTCCTTTAAAGGATCCTTCACAAAATTTTTAATTTCAAAACAGGACCCTTCACAAAATATTTTATCTCAACAGGACCCTTCACAAAACTTTTCACCTTAAAGCAGGACCCTTCACAAAATTCTTTGTCTCAAAAATAGGTCTTTCACAAAACTTTTTCATCTTTAAACTGGGCCTTTTATAAATTTAATCATTTAAAAGTAAAATCTGGCTTGTCATTTTTACATGTATAAAAAAATATATATATGTATTTTACATACATATATCTTCTTAAAAATGTATAAACAAGGATCTGAATATAAAGATCATTTCAAACTCACAAAATTATGACTAGATCTTTACTAAATGTAAAAAGCTGATCACAGTTTCACAAAAACAGGACCCTGGGAAAAAGTCTGGGCAGACCCCTGGAAACTCATTGTTTAGTCTATTCTACTGCTAAGTAAAAGAGAATTCTTCTAAATCTAAAAAAAAAATACTTATCTGCAATTACTCGGCCAAATACTTAAAAGTATTCGGCCGAAGCCGAATATTCGGTTTACATGCCGAACTACCAAATACCGAATCAACTATTCGGTATTCGGTCAATCCCTAGTAAACATCACCGTTATTTTTATAAGTAATAATTTTCATTCATTGTTTATCTGTCATTGTTGGATATTTTATAGAGTACAGTGGAGCATCATTACATGTTTTCTAAGAAACTGTCTAAAAGTTATATAACTAGGAAGTGTGTAATTAAGTTGATTAACTTCATTGCATTAATACATAATGTGCCATACCAAACCATGTAACATATACCATGTAACATACCAAAGACAATGATAAAATTCTAGTAATACTGCAATCTAATAACATTTTAAATATCTTTCTAGTTTGGTTCTTCCTATAAGGGTTGATCCATTAATTATGCCAAACAAATTTCATATTTTTTTAATCCTTCCCTCCTATATCTCAGTTTGTCATATTCTGGTAATTGTAATACTTTCCTACTTTTTATGCTGTCACATTTTTCGCAACTATAGTAATTTAGAGCCAATTTTATGAAAAAAGTACTTTCCATAATTTTTTTGTGGTGTACACTTCAATGGTGCCTTCTGTTAAAACAGTCGTATCAGATTGTCGTAAAGTTTCTTATCTTTATTAATGTCCAAAAAATGTAAACATTAACAGAGTTTCTGTAAGGTTTAAAAGGAGGCAGGATGCTTCTGGTGGAAAAACACACCTAGATTCTTAAGAATACATTTTAAATTCTGAAGGGCACTTTTTAGAAACTAATTGTTCCTTTTAATATTTGAAAGTTAGGCATTCCTTTCAAGACACAACAGTTTGTTTTTCCTATGCAAGCAAATGTTTTAGTACAAAAAGCAATAAGGGTACAATTTTTTTTGACTGAGGTCAATGAGGGTCCTATTTTTTTGGATGGGGCAAGAAGGGTGCTAATTCTTAAACCAAAAGGCAGGCAGGGTGCAGCATAGATTAACATACAAGATGGGAAACTTTCATAGAGCGTAATGGTAGTGCAATTGCCTTTAGTGACAATGGGGAAGAAACTCCTCATCCTTGTAATATTTTTATTATTATCTACCTTATTGTAAACTTTCTGTTTTTAATGTTGCATGTTTATCTTTTCAATAGAATCTTACACTGATACATGAACATAAAATAGATATTCTATTTTACATATCTAATATCTACTCTATGTTCATGCGCGGATGTATGCATTTTTTTTTTAACATGATGAGTGAACGATTTAAGTGGAATGAAAAACAAGGTAAAAATTTCATCTTGAATGCTATATATCAAGTAAATATGATATAATTGGATTTAAAGCTGCATAAAGCAATGGTATAATATAAAAATATATGAAATATTGTACTCTACAAGTCCCAGAAATTTCATAAATATTGTCATTTGCTAGGAAAATTTTTATAGCTGATGTTTTATTAATTTATGAAGTTTAACATATTAAACAATTGTTGCAATAATATTTTAAAATTTGTGCATTTTCACTTTCTTACAGATAAAATAAAAATGTTGTTTTTACTGTAAGTAACGTACAATCAATTCAAAGATATTTTATTAACATATAAGAAATAATAATAAAATTACAGATGGGGAAAAATTCCTTTCGATGAATTTTTAGAATTTTATATAAATTAAAAATTTAAAAATAAATAGAGGTACTGATATTACACTCAATAAAATTTTATTCGATATGAATAAATTAGCACAATACCTGAATTTGATTTTTTACAATTTAACCTCATAAATTTACATATTTACGTTCTTAACAGAATTTTCTAGGGTTTTTCTTTTATATTATTACTCTAATTATCATTTTGTAAGTTAAAGGTGAATGATACAAGTACAATAAAAAATAAAAAAACAACTGAATAAATACAATATCGTCTGCCTCTACTTCATTTCAGGAAAGAATAGATATTCAAAACATACAGCGTAAACATATTTCTTCGACATAGGTAAATTTCGGAGGCTTGTTAATTCTTCCCCCTTGCCGGTAGTGACGCTAGTACTGTTGCCATTACAGATTTTGCCATAAATGTCCCATCTTATATGTGAATCTATGGGGTGCAGTACCCTCCATATACAGCCTAGGAGAAATTTTGAACAGTAATCTGAGACATCCCTTATATCTGTATTCATGGATATATTAAGCACACATTTAGTGTCCTCAAATAACATTAAATGTATAATATGAATGCTTTTCTTTTTTATAAATAGGTGGATGACATCAGCAAGTACTCTAATGTAACTTGGCAAGCAAGTGAAGTTCAACCTGGTCCAAGTTCAAAAGATACATTTTGGAGAGATTTTGATGAAGGAAAAATCAACATCTCGGATCAAGATATGTACAGTAAAGTCAAAGAAAGAGCATCTCGGACATTTTTGCTCTCTGATAATAGTAAAAGCTCTGAATCAGGGCTGAAAGAAAATCCATCACCTCCATTATGTCCAAAAGTTGTTTTGAAAAGAAAGCCCATTAGTAGGTCTAATGAAACTTTAGCTTACAGGTCATCATTAAAAAAACCTATAAGTTTGCTTGTTAAGAAAAGAAAAAGGTATGATGTTTTAAGGGACTATAGAAGACGTAAAAGCAGAGTTCATCGAAAGCGGAACATGGGTGAAAACCACCAAAGTAAAATTGGATTTAGAACATTAGAGAAATCTGATAATTTTAGTTCTGAAACCAGTTCAAATATATTACAAGAGTTGCTCATAAATGAAGATATCCATAGCTCTGTGCACGGAAGTTTAGGTGGACCAAAAATTCCTGAGAATCTGTCATCTTCAGTGCCAAAAATTAGAGATAATCATAAAAAATCTAAAGACTTTTACTGCGAAGAAAAAATTGACTCCAAAAAACCCCATTCTTTGATGTGCAGAATCTCCCTTCATGACAAATCAAAGGTTTGTTTGCAGTTATTTATATGTGATTGTACTTATTTATTATTTTACAGAATGTAACTATGTATAATAGTGGTACGTACATTGAATTATGCAATGCAATATACATAAATGTACTAAATATTTAGGATTCCATGTGTCCTTAAAACTCTTTAAAGATCCTTATTTTTATTTAAAGATTTTTAAGATTCTGCAATGATCAAATTTCCCATCAGAAATTAATATGCAAAAATCATATTTTTTTACTAAGATTTTCATTTATTTATTTATTTTGTGCTGAGTTTATTGTTAGGAAATAATATAAATATTGATTATATGGTGCAGTCTTATTTTTTTTAATGAATTTTAACATACATTTTATATTTTAATAAATCAGCCATTCTTTTCATTAATTTATATCTCCAAATAAGCTTACCATTTCTCAGATTTCTTACTAGCATAATTAAACATCAAGTACCATCCTGTTAACTGAAATTGAACTTTCAGAAATCTTATTTTTTTTTTAATCATTTTATTTTTGTATTTGTAATAGGGTGTCAGCGATTTTAATCAGTTGATTTAAATCAGCCATTAAATCATGATTTTAATCAACTGATTTAAAAAAAATCATTGATTTAAATCAAAAATTTTCTAAATGTTTAAAATGTCAGAAAAAAGTATTAAAATCTAACATGAACATAATTTGAAAGTTTCTACATGTATTTTGACTTATGAATAAACAAAAAAAAAGAGCTTTAAATAATTGTTTATAAGCTTAATTCATGAGATTGTAAAAAATTAAAAACAGTTGAGTTTGTAAAAAGCATTGTTTTTAAGTTTTTATCCAAATTAAAACAGTTTCATTTGAAAATTATATTTAAATCTAATATAATTTGCAATGTCATAATTTCCTTTAGGTAATCAATTTATGCATTATTTTATATAAAATACACATAGCAAGTGTAATACATTTCGACAAGTAAAAGAATAAATAGTAATTAATAGCAATCTCAATTTAAATAAGAAAAAAAGAATGACATCTGCTCAACAGAGATTTCTTGTAAAGCCAGAGATTTCTTGTAAAAAATTTCCCCATTTCAGAGTATTTCTAAATTCATGTGGCCAAGATCTTGCAAAAATATAGAACTTTATTTCTTTGGAAAAAACAGGATATTATTAAAATATGTTATTTAATTGTATTTTTCAATTTGTTATTCATAAAATTATTAAAAATTAAGGACACTATTTATCATACTAAAAATTATCATTACTAAACACTTTACCTCTTACTATTTCCTCATGAAATAGTGTCCTTTTTTTGGGAACTAGCATCCTGTCCCTTTTTCTTTCTAAAATGAATACTACATTATCATTTTAACAATTAAGGCTTAAAAATGTATAATGTGTTCCTAATTAGAAAGTTAATTGTTTAATAATTATTAATTTGAAGTAGTGTTAACTATTTAATATAAAATGCAGTTAATAATTTTAATGTTAAATATCACTAGTATTTATAAAGTTTTACATAATTATTACAATATTAATATACCGTATTTTCGGGAATACCCGTCGCACCCGGCGTAAGCGCTGCACCGATGAAAATGTGTTTAAAAAAAAAAAATTCTCGTAAGCACCGCACCCAAGAACTCATCTTGTTTCGTTGTTGATCATCACCGATTTTAAATTTCTTTATTTGGATTTATTTACTTTTTTTGTTATTTATTTATGTTTTTGTTTATTTTTGTTGTTAAATTAAGCATAAAGTGATTTATAAATGACCAACAAAGAACAAAGATGGCGGACTCCGCGCGAATTTGCGTTTTTCCAAATTTATATATAAATATTTTCACTTAAACGCAGGGAAAATAAATAAATAAATAAACTAGTAATTAAATATAAAGAAATACTGTAATATTATTACAGTACAGTTTTTAAAATTCAGAATCGTTATGGACACAACTGTTCCGGATATTAGATATCTTGCAATATCAACTTAAAATTATAAGCAAAAATTATAAATAATCACGAAATATCATAAGTAACATATAAAATGATTCAAAAGCAAAATAAGACTTAATTTAATCTTATACAATTAAATATAAACAGAACATTTCTTATGATTACGATTTTATTTAAACATTTATTTATTTTAGAGATGTCATTTGTTGAGGAACGACTCCAAAGGAACGATTCCGGCAGTGAAACTGAAGGAACGATTCCATTCTGTAAAAAGGAGTCGGTCCTTTTCGGAACAGTTCCTCGGATTCGGTCCTTTTTGGAACGGTTCCTCGAATTCGGTCCTTTTTGGAACGGTTCCTCGGATTCGGTCCTTTTTGGAATGGTTCCTGGGATTCTGTCCTTTTTGGAACGGTTCCTCGGATTCGGTCCTTTTCTGAACGATTCCTCGGAATCGGTCCAAAATGTACCGACTCCGAAAAGGACCGATTCCTCGGAGTCGTTCCGAAATGTTACCGACTCCGAAAAGGACAGATTCCTCGGAGTCTGTCCATTTCAGAATCATTCCAAAAAGGACCGATTCCGAGGAACCGTTCCAAAAAGGACCGAATCCGAGGAACCGTTCCAAAAAGGACCGAATCCTCGGAGTCGGTCCGAAATGGACCGACGGTTCTTTTCTTGTAGACTGGCCAGTTTTAATAAATTACGCTATTTTATTTCAAAATAACAGATTTTGATTCTATTAAAGCCAGGGTTGTAGTGGGTAGCTGCCCGGGTACCCGCCCAGCTGCCCACCCGGGCTGGGTTTTTTATAAAAAGCCCAGGTAAAAAACCCGGGTTTTTTAAAATATATTTCTGGAAAAGAACAGATGATGTAATTGTTAACAGTTTATGGTTATTTTGTTTTATTTATTCACTTCTTTGAATCTTGGAAAATATATTTGTATTAATTTACTTGCACTTTTAGATTGGAAACAATTGGAAAACACACAATTGATAGCTTTGCAATTTAAAATTTGTTTGGGTACTTCTTAGTTATCCCGTTGACCAAATTACTGTCCCCAAATTGTAAGATTAAATGCCAATAATGGTTGCCATTAATTAATTAATTGTAAGATTAAATGCCAATAAAACCATTAATTTGACGTTTTATTTGTATTTTTATTAATGTTTTACTAATTTATTTGATCTTTTGTTATTTAAAATAAAAATTATGTCAATGAGTTAAATTTGGCGAAAGTGGTCGACGGGTTAACTAAGAAGTACCTTTGTTTGTTATTTAAATTAAAGTGATCATATCTATATATGTATTTTAAGAACAGAGAAAAATGGTGAGATCATTATTAAGACTATGAAGTCTTTCCCATCTATTAGACTATGAAGTGTTCACAAAGATTGTATTTGAGATCAGGATTGCCACTTATTTCGGCAATCAAATTTCTTGTGCTTTACTGAGCAAAATATTAAATTTTCCCAGAGTAATTCCTCTGAGAATTTTCAAAATTTCAACGGATAAATTTTGCAAAGTACCAAAGTTTAGTAAAATTCCTTGTTTTTAATACTCATTTTTAAATTCCCTCAGATTTTCTAGTTTTCCCTATACAGTGGCAACTCTGAAGATTATTATTTGTGAGGAAGGTGGAATCATCGTCCACATTTTGGCAATTTAATTTACCCGGGGAAAATTGCCCATTTAACCCGGGTTTTTTAATAAAACCCACCCGGGCTGGGTTTTTTCTAAAAATCCCCGGGTTTTTTACAACCCTTATTAAAGCTGACTTTATTGTCAAAATATCCTTCTAATGTGTGTGCCCCCCCCCCCCCCCCTCCTCAAAAAAAAAAGAAAAGTAAAGAAAGAAAGAAAAAAGAAATTGAAGTGCGGGGCGGATTAGGGCGTTTAGTAAACATTACTATTTCATCTTCTTGTGCTAAATTAATCTGAAAGAAATAATTAAAAAAAATATTTTATATGAATTGGATTTTTTACACCTGAGTGAAAAAGTGCCCGAGATGGGATTCGAACCCAGAAACTTTACGTGCTTTACCGTTTGAGTACCTGGACCCCAAGGGTAATGGAACACCATGTGTACTTTAATACACTAATACATTTTCTAATTGGTAAATGTATCATACGAAATGAATTTTTTCTAAATGAATTCTTAAGGCTGTTCTCAAATCCAAAAAGATAAATTTGTGACAAAAGTTTTAATTTATTTTTATTCGGAAATGCATGAAACGAGCAGGTGTTGTTGTTCAGAAACTATGTAATCAAACTGTTTTTTCCGTTTTTTTTTGCAAACGCAATAGGCCTTTCAGAAAATAGTGTCAAAGTGGGCGTTTTGAACCGAATTTCCGCTCGAAAGAGGTATAATTTCTCAAAAATGGGTGAAAAACATGTTTGTCACGTGATCAAAATCGATTATAACTCAATAGGTAATTTACTGATCAAAAGATGGAAAACACAGTTCAAATTCCAAATCGCTTCCATGGTCAAACATTCCAATTTTATATCTTTCCGTTAAAAAATGAATTTGTAAATGTGTCAAAACGTTTTACGCTTGTTGAGCAGATCACTTAAGAACAGCCTTAAGAAAAACACAGAAAATGCTTGTTTAATTACTAGTGAAAAATATTTTTTTAAATTTGACTAGAAACAGTTTTGAATAATGTAAGAAATATATCACTAGGCCATAAAAATTGCATTTTAATAGGATAATAACTGATTTTCAATTATTTTAATAATTGTAGAGTTACGCACTTTCATGCATATTTCACTATTTCATGTTTTTTTCCTCAAACATAATTTCAATTTGAGAATCCTCTTTGACAAAATAAATGTATGACCAGCTACGAGTGCTCGAGTACCACTTTATTTCCACAGTTTAGCGTCTTGTTTTTCTCTCCTGAAGATGATGATTAAAAAAATCTCGAAACTCCCTAAGATTGTTGTTTTAATCAACAGTGGTGGGTGGGATTGAAATAATTTAACCGCGGTTCGCTCTCTTAATGGCCGTTTTGAGTATAAAAACGGGAAAGAAAAATCATGTGCTACATATAGATTATCAGACTTTCTCCAACACTGCGACATATATAAAGCTGCATATTTTATGCTTGTTTCGGTTTAATAGATTTATGTTAACCCTCTTCCTACCAGAGGGGTTCAATGGCCCCGACAGGTACATTTATAATGATATTTCTAATTTATTTTAAAAACTGAAATTTCTGTAAATATGGGTTTTTTCTGGGATGTTCTATTCTTTTGAGTTGAACATTCCAGAAAAAGTCACATATTTACAAAATTTTCATGTTTTAAAATGTGAAAAATCAATTTGAATGTATCTATCGGGTCTGTTGCACCGGTCTGGTATGTGGAAGGTTAATATTGCATTTAAAAAGTTTTACAATATACGAATTTAATAAAAAGTGGGGAAGGATTGTACTTTGTGCCAATATATTAAGAAAAAGAAGAAACAACGTATAAAGGCACAAATAAAATGTGTTTAAAAGCATACAGCTGTTTCAAAACCTCTAAGGTTTCCTCATCAGTGCTTAAAATAAAAGTTAAAACTAAGACATTGTGTAAAAAGAGGGGGGGGGGGAGAGGTGGACAGAGAGTCAGAAAAGCGTACCTTTCAGCTCTACTGCCAACGGTGAAATGCGACCTACGGCTGACAAACAGTTACGGAGTTGATCTCACGCGCATATTCAGGGAGACCAATCAAAATACCCAATTGCTCTCAGTGTCACACTGCGCAAGATTTTATACGCTCCCAAAAGTCCATAAACAAGGCATTCCTTTCAGACCAATAGTTTCGAACATTGGTACCTCTTCCTATAAATTAGCGAAATATTTGACCTCTATTTTCTCCCCCCTGCTCTCTAACAATATCTACACTTGCAGGAACTCTTATGAGTTTGTTAATAAACTTCGTAGCTTCAGTGGTAATCAAAACAATAGTATGGTTTCATTCGACGTTAAATCACTATTTACTAACGTACCGGTTCAAGGTGCTTTAAATTGTCTTAAATTACGCCTACAAGAATTTCATTATTCATATTACGAAATTGATCAGCTTATACATCTTACTAACATTTGTTTATCGCAAAACACATTCATTTTTAATGGTAATTTTTATTGCATGACTGATGGTTTGTCCATGGGCTCCCCCCTCAGCCCCATCCTCAGTGATATTTACATGCACTATTACGAATCAAACCTTTTCAAGATATTATCCTTTCCATTTTACATCCGCTATGTCGATGACTGCTTTGCATTATTAAACTCTGATGATCTTAATCTTACTAATATTCTCGATATTATGAATTCTATAGATGAACATATTCAGTTCACTTTCGAACTCGAAAATAACAGTCGTTTGCCCTTTCTTGATGTTATGGTTTTCCGCGAAAATAATTTGTTTCACACTACTGTTTACCGTAAACCATTCGCAGTATCCTTACCCCCACATCGCCTTTCATCCCATCCACCTAATCAAAAGTTGGCTGCCTTTAACAGTTATGTTTACAGGGCTTTAAATATTTGTTCTTCCGACAGTTTACTAAAAACAGAATTAGACTACATTAAATCTATTGCCATTGATCGAGGTTTTACAGCTGAAATCGTCGATTCCATTCATAACAAACTCAGTAAACGTACAAAATCCAGGGCTAATACTGTCGGTAATGAAAATTTAATTATACTCCCATATTTTCCGAAAATAAGCCATCAAATTTCTAAAATCTTGTCAAAATTTGACTTTCAAGTAGTTTATACTCCTTTTAATAAAATTCAATTCACAAATCTGAAACATCCAATTGACAGTTTTTCAAATTGGGGTATTTACAGGATATCTTGCGAATGCAACAAAATGTACATTGGTCAAACGAAGCGTGCCTTTAAGATCCGTTTGGGGGAGCATAAAACTTGCGTTAAAAATTGTGATATTAAACGTTCCGCTATTGCCAACCACTGCTGGTCCAACAACCATAATTTTAAATTTTCCGAAGCCTCCATAATACAGAAATGTACTTCAATCTATGACCTGGACTTCTGGGAGGCTTACCACATATGGAAAAATTCAAACAGTTTAGTTAATGATTTATCTAGTACGCCCAATTTTTCAAAGGTATGGTTTAATTTTCTATAATTCCCTCCACTCCCTCCCCCCTTTTTCTCCTTCTGGGTTTGGACTCTTCCAGAGCAATTGGGTATTTTGATTGGTCTCCCTGAATATGCGCGTGAGATCAACTCCGTAACTGTTTGTCAGCCGTAGGTCGCATTTCACCGTTGGCAGTAGAGCTGAAAGGTACGCTTTTCTGACTCTCTGTCCACCTCTCCCCCCCCCCCTCTTTTTACACAATGTCTTAGTTTTAACTTTTATTTTAAGCACTGATGAGGAAACCTTAGAGGTTTTGAAACAGCTGTATGCTTTTAAACACATTTTATTTGTGCCTTTATACGTTGTTTCTTCTTTTTCTTAATATATTGGCACAAAGTACAATCCTTCCCCACTTTTTATGAATTTCGGCTTCAACGGGCCATTGGATTGCTTGTTTTATCGTTTTGATTTTATCTTTTGATTTTATGACATGTCGGACTGCAATAGATTTACCACCCTACGCTTGAAAAAATTCAGATACCTCAACCACCTTGCTTTCCTTCTGAACTGTAAACGCAATAGAGTAATTCCGAATTTTATTTCTGTCAATTGTAATTTAACTTATTCAAACAAAATTGAAAAAATTATTTTCCGTACGAAACTCGCACTGTTAAGATCTGTAATACAGGAGACCCGTCGAAAAATTGCCCTTATTGAACAGGAATTGTATGATCTACATCTTAATCTATCCAACTCACATCACGATTTCACCTCCATTGACAACCAGTCTTGGTTTAGTGCAAGAAGCAAGTCTACCAAACATATAGCTACTTTGAAAACGAAATTTAATTTACTCTCTAGTAAACATAACAATAGTTTACCCAATACCTTACCGTTGGTTAACCAAAATGCCGTTGTCAATCTTTCAAGTGCTAACCTTACTCAGGATGAAATCCATTATCTTAAATTAAATAATAATTTTGCACTTACTACTAAACCGTCTTTTCCTCATGTGATTGCCCCCATCGAAAGAGCGTTCAAGTTCAGTGCCTTAAACCCTTCTCAGAAGGATTCAATTAGACACTTAATCGCCAATAATGTGAATTTCAATAATAACCTTCCTAAATCCAATATCAGCAAAGCTGCATCAAGTTGCATAAAAAATCTAAAATCTAATACTGACATAGTTATCAGCAAGGCTGATAAGGGTAGCCAGATTGTTGTTATGGACAAGTCTGATTACCTATCCAAAACACAAGACTTGATAGACGAGGGTCCTTATAAAAAGATTAAATCTGATCCTTCTCAAAAAGAATTGAAAACTATAAAATCGGCTATCGAGCACTCTCCACTCATTTCCAACAACGTTAAATTATCCCTCATTCCTTCAGTGTCACACTGCGCAAGATTTTATACGCTCCCAAAAGTCCATAAACAAGGCATTCCTTTCAGACCAATAGTTTTGAACATTGGTACCTCTTCCTATAAATTAGCGAAATATTTGACCTCTATTTTCTCCCCCCTGCTCTCTAACAATATCTACACTTGCAGGAACTCTTATGAGTTTGTTAATAAACTTCGTAGCTTCAGTGGTAATCAAAACAATAGTATGGTTTCATTCGACGTTAAATCACTATTTACTAACGTACCGGTTCAAGGTGCTTTAAATTGTCTTAAATTACGCCTACAAGAATTTCATTATTCATATTACGAAATTGATCAGCTTATACATCTTACTAACATTTGTTTATCGCAAAACACATTCATTTTTAATGGTAATTTTTATTGCATGACTGATGGTTTGTCCATGGGCTCCCCCCTCAGCCCCATCCTCAGTGATATTTACATGCACTATTACGAATCAAACCTTTTCAAGATATTATCCTTTCCATTTTACATCCGCTATGTCGATGACTGCTTTGCATTATTAAACTCTGATGATCTTAATCTTACTAATATTCTCGATATTATGAATTCTATAGATGAACATATTCAGTTCACTTTCGAACTCGAAAATAACAGTCGTTTGCCCTTTCTTGATGTTATGGTTTTCCGCGAAAATAATTTGTTTCACACTACTGTTTACCGTAAACCATTCGCAGTATCCTTACCCCCACATCGCCTTTCATCCCATCCACCTAATCAAAAGTTGGCTGCCTTTAACAGTTATGTTTACAGGGCTTTAAATATTTGTTCTTCCGACAGTTTACTAAAAACAGAATTAGACTACATTAAATCTATTGCCATTGATCGAGGTTTTACAGCTGAAATCGTCGATTCCATTCATAACAAACTCAGTAAACGTACAAAATCCAGGGCTAATACTGTCGGTAATGAAAATTTAATTATACTCCCATATTTTCCGAAAATAAGCCATCAAATTTCTAAAATCTTGTCAAAATTTGACTTTCAAGTAGTTTATACTCCTTTTAATAAAATTCAATTCACAAATCTGAAACATCCAATTGACAGTTTTTCAAATTGGGGTATTTACAGGATATCTTGCGAATGCAACAAAATGTACATTGGTCAAACGAAGCGTGCCTTTAAGATCCGTTTGGGGGAGCATAAAACTTGCGTTAAAAATTGTGATATTAAACGTTCCGCTATTGCCAACCACTGCTGGTCCAACAACCATAATTTTAAATTTTCCGAAGCCTCCATAATACAGAAATGTACTTCAATCTATGACCTGGACTTCTGGGAGGCTTACCACATATGGAAAAATTCAAACAGTTTAGTTAATGATTTATCTAGTACGCCCAATTTTTCAAAGGTATGGTTTAATTTTCTATAATTCCCTCCACTCCCTCCCCCCTTTTTCTCCTTCTGGGTTTGGACTCTTCCAGAGCAATTGGGTATTTTGATTGGTCTCCCTGAATATGCGCGTGAGATCAACTCCGTAACTGTTTGTCAGCCGTAGGTCGCATTTCACCGTTGGCAGTAGAGCTGAAAGGTACGCTTTTCTGACTCTCTGTCCACCTCTCCCCCCCCCCCTCTTTTTACACAATGTCTTAGTTTTAACTTTTATTTTAAGCACTGATGAGGAAACCTTAGAGGTTTTGAAACAGCTGTATGCTTTTAAACACATTTTATTTGTGCCTTTATACGTTGTTTCTTCTTTTTCTTAATACGAATTTAATTATTGGTTTCCAAAGAATGCATGTTGTGATTTTGTACAGTTTTTTTCAATTGTTATTTTACTTCTATTTCTTGCTAAATAATTAGAATTTAAATAACTGTGACTTTGTTTTAATTCAACGTAAAATAAAAGCAAAAAAAAAAAAAAAAAAAGGTTTATCGTAGTAATTTCTTATAATAATTCAGATTTCTTGATCGTTATTGATACTCGTAAATCCCGAAATCAATGCCACGATTAATGCCTGTTACTGTGGTGATGGATAATACATATCTGAGTTTAATTTCGATCAAATCAAGGCTCCCTTCATGCTAAACTAAATTTAATGTTTCAAGCCTAATACCAAATTTCCGTTTTTATTGAGGTAAAACTTACTGCAAACTTACTAAATTTTATGTATTTTCCTTTCTTATTTTATTCTTTTCAGTTAGAAGATTTATTTATTTATTTTCTTTTTTTTCTTAAATTACATAAAGTTTTCTGAAAAGTTCGAATTTAACAAAATGTTTTATCTATTTTAAATAGTTTTGACAATAAAAAGTTTAACTCCGAATAAAAAATAGTCAAATTCTCAAAAAATTAAGGTTGGTATTATCTATAACACGTTTACAACAGATATCTTTCATTTAATGGCCAAAACATCGTCAAAAGGATAGTTCTTTATATAGTACTACACTCTGTAATAATAATGGACATACTTTTAATTTGTTTAATTTAATTAAACCAATAAACCGTTTTTCAGTTAAAATGTTAGCAAATTTCAAATTTAAAGAAATAGAACTTTGAAGTTTAGTGAATCACTATATCTTTTGGCAGAGATAATATGTACTAGATATGAATAAAATCATATATATTACTATATATATATATATATATATATAATATTAATATATATAATATTATCTTATAAATATCACTAGCCATAGCCATGCTGCTAATGAATCTGTTTACAAATCATCTGAAGGAACTTCTACCCTTTCGTGTAACACAAGTATTCCATGACTTCATGTGTTATGAAGCTCCAAAGATCTCAATCCGAATAAACATATTAGCATCGCAATTCACTCACACCGAACTGAGGTTCTGTATGATATAAGTGGAGAGAGGGTGACGGCGGATGAGGATGTGAAATTAGAGAAATTCCTGTAGGTTCTCGTGAAATTGGAGATTCAAAAAGAGTTGTAAGTTTATTGAAATTCTACGTAGTTAACAGCAGTTCACAAATAGCGATGTTAGGGTAAAAGACAAGACATACATCAGTCACTCAGGAAAGACAGTGTGCAAAAACGTGCTTTACTTTTTAACTCTTTCCAATAAAGTTAGTGTTTATGAATGCGGTTTGTCTGTCCGTCAGACCGTCTGTTCACGCTCTAAGGCAAGTCACACACTAAGGCGACACATAACACATGTCGCTTGAATTCGCTAGAAAAACTGGTTTAAAACAAGTTTGCAACAACTTCGTTCTTTGTTTCGACCGGTTTTTGCACTTCATGCTGCGCTTTGTGTCGTTCTGTGGTCTCAGTGTGTGATATACCTAACTCCCGTAAATATACTCGGATTCCCATGCAATTGATATATGTTAATGATGTTTACCATGGGATGTTTGGTATTCAATATGAAGAGTGTAGCATTAATAGTTTATTTCCAGGGGCACACAAAAGTATTTCATTACATTATGGTCAACGGGAAAAAAATTGTTTGCAGCGCATTTTAATGACATTAAGCTATTTCAAATGCATTAAAATTGATATATATCACTGAATTGTACTACAAGATGATTGCTATAGAATAGGGTGTTTCACTTCTGAACCAGATCCTGAAGGCGGTGATAATAATGTTGATGAATTATGCGAAATATCCTGTGTGCGTAAAGTTAGGGAGCTGAGGAGAAAGACGATAAAGGGGATAAAGTTATTGAACGTACGGACACTGGGACAAAAATGTAATCTATTTTAACTAGTTACATATCCAAACCAGTAGGGCCATCCAAATGAAAAATGAGATTCAGAATGAAAAATGAAATTAAGATTACCTAGAGGTAGATTTTGAAGAGGAATCTATGAGACTAAAAATTCCTAGACCCTGGTGACAAATATCAGAGCAATAATAAAATTTCCTATACAGGATGTCCACTCTCAACGATGTTCAATAGCTAATTCCTAAACCGTTAGTCATAGCCATATAGTTTCAATTACAAAAATGTTTTAAATGGGGGTAAAGAAGTATTTAAAAAGTGATTTGGGTCAATAGAATCATTTCTTGAAAAATTATGAAATTTAATTTTTTATACGATCCCCCGGTCCTTCAAGTTACAGTTAGTAAAACTTTCCTATTACACTTACAAGTAAGACAAATAAAAGTCCTATTATTCTACGACTAAAACTGACTGAAGTAATTGACTGTTTAAACTTAGAGCATATTTTTTGCTGTGAAATGGGGGTCATTTACAAATTTACTAGAAATATAAATAATCTTCAGATATATAAAAAAAATATTTGATAGTAAAATTAACATTGCATTATAAATTTGAAATCTGAAATATTAATCATTCTGAAATATTAATACAAAATATACAGCTTGTACTAAACATATAACAGGAAAAAAATAATAGAATTTATGCTAAATAAAATGTTGAAAAGCAACAGCCTCGGTTATTTACACACTGAATCCAAAAATGGCCTTCATTTTTTATCACAAAGTACAGATTTTTTGCAAATCGTAAATTTGAAAGCTAAAAAGTGAAAAATTTTGGGAAATCTGATTCTGATAGTATAAAATAGACGTGATTCTTTAACTTTTGATAATTGATTTTTATGTATTTTTTACTATTGAATCCGAAAATGACCTTCATTTTTAACCATCACGTCAGGATTTTTCGCAAATTGTAAATTTCAAAGTTTTAATTGAACCTCTTCCCTTCCCACATCATCGGATCCCCGAGCTGTTTAGCTGTAAGAATCCCAGTATAAGCCAAAAATTGAATAAATTCTTGAATTAAATAAAATTAAATTGAATAAAAGAAGTTTTACATCCATTTTATAGTATCAGATTTTCGCTATTTTTTAACTTTGAAATTTACCATTTACAAAAATGTCTAACATGATGGTTAAATATGAAGGTAATTTTTACATTCAGTGCTAAAAAGCACACACAAATCAGTCGTAAAAGTTAAAAAATACAACCATCGACTCTATTTTATAGTATTAGCTATTTTTTCAATTTTGAAATTTACTATTTGCGAAAAATTCTGACATGATGTTTAAAAATGAAGATAATTTTCGGATTCAGCGCTAAAAATACATAATTTAAAAAATAAAAAAACACAACCATCGCAGTCTTGTGTGATCTAATCTAAAACTTTTTAGTAAACTTGTTGGCAGTAATCTATCCGAAATTTTTTGTGTTACCCTGTAAAATAAGTACATAATGGTAAGCACTGAAAATCATAATAATATTACATTGTCATCTGATTTACGTCAATATGTAAAATTTAACCCCGATCGCATATTTTAAAGTGATTTGAATTTCGAGTACAAATTTTGAACTGGAAAGACATACATACGATCGTTTCAAGTTAACCCGTTACCCGCTGGTGTTGCGTTCACGCAGCGGTCAAAATAATTGCTCATGCTTACATTAATTACTTTGTCACCACTATTTTACAATTAAAAAAATTGCCTTTTTTATTGGCAGAAATTTTGATACTTTAATAAAGCGGAAATTACCTTTCTGAATTTGTGGTGACAAGCGACTTTCAACAAGAAATTTGAAAATTCCTTCTTATAGTTTTGGCGGTTAATAGGTTAAATAAAAGCTTATAAAAATAGCATAGTTTTTGTTAAAAAAATCATGAAAAGAAACAGCTTCAAATCCTTACAAAAATCTGTCGTAATACGATTTCTTTCAAAGCGCAGCTACACATGAAATAAACCTTCAAATACTTTAAGCACTTTGTTTACGACCCCTAGAAGCATGGCTAAACTCATGTGTATTCGGATGCAGAAAAGTGGCATAAGTCTTACATTTCAAAATTTCGTATAACTTCATGAATTTTAGTGTTAGATGAATGGGACTTTTTTTGTCTTTCTTTTAAGAGAACAGGAAATTTTTACTAAATATCTCTTATAGGGCGGGGGACCGTATAAAAAATGAAATTTCATAACTTTTTTAGAAATATTTTTATTGATCCAAACGACTTTCAGAATAATTTGTTACCTTATTTAAAACATTTTTGTAATTGGAAATTACAAATGGTCAGTTGAATGGAAATTACAAAACCGGTCTATGACTAACGGTTTAGGACTTAGCCACTGAACATCGTTGAGAGTAAAGACACACTGTATAAAATAATAATATAAATGGATGGTCATTTGATGACATATTTTCAAGAGAAACCAATGATTACACTGAAAATCGAATAGACCTTGCACCGCCCTTAAATTTCCAAGAGGAATTATGCTTTATACCATAAATCATAAAGTTAGAAATAACTGCAAATTAATTGCACACACTGATCAATGAAATGAACTCTTAAAAACAAAATCATCTGTCCAAAACATTACAAAATTAAGGGGACTTGATGCGTAAGAAAATGGATGGGTACATAAGAAAATAAATTAGTAAAAAATATTATGGATTGCATGTGGTTCTCTTTATCTCGGAAGTGTTTTTTTCTCCTTGGAATCCTTTATTTTTCAAAATCATTTCTTTTTTCTCGGATTCGTTCCTTTTTTTTCAGAACAATTCCAAAAGGAACGACTCCAATGAACTCGTTCCTTTCGGTGAACGATTCCGGCTGGAACGATTCCTTAAAAGGAACGATGTTGCCCATCTCTAATTTATTTATTTAAACATGTCAGTGTACTGAACGTTCAATAAACATATAAAATCATGAATAAAATAAACTTCTCTCTAAAAAAGAAATTCGGAAAATATCTGGTATGGCCATCTATCAGCAAAAGGAGGTAATATAAACTATAATAAACAAAAAATAAGAAAATTATTTGGTGCTGCCATCTGTCGACAGAATCAGGAAACAAAATAAAAAAAACTAGAGTTATGCAGTCCGGATTTAAGATGACCGGACGTTCCTGTTTTTTTTTTTTCTCTGTTTAAATGTGAGAGGGGGTGTATTCCTTTTGAGAAAGGAGACGTTAAATTTAACGTATGCAAATACCGAAAAAAATAAACGAAATATTACTGAGAAATATGATGTAATAAAGCATGTAGTTATATGAAAACATTTTAAAAATACACAGTTGTATGTTAACTCCTTAGACTATTGCTGAAAACAGCTTTTCATCACTGAAGAAATAACTAACAGATAAAAATAGAGTATTAAACTTACCTGTAAAAATTGTAGAATCTTTTTTTCCTTGAATGTTGATTTTTTATTATTGTTTCTTTTTTAATTTAATAACACTTTCTATCATTGATCGACTATAAGTAGGCATATAATTTTAAAAGATTAAAGTTTAGATTCATTTCAAATTTTTGCAAATATTAATAAAAGTTACTAAAAAATATACTGGATTACGTTTAGTAATAAAACAGTACTTCCAATTATCAAAAAATATGAAAAGAATGAAGAATTTGAAAAATTATTATTCTCACAATTAAAAAATACAAAAAATATATTTACAAATACAAGATTATATCAACATAATCTTTTTAAATATCTTCGAATCCTTCAAAATCTGAATATTCACTGTCCGAATTAAATAATTCTGAAATGTTTTGATCGGTGATTAGTTCATTACTTTTATCACCACTGTCATCAGATGTGGCATCAGCACTTGTTGTGGAATTTTGTGAAATTTCGGCTGCTTTGAAGCCTGCCATAACAGTTTGAGAGCTAACGTCTTTCCACGCTAGCAACACCCAAGACGCAACGTCTTCATAAGTAGCTTTGCGCATCTTACCTGATTTTGTGTAAGAATGCAGCCCCTCAACCATCCAACGTTTCCCAATGCTTTCTCACTTTTGATTTAAATGATTTATTTACTTTCAAGTCAAGGGGCTGCAGAATTTTAGTTAATCTGCCTGGGATTACCGCTAGCGTGGCAGAAACTTTTTTGGCAGCAACTTTGACAGATTCCACTAAGTGCGCTCTCATAGAATCCATAATAAGAAGTCTGCTAGCTTGAAAAAAAGAATGTTTTCTCTTTCGCCAAACTTCCTCCAGCCACTGTAACATTATTTCCTCGGACATCCAGCCTTTTTCATTACATCGAATTATGATGTCCGAAGGAAATTTTGCTTCTGGTATAGTTTTACGCCTAAATATCAGTAATGGTTTTAATTTTTCTCCATTAGCGGTGCAAGCTAATACACAGGTAAAAGACGTCTTTTCATTACCTGTTGTAACTATATTTATGTTTTTTTCTCCAGTAGTGTTTACTGTTCTACTGGGTGGGGAGTCAAAAGTAAGTGGAACTTCATCCATATTGATAATTTGTGCAGTAGAAATTTTTTTTTCGCTAATTATGTCATTGACATATTTTAAGAAAGCAGATTTCTTTTCTTTCCAATCTAGGGGCAATTCTTGTCCGAATTCGCATGGACAAATCGTTCCGCGACATAAATCTGAAACACCAATTGGGACCACCTTTGAAATTAACTAGTCCCATATCAGCAGCCAAACTTCTAGCATGTAATCGAATCTGAACTGTCAAAATTGGAATGCCTTTAATGTGTTGTTCCTTCACCCACTTGGCTAAATTACTTTCAAGAATTGGCCAGGCAACAACGCCACTCCTTCGTGCTCTCTGAGCTTTGGGCATTTTCTCCAGCACAGATTTATCACATCTCCATCGTCGAATACAATGTTCATCCACTTCATCACATCTCCATCGTCGAACACAATGTTCATCCACTCCAAATTCTCTCCCTACAGCACGATTACCGATGCTCTCGGCCTTATGGATAACTGAAAGCTTAAATGCAGCGGTGTAACTTTTCAGCTTCTTTGGAGGCATTTTTACTATTTAAAAAATATCAAAATTTGTAAATTGCAGATCAGACGTAGAGGAGAACACTTAATAGTATAATAAAATGAATCTAAGTTTCTAAGAACAAAAATGCAAACAAAAATGCAAAAATCCATCAAAAGCTGATTATACACAAACATCTGGATTTCGGAGACGATTTCTAATATTTTGGAATCAACTTCAGAGCGTGACAGTTGATCAAAGGCAAAATAATGGTGCAACAATAATAATAATAATAAAAAACAGGTGTCATAAAATATTGTTATTAATGGAAAAAAATTGGAATAACTTACGTATTCGCCCTGTGTCCGCCATCTTGTTTCTTTGCGATCCTTGCTGATTTTAAATTTCTTCATTTGGATTTATTTATTTATTTATTTTTGTTGTTTATATTTAATCTCTAAATTTTCAAAAATTAAGCATAAAGTGGTTATAAATGACCAACAAATAAACAAGATGACGGGCGAATACGCAAGTTGTTCCGTAAAAAAAAAAAAAATCATCGTCCCTGCCATAAGAGCCGCACTTACGATATTTTATACTTTTAAAGTCGTATGCGCCACGGCTCATACGCCTGAAAATACGGCAAATAACATTGTATGATACTACCTAACGAAACTACTAATTTGCAGTTTTTATAATTTCTGTAATTACTAACTAATATTTATAATTTTATTAATTAAAGTGTAAAAACATAGATTGTGTTAGCAATTAGTGGTTTAATTGTTTTGGAAACCTAAAACTCTTAGTAGCTATTCAGTATTTGAACGCTGGGAAAAAAAAAAAAAAAAAAATCCGATTTAAATTTTAAAAAACCATGATTTTTTTACACCCTAATTTGTAAGTATTTTATATAACCAGGTTTTTTTTCACAGCTATAACATTCATCCTTCATTTCTAGGTGTTGTGGAAAAAAATAATTTTTAAATATGTGATTTTTTTTTTTCTTTTCTGGTGCTTCAAAATGTATGTAAAAATAGAAATTTTTTATACTTTTACGTTGCCATGGCAATTAAGATAAGTTGTTTTATGGTCTGAAAATTTTTTGTTTCATTGTTTTATTTTTTGTATATTAATTTATTTAGTCACAAGTGTTATGATTAAACACAAAATACGTAGTGCAATTTGCCCAAAGTATAATTAGAAAACTATCACTAAATGAAAATGTAAAACCTATTGAAATTTAGCACAGATTCAGTGTATAATTTGAAAATGACAAACAAAGCGATTCAGTATAGAATATTGCACAACAGTGTTGCTGCATCTAGCTGTTTTTAATTTAGGCTTTCTTTATTCTCACCTGTAACTTTTAATAATTATTCTTGCTTTATGAGATTATAGCTGATCCATAAATAAATGAAAAGAAAATTGCTATTCAAAATTTTCTGGTGTAAATTAAATATTTCTAAATAAAAAATTCCCCAGATGTGGCAACACTGCTGCACAAGTGAAACTGCTCTATTGAAGCAAAAACTGACTTTTTGGGATACATAAAGTATTTTGTACGTCAATTTTCTTCATCATTAACTTACGTACAATGCAGTATCTACACTATTAAAATCTGTGTGCATATCTTTGTAACCACAAAAACTTTGAAACCAAAAGGTACAAGGCTACAAAATTTGGCACACGGGCTGCTTGTAGGAGGCACATGAATGATTAGGGCAAAAAATTCGAAAATTTTAAATAGATTTTTTTTATTTTATATTATGTTTTTGACAAATTTTTGCCTTTTTTATGTTTAACCCGTAACCGTGCGAGTTCTAGGCAGTTTTAAATGTTTACTGCAATGTGAGATATACGCATTACATACACCACGCTGCAATAGTAAGAAGATGTAGTGGGTATTATAATTCTTTTACATCGCATGCAAATAATTAGAAATTATTTATTTGCGCTTAATTATTACTTTAAAAAAATAATAATAAAGAAAAACATTTTATCACAGACATGAACAAAAGTTTTTATTTTATTTATTCCCTCATTCCAAAGATAACATTTTAACGTGTGCTTCCATAGCAACATAACGAATTAAATTTCATAAAAAAAAAATACACAGTAGTAGAAAAATATTTTTCGAGATATACATATTACGTACGCCACACTGCAATAGTAAGAAGATGTAGCGGGTATTACAATAATTTTTTTACCGCACATGCAAATAATTAGAGATTATTTAATTGCGATTAATTATTACCTTTTTAAAAAAAAATAAAGAAAACATTTTATCACAAACATCAACAAAACTTTTTATTATATTTATTCCCTTATTACAAAGATGCCGTTTTATCGTCTGCTACTAAATTAAATTTCATTTTTAAAAAATGCACAATAGTAGAAAAATATTTTTCTAAATCAAATAGTTATTGAACAGCTTTACACTTTAGCAGGTTATTCTTATTTCTTATTTAGATATTTAAAGTTGTTTGTTGTTATTGCGTTTTTATGCTATTTTTCGTTTCATATTCGATTATTATGTCTTTTTGATGTGAATTTTTTACCTACTACTATGTTTTACTATGGATTTTAATTAAAAAAACATATTGAAAAAGGGATCATCATCAACCGTTTTCAATCCACTGCTGGATGTAGGTCTCCCCCAAATTTTTCCAATGTTTTCTGTCTAGTGCTTTAGTCATCCAATTTACACCTGCTACTTTTCTGATTTCATCACTCCATCTTACTTGAGGTCGTCTTCTTGGCCATTTTACATCTCTGGGATACCACTGTAGGGTGTTTGTGCTCCATCTATTGTCTTGTCTTCTTGCAATGTGTCCAGCCCATTTCCATTTTAGCCGTTTAATTCTTTCAATGATGTCAAAAACTTTCGTCTGACTTCTTATCCAGGTTATTCTTTTTCTGTCTCTTCTAGTTATACCTAGCATACATCTTTCCATACTTCTCTGTGTTGTTAGTAATCTTTGTACCATCCGTTTTGTTAGTGTCCATGTTTCTGTTCCATAAGTTAGCATAGGCAAAACACATTGGTTAAATACCTTTCTTTTTAAACAAAGGGGCATGCTACTCTTCAGAATAATATTGTTCTTCCCAAAAGCACTCCATCCATTTCTTATTCTTCTATTGATTTCATTCATGATACTATTATCCGATGATATTTCCTGCCCAAGGTACACATAACTTTGCACTTCTTTAATTTCAGTGTTGTTGTAGACAATTTTCTTTTTTGATGCAAATGAATTGAACACCACCTTAGTCTTTTCCAAGTTTATTTTTAATCCCACATTAATGCTAGCTTCTGCCAAATCTTTTAGCATATTTTCCAATTCTTCAGGACTGTTACTGAAAATTAATGTCGTCAGCGAATCGGAGATGACTTAAATATTCCCCATTTATTCTAATCCCTTTGTTTTCCCAATCCAGCTTTTCGAAATGGTGTCTCCTTGTCTTACCCCTCTTCCAAGCTTGATCTTTGCTTTTCCTTTGTCCAAGCGGATGGTTGCTGTTGCTTGCTTGTAAATCTTCATTATAATATTGATGTAAGGTTTGTCTATACCAATGTCCTCTAGAGATTCTACTACTGCTGATGTGTACACCGAATCAAATGCTTTTTCATAATCAATAAAGGCAAGGTAAAGAGGTAAATTATATTCCTTATGTTTTTCAATGAGTTCCCTTACCGTTTGGATATGATCCATTGTGCTGAATCCACTTAGGAATCCTGCTTGTTCTCTAGGTTGAGCTGAGTCCAGAGCTGATTCAAGTCTTGTCGTTAAAACTTTGGTGAAAATTTTATAAATCACTGATAGTAAGCTGATCGGACGGTAGTTTTTAATGTTTTCCTTCTCTCCTTTCTTGTAAAGTAGCACCATCACAGCATTATTCCAATCTTCTGGTACATCTGACTTCTTGAGACATTTAGAAAACAGTAAGGACAGCATTTTTGCAAATTCTTCTCCTGCTTCTTTGATAAGGTCAATTGTAATTCCATCTTCTCGAGGACATTTACCTTTTTTCATAAATTTAATGACTTGCAAAACTTCGTCTGTCATCACTGGGATTATGGCTTCGGTTTCTGTTAAGTTTTCTCGTGAATCATATAGGTTGATTTCCCTTTGATCTTCACATTTATATAAATCATTATAGAATTTTTCGACAATGTGTACTATTTCTTTATTCATTTTGGTGATTGTTACATCTGCCCTCTTTAGTGCAAAAATACCTTTTCTTCCAACACAAAGTTTGCGCCTAGCTGATTTTAAATTTTTGTTATCATCTAGAATTTTCTTGACAAGATCAGAGTTAAATTTTCTGATATCTTCTGTAATACATTTTCTTACAGTTTTACATAATTCAGCATATTCAACTCTTGATTTAGGATCGTTTTTTTTTTTTTCATTTTAAATTCTTTGTGTTTCTTCATCAATCTTCTTGTTTCTTCTGTTATTTTCTTTGTCTGCTTTACTTGTGTATCGCCGGCTATCTTCTTTGCAATATCTTGTAGAGTATTGGTTAGTTTCTTGTTCACTACTGTAACATATTGCTCTTCTTTTAAAGTTGATTGAAGTACTTGGAAACGGTTTTTAAGTTCCAAATGGAATTCTTCTTTATGTTTCTGGAGATTTATTATATTGATTGATTTCTTTGAGTGTTGCAAAAGCTTCATTCTTTCCACTTTAGCATTTAACAGCAGTTTGCATCTAACCAACCTGTGATCACTTCCTGTAAGTTATTGAGAACGCTGCAATCCTGAATAAGATGCTTTTTGTTTGTTAAGATGTAGTCGATTTCACTTGTTGAGCCATTTGTACAACGCCATGTCCATTTTCTTTGTGGCTTTTTCTTGAAAAATGAATTCATGATATACAACTGTTCACATTCTGCAAACTCAGTCAATCTGTTTTCTCTTTCATTTCGCACCCCATATCCATGATTTCCTACTGATAACTCACCTTTCTCTTTTTATCCAATTCTAGTATTCCAGTCTCCCATTATTAATTTTATGTAGCATTTTCTCTTTTGATGCATTGAAGCTACTTCTTCATAGAAATCCTCAACTTCTTCATCAGTATAGCTTACTGTTGGCGCATAAATTTGGGTAATTTGCAGCTTGTATTTTCTGGACACCTGTATTACTAACCTTGCAACTTTATCTGATGCACTATCATATTCTATGATGTGATTCTTCCACCTTTTATGAATCAGAAATCCTACACTGCTTGTTCTTCCATCTTCTGTGCCTCTGTAGTATAATACATGTCCGTTGGCAAGATCTATCTTCTCTTCTCCTTTTCTTACTTCACATAATCCTAGGATGTCCCAGTTGATTCTTTCTAATTCTTCTTCAAGTTCCTGTAAACGATTTTCCAAAGATAGGGATCGTCCATTATACATAGCCAAGGTCGTCAACTTATGGCAGCCTAGCCGAGCCCGGTTATTCTTAGCACTCTCTGTCTTCATGTCTTTCTGATTGCTGCCGTAACCAGGAACATTCAGACCGCCAGGAAATAAAGGCCGTGATTTATTTTGTGAATTCATGGTAAAATAAGGGAGGTAGGTGGCCAAATTCTTCCACGCTGGCCAAGCGGGTTGGAGGAAGCCCATCTGCGTTCGTTCCCCATGCACTAGGCAAGGGTACTAACAGGCTGCACTGGTGGAAGGTGCGGATTGGACATTAAGTCTCCACTCCCAGTTGATAACATTTTTGAAAACAGTTGCAAACCGCTCATGGACTGTTACATATTTCTTTATTTATTATTTACATATTTTTTAATATTTGATCATCACCTTGGAAATTGAAGTTTTCAAAATAACATGCCTAAGTGCAAAAAGTCAATAACTGGCAATTCCTCACGGAAACAGACAGCTATAAGGCAGCATGAAAGGCAAGCTAATGAGACAGAGGAAGAAACTGCTGCAAGAAGACTCGTCGTGGCAGAAACAGACAGGAAAAGATGAATGGCACAAATGGATAAAGAAGCTGCTTCAAGAAGATATGAAGCTGCACTGCAAGCTCAACAAAGACGTCAGGATGAGAGTACCCAACCACTGGCTGTAAGGGAAAATTGCTTACAAGCCATTGCTCGATGTCAACAATGAATAATACAAATAATGTCGGAAGATGCGGGTTACACCCAACAGTTGAAGAACAGTAATGTGGTCACCTGGACAATGTTTGCATCAAGTATAGTGCATTTTTTTTCAATGCACAGAAGAATACAAGAAGAATTTATACTCATTATTGTCACAATGGCAAAGCAGTTTTGGAACATCTTCAACCATATCTAGATCAGATGAGACAGCTTATAGATGGCAGTGATAGATCGTCAGCTCACTTTAAGGAACACATAAGGTCATATAGCAGTGCATTGTCTTTTGCCTCTATGGGTGCTCATGTTATGCCGCCCCCAGGTACTGGTCCGTATTGTTTTAGAATCGATGGACAAATTTATAATACTTCTCATCTTCATCCATCTGAAGTAGGCCAGGAAAAATATGCTCAATTGTATGTATTGGATTCTAATATAGCACTGCGGCAGCATATGAACAGTAGAGAAAATTTAAAATGTAAAGAATAAATCATGAGCAAATTTGACAATGGTATCAGGCGAATTAACCCTTATGGACATGCATTTCAAATGCTTCATGAAATGGAAGAATGATTCATCGCAGAACAAGGACCTGGAGCAGCAGAAAGCGTGTGTATGTATATATGCGATAAAAATTTATCAGCGGACTAGCATTGAGGCAGATACAATGCACCAAAGTCAAATGAGATAGCCATGGTTTTCCATAGTTCGGATGGTACCTACCAATAGGGATATCTGGTTACATCCTAAGGGGAATCAGTGGTGTAGAATAAACGCCCTGAGTCTTAATTGTGACCCCATGACTTATGTTTTATTTTTCCCACATGGCGAAAAGGGTTGGAGTGTGGATGCTGGATGTTCTGAACTTCAATTTTAGTCACAGGTTGTCAGTGAGAAGGAATGTTTTCAATACCATACTTTATGGTGGAAAACTCTTGCAGCAATATTGCGTCAATGCTTATGTCAGGGTTTAAGGAAACCATTTGAATTACATCCGCTCTAACCAGAACACATTAAGAATAGAATTTTACTTAGGGTTAGCAGATCACCTTAATGCTCTAGCAGAACAATCTGGTTTTGAAACCAGGTGTAATGGTTATTTTGCCATCTACATTCATAGAAAGTCCTAGAGCCATGCAGCAAAATTATCAAGATGCGATGGCAATTGTTAGAGAATTTGGTAAGCGTGATCATTTTGTCTCCCTAACATGCAATCCAAATTAGGAAGAAATCAAAGAGAACCTTTCCCCAGGACAAAAGCCTCATGATCGTCCAGATTTAGTGGAACGTGTGTTCGATATTAAGAAGAAAGCAATACTGAACGATTTTAAAAAGAACGGCATTTTGGGACGCTAGTCGCAGACATACGTGTTATTGAATTCCAAAAGAGAAAGAGAGGTTTGCCACACATGCACCTTTTACTCATTTTAACTGATGATGACAAGATAAGAGATCCAGCCACTATTGACACCATCGTCTGTGCTGAATTACCTGATCCCACAATTGAAAATGAATCGCACGGAATTGTCAAGGCTACGGTGATTCATGGACCTTGTGGCATCATAAATTTAAACTCACCTTGCATGGAAGACAGTGTTTGCTCAAAGGGTTATACAAAGGAGTTCAGAAATGAAACGGCTGAGAATGTTGATGGTTACTCAATGTACAGACGGCGTAATGATGGTAATCACATAATGATAAAGGGAAATGTCATAGACAACCATTGGATTGTTCCTTATAATCCATACCTCACAAAGAAATACAATACCCATGTTAATGTCGAAATATGCAGCTCTGTTAAATCCATTAAGTACATTTTTAAGTATGTATACAAGGGTCATGATTGTGCAAAAGTTGTTTTTGAAAATATCTGTGAGGGATCTGTTGTGTGGGATGAAGTGAAGAGTTATTTAAATGCACAATATATTTTGGCACCAGAGGCAATATGACGACTTCTTGAAAAGCCCATGCAGGACGAGTCGCATCCTATTATTAGATTGCTGGTGCATCTACAAAATATGCAATCTGTGTGTATTAGGGAAGCGGAAGAACGTGAAGCTTTTGAAAGTGCAAGAAATAAAGACACCATGCTTACTGCTTGGTTTCTACTTAACAGGCCCGATCCTTCAGCAAACATTTATCTCTATACAGAAATTCCAAAGCACTTTGTATGGAAAGGCAATGTATGGCAAAGGCATGTTAGATTAGGTGGCTACATAGTATCAAGGATGCATTCTGTAAGCCCACAGGATATTGAGCGATTCCATCTTTGCATGCTGCTTTGTCATGTTCCCGGTGCCAAGTTTTTCGAGGAGTTAAGGACGTATGAGAATACTGTCCATGAAACATTCAAGGGTGCATGCCGTGCTAGAAATTTATTAGAAGATGATGATGAATGGCAACATTGTTTAACAGAAGCATGTGGTTTTGAAATGCTGCCCAAACTGAGACAACTGTTTTCATTCATATGTGTCTTTGGCAATCCAAATTCACCGATTCAATTATGGGAACAGTTTAAGTCAGAACTCTCAGAAGGTTTTGCTCGCGATCTGCCACTACAGGAGAGTAGAGATAGAGCCTTTCAAGACATAGCCAATCATCTACGCATACACAACATGACACTTCAGAGCCTTGAATTGCCTGAACCCTCAAGCCTGAAGAACTCTGTGGAATTCAATGTCTATGAGTTACAAGAAGAAAGAGCAGATTGACAACGATTGTTAAACATGCTAAACCCGGAACAACGTTATAAATTTTGATGATGTCATTGAAAGTATTCAAAATGATTATGCTATTGTTGCTGAGGTTTTCTATGTCAATACTTTTGCGGGAACAGACAAAACATTCCTATTCAATACTTTGCTGCATTATGTTAGAGGAATGAGACATACTGCTGTTCCTGTTGCATGGACAGGCATTGCATCTATACTCTTGCGAAGTGGAAGAACTGCACATTATATGGGATGAATGTACCATGTCACCTATTCATGCTTTGAATGCTGTTGATAGACTTCTGCAAGATTTGGTTGGCAATGATGTCCCATTTGGGGACAAAGTTTTTATTCTTGGAGGTGACTGGAGGCAGATTTTACCTGTAGTTATACATGTGGCAGATTTATCTGCAACATATCAATCTCCCCCCCCCCCCCCCCCCCGTTTCTCAAAATCTACTTTAAACAAGTAAATTCATTATAGTAATTCTTTTTCCTAAAACAATTCATACTTCTACATTCATTTAGTTTTTTTTTCCTTTCACAAGGAACTTTTCTCAACACATATAAAGATTTATGGTTTCAGATATTTTGTTTCACTTATTCAAAATTCTCATTCTCAGTTATTGATTTATTTCCCTTCCTAACGGTTTTTAGTTAGCAGCATCGTGCGCAGTTATAATTTGTACAGCTGCACTTCCCCTTTAATGGTTAATTTTCTTTAACGTATTTTTATCTGCACTATAAATAAACCACTCATTTCCTATTAGAACTTGATGGGTAAAAAAGGAAATAAAGAAAATAATGTATTTATTGGAATTGCAGTTTTAAATTATATTTTCATTTATCATCATTATACTTTCTACATTTCACATACATTTGTTAAAGATTACTCAATCACATTTAACTGCAATCTGTTTTTTTTATTATAAACAAATGCGAGACTTTTCGTCGCACTTATTCTTGAAACATGTAGGGTTGCTTCACATCCTGTGGGTGTGCCGAAAGGCGGGGCTGCCATGTAATTTGTCTGTTAATCCTGTCGCCAATGCTTTGTCTTTGTAATATAGGCGTCAAAATCTTGATTAGTTGGCGATAATACAATATGCCAAGACATATGAGTTCAGTACGCATTATGACACAGAGTTCGCCTCTGACTGCCTGACTGGAAGGTCCGTTAAAGGACCGCTGTTGTTTTCCTTTTCTTTTCTGCGACGTTGCGTAGCAGTGATGAAACGAATTTGTTTATATACATCGAGATACTTAATGTGTCCTTCTGTATTGCTTCATATCCGAAGCTCCATTTTTATGAGATGTCTTCCTTTGTTTTTGAACATAAATAAATAAGTGATTGTATGTTCATTGATATGTTGGAGTTTTTTAATCATCTTTTCAGCGAACCCGAGAACCACCATCTGATGCGATCCCCACAACAATACATGCAAACAAAACACTCATTTTTGAAAGCTATATCAGTAATTCTTCTCTCTAGCCAAGATTTCGACAGTTCAGTCTGGTTACAAATATGTGAACAGAGCCGGAGGAACTTGATTTCGTGGAATGGCTCATTCGCCTGGGGGATGGTCGGTTGACTAATGATTATGAACTCTGAGAAGTTATTATTGAAATACCTCTAGAATGTTTAATGCAGGATTCTATAGTGGATGATATTTTCGGTTCATCTGAAATTGATCTTGATCATCTTTTGGAAAGAGCCATTTTGTGTCCCAAGAATGAGGATTCTTTGAGATTGAATGAGGATGTTTTACAAAAAGTACCTGGCGAAGTCAAGTCTTATTTTAGTACTGATACAATACTTTGTGACGATGAGGAAGAACAAAACAATTTGCAGATGAATTTCATTAATAGTTTAACACTTTCTGGAATGCCGCCGCATCAGTTAAATCTTAAAGTTGGCGTTACTGTTATTTTGCTTAGGAACATGAATCCGTCCAGTGGTCTCTATAATCGAACACGTTTAATAATCAAAAGGTTTCACAAAGGTGTATAGATGCTTGACAGGACATAGGAGACACACCGTGTTTTCATACCGAGGATCCTGCTTACTCCGTCGGATACCAGTTTACCTTTCCAGTTATGCCGGCGTCAGTTTCCACTTAGGCTCGCCTTTGCTATGACTATCAATAAATCTCAGGGTGAAAGTTTGAAAAAGGCTGGAATCTATTAGCTTCATCCAGTTTTTTCACATGTGATGTTGTATGTGGTCTTTTCAAGATCAACTTCTAGAGGATGTGTACGTGTTTGGGTCAAGGACAGACCAAAACAAGGAAAACTTTTGTCACAGTCTGATAAGGTATTTACACAAAACATTATCTTCCATGAAGTTTTATCTTAAGTCTCAACTATTTTGATTTATTGTAAAAAACAAAGAAACCAAAACGAGTCTACTGCACTTTACCTCATGGATCACGTGGAAAACTATGCAAAGATTTCTCATTTTAAAAGAAACTTTTTCAATTTTTTTTTTTTACAATGACGATGTACATTTCATTTTTCTTACAAATTTTTGTTTGGTTGTGTAAATATTCACTAAAAAAGCGAGTCTACTGCAATTTACCTCATTGGTGACGTGGAAAATAGTGCAAAGATTTTTCATTTTAAAATAATTTTTCCCATTTTTTTTTAGTGATGATGTAAATTTAATTTTTTCTTACAAATTTTTGTTTGGTTGTGTAAATAATGTGTATTGACTTTATAACTGATTTTTATATTCCCAAACTTTAATTCGGTTGTGTAAATACTTACTTTTATTTATTTTTTAATACATAACTGATTTTTTGTGTACATACTTATTTCATATTGGTTGTGTAATTGCTGATTTTTAATAGACATAACACATTTTTAAATTCATAAACTTTAATTTGGTTGTACTGATTTTAATTTTAGTTTTAGACTTAAATTCATGAACTCCTGTGCATAGAATGGGTTAAACAGCTAGTAGTAACGATAATTTTTGGAGAAAATTAAAGCTACACAGCAGCCCTAAAAACTTTCTATTTTTATTCGACTGTTCACCTTCTCCAGGCAATACAATACATGACACAACAAGTGTAACAAAACAAAAATTTGACTGTAAATCACTTGATCACCTTCCTTATAATTTCAACTTCTAACATTTATTTGGATCCCTATAAAAAAAAACATTAGGACAGGAGGAGCAAGGAGCAAGATTTACATCTGATAAAGAAGTCAAAAATTTTTTGTGTTATTATTCAAATTCTGTCTCTATACCATACTATAGGTCCACAGTTTGACTGCAGAGTTGGCAAGTTTCATTCAATCTTTCATCTCTTCGGTGTCAATGAAATGAGTATCAACTTGCTTGTGAACTAAACACTGACATTCCCGCATTACGCTGACCACCTGACTGAGACATATGCTTTATAGCATCTCAGGGCCCATGTGCGAGAAAACAGGGCTGGGCACTGTAGGCAGTGATTCTTAAGGGATTGTAATGCCACAAGTTTAGCTTATTATTCAAATTCTTGTTTTAGTCCTTTTTTATTTACAAGAATAAAAAAAAAAGCTCCCAATGTGATGAAGAAAGTGTGTAGATGTTAGATAAAGCTATCTAGAAAAATTACATTGGTATAATTTTGATAAATATTTTTTCAAAATTAATCTATTAAAAAGTCTCTTTTGTATTTGAATTTGATCCACTGTCATGTTATTACATTATTCGCAAAAAACTGCAGGAAATTAAAAACATTTACCTTTTACAATCTAGTATCAGAATGTTCATATTCGTTGAACAGACCCAGGTCTGGTTGAAAGATTTCATTATTATGCTTGGAAATAAGTTTGTACTCAACTGATAGTTTTATTACTGTGCAATTTATAATTCCGCAAAATAGAAGAAATGTATCTATATTATAAAGGACAAACATATCTGTGCGTAACGCATACGTCATTTCGCGAATGGCAACACTTTGAAATTTGAAATGAAATTTCGGTTTTGCAATTTTCGCTACTGCAAATTTTTAAACTTCTAAACATTGCACAGGTTCAATTTTTACACCTCTAAACATTGCACAGGTTCAATTTTTACACCTTCGTACAGAGAAAAAAATGTGCTTTAAAATGCAGTTTGTTTAAAAGCTGTATCTCAATTCATTTTTGAGATATTAATTTTTTTGTAGTTTTTAATACAAATTTTGTAATCGTGGCAACTGAAATACTCCATTTATATTGAAAGTAAAGGAAAAATAGTCATGGTTTATTATTTTTATTGATTATATCCTTATTGATGCCATTTTCTCATTACAAATAAAAGTAACTTTTTTATAATTTTTGAACAGAAAATGACGTCAGACATTAAACAAAACACGCATTCTTCTTCATAAGTCAGTTACATTTCAATATTTTTACATTACGCTTATACCGAGTTTGACACGCTAGGCAAAATGATTTAGTGAGTAAAAATGATGTCATATTTAAAACAAAACGATCATTCTTTTTTATAAAACTAAACATTTGAACAATACTAAATGGCCAGTGTACTACGGCAACTAAAGGCAAATTTCTGAATGATAAATTTTCGCGGGTACTGAGATTGGAATTTAAATTTTATGCGAATGTTCACATGAAAAGTTGTATCGGACAAACGTGGCATTAAGTTTGGAAATACATTCATTAATAGTGTATTGCGAGTTAAAATAATTTAAAATTGTGAATTTGAGTTTTGCATATGTAAATTATGAGAATTTGAAAATAACGTACAGTTTAGATTTTATGGGATAAAATTTTATGATGTGACAAAGCGAAATCTTTTTTACTGATTTTTCATGCCGTAAAAACAACGTAAGGGTCTCAGTCGATAACTTCATCATAATTAATCATCTTGATTCCGTATTCTAATACAGTTTAATTTTTCTATAATTTCAGCAGTTGAAGTTTCTGGAAATAATATTTTGATAATTTTAGGTTACTAATATTATTTGTTTTAAGAGTTAGACAACCAATGTAAGATGAATTTTTTATTGTAATTATTTTTTGTAGGCTTATTATAAATTCGATCTGACAGTTCCTTTTACTTTACATTTTAGTTCGTCGAATTTCGACGGGTTCCAACTCGTTTTTTTTAATTTCGAATTTGTTGAATTTATAATAATATAACAGAAAATTGATATACAGTATGGAACCATTTATCCAGAATGATATTTCCAATTGACTGCTTTCACAAAATGAGCCATACAGCGCCAGTTTGATATGTATATTGATTTAAACATTACAACATGCATGATATAACTTGATACCATGAACTAAGATTTAAAATGGAAGCATATTGAGTTATATATTGGGCATTTTGATTTTTATGCACAGGAAAAAGGGGATATTTTGTTTTCAAGTTATTTCTATAAATTGCCTTCTTTTTAATTTTGATTAATATCTGATCTTTTTTTGACCTGATTCTTTCTGAGTACTTTAATAATTAATTTAAGATCAAAACGTGGTCATAGTCACATATATTCTACAAATCTGATCAAATAAATGTTGTTTTAATATCCAACATTTTATCCAGAAAACCCAGTTGTCCGGAATACATGTGACCCTAACCATTCTGGATAAATGGTTCTGTGCTGATCTATCTATTGTAACATGCAGGCTATAATTTCATGATATATGAAAAACAATTGTCATGCAAAATAATGCATTTAAATTTATGCATCTTTTTCAAATAAATAAATGAAAAATGACAATGGTCATTTAAAAAGAATTCTGCTCTACCTCAAATACACATTTCAATTTTATAACAGTTTCAGTATCTTTTTGGAGACTATAGATAACTAGCTGGCATCGCCTACCTCATTGGTCAGTTTCTCCCAACGAACCTTGAATCAAACAAAATATGGGAGATTCTCAAAAGGTTGGATCATTAAACGTTAACTATATGTAATTTTTAAAATTTTCAAATTTAAGGCCAATTTTTTTTAATAGTATAGTATTTTGTCTATAAATATAATATATAAATATTTTTAATAGTATGTCTACAAAATTATACACAAACATTAAAAGACAGCAACTATTCTGGAAAATTGATGATTAAAGCATTTAATTAGCAGTTGTGTACATTACAAATTTTGGACATTTTTTCGCACATATGTTACAGATTTTTGACGTTGCTCTTAGTATTTAAAAAATTCTTAAGACTAAGAATGTAGTAAATGTGTCTGTATACATATATATATGTATAATTAACTTTTTGTTATCCAGTAACAATAATAATAAAATCAAATGCTTTGTTACGTACGTTACTTTCGGACATAACAAAATGCAGAAAAATTCTTTATAGAAGAAAAGTCCTTCTATCTTCAAAAAAGCAATAAATCAGCCTGCCATCTCTTAACGAAATTATCAAAAAATCATCCATTTCCTTTATGCATTCGTTGTTTACCATTAGAACCACCTGGAAAAAAGTTAACTCTTTTTCTTGGTGATACATTGGAGCAGTTAATGTTATGAATGTCCGAAATTGGCCTCTTTAGCATAAAATAAAATTTTAAGATATTAATCATAGGTATAAACCCCCACCCCCCGCTTGCACAGACTTAAGCACAATTATTTAAAAAAAAATCGAAATCTACAAAAGAAGAAAAAAGAAGTGAAAGCAGAGTTCAACTAGCAAATTAGTTTAGTTCAGAAAACTAACAGCCTAAGTTTTAAACCGTGCTAAAAGAAGGAACCCATGATCTTTTTTTTAAATTATGTTGTTTATCTTTTTTAAAACTAGAATATTTACAAGAATCTGTATTAGTCATAAATCAAAAAGGTAGTTTTATAATCCCACTCTGACATCTTTTGTTTGTAGGAGATTTTTTTTTAACACCGTTCTTTCTATTACATGTTTTTGCAATTTCATGAGAAATTAATGCAAGTTTTTGACGAAAGTAGAAACATAAGCTATTTGTCACTTTACTTTCGTAGTCTTAAATCTAGAAAGAAAAACAATTTGTAAAGGAATGCAGTGCAGATGTGAAACAATAATTCCAAAATGCGATTAGCCGGGGGAAGGGGGGTGTGCACAGACATTGCCTCCTTCAAAAATGAGAAATAATAGCACAGAAAATTCAAATTAATCTGGGGGTTGATTGGTTGGTTGAATTTCGTGTTTCACGACCATTTTTTGACATTCGTAAAAGGAATATGGTTGCAGTCTTTCAAGTCAATATAGTAATTTTTTTCCTCTGAAAATTTTTATATGATTTTTGGAGTTTATTCTCATTTTGCGGCGTTCTTTTGAAACTAGAAAAAGGACCCGGTTTCAATCTATCTCAGTGCAGTAAATTTTGATGAAATTTGCGATTTTCTCGGCGATCATTTTATGATATTTACAATTTTTACCCAAAATCGTTTGACAAGATTCACGTCTTTCTACGCGATTTTTTGTAGAAATCCACATTTCACCTCTAACCTTTGACAAAATTCGTGTTTTTTACCGCGATCCTTTGACGAAATTCGCATTTTTTACCGTGATATTTTGATTAAATTGGCATTTCTTTAGCACAGTCCTTTGATGAAATTCGCGTTTTCTTTCCACGATCTTTTGACGAAATTCGGTCTTTCTTTCCGCAAACTTTTGACGAAATTCGCGTTTTCTTTTCTGCAATTCTTTGACGAAATTCTCTTTTTACCTGGATCCTTTGATGAAATTTGTTTTCTTTTGCGACAGACTGGCGAAACAGATTTTTTTACAGGGGTCATTTGTCGAAATTCGTGATAGTTTTGCGCGACTGATCGGGAAAATTCTCACTATCTTTCCGTACCAATTAACAAAATTCTCTACTCTTTTCCGCAATCTTTTGACAAAATTTACAACATTTTTTTGTCAATAATTTATCGAAATTCGTGATTTCTTTTGCGCAATCTTTTGCGAAATTCGCGATTTCTTTCTGGACTTTTTCATCGAAATTCATGATATTTTTCCACGATCATTTGAAGAAGTTCTCAAATTTTTCCGGGACCAAGTCACGATTTGATTTTGAGAAATTCCATAAAAGAAATAAAAATCGGAAAAAATAAAAAAAATAATAAAATACTCACTGAAGAATCACAGGTCTGCGAAAGAATTTGGAGGGGGGAAATATTGCATAGCATTTTTTATTATGTGGAACTTTTTCTTTTCTGTGCACAAATCCGCGATCCTGCACGTTATTTAAAACCTTGCCTGCCAAAGAAAACTTCGTTACTAATGGAGTTTCGCTGGTTATTTATTATTTTTTTTTTAACGAACATAGAATTAAACAAATCCAGGATTGTCAGGGAGGGGGGGACTGCCTTCGGCAACGTACTCCCGAGCAAGCTACGACCACTTCTCTCTTGAAACAAACGAACCTTGAATTATTGCGATTGTTTATTTCGAGCCAAATTTAACTTTTAGCTTTCTTATAAGAACTGATTTGACATTCTTCCAATTCGAATTTAATCACGGCAATTGCAGAAATTACAAAAATGTTTTTTCTGTTTCAAAAAAAGTCAAGAAATCGCCTCAAAGCACGAAAAACGCCACTAAAAAACGATTACAAATTCGGAAATGCTTAAAAAAACCTAACGGAGCGAAATTAACTAATTGGGTAAAAGATTTAAACCGGATTCCTTTTAGGAATGTCAAAAAAAAAATCACCCCGAAATGCGAAAAACTCCTCTAAAAATAACATAAAAAATTGTTACAAATTGAAAAATCGCTGTAAGAATCTCGTAAAAACTTCATTGAAAAGAAGACAAGTTTACTGGATAACATATTGAAATCGGATTCTTTTTTACTAATTTGAAAAAAAATGCCGCTAAATGCGAAAAAAATCGCATAAAAATTAATTGAAAAATTCCAGAAATTGTCTTCGATATGCATGACTTCACGCATACAGGTACTTTCCTGTCAAATCTTGTGACTGTGAGGGCTCAGTGTTGAATTCAGACCCTTTTCTTCAGGAGGGATTTCTGTGGCTCCGGAGGTGACATTATAGAGTTCCGGGGGGGAGGGATGGCACTTTTAGACCATTACTTACTTACACAGTGGTGCTACAATCCATGTAGGATTTTGACCTCCCTCAATATACTTCTCCAGACCTTCTGATCTCTGGCCTTTACTTTATAATTTATAATTTGGTTTTCTGCAAGATCTTTCTCTATCTCTTTTATCCAACTCTTCCTGAGTCTACCAATACTTCTTTTCCCAATTAAATTACCACTATAAATCTTCTTTGTGCCTCGCTCATCCCTCATTCTGATTAGATGGCCTAACCATTGCATTCTTCTTATTTTTATAGTATTTATTATATATTTTTCATTATATAACTGTTCTAACTCCATATTTGTCCTTATACGCCATGCATTGTCTTCTTTAATAGGTCCAAAAATTTGCCTTAAGATCTTCCTTTCCCAAGTGATAAGTAGCTTTTCATTTTTTTGTGTAGTGATCCAGGTCTCACTACCATAAATTACTATTGGTTTTATAACAGTTTTATAAATTTTAAGTTTGGATGTTCGAGATATTAGAGATGATTTTAGAATGTTTCGAAGAGAAAAATAGCATCTATTTCCTGCTGCAAGTCGGGTTTTAATCTCTGCTTCTACCATATTATCACAGGTGATCGTAGATCCTAAATTTTTAAATTCTGTTACTTCATTAAATTGTAATTCATTATTTATTGTTAAAGCTGCTGTTGCCTGTGATTTCATTCGCTCCATTTTCATGTATTTTGTTTTTTCTTTATTAATCATGAGGCCTAGTTTTCTTCCTTCAGTGTCTAATTTATTGTATGTTTCAATCAAGACTTTCTTATTCCTAGCAATTATATCAACATCATCTGCAAATGCAAGGATTTGGAGGGAGCGATTCATAATAGTACCACCTCTGTTGTTGTTAATGCTTCTAATTATTTTCTCCAGGCATAAATTAAAAAGAATTGTCGAGAGAACATCACCTTGCTTTAGACCTGAATTCACTGCAAATTCTCTTGAAAGTCTTCCCTGTACCCTAACTTTAGTTTTTGTTTTTTCCAGTGTTAATTTTATAAGCTTAACTATTTTATTAGGTATATTAAATTCCTTTAATATTTCAAATAACTTATTTCTGCTTATACTGTCATAGGCCTGTTTAAAATCAACAAACAATTGGTGCAAATTAATATTTTTTTCATAGAATTTTTCAAGGATGTTCCTGATACTAAAGATTTGATCCACTGTTGATCTTTCTTTCCTAAAACCACACTGATAATCACCTATCACCACTTCAGCATATGGTTCTAATCGCTTTGCAATCATCTTTGCCAACACGTTATATGTAACATTTAATAAGGCAATGCCTCTATAATTCTGGCAATTTAAGATATTTCCCTTTTTATGAATTGGGATAATAATAGCACCATTCCATTCATTTGGTATATATTCATTCTGCCAAATCTCTACTATTAGATCATGTAACATTTGTACCAACTTCTCTCCACATATTTCAAAAGCTCAGCACTTATCAAATCTTCACCAGGTGCTCTTCCATTTCTTAATTTTGCAATAGTATCCCTTACTACTTCTACAGTTGGTGGTTCACAGTTTTCTTCATTCATGTCATAATAATTATCATTAGATTGTATTTCTCTTTCGTCATTTGACTGTTTAACAATTCTTCAAAATATTCTGCCCATCTATCTGTCATATTTGCATGCCCTCCAATAAGTTTATCATTTCTGTCTTTACAAAAAAGGGTGCGTGGTTGATAGCCCTTTTTGATTCCTTTAAGCTTTGAATACATTTGGCTTATATCACCTAATACTGATAGGTCTTCAATTTCTTGAATTTTACTCTGCTCCAAAGCTCGTTTTTTCATACGTAACAACTTTTGAGTATTTCTTCTAATTGTTTTAAAGTGATTTTCACTTTATCTTGTTCTATGTTTCAGCATTTTTTCTCTTGCTTTATTCTTTTTCTTAATCAGTTACCAACACTCATCATCAAACCATTCATTAATTTCCCTCCTTTCTTCCTTTCCAACTACTTCCTCAGCAGTTTTTAATATGATATTTTTGCATTTAGCCCATTTACTATTGATTATATCTTCCTCATTAAATTCAGCATATTCACTAGCAATTCTTTCTGTTAATTTACTTTGATAAACCTTTCTTCTCTGTATGTTTAGTAAATCTTTTGTTTTAAATTTTACTTGTTTAGTTCCTTTTGCATCTCGAAATCTTGTAACTCTTTGTCTGTATTTCATAATAACAAGGAAATGGTCAGTATCTAAATCCGCACCTCTATAACTTCGTACATCCATAACATCACTAGCATGTCTTCTGTCGATCATAATGTGGTCAATTTGGTTTTTTGTCTTTCCATCAGGGGAAATCCAAGTTTCTTTATGAATGTTCTTATGCTCAAAACATGTGCTACTTATGATTAAGTTGTTAGAAGCAGCGAAGTCCACAGCTCTTATTCCATTTTCATTACTCAAATCATGTAAACTAGATTTTCCAATTGTTGGTACAAAAGTGTATTCTTTTCCAATTTTAGCATTAAAATCACCTATTACCATTTTAACATCATGTCTTGGTATCTTATCAAATTCAATCTGTAGTGTTTCATAAAAAGTATCTTTTTGTTTGTCCTCGGTATCTTCCGTTGGTGCATGGACACATACTATTGAAATGTTAAAAAACTTTGTTCTCAATCTCAAGATACATATTCTTTCATTTACATTGTGAAAATCAATAATATTTTCCCTAAGGCATTTTCTGATTATAAATCCAATACCATGCGTGTTTCTTCTTGTGCTTGCACTATTAAAAATTGTAAAATCACCAATATGTCTTATCCCACTCTCCTTCCATCTTACTTCCTGTATGGCCAGGGCTTAATTTCTAACAAAAAAAGTACCGGAGCCCTATATTCTGCAGTACTAACAACTGTAGCGTGCTCCCCCCCCCCCCCCCCGTCACTCCAATCCGCATTATTTCATACATTATTTGCAAAATTTAAAGCATTTTTTTTCATTTAACAAAATAATTTTAAATATATCTATCAGCATACACTTATAATGCATAATTATTTAATATACTTACCTGTCAAGTAATCCACTTTTTAGTTATCACTCCTTCCGAAAAGAAATATTTGCGTAATTTTAATGTTAATTGTAGAATTCTGGGATTAAATATGGTAAGGATTATGATTCGGAAATAGCGCTAACGCAAAAAAGGAATAGTTCACCAGTTATGCCTTTTCATGAAAAAGGGAATGAAATTTATAGAAATTAATATTTATATGTTGAAGAATGGAACAGCGTTTTTCAATTTCCTATAAAAGGTGCATATTTGAAACTATAATCGATTCCATCCGCTTAACAATCTTTTGTGGTGAGTCCCTGAAAATCAGATTAAATTAAAAATTTGACACCATTATCGGAAATATTCAATACGTTTATACAAAAAGAGGGAAGCACTGCTCGATTGCTTTCTATCAGAATAACAATGCATGGTAATTATATCTACTTATAAATGAAAGTGACTTCGTAAATGTGCAGAGCAGAGCCTTAAAATGGACAGTGTTCATAAAAAAAAAGCGCTGTTGCTTTGGGCTCCGGAGCCCTGCATTTATGAGCTCCGGTGAATTCTGACCAATATTTAAATATTTACTGAAAGCAGAGAAGTACCGGAGCTCAGCTCCGGTGGGCTCCGGCGCAAATTAAGCCCTGTGTATGGCCAATATGTCCAGTCTATAACTATCCATCTGACTCTGTAGTTGCTTCACTGCACCAGCTCTGTATAAACTTAAAACATTCCAAGTTCCAATTCTAAAATTCATAAGCCGTTTTACCATGAGATCAGTCCATCTAGCATCTGTATTTAAGGGCTTCGCAACAAGGTTTTTTTTTTCCAGGGAAAGGTTGTCAGCCTTTCGCCCAACCCCTTTTAGTTGCCTCTTACGAAATGCATGGGTTACATTGGGACTATTATTTAATGCCGGTCACAACACGGCATTTTTTGACCATTGAAAGCACAAAATCTCAAGTCTTCTGGGGGGGGGGGGTAGGTAATCTCATTGCTCCGGGGGAAATGTCCCCCCCGGGCCACCCCCTGAGTGGCACCCATTGTGCACCCACTGTGAGGGCTGCATTGTTTTTTCAGAGTTCAGCTCACGTGCACACAGACAAGCACCCATCTTTATTATTTTATTATTACAGTCACATCATAATATAATTTTTATCATCTTGATAAAATTTAGTGTTTATTATCATGACCTGCTTTACCTAATATATTCGACTCATTCTGAGGTAAAAACATGAATTATTAATGAATGTTAAAATTATTTATAATATTATAATAATTATTTATATAGACTTTCCTCCAAAATTTCTTGGGTCCCTTCGGTGATCCCTAAGAAGTCATGGAGTGACATTCTGAAAAACTTTCGTGGGTATGTACTGGTATACCACATGTATTATCTGAGATTTATCATCCGGCAAAATTTGATCTACAAGACTTTGACTGAGATAATTTTAGATCTCATGCAGTGTTCCTGTGCCTATAAAAGTTTCCAGCATGATTAAAGGCCTTTTTTTAATCTTTATAAGAAGTTAGGGTGCCAAAAGATTGTACACTTGTGATCACACTCAGTTACTGTCTCATGTCATTGCTGCAAGGAGATTTGCATAGCTTTTTTTTACCATTAGTTTTAGTTTTGATGTTTTGAACCCCTTTTCATTCCCCCTCACGCAAACAAAAGTCGCGTTTGAGCCATTTTTAAAAGAAATACCACACAATTATACCTTTTAAGATGAAAACCTGTCTAAAACGAAAATTCGACTTGTTTCATGGGGTTCTGTTTTAGCAGGTTTTACTATATAAGATATTGTTTGTATCCAACATGTTCAGGTTGGAAAGTCCGGGCATCCGCCCATTCGAAAGGCTGGTTACGCCTATGTTTATACAAAGCTTTTACAATAAATTGTCACTTTTCTGTCTCTGAATAGAATTAAAAACTCAGTGTAAAAAAAAAAAAAAAATAAAGTCAATGATAATTAAAGTTATGTTTGAAAGGCTTAAAGTTATGACGTGTGTCCAGTGCCTACCTTTTGAGAATCGCCCATATATCGATGAATTTGACTTTGTGTCTTAATGCAATATGGACCTTTACCTGGAATATTCTATCACATTGATATAAACGTCATCGTGCTACTATATTTTCTAATGAGTAAGCGAAATTTGGGCTATTAAGGACCAACTCTTTTACTTGATCATTTATAGGAAGATTTGGTAAAGAACTATAGAATGATATGCAATATACTAAAGCCATCCCTGAAAAATTATCTAATTAACAATGCAATTTTCACCAAAATCCATCTAGTATAACTTATAGAGCTGTGCAAGATGATGTCACAAATAGGTTTTTGCGGCTGCTGTAGGACAGCTATTGCTATCTTTATCCATGCTTTTTCTATTTGTGTGTCCTACAGCTTATTTCATTGATCTGCGGTAAAAGTCATGTGATGTGAACTGTTCTATTAACCCCTTGGGGACGAGTGGCACGTATACGTGCCGCATGAAACGCTCAGGATCCTTGTTTTTCCTCACCAGTAAAATTCTACTGTAAAATTTGCCTTATTTAATCAGCGCATTTTCTCAATTCAAGAAGACACAAATTTCTCTTTTTAAAAAATAGTGACAAAAGATTAAAAATTTCGTAAGAGGCTCCCGTCCCGAAGGGGTTAAAAGACTAATCTTTTATAATCTAGTTTGCCTAATTATTAAACTTTCCTTTATAATTCAATAACAAAGGAAGTATAGAATAATGTTATATACCAAAACCTTCCTTGAAAAATTATCTAACAGTGCAAGTTTAATCAAAATCTATTTAGCAAAATCTTTTAAAATAGGCTAAACTTTATAATTGGTTTCATCTGATTATAGAACTTCCCTCCATACTTCTATAACTAAGTAATGTAGAACAATATGTTATATACTAAAACCTTTCCTGAAAAATTTCTTAACTAACACTGCAAGTCCCATCAAAATCCATTCAGTAGAACTCAAGTTATAAGCAGATGGAACGAAATTCCTATTTACTTTTTATATATGAGGACATGAGTTTCAAAACTCGCCTTATCCAAAATTTTAAAAATAGTGTTTTCTCTATCAATCTGTTCTTTTGGTGAATCTGCATAAAAAAAAAAAAAAAATTACAATCTGGGAAAAAAAAAAAAAAAAAAAAATGTTTTATCGTGTATTTCTGGTACTGTAAAATCTTGGTTTACAATGAAAACCAATGGACACAGTCAGAGGTTTTTTGCGATTCCTCAAAATTTGATTTTCTGGATAAGGAGAGTTTTGATACTCGTGTCCTCACGTATAGTAGAAGTAGATATATTCAAACTGATATGCCCTCTGTTTAAAAGCTGCTTAAAATAGTTATTCTTAAATTGGAGAAATACTGCTCTCCGTTGCAAACATTACTTTCAGATCATAATAAAATTTACACAATTGAGCTACTGTAAAAATGAGCCCTTTCAAACCAAAGAATTCTTAAATTTCATGCATCTAATGGAAAATTATGCATAACATACATAAGAAACATGTACAGGATGTCAAAATTAATCACAGGATAAAAAGTTGTTACAAAAATGTGGAATAAGAGATGGCAAAAAATTCTTATTGAATTTTATTCCGTTATTCAAAGATTTTTTGTGAAGTTATTTATAAAATGAAAAGATTTCACTACGCTTTATTGTAAACACCAATAATTAGTTGCTTGAAGAGTCTGCCGTTCATTTGCTCTATCTTATCTATTGAACTATTTGTAATTTATTTTGCAATGAATTACAACTGTTCTTGAACAACTTTATGTACCATTAAAGCTAAGAATCTCTAACTGAAGGTTAGCATGCTGAATGGATTTCTGGGATTATCAGTACCAGCCATAAATGACAGGATAGGTCTAGTAATGCATTTGTAGTGATTGCCAACAAGAGTGACCCCCCCCCCCCCACCCCACCCCACCCCTTCTTTTAGCCATTTTTATAAAAAGTTATAGTTCCAGAAACTTTTGCACCTGAGACCATTATTTATAAGGGCCCCATGAGAATAAAATGTTTTTGTTTTATATTTGAAATAATTTAAAGATCAAAATTTTCCCAGGCTCCTTTAACACCTTTGCAATGAGTGTGTTATGCAGAATTTTTATTTTTTTGTCCTATAGAAATGTTTGCCTAATTTAATCACAGAAATTCTGTGATTAAATAAGGGGAAAACTACTGTACAAAGTTGCAAGTAAGAAAAATATAGGATTCTGAGTCCTGCATATGTCTCATTCTGAAAGGGTCTTATAATGCTGGCTCTACAGATTATACTAAACTTTTCTCTTTTGACAAAACATCCACTTCACTTACACTTGGCCTATCTGAACATGAGCATAGCAAAACATCAGTAGACACTTAATAATGTTTCAACCATCATTTAATTGATTGTTTTGTTGATAGATCTTCATTAATTTTGTCTGTAAATCGCCTTTGAACATTCTTTAGGTATTTTATGTGTACCATAAACAATGAACTGATATTGCTTTTTCATTAAGCCATTTCTCTGTAAACAAAATTAAACGTAATTTTCTACTGTTGCTATATACGATAATTTAATTCTTTAAAAATCATATATATTAAAACGTAAACCTGATTCTGTAAGTTCAGTCAAAAAAATTCATGCATTTGCGCATGCGTGAAGTTAAATGTACTAGATCTTCCATTTAGAGGAAAAGAGGAGCAGGTCTGGTTAGCAGAGTGGCCTAAAGCACCAGTTTAAAGCTCTGAACTTTTGTAGATGACGCAGGTTCGAACCCAACGCCCGGCAAAATGATTTCTGTACCATTTTTGGTGATAATTCATTTCGTTAATGACATATTTTATTAAGAGGAGAAGTTATATGATTTTGATTTTATTGTTATTATTATTTGAATTGTTTATCATTAAATAAAATTTAACACTCAAAAATATTTTGAAAAAATAATTTTATATTTAAAATATTTAACCTAAAATATTTTGCATGTAATTATAAATTAAATAAATTGATCTATCTAGTATTCATTAATATAGATTTTCACATTTTGTTAAATTATGTTTGGTACTTTTCGGTTAGCCGGGTGCCAGTGTTATATATACATATACATGTATGTATATATACATACTAATATGCATATATATATGCATGTGTTTATATATAATATATGTATATATACATATATGTATGAATATCATCATCATCATCCATTTTCAATCCACTGCTGGATGTAGGTCTCCCCCAGATTTTTCCAATGATTTCTGTCTAGTGCTTTAGTCATCCAATTTACACCGGCTACTTTTCTGATTTCATCACTCCATCTTACTTGAGGTCGTCTTCTTGGCCGTTTTACATCTGTGGGATACCACTGTAGGGTGTTTGTGCTCCATCTATTGTCTTGTCTTCTTGCAATGTGCCCAGCCCATTTCCATTTTAGCCGTTTAATTCTTTCAATGATGTCAAAAACTTTCGTCTGACTTTTTATCCAGGTTATTCTTTTTCTGTCTCTTCTAGTTATACCGAGCATGCATCTTTCCATACTTCTCTGCGTTGTTTGTAATCTTTGTACCATTCGTTTTGTTAGTGTCCATGTTTCTGCTCCATAAGTTAGCACAGGCAAAACACATTGGTTAAATACCTTTCTTTTCAAACAAAGGGGCATACTACACTTCATAATAATATTCTTCTTCCCAAAAGCACTCCATCCATTTCTTATTCTTCTATTGATTTCATTCATGATACTATTATCCGATGATATTTCCTGCCCAAGGTACACATAACTTTGCACTTCTTTAATTTCAGTGTTGTTGTAGACAATTTTCTTTTTTGATGCAAATGAATTGAACACCACCTTAGTCTTTTCCAAGTTTATTTTTAATCCCACATTAATGCTAGCTTCTGCCAAATCTTTTAGCATATTTTCCAATTCTTCAGGACTGTTACTGAAAATTAAAATGTCGTCAGCGAATTGGAGATGACTTAAATATTCGCCATTTATTCTAATCCCTTTGTTTTCCCAATCCATCTTCTTGAAAATATTTTCTAAGACAGCCGTAAAAAGCTTAGGCGAAATGGTGTCTCCTTGTCTTACCCCTCTTCCAAGCTTGATCTTTGCTTTTCCTTTGTCCAAGCGGATAGTTGCTGTTGCTTTCTTGTAAATCTTCTTTATAATATTGATGTAAGGTTTGTCTATACCAATGTCCTCCAGAGATTCTACTACTGCTGATGTGTAGACCGAATCAAATGCTTTTTCATAATCAATAAATACAAGGCAAAGAGGTAAATTATATTCCTTATGTTTTTCAATGAGTTCCCTTACCGTTTGGATATGATCCATTGTGCTGAATCCACTTTGGAATCCTGCTTGTTCTCTAGGTTGAGCTGAGTCCAGAGCTGATTCAAGTCTTGTCGTTAAAACTTCGGTGAAAATTTTATAAATCACTGATAGTAAGCTGATTGGACGGTAGTTTTTAATGTTTTCCTTCTCTCCTTTCTTGTAAAGTAGCACCATCACAGCATTATTCCAATCTTCTGGTACATCTGACTTCTTGAGACATTTGGAAAACAGTAAGGACAGCATTTTTGCAAATTCTTCTCCTGCTTCTTTGATAAGGTCGATTGTAATTCCATCTTCTCCAGGGCATTTACCTTTTTTCATAAATTTAATGGCTTGTAAAACTTCGTCTGTCATCACTGGGATTATGGCTTCGGTTTCTGTTAAGTTTTCTCATGAATCATATAGGTTGATTTCCCTTTGATCTTCACATTTATATAAATCATTATAGAATTTTTTGAAAATGTGTACTATTTCTTTATTCATTTTGGTGATTGTTCCATCTGCCCTCTTTAGTGCAAAAATACCTTTTCTTCCAACACAAAGTTTGCGCCTAGCTGATTTTAAACTTTTGTTATCATCTAGAATTTTCTTGACAAGATCAGAGTTAAATTTTCTGATATCTTCTGTAACACATTTTCTTACAGTTTTACATAATTCAGCATATTCAACTCTTGATTTAGGATCATTTTTCTTCATTTTTAATTATCTGTGTTTCTTCATCAATCTTCTTGTTTCTTCTGTTATTTTCTTTGTCTGCTTTACGTGTGCATCCCCGGCTATCTTCTTTGCAATATCTTGTAGAGTATTGGTTAGTTTCTTGTTCACTACTGTAACATATTGCTCTTCTTCTAAAGTTGATTGAAGTACTTGGAAACGGTTTTTAAGTTCCAAATGGAATTCTTCTTTATGTTTCTGGAGATTTATTATATCGATTGATTTCTTTGAGTGTTGCAAAAGCTTCATTCTTTCCACTTTAGTATTTAACAACAGTTTGCATCTAACCAACCTGTGATCACTTCCTGTATTGAAGTTATTGAGAATGCTGCAATCCTGAATAAGATGCTTTTTGTTTGTTAAGATGTAGTCAATTTCATTTGTTGAGCCATTTGTACAACGCCATGTCCATTTTCTCTGTGGCTTTTTCTTGAAAAATGAATTCATGATATACAACTGTTCACATTCTGCAAACTCAATCAATCTGTTTTCTCTGTCATTTCGCACACCATATCCATGATTTCCTACTGATAACTCACCTTTCTCTTTTTCCCCAATTCTAGCATTCCAGTCTCCCGTTATTAATTTTATGTAGCATTTTCCCTTTTGATGCATCGAAGCTACTTCTTCATAGAAATCCTCAACTTCTTCATCAGTATAGCTTACTGTTGGTGCATAAACTTGGGTAATTTGCAGCTTGTACCTTCTGAACACCTGTATTACTAACCTTGCAACTCTATCTGATGCACTGTCATATTCTACAATGTGATTCTTCCACCTTTTATGAATCGGAAATCCTACACCGCTTCTTCTTCCATCTTCTCTGCCTCTGTAGTATAATACATGTCAGCTGGCAAGATCTATCTTCTCTTCTCCTTTTCTTCTTACTTCATATAATCCTAGGATGTCCCAGTTGATTCTTTCTAATTCTTCTTCAAGTTCCTGTAAACAATTTTCCGAAGATAGGGATCGTCCATTATACGTAGCCAAGGTCATCAACTTATGGCAGCCTAGCCGAGCCCGGTTATTCTTAGCACCCTCTGTCTTCATGTCTTTCTGATTGCTGCCGTAACCAGGAACATTCAGACTGCCGGGAATTAAGGGCCATGATTTATTTTGTGAATTCATGGTAAAATAAGGGGGGGTAGGTGGCCAAATTCCTCCACGCTGGCCAAGCGGGTTGGAGGAAGCCCATCTGCGTTCGTTCCCCATGCACTAGGCAAGGGTACTAACAGGCTGCGGATTGGACATTAAGTCTCCGCTCCCAGTCGATTCCTTTAAGTCCTCCTTGAAGGCAATTAAAGGGTCGTCTCCTGGTTAATAAGCAGAGGCTATTAAACAGCCCATGTATGAATATATATATGTATATATAACCAGACTTGCATAAAACCAAAAACTTTCCGCGCACATAAATATTGGGTCAAAAATTTTCTGCAAAACAATTTATGTTTAATAAAGTTACGTGTTATATTATTTTGACGATATGAATTGAAAACCGTAATTTAAAATTAATTCTTTTCAATTATTTTGTCAATGCATTTAGAAATAGCCCAACCCTTAATATTGTAATCTCTTCGCACAAATAACACTATGAAATTATTCGATTTAACCGTTGTCGCCGAGCTTAATCACTGCAGCTGCAGATAGAAAACCAATCGGCGACAAGTTTTAGTCTGTGGAAAATAGAAATAAAATGGTCTGTGATGTCACAACAATGTTTTGAGTCTTTAAACTTTGAATTGTTGACAAACAACACATAAATCGTACATAAAATTGGGGAATATTTTAAATTTTTGGTATTTAAAAAAAAGCTACAAAAACAAAATATGTTTTCCTTTTCTTAACTTTTTTCCGCAAAATTCCGAATTTTTCAGGAAATTTTCCACAAACGGCGTTTGCGCGTGCGTCTGTATTATATGACTCTGTATATAACACTGGCACCTGGCTAACCGAAAAGTACCTTATGTTTTAATGGTAATAATTAAAACAATCCATGGACATCCTGTATATTGTTAAATTCAGTATGTATTTTTTTTTTTAATTATCATTTTTTGTTGAAATAAGGCTTTTGAAAGGATATTGAAAAATTAAAATTGTTCTTATGGAGTTTCTATTTTAACCTTTTGCACTCCACACCAAAATTTCAATCACCTACCAGCAACTCCATGCCATTCTTACATATTTGAAATAATATGTGGGGAACTCCATAAAGGTATGTTTATTTTGTTGTATGTTCATTTGTTGTTTACCCTATAGGTGTCAGTGGATTTGTAGTTAAACTTAGTATGTCACCGTATACGTATCAGTGGATTTGTGGTTAAATTTAGTGTGTCATCGTATAGGCGTGGAGTGCAAGAGGTTAATTTCCATACTAAGTACTGAGAATTCTGTTAAAGTATTCTGAAATGCAATGCTTAAAAAATGCATTTTTGTTTCAGACTTTATATTCTTCCTTCAAACAAAGCATCAAGAACTCCCTTGAATCTTCAGTTGTCCGTAAAAGTTCATTATCTGATATAGATTACAGCAAAAGAAAAGCATTTTATTCATTGCTTGATGCAACTATAAATGACCAACTTGAAAAGGTGGAAAAATATTGCAGTTACTTGTCTGTTGTTAACTGCACCCAAGAAGATGGAACCACTGCTCTTATGGTAGCTGCCAAATTGGTAAGTTTTCATTTCATTTTGTTGTTAAAATAAACTTTTTATCTTAACCACTTTGATTCATTTAAGAAAACTCACTGTTCTTTGAACTTTTTAAAAAAATTATTTCAGTGTTATATAATATATTTTTGATATATTATTAATTGGTTTTATGAAGGAAAATTCTTAAGAAAAATGCATTCCTTGTAGTAAAATTAAAGAAAAATTAAGTACATTTTAAAACCTTACTTTACAATTTTAAACTTTTTGAAACTTTTTCTTTTTTTATATTATTACTATTTCTAAATATATTTTAAACAAAAAAATGAAAAATTTAAATTTTCATATTTTTTTTAAAAATGAGGTATAACAAATTCTCTTAATCACGAATGTTTCTCAAACTTTTTTCAATTGGAGATCATTTTTATGCTTCTTTTTTGCCCTTTTATTACTTTGAAATTTACAGCTGTTATGTTTTATACACAGTTAATTTGAATTTGATATTTTCTGTCTGTTCTTTTAAATCTAAAGGGACCACAAGGCAGGATCTGAGGATCAGGACTGCTAATAACCTGTAGACCACAGTTTGGAAAATTATTAGTTTCAGCTGAAAGTCCCTTAAAAACTTTCTCCTAACTTTACAAGAAAAAAATATTAGATTCATGAAAAATGTTGACTTCCAGTTTTTGATAGATTTGTAGGTTTTAGAAGGTCCTGAACACAATTTGGCGATTTTTAGAAAATGTCTGTGTGTTTTTCTGTATGTGATACAAGTTTTGTGGGCATTCTTTCCCATGAACTAATACACATTTACCTATCTATCTCTATGTATTTTTCTTATGTTCTTATGTATTTTTCTTATGTTTTGTGAAAATGAGGCTGAATTTATAGCTTGCCATTTGGTAACAACCTCAGCGACGATTCTCAGTGTTTAATTTACTGTTACATGACCTGTTCATTCAGCAAATCAAAATTCATAGGGAATCTCTTTTTAAGACATCATTTGATTGATGTATGGATAGCAATGCCATTGGTTCATTTTACAATGATGTGTGCATTCAGCGAATCAGCTTTCTGATCAAGAAGATTGTCTTTTAGACACAGCAAAAAATTTATTCTTTGCATTTCGTTAGCGTCATGCATATCGTCTCCGTAGTGGTTTTCACAGAGTTTTAAATGAATTTAAGCCATGCTGTGCAATGTTATAGGTGGAAAAATAAATTTTTATTTGCATTTGCAAAAAGTTTTCCATTACTTTTTTATACATAAAAAATATTTTTAAATTTCCTATGTTAAAATGATTTATGATAATATACATTCTGGCTAGAGTTGATGCAAATAGTGATGAGCGAGCAAAGTGAGCTGGGATCGCATAGTGGTCCCAATGTGAATTGTATTGCAATTCATGGAGGTCAGTGAGCATAAGCAAGCACGGCGCTGAGCCCCTCGTACTTATATAAAAGAGTTTGGATATATATATAAGAGTTTGTCCTAACTTACTCATAATCAATGGCGAGCCTCAACCATTGCTCCTAAGGCAATGAAATTTGGAAGACATATTCCTTACACTGCGTAGGCACCTTCTAAGAAAGCGAAAGGATTTAAAAAAATTCTCTCCCTAAGGCGATAAAAGGGGGTCAAGAGTTTTATGTCAATTTACCATATCTCAGCAGCAGTTTTAGATAGGAACATTAAAAAAAATTTAATTTGGGATAAAAAGATATACTAAAAAAATAATTAAACATGTATTTCAGCGATTTTAGAAATTCTCCCCTAAAGGAGGTTAAATGGCATTGTTGAAAGTTTTAGGTCATTTAACCATATCTCAGTAGTAGTTTTTGGTAGGAGCGTGAAACACAGGATAACAAATCTACTAAAACATAGTTAAACACACATTTTGGCAATTTTAGAAATTCCTATGGAGTGTTGAGTATTTTAGGTCATTGTGCCATATCTCAGAAGCTGTTTTAGGCAGGACCATGAAATTCAGAATGACAAATCTACTAAAAAAATAGTTAAACATATTTCAGCTGTTATAGAAATTCTAACCCTAAGAGGTGAAAGTTTTAGGTCATTTTTCCATATCACAGCAGCATGAAGTTCAGGATAACAAATCCACTAAAAAAATAGTTAAACATATAGGTTCAGCAATTTTAAAACTATTTTAACATTTTTGTCTTTAACATTTTTGTCGGCTATGAGTGGGATAATGGAAGATTACACCACTAAGACAACTAATACTGATTTTTTTTATTAGATATTTTGCATAAGACTTTTTTCCAAAGAAATGTTTTTATTTTAATTTCACATTTTATAAATTTCTTATGTCCTTTTCATGTTTTAGTGATTGAATTTCAATATTTATACAAAATAGTGAATGAACTTATGAATTCAATTTATTAGTATTCTGAAATCTTTATTTACATGCTTTTATGATATTTTTATTGGTTACTTTCGTTTAATTTAAGATAAAATATTTTATTTATATTTTTCTGTTTGCATGTAAAATGCACTTTGTAGGCAAAGTCTGGGTTTTACACTTCAGAAGGCATCTGCTCCCTATTCGAGCGAACTTCCAATAATTTAATAAAACTTCAGAATCAGCGAGACCTTGTCATAAATTATTGCTGATTTGGTTTTGATGTAAATCGTTGAAAAAGTAGCATTACTATCCTGCATTTTTCATGATTTCTGTAATAGCTATATCCTAAGAACAAATGCACAGAATTTCATTAGACTTCATATTCTGTTAATACAAGAGTAAAATTGGTGTTGTGTTTTTGCTATTTAAGAAATATGCAGCTAAGGAAAGATTTTTTTTCTGGAGAAATTTGTTTAATCATGGGCTAAAAGCAAAGTGTCAAAACTCTGAAAGCTCGTAATTAACTCTACTCCATTTATAATAGATTGTTCATATACCAGTATTAGAAGACTCACATACTACTGTTTGGAAAACTCCCTAGATAAAAGCATGCTGTTTATTATGCAATAATTTTAACACATTCACGCTGGCACGGTGGGTCACACTCGACTGTCTCGGAGCTGCAAAGTCCCCGGCTTTTTGGATACCAGTATTTTAATGCAGAAAATGTTGTTTTATTTAATTAGAGCAATTGGGCGATTTAAAGGAACAACATTTTCTCTAAAATAATAGTGGTGTGCAAAAAGCCGGAGACTTGACAACTCTGAGACAGTCAAGTGTGGCCGACCGTGCCGACGTGAATGTGTTAAATGATGAAATGTAAAAGTTTTTCATTTAGTACTCGGGAAGTTTCAGAAAAATTCTCTAATACTTGATATATACATATCACTTTCTGTAAAATAGCAGAAATGTATTTGATGAATTTAATATTCATCTATAGTTTTTACTTAAATGAAATGTGATTACAATGTTTATATAGTGGATTTTTTTAGCATTCTTGAATATGGTGAAATATCTTAACATTTTATTGTTTATCATGCCTACTGCATTGAATAAAGTTTTAAATTGTTTTCTATTATGTAAGTGCTGTTATAGATTTAGTTTCCATAATTATTGTATTAAGGTGTTAAACTTTAACTTATAAATACATATATACTTAATGGAACATTGTTTCAATTTTAGTATGTATTTCCATACAACAAAGTATGTTCTGTAAAACTTGGTGCAAAGGAGAGTTATCTCACCCTTCCCCTCCCCTCATTCTTTGATATGCCCTTAACTGATGAATACTCTCATTATCTATCTCTCTTTTACAAAATACAGTACATTCTCAAAAATCCACATAGCTTTGGACCCAAGGGTGTTGCAGATTTCTGAATTTTGCAGATTTTAGATTATTTTGTTTACATTTAAAAACCTCATCAAAATAGTCATATCTTTATGAAATAACTATGTTATGTATAATAAGTGCTAATTAAAATGTATATATCTAATCAAAATTCAATTCATTAAAAAAGGCTATTTATTTAATGAATAAATTTGAATCTCTGTTACAAAGTATAACTTGTTTTAAACATTTTATCAATAGTAGTTCAAAAGTATCTATATATATATATATGTGTGTTACGCTATCGTACGTGGCACAGAAATCGCGATCATTTGTTAAATTGTTTAATGGCAACGCTCTAATGAAACGAATCTTATTTATTATTGACGGCATTTACTGCATCTCTATACCTATAAGGGGGTTACCATAGGAGGGATCCTGTTCTGTTTCCAAATGCTGCTAAGTTTGTTGCCAATTTGGAAATATATCGCCAAATTTAGGGACCAAAATTAGTTGCCAAAAGTGACGCCAAATTGGCAATATCTCCAATAATTCGCCAACTTCTCGTAGGCTTCCATTGTAAACCAATAGTGTTTACTTGCTTACAGAAAATCAACCAATTAAGCTATTTTAATGCAACAAAAACTAATATTAGCTTAAGAGATTATATTAATTATATTTAAGAAAGTCCAAGTAAATTAAATTATGAATAAAAGTAACATGATACAATGCTTAGCATGCTTTCCCAAACATAAATTTTAAGGGAGACCAAACTGGTCGCCAAGGGCGGCTAGTATATTTTAAAATCTTTTCTTGCACCCTGCAAACAGTTAGCAGTTATTGTTCCATCCCAAAATCTTGTTATTAGAAAATTCAATTTCTTCTTGAGCAAGTCCGTCATCTAAAGTTCACCGATTCAGTGTATTATGAATGCTTTGTAGGCTGCATAATAATCACATGTATTTTTTTCCTTTGTAATATGCTGAGTAACTGCTTCATCAGCACAAATTACCCGGCTTAGAATTCATCAATTAAAGAAGATTGGCTTTTCCTTTTTCCATCTTGATTTGATTTTTAGGTAGATTTCGTATGAAATACTACCTATTGCGATCGCTCCTATGTTGGAATTTCTGAAAAATTTTTGCAGATCTGCACCGATCATGACCCCTAGAATCCAAAACCACCCTCAGTAAAAAACTTTATCTATCTATCTATCTGTCTGTCTGTCTGTATCTATGTATCTATCTATCTATGTATCTATGTATCTGTCTGTCTGTCTGTATCTAATCTATGTATCTATGTATCTATCACTTTTTTATGGACACGATAACTTCCGTGATTCTGCACAAATCTCTTCCAAAGTGATACATGAAATCAAGAGGCATAAAATCTCGGTCAAGTTCGTTAATGGGCAAAATCAGACCAAAGGGATGGAAATAGGGAGGGGTTTTGTGAAAAACCAAAAAAAAAACCCCATAACTTCCCTTCTCAAGATATCAAATCCAATTAAATTTATTACAAATGTTCTTAATGTTATCTACAACTTTTATATTGACAAGTTTTTGATAGAACCAATTTGTACTGCAAAAAAAATTAAAAACGAAAACAAAAAGGGGGAGGGGGATTGAAGAAGAAAAAAAATCCATAACTTCATCAATTCACAAGATATAAAATCCGCATGAATTTATTATGTATCTTCTTAATATTATCTACAACATTTATATTGACAAGTTTTTGATAGGACCAATTCTTACAGCAAACACAAATTAAAAATACGTAGCGGTTGAAGAAAACAATCATCGTATTACGGTTGTATTCAAGTCCAAACTACTTATTTTCTGACTCATTTTTAAATTCATTTTTGCTCTTAAACGCATCCAATTGGTAGGTTTTCTTATTCAGAAACTATATAATGTACCGTAATGGTCGATTTTTTGATAGAGGTAGAATATATTTCAAAAAATGATGTCAAAGTGGGCATTTTGAACCAAATTTCCCGAAGTGATTGTGTTGGAAACGAAAAATATTGTCCTACTGAGAAAATAATTGTTTATCAATCAATTTTTAATTAATTGAACAAAAAATAAAAACACAGGTTGCTTATATGTAATTCTCTTCAAAAATCCCGTCAGCAAGTTTAATATTTTTTTCTTTTAAAAATGAATCTGAAAACATGCCAGAAAATTTCGAGTTGTTGAGCATGGAAAAGTATTTTTTTGAATACCGCCTTAACATGATTCTGATAAAACCAGCTCTTATATAAAAATGAAAAAAAAAACTCGTCAAAAGCAGGGGCGCCATTTGAGGTGGGCTGGGGGGGGGGTGCTATTGCCCCCCCCCCCCCCCCCCCCAAGGAATTTGATTTTTCAGAAAATTTATCAACCAGTCAGACTCAAACCAAAATTAAAAAATTGCTCAAATGCTAAAATAATTTATCAAATTTGATTGCAATAAAAACATATGCATTAAATAAATGCTTTATGCATAGAAATTAATAATTATCAAAAAAAATTCCTATTCGAACTCTGAAGGTGAGACATATATCGCACTTTAAAACACTAAATCGCACTAATTTAAAAAAAGCATGAGAAACTTTTACTTTTATCAATTGCTTCTCAGCTGTATACAACTTGATAAGTTCTTAATTATCAGACTTTTTTACTTTTTTGGATTATTAATGTCACATTATATTTACTGCAATCATTGCAATGTTCCCAAATTATTTAATTATTTTCTTTATTAAATCATATTATATATGGTACACTCTCTAAATTGTTCGACGCCTAGGAATGGAGTCGGCGCATACCCGACAAAACAATTTCTTCAACCCAAAAACCGACAGACTTCCACCAAACCCTGAAGTAAAAGAAAATTACTTCATATTTTAACACGTATATAATAAAGTAGTCTATAATTTTATCCCTTATGTACAGAAATGAACACTTGGGTTATTACTATGGGCCACCATTAATAAGCAAACCTATAGTTTTTCATTTGAAAAATATTCAGGACTTCCTTGTTAAAAACCAGGTCATCCTGATTCCGACCGAAAGAGATAAAACATAATCTGTAAAACTTAAAGTGTAACCTCACTCGCAACGAAGAAAATACATCAACCTATCCTGAGGCCGGACTGTAATTTCATATAAATGCGAAAACCGCTAAAAAGATTCAATTGAAAGGCAGACCGGCTCAAAATGAAAGAAAATTAATCCATATTTTAATACAATTATTGTAAAAGAAATCTGCAATTATATCTTTAATATAAACTTTACCTTTTATGTAGAAAAATGAAGATATGCATATACCATTCATTAATGTTCAAATTTGTAGCTTTTTCATCTGAAAAATATTCAGGATTTCTTTGAAAAATAGTATTAACACGAACCCACCTCAAAATAGTGAAAACGCAATCCGAAACAATTAACGTTTCACCTTACCTTTACTTGCAGAAAATCACTAATGAAAATTTTCTTATCATTATAGATCACAAAAGTTGCAAATTTGTAGGCTGATTATCTCATGACTGATTGAATTTCACGATTCTTTTTTCGCGATCATCTGACGAAATTTGTGATTTTTTCCAGGACCGTTTCACGGAATTCACGATTTTTTTCTGCAGCCATATCAAAATAGTTTTTTTTTTCGCGACATTTGTCAAAATTCTTTTTCCGCAACCAACTGACGAAATTCCATATTTGTTTTTGTGATCTTTTGACAAAATTCGCGATTCTTTTTCACGATCATTTGTTGCAATTCGTGATTATTTTTCTGTACCAGACTAATAATATTTGTATTTTTTTCCGAGATAGTTTCACGAAAATTTGTATCTTATTTCACGATCTTTTGACGCAATCCCGCTCGATTGTTTGATTAAATTTTCGTGTTTTTGTGCAATTTTTTGACGAAATTCGCGATTTTTTTCGCAATCATTTTACAAAATTCGGTATTTTAGTTAGTACAATTATTTGTCGAAATCTACGTTTCTTTTCGCGATCTCTGATGAAATTAGCAATATTTTCCATGGTCGTTTGGAGAAATTAGCGATTTTTTTCTGCGACGATTTGGGGATTTTGTTTTTTCAAAATTTGCAAAATTCCCATTTTTTTTCTGTTACCCATTGACGAATTGATTTTGCGGAATTCGAAAGAAAAAAAAATCGTGCACTTTCACGAAAATTAAAAAAATTCGCAAAATAATCACATGTCTGTGAAAGGAGTTAAGGAGGCAAAATCACACAGAGCTTTTTTTATTGTACGGGATTTTTCCATTTCATGTGAAATTTGTGCAGTTTTGCACGTTGTGCAATTCTGCATGTTCCCTGTTCCTCAAAGAAAAATTTTCATTGTCCTTCTCCAGGAAACTCTTGAAATGGCGCCCCTGTAGTAAAATCTGAAAAAAAGAAATTGAAAGGGACTAGATAAAAGTTTCATTTTAGACAGATCTCTGTCTTAGCAAGTATAATTGTATGATGTTTACACATCGAAATTTGATGTTTTCGTCCTTTGAGAAAGAATTCTGTTATAGACAGGCTTCGTTTTCACAAGTTTTGCTGTAATACATACACTGGAAGACAAAATTTAAGGACCAAGAAGAAATGTACACGTAAATGAGAATCTACATGAGATTGTAGGTCAAGAAGCAAGCAATAGTATTAACAGAATGTTACACAGGATTTGATATAAAAATTTTGTTGAAAGGATGTATACATGTATTGCCAGAGGTTTTTTTTCTGAAACCTGAATATTGTCCGAAAACATGACTGTACAAAAAAGGCAAAATACTCACAAGTAACAATCGTCAGTGCCATATCAATAAGGGATGTGGCCATTGTGCAATGTGAGACAACTTTCAACACGGCGTGGCATACTCAGAACAACATGATTGAGTAACTGTTGAGGCAAGTTGCCCCATTCCTCCTTCACTGCACGGATGAGGGTTTCCTTGTTTGTCAGAGTAAATCGTCGAGCAGCAATACGTTTCCCCAATGCATCCCATACATTTTCAATGGGATTCAGGTCAGGGGAACGTGCTGGCCAGTCTATGCGATGAATACCTTCGGCCTCAAGACAATCTTGTACAGACTGTGTGCGATGACAAGGTGCGTTATCGTCCTTAAAACGAAACTTTTCGCCGACAGCACCTCGAAAAAGTCGAACATGTGGAAACGGGATGTCTTCAATGTAACGTCTACCGGTCATGGACCCTTGGCCAAACACATAGAGATTCGTGCGGCCATTGAACACGATGCCTGCCCACACCATAATATTTGAAGTCTCATATCGATCTCTTTCTAGAATATTTTCGCGTCAGTCAGCACTACCAACCTTGCGCCATATCAGTTTACGTCTACAGCAGTGGTTCCCAACCTTTTATCGGCCATGCCCCACCAAAGCATCTATAAAGTCACTATGTCCCCCCTCCCCCGTATTCTGTAAATTATTCTCTTATTATTTAAAAAGTTAACTCTACTCACACGATGGGAGTGTAATAGTGCCTTAACAATAACTATTCATTTCACATTTTTTAGCTTATCAAAGAGGTGCGAGATTTGTTGTACTTTTCCAACTTAACTGAATGTTAAAGAAAAGTGTTATACAGTCTGCGCTTTTATCATCACAAAATATCTTTAAAATACATTTATATTTAACATTAAAACTGATAAATTCTTACATTTTATAATGTTTTCTTGTAACTTATTAAGAGTTGGTGGAAAATCTTTGGATACTGATTTTTCTTTCTATGGATAACACAGTATACAAGAAGTATTTCAATATTTTCATCGTTATAGAATTTAAGTAGCCATTATTCCGCATAACACATTATATTTTTCCTTTCCCGATATCGTTAATTATCTTCGTGAATAGAAGTAGAAAACTCATTCAATAAATAATCGAAAACGTTATGAAAAATCTTGAACACCACCAGAAAAATTATAATGAGTTTTAATACTTTTATAGATTTAAAAATATTTTAAAAGATTGTTCGCAGAATTATTCTGGTGTTAAATCTATTTTAAAATTTCGATAAGGAACATTTTAAAAATTCAATAAAAAACTGATTTCTTAAATTTTGCTTGTATTCCATTTATTTTTAGTCTACAACATTACTTCCTCCACTCTCCCCCAAAAATAAGTAAGTGATAGCGAATAAGTGAGTAAGAAATTTGGAATTGTCCCCCCTAGAAGATCAAATTGCCCCCCGGTGGGACGTATGACCCACATTGGGAACCACTGGTCTACAGTCACACGATAGACTGAATCTACTCTCATCTGAGAAGAGCACGGTAGACCAGTCGTCATTAGTCCAATTACCATGCATGCGCCACCATTACGGCGCTACTTTGGCATCTCTAGACTGGGACACACATAGCAGGTCTTACAAGGAGAGGGCCAACCTTGTTAATCACAGATTTTGATTATTTTAATATATGTTGTAGGGTAGAGACCCCTTAGAGTCAGGTTGAACGGATTTTATCCAACGCTCTTTAGTTCTTAAGAAACCGGGGGGAGGGGGGGGGGTGTGTCTAATAATAGTACACAACTTAAATACTTACATTGCAACCGCAATGATAGGTTGGTCGTAGCTCAGTTGGTACGGCGTTCGCTGGATGATCTGCGGGCCCGGGTTCGGTACCCGAACACGCTACATTTGTTTTTCTCATTTTTTGTTTTATAGATATACTTATAATTTAATAATTTCAGTTACAAATTTTAATATCATACATTAATTATAATGTTAACAAACTTAAATTTATCATTTTTAAAATTTTTAAACTATTATTTCTCATCCTTTAAAGAGGTTTAAAAAGAAATTGGATCTATTATTGAATGATAAAAATTCCAAAATCGTGACAATCTGTTGTGGTGCCATCTAGTTATGATAAAATAAAAGAATATTCAAATAAAATAAAAATAAAAGCAGAAAGAAGATAAAGGTGAAAGCAAAATAATTTAAAGCGCAAGCATACGTATTACATATTTAAAAAATTTTTAATATGCAAAAAATCGGTTGTAATTTAATTCTGATGCTAATTTTTAATATAATTATGCTTGTCACTTTAAAAATAGAATAATAGCATTATCGCATTGACTTCCTTTGTTAAAGCAGTGCGTAGATGTTTCTTTAAAATCATGAATTGATACAGTTGCTCAATATCATTGCATCGATAAAGAATATATGAAATACATTTTAAAAGTGATTTTTATAAAATTAACAGTTTTATGATGTTTTATACAACTATTTAGTTAAAAGTAAAAAATTAAATAGGTTAAAATTATAATTTTTAATTGACAATGAGATTATTAATTATACTTACAAGTATATTTATAAAACAAAAAATGAGAAAAACAAATGTAGCGCATTCAGGTATGGAACCCGGGCCCGCGGATCAGCTGGCAAATGCTAAACCAACTGAGCTATGACCAACCGATCATTGCGGTTGCAAAGTAAGTATTTAAGTTGTGTACTATTATTAGACCCCCCCGGTTTCTCAAGAATTAAGGAGCGTTGGATAAAATCCGTTGAACCTGACACTAAGGGGTCTCTACCCTACAACATATATTAAAATAATCAAAATCTGTGATTAACAAGGTTGGCCCTCTCCTTGTTAGGGTGTATAGTCTACCCTTTTTCAAATGCCTTGCAACAGTTTTCCGCGAAATTTTAGTTCCTGTTGCAGCACAAAGTTGATTTACTAAATGACAAGCTGTGCTGCGTCGGTTCCTTATTGCCGAAATAACATTATAGCGATCTTCTTGGGACGTCGTATTGCAAGGAAGACCTCCTCCCGTGCGCCTAGTACATATTCCACTCTTTTGGAATGCCACCCATAGCCTAGAAACAATATTGTGCGCAATGTTAAATTCACGGGCAACATCTCTCATTTCGCGTCCTTCTTCCAACTTTCTGATTATTCTACCTTGAGTAATATCATCTAAATGATGTTTCAAAGACATGTTCAAAATTTCAATGTTCAAGCTTCACGCCATCTCCTTCGATTTTTACATCTAATGACAGCAACCGACGATTGCCTAAAATCTCTTATCTCTGCTGTCATGTGATCGACAAAATCGGAAGTACAAAATGTTCATAAAACAGAGTACATCCCGCATTCATGCAAATTTACACATGCTGCTGGCTGCTGCGGATCTATTTCTAACTGTAATCGTTGAAAATAACAGTGGCTCTTAAGTTTTGTCCACCAGTGTACATATCTTTTCAGAGCTATACTATAGAGTGGATGGTTTAACAGTCTTTGAGAGTACCAGTGAAAATGGAACCTATAATAGAATCCTGTCTAAAAAGAAAATGTTTCATATACAATGTACTGAAATTTTACCTGCTAAGACGGAAACCTGTTTAAAACGAAATATTTTACGGTTCTTGAATTTCCGTATTCAAAGTCTTTACTGTTTTTGTAAGCATGATTCAGTTTACGTTTCTCGTTCGGGAGTGAGGTGGGGGGTTGACGCCCGGATCCTACCTTTAGCTATATAACTTCCCTCAAAAAATCTTTGCCCCTCCCCCCCCCCAAAAAAATAATTCTGAAATGGTGCCCCTGGTCAAAAGCAGTCAGATAAAATTGTTAAAGTGGGTTTATCTCTAATCATGATTTAGTTTTTGTTGTTGAAATTAGCTGAAATTAGCACTTAACTTCGAAATCTACTTGTGCCTGTAGGCCGAGCCGACAAGGAATTTTTTACTGGATCATACCTGAAAATTTCTTTGTTTACATTGCGAATGATGTTCAGATTTTAGGTGTTTGCAAAATTTTGAGAGTTGATTGAATTGTATTGTTAAATTGTTTTAAAGCTATTTATTTTAGATCGTTGCATCCAGAAAAGACATTTTTGAGCTAGACAAAATACAGTACACTCCCTGAAATCCGCACAGCTTGGGACCAGAGGTTGTGCAGATTTTAGAATTTTGTGAATTTCTGGTCATTGTTTTGTTTACATTTTTTTTAAACAGTAAATTTGAACGCAATAATGCAATCAAAATTATAATGAATGCTTGCAATATAGTAAAATATTAAAATAATTAGATAAAGTAATAAATTAAAATGATAAAAAGTATGATCATTTTAAAAATTATTAAATGTAAAAGTCAAATAAATGATTAATAATGTACAATTAAATATGGATAATAAAGATGAGATACATTTTCCTTGAATTATTCAATGAAACTTTCCTCATAAAGATGCCATATTAATTCACATCAAAATCAAAGTAAGTAAATTTTCTTACAGGTTTAGCCAGCCTTAATAACCAAAAAAGCTTGATTAATACATAAATATATTTGGTGAAAAGATTGTGATTACCAATGATATCAGCAATACTTTTTTTTTTTTTTTTTTTTTCCTGGAAATAAATTATACTTCCTTCATGAAAAACCATGAGTTCAATCATGTTATCGAGAATTACATATTAAAATACTTATGGAATGATATAAAACTAAAAAATTCTGTAATTTTGTCCCTACATCTGAACTGAAAGTTTCATTGTTTACATCTGCTACGATGTGTGGATTTTAGGGTTGCAGATTTGAGGGAGTCTACTGTACGATTAAATTTTATCTTTGGGAGTATTACATATCCCTACTTTTTTTATTAAATCAATGTAGGGATGTATTTTTAAAGATGGGAGGGGAGAAATATATAGAAATATTATTTAGAAAATAATTTGCCATTAATTTTATATTACAACATTTTTATGCTATTTATCTTCCATTCTAGGGTCTTTATGATGTAACTAAAATTCTTTTGAAGTTTAATGCCCATAAAGATAAACAAAATAAAAGGGGTGAAACTGCTCTTATGTTGGTAAGTATTTTAAGTTTTCACTCTTCTTTTCTAACATTTTCTTTTCAAATATTAAAAATATAAAAATTTTGTGCTTGATGAAATTATTTAAACAAATTATTACAACAAGTTAGATGAGTTAAAAAAAGGAAAAATCTACCTGGCTATGATAAAGGTGCATAATGTACAAGTTTTTTTATAAATACTAAGTTAAAAAGTAAGTTCTGTTCTTAGCCAATTTTAAACTAATTGAATAAAAATACACATTATTTACTATATACATTGTTTACTGCCATACTAATAACAAATAAACTATGTTTACTTCATATAATAAAACACACATACTACAATATAAATTAAAACACACGTAAATAACACCTGCATTCAACAGTTAAAGGTATATATCCCGGTAGCAGAAAGTTCCTGACGGGTGCAGATTATTTTCAGTGATTATTTTCAGTTCGTGCGTCACAGATTTTCTTTTCCCTTTTGCAGATTTTTTTTTCCATTGGATCTTTTTCCAACTTTATATTATGTTTAGTTCTTTATTATTTATTACTAAAACTTAAGATTATTATTAATAAAAATGAGTAAAATGCTTAAAAAGATTAAAAGTAAAGGATTAATTAATTAAAGGTTCGTTTGTAACATTTTACCTGCAGATTATTTTCAGTTCCTGGAAGATCTGTCGCAGACACTTGGAGAATTTTCTGCTATTGGGGTATATATAAATATTATACAGACATACATACAATAAACCCAACTAGAGTGAAAAAAACCTTTTCACTCCAGTTGGGTTTTATTGTATTTATTATATGTATGTCTGTATAATATTTATATATACCTTTATGTTTACTTCAGTTTATTGTTATGCTGTGTTCACATTATGTGATTTAAGCGAATTTAGCTCACATTTTGGAGATGATATACACAGAATCAGAAATGCCTGTTCACTTACAAAACTCATTTAAGTTAACTCAATTGAAGCTCATTGTGTCTGAGATATATACAGATGAGAAGTGTAGGCATGTGTATAAATTAAAACGGCATCAACAGCGAATCGATTGAGCAGAACCTCAACAGCCAGTCAGAGTGTGTGATAGGGAACTATATCTATTCATAGAATGTTTCTATTTAATAAGTAAGTTCAGGGAGTTTGAGTTAACTTAAATCACGTAGCATGACACTGTATTAGTGAACGGTAGTAAGTTTTGTAATCTCATGATGGATTAAATGTTAATTTTCTTGTTTAATTATGATTTGTATTTAATTTTGGTATCGGAAAAGAAATGTGTCATCTTTTCAGATGATTTTGATTATATAATATCATCAATGAAAAAAGCTTTGCATGCTAAATCCATGTTTCGATCTCATAATTTATTGTAGTGGAAGAGTGGTTCTAATTAAACATATTGGAATCCATATTCATATAGAAAATGTGCAATGCATTAAATTAAAATAAATGTTTAAATTACATGTTGATGAAACAGATCAAAGAATCACTAAAGTGAGGTGTTTCTTTTCATCATTTTTATTGAAACATAGTTTACCATTAAATTCTTCAGACCATGCAGGATCCCTATTAAAAAGTATGTTTTTGGATAGTGCTACAGTGAAAAAATAGGCTCAAGGACAAAAACAGCTAAAATTATGAAGGAAATGACTTAATAAATTGTAAATATCTGCACATGCAGAGTCTTGCATCTAAAAGATTTAAGGTTTATTTGAACAACATTAACCCATGAAAGACCGGCATTGCGTTTTTGCAACATTATGTTTGTGATTTTTTAATTTTATTGTGAATATTTCCTTCAACAAATTTATTAGCACATATTGTATATATGACTTTTAGTTTTAAGAAAAGAATTTTTCTAATTGATTTGAGTTGTAAAAAATTAGAAATATGAATGAAATAGTACGGAATGTTTTGAAAATTTTTATTGATAAATTTCAGATTATGTTCATATATATAAAATTCAGCAATTCAAGATGCAGATATTGTAGCAGTCAAACTATAACTGTGTGTAATAAATGTAATCTACCACTACATAGTAAATGCATCAATGATTTTTATATGGCATAAATATAGTTGATTTGTACTGTTTTTGCAACTTATCATATCTCGCATAAAAACATTTTTTTTTTTTTTTTTTGTAATGTCACTTTTTTTCTCATAATTAAAGATTAATATGTGTAAAATAAAATGTTATTTAATTTGTGTCAAGTATAAGGGTTAATTATACAAAGTTATATGAAATTTGTGTGCTAAAGTTATTGAAAAACATTCATATCATAAAATAAAGCATCTTTAACTTAAGTTTATGCCTGAAGAGTTTGCCATCATATCTATGTATAAGCTTTAAATCAAAAATCTAGCTGAATTCTTAGTAACTTATTTCAATTTGTTTATTGAACATTTAAGTGGTATATGTATCTGCTATTTTTATTTCAATAGTAGTGGTGTTTCTCTGTTGCACTATAAGCACTGTGTTGCACAATTAAGTTGCACTGTAAAATGATTATTGCCAAATATCAAATATTCAGTCAAAATTTAATGACTATTTGGTATTTGACCTATTAATTAAATTTTAATGTAAATGTCTTTTTCATGTGCAGAAGTACTTATTTTTCTTTAATACTCAGGTATTAAATTTTGGATGTATTTCTAGTTTCATATTATATGATGAGGAGATTTTTATGTTCTTTTTTATTTAAAAAATATATAATGCATTTGAAAGATTGCAGTTGCTCAATAGATATCAGAACAGCCTTAAACATGGTGTTAAGACGGCACAGGGCACCTACCCCTTCAACTTTTTAAACATCAAGATTTTAGAAAATGATAGGCACTCACTATGATCTGTATTCTATTGATCCAAAATTAGAATGAAAAGTACTGACAATTTACAACTTTTATTTATATGTTTCATTTTTTAAGGGCCCACTTAGTATGATATAGTTATGATATCTTATCAAGAAATAAACATTATATTGCAAAAGTTTGCTGGTTCAAATCTGCAGAACCCAAACTAGGTAACTATGTAAGATTTTCATAGTTTACTTTGCACATCATTAATTAGAATTCACAACACTTTTTCTTAGGCAATGCACCTTTGGTAGTATAGTAAAAATATTGTCTTTGCCTAATTAAACCTTCCTCCCTTATTTTTTTCTTTAATTTATCATTCAATAAACATTTCACTTTCAACTATCCTTTCATTTAATGTAGTGATTATCATTTATTTTCAAAGTGTAGCCGCCCCCCCCTCCCCCCTGAATTATGTAATGTAATGTAAAGGGCCACATTAGTACTAGCCACAGGGCCAGTAAATGGGAAAAAGTGGCTAGTGAAAAATAGTCTATCAACGGCCACCTTCCAGCCACTTTTTTACAAGGAGAGAATAAAATTTTCTTGCATTTCATCAAGGATTCTATTTTTTTTTGTTGTTGTTGTTCCAATATACAGTAAAACACGTTTAAGAAGTTTCACAAGGGAATGGAAGGGAAAAACTTCTTAAACGGGAAAATTAGCATTTTTTAAAAAAATCAATAGTTTAAATATTGATATTCAGAAGAGGGTTTATTTTATCTTAGTACAATAATACAAAGAGTACTTTCTATAAAATTCTGTTTTCTTAAGAAATTTAAATTAGTTTGCACACTTAAAAAATTAGCTAATAAAGTAAAAATACATAATTACCGTAGAAACTTTTTATTTAATCCAAGACAAGAAATTTCTCTTTAAGAGTCATTTGATATGTTTTTGCAAAAAAAAAAAATCGGTTATAGTTTTTTGTTTCTGTTTTTTTTTTCGGCAACCTTTAATTGATGACAGTCTAATTGTCTTAAGCTTTTGAAAACTTCTTCAGGCACATTTTTGACACTTCTGATAAAATGCCGAAAAATTTTTAGTCCTTTTACAGCATCCGAAAAACTAGTAATTTCCACATCTTCTTCCTCAGTTTCACTCATTTCTTCATTTCCTGTCATTTCACAAATATCATCCACCGTAAGCATTTCACATGGTACTACTTCATCATCTACCGACACATACTCCTCAAACGATGCAGTGAAATCCATCTTTCTTTGAAGAGTCTTCCAATCATCCTCAATATCAAATTCAAATTCTTCTGTTGATTCTCCATCCCGCTTTTTGAAAACAATTGGCAATGACAGATGGGGTTATTAACTCCCAATGCAGATAAAATAAAATGAATTGATTCCAAAACGTTCACTTTTTTAAACTTTCCCGTATTGTCAAGTTTTTCAATCATCCATTTCACTAGCCGTTTTCTATAATGCTGCTTAAACACTTTAATTACTCCCTGATCCATAGGTTACAAAACGGAAGTTGAGTTTGGTAGTAGAAAATGGACTTTTATGTTGCTCAAGTTTTTCGTGTCTTTGGAATGGGCGGCACAGTTGTCTACGAAAATGATGATGTTCCTCTTAACTTGTCTCATTTTATCATTCAATCTTTTCAAGTAAACTTCAATAGAGAAAAAAACCGCAAATTTCATCAAAAGGCCTCAAATTTCGACAAAAAAAAAAAAAAAAAAAAAAACCACGAAATTCTCGTCAAAAGATTGCGAAAAGCACGCGAATTTCGTCAAAAAATCGCAAAAAACACGCGAATTTCGTCAAAAGATCGCGAATAACATGCGAATTTCGTCAAAGGATCGCGAAAAAAACGTGAATTTTGTCAAAAGAGCGCTAACTTCTTCAAAACACGGTCAAAAAATCGCGAAAAATGTTACTTTCGTTAAAAGGTCGCAAAAAACACGCGAATTTCGTCAAAAGATCGCGAAAAACCAGCGAATTTTGTCAAAGGATTGCGAGAAAAAACGTGAATTTTGTCAAACGATCGCTAATTTCGTCAAAAAACGAACAAAACGGAGTCAAGATCGTGAAAAAACGACTTTTCGGTAAAATAACGCGGGAAAAATTCCCGCAAATTTCATCAAAAGAGCGCGAATAAAACGCAAATTTCGTCAAACGATCGCGAAAAACACGCGAATTTCATCAAAGGATCACGAAAAAAAAAAGTGAATTTTGCCAAAGGAAAGCTAACTTCGTCAAAAAACGAACAAAACACTGTGAAAAGATCGTGAAAATACGCTACTTTCGTTAAAATATCGCTAAAAAACACGCGAATTTCGTCAAAAGGTCGCAAAAAACATGCGAATTTCGTCAAAAGGTCGCAAAAAACGCGCGAATTTTGTCAAAGGATCGCTAATTTCGTCAAAAAACGAACAAAACGGGGTCAAAAGATTGTGAAAAAACACGAATTTCATTAAAAGGTCGCAGGAAAAACCACAAATTTCCTCAAAAGGTCCAAAAAACCCCAAATTTTGTCAAAAGAGCGCGAAAAATTGCAAATTTCGTCAAAAGATTTTGAAAAACATGCTAATTTCGTCAAAGGATAGTGAAAAACTGCAAATTTCGTCAAAAGATTTCAAAAAACACGCTGATTTCAACAAAGGGTCCGAAAAAAAATACGAATTTCATCAAAGGATTGCGAAAGAATGCGAAATTTGTGAAAGAGTTGTTGAAAAAACGTGACTTTCGTCAAAGAATTGCAGAAAAAAATGCGACTTTCGTCAAAGAATTGCAGAAAAAACGTGAATTTCGTCAAACAATACAAAAATGAGGTTTTGATGCTCCAAAATAGTTATTTTCTGCTCCAAAATGAGCCTTTTTGCTGCTCTAAAATAGTTATTTTCTGCTCCAAAGTAGCTTTTTGCTGCTCCAAAATAGTTATTTTCTGCTCCAAAATGAGCGTTTTTACTGCTCCAAAATGAGGTCCATGCTGTTCCATCACTGCAACTGCTATCAGTCCTAAACATTGACCTTTTTGAATAGCGAAGAATATAAAGAAAGAGATTTTCTGCACAGAAAATAAAATAATAATCAAAAAGACAAAATAAACGCGCTTTGAAAGTAAAAGTGGAAGGAAAAATAAAACTTTTTAAGCGGGAAAGAGTTTCGCAGAAAAATTGTTTGCAAAAAAATTAATAAGCATTTAAATTATACATGTCTCCTCTCCTCCAAAGAAGTAAAAGAAATTGAGTCACATTAGGTGTAATAGGAACAACAATATCAAAAGTGGAGTTTCATTCTGTAAAACCTTGTCCATAGCTAATTTCTAGTGTTAAATTTTTTTACAAGAAATAAGCAATATTTCTCTTTTTGTCATGTGAAAATTTCTTGTTCAAATTGTGTATTTCTTCTTTCATTTATTTATATTCTTATTGGTTTTTATTTTATCGATTTTTTATTAAAGCTTTTATGAGAAAAAATGCAAGTTAATATTTGTATAGTGTTTGTAATGGTGTTGAAGGAAAAAAGAAAAAAAAAAAGGAATTGCAATTTTTATGTTTGTTGGTCAATGTTAAACTGAAATTGTGGATTTTGATTAAGTAAATAAATTCATGGCTAATTATATTCATTAAATATTTTTCTGTGCTTTGGATATTTTCACCATATTGTAAACCTAATTAAATTATCTTTTTTTCTTATTATCAGGCCTGCAGAAATAAGCATCTTAAAGTTGCCAAATTATTGCTTGAATATGGTGCCAACTTCGCTGTTACAAATGCTGAAGGGGCAACTGTGCTACGGATCACCAATCAGTATGCTGGAAAAACAGTTCTGCACAACATGTTAGTTGAACATATTATGAGGTAAGTTTTTGCATCTGAAATCATATTCTGATAAATTTATATTTGTTTGCTTAACACTTCTTTAATTTTTTCTTCTTTTTATGCAAAAGTTCAGTGTCTCTGTTATATAAGTATTATGTACAGTAGTGGGGAAAAAAGTAATCACCCCCTACTAACTCTGCAACTAATTATAATAAAAGAAAGCTACTGGTACCAAACAATTCAAAATAAAGTCCACTGATATATTTAAAATTTGCCTAGGGGCCATCTACAAATGTAAACCAGACCAAACTTTGTTTTTTAATGGCAACACCCAATTTTGACAATATATTTTAAATCTTCATTTCAAACTATACCTAGAAACCAAATTTCAAGTCATTTGAGTGATAAGTTTTTGAATTATAAATATTCAAAATCTAGAGCTTCTAATGCTAAAATACATATTTTTAATATCTCCTGAAATTATAATCCCAATATGATAATATTTTGTGTGGTTATAATACTAAGAATAAATACATTGAATTTGTAATTTTAAAAGGTTTATAATATGAATTTTAAATTACGAAATTATAGTAAAAAAAAAATATGAATTGCAACCTACAATTTTTTTGATAGATTTATATTTATTATGTCCTGCTTTATGAGAATTTTCAATTTAAAATTTTTCTTCCTAGTAGTTTTCGAATTCTGGTTAATAAACATCAAAATGATGGTTTAAGGAGCTGTCTATTATGTGCAGATTGGTATAATTTGAAAAAATAAATTAACTCATTTTATTGAAACATTTGGACTCGCAATAGTCGAAACATTTTAAGCATGTGAAATGGTCATATTGGCAAGAAATAATACTTTAACAGACAAAGTTGGCATGGTTTAAACCATTTGGTTTTAACCATGGTTTTAACCATGGTTTAAATTCAAATTATTGGTTATAAATAATTTCTACTTTTAACAGTCTATCTCAGCAGTCAACATGATAGATACACAGTGAGTCTAGGTCATGTTTGTATGCATGTTGTAGAATGAAAATTGCATGTGTTGATAAACACATTTGGTGCTCTAAAGAGAAAACTTAAAGCATGTGAACTTGGCAAAAGTAAAAAAATTCTGGGTGCTAGTTATATTTCAATATTACCAATCTATTTTTTCTGTTATTTGTTGAATCTAATAGAAAAAAACTTTGTCTTGGAATTATCACAATTAAAAATTCTTTAAAACTTCAGATACTGATATTCTATAAAAAAAAAAGTCAATCATAATGGACACACTATCTTGCAGATGATTTTATTTATAATTGTGAAATAATGATTTGGTCAAGAAAAGAAAATATTTAAATTTCAGCAAATTAGTCTTCACTGAAAAAAAAAAAAAAATACTACAGTCAAGGTAGAGAAAAATCATTTATAGGTGTTGGCTCTTATAATCAAAATCGCACAAGTGACTGAATTGTAGATATTATTCATTTTTAGTTTAGTCATTTAAAAGTAATGTGTATTATAACTAGAAGAAAAGTCTGTTTATTAAGTCTGGTGGATGTTTAAATGTTTTAGTGGATGACAATTTTTGTAAAACTTCTGTCCCTTTTTAGATCAATATTTTCAGTAGTCTAAAAAGCTGGTTGTGTTTCTGCTTATTTTACTGCAGCTTAAAAAAAAAAAAAAAAAAAAAACTGGCAGTTTTAGAACAGAAGTGTTAAGTAACAATACAATACACAATACTTCTTGAAAGGTGTAGACTCAATTTCTAAATGTCAAATCTTGGTGACAGTTTTTTATAAAAGGCTTTATTTTCAATAAAAAAAGAATCATAATCGCTCATGTAGTGTTCTAACAAAAAAATCAAACATCCCAGATAACAAGTACGAGTATTTCAAAGAATTTTTTTTGACTAGCCATGGGAAAGCATATTATATTCATGAAATTACATCATATATTTATTTATTAGTCATAGTAATCTAGAATTGTTTGTTAAGATTTTCAAGGTATTAATGTCTCATAGCATTTTATTCTTAGAACGTAAAACATAGCTGTTACTAATGTTTAAATTTTAAATGATTTCAATTTTTTGCATAACTGACTGTAATTATTTAATTTAAATTATTTTTAAATGAAGTTATATTACTTATATATCCAACAATATTTATTTTTATCAATAAATATGCATGTATAGGTAATAAGAAAAGTTATGTGAAAAAACCTTGTTTAAACCAAATAAACCGTTTTTTTTTTTTTTTTTTTAAACCTGGTTTTTTGCCAACCCTGTTAACAGAAGTGACATAGTCATTCTGTAGCATTTCAACAATCAATTACCGAACTTCAATTTGGATACAGCCCCTAAAATAGGCTCATTTAAAAAATAATTAATTTCTCTGAAACTAATTGTATGAATTTCATGAAAATTTGTTTTTAGGTTAATTGAAGGGTGTAGAATTTATTTATGGTGTCAAACTTGGGTATTGCTATTGATAGGGCTGGAATTTTGAACATGAGCCTCGAAAAAAGAGCGTAGAATATCTCAAAGCCAAATAAAATAATAATGTTTTGCACACATCACCACAGCCCTGAAAAACATAGCCCAATATTCCATTACCATCTTTTCACCGTCCATCCTCTCCAAAACAGAAAATCGACCTTGATTATCTTTCTTTCTGCTGATTATCTCTAGAAACATCCCAATCATTGCAATATTCCTTCGCTGAAAACTTCAGAGTTTATTCCAGTGCCTGTCTGCGTAATACTGAATAACACTTATCCTACTTCTTTCTCTCGCCGTTGTAATTGGTCTGCACGTATTGATATAACTACAGCTATTGATATGTTATGAATAATCAAATGAGCTCTGATTATTGCCGAGTACCAGTCAATACAGAATATAGCTGGTTATCATGGAATCCTTAGCCCTTGGGTTGCTCGGCTTGTGAGCAACCAATCAGAGTCCGCTAATGGTAAACTTTGCTTTTTGATACTCGTCTGTTGGGGGTAAAAGTCAAGGACAAAACACTCGTTCACTGTGATGATTCGTTTTTTTTAAAAAGAGCTTCTCAGACTGGAATATGTACTATACTATTGAATACAATACTTATTCATATTGTGCATTGATATACTTTCTTCTGTGTCGTTTGTTGTATTTTCATAAGAGCAAAGTTTTTTCGCATGATTTTAACATGTCCTGTCTTAATATTTTAGATTAAAAGCAATATTTATCAAAAAATAAATTTAAATTAGTATAAAACTTTTCCGAAATGTAATTTGAATATTTATATTTTTAAAAAAAGGTTTCAATGTTGTTTTATTATGTAGGTAAGAAGATATAAATAGGTGAGAAGATATAAATACAGTGAATTGTTTCGATTAAGAATCCATTCATTCCTTAGAGAAAGATTGAAAAACATGTCTGCTGCATCTATCATACACTGAAACCTACTTAATTACTACTTCATTACAACTATATTAGCATGACATGTGGCATTAAATTAATTTTAGTTTTTCCCCAGCTTTTACTTATTTTAATTATATTAAAATCGTCACTGTCCTAAATTTAAGAATATTTTATTTTAATTTGTTTTTAGCTTATAGGCTATCAAAGCCTGATAGCGAACGTGCCAGCCTGTTCTGTAATGTACGTAATGCGACAACTCTTGATAGAAATATCCAATTTGCTTCAATTTTTTTTCTAGGTTCATTCTGATAGAGTATTTCCTGATTATTTTTAGGGTCTCATTGGTTAAGTATAAAGGGAGCCACGAGAGGCTAACCCCCCCCCCCCTCCCTCCTAACTTAGATAAATGGGTTTTTCATGCAGAATTATCAGATTTTCTTCAAATTTAGTATACCGGTTAATTCTGATAAGGCGCTTCCCTGATTAGATTTGAAGGTTCATTGTTTTTAAGTCTAAAGCCCGGAACGGGGGGCTAACACTCCCTTAATTTAGATAAAAGAGTTTATCTATCCGACTTGCTTCAAATTTGGTCTACCAGTTTATTCTGTTAAGGCACTTCCCTGATTAGATTTAGAAGTTCATTGGTTAAGTATAAAGGGGGGGGGCGGGGGGCTAATACCCCCTTAATTTAGATAAATGGATTTTTCTACCCCATTTGCTACAAATTTGGCATACCAGTTTATTTCGATAAGGCACTTCCCTGATGACCTTTGGAGGCTCATTGGTTAAGTAAAAAGGGGGAAACGGCACAGGGGGGTGGGGGTTGTTCCCCTCTTAAATTATTTTTCGAGGGGCATTATCCTTTGAAATAAGAGTGTAATATGCAATTAGTGGGAATAGCCTGTGAGCTCAATGCCATCAGTTTAAGTGGGCACTTTTCTTTTTTCTTTTATAATATTCTTAGTTATACACGAAGTAATTAAATAGTCATTTAATAATTGGCTAAAATGTTATTAATAAATTATCCATAAAGTAGGAAGAGAAGAAAACATACTATTTTTCAAGAAATATACAATGCATCAAATGGTATAAGTGCAAACAGATATCAAACATTAGTTTCTTTTTCTATTTCTAAAATATTTCTATTTTGCATAGATATATATACATATTTTAATGATGCTGTGTGAACATATATAGGTAACAACAATATATTGCTTTGATGCTTTCTACATCTGTTGGTACTTAAATTGCTGCTACTGTACAATTTTTTTTTTAAATTAGCAATATTTCTATTCTTACACAGTTTAAGGTAGTTATCGCGATATTTCACCAATATCGATATTAACTCATTGATATATTGCGATATTAAATTTCTGATATCGTCCAGCCCTAGCTATTGATAAAAACAAAGTTTGGGTTCGTTTTGAAATGTAGAAGGCTTCCTAAGCAAATTTTATATACATCATTTAAAAGTGATCTTTATTTCCAATTGTTTGGTATCAGTAACCTTCTTCTACAATAATTTGTTGCAGAGTTAGTAAGGGGTGTTTGCTTTTTTTTTTCCTACGTCTGTATGTGTACATTTATGATATTTACAGTTATTAAACTTTTAATAAGGTCTGATATGTTTATTCTACATTCTCATTTATCTGTATTTGATTACCTTGATGCAGTAAAACCTGCTAAGACAGAATCACTGAAGGCTGGAAAAAATGCAATTTTATACAGCTTCTTATTAGTAGATATACTGTGTTATAATTCTATTATACTCATTATATAAGACCATAAGATAATTTTTACTCTTTTATTTAACTCAACTTGGTTTTTGTATGTAAAGATGGAATTTTATAATCTGCTTTTCGCTCACTTCCTGATAGGCTAAAATTATAAAAATTATGTACACAGGTATGTTTCCAATGACTACACAATATTTTAATAATTTTAGAATTTAATTATAAATTAATTTTAAGGCGTTTTTTCGTTAGATAGTTGCAGGTCATAAATTTCCAAATATTATTTAGTGTTACAACTGTATATGTGTTACAACAACAATGTAGTTAATTATATGCCAAACCAAGCTCAGTAAAATATGCCAACTGGCTGTGAAATTGGAACTAAGAAATGAAAAACAAATAAAAAATGAACAGTGTAATATATATTTTTAACTATATGATTTTACCTGTTAATAGTTTAACGTTAATTAAATTATATTATAGGTTCAGAAAACAATTTAAAAATCCTGAATAGATAGTTTATGAAATGTTTCTTTTTTTTTTTTTTCCTGTTGCCATATCTTAAAAAAGGAATAAAGCAAAAATTATAAATTTTGTAATAAATTCACTAGTTCCCACTTTCTACCAAGTATAAATCAAAATGGGGAATTTTTTATAATCAAGGTCCCCGTGAAATTAATGTACAGTAGAGCGCTGATTATCCTAACAAGTCGGGACCGACCCTAGTTCGGATGAGCAAAAGTTCAGATAAATGGACAGGCAATTTAGGGGATATTCATTCTGACTATACTAAAACCTTCACACGTTATCTAAGCTTAGGATTGGCAGCACCAGCTAGTGCTGGCATGTTTAAAAATTGTGGTTTTTTTTTTTTTTTTTTTTTTTGGGGGGGGGGGGGGGGGGGGGGTGTTAAACATTTTTATCATTAAAAATTTTTCTTTCTTTTTTTATCATTTTTTGGAGATTATAATTTAAGTAAAAAACATTTGATTGTTGCTTGCTTCATCAAAGACATTTTTTTCAATGCTGTTACATCTCTAATAATTCTTCTTAAATACATTAGTTGAATAGGATCAATGATCAACGTTCTTCTGCCATTCAAGCCATTTCATAGCTGTTTCCAAGCATTCAAACTTCAAAGGCTTCGTTATGGGATGGACGTGGGTTATTTTCAGAGCATTCGTTTTCTTTTTCATCATGAATCTCATCCACAATCTCATCATCATTTAAAATCTGATATCCAGGGTCATGTTCTTTACTATTTAACTACTCGTTAATTTCATTTTCTTCATAGCTTAGGATTCTTCCCATCTCCTTTATTGTTTTACATTTCTCATATTCTGATCCACTATCAGTTTTTTGTTTATTTAAAATTTTATTCCAAGCCAATGGATAATTGTGAGTTTGGTTAAAAATTTTTTTGGGGAGAAATAAGCTGTTCGGATAACTGGAATTTCGGTTAAGAGAAATAGGCTGTTCGAATAATTGGAAGTTCGGTTAATTGGAGTTCTGATAATCGGCGCTCTACTGTATTTTAATGGAAATATTTTGCAATAACATTAATTGCAGTCATGAAATTAGACATGATTTTAAGTTAAACATGAAATGCTTATAAAAGGGTGTTTTTAAAACTGTTATCTTTGTTTATACTTGTTAAATGGATTTTATGACCTGATGATGTTTCATAATTATGGATCATTTGAGACAACAGCCTTGCTGCTCCAGTACAGGTTTCAAACAAGCTCCCTTTCTCTAAAAGAAATGAAATACAGGACCATAAAATTTTCCATTTGACTGGATTCCATTATAAATAGATTCTGTTTTCCCAGGTTTTACTCTGTATATTATTGCATATGTGTATTAATAAAAGAAAGATATTTTTCTATGTGTCTGTTCTGTTAGCAATGGCTGTAAAAAATCTATTGCACATAGAGAATAAATAAAGTATGGAAAAGGAAGATGAAGACCGGTCTGCATGTACTTGTAATTCTGATTTTTTATTTTTTGATAATATACTGAGATATTAACTCTCATCTAGCGACAATGAATGCGCATTAATTTTCTCTAGTTTGCTGATGTAATGATTGCTTTCATGTATGCATGGTGAAAATATCGTTTTTCAAGCACATAGCTTACAGATTTTTGTGCATTTTAAAGTCTCAATCTCGAAGGCTCATGTGGAGTTATTTCTGCAGTTTTAAATTGCCATCACTGTAGCGTAGATGAAAAAAAAAACTTTTCATTTAAAAAATTATAAATATTTTCTATTAAAATATATGTGTATATATATATATATATATATATATATATATATATATATATATATATATATATATATATATATATATATATTCTAAAGATCATTTTCATATTTTTTGTTTCTTCTGCAATTTGAAATTGCCACGTACATGGTCCAGAGGAAAATCAAAACAAAGAGAAAGAATATCTTGCCTTTCTGTGGGCTCGGGCAATTCTGGTCTAGTTTGCTAGTACTTCTAATAATTTATTAAATAGATACTACTATTTATTGAATAGATACTTCTGGGGATGATTATATTCTGGGTATACCTCTAATTTCTGGGTTTTATTACTTGGTCCTCCCAGTTTGCATATTTGAAACTTGTTGAGAGTTATATAAAGAAATGCTAGTGATATCTTTGATAACTAGCATTCAGGAAAAATATAGTATGAAAATGTTGATTGAATACCAAAGGCAAAGAAATTAAACTTGGACCTTCCTTTAAGAAGCTGTACAAATTAAAATTTAGATTTTCCTTTTTTGTTGTACTTATTGGAAAGTAAAAATTTAAAAATCTTTTGTAAAATGTATAAATTGCATTAAGTCTATCACTAGAAGAACTTTCCAAATTTAGATTTACCAATTTGAAGAATTACGTTTAAAAATTTCTTGAAAGCTTCTGTTTCTAGGTTTAATTTTGGTGCTTGTTTTGAAATAAATTTCTTTGTTGCTTAAAGTTTGATTTATCCATATTTAACAAGATCATTTATTTTCTTTGCTTTATAAAGCCAGCAAACTTTTAAGAAAATGAAAGAAAAAAAAAATTTTCACTCTTTTTACAGCTATACCTTAACAGATCCTGGCAGAAATTATGCTATTTTCATATTGTCATAATTTCATATTGTTATGGTATTAATTGCAATATGAATTGGTATCTATCTTTTGCATAGATAACTTTCAGGATAACTTTTTTTACCTCAAGTCAGCAATAGAAGTAAGAAGAGCAAGAATGAAGATTTCTAGCCGGTTTAGCTTGGAAGTATGCTTGGAATTTTGGGAAGCTGGCTGTTGGTAACTGATTGCAAACCTACTGCAATTGCAAAAACTTCACATTATGTTTTATCCATCATCTTGGTCACTCTGATTATTGTTATTGTACTGGATTTGAAATAGAAATGATGCAGATATATTTTTGGACATTTAAATTCTAGAAAAGAATTTTCAAAATTAATCTACTGGGTAATAAAGAATGGGATACCTTTTTAACATTGATATTTATATATTTCAGATTATTTTTCATAGAAATCTATTTTTAAAAAAATTTCCTCAATAATTTTTTTTTTATCAAAAATTGTTGCAATTTGCATGAGTACTAAAATAAATGTTTTGAGTTTCTATAAATTGAGCCTGCCTTAACAGTGATAGGGAATTAATACTGAAATAGAAAAAAAAAAATTTTTTTTATTTAGATTGTCCTAAGGAATATTGATTTATTGCCAAACAAGACCTTTGTTAGAATTTATTTTTGGCGGGGGACAACTTTATAGACTTTAATGATTGACATTAAGTTAGCTACCTAAGATTAGGCTGCATATAAAATTTGAGTTGCCTTTATTTTCTGAGCTATGTATATTTAGCTATATTTTTTATTGAATTTTGTATGTACAGTTTAATTTTTTTTTTCTTTTTAATAATAAAATAAATTTTAGGCAATATTTAGGGTGTGAGAGGCTAATCTCTGTGTGTTTATTTTTTTATTAGCTGCATTTCATAAGTAAGCTTTTTATTAATAAAGATAAAAAATATATATAATTTAAACTTATTCTTGAACATAGTTTTATATATATATATATATTTACATGAGTTACTTAAATGAAAATAGATGAAAAGTCTTTATTGTCATAAAAAATAAAGCATATCAATTAACTGAAGACGAATTGAAAATATCAAGATAAATAACAGTTATAAAAGCAACCAATTAATGTTATAACTTTTTTTAAATTAGGGATTTTTATCCATTTTTTTTTTAGCAAAATTTCATGCTTATGCCAAACAGCTTACACTCAATTCAACTAAATATATTTCAGTTTCCTTTGCATTACATATTACTATTACACTTACCTGTGTACTGAACTAAGGATTTTACAATATCTCCAAAATTAACTGAAAATTTTCAAAATATGTCAAAAATACATATTTTTTATAAAAAATTACAATTTTTTTTATATTAGAGAAGTTATAAAATAATTACATTATCACATAGAGCTTAGATTCTAATTCGGAGCATAATGAGTAATATGGTAAGCATTCTGAAAAAATTTCACTGAAATATGTTTAAAAAATTTTATGTAATGGAATTTATCGAACAATGAAATAATAAAAAAATTAATTTTCCAGAAATCACATTTAAAGATTTCTTATCTATAAAGTTAATCTAGAAGTGAAAATTAAGGTTTATTAGTGTTTTTTATGTAGAAAATGTAAGAAAATCATGCATAGAAACGTTGTTTACATTTCTCCTGTCCTTCCTACTCTCACTTCTGGTAGTTGACTCATTACTTCCCATTTATTAAATTGGCCATAATTCCTGTTCTAATAATCGTAGGAATAAAATTAAAACAGATTTGGAATCATAAAAGATTGCTCTTTCAAATAAAATAATAAAGTTTCGAAAAATTTCACCAAAATGGCCATTGTAATATAAACAGAACCTTAAGAACAAAGGTCTGGTTCAATTTCTATTAAACTTTACAGCTTATGTCACACATGTAGATAATCGACCATAACAAAACACCAAGCCATCAAACTTAAAAAAAAAAAAAAAAAAATATTGTGGAAAAGAAGAACAAACAAGTAAACTATCTCCTTTCGTGCAAGGAGTGGTGAGTAACAGGACAAACTCTCACGAATCCAGTGGCAAACAAGAAGCAGGCTATGTTAATACAAAATAATCTTGTACTTTTTCTATTTCTACTATTATTTTTTTCACAACCACCCCTGCAGTGTATAAAGAAATAAAAAAATTAAATGGTTTAAAGCCTAAGTCTAAAAAACATAAATTACTTTAAAAATAGCTTAATGCATTCATCAAAGTGACATTTTTATTGAAACCTATATAATAACCTTATACTTGGTTTGATTGGATCTAAATGACATAACTATAGCCTTGAATGTAGTCGCATAGCTGCATATTTACTGATGTATAAATTTCTAAAATACTGTATTTTGAGTACCTTAACATTGTTATTGTATTAACATTATTTGCAGTTTAATTATATTTATGGAGTTAATTTGGTCTTTGCGGCTATTTCTTTCTGGGGAAACATGAAATTTTATCATACTATTAATTAAATACTATGCATGTTCAATGCAAATAAAAAATAAATAAATAAATATTAGTGTTCATCATATTTATGATTGTTATATGCAAATTTCAGATAAAAAGTTAAGTAAATGACAAAAATCTGATATTGTTACATTTTATGACTTTAAAAAATTTAATATTATGTATTTTGTTTCTATGAAAGTTTCCTTTATTCTTTTTTAAAAATGAATTAGTTTCGGATTTTTTTTTCTAATGAGAATTTTTTAATTTATTTATAGGATAGTCTCAGAATTTGAAGAACGGGCACGTTCTGTTATAGAAAATATCGCTGAAATTAAATATGCATTGTTTCCCATCCAATGTTTCTCCCTTAATGAAGGACCAAAATATTCCATTAATTTTCATCATCATGTTAAGTTGGAATCACCAGGTGTGTAGATCTTCTTCTAATCTATCTTACTAATTTTATTACTAATTAAAAAAAAAAAAAAAAAAAAAAAAAACTCAGCTTGATTTAAATTCCGGTAGTACCAATGTCAATATTGTTAACTTTTTTATGTTCTAACAGTTTAAGACCTCACAGAGCTCTTATTTTTCCTACTTTCTCCTATTTTTTAGGTCTCTTGTCATTTTTTCCTGTTATTTCCCATTTTCTCTTATTTTTCGGTCGTAAAACAGACTGCTTTAATTTCTATGTCCAACGATCTGCCATCATTACTACGTCATAGGAGTGATTCGGTTCCAAATTTTTCCAAAAATTTAAGTCATTCGGTTCTAAAAATTAAAAATCTGTCATTAGTAGAAAATTTGGACATAAAAAAACATCGCGAAATTCAGCAAATGGTCACTGAAAAAAATTAATTTTGTCACTTGTTCGCAGAATAAAATTGCCAATTTCATCTGAGGATTGCAGAAAAACGGGAATTTTCTCAAAGGATTGCAAAAAAAAACCCCGCAAATTTCATCAAAGGATCATGAAAAACATTAATTTCTTCAATAGACAGCGCAAAAAGCACGAATTTCATCAAAGGATAGCGGAAAAAATGCAATTTCATCAAAGGATAGTGGAAAAAGCATGAATTTCATCAAATGTTAGCGAGAAAAGTGCAAATTTCGCCAAAGGATTGCAAAAGAAACGCAAATTTCATCAAATGATCTCAGAAAAAATGCACATTTTGTCAAAGGATTGCAGAAAAGATGAGATTTTCGTCAAAAGGCTGTGGAAAAGATGCAAATTTCATCACAGGCCTGTGATGAAATTCAGTTTCATCACAGGCATTCACATAACTCAGTAAAAACTTGCATATGACGGCTTCTAGTGTCTGGATAAAAATGAGTACGGAGCTTTTTCCAAGCATTCACTGGATCATTACATTCTTTAATAATTTTTCTAAAGTCAGGCTCGATGTTTAAATATATCATAGATAGTGCTAATTTCTGTCAAATATGATAATCTCTAGCATCTTTATCAGTGGCACTAACAACTGCTTTGGCCTCTTTTTCTAAGGCATTGCTATCTGCATTGACCCAGGAGCTTTCTCAATTTCCGCAACTATATCCCAGACATTTCTTTCCACCAACAAATACTTCATCTCAGCCTGCCAGTTGGCATAATTACAGTATAGGATCCATTATCCGGAATCCTTGGGACCTGAGGCATTCCGGATAAGGGGTTTTTCCGTAATTCGGAACACTACCACAAATATTTTCTAATGTACATAAATATGAAATACTGGTTAGCATAAATAATATTAAAAATACTGTATTACACATTTGTTGAATTAATTCAATAAAACACAATTAAGGAAAAGTTTAATTAATTTTTATTTACAAAAAAAAAAAGTTAAGTAATAATTTTAAATTATAATAAAACTTACAAATGAACAAGATCAAAAATAAAATTTAGTTTTGGGGTTCAGATGCAGATGCTTGGGAATTAGTTTTTTGGAAAAATCCTTTTAAAGTTGGCTGCTTGTAACGTTTCTCTTTTACAATCTGGTTTTGAATTTTATATAAGGACATTATTTGTTGTTCATGGAAATAACTTATTTTGTTCCGTGCCTTGAATTAATTGTTGAATGTAAAATATCATTTGTTCATTAGATATTTTTTCTACCTCCTCCTTCTTGTCATCATCATCACTACGATCATCAGATGCATCTTTAGTCATCATTTCACAAATTTCACTGTATGTCATCTGATGACTAAGTGGATCATTATTATCTATATTGAAACAAACTTGAACTGCATCTTCATCCAATAATTGGGGAGGGAGGGGAATATATTGAAAGTTGACTTTTTATTTATTTTTGTTTTGTTTACAAATTTATCGCATGGAAAGCGGACAGAAAAAAATAAGAGGCAAAATTATCAACACTTAAAATGCAGATTTCCGCAAATTCGCAGAGATAAAGAAATGCATAATTACTGTAATATTCCTTTAACCCACCCTCCCCTATTTTGTAAACAAATTTGATATTTAAAAAAAATCCCATGAAAGCACCCCCCCCTCCCTTTCCAAAGAAAAAAAAAAAAAATATCGCGCGAAGCGCCGTACCACCTTTCTGTCTTATCCGATTCCGAATCTCTGCTTTTCTACTGTTCGATGGACGCAGCTGAAAACGGTAAAACGAACGTTTCTCTCATTCTCCTAATTGGCCGAATTGTAGGTGCGCCTTTAGATGATGTCAAAGGTCGGAGCTTGCCAACAGTTTTCGATCGCGGAAAACGCATTCAAATTCTAAGTGATGTTTCGAAAATATTTTTTTTCAAAAGGTTAAAATTAAAATTTTTTATAATGGATTTTAGCGTTTGAAGAAGAAAAATACGAAATTTAAGAATATGTAGTTAGTTTTCCCATATTTTTAAAGGTTACGCCGATGCGAAGTCATAAAAATAATCAAAAAGAGAACTTATGTCCGATGATTGTGTACATTCAATTCTTATCTTTCACGGGAGCATCATAAGTGGGATCGTAGGGAGAGACCACGCTTTTAAGTTCGCGCTTTTTAAGTTCTGTTTTTTAATTATCTCGGTTAACAAAAAAAGAAAAATCTGAATATCAGGGCAGGCTTTGGACTATTCTTATAAACATTTTCGGATTTCAACAGGCGGTAGATTTCGATAGCCACTTTTAATCCGTAGGCCGATTACTTTACGATTTTTTGCCGCGTTTGGAAGGGGGTGGGGGGGGGGAGGAAATTAAGGGGATATTACGGTACCTTGAGGTGTATGAGAAAAAGTTTAAAATATTGATTTATAAAGCATGTTAACTCTTCAATAAAATATGAAAAAAAAAAAAAACTTCAAATTTTTATGAAATGAAAGTTTTTACTAAGTTTTGGTTTTGGATCGTTTACCGTTCCGGTTTTTAGAGCGTTCCGGATATCGGGACGCCGGATAATAGATCCTATACTGTACTAGCATTTAATTTCTGGATTTGGTTCTGCATCATCATTTTTGATAAATTTTTGAAAATTTAGGGTACTTAAACTCAGAACTAAAAAAAAATTTTCACAAATTTAAAAACTTTATAGACCAGCCCCCCCCCCCCCCCCCCCCCCCAAAAAAAAAAAAAAAAAAAAAAAAATTGTATAAAAATTTCTTAAAAACTGCCTCTTATTTTTATCTTTTTTTTTTTTCAAAGTATTACTTCAAAAACGAAATTATAAAAAAAGAAAAAAAAATTCTAATTATCAGTCATCGTACGAAACTAACAGCCCCACCCAATAAAACTATCTCTTAATCCTCCTTGAGCCGTAGTTAAACATTTACTGCACTAATACAAAGCATAGCTAAACAGAAACTATCTCTGCATGGGTCTTAAATGCCCATAACCAAAAATGTTATATGAGACTACTCATATAACTAGTGCTTAAAAATAATCTATTACTTTTATAAAGCACTACATTAATACATCCTAAAAATAAGCAGATATAATTTGCAGTAAGAAGCATCAGTTGAAAAATAAAACCCTAAATATGCAGAAAGAAAAATCAGTTGTTTTGCAGTAAGTGCAAGAAGAAATGATGACCAGATAAATAAAACTTAACTTTATTAAAAAATCTTTCATAATAAAACACAATATTATAAAAATATATGCTTTGATAATTAAATAACTATTGGCTAACTTCATTTCATGCAGATAAAAACGTAATAAAACAATGCTGTAAATCATCCCTCCGGGGCTCATGCAATAAATTATTCACTTAAACTCAAATTGTAAAAGAAAATGTCACCTGAAGTAAATGAACGTATTGCCTTCTATAATCTTTAAACATGAAGAAAAACATCGTAGAACCAACTAAGTTCCGAAGATTCAAAAACATCTTATCAGCACTTTCATCGTACGTAAAACTCAATTACATGTATATCATATCAGGCTAATAAACATCAGAGCGGCAGACATTAAAAAACATACGGAAGGATAAACAAGCCAGCGAGTAAGTATGCACAAAACAAATGGCACTGTAACAGCTGTCAACATTATCTATATCGGCAAAATGCTGCAAACAGTTCCGCAGTGAAACAGAAATCAGAAACTCCTCCTTCCATCACACGAGGAGAAATCAATTTGCATAGGCACGCACCAAAGGCGAAAAGTACGCTCCTGTACGGGCAACGCCACCTACTGGCCAGTGAAGTTACCGCCCAGTTTGAAACGATGTACGATCGAACTCAGCTGGGAAAACATCCCGATGCAAAAGTCCGATGACACGATGCAAGATCTCTTTAAAAGCAAATAAATAGCTTAAAAAATAGAAGGAAATAAAGTAGCTGTAAGAGTAAAAGGTAAGTCATAACTAAAGAAGCTTTAAGATAAATTATATTTAGTTGAATAAAATAAAGATATAATGCAATTGATAAGAAAAGTGGGGATATGCCTAACACGAATTTCCTCAAAGTGTTGCAGAAAAGATCCGGATTTCCTCAAAGTGCCGCAGAAAAGATCCGGATTTCCTCAAAGTGCCGCAGAAAAGACCCAAATTTCCTCAAAGTGCCGCAGAAAAGACCCAAATTTCCTCAAAGTGCCGCAGAAAAGACCCAAATTTCCTCAAAGTGCCGCAGAAAAGACCCAAATTTCCTCAAAGTGCTACGGAAAAAATATAATTTTCCTGAAAGGGCCACTGAAAATATGTCAAAAAGCCACAAAAAGAAACACTGATTTTGTCAGTGTTGCAGAAAAAAGGCAAATTTCATCTAAGGATCGCAAAAAAACGCAAATTTCATCCAAGGATTGTGGGGGAAAATACGAATTTTGTCAAAGGATCGTGAAAAAAAAAATGCAAATACCATCCATTTCGGAAAAAACACTGATTTCGTCAGTGTTGTGGGAAAAAAAGGCAAATTTCATCAAAGGATCGTGAAAAAATGCAAATTTCATCCAAGGATAGCGGAAAAAGTGCGAAATTCATCAAATGATCGCGAAAAAACACAAATATTGGCAAAAGATCCCAGGAAAAAAAAAGAAAAAAAAAAAAGAGATAATTTCGTTAAAGGATCGTGAAAAAAAACCACTAATTTTGTTAAAGGATATCAAGAAATCGCAAATTTCGTCAAAGGATTGCAAAATACGTGAGTTTCTTCAAAGAGTGGAAAAAGCACAAATATTGTCAAAAGATAGCAGAAAAAAAAAAAACGCGAATTTTGTTAAAGGATAGCGAGAACAGTGTAAATTTCGTCGGAGGATTGTGAAATATGTGAATTTCTTCAAAGGATAGTGGAAAAAGCACAAATATCGTCAAAGGATTGTGAGAAAACCCCGCAAATATCGTCAAAAGATAGCGAAAAAAAAAAAACACGAATTATGTTAAAGGATAGCGAGAAAAGGGTAAATTTCGTCAAAGGATTACAAAAAACGCAAATTTCATCAAAGGATTGCAGAAAAACACGAATTTCGTCAAAGGATCAGGGAAAAGATGCAAATTTCGTCAAACGATCTCTGAAAAGATGCAAATTTTGTCAAAAGGCTGCGGAAAAAGGCAATTTTTGTCAGAGTTCTGTGGGAGAGAACACGGATTTCGTCAAAGTGCAGCGGAGGAAAAAGCGAATATCATCAAAGGATCACGGGGGAAAAAAAGGATTTAACCAAAGAGCCGCAGAAGAAATCCAGCAGTTTCTTTAGAAAACAGCACACACACAAACATCTAAGTTTATTATAACAGGTATAGTTTTTAATATGAAACATTATGCTGAACTAACTTTTCAAAAATCGGGTTAACTCAAACCCAACTTGCAGGAATCTACACTGAGCCTGAAATCGGCCCAAACTGAAAACAGGTTAACCTGGCCTGCAACAAAAATAATTAGCATGAGCTTATGTAGGATTTTTCATTAGGGGTAAGAAGGGGGGGGGGGGGTATTCAACCACATAAAACAGTTACTCTTATCTATTGTTTGGAATTCATACAGCGACTTTTGAAAATTGCTATGTGATTTTTAGATTTTTTTTTCTTATTTTGTTGTGATGTTTTTTCAAATTTGTGACTGGAATCCAGAGTCAACCTTTTAGCCCAATATAGTATATTTTATCCTTTGCAATATTATTTAAATTCGTATAGCAATTTGAATTTTTTGCGATCTTTTAATCTTTTAATTAATTTTCTTTTGTGATTTTTGGTTTTTCTCATTTTGTGGCATACTTTTGACATTCATAAAAGAAATCCAGTCTCGAATCAAAGAAGCTAGAATTATTATTTTTTTATTTTAACACAGATGAAATTGAACCAGTCTCGAATCAAAGAAGCTAGAATTATTATTTTTTATTTTGACACAGATGAAATTTAACTCTGATCACAAAACTCAAATCTGAAAACTGCATAAAATTAAACTTAAAAAAAGAAATCTAATGAAAAATCGAAAATCTGGCTTAGGGGTGCATTGCATCAGATATAGAAGTGCCTTGCGAAATTTTGCAGCTCTGAATGCAGTTTTTGAACAGAACACAGACATACATGCAAGTGTCTTTTCTTATAATTACAGATTGATGTAACACTTAAAGAAAAATTTTGTTTGAAAGTAATTGTATATTTGACACATTATATTTCAATTAATTATCTTAACTGTAATTTTTTCAAAAATTTTTATACCTTTCAATATGTATATTCCTATTTTTTAAAACAAATTTTTCCTATTTTTTCGATAATTTTTTTCCTACTTTATTGATTTTTTCTTCCTATTTTCCTGCTTTTTTTTTTTTTTTTTTTTTGAAAAAAAAAAAAAAAAGGCTCTGTGGGGTCCGAGTTTGATTTTTTTAACAGTTCTTACTTAGCCTTAACTTAATGTTACATATTTATTGTTAAATATTTTTATTTATTTAACAGTTTATAGGATTTGTTATTTGTGACCTGTTTTACATGTAACACTTTTTATTTATGCTACTTTTATATTGTTATTTGTTCCTTTATTTAAGAGTTATAGCAGTATTGTATGGCAGCTCTATGAAAAAGAGAATCATGTTGCACTGTGTGAACTTCATAAGAAAGCCATTGCAATCAAACAACTACTAGACCCAATTTTGCTATATATGTTACTATAAAAGCGTATAAAACATTCTCTATCAAACGTACTACAGCAAAAATCTTATTAAAAAATTATTTATACAAATTTAATGTAACTTGAGTTGTTATAAGTTAGAGATGTTGCATCAATGGTAAGATAAAAAATTGCTAAAATAGAAATTTGCACATTTTTTTTCCTTATTACAGTGTGTGCCACCCTAACAAATATTTTTTAATCAAAATTTCATTAAATTAGTGGATGCTTATGCTAAACAAAAAAATTGCATTTTGATTTTTGCTATTTAATGCATGCAAGACACACGTTCTATTAACCAGTGTTTTGTATAAGCAGCATATGTTGCACTATTTTTTTTTTTCTGTGAAAAAATTTGGCTACATTAAAATGTTGATAGACATTGATTTTGAATTTTTGATATGAGTATGTTAAATGGTTTGCCATCACTGGTCATAATAACACCAAAGTGCCATTCAGAAGAAAAAAAAATCTTTATACCCACAAAAATAAGTATCAAATAAAAAGTCTTTTGGGGACAATTAGAAAAATGTTATCTAAAATACATTTTCGTCAAATAAATAATGCACTGCATTTTCACTATTCTGTATTATCCAACCTCTTTTGAATTTTGTGTTATATGAAGGCTCTTATTAGCAATCAGTTTTTCAGTTTTAAATAATTTAGCATATATAATTTTTTAATGAAAGTACAAGTTTGTGAATAGATTGTGATTAGGTTTTGTTGAGGCACTAGAAATGTTTTAGGATGTTCTCATTTTTTCATCGTTAGCCAACCACGCTTTTTAAATACATTTGATTCTTATGTAGTGTTTTAAATATATTTCTTATTTATTTAGATATAATGAAAATTCTAATGATGATGGTTGTTGATCTTTCGTACAGTCTGATTGAGGACTTTAGAAAAGGATCATTGGATTATAGATAATTATACTAATATACATAAAGTTCCTTTGGAAAAATATTTTTCTGTCATATAATTTGTTGTAATTGAAAAGATATTATGAATTTTATAGTTTATGTAGAACTTTGCTTAATAGAAGCACTGTAAATTTATAAAGTGGGGTATGAGTGACTGTAGAAAATTGGCATCTAAAATATAATTAAAAATGAAGGAATTGTTGCCGTCCTTATAGCCTTTTATAAAAGAAACATTAAAGCAGAAGTTGATTGCAAATACTGTTATTTCTTTCCTTTATAATGGAAAAATATGCAAAATCTAATATTATACATACCCCGATCTAAAAACCGGGTTATTTTATTTTGATTTATTGTCATTTATTTTAGAACTAAACTATTTTTAAAATGCAATAATATTTTTTTCCTACCACTGTTCTGTTTTCTGAAGAGTTTCTTAGAAACACTCATTGATTCTCAGATTTTTAAAGTTATTTAGTTAAAGCAAAAGCTCTTTCATTGCATTGCACATATAAGAAAGTTGAAAATTTTTAATTCATAGGAAACTCTTTATATACACACATACATATGTATATAGAACATTAAAAAGGATTGACTTTTATGATTAATATTAACTAAAGCTAATTATAGGCCATGATTCTGATAATACAAGGTGAGACCGAAAAGTAAGGTGACTGGCATCATAATAATCACTGTATTATATATTTGCAGATAAATACCTCACTGTTGTTCATAGTAGTTCCTGCCGTCTACAATACACTTTTGACAACGTTCATACAAGTTCTGGAAACTTTTGAAAAAGTCTTCCTTTGAGACTGTTTTAAGTTCCTTGGTAACAGCAACTTAAATGTCGTTTGTGGATTGTACGCGAAGCACCACGTTTCATCTCCTGTGATGATGGACTGTAAAAATGCATCATCTTTGTCTGCTGCATTGATAAAGTCGCCGCAGGAGTCCATTCGCTTCTGTTTTTGTTCATCGCTTAAATAATGAGGGACAAACGTCGCACAAAGTTTCCGTTTACCCAAATCCTTCGTCAATATTGTTCAGATGATTTCACAAAGAAGATTCAATTTGTTCGCCATTATTCGGACGGACAAACGGCGATCTTGTAGCAATAACTTCCTAACTCTTTCAACATTTGCCGTGGTTCTGCTCGTCACTGGTCTTTCACTGCGATGCTCATCTTCCATGCTTTCATGACCTTCACGGAAACGCTTGAACCACTGAAATACTGTCTTGCGAGATAAAGTTTCTTCGCCATACACACTTCGAAGCATTTCCAAGGTTTCTGTAGCAGTTTTACCCATTTTAAAGCAAAATTTCATATTCGTTTTCTGCTCCATTGCGCAATGCACTACCACCTCTTATGTTTAAGCGACTGCACGAACAAACACTAACCAAGAAACTTTGCAAATGACCCTGAACTTTAACGTTATATACCGAAGATCGTAATGCATATGTGTCCGGTTGTCGGGCTGTTCTCATTTTCGAAAGGAAGGGTGAGTCACCTTACTTTTCGGTCTCACTTTGTATCAGGGATGTAGTGGAGGGTATACGGGGGTATACGCCGTATACCTTCTGGATTTTTTTAAGGAACATCGTATACCCTCTGTTTCTCAAAAAAGCTATAGTATATGCACTCTAGGGTATACGCTCTGCTTTGAGCGTATACCCTCTGCTTAGAGCGTATACCCTCTGTTTTTTTTTTTTACGACTACACCACTGCTTTGTATTTTAATCATTCATAAAGAAAGTTTAAAAATCAATTGTCAAATGTTCCTAAGTTGTCCGTTGCTGAGAATCAGCTAATTATGAATGAAGACATGGAACTTTTATGTGATAATCTTCAAGCTTTGGTATTGATCGCATAAGTTTTAATGTAAGATAAGCATAAGCAATAGCTATTCTTATCTTAAAACTTATAATCTGTAAACTTGCAAATTGTATTTTATGAAGCCATTTTTCTATAGCTACTTTTAAGAAGTTAATCTAAAGCTCATATCACACATATTCTTCTTGAATAGATAGTATCTGATGTTACTTTATAAGCACATTTATTGAACTATAACATTTGAGAAAAAAACTTTAAAGCCAACTTTAAAGAAAAGCCAACCTTAGGCAATAATATGAAGGGTGTTGACTGATATGTGTGTCATCTTATCAGAATCAACCAATCTGAGTGTCCTAAGGGTTTTCCCTTTTCTTTTCTGTGAGCTGCAGTATCATCTATTTTCATTTTTCAATGTGACTTGACTCTTGTAAAAGAGTATCTCAAAAGTTCAGTTTGAAATGGTTTAAAAAGAAGTATTTTATACTATCTACACTATGACAATATTTTTGATATGATCTTAACAATTAGATATACCTCTACCACTATAGAATTGTTTAAAGTGTATTTTTTTTTATTATTATTTCTAATCTGAATGAAAACAGACTTTTAAGTACACCATAAATATTTTAAAGGAAGAAATCCTTGTTCAAGTTAAACTTGAACTCAGTTTCTGCCAATAGTAAGTAAAATATTTATATTTGGCCGTTAATGTTTGAAAATTGTTGTGAATGTGTTTTTTTCTGTCTGTTTGCTAACATTCTAAGTTTCATAAAAATAGTCTAAAAAATTAAATATGTTGTTGAACCCAATTGCAATAAATTCCTTATTAAAAATGGTCTTTCTAATTTTTGTAGTTTTATGGTGTACTTAGTCTAAACTTTATTAAATATATTTTGTGCCATCTATGTTACTTCACTTTCAATTTAACTGATTTTATTCACATTTATTTATTCATTGGATTTTAGACATATTTTTTAAATTTTTGATTGAAAAAAAAGTTTTTTTAATCTGATTTTATGTGCTATAAATGCAATCCAAATCATTAATTTTATAGTTCTCTTAAGTTTGTATGAAAGCAATTTTAAGTGGCATTAAGAAAAAAAAATTATATGTATATTTTTTAATGCCAAATTTTAATAATACAGTAGAAGATCTTTAGTTTGTGCATATTATAGATTTTTGTATTATATAGATCATTTTACACATTAAGCTTACCTTGTAAGCATGGCCAAATATGGCTGTAGCAGATCAATATACAGTAAGAAAACTTTATATTGCACACTTTAGGACCAGAAGTTGTGCAGATTATAGATTTTTGCATAATATAGGTAATTTTGCATATTGTATTTAGCGTGTAAACATAGTTTAAATATGCTTGAACCAAATCACTATATTATTGTTTTAAAACAGAACAATATTAAAAATACATTTTTTATAGCATTTATTATGAGCAAAATTAAGGAAATGTGAATAAATAAGCAATAATCACTATATTTAAAATTGTTAAAAATATTTGAGAATGGTAATTTGTATCAATATTTCTTCACCAACTACACAGTTTTGCAGTTTCAGATATTTCAAACATTGCCCTACCATTTTAACTCTTTCCGAAAGTTTTTTTTATTAGTGGGGGATAGGCACTTGAAAAGAAATTAATTTGTTTGCAATCACCATCATATCGTACTATAATATCTCATTCATTTCATATTTAAAAAAATTTCGTATAATACTAGCAATTTTTATATTAAAAAAAATAAAGATGAAATAATGTCTCAAACTAGTTCTCTAGAATGGGCCTGTTTAGCATTTCAGTTTTCAAAGATGGACATCAGCTGGTAGTAAACTATCAATAGCACCATTATTAATATGATTAGAAACATGCAAAAATATTATCTCACTGCAGTAGTGTGTGCAGACTTGGATAAAATGTAAAACTGTCTGCAAACTCAAATAATTTCTTAAAAATTTTCTGCAGTAAAAGCCACGTCCCTCCTGAGTTCTATATCGCCGCTAACAGCAAAAATGAAAAAGTCCTCTTTCCAATCCCTTGCATTACGTTACATGCACTCAATCCCCCCCCCCCCCCCCCCTCCAGTTATCTTAAATAGACTTTATTGAAAAGAAGATAATATTTACTAAGATATTAAAACTGAATTCCCCTTTCGAATGTAAAAAAATTGCTGCAAATCGCAGAGAAATGCTAAATAAGTGCATAAACATTCGCTAAAATTTCCAACCAAATAAACTTTATTTAAAAGAGATCAACATTTAGTATTTATTTTTTAACACAAAATTTATTTTTAATCTGTTAAATTAATCTGCAAAGCCTAAAATAATCTGCAGTACCTGCTTCGGTGCTGCACTGTTTCTGCTACTGGCACTGGCAGGAGAAAAAAAAAAAAAAAGCATTGCACCTGCCGTTCCGGTATAAGCGGCGCACTTACAATATTTTTAAGCTTTAAAAATATATATGCCGCAGTGCTTCTTCCAAAAAATACTGTACCATGGTAGATGGCAAATAATTTCTAGATAACTTTTTCCCCCTCCAGTTGAAAAATAGTCTGCAGACCTTCTCACGAATCTGCGACGGGCCGCGCACCAATTCTCCACCCGGGGTCTTATAATTTTTTTTATGAAGAAATTTGTAAAAAAAAAAAAACAACAACAAAAAAAAAAAAACTGAACTCTCTGCAAACTGAAAATTTTCTGCGAACGACGTTTGCATGTTCGTCTATATTATCTGACTCTGAGTGTGGGTAATACACACTTGTACCCAATACAATACTCCTAGTTGTAGTCATTAAGGCCGGTGATGTAGGGGCCCTAGGTAAAAATAAATTGCAGAAAAAAATCCTTAAATCTTTGGAAACCTGGCATATTTTTCTGAGACTAGCCTGTCTTAAAAAAATTCACAGGAAAGGAAATCAAAAATCTTAATGTCATCTAGTGATCTGTATTGAACATTTATGATTTTTAGTAAACAGTGTCAAATTCAGACATTTTTCTCTGGGAGGATATTTGAACCTTTAGACTCTTAACAAGCACAAAATCAAAAATTTTTTTGGAAGAGAAGAGGTCATTTTTGTGCTACTTCTTTGAGAAGGAAAGTCTCTCTCTCTTCCCCTACCCTCCTCAGGCCACCCTGTGAATTCATCACTGATAGAAAATAATCAAAGTACTTCCCCCCAAAAAGCTTCCAAAGGGTACTTGTAGATGCTCACAGCATTGCTCTAGAAGATAACACTATTTCTACAGTGTGAAATACAGGCACTTTTTAACGGCAACATTAACTTTTTATACTTGAGAAGTTGTGTCTCAACGGTGTCCAATGGCTAATTCCTAAACCGTTAGTCATAGACATATAGTTCCAATTAGAAAAATGCTTTAAATCAGGTAAAGAAATATTTTAAAAGCGATTTGGGTCAATAAAAACATTTCTTAAAAAATTACGAAATTTAAATTTTTATATGGTCCCCCGGTCCTATAAGTTATATTTAGTAAAATTTTCCTATTACACTGACAAGTAAGACAAAAAAAATCCCATTCATATAACACTAAAATTGTGCGAGTTATGAAACTTTAAAAATGCATGACTTATGCCACATTTCTGCTCTGAAAACAAATGAGTTCGGCTTGGCTTTGAGGGGTCACATTCCAAGTGCTTAAAGTATTCGAAGATCTCATTTCATGTGAATCTGCGCTTTGAAAAAAATCTTACAAGTATTATGATTAAGTTAACATTTATTAAGTTTCAGATTGGCTGAAATAACATATGTTTTATTTTGTCAGGATTTGAGACTGTTTCTTTTATGATTTCTTTTAATAAAATTATGTTATTTTTATAAGTTTTTATGTTACTTCAATGATCTTATGTATGTTTTTTCAGTTCAAAATTTGTATTCGAACTTTAACCCACTTTCAAATATCCGATCGAGATTACATTTTACATACTGGCGCAAATCTGATAACAATCTAATATTATTATAATTTTTGGTGGTTACCATTTATACTCATTTTACAGGATAACACAAAAAATTTCGGATAGATTAGTTTAAGAAAAAGTTTTAGATTAGATAATACAAGACGGAGATTGTTGGGTTTTTTAACTTTTATGTATTTTTTAGCACTGAATCCACAAATTGCCTTAATTTTTAACCATCATGTCAGGATATTTCGCAAATCATAAATTGTCGTATTTAAAGAATAACAAAAATTGGATACTATAAAGTAGAGGAGATGGTTGTATTTTTTAACTTTTGATAATTGATTTTTGCGTACTTTTTAGCACTAAATCTGAAAATGACATTCATTTTTAACCATCACGTTAGAATTGTTTTGCAAATGTGTAAGTTAAAATATAGCGAAAATCTCATAGTGTAAAACATATGTGAAACTTATTTTATTTTACTTTATTCAATAATTTATTCGATATTTTTCCTTATCTTGGGATTCTTACAGCTGGGTGGTGTGATGAGATGGGGGAGGAGATTAAATTTTAACCTTTTAACTTTAAAATTTACAATTTGCAAAAAATCCTGATGTGATGGCTAAAAATGAAGGTCAATTCCGGATTCAGCGGTACAGAATACATAAGAATCAATTATCAAAAGCTAAAAAACATGAAATAACCCAACTTTTGCAGGCTAGTGTAATCTAATAATATTTTAAAATATGTATCATTTTGTAAAGAATTGAGGCTGTTAATTTAGCATCATTTTATTAACATAAATTCTATTTTTTTCTTTCTTCTTAAATGTTTATTACAAATTGTATATTTTGCATTAATATGTCAGAATGACTTAAGGTTTGAAATTTATATTGCAATGTTAATTTTACTCTCAACCATTTTTTAATATATCTGACGAAATCCTATTTCGACTAAATTTGTGAATGACTCCCAAATTGCAGCAAAAAATATGCTCCAACTTTAAACAGGTATTACTTGGTCAGTTTTAATCATAGAACAATGGGACTTTCTTTGTATTACTTGTCAGCATAAAAGGAAAATATTACAAAATATAACTTATAGGACCGGGGGACTGTATAAAAATTTAAATTTCGTAATTTTTTAAGAAATGTTTTTATTGACCCAAATCGCTTTTAAAATATTTCTTTACCTCATTTAAAACATTTTTGTAATTGGATCTATATGTCTATGACTAACGGTTTAGGAATTAGCCATTGGACACCGTTGAGACCGGACACCCTGTATATAAAATTGTGTCATAAAGATCTTCTACTGTATATAGTTTAAATCAGTTTAGTTCTTCACATATGCTTTGAGACTTCAATATTATTCAAATTATTTATTGATTTTTAAAAATATATATAATTTAATGTGTTTGAAATTTTTTCTTGAGGAGCAATTCTTTATAAATAAGTATTTTAATATTTTATTGTTATGCATGTTGAAATATGTTTAAATTATCATTGTTGAAGTAAAATAAATTCTATTTATTTGTTTAAATGATTTGTATAAATTCCATTTGTTTATTTAAAATGTTATGCATAGTGTTCATTTTTATTAAAAATTCCAGGAAAAAGTGGAAAACAGAATCTGTTATTCATCGCTAACTCAACAATCAAAGGCAACTCTATTCAATGTGTATTCGATGCAGATACTATTGTACGCCAAGTATGCATCAATGGTGTAAAACAAGAAATTTTTCACAAGGTACCCAATTAGTTTTGTTATTATTGTCATTGCTTGTTTATGAATGCATACCTTGTTTTTGAATTCAAATAATTTTCCCAATTTGAAGAAAATCAATTATTTAGCTACATTAGTCTATTTCTGCCAAATGTTGTACTAAAAGTAATGTTTTAAGCGTCATTTTTCTAAACTTTTTTTAAATGAAAGTTTTTTATCAGTAAATAATAGGGAAATAAAGAGAAAGAAATCAATAAAACCAAATAGTGCAAAATATAATTTAGAATGTACGATATTTCTAACATCTACGTGCTTATTTTAAGCAGTTTTCAAGCCAAATTTCGAATGCTTAATATGGGGGGAAAATATTTTTAAAAATCACAATTTAAAAATTTTTCATTTGCTATTATAGAATGAAGTTTTAGGATGCAGGGAATCGTTAATAATGTTCTTTTTCTTAAAATTTTGAATATTTAAAGATTGACAAAAAAGAAATATCAATTTTGATCAAATAGTCACCAACATTTTCGCTACTGTGGATGCATTTGAGTTTTATTTACCATCCTCTTGAGTACATCCCCTCACACACTTGAGAGAAAATGCACATTGTATTAATATACACAATGTTACAGTTGTAGAATTGATATAGATGTATATTTCTGAAAAATTTTATATGCAAGAGATAAAAAAAAATTCTTCATAGCCACATCAGGAATATAAATAACATAACAATCTAACGCTCCTTTTTCAATGCATTTGGGGCTATCTATTTTGTCCACAACAGATCTTTTAAGAAAGACTTTTTAAACTGAAAACCTTCTATTTTTCAACAAAAGCAGTTTCACTATCCTTCAGTACAAAATATGCAGTTACACATAGAAATATACAGATGCTTCAGCTGTGCAAGAAAAAGGATTTGTGGATGCAAGTGTGTCCACAAAAGGCATGCAGCTGACAACCCGTAGAATATAGCATGCAATCACCACAAAACTGAAAAAGTAATTTACTCATATCAATAGCCGCACTAATTTGATAAAATTTAAATAACTTCATGATCAGGATTACTTTAATCTAATTTCTGCATTTGCCTCACTGATCCTAATTTTCTTTTTATGAATTCATAATTATTTATATCTCAAAAACTCTTGCTCTCAGGGTTATCAGATTTGCTGCCCGGGTAGGTACCCATTTTCCCCACTGGGCTGGGTTTTTTAGCTCAAAAAACTTGTGTTTTTGGGGGGTTATAATGGGTTTTTATCAAATAAAACATTTTGTAATATTAAGTACTTTTTGAACAAAAAAATACAGCAGTGAAATGTTTCTTTACATATAAACATACATGCACAAAATCTTCTTGGCTATCAACTATCATACAATATTTATTTGATTTATTATTTTCATGTACAGTGAGTATTTTTTAACTTAAAATTGACGGACCGAGAAAAAAATTAGTCCTAATTGTAAAAAGAAAATATCTGTACAAAGTAATAAAGAAAAGTATATTTAACATCTATGAAAATATATTTCTTGAAATTAAATATGAAAAAATAAGATACTTTTATAATTAAATAAAGCAGATGCCCAAAAAGAAGCACCACAATAAAGAATAATAAAAAATTTTAATGATATTGGCTTTTTATAATACACAAATTTTTACACAGTACAAAAATTCAAACTGCAATTTTTATTATGTTTACCAACCTTCTTCATTTGAACTTTTCAATAATTGGTGACACTTAACTAGCTTTTCTGTTTTTTGATTATCTAACCTATTACGAAGTTTATTTTGAACAAGGCCAAAAGTTGAAAAAGACTTTCAACTGATGCAGAACTAGCAGGTAATGAATTTAACAATGCTATATAGTAACAAAAAATCTTGCTTGACAAGACCAATTAATTTTTCAGCTTTTTTTTTCATTATTTTCACCATCCAATAATCTTTTAGTTGTGGGAAATTCTAGTTTAGAGTTTAGAATCCAAACCAAAACTTTTTAGATAAGAACAGTTTTGGTATAAATTTGATTTACATTATGTCTTACTTCTGTTGTTATGGAAAGTTTTGGTTTAGAAGTTTAAAACCAAACCAAACCAATATTTTTGTAATATGTTTTAAGAGTACCTATTTAATTTGTCTGTATCATTCTTTTTTATATCTAAATAAAAAAAAATATATTGTAAAAATAGTAACAGAATAAATTCCCTGAAATAAAAATTAAAAGTTTAATTTTATTAATACAAGAAAGCAAGATTACCAAAAAGAAAACCCTCTCTAATAAAGAAAAGATAACTTACATTTGTGTATTTTAATACATTACATACAATTTTATTAATGACTTATTTGAAGAGTAAAAGGATTAATAATAATTTAATTAATAATTTAATAAAATATTAATTTTTCTTCAAATTTATTAGTATATCCTCAAACTGTCTTGTTTTTCTGTTTCCATACTTAAAATTCAAACACAGTGGCCTTCTGATGATATATGCAAATATTTGAAAACCCTCAATTTTAATCTGAATAATTAATGTAATTAAATAATGTTTCTAATGGTTATTAAACAATGTATCTTCAACCATAATAAAAGATATAAACATATATATAATATATACATGTGTTATATATTGTTACTTTGTAGAAAAGAATAAATTTTATTTTCCCAAAAAAACCCATGTTTTCTACCCTAAAAAAACAAGCATTTTAATAAAACCTACACTTGCTGAACAAAAACTGCTTATTTTTGTTCTGGTTTATTTTTAAGCATGTAATGTTTCATGGATTCTTTTAATGTATAATTAAGCATTTTATGTTTTATGGATTCACATAATTTATTTTTAATGTTGTAATCAGCCAAGAATTGCAAAGCGCAGATTGTTGTTTACCATAGCAAATTGCAATTGAAAATTCAGTTGGTGTAATTTTTACCCAGTCCCCTGTTTTATTTAGGATTAGATCAGATTATATTTGAAATTGTAATTAATGTTATTTTGTTTTCATGTACTTATATATATATCAAGATTTTATTTATTTATTTATTTATTTTTTTCTAAGGGAGAATATTCAGTTTTTAAGATGTCAGGCTTGCAGAATGGAAATAACAAAGTCTCTATCTTAACCAATTACAATCCAGAATCAGAGGTATATATATTTTATTTTTTATATAAACAAGTAATATAAAAATTTTGTTTTTAAAGTCAATTCCTACTTCGGTCATCAAAAATTTTTTTAATATAATCCCTTAAGCTAATATTAGTTTTTGTTGCATTAAAATATCTCAATTTGTTGATTTTCTATAAGCAATTAGGCTTACAATGGAAGTCTATGGGAATTTGGCAAAATATTAGAGATATCGCGAAGTTGGCATCACTTTTGGCGGCTCATTTTGGTTGCCAAATTTGGCGATATATTGCCAAGTTGGTGACAAACCTGGTGGTACTTGGCGACAGAACAGGGTCCCCCCTATGGTAACCCCCCTTATAGATATGAAGATGCATTAAACGCTGTTCAATAACCAATGGCTGCCATTTTGTCTCCCATATAAAACTAAAATTAATTAATTAAAATTTAATTAATGAATTAATATTTGAAAAATCTGTATTAACATCAATTGTCATCCAGTACAAGTTTAAAAAAATTTATTTCAACTTAATAGGATGAATAATAAGTATTTTATTAACAATTGAAAATTTGAACAAGATATATAAATAAATATAGGGAGAGTGTGAACTAATAGTAGGAATTGAAAAATGAGTTTTTGTAAAACAATAATCTATTTATATAAAATCCAAGTCTCTGTGTGTCCCTCACAATTCCGATTGGGCTGCCTCATTGATCGTGGTAATGTTAGGCTTCGTTGAACTTACAAAAATCGGTACTACTGAGTTATCCCATCTACCAAAAATCTATCGCTAAGCTATAAGATTAAATGCCAATACTGGTTGATCGTAAATGTCACATTCACTTGACTTTAAGCAAGTTACACGTGTTTACGTCATCAAGTGATTTTTATTTCGATGTTGTATATGTATTTTTATTAATGTTATACTAATTTATTTGTTCTTTCGTTATTTAAAATAAAAATTACGTCAATTTGTATAACTTGGCGAGTGGTTTGGCGATTTATATAATTTGGCAAAATTGGCTGACGAGATAACTAAGTAGTACCCAAAAATCCAATATATAATTTCTTCTATCTGAAATCACGTTTATAAAATATTCAAAATTGGAAAAGTTTAATGTTTTGTGCTATCGTTAAAACCATTTCAGAAACCGTGTTCAATTTTGCGGTACTACTTGATTATCCCATTGACCGAAAAACTATCGCCAAATTATAAGATGGATGTCAATAATGGATGATCGTAAATGTCACATTCACTTGACATTAAACTTGGTGCACGTGTTTGTTACGTAATCAAGTGATTTTTGCTTCAACTTTTTATTTGTATTTTTATTAATGTTTTTCTAATTTATTTGTTCTTTCATTATTTAAAATAAAAATTATGTCAATTTGTATAATTTGGGGAATAATTTGGCAAAAAATCATGCATATCTATCCCAGTGCCACAGAATAGCCTGCATAAGAAAAAGTGAATCTATGTTAGCATTCATCCAAAAGTGAATTACCTCAATTGTTTTTATAGTATTATTTACTTTTTTTTTTAATCTTTTAACGTTGCATTAAATGTGTATTAAATAAAAATAGGTACAGATGTCGCAGATGCACCGGGGTTTCTTTTTAGTACCAAAAGGGTGATTTTTTGCCTGGCGTGGTAACCTGCAAATTTTTGCTTTGAATGAAAACTTGGTGTTTTATAATAAAATTAAATGTGTGTGTTAAATTAAAATAATGTGTACGATAATGGCAACTCAAAGCGGCAACTGTTTTTTTTTCGGTTTGTTTTGTTTTTTGAGTGAAAAAAAAAATAATGAAGTAAAAATGTAATATAGAATATTTTGTTCAACAATTTACTGTATTTTTCATTTGAAATGAATGAAACTGCATCCGAACGTACACGGTGTTCAGACAGAGAACATAGAGCCCAATGGCTATCTCGGCAGTCGCAAGAAACATTAAATTCTATCAGAGAAAAAAATAGATTACGGCATTCAAATCAAAGAGCTGATGAAAGCCATACTGATCGATCTGTGAAATTATCTCAGGATTCTATGCGTACTTCTACACAGAGTTCAAGTGAAAATGAAGAACAAAGGTTAATCAGACGTAGTCATGATGCTGAACGTCATTCTCAGCGATTTTTGACTCAACGACAAAACTACTACGAAAATCAGCAACAATTAATTTCTGAAACCTCTCAGTCTCAAGTTGTTGAGCCTCACACGTGTGGACAATTAAACATTCTGTTCCAATTTTGCAAAGCGCGTCATTTTCAAGCTGAGAAACCCAGAGATGGAAAATTTAACAGTTGTTGCCATGAAGGTAAAATTAGGCTTGCAGACAGTCATCGGTTTCCACCATATCTCCAAGACTTGATGAGCAATTCAAATACACTTAATTATTGTAATTTTAAAGAAAATATTCGCTCATACAATAGTGCCATTTCATTTGCTTCTATGGGTGCTAAACTTGCTGGAAATGGTCCGGGACACGGCTCTTATTGTTTTAAAGTTCAAGGCCAAATTTATAACCGAACTTTCCACTTGCATCCTTCTAATGACCAACAAAGAAAATTTGCTCAACTGTATGTTTTGGATACAACTCAAGCTGTCGAAGCGCATCTTAACATTCCCGAAAATGACAACTGTTTACCAAATGTTTTGCGTGAACTTGATTTACTTATGCGGCAAAATCCTTATGCTCAAGTTTTCAAAAAATTGAGTGGGGTAGAGACTAAGCAGTAACAACATGCACAAAGATACAATTTACAAATCCCAAGAGTTAATATGGTATTGCGTCGAGATCGCCATTCAGACAACAGATGATATAATTTGCTGACATCAAACGAAGTAGCTATGGTTTTTCTAAATGACGATGGTGAACCACCCTTTCAACGTGAAATCAGAACTTATCCAAGAAATAATGACCAACCTTTTGTAAACTTGAATATTTTAAGTCCTAATTTTGATCCAATGACTTATCCTATATTCTACCCAAACAGAGCCTGGCTGGACAACAAATTTATCACTCACCTTATCCAGGATTTTCACTTGGTGTTCGAAGTAATATATCAGTGCTTCATTTCAAAGTTGCTCAAACAGCAATTCGTGATAATGAGTTTAATCCATTATTGCATGGTGGAAAACTTGCTCAACAGTGGATAATAGACTCTCACTTACAAGTGGAAGCTAATAATCTCAATTTCATAAGACAGAAGCAAAAAGAACTTCGTGCAAACGATTATTCTGGCCTCAGGAACTTTGTAGCCCAAGGAGCCGCTGATGCATGTGTTACTGTTGGAGAAACCATAATTCTGCCTTCTTCATTTCAAAAGTCTCCTAGAAATATGAGAGAGAGATACAATGATGCTATGTCCATTGTTACAAAGTTTGGAAAACCAGATGTGTTTGTACATTCACGTGCAATCCACAATGGCAGAAATAGTCAAAAATCTACTGCCTGGACAAACGTCATCAGACAGACCTGATTTAGTAGCGAGAGTGTTTAAAATCAAACTATCAGCATTAATGAATGATATAAGAAATAGGAAACTGTTTGGTAAAGTTGTGGCCTTTGTATATACTATTGAATTTCCAAAAAGAGTTCTTCCACATGCTCATATTCTTTTAATTCTAGCAGAGCTCTATAAATTTCGTAATGCTGCTCAAGTTGACCGTTGTATTTCTTCGGAGCTACCAGATCCTGAAACTTATCCACGATTATCAGAAATTGTTCTTCGTACTATGGTCCATGGGCTATGCGGAACTTTGAATCCAAATTCTCCATGCATGGATGGTAATAAATGCACAAAAGATTTTCCAAAAGAGTTTCAAAAAACAACTAAAGTCAATCTGAATGGTTATCCACTCTATCAAAGACGATAAGGCCCAACTGCTATAGTTCGTGGCAAACAGATAGATAATTGCTACATTGTACCATATAATGCATATTTACTGCTTAAATAAGACGTGCACATCAACACTGAAGCCTGCACGTCAATCAAATCTATTAAATACATTTACAGGTAGATATACAAAGATTATGATGCAGCAAATGTAGTAGTTCATGCTGGAAATAATGAAAGTAACGAGTTTGTGTATGATGAACTGTCGTCACATGTTGATTCTCGATATGTGAGTGCACCAGAGGCAATGTGTCGGTTACTGGAAAGTGAAATGCATCATCGTTCTCATGCAATAATTCGTCTTTCCATTCATTTGCCTTTAAGACAACAGGTTTATTTTCATGCTGGTGATGAAAATGCTGCTTTCGAACAAGCTGCCAACCACGAAACGATGCTGACTGCTTGGCTCAAGTTGAATAGAACAGATAATGAAGCAAAACAATATCTTTATGTTGATATACCATATCATTATGTATACGAGAAAAATGTTTGGTAAAAACGACAAAGAGGAGGCGATAAAATTGTTACAAGATTATATTATGTTAATCCAAAAGATAATGAATGTTTCTGCCTTCGGTTACTTCTCCTTTATGTTCCTGGAGCTACATGCTTTGAAGATTTATGAACATTTGATGGAGATCTGTACAACACATTTCAAGAAGCTGCACGTGCACATTGTCTTCTTGCTGAAGATAATGAATGGGATCAATGCTTAGAAGGGGCTACTTTAACTGCAGTGCCATTACAAATGAGTCAAACTTTTGCATTTATTTGTATATTTTGTAATCCAGCAAATGCAGCTAATTTGTGAAAAAAATATAAAAATTCTATGAGCGAAGATTACTCAAGAACTTATGATGAATCAGCTGCTCAGAACCGAGCTTTGCAAGATATTAATTGCATGTTGGAATCTCGTGGATTAAACTGTGCATCATTTAACCTTCCTACACCCGATATACTGCAGGAAATTCAAAATCAAGATTCGATTATTTTAATGAAGCTAAAATAGCTGTTGAACAAATAGCAACTTTAAATTTCTTGCAACGAGAAGCTTTCAACCAAATAAAATCAGCACTTGAAAGTGATTCTGTTAAGAGTCGTTGCTTTTACTTAGATGGTGCTGGAGGAATCTGGTAAAACATATTTGTACAACGTACTCATGCATTTTGTTAGAGGTAAATGCCAAGTAGTACTTCTACATGCAACAACAGGAATTGCATCCATTTTATTAAAGAGTGGTAAAATTGTTCATTCTGGCTTTAAATTACCAGTGCCAATTTTAGAAACTTCCACATCTGCCAATCGAACGTCTTCAAGTGAAGCTCAAATATTACGTGAAACCAAATTAATTATAATTGATGAAGTGACAATGATGTCATGCCATGCTCTTCGTTGTATAGATGTACTGTTGTATAGATGTATTACTGCAGGAAATAATGTTGAATGACATGCCTTTCTAGGCAAGGTTATGTTACTAGGTGGAGGCTTTCGCCAGACTTTGCCAGTTGTTATAAGAGGAAACAGAACAGAAATTATTGAAACGTGCTTGAAATCAAGCCCACTTTGGCAAGAATTTATACAACTTAGACTATCTGAAAATATGAGATCTGAAGGGCAAAATTCCTTTAATGAGTGGCAGCTTAAAATTGGTGAAGGAAAAACATTCGATATATCAAATTTACCTGCAGGTGCAATAGAAATTCCACCACCAATGGTTTGCAAAGATTCAATTATTGCAAGTGTATGTGGAGATCATATAAACTATATCGATTTTGAACAACTTTAACAAAAAGTAATTTTGACAACAAAAAACAACATACATTATCATTAAATAACAAAATTTTGAATTTGCTGCCTGAAGATGGGAGAACTTACTATAGTGCAGATTCAGTCGTGTCTGACAACCAATAAAATGTTAATAATTATTCACCTGAGTTCTTGCATGAACAAACTCCATCTGGGATACCTCCTCATAAGCTTACTCTGAAAAAAGGAAGTATCATCATGCTTCTCAGAAACATGACTCCAAGAAAAGGATTGTGCAATGGAACCGGATTAATTGTGCACTCTCTCCACAACCATTTTATTGATGGTTTCATTTTAACTGGAACAAATCAAAATGATAGAGTTCACATACCAAGAATTGATTTGACACCAAGTGAAACTTCTCTACCTTTCATTCTTAAACGGCGCCAATTTCCAGTTATACTGTCATTTGCAATGACGATAAATAAGTCACAAGGACAAACATTTTCTACAGTTGGACTGTATTTAAAAGAACCGGTTTTTTCTCATGGACAACTATATGTAAGTATTTCAAGTTGTAAAGAGGAAGAGCAGTTAAAAATTTATGTAGAAGATACTGAAGAGCAAGGTCGGCTTTTAAATAATGAAAGAGTTTTACAAAAAACATCGTATATCCTGAAGTTTTGTGAACAAATTTTAATTTCATTTTTTCTCTATTCATTATTATATAGTTTTACATAAATGTGTTTCGTTTTTAAATTGTGTTATTTTCATCTATTACTGCGGAACAAGAGAGGAAAACTCATTTTCTTGCACATGTCTTTATCCCTTTAAGACCTGACCTACACAACTGTGTAGGTGATCCTAATGCAAGAGCCTGCAACACACAATTGTGTGGATCCTCCCTTAATGTCACCTGAGATCGAAAAAAATTTAAAATATCTTTTTTCAATTAAATATGATCTTATTAATTAGGTTTAAAAGCCAAGACTTTTAATTTCTACAAAAACTCTTCAGATCTTAAAGGTTTATATATCTTTCTATCTCATTTTCCGTCATTTTTGACGGACTATCTTTCTAGTAATAATAATAATAAAAATTGTATGGTATTTTTGCTCTTGGTTCCTAACAAATAAATTTTCCTGTGTTGTCACTTTTCTAAAAAGTAAGTATTTGCCACTTAATAAGGTGGCTTTAAGCAGCAAGAATTATTTGTAATATCTGTTATTGAGATTTTCATCCGTTATTTATTTTCATTTTGCTCATAATAAAAAAAAAAATATTGATTTTATATGATTGCTTTCTCTTTAAACAGGTGAAATTAATAGTTTGTGCATATAGAGTCCACCGTAGTATTGCATGGTTTCCAGCTCAAAAATTGAAAAGTGAATTTCTGGACTAAAAATTTGGTGCTCTTCATTATTGAGGAAAAGTATTTCTTAAAATATTTATGTATTTGTTGCCAAAACAGATCCATCTTAGGCCCTTTCATTTGTAAGGAAATCTGGAAATCGGTGTTGTTTAGTACCACTTCAATATTCAGTAGAATCTTGATTTTGCTATATTGTTTGTTATTTTTATTTCAATTATAAAAGTGGTTTATTTTAAACACTGTTGTATTTAATCATATTATGGAACATATTATTAATTGAAGCAAAAAAAGCAGTTTATTTTTAGATAAAATTTGTTTATATTTTTGTTAATTTTTTTGCGCTTTAGTTAAATATTTTGGCAATTATCTTTGTCTGTGCAATACAAATATTAGATAAAATCATAACATTTGTTGGTGAGTTTGTTATCTTCAGAAATTTTGCAAGATAGCAATAAAATTACAAAATTTGATTCACTTATAATTAATATCATATTAAGCCATTATAGTAAATTAAAGTATGTATCTGCAGAATGATTTTCCAGCATTGAATTTTAATTATGCATGATTGCAATAAAATTATAAAGTTTGACATATATATATGATGATAGTTATATATTTACTGGTGATTGGTTATGTGCAATTTTTAATTTTGTTTTCTTACATTTATATATTTAAAAATCATCTTAAATAGGAAGGTGAAGGTAATCCTAACAACAAAAAAAAAAAAAAACCTTTTTCAATCCTTCATTTAAAAAAAAAAAGGCCAAATTTTTTAGATTTTTAATGCTTCTAATTTGTTATATTTTTGTATTGCTTTTTTTTTTTTTTTTTTTTTTTTTTTTTTTTTTTTTTTTGTTTATATGTTTAAACATTGTCTTCCATGGGGATTTCTGACAACTAATTCTGATTTTAACATTTTATGTTTATCTTCCCTACTTTAAAAAATATGGCTTTAAGAGTTTTCAAAATGATCGTCGATTTGAAAACTGGGTGATTTTCTCAAATTTTCAAAAGCTGTGTTTTGACATGCTTTTGAAAAAATTACTAAATCTAAGCTGAAGATTACAGGCATGTATGTTTAAAAATCTTGCTCCTCCCTAAATTTGATTCTGCTAGCACACATTGATAGAATTATAAAATATAAATGTGAATGCAATGTTTCAGAAATTTTTCCCATAGATTCAGCAGTTTGAAAAATTTAAGATTTCCTTACATCTGAATGCATTGTACATGTTCATTGGAAATGTTTCACTCTTTCTTCATCTTCAGCTATTCTAACTGTGATATATGCCCTCTTTTAAAAATTAATCATGGGCACAATGCGCATTATTTTATTTTTAAAATGTGGTATTTATTAATTTTATTCCAGTGTGCTATGTTTAAAGTTAATTTTACTTTTATCTGTCCAGTTTTTAATCCATTAATGCCCTTTAGTTTAACTTATCTTTAAAAAAAAAATATTTTTTTATTGATAATTTTTTAAAAATGTATATTTACTGATTACTTAAATCAGATTCAAAGTTTCTAGTTCAAAAAAAAAAAAAAAAAAAAAAAAAAAATTGTGATTTTTCTTTTCTGATTTTTCTTTGTCAGTATATTTAAGGGACTAACCACCATCATAGTTTTATTTTGCTTTTAAAACAGTCTCTATAATAAGAGACGAAAGAAAACAAATAAGTGTCATTTATTGTTTTTAAAAAACTAAATTTTTTTTTACATGTTTTTCATTGGATTTCCACTTTTTAAAAATTTTCATTTAAATTCTTCTCTCTGATTCCCATGCCCCTCACCCCTAATACTTTTTTTTTTTTTTTTAAAAATCTTAAACTATATTTTCTGTTCTGTTTGTTACTTTATTTTACAGTAAATAATCATATATCTACCTTCCATCACTCATACACACACTGTTCACTTTTTTCCGTTACTCACCCCCAGTTCATAAATACTGTTAAAATTCTATCTTTATTTTTATTGCTTTCAGCATTATTTAATATTTACAGCAGTAAATAAATAATCAATCCTCTAAATTATCTTCATCACCCAAAAATTTTGCTTAACATGTATGTTCTCCTAACATTCAAAGTTTAATACCTTTAAAACATTTTTTTTAAATGGCGCTATTTATTACAATAAATAATCAGCCATCTAAATTCCCCTTTCCTGAAATTTTTGTTATAGTTCTTTATATTCTGCAAAAAGGAAAATTTCTAGATATGGGGGAGAGGAGCAAAACAAAAATGTATCTTTATTTTTAATTTTGTTGTTTTCACCTTTGCGTATAGAAATATACAGTGTAGGATCTGTTATCCAGAATGCTTGGAACCAGAGATATTCTGGATAAGGGGTTTTTCTGTAATTTGGAACACTTTACTATAAGTATTAAGAATTGTACAAAATAATGGTATGAAATGCATAAAATATGAATAATATATGTAAATACATAAGGACAAATAAAATTACATCAACATATAAAACTTAGTTTTAAGAGTTGAGAGCAGAATCCTTTGATTTGAATTTTTGGAACATTTTTATTAAGGTTGGTTACTTATAGCATAGCATGTCTCTTGTACTAATTGCTCCTGTATACTGACATGATTTGCTGTCCATGGAAGTAACTTTTCTGCATTCCACAAATCAGTTGTAAAATATCAGTAGCTCATTTGAAATTTTTTCACCCACCTCTTTCTGCTGGTCACCATCTTCCCTTTATTAGACATATCATTTTTCATTAGGTCACAAATTTGACTGCCCGTAATCTGATGACTTACAGAAGTATCATCATTATGAAATTAGACATTCTTCCACCGACTTTTGATCCAGCATTTGAGCTTCTGAATATGAAAGTCATTTAGATTAATCAAACAGTTCTGTAATAATTTCCTTCTTTGAAATTTTAAACTCTACAACTTCAGAATCATTCAAACCACAAAAAAATATCACAGATGACCACAAATTATATCACACTTGGATGAGTATATTTATTTGCTGTATCCCATGCTTGACATAAAATACATCTTTAGTTTTTACATTTTTTAAATTATTTTTCGGTTATAATTTTGCATTCTGGTTTTCAGAGCATTCCGGATATGGGGTTTCTGGATAATGGGTCCCATACTGTATTTGTTTTAAGGTGTAGTAAACTTAAAACTCAGGGTAGGAAGTTGTGGTGTTTCTAAATTTAATTTGAGTAGAATATGGATTGTAATTTAAATAATAGGATGTATGATTTCACATTTGTTATAATAGTGTGGCAACAATAGTTTTAGAAATAAATGTCTTAAAATTATTTCTGAATCTCGTTCACTTAGGGCATTAATGGATTTTCTCACCAACTTGTGTACAAAGTGTAAATGTTTGTCTTGATATTTCTTTTAGAGTTTAATAATATGAATGTCCTTACAAATGCACTTGTGTGTATGTATGCAAATAAATACTTGTCTGTTGTAGATTAGGATATGCGACAGACTTTTTATCCGATAAGTATAATTCTGCATGCAAAAATGATTCTTAAATTATTCCTATGTCATTTATATGAGGCTGTGCCATTAAAAACTTTCTCCCTTCATGAAGAAAAATAAAAATTTTGAAAATTAGTGATTTTTTCTACTTTATAATATGTAAGGACAGTAGTCAGAAAAAGGACTATTTTGTAGCAAACTACAGCTATTTTATTGAAAATGTAGTTAATCACAATTACTTGTTTTAAAAAGTAGTGACTACAAATTACTTTTCAAAAGTAACTACTTTCACATTTTTTAAAGGATTCTAATTAGTTGAGGACCCATATTAATTAATACAGTAGTCCCTCATTATACCAAGTCAGTCAGTATAAAGTTAAATGCAATATAATCGAGAGTTTTAATATTTAAGAAAGATAACTATACAATAAAATGTTTTGTGTTAGTCTACAAAATATTAATTTATACATATATTGCAGTTTTCTTAGCAAAATTAAGAGAGATGCATAATACAATAAAAATTTGTTTTATTACAAAAAGAAAAAAACATGGTTAAGCTACAGCTTTTTTTGTGTAGGTATGAGGGCATACACACAACAACAGAGCAATGTATCTGAATAAGCGATATAACAACATAGAAGAGGAGGTACTCTTCGATGTAACATATTTATGCATAACCATAGGCTGCATACATTTTATGTACTATTCTTTCAGTAATTTGTCACTGACATTAACAAATTGTTGTGCAGAATGCATTTTGTACAAAAGAGACAAGTTATGATCATATGATTTGAAAAATGGTATATTTTCTTTTCCTGAAGTTATATTAAAAGTAGCGCAAGTTTGTAGCAATACAAACTACTGATTTTTTGTATCACACTAGTAGCTACATTACATTTTTCAAAATGTAGTGTCTGCACTACAAACTATTTGAAAAAAAACAATGACTACTGTAGCTTTTCTACTTGCAGCATACTATTTCTGACCACTACGTAAGCATATATCCTATACAAATGATCATGGCATTTTTGTTTGAAGACTGATTTATTTTATAATTACTAATTTTTTCTGTTGAGCTATTTTATACTGTGAAAGAATGTTTTTTCCTAAACGGATCTTCTAGCATAAAATAAAAGAACCTAGTTCAAAGTTATTTCTTAAGAAATAAAATTTGTAAATATGATAATGAATCATACATTCTGTTTTTAAATAGTTTTTTTAAACGATTAAGTTTAGATAAAGGAAAATCTCTTAAAAAAAAAAAAAAAAAATATTATTGACAGTGTAGAGAACTTTTTCACAAATAATAAAAATACCTGCACTGTTACAGAATATATTTTGAGATCCGTCATCTGTGAAATGATTCTATTCTTTGTAATACAGTATATGGGACAATTATCTTTTGTATCTTAAAGAAAAATCTTTTACTTTTGTCGAATGTACATGCATGTCTTTTCAATCTATGAAAATTAACAAAACTAAAATGTAAATATTTGCCTATTAGTGTTTTTAATGGGATGAAGTTATGCCTTTTATTCTATTCAGTAATAAAATATTTAAAATAAGTTAGTCTATTAATAATTTAAGGCATTAAAAAGAATGGAAAAAGTAAGAAAAGAAAATGATTAAGGAAACTTAAAAATACATTTTAATGTACTGGGGAAGTTCTAATAAGTTTATAAATTACCTTTAACTTCTTCCCCAGTTAAAAAACTGTATTGAAAGCCTCAATATTGTATCACACTTTAAAAAAACCTATTGAACCTTTAAGTACATTTAGTTGATGAAACTAAATGTCATGATTTTTAAATAAATGGCATGGTCTCTTATAAATGCATGCAATTCTGAATTTGAAATAAAGACAGTATTTTATCTTCTATTTCATCTTTCAAAACTTTAATACTTAATGTGTTATCTGATTTGAGAACTTGTGGGCTTCTCTCTTTCAATGTATGAATAAAATGCATTTCTACTTATTATTTTGTATACAACTTTTTGTAATATTCAATCTGTCCAAGTATTTTTTCCTCCCATACATCTTATACTATATATTTCTTTATGATGAAACATGCTTGAATGTTACATGCAGCAGCATCTATTTTGTTATTATTTTTCAAGTTTACATAACTTGTAATTGTATTTCATATGTGCTACTCATGAGTGTCCATAATGGAGTGGGAAACAGAAGTTACTGTCCCTAGATTTTAAGACTGTTTAATTGTTCATGATAGCGAGAATCCCAGCTATGAAATTAAAAGCTTAGACACTATATTAAATTGGAAGTGTAATAGTTATTTCAATTGTTTCAGAAACAATAAAGTTTTTTTCATAGCCTAGTCCACACATTATATTGTTTTATCTTCCAATTTGAAGGGAAGTGGGCACTCATTGTCCTATTTATTTTTTCTGTACAATGTTAGTCAGAATACTGATTATTATTATTGTGATTGTATTTTTGTTTTTAAATAATTGTAACACTTTCTACCTTTGTGTTCAATTAATTCATTTTACATAAGATTCCATCATAGAATGTATGTATGGACAAAATTTGAGCCAATTCCACCTTTATGTGTTCATTTAATTTATTATATGTCAGATGCAGCATGGAATATATGTATGAAGCTTTGGTGGTTTTATTTAAGAAAAGTTAAATTATTGCTGTAATCACACAGTAATGTTCAAACATGAGCTATTTTTATGTTTGAATTGGATTACTTTATTAAGAATAAAGTTGGTGGATAAATATGTTCTAATTTTTTAAAAATGACAATTTTTTATGTATATGTACATAAAACTCATAAAATATAATTTGCTGTTTGTAATTCTGATGAGTTACTATTTAAAATTAGAATTGAAAGTTTTTAACATTAAGTGTGAAGACTAGTTACTAATTGACAGCAAAATATGTCTTGTTCGCTGGCATAAACATATATATTTTTTTCCTATCCAGAAATGTGAAAATATGTTCATTTATGGCTTTTTTAGCCTTTTTAGTACTTAATACTTTGTGTGTAATTATTTTTATTAGCTAGGTGTTAAATGATCTAGTGCTATTTTTATGGGTTTATCATTTTGCTCAATGGTGTTCTGATTGTATTTTTGAAGGTATTTAGTATACCAGGTTAAAATTAAAACTGTTTTACTTCAAAGTTTATTTTTGTGGTTATATGTATGTATCGTGTGTTTCGTATGTATCGTAATTTATCGTGTGTTTTGTTTAAGAGATGTCTATTCATTTGTTATTCAAGTGCTAAATTTTTGGTGTTTTATACATACTATTTCATTAACTTCATTACATGTTGCTATTTTGTTTTCATAAATCTGTATAGTTTCTATCGAATTAAAACGTTTATAAATGTTTTCACACAACCTTATATACAGTAATATCCCAAGTTATGTTACTTCTGTATATGCAAATTTAGAGATACAAAATTTCTCATGCACATAGCACACATACTGAATCGGATTTAAATTTTAATGGGCTCTTGGGCTCTGCTCTCTTCAACCTCCAAGGAGGACAATCTCCCACATTTCTGCTATTTCCAGCTTTTTATTATTTTTATAAAATCCTCTACAACCTTATATACAGTAATATCCCAAGTTATGTTACTTCTGTATATGCAAATTTAGAGATACAAAATTTCTCATGCACATAGCACACATACTGAATCGGATTTAAATTTTAATGGGCTCTTGGGCTCTGCTCTCTTCAACCTCCAAGGAGGACAATCTCCCACATTTCTGCTATTTCCAGCTTTTTATTATTTTTATAAAATCCTCTCTTTTTTATCACTTTTATCCTGTTTAGGCCTTTTTTTTTCTTCTTTTGCCATGGAATTTTTCTGGCATCTGTAACTAGTGAAATGGAATGGCTGAAACAAATATAAATTTTTAGAGGAATGGCTTCTAATTTTTGGGCTCCTGCCTACATGTTTTATACATATATTTATCCCAATTGTTTTATTATTCTTAAAGAAATTTAATCTTTTCCTTCAATCTTTTGCCTAAAACCATAGCATGATTTTACTATCGCTGATCCTTCTCCATCAACAGCATGAACGCATGTAGTTTCGTGTGTGTTCTTCAGTAAAATCTTTTACACAAATAAATAAAACAGTATAAAATTTCAGATATATCAGTTTTATTTCATAATTTTTAGAGATGGTTTTTAATTTCTATTGCAGTGAAATGGGTGATAAAGTTCATTGCTAGTCCCTTCACTTTTGTTCTTTATTGATCAAGTTAAATCAAATGCCGATTTTTGAAAATGTAGGGAACAAATTTGCATCATCAGATGTATATTATACATCTTAATAAAATATTACTAAATAAAAATAAATATGTATAGATTTTTTTTTATTTTTCTCTTTTTCTGCCCTTTTTTACCTTTGTGCATTTTCTTCTATTTTAAATGCTTGCTGTTTTCATCCCTGAACCTTTGTTGTTCTTCCCAATGTCTGCAAAGGCATAGATACACACTAGCATCTAGAAATAGATTTGCTGATCATTTATTTCAAGATAAAATCTTAATTGTTAATTTCTGTATTGCTTTTTTTTTTTTTTTTTCGTTATGTTTAAAAACTGCTGTACATTGGGCAGAGGTATTCAAAAATTTCTTAGCTAAGCCTATTTCATGCTCATTTACCTCCATTTAAAAAAAATAAAATAAAAGGTTAAGACTTGAGACTGATTGCCAGTTTGAAAACCAGATTTCATGGACTTTAGGTTTGACTATCAGCCTCAAAAATGGTGTTTGATCAAAAAACTTGCCAAACTTAGGCTATAGATCATAAGCACACATGTCCCAAAATCTCCCCCACCCCCCCATCTGGATTACAGTCTGCTGGCAGACATACTACAATCGATACTATCATCTTTATTTGTAGTGTGTACTAGTTGTTTGTGCGCACTACAAATGTTGACCGGTGATTAAAAATAAAATTCTTCATGTTATTAAGGTTAAGAATGCTTCGTCATTCCATTCAAGGTTAATTTTATATTGTTTTAATATTAATTTGTTGATTAAGAGTATATAGTTATAGTTAACATATTCTTGCATAATTCAGTATTTTCTTAGAAACAAATAGCCAATTGGGAATGTAATACAATCACTTCACTTTTTTAGTAATCTGTGCTGTGATTTACATAATTTTTAACTTACATTTTTCCTCTGGTTTTCTACATAATTTTGGGATATAGCTGTATCTAAAAAAGGAGAGAAATAAAAAGTGCAATAAATTTAATTGCAATATTAACATTTATTATTTATGTGTATGTCTCTTATCTATCTATCTAAACTTCATTTTATAATGCTTCCAGAATATATTTGATTTCAATTATTTTTTAAATATTCATTTGATTTAAAATAATTTTAATTGTAATTCTCCCATAACACTTTATTAACATTAACAAAATTTATATGGGAAAGAATTAATATTTATGTAATAAGTTGGAATCGTAATTTTATAAATAAATTTCAAAGATGTGTTTATGATAGTATTATTAAGATATTCTTTCAGTTTTCTAAAACTGCTACATACTCAAAATCCATCATCATAAAAAAAACAGAAGTTATTTGTCCTAGTTTTATACAAACAAAATATTAAACAATTATTATATTAGCATTGTAAATCCATGGCATTTGCTTGGCATTTTATTAGAGACAGTTTTCTAATATATATCTAATATGTAGCCACTATAACCATTTAAAATTTATTTAAGTAAACGACTAAGTTTTTCAGATTATTTCAGTAAGTTCCTAACAGAAAATCAAGGGAAGTTTTCTCTCTTTTATATTTTTTCATAAGTTACAAGTTATTTACATTTTTCTGTTATTTACAATTTGATTCCTATGAAACATGAACAGAATGTTCTGCCATAATGAGCCTTTGGCAAATCATATTATTTATAACATCTTTTTCTACTTTGATTTTTTATATATTATAATGTAAATTAACTATACTGCCTCATTATTGTTGTAACATATAAATTGTTTTATTTTTATTCTATATAGATCTTTTTGTTATTTTGGGTTTCCAAAAACTTCAGATTTCTTTTTAGGAACTGAAAGCAGTGAAATCACTGCATGGTATTCCATATGTGTGAAAATATGTTATAACAAATAACATGAAAATCTATGCAATTCTGGAACATTTTATTGTATGTCAATTACTTATGAAAATTTATCATTGTGTACTATGATGTGTGTACCTAAAGACATTGTACTGTCATGTGGTATGAATGGGAAATGCATCTCACATTACTGAAATTACAGGATACATAAGATATATAATTTTGATTTATAATTATTGCATTAGAATTTTTCAATATTTATAATCAATGAAAAAGTTAAAGAGGTGGGGAGGGTGGTATAAAAATAAATTCTAAAGTTAGGAACTCAGAAAATAATAAAAATGTCTTCTTTTTATATATATATATATAATCAAGCAATGTAAAATCAATTATTTATGTTAGTTATGAGTTTTCTTTTTAATTTCATAATTTATATATGCCTAGCATTATCTTGTTAATTTTAATCACATAGGCCTTGTGATTGATTGTGTTAGCCAGGTACATAGTTTATCATTATATCCTATGGAATGCTGGATGAAACTGTTTTTCCAAAACCCCTCTTGGATAGATTACAAAATTAAAAATAAAATCATTTTCAATTTCCAACTTCTATGTTGATGTTACATTATATAAGGGTTCATATTGAAAAGTCAAGTTATACTAGTTTAACCAATTTCTGTTTGGAAGTTATAAAGGGTTGATTATTTTGTGAATTACTAAAATATTGAACAATTTTCTGTATGAGATCGATGATGCCACTATAGTTTTGTAATTCTTAGTCCTTGGTTTCCAAACACTATTATATTGTTGTTATTACTTCCAAGTTTTGAGTCCTTTTTCACAAAAAGGTCTCATTTTTTCCTTTTTAGTTTCACAGGCGATTTTGGCATATTAATGCAAAATGTGTCATGGATTATTATTTTGTTTGTACTTTTACCTCAAGCATTTGATAAGAGGGGAATTCTAGCATATTTGTTAAGTATACTTAATTTCATGGACGTTACGAGTAAAATCGAAACCATACCAAAAGTGTGACTAATTTTACGTGTTTAATTTTCAATAATATGAGAATTATTTATATGTTAAGGCATTTACCATTTATATTTCACATGATTGTTTAATGTTTTATTTATTTATGTTGTTAGTGTCCGCTGTTACTTGACACATTTTTTACTTGCCTGCTTTACTTGCACATTTGTTTATGATACTTGCATTTATATATGTGGTTAATCATAGAGTATTGGAAATTTCCTATACCGGTGTTTGTAGTACCAGTGTTTATTATTATTATTATTTGTGGTGATATTAATTTACTACCTCATTTTAATTTTTTGAATTTTATTTAATGTTTGATTCATTCACTGCCATGTTCCTTTTTTATGACTTGTTCTTTTATTGTTGAACAGCACTCTCACTGCCTAATATTAGATGTGATGGCTGGTTATTCATAGCTGCATATCTATTGATTGATAGAAATGTCAGATATTTATATCAGATAAAACGTTTTTTATTATTTTTAGTTTTAAGCAACTTAGAGATTCTACACATGCAATGTGTAAAAATCAGTTTAAAATAAAAGCACAAATATTTATAATTAAAACCAGCATGCAGCTTCTTTGAAAGCTTTTAGAGCCAATTCTTTTCTTAAGTACATAGAAACATAAAACAATAGTGCACATGCCGATTGCAAAGGCCAGGGATGGGACAATAAAAGACAATGTGTTCTTATCTGCAAGATTTTTTTTTTCTTTTTTAACATATGTATAAAAGTAGCTTTTTCATGAGCATGTAATTTGTGGAAATTAATTCAAAGAAATGTACAAATAGCAGAATAAATCTAAAATACAGAGATTTCAAAGTTCATGAAAGAAGTTCTAGCATGTGTGTTATTCATTCTTTTCCATTTGAACTTAAGAAAGAGCTTCTTTTAAGAAGCCTTGAAATAGTTGTGCTTAGTTCTTTAGACTACATTTTTTGTGCTTTAATTATGTTAATTTTTGTATGTCGCATATTCATTATACTGTAATCACTCGACTTACATCAGCAATTCATTCCAAGACTGGTGATGCAAGTCAAGGTACATTTAGAGAAGCAAAAAATAATAAGTAATAAAAATTCTCTAACATTTAATAAACATATTCTATCGTATTTAGGGATTATGTTACTTTCCTATAACTAGCAAAAAAAAAAAAAAAAAATATATGTTTGTAATACAAGAATTTGGAATAAATCAATAAATTGTTTAATTACAATTTGTTTTCCTAGCTATCCCGTTCGAGACCGACAATTTTTTTCTTTTTTACTTTTAGAAAATCTTTGTAACAGCAGAGTGAGTTTTCTAAGATTTTTCTAGGGACTTTTTTTTATTTCTTTGTCACTATCACTTGACTGTTGCGGGAAAATTTCTTTTCATAAACCAAAAGTTTTCAAAAAAGTTCAAAGTGCATTCTTACTTAAGAAATTTTCTTCCAAGTCAGACGACATAAATGCAGGGTGACATAAGTCGATGTACTACTATACTGGGAAACTTAAGTCGAGCAGATAATGTGCGGATTATAAAATTTTTCCAGTTAACTGAGTGTCAATTTTAGTGAAGAGTACATACAATGGTTGGAAGGAGAATCAGAAAATTGGCTGTAAAACGTCCAATTTCAAAGGGTAGCTATAAATCAATGGTTTTCTGTAGCACATTTTACATTTCTCATGGAGTTTTAATTGTTTTTGGAAGAGTTATAACTCTTTAATTTCTCTAATTGCTTCTGCATTGATTTCTTGAATAAGATCTTATAATAACTTACAATGCAAACTATTAAAGTGCACTATGAATAACTAGCATTTAATCTTTATTCCCTGTTGTTCTTGTCTTTGTTTTTATAGTGTGTCAAAATAAAATTTAAGAAATGTCATTTAAATCAAAATAAATACTTTATTATCTTAAAAAATCGAGAAAGATTGAGAGATATATAACTAAATGTTGAAAATTGTTGCTCAGATTGCAAATTTTAATCGATGCTGGTGAAATTATAATTTTGTTGCTTGTATGTAATATATATTTTATTTTAAAAAATTAAATATATATAAGAACATAAGTATTCAACATGTTGACTTTTTTAGAGAATTTGTTTATATTTTGGTAACTTGTATTAAAAAAAAATTCTAAAAGGGGTCATTAAGAAAGATGAAAAATCATGCAGTATAAAGGGGGAAATTTGAGGTAGGCTAAGATGGTTTTATGGTTTTTGTAATAATTTTTGAATTCGTAATTCATAAGATAGAAAATTCATTCTTTCAAGATTATATAAAACTTTTAGGTGACCCTGCACATAATTCCTCTTTTAGCATTCCTTTATATAGTAATATATTTACTTTTTTCTAAGTCTTTTATACAGAGATGTACCATCATGTGACTGTAAATTGGAATATGTGAACGCCATTTTCAGAAATATTGACTTATATAATATTATTATCTTATACAGTTAATTGTTACTACATATTTTTTTTTTATCGGGAATAATTAAACTATCTAATTCTATTAAACCATCAAAGTTTTTTCTCTTATTAATTATTAAGGAGGTAATTAAGAAATTCTGTCAACTGTAGAGAATAAATTTTATTTTTAGATATATGCACATAAAACTTATGAATAAATATACTTGTATATGCGAAGTGTGTACCTATTAGTTTTAAAAGAAAAAAAGTCTTTCTATATCAAAAAGTAAAGCACTCATTTATATCTTAAATCAAACATCATTTGTTTTTTTCAGTCAAGTTAAATATTTGTGTACTCAATGATATTTTGATTAACATGTGTTTAGAACTGATGGTAACATTAAAATTGACTTTATATTCACTTGAAGTGATCAAAAGTTAAATTATATCTTGGGTTGCTTAAACTCTCTAAACATGCATATTTTACTCCTGGATTTGGACGTTCATTTTTTTTTTTTAAAATTTTGCAGCATATAGCTTTTTTTTTTTTAAGTTTACAACTTTCTATAAAATGCATGAATAATTTTGACAATATATTTTCATATATTTGTCAGGAATGAAAACAAATTTGACCATCATAAAAGTGAAAATATTCCTTTAGCCATGCATATTTTAAGATTTGTATTGCATTGAATAAAAATTTTTAACTTAGAAGCGAATTAGTGACTTGGAATATTGAGAATACATTATTAGGATATTATTTTACTCAATAACACATTCCTCAGATTTATCTGTATCTATTTTCCTTCTATCGCTGATTTCAGATGTTTTCTTAATGACCCTTTTTTAAAGTTACATTGTATAAAAAATGATGCAAGTTAACAAATGTATATTTTTCTTTATAGCCAATTTGTCACTGGCTGCATTTAAGTTTTTTTTTCTTTTCCATTTGACAAAGTTTATTGTAAGTAAAAATTTCAGCATGTGTTAGTGGATCAAAATTGCTTGTTTTATGTGTTTGCAAAGACATTGTTTTAAAGTATATAAAACATACTTGTCTTTAAAAGATGGATGAAAAAAGTTTGTCAAAATAATAAAAATGTAGTTTTAAGTGTCTGTTGGAATTTTCATTTATTTATTTTTAATTTTTTTCCTTGTCAGATAACAATTCTATTACTAATATTTACACTTTTATTTAACTCAACCTCGTTTTTGTATGTAAAGATGGAATTTTGTAATCTATTTTTAAAGACGTTTTAATATGCCAGAATCACAAAAATTACATTCACAGGTGTGTATCAGATAACAATAACAACCTTTTAATATTTTTTAAACTTATTTATAAATTAATTTTAAGGCTTCATCCATTAGGCCATAAATCGCCAAATATTATTTGCAACATGTACAATTCCATGGGAGTTGAAATAACAGTAAACAATTGGCAAAATATTTCAAATGGCAGCCATAAACTGCAACGATGAAAGATTTTAGAAAAAAGGTTATAAATAAAAAATGAAGAGTAATATATATACAGTCGAACCTGTTTAAGACGCTCACGGTTAATACACAATCCCACTTAATAAGCGAATTTTTCTGGTCCCTTAACATCGCCCATAAGGCTAATGCAAAAATATCACGTTTAATAGGCGAACAGTTATTACGTGATCCCGCTTAATACGCAATAAATTTTCGGTCCATTTAGGGAAAAATCACGTTTAAGACGCAAATTCTTTATCTCTTCATGAGTGTTGCCAATTTAGCGGATTATTTTCATTCAGATAAAAAACACTGTTTCCGAATAATATTAAAGGCGGAAATTACTATTTAGGAATAGTGCCAGATATATGATATGAATAAAACAAAACTCTGCTAAATTAGCAAAACTGCAATGGCAATTATTCTTTGTTTCTCGCTTCATGTATGCAGGGCCGTGCAAAGGGGCAGTCGCCCCGGGTGCAGAACTTGAGGGGGCACCAAATTTATACTACAAACCTCGTCTTTTTCTTCTTTTATGTAAAAAAAAAAATATATACTTATATCAAGACTCCCTTATCATATATCAGACTTGACAATCCGGAGAAAGTCTATGGGTGAAAATGTCTGCGATAATTGCCAACTTATTAACTGACTTTGGCACATAAGTTATGCCACCTGGTGCATATCACTCGTAATATTCCGTAAACAAATTAGTGAAAAATGGAAAATATTGTGTTAACATTAAAAAATATTTTTCGAATTCCACTAAAATAAATTTGTAAAAAATAAATTATTTCGCACAGTTATTTTCTGGCTTTCAAAAATGTGAAAAATGTTGAAAATGAAAAGTTAAATGCAAGATTTATTGGTACTTTTTCAGTAAAGAAGACTTTGCGTTTTTTTTTTTTTTTTTTTTTTTTTTTTTTTTAAATCTTGGCGCAATTCCAGCTTCAAAAAGTGAGATGTGTTGCCAAATGATACAGTTATGAAAACAAAAATTTATGAACAGTTAGCTAGTTTTACAAGAATTTACATGTATAAATTTAATTTATAGATATTATTATTGTTTTTTATATACAATTTACTTATTTGCATATAAAAATAGATAAATTGCTTTTTTATAGTAAACAAATTGTATAAATATTGAAAATATTGCTTTTTTATATGAAACAGTGAATAAGCTTCCAGAAATTACTTTGTCAAATTTCCTTTTCTCACCAAGAATTGAAAAGTACCGATTTCTTATTATATATAATGTAGTATTAGCACATTTTATGTAATCTGTTCCACAGCCAAAGTTAGCTGCAAAAAGCGCGATGCTGGAACAATATAGTATCATTTATACAATTTTAAAATAAAATTAGCTTTGCGCCAAACTACGCTTACTGTAATAAGCCAATTCGCTGTAGGTCTGATTAATGAATAATCCCAAACCAAGTTTTAGAAACACCAAAATCGTAGCATGACAATAATTTATTTTTTCGGGAAAAAGCTGAAGGACACGTATAAATTTAAGTTATTATTAAACTTTTTTATGGTTCCAATTTTTTTAAAATGTTTATGGCTTCAGTCCGTTTGTTTGCCCTATCCGTGTTCTAACTTTCCTAAAATACTTTGATTGCTGAGAAATTTATATATGTTATTAAGTTTTACTGTTATTATTATTATTAAGGCTGCTAATTGCAAGATCCGTGCTTAGATAAATTTTAGTACATTATGAAGTGCATTGAACTTCTATATATCATATATAGACGTACATAAGGTCTCATGTACACAGTAACTCACATAACACATGTGAATTACAACAAGGATATTAATTATGCGCCAAACCATGCACGCCAAGATATGCCAATTGGCTGTGGACCCGATTATGAAACTTTTCATGGATTAATATATACAAACTTTAACATGAAATTAACTGTGAAAAGAAGCTAAACACCAGTAATCACATGTACATAACATCACATATTTGAAAGTATGAAATATATTAAAATATTTAACTTTTTCAGCATCCATTTATTTTAATAGCTAATGTAATAGTACTGACGAAGTCATGGAAAAATATTTTTCTTTCCTCGTTATTATTATTTACATAACGGAACTCAGCAATAAACTTTTTTTGTTTAATCATAAAATAAGTGCACGTTATTTAAAAAAATGTCTAGAATGTACGGAAATTTTTAAATTAACAGCTATGATTTGTAAACTACAAATATTCAGCATATCGTAAAGAAAATGGGTAAACAGATATGGAAAACAAATTCAAAAATATTTCTATTTTTCATGTTAGATGGCGCTAGTAGCAGGAGAACCATGTGGTTTCTAACCATGTGTACAGCGGTCAAAGAAAAGTTAGCGATTGTCAAGTCTGATATATGATAAGGAAGTCTTGACTTATATATTGGTAATTTTTTTTTCTCAGTGAAAGTACGAACATTTTTCGCTTCAAAGTTATTGCACTCTCCTTTACCTCACACCGAAATACAAATTTATGAATAAGGGCTTCTTTCTTTTCAGAACTTGTTTCAAGTTTTTCTTGTTCAGGTCTCTTTTGTTAACTTTCTTTGTTCTGAGTCTGTGCTTGTGACGAAAACATATACTATCAAAATAGCATGGGGTTTCTTTCTTGGAATATAAAAGGGTTCCAAACTGTTACATAAATTTTTCACTCACTTTTTAATCACTCATTTCCCAGATCTCCTTTTCCAAAATATAAGTGTAATTTTCTTTTATGCTAAATAGTTTTTTGAAATCTCTGAATTAAAATTAAACCTAAAATTTCAAAATAAAAGTGAAATATATATTCAATACTTTTTTTCTGTTTCTGCACTTTTCAATTTTGTGACACCTGTCACAAAGAAAAATTGGGAATCGGGAGTGTGCCAAATTGAAACCCAGGCGCACTTTTCTCTTCGCATGCTGCTGCATGTATGTTTTTACAGTAATAGAGAGATGTACAGAACCATTTATCCGGAATGCTTGGGGTCAGATGTATTCCGGATAACTGGTTTTTCCGGTTAACTGGTTGTGCATTAAAGCAGCATCCATTTGATAAGTTTTGTGGAATATGTGTGGTTGTAACATTATTTCTCATTTTAAATTATTAGATTACTTGGAAATCAATGCAAAAAAGATCAAAAGTTAACCAGAGTTTAAAAGAAGGTAATTTATGGGAATCCCTTAGGAACAAAAATTCTTCTGTTTCCTTTGCATAAAAATTAAAACATCTAAAATAGAACTAAATATGCTTTCTTTTCAAATACTAGATGTTGTCATCAAATTATACAATTGTTTGAAGCAAAGTCTATGTTAAACTGGCAGTATATGACACCTTTTTCTGCAAAAATTCTGAAATCAGTCTATCAGAAATACCATTCCGGATAACTGGTTTCCGGATAAATGGTTCCATACTGTATACGAATTCAGGAAGCTTGGATACGTCATAAAAATTATTATGATTAGAGATGATCATACCCGTTATTAGTGAGGTTTTAAATGTACGTTATAGCACTAGGAATGCATATTATAGGCAACAGAAAATGAAACTCGTAAAGATGAAACAAATACAATATTATTCCTTTATGTTTTCTTTACATTTTGCTAGGCTAACAATAAACAAATATTAATAAGGATTTCTGCACAAAGTTTAATAAAGATTTTTTTTTTTCTTATATTCGAAGGAAGGAGAGATTGTAATGGTACTCATTATTACAAGTATTAAATATGATTTTAAAACTGGGTTGGGTTTTAAAGATTTAATATTTTTTTAAAAATTTGTTTATAAAAAATTGTCTAGTAGGAAAATCATTTTTAGGGTTTCGTTCATCTGACGAAACCCTATTCGTCTCGCTCCTCTGTCTGTCTGTCCATCACAGAGCCCGTTCTCAGAAACTATACATGTTAGAGACTTGAAATTTTGGGTACTTATAGCTGAACACCCCACATCAAACAACAAATCATAAAATTTTGAAAAAGTTGGTAATTAACCTAATTACGGTCTAATTAAATTCTAAAATTAACCAATCAACCTTTTGAATGCAGGTGAAAATGCACATTATCGAAATCCTCCCCAGTTTCTCCTAATGGTTGCCAGTAAACTCGGCGGATGCTCCGTCAAATCAGCCGGTGCAGGGTTACCACGGAGTACTTTAAGCAATAAATGAAGTGGACCTTCAAAAAGCAAAATTGGATCTGCCGAAATATCGGTCGTACAAATTCGTAACAGGTGTAGAAATACGCGGAAAAAATTCTACTTTATTTTGGTATAAATTTCAAATTTCTGCGTAGGATAGAACGCAAAAAATCCACTAAAAATTGATTGATAAAAATTTAATTTCTGTGTGATTCCATTCACCGGAAGGCAGCTGTCATCATTTCTCGACATATCGTCGCGGGAGAAATTTAAGGTGAGGAAAGTCTAATACGAAATTTAAACTTTTTAAATATTAAATTTTTTGATTAAATTTTTTGACATCCGGGCTGGAAATTTCTCGCAGATTCCATACATACCCGGTTCAAAGAGATTGCTTCATTACGAGCTGAGATATTAATTATTATTTTATTAATTCCTTTTATTTCCATCAAATGCCAGATTAAGATGGAGGCACGTGCTTTTTTAACGGAGATTTCATTTAAATTAGGAAATTAACAATTTGCGTGGGGTGTTTTGACGGTGCGCTATGAGATAAGTATTAATTATTCAATATGAAAAAGTTTATAGGTTTATAAGTGTTCATCCCACTATTTCCGAATAGCAATTTCAGGAAATAAATTATTGTTTAAAACCGCCACTCGATGTCTTCGAAACTTTAAGATACTTTATAACACATAAGAAAAAGTATAAAAAAGAATGGAGTGTGATATTTCGAGGAGTGGAGGGGGGGGGGGGGCTAGATTTATTTATTAAATCTTAGCGTTTGTTATCGCAGAAAATGTTTTAAATTGTTGGTTAAGACTGCACCGCCACCCTCCCGACCATGTATCTACGGAGAGATTGCGCAAAGGAGTTTCGTTCAGATATGCTTTTGTTAAGAATAGAGTGTGCTCCCTGGTGGTGGAATGCGGAACTAACGTAACGCGATTTTGTTAAAATTAGGAAATATAACAAGGCGATCCGTTTGCAACTTTAAGATACTTCATGACACATAATAAAAAGCTTATAAAATAATGGTGCATGCAATTTCCTGTGAAGGGAGGGGCGCTAGATTTCTTTTTTAAAAAATAGCGTTTACGACCTTTTTAGGTGTCTTTTTTGAGCACTATGATATACTCAGACACGTGCTGCTTATGAAATATAAAAATGTCAAAATTTTAGTTACCACTATTTCCGAATAGTACTTTCAGCAAATTTCTTAATTTCTCGCTTAAGGCCGCCACCAACTCCAGTTACACATCCACTGATAGGTTGTTTAACAGAGTTTCGATCTGATACACTTTTGTTATGAATAGTGTGCACTCCCTGGTGGTGGAATTTGCAACTAACATAACGAAATTTTGTTAAAATTATGAAATCTAACAAGTCGATCTGCTAGAAACTTTGACATAGTTCATAACACATAATAAAAAGCTTATAAAAGAATGTTCCGTGCAATTTCCTGGGGCGCCTACCTATCTCGGGTGCTATAGACCCGATCCCCTCGACTAATATATCTACGGATAGGTTGTAAAACGGAGTTTCATTTGGATAGAGGTTTGTGTAGAATAGAGTGCGCCCCTGGTTGCGAAATGTGGAACTAACAGATTTCACAAAAGGATAAAGTGTTTTAAAGGAATATTAAACAAAACCCTCTGTGCAAGCTGTGATCACACTTACCCACTTGTTATTGTTTTATTTTTGGTTGCAACGTATTAATCGACAATAAAACCATGTTGGAATCTATGTTTATTTTCCATTATTATTCCAGTCGGTCGTATAAAAGGAAACAATGAGTTAAGGTGGAATACATTTAAATTTTAATCTAAATTTACATAAAAGCCACAATTTTCGATCGTAAACACATAAATAAAAGCTCTAAAGTTCATTTAGACGATTAAATGTGTAAATAAGCCTAACTCCTGCAACGTTATACAAATCACGTTTAATACGCAATCCTGCTGAATACGCGACTTTTGTCCACTCCCTTGAAACGTGTCTTAACCGGGTTCGACTGTATATATTTTTAAATATGCTTTTATCAATTAATGGTTTAATATTAATTACTTTATTTTTAAGATTTCTAAATTTCTTTATATATATAGTTGAAATAATGTCTCACATTTTCTTCCCCATTGTCCTATGTTAAAATAGAAACATAGCAAATATTATATATTTTTAAATAAATTCACTTGTTTGCATTTTGCACCAAGTGTAAAAAAAGCAGTGAACTTTTCATAACAGAGTTCAGTTCTCACGTCAAATTAATGTATTGTAATGAAAATTTTGGGGAAAAAGCATGAATTGCAGTAAATAAAATTAGATGTGACTGTCAAGATGAACATTGACTGTTAATAAAAGAGTGTTTCTAAAAAACTATTTTTACTTTTATATTTATTTAAATTTTTTTTATACTACATTAAATTACTAATTTGTAATTCACAACTCATAATTCAATCTTCTTCAGGAGTTTCCACTAAACAGTGGGTTTCCTCGACCCATAAAAATAGTTCTGAGATATCCTTTCCATCTCTCTCTGTCCAGAGTAATCTCATCATTTAACTAATAAATATTCATTGTCTCTCGAACAGACCTTTCTCACGTCATCCTCGGTCCGCCCCTCCTACGTTTGCCTTCCGGACACCAAAGTTAATTTTAAGAAGGCATTCATCTTTCACTCTGTAGACATGACCTTACCATCTAAGCTTGTTATACTCTACTGTATTAACAACATTTTGTTTGACTTGCATAATTTCATATATTCTTGTGTTTTAAATTTTTAACTTTTCATAACTTTTTTAACTTAACATTTTTTAACTTAACATTTTTTAACTAAAGCATTTTTTTTCTAAATGCTTAAGAAATATTAAAATTAATGTAAACATTTAAGCAATAAATATGCACTTAAGCCTTGAATTCATGTGATCATACTCTTAATTATTAAAGGTACACATATACAAGGGTTGGACAAAAATATAGAAACACCTAAAAAAAACATTATCTTGCCCTAAAAATCTTTTCTTACAGAGCTCCCTTTTTATTCTTTTAGTGCTGACAGGTTTTATGAGTTCGACATTTAGTTCATCAATGACTTTTGCAGCTGTCGTCTTCTTATTTTTTGTCACAATAAACTTTAATGACCGTCTGTCACGATCATCTGACATACACACTTGTCTGCATTGTGACTTAACAGATGATGTTTTTCGCTTTTCCTGTATGCGGTATAAGCCCAGTGGTGTAGTGGTCAGCACGACTGTCTGCCGCACCGCAGGTCGAGAGTTCGACTCCCGACTGGGCAAGGTTCACTCAGCCTTTCATCCCTTCGGGGTCGATAAAATGAGTACCAAGCTTGCTTGGGAACTAAACACCGAGGGTCTCGCGTTAGGTTGACCACCTGGCCGGGACGCATGCTGCATAGCACCTCGGAGCCCAGGGTCAAGAAAACAGAGGTGGGCACTGTCGGCCCAGATCCTTCTTGGATTGTATAGCCACAGAGTTTAGTTTTTAGTTTTTTGTATGCGGTATAAATCTTCGACACAGAGCCTCTTGAAACATGAAAAACTTCGGCTACCTTGGTAATGGAAGCATCCACCATATGAGCACCAACAATTTGTCCAAGTTCGAATTCACTTAACTTTGATGCAAAGCATTCACAACTACAAAGAACACTGACACTTGCAACATATTGAGGGCAAAGTACAGGTGGTGTTAGTGGGGAAAATACAACAGCGCCACCTACAAGATTGGGTAGAATCAACATTTACATTCAAGCATGCATTTCACGAGGAGTTTCCATATTTTTGTCCAACCCCTGTATGTATATATCAAGTCAGACTTGAACACAATTAATACAATAACCCAACAGAAGTGAAAAATTAGCCGGAGCCAGGACTTCAACCTGGGTCCACAGCATACCATGCTGTTGCTTTTACCACTAAGCTACCTTGGCCGATGTCCTAGCTTGGCAATTTCTCACTTATAAACCATGTTGGAGAATGTCATCGTTCGGTAACCACACAGCACACGATGATGGAAAATATGATGAATAATTTGTGTTCAAGTCTGTCTTAATGTATAGCTTTAATATTTAAATAAATTCAGACTTTAATTTATGTGCAATTTAATGATACTCTTACTATAAAATTTAATGATATAACCCTAAGAGTAAATAATTTATATATTTAAGTAGAAATCCATTTCTTTTGACATAGGCAATTTCAATAAATGGTGTTTAAGAACATCAAACATCTCAAGACCCTAAAAGTAAAATGACATCTCTAAGAAAGCATCCATTTTAATTCACAAAACTAACATCGTCTTACAATTGTCACAAAATTGCATCATTTTTAGATAATTTTCATTCCATTAGCTGTGAAATTATTGGTTAAGTGTCCTAAGCTTAAAATGGTAGAAAAAGGATGTCATAAACATGGATTTCTATTTATAAAACTCAAAAAGTTACTAACTATAATTGATCAGAATGACATATTTTTCACTAACGTTAATTCCATCAGTACAGAGAGTAAGGTTTCAGATATTCAAAGGAAGAAATGCTTTCACTTGTGAAAATGACTTATTAAAAGATTGACTGAAAACTTTGATTTTTATTGAGAAAACTGCAGCATTTTACTGCGATTGTCACCAAAAGTAGTTATTTAAACTGGCTTTCCATTCCACCTATAACGGCTTTACCGTTATATATTCATTATTCCTCCTTTCCCCTCAAAAAAATCAACTTTTAACTTTACTGGTTTATTATAAATTGTCATTATTCTTCCCCCCCCCCCCTTCAAATAAAATATTTAGTTTAAATTTGACATTTTAGAGTTAATTTCATGTCTTTATTCATTCTCTCCCCCCCCCCCCCCCCCTCTCACTACTGTAAGTTTCGCTTTTACTTTTTAAAGTTCTTTTCAAATGCAGACATCATTTATCTCGGTTCCTTTTTCTGTCATTCAAATTCACACGATAGAAAAAGTTCTTAACCGCAGTTATTTTCCATTGAAATAAAGTAAAAGAATAAAATTCAAATGAATGTCTTTTCGCTTTGCAGCCGACGTTATCTAATGCATATTTTCCCAGCCTCTGGGCTTGCATTAGTATTCAATTCTCACCCTTGTACTTTGTCGGATAAAAGCCATATGCCCATTGCTGACTAATTTGCAGCTGTAGTTAGATCTGTAACGTGCATATAAAAATCACGTGTTCCTATTTCTTTAACCACGTTCCCTTAAAACAAGAATGTTAAGATACGTGTAACCATTTAGCCGCGCCATGGCGTAAGTTTGAATTCTATGTAATACTTCGGGATGCTTCTGATTCCTTTGTCCACGCCACCAATATTCATCGGCAATATAGTACATATGTTGCTATTCATCTCGCCAGTGTGTGAGTGATTGTAATGAATATTTTACCACTACTCCCTCTGATCTCGAAGGTGACGGATCTCAGCGCTGCCCTTCGGGGTCGCCCCCGTCGGGCAGCCTTCTGTTTGACTTCTCCCGTCCCACTGTACTATCATGGCCCTCCTTTTAAAAAGTTTCATAATAAAAAAGTTAGTCCTCGAAATCTTAGTGTTGGAGTTTTTTTTTCAATCATTCATGAACCTGGACTCTCTAATAATCTCCTATATAAAATTGGCGCCGTTGCCCAGATTTTTTTCTCCAACAGTAATAATAATAAAAAAAAATACGAGGAGAAGTTTCATTCCGTTTCGCTTTTCTTACCAGCGACGCGAAAGGATGTCCATAGACCTTTTTTTTCCCACGGGAGTTCCGGCTGCCCTACTCTCTGTTCGTTCGCCGATGTCAACTTCAGGGGATTTCCCTTGCCTACTCTCGCTACTCCAACGGATTTGGAGAGTGCCTTTTTCTTCCGGACTTTACACTAGCCTAACAAGAAGCAAGATTTAGACTGCGGTGTTCCAACGGGGTCATCGAACGATGTCGCCTCCTGCAGCGGTTCTTTTTTTTCCCTGACACCGGCATCACTTATTTCCCTGCGTGAAGTTGTGTCTTCATACTCCTACTCATTACTATCGGCAAAATCTGTCTGTACTCCACTCCAAAACAAAAATCAAGACAGTTTCTGTTTTTTGTGCGCGATATGCAACCTTCAAACAAACCTGTTCATGCTACCAGGGTGAGTGCGAAAGGTTTCGTGAAAAGAAAAAGTGCCATCTGAACGTACACCCACTACAGATAGTTTCCTAAAAGGAAATATTTTGTGAAAAAGTCCTCACCTAGCTGTGGTATGAATTATCCGCACAAGTAACACACATTTTAAACAAAGTTCTCAGTGCAACAAGTCCAGGAAATGTGCGCCGTTTCGCTTTGTTTGTGATCTTGTGATTAATATTTGCAGTGCAAAGTGTCCAGGAATCCCACAGATTTGGTGACAAGATAGTGAAATATGCTAAAAAGAAATATAATTTCGCAAAAGTGTCCTAGTGTTCAAGACAATTGTGAAATTTTTCCAATTATTTTTGTGTCTAAGGTGATATCCACAATTTTTCAAAACAGTTCTTCAAATTCATTCAGTGTGCAATGATTAAGAGGAATAATATTTTTCCTCCTTTTGGTGGTGTGTTTCAGCAATATATAAAAAAAAAATTACCCTACTGATGAGCATGCTTCAGTTAAAAAAAAAAAAAAGAAACCACTCTGCATAAAAAAAAAAAGAGTGTACTAAATCACACATCACATGTTGTGTCATCTATCATTCAACATTTTTATAGCATTCAGAGTACGAAAATAGGACGTTAATGATATTTTTGTTTTAATTTTTTTTTCCGTTGCAAATTGTCACTAAAATCTTTTTATTTTAACTCTTTTTTCTAAAAAAACAAGCGTTGTTTTCTCATCGCTCTGTTTTTGTACTCCAAATGAATGCTCTCTACAAAAAATGACATACTAGTTCATCGAATTCAATGAAAACACTGGTGTCACAATACTTTCTACAAAAAAAAAGAAACACACTTTGCATGTAAGTATGAACAGGGACATACATTACATTTTTTACATTACTTTTACATTAAATTATTTACTCTAAATTGTTATAACCTTTTTTTTTCTTTCTTTTCAATATCAGTAAATTATCAATTTCTATCCATGTTATAGTTCCCTATTCATACTTGTACTTTTACCATTTATATTTTCATAAGTTTGTTGATTTGTCAGCTTGAACGGAGAAATCACTTCTGAACTATTTTTTTTACAATATTTTTAACAGTGATAGCATATTTGCTCCTTATTATCTTCTTCCAAGCTGCGTTTGTTTGTTTGTTTGTTTTTTTAAGTACTTTTTGCAGTTAAAATGATAAAATTATTATACTTTTATTAATATTTCACTTATAATGTTTTTATGGTTAAATCATGACATACTTCTCATATTATTTTTCTCTTACGTGAATTTACATAAACATGCTATGTTTCCTTTTTCGTAAAAATGATTTTTATGCATTCAAAATCTAGAGTTTAGCCTTTTAGACCCACTAGTATATTTTGAAAGTACACTTATTCTGACGATAGGCAACAAAGAGTTCTCTGCTCCATGTTTTGCAGTATTTGATATTTTTATATAAATATGTGCATATTTCACTCACAACATTTGCACATTTTCACTTGTGTGTGACATTTGCACAATTATTCTCAGCATGTGTTGCTCGACTCTGACCTTGTTTGTTTTTTTTTTTTTGTTTTTTTTTAAACCTGAATTACAATTTAATTACCTGTTTTTTTTTATTTTATTGAATTTCGGAAACTTTAATCCAACTGGATGTTGACAGAAATTTAACTTTCAGAAATGTTGTGATTGATACACTCATATTATTTTTTACACTCCCCCCCCCCCCCTTTCCATGTTTTTTCCTTTTGTGTATAATTTATTTATGCAACTTATTGTGTTTTATTTTATGTGCATGCATTTCATTTCTGATAACTAGAGTTTTTTCATACATACACCTTTTTGAAATACTAGTATTATTTATTTTGCATTATGTGTGTTGCTCTTTCAAAAAAAAAAAAAAAAGAATTCCTTCTTTTTTTCCATTTTGGCGGTCAAGAAAAAAGTAAACAACAGAAATTAAATAAACGCGAGATAAAAAAAAAAGGATTTTGGAGATAACAGACACTCCACCAGTTTATTTTTACAATATGGCAGCAAATGATGAAAATTCTATTAGTGATTTTAATCACCCCATATCTGTATCTCCATGGGTAGATTATTTTGAGGAGATATTATTAAGATATTCGGATTCCATTAATATGGAAGCCACATCTATTCAAAATTCACTTAAGACCGAAAATGCTGCATCCATGTCTGAAAATATTATAGATTTCCTTCAGATAATTAAATTCAATTTTCATGTGCTTAAACTAAACTTTAATGTTCTAAAAGATCATTATTCCAAATTAAAACAGGATAAAGATAATTTATTTCTTGTAAATCAGAAACTTATAGAGAGATTACATGAAATCACAGGCAAACAGAAATGTAAGAAGAAGCGTGCTAAATGTAGTAAGACTATGGGTGATCAGGTGGTAGATGTCAACAACAAACTCCCTCCATCTGCCCAACAGAAATCAACTCAAACTGTCCCCTCTTATATGTGTAAACAAGAAAAGTTACCACAACTGGAAAATGATAAAAAAAACACATATCTTAGCTCCGACCTGCACACTCAAGGTAAGCACAAGGAAATATTTACAGCTATTAGCGTTTCCTCTCTAAAGTCCTTATCCCCTGCTAAACTTAATGTACCTAAGCCTAGTCGTGTTATTATTTTTTAACCTCCCTGAAAATTTAAATATTCCTGATATCTTGTTTGGTATCTCAGATTTAATCCAGATACCTGAACCTGATTTTCACTTTGTTAAAAAGTACAAGCTCCTACATATTAAGTCCTTTAATTGGATCTTTGAGCTTGCACCACAGGATGCTAGGCAATTATTAATCCATAGGGAAATTATCATACAATCAAAACCGTACCCTGTTAAACCATATATAAATGTTAGACGTTGTTTTAAGTGTCATGTATACAATGATCATCTTGCAATTTCATGTTATAATGACATTAGATGCTCTGTCTGTGCCTTGCCACACATTGATCCTCAGTGTAGAAATCCTCCAAAATGCATTAATTGCATTAGAAATAATGATAGCAATAACACCAACTTTGACATTTTCCACAGTGCTTTTGCACCTTATTGCCCATCATTAAAAAAATTCATCAAGCAAATGCGAGAAAAAGTATACAACTGCAATACATTCCCATAAACATCTCATACAGCTTCCTTTTTAGGAAACAAAAAAAAAATATATAACATACATTTTACATTTTTTTTTTTTTTTTTTTTTTTTTTGTTTAACACACATTACTGTGAAGGAGTTACTATCTACAGCATTCCTTTTAAAGTTTTTTTATTTTCCTATACATTTACACACATATGTCAGTTTTCGACAGCATTATTCATACTGATTTGAAGTTTGAAATTAACTTAATTTTTTCAAGATTTTTTTATAAACACAAGTGTACAGTAGGTTGCTTTTTCCTTTGATTATTTAGCCGGCAAATAGTTAAATGAATCTCGAAATGGAACATTTGTGAAAATTTTTCTGATGCGGGTCATCAGACATTGGGATTTTCACATTTGAGGTAGATGTTACTGAAAGAGTACACATTAATTCAACTTTAAAAATTCATCATTACACTAGTTAAATTTGTAGATTTATTTTTTTAGAGATTTGGATATAATTTCACTTGTTAATCTTAGTTCAGTTTATTTAGTTACATTTCATAACACAAGTAGCGTTTCCTGGTTACATTTTATCCTTTTTCACTTTCCTTTACTTAAAAGCACAATTTTTTTTGGTTTATTTGTTTTAACTTTAGCCGATGCATTTTTGTACTTGTGATACAATGCTCTTGGTTCCATATGTACACACTGAGTTTGTGTTCATAGGTCATACAACTGAGTTCATAGGTTACACAACTGAGTTCATAGGTTACACAACTGAGTTCATAGTTCACTGAGTTCATAGTTCATTGAGTTCATAGAAAATACACTTTACACGAGTTCATAGTTCATTGAGTTCATAGATAAAACACTTTACACGAGTTCATAGTTCATTGAGTTCATAGATAAAACACTTTACACGAGTTCATAGTTCATTGAGTTCATAGAAAAATACACTTTACACGAGTTCATAGCATTGTCAATTCTTTGTGTACTTCAGGGACCAATTGCACAATCATGTTTTCTTTCATGACAATACTTAGTTCACAGAATTTTTCCTTACACATATTAGTTCATAGTTTGTTTTCTTTCTTGTGATTTGTTTTGCATATTAGTTCATACCAATTTTTGTTTTGGTAGACACTTTAGTTCATTGGAATTTTTTTTTTTTTTTGTTAGACACATGAGTTCATAGTAAGTTTTTTTTTTTTTTTCTTTCACACATTTGAGTTCATCGTATTACTTTTACACTTTAAGTCAGTGAAATACTTGCTCATACTTCGTTCATTGAGGTACTTAGACTGCTGTGTTCACAAACATACATCTAAGTCATTGAAATTTTCCTTTTCTTTCACTGACATACACTGTTTTAGTTCATAGTGAAATATTTTTCTTTGATTCGTTCATTGAAATACACATTTTTTTCTTTGGTTCATAGAGATACACTTACAATTTAGTTCATTGATATTACAACTTAATTCATTGTTATTACAATTGAGCTCATTGATATTTTGTTTGGTAAAAAAAAACACACACATTATACACAATTCAAAATATTTTGTTTCTAGGTTTCAACGTTACACATTAAGATATTTCTTTTTTGTTTTCATTATACCAGGAACTACTTTTGACCTCACATGATATGCACAAATTAAACATGTATTAAAAGGTTAAGTTTTAACACATTCTTAATTTTTCCATTATTATTATATTTCTTTTATGCCATGACATTTCATGTCACCATCACTTTGTTTCACAACAAAGAATGCCCAGTTTACAGGATGCTACCCCTTCACATGCATTTTCTTTAAATTTTAAACTTATGATGTTTTTATTGTTTTCATCACACTTGTTTTGGTTTTCTACATGTACATAATTACACGTTTTCTTTTAAATTTGGAGATTAAATAAAATCTCTGGTTAAGCTTCACTTAGACAATACACACGTCTAAGATATTATGTCGTTCTTGTAATAACATAACTTCACAATAACACAAAAATTTTTGTTTATAGCATTAGTAACCTAGTGCAGCTACACTAAATGTTTCAAACATTATCTAAGGTTATACAATACACATACAGTTCCTATCCTGCTCGATACACTGTAAGGAATACAAAGTTAGAATTTACTTTAAAAAAAATTGTGGTTGTTATACTTACCCGATCATGTCACCAGTCTCTCCACACACTCGGATTGTCCTTTTACCTTTGACATGTGAGACATTTATCTCAGTTTTTTTTTAATTATTATTTTTTTTAAATTTATCCCCTCTGAAGTTTTGTTCCCGTTCAAAATTTTTGCCCTAAGGGTCCAAACTTCATTGTGTAGAGAGACAAAACCCTTGAATTGTTGTTTCAATTCAATAAACATAACTTTTTATATGATACATTGACGCATGCTCCTTTGAAGATCAATGTGATCTTTGGGGAGCAGGGACCTAGGTATCACTTGGTGTCTGGGTCTCATAACTCCCTCCCTCCCTAGGGCTGATGTTCTAAACTGACGCCATCACACTTGTTTATTAACAAGATTAAGGGCTACACCCATTCATAGGCATGCTATATGCATCCAGTTCTTTTGTAGTCCTGTGCGGTGTGCACGAAAACCAATTTTCTACTTTTTTTATTTTTTTTATATTACTTCATTTAGCTTTTATTCACAGACATGCATATGTCATTTATTTTCTATTTCATTTTAAAGTAGTATCAGTGTCTTTTGTTGCTTGCACTTATATTATATTATTTTTATTTTGAGAAGATATTATAACAAGTTACTAAAAAAAATATTTACTTCTCTTATTTTGGTCATGAAAAATGCTGGTACCAGCCTCTTAATCAAATACTAAAAAGATATTTAAAAAGGATCCTGTTAAATCAAAAAAATTATTATTTGCAGTTTCTGGTGACTGTAAAGACTAATGAATACCAAGAAATGAATAAAAATAAAAAGGCGCCATTTATCATGACCTGAAAAGTTTTGCTTTATGCAAACATTTAAAGAATTGCAAGCACACAGTTATATGTTATATATATATATATATGGAGGCTTATCTTTCTTATTATGTTATATCTGTTTTAAATACTTATATGTATGGGGTGGACAAAGTAATCTTCAAATATAAAAAAAAACTGTTCTACAAGATTCACAGTTTTTTTTTCTGGTGGTAATGGGTGATATATATAACGGCTTTACCGTTATATATTCATTATTCCTCCTTTCCCCTCAAAAAAATCAACTTTCAACTTTACTGGTTTATTATAAATTGTCATTATTCTTCCCCCCCCCCCCCCCCACCCCCTTCAAATATAATATTTAGTTTAAATTTGTCATTTTAGAGTTAATTTCATATGTCTTTATTCATTCTCTTCTCCCCCCCCCCCCCTCTCACTACTGTAAGTTTCGCTTTTACTTTTTAAAGTTCTTTTCAAATGCAGACATCATTTATCTCGGTTCCTTTTTCTGTCTTTCAAATTCACACGATAGAAAAAGATCTTAACCGCAGTTATTTTCCATTGAAATAAAGTAAAAGAATAAAATTCAAATGAATGTCTTTTCGCTTTGCAGCCGATGTTATCTAATGCATATTTTCCCAGCCTCTGGGCTTGCATTAGTATTCAATTCTCACCCTTGTACTTTGTCGGATAAAAGCCATATGCCCATTGCTGACTAATTTGCAGCTGTAGTTAGATCTGTAACGTGCATATAAAAATCACGTGTTCCTATTTCTTTAACCACGTTCCCTTACCGCAAGAATGTTAAGATACGTGTAACCATTTAGCCGCGCCATGGCGTAAGTTTGAATTCTATGTAATACTTCGGGATGCTTCTGATTCCTTTGTCCACGCCACCAATATTCATCGGCAATATAGTACATATGTTGCTATTCATCTCGCCAATGTGTGAGTGATTGTAATGAATATTTTACCACTACTCCCTCTGATCTCGAAGGTGACGGATCTCAGCGCTGCCCTTCGGGGTCGCCCCCGTCGGGCAGCCTTCTGTTTGACTTCTCCCGTCCCACTGTACTATCATGGCCCTCCTTTTAAAAAGTTTCATAATAAAAAAGTTAGTCCTCGAAATCTTCGTGTTGGAGTTTTTTTTTCATTTATTCACGAATCTGGAAATCTACAACATCTCCTCTATACCACCTATACCAAAATTAGGGCCAAAGAGCTTTTGAGCATTTCTTTTTAACTTAAACAACAGAGTTCTAACCATAGATTTGCACATTTTTCTGTCATTGAAAGTGACATGTTTAAGGGAATCAGAATGAATTGATGACAAAAATTGACAGAAGTTTGATCATGGATAAGGAAACCTGTAATTTAGACTATACTTTTTGCATTTACTGTATATACTCAAATATAGGTTCTGCTGCCTTTCCTTTTCATTGTTGGACCAAAAAATGTACAAATTAATTTTTAAAAGAAATAATAATAAAAGTAACATAAAAATGTCATTGGAATTCTACTCCCAGCCCTATGTCAGGTTCTCTATTTCAAAAATTGCATTCGTATTCAGAAAGTAGACAACTCAATTTGGCACAATTCTCATTCAAATAATAACTCGTTATATTTCTGTGATAATTTGTTGGTAAAATAGTAAGTAGGTTTTTCTCTCTATTTTTTAGATATGTAGGGTTTTTTTTCTATCTGGATTTAGAAAGTTTATGATTTTCATTAAAATCATGATTTTAATCACTGATTTAAATCATTTTTTCAATCAATGATTAAAAAATAAATAAAAATCAGTTGATTAAAATCGTTGACACCCCCAAAACTCATCCACCTGTCCAAAATGGAATTTTCCCCCATTATCTTGCAATTCCATTTTAGCATGTCTTACATTTTTTATTATTAAAATAATAAAAGAAGCAACAGCTGCATGATTAAATTTGTTGAGAAAGTCTGTGCAAGAAGTAATGCCAGTGAGGATTGGAAGAGTTGTGTGTGTGTAGGGGGGGTGGGGGGTCTTTTGAAGATATACTTATCCATATTTTTGCAAGGTTTGAAAATTCCGGCACACTTAAACCCTTGTTCAAACTACCACGGCATTATATAAAAATTAATGCATGTCATATTTCATAATTAATTTTAAATGTTTATAAATTTTTAAATATAAAATATTTATAGAGATTTTAATACTACTTTATGTAATTTTAAACATTTAGAAAATTTATGATTTTGATTAAAATCGCAATTTAATCACTGGTTTAAATAATTTTTTTAATGAATGATTAAAAAAAAAAATCAGTTGATTAAAATCGTTGACAACCCAAAACACATCCAAATTTTTCTCAAAGAATGTTGAATGGTAAAACATTGTTTCTCAAATCAATGAGCTGTTCTTTTTTTGTTGTCAAATTTGGTGTCTTGCAAATTACAAATGGGTTCGTTAACCATTCATATTCGTCAACTGAAAGTGAAGGAAAGTGGCTTTTAAGTGAGATTTAAAGTTCGTTAATGGTGTTTCATTTGTAATTTTTTTCATTGACACCTGAAAATCAGTCGAAATTTCCTTTTGATATTTAGATTTCCAAAGTGTTAATTTTTTTCACATGACTTCAGTTTTGATGCCGATGTGACAATATTCTCGTATGGACATTGAAGACAAATTCGGAGAGTTCAGTTTTTCAAACATGCCCAACAGAAATTGAATTTTAGGCCACCAAATCCTATCATGAAGAGAAAATTCAAAAGACTTTTTTTCGAGATGTCTGTTTCCTCCAAGAACAAAATCATGTCTGCTTGCAGATATAAGAGTCATTTCAAAACCTTTCCCTTCAAAAGCCAAAGCACTTTGGTGTGATATAAAACAGTTTTGTATTCGAAATCTATTGTGTCACACAGCTGAGAGAAAAATCAGGATTTAAGAGGTTGACTCAAAATGAAATTGACTACTTGGGTGACTTGGTTCATAACAATCTGGAGAAAGATTTTGAAATGAGAGATTCACTGTGAATCCTGCAGTGGACGCTTATAATTTTTGGATTTTTATGGTGTACAAGTGTGATAAACCCTTTTTTGTTTCCCAACCATGGGTGCAAGAAGCCCATCCAAGCCAAGACTGAAAATTTTTCTGAGTACTAAGAATAGCTTAATGGAAATGGGCTAGATGATTTCTAGGTCTTGCATTATGATTTAAAATTGTCTCTTATAATAAAAGAGAGTAAAAGTTTTTGATAGTAAAATTGTTATTTTTGCATATAAAGCAAAATTTACCATTAGTCAAAAATCTCTCCAAAACTGAAATCAGTCCTGAGACGAAGGACTTGCACCCATGTTCCCAACATTGATGGACATCTGTCTGTGCAAACACCAATGTAGTTTTTTCACAGCAAACCAAAGCTAGAAATATTTTCTTTTACAAGTTCAAATATGTCTTTTCCTGTCATCGTGATCATCAATTTGTTAAAAAAAGGTACTCATTCAAGAATTTTTCGCCTTTAACAAATTTAATGAAAGCAAGGAGTTGTGCTTTTCTACTGATATCTGCTGATTCATCAATCTGAAGTGACCAGAGTTCAATGTAGTAAGATTCGGATGTGATATTGTGTCATTGGATAATGGTTCTTTCATAACCTTCTCTGTCACTCTTTCCCAGTTTTTGTTTTGACAATGATAGCTAAATGCTGGTGCAATGATGGAATCTGCATCAGTGTGTGCTTGTGTTGTATTATTAATTGTGCAACCTTGTAGCTGGCAATCAATCCCTTTTCTGGCATATTTATGTAGTTAAAAAAAATTTTTGCTGTTTTATTTTGGCACACTGCCAGGTTTTATGGTTTGTTTTTCATGTCTGGATGTGAAGCTTCCAAATGTCTTTTCAGGTCACTAGAAACGGGACCTTCATTTGCAAGTTTCTTTAGAGAAATCAGAATAGTTTCTCAGAATAGTATTTGAGAGTCTTCCTTAACAGCAACAATCCTTCTCGGCTGAAAATTCAGAGTAGAAAAAAAATGCACGGCATTCAGCCAAAACAAATTCTGTAGGATTTACAATTTATTTTTCCCATCCTTTTCCACCCTATTACATATTTTACTTATTACATACTGTAAGCTGGATTCCCGTATTATTTTTTTCAGTTGCTCATAGAGCAATTGTTTACATTCGGGCATCGCAGCTCGGCGGAATTGTGAGCTTGCAGTCTGCATTCTTTCTTGGCATGCAGCCATTTCGAGTTGCGATCGCATTCGTAATCTCTATTTTAAATGAATTACTTAAAGTTATTTTCAGGTTTATTTCAGCTTTGAATTACATCAAAGTTATTTTTAATGATATTTTTATAAGTTAATATATTTTCATGTAATTTAAATGTTTAAGTAAAGTAGTAGTAAGAAGCGTCATGAGTATGCAAATTGCATGCTTGCTTTTGATTGGCTGTCGCCACACTGTTGGCATTTAAAAGGCCTGAGATTCTGTTTGTAGGTTGTATTTCGATGAATTGCCTGTTTTTAAAGTGTTCTCTCACTCTGGTCAATATTTATGAAGTTTAATTGCATTTCGGCATCTATTATGAAGTTTTATTTCAAGTGATGTGCTCAGATGTTTTGCTTGTATCAAGACATGCATTGCCTTGTGCAGTGTTTTCATCATATTAAAAGTGTGTAAACGTCCATTTTTGAAGTTGAATCTCACTCTTGTCTCAATAGGTACGATATTTAAAGTCCCTTCAAGGTGATATTATTGAAAGCTCGTGATAGAAATTAAAGGAAGTACACTGGCTATTATAAGTTTTGTTTCTCGTTTTGAATACATTTTTAGGACAAGTTATGCATTTATTTCTACTTATGTCACGAATTAAAGAGAATTACTCTAAAAAGTTTAGTATAATGTGTGAAATACCGGAATTCAGTGAATACCATCATCCTGTAACATATGATTTATAAGAAAACAAAACATTTTGTATATCTTAACGGCATTAAAATTGATGAAAGAAACTACAATGCCTCTTCCAATTGTCACCACAACATCAGTGTTTTGTAAGTACTCTTTTATTTTATTACTATTGACGAAAGTTATTGCTTTTATATGACACCAACCTTGGTCACTCTGCTATGGAAAGGGATACAATAAAAAAAAAACATTATTTGAAGAACAAATTAAAAAAACAAAATTTATTTCCTACATTGTTTAAGCCCGAGAAGGTACAGATATTAAGTTATTTCATTCAATTAGTTCTACATTTAATGTTAAATTTTTGCTTCAAATTAGTTAAGCCAATTGAAGATTAAAAAATAAAAATAAAATTCATACAATATGATACTTAAAACACTCTAAAAAATTAGATTCCGTTCAAATGAAATCGAAATAAATCTTAGACTTCTTCCATTTTTAATTGAAAATATTTGTATTGCAGATTTTGTATTATGTTTATGACAACTGTGCATAAAATGATAAGATGCATACAAAATACAAAACTTAAAAAAAGGTCTAAGATCGATTTCATTTGAACGGAATCTAATTCTTTAGGGTGTTTTAAGTATCATATTGTATGAATTTTATTTTTTAATCTTCAATTGGCTTAACTAATTTGTTACAAAAATTTAACATTAAATGTAGAACTAATTGAATGAAATAACTTAATATCTGTACCTTCTCGGGCTTAAACAATGTAGGAAATAAATTTTGTTTTTTTTAATTTGTTCTTTAAATTATGTTTTTGTTTAATATGTCAAGTTTTTTAATAACTACTGCACTCAGACGAATGCATTTCAAAATTAATAGAGAGTATCATCACCAGGCTTTGATGTATGCGGTATTGCATCACAATGTGGGATGCAGTTTACCAATGTGTAATTCAAAATGTTTCACCACTGTAGTAATGCAGGTTGTGGTAGTTTGGACAAAAACTTCCAATCTGAACATAAAACAAGCAAGAAAAATCATGCATACAGCACAGATTATGAAACACTTCCCAACATTCCCTGAAGGATTTAACGAAACTTCATTACTTAGGGAAATAAGGTAAATAAGATAACTAAGTAAACATTTAAAAATCTGATTTCAGTAGTTACTATAGTGGGAAAATTTAGTTTAGCAAGAAAATGCATAACAGGTTGAAATTCATCTTTCAGCAAATTATACTAATAGATGGAAACATACCTGAATACATTTGTACAGCCCTGTAGTTTACCTAGTGCCTTTATTACATGCCACTAATTAGCTAAAATTTAATCCAAACTAAAACATACTTAAAACTACTGAAATTACATTTCCAGAGATTATCACCCGTAGACAGCCATGTATCCAAATCTTTGTGTGGCCCTGTATATCATTTTATCTATATTCTACAAATATTTCTTACTACACTAAATTCAGTTCAGCGTAAAAATGCATAACTCCTTTAAAACCCACCTTTGAGCAATTTATGCTCATTCTCAGTAACCTTTACGAATTCATTTCTGTAACTCTGTATATGAACCATAGCATTCATACGCACTTTACAGTATGTATAAATATAATGAACAAGTAGGTAAATGTGATCACAGATCGCACAGAGAGTTTCGTTTAATATTCCTTTCAAAACACTTTATCCTTTTGAAAAATTTGTTAGTTCCACATTTCGCAACCAGGGGCGTACTCTATTCTAAACAAACCTCTATCCAAATGAAACTCCTTTTATATAGTATCCGTAGATATATTAGACGAGGGGATTGGGCCGATAGCACCCGAGATAAGTAGGTGCCCCTGGCGGTAAAAAGTGGAATTAAAATATGTAAGGCTATGGTGCATAATATGAAAGAATGGTCAAAGGGGTGTCGGCAGAAGTTGGAAGAGTGCTCCCCGGGTGAAAAGGCAGAGGTTAGAAAAATTGCTTAAAATACACAAGTTAGAGCCCGGAGGAGTAAATAATATAAGACTTTTTGAAAATTTTATGATTTGCCGTGTGGTCTGAGGTATTCAGTTATACGTATGCAAAAATTCATGTCTCCAACTTAATTAGGGCCTCTCTTAGAAAGAATTGCTTAAAATACATATGTGGTAACTCAAATGGTTAAACGCAAGACTTTTTCAAGATTTTATGATTTGTCGCCTGGCATCAGGTGTTCTGCTATAAGTATGCAAAATTTCAAACCTCCAATTTAATAAGGGGCTCTGTCAAAAAGAATTGCTTAAAATACGCATGTGGGAGCACAAAGGGTTAAATGTACGATTTTTTCAAAATTTTATGATTTGTCGTATGATATGTGGTGTTCAGCTATAAGTATGCGAAATTTCACGCCTTCAACCTAAATAGGGGCTCATTCAGAAAGAATTGTTTAAAATACACATGTGGCAGCCCAAAGGGTTAAATGTACGACTTTTTCAAAATTTTATGATTTGTCGTATGATGTGTGGTGTTCAGCTATAAGTATGCAAAATTTCACGTCTCCAACATGTATAGTTTCTGAGAACGGGCTCTGTGACTGACAGACAGGCGAAACGAATAGGGTTTTGTCAGATGAACGAAACCCTAAAAAAGCGCATATCATAATTAGAAATGCATTTCGAGCAATCATTATTAATATACAGTAATTCGGATACAATATAGTACCTGAAATCTTTTCAAATACACCGCAAACAATTTCCCCTATACCATTATGAACGGAATTCTTTTGTGTGGCCCTGTAAATGAACAATAACTATTCTTTGCACCGCATATTCAACCGAATGCATATTTTAGTGGACTTCATAAATGAATATCAATTTTACTATGTTTGAAAGAGTGTAACACCATTAAAAATCATTTGAAACGATTTTTTCCCAATGGCCGTAATGTAACGGAAAACTTTTGACTGTCCCTGTAAATGAACTAAACATGCTACAAACTTCATTTGAAATAGGGAATGTGCTATGGTAGAGGTCACTAACATCCAAAAATTTCAGAACGATCCGAGCATATTTACGAGAGTTAGAGGGTGGCCATACGGACAAACGGCCAGACAAACTGAAGTCATAAACACTTTTCAACTTTGTTGGAAAGTGTTAAAAATTATAATCAAAACATAAAAAATTAACTTCACTTAAATTTAGATACCCTATTTCCCACTCAGGAACGCTATGAATGTAAATGTAAATTGTGTTGAATCCTTACTGCTAATATTTAACAATATTATAGCTGTGATACGGTAAAAAATAAAAAATAAAAGTTTTACTTAAATTTTTAAACCTTATTCTCTCCTAAAGGGGGATGTTACACATCAGATAATTATTACCTAAGTTTAACTTAGGGTATAATTAGTTCTCATCTCGGAAAAAAAAAATACATTTTAAAATTTAAGTTATGTAATTTCACACTAAGTTCGCTACCTGCGTAAAAATAGCTATCCATTAGAAACTTTTTACTAAAATATAAACTTGACCAAAGCAAAAACTTATTCTGAAAATATCCTTTTTATTTCCACTATGACGCCATATTCACATTTTTAATTTTTGAATAAAAAAAACTAGCTCAATTTAATATTTCACGTGAAAATCTTTCAACTAAAAAGAAATAAATTATTATTACAGCTTTTGAAATTTTTGCAACAATGAAGTAAAAATGTTACATTTTCTATGAAAAATGTCCGTTGATTTTCAATGAAAAAAGCGAAAATTGGAATTAAGAAAAATATTTGAATAATGTAAAAACAAATTGACCGATATTTCTCTCTATGTTATAATTCACCCATATGCAAAGGCATTTTACCATTTGTTTTGGCCCTGATGTCAGGCAAATGCTTTTACACTTTAAATTTATAATATCATTAGAATTAGTAAAGAATAAAAAATGAGTGGCATCAGGGACAAAAAGGTGGGAAGAAAAAATGAAAAAGTTATGATCTTCATAGGCTTTTCCATGTTAAATTAACATTGAGAAGTGACACTGGAAATAAATAAGTATTGCGCTGCCGCGCAATACTTAAATTTGTGAGTGAATATTTAATCCCAAACACTAGCAAATTAACAAATTCTAATCGAAAGTTAAGAAGGCGAACTGCTGCTCCCCAAGAAGGAAAACTCATGGTGTAAAAAGAAAGCCCAAATCTGATGGACTGGGGGAAATGCTAATACGGGAAAAGAAGTGAACATGGAAGCCAGCACATGATAAATAAAAAATGTCATATCCTTTGGCATGACAACATGCAAGTTTAATTATTTGTCAAAACACCCGCAGCACATAGGTTGAAAAACACTGTTTTATACAATAGGATAGTCTAAATCATTTATTTCAATATTTTAATTTTCAATGAGCTTACAAACAGTTTCTGCCAGACAGTTTCAGGAGAGTACTGGTCCATGTCTGTCCTTTGATTCTGCTTCAGTCAATTAATTGGAGTAAATATGAGTTAATCTCGATCATACTTATTAAAATCAATAGTTTTCCGTTATTCTGTTATATATCAGCTGTTCGCGAATACCCGGCTTATCAGGATGAGAAGTTCCTGTCACTTCACAAGCCACCGATGTATAATAGAACTACGAAAAATCAAGAAAATTACACAAAAATTGCTATTATAGTGCCCTTCGATGATACGATACATATTGAAAATGGTACAAAAATAGCTATTACAGTGCCCTCTTTCGGTAGAATTTTTCCAAATGCAGGAAAAACCTTGTTGCCTTGGCGAAAAACATACACAAAAAATTTGGTTCAATTCTATGCATAACTTCATACACTTTTTGATAGTACAATATTCAAAATGGCACAAAAATCGCTATTACAGCGCCCCCTTTTGGCAGAAATTTTCAAAATGCATAGAGGACCTTCTTGCCTTGGCCAAAAACATACACAAAAAATTTGGTTAAATTCTATGCATAACTTCATACACTTTTCAATGGTAAAATATTCAAAATCGCTATTACAGCGCCCCCTTCCAGCGGATTTTCTTCAAATTAAGAAAGAACCTGCTTGCCATAGCCAAGAACGTAAAAAGAAAATTTGGATCAATTTTATGCATAACTTCATACATTTTTCGATGGTACAATATTCAAAATGGCATAAAAATTACTATTACAGCGCCCCCATTCCGGCAGAATTTTTCAAAATTCAGGAAGGATTTTTTTGCCATGACCGAAAACATACACAAAAAATTTGGTTCAATTCTATGCGTAATTTCATACACTTTTCGATGATACAATATTTAAAATGGCACAAAAATCGCTATTACAGCGCCCCCTACCGGCGGATTTTTTCCAAATTAAGTAAGGACCTGCTTGCCATAGCCAAGAACTTAAAAGAAAAATTTGGTTCAATTCTAAGCATAACTTCATACACTTTTTGATGGTACAATGGCGACAGACAGACGGACACACGGACATTTTCTATAAACGTTTTTTGGTATCTCTGACTCCTAAAACAAGTAAATCCATCGAAAACCGGAAGTCGAAAAAAAATTTCGATTACAATACTTTCTTCTATTGAAGATAGAAGAAAGTAAAAATTGTCCTCCAACCCAGTCAAAAAATTGTGCACATACTGAATTTTATATTAAAAAATTTACTTACATAGTAAAAACTGGCTCACTGTTGTATCTTGAAACAAGTGATCTGACTTTTAAATATTAAAAGTGCATACAAGAAAAAAAAAAATGTGCTTATAAGAATCTAAAAAATGCCTTTTTTGAACCAGCAGCACCTTGCTTTTTTTTGGAACCTGGGAGAAACAAACTTTTTTAAAAAAGTAAAATTTTTTAAAAATAAACAAAAAAACTAGAAAATACCATTAAAATGATTCTATTTTTTATAATGTAAAAAGTTACATCAAAGTATATGGTACATTCATAAAAACTCAAATTAAAGCAGTCCTTCGCTTTTAGATCTTCATATGTTTTCTTATTAACAACATTTCTGTGAGTAAAAGTGCAAGTTAAAGCAGCCCTTGGCGTTTTAAATCTTCATATGTTTTCTTATTAACAACATTTCCTTGAGTATCTTCATATTCTTCCTATAACAATAAAAGGAAAAACTAATTAGAACTAATTCAACTGCAAGGTACAAAAAGAAAACAAGCCAAGGATAATAATTCTTAAAAATTCTGCATTTTGGAAAATTTCACTCACATGCCAAAGTAGAAAATATATCCATACTGAATACCTCATGTTTAATACATTATCTTCCTTACATGCATCTTAGATATACCCATCTATCTTATAACACAAATACAACTTTTAATAAATGCAATAGATATAACAAACTTTTTTTTTCTCTATAAATGAAAGTAATAGTGTCTAATGAGGAATCCCCCATAAACTTGATTCAAATAAAGTTTAATTAATCTAGGTTGATGCAAAAGTTAAAGGATTTCATTTTTTTTTCTTCTTTAAGATGAAAAGTATATAAAAATGAATCCGTAGCAACACCAATTGTGTCCTTCATTAAGCAATGTGCTTTATACATGACACTCATTTGGAACCATGATAATTTATATAATTTAGATTAAATACATATTCTTCACTCCTTTACTTTAATGAGGTAGGATATCAATATCTGAGGCCTACTGAACTATTTTTCAAGTGGCTGAAAGAGAAAGGTCATATGACTTGAAAATGAGAAAAATGAAATTGCCTTGATGGAAATAAGAAATATCGGTGATAAAGAATAAAGTTCATATTCTCATTTCATTTTTCTGCCAACAAAAGTAAAACTTTTTGCCCCTTTAATCTCAAGCAGAATAAAATTATTTTTACAAGCATGCCAAGCTTGTAAAAACTGATTACACAGTTGACATTGCAATAACATAGAATATTTTCTGAATATATAATAAAATCTTGTGTCACACTTCCTATATTAGCATATTTATTACAGCTTGCACTTCTTACAATAAACTATAGACTTTTGAAAAAATGAAAACAAAACTGTAGTATATCAAAATCTGCCATGATATCAATTTTTGCAGTTTAAGCTTCAATAATACTTATCTGTAATTTCAGTTAAACAATTGCTTTCCAGCCTATATTTTCCTGAAAAATTTAATAATAAAATAATGAAAAATAAAATGACAGAATAATTGAAATTACTTTTAATGTGATTACTGTGACTGTGTGCATTTTATTTAATCACCCCCTATATATCCCTATGGATGAGATTCAACTTGATGTAAATGATGCTGCAAATTTAGAAACCAATTACTGAAAATTTACTGAAGCACACCATGTTTTCACATTATTTTCAATATATTTAAATACAGAGGTGTAGTATCTAAATAGAGAGAAAAAATAAGAAAATGAAATTTAAAATAAATAAGGAATTTAAATTTTTAGTCAAATATATTACAAATTTTAGATAATTATTTGACTAACAGTCTTATTTCTTTCATCATCTAAAAACATTTTATGTAGAATAAACAAAATCTTACTTCATTGCTTGGCAAGAATCTTTCTTTTTGCTTCTGCTCTTTTAATTTCTGCCATACTACAAGTAGGGAAAAAAAAAAATAATAAATGCAATTAATTTTAATAGACTTATTTATAGCAAATAAAAAGTTGCACTTTAAGCGATTTGAAATACATAAATAACGATGTCATATATATAAAAGAGGAGCTATAAATTAGAAAATGCATCAGACATTAAGAAGATTTTCCTTTTAACAAATAAAACTTAGTCAAGTTCTTTGCTCCTATAAAAATTATTAAAATCTTATTTTAAATGACAAACAAAAGTAGAATGCATGTGCAGTACACTATATGAGTGCATAATATAGCCGTGTTGATCATTTTTTACTTTTACATGGATATCTTTAAGACCAAAATCTTTCAGTTATTACAATAAAGTATTTTTAATTAATAATTTCTTTATACACAGTTGGACTCTGTTGAGACACTCACAACTGATACGGGATCCTGCTAAATACACAGATTTTTCCACTCACTTGAACATACACTATATGGCCATTAATGACTGGACACATTCAATTTTAGACATTTTGTCGAATATTTAAAGATATATTTGTTGGATTTTTCTGGAACTTTAAGGATTGTGAAGAATGGGCTCAACTTCATATTTATCAATGATGGTTTGATCAGAAAGACAACTAGAGGGCCAACAAAAAATCAAAGAAAAAGAATAATGTTTGGGATCACCCTGTAAAATAAAATGCATGAAATGATCTATCGCTATAGCTTACGAATATATGGATATTGTACAAAATATGTATTCATTTGTGGAAGAATAGAATAGATATTCATGGAGATATATCGATTTTTTTTTAAGTTAAAAATTTTTTTGCATGTTTTTTGTTTATATCATGCAGGTTTTTTTTTTTTTTTTTTTTTTTTTTTTAAATCAAATTTAATGCCAGTTTCAGAAAATTTGACAAAATGTAGTAAAAATAATATGGTGCAATTGGAATGTAAATATATTAAATGTTTGATGAAATATGAGCAGTTCAATGAAATATCTTTTATCTGTGTATGTGTGCACGATAAAAAAAATATGTTTTTCATGATTTGATAGTCAACTCTATGGAGCAACTCATAAAAAAAAAAAAAAAAAACAGTCAAATATCATGAAAATTCAGGAAGATATTGGCAATAGACTGAGCTGATTTTTAGTTGTTCTCAAAAAACAGCTAAATGATAAGGGGTTTTCCATAAATTGTCATTTTTTATTTTTACTTTTAATTTTCATTTTTCATAGATGATTTTTAGATCTTGGAAAATCACCAGAATGAGCCTATTCCAAGAAAAAAAGAAGTATCAAAATCTAAGCATTTCTTCTAAATCTGCTCACTGACATTCATTAAATACAAACTCCTTTGCTGAAAGCCAGATAATAAACAAGTGGGTAAGTGTGATCACAGATCGCACAGAGGATTTCGTTTAATATTCCTTTCAAAACACTTTATCCTTTTGAAAAATCTGTTAGTTCCACATTTCGCTACCAGGGGCGCACTCTATTCTAAACAAACCTCTATCCAAACGAAACTCCATTTTACATACTATCCGTAGATATATTAGTCGAGGGGATTGGGCCCATAGCACACAAGATAAGTAGGTGCCCCTGGCGGTAAAAAGTGGAACTAAAATATGTAAAGCTAAGGTGCATAATATGAAAGAATGGTCAAAGGGGTGTCGGCTAAAGTCAGCAAAGTGCTCCCCGGGTAAAAAGGGCGGAGGTTACAAAAATTGCTTAAAATACACAAGAGCCTGAAGGAGTAAATAATATAAGACTTTTTGAAAAGTTTATGATTTGTCGTGTGGTCTGAGGTATTCAGCTATACGTATGCAAAAATTCATGTCTCCAACTTAATTAGGAGCTCTCCTAGAAAGAATTGCTTAAAATACATATGTGGTAGCTCAAAGGGTTAAACGTAAGACTTTTTCAAGATTTTATGATTTGTCGCCTGGCCTCAGGTGTTCTGCTATAAGTATACAAAATCTCAAATCTCCAATTTAAAATGGTGCTCAGTTAGAAATTGCTTAAAATACGCATGTGGGAACCCAAAGGGTTAAATGTACGACTTTTTCAAATTTTCATGATTTGTCGCATGATGGTGTTCAGCTATAAGTATGCAAAATTTCACGCCTCCAATTTAATTAGGGGATCACTTAGAAAGAATTGGTTAAAATACACATGTGGGAACCCAAAGGGTTAAATGTACGACTTTTTGAAAAATTATGATTTGTCGTTTGATGTGAGGTGTTTAGCTATAAGTATGCAAAATTTCCCTCCTCCAACTAATTAGGGGCTCACTTAGAAAGAATTGGTTAAAATACACATGTGTGATCCCAAAGGGTTAAATGTACAACTTTTTCAAAATTTTATAGTTTGTCGTTTGATGTGAGGTGTTCAGCTATAAGTATGCAAAATTTCACGCCTCCAACCTAATTAGGGGCTCACTTAGAAAGAATTGTTTAAAATACACATGTGGGAGCCCAAAGGGTTAAATGTACGACTTTTTCAAAATTTTATAGTTTGTCGTTTGATGTGAGGTATTCAGCTATAAGTATGCAAAATTTCACGCCTTCAACCTAATTAGAGGCTCACATAGGAAGAATTGTTTAAAATACACATGTGTGAGCCCAAAGGGTTAAATGTACGACTTTTTCAAAATTTTATAGTTTGTCGTTTGATCTGAGGAGTCCAGCTATTACTATGCAAAATTCCAAATCTCCAACATGTATAGTTTCTGAAAACGGGCTCTGTGACAAACAGACAGACGGACGGACAGACAGAGGAGCAAGACGAATAGGGTTTCGTCAGATGAACGAAACCCTAAAAATGACAATCTGTGGAAAATCCCTTATCATTCAGCAGCTTTTAGAGAGCAACTAAAAATTCGCTCACTACATTGCCCATATCTTTTTGAATTTTCATGATATTTGACTGGCTTTTTTTTTTAAAATGAGTTGCTCCATAGAATTATCAAATCATGAAAAAAAAATATTTTTTATCATGTGTGCATGCACAGATAAAAATATTTCATTCAACTTCTCATATTTCATCAACTATTTAATATATTTACATTTTAACTACACCATATTATTTCTAGTACAGTTTGTCAAATTTTCTGAAACTGGTGTTAAATTTGGTAAAGAAAACCTACATGATATAAACAAAAAACAGGCAAAAATTTTTTGAACTTAAAATCGATATATCTCCATGAGTACACGTTCTATTCTTCCACAAATAAATACATCAAGCAGCAAACCTGAATTTATCTGTGATCTAATAATGCCTACTATCAGAAAAATAAGTAATTAATATAAAAAGCAAAATTTGCCTTTACAAAGAAAATACAGTCGAACCTCTATTTAACGAAGTCGCTAAATCCCGGAAAAAAGTTCGTTATATGGAAAATTCATTAAATAGAGATTCACCTTTTAAAATACTTTAAACTACATAAAACAGATTTTAAATTCATAAACATTAAATTTTTACTAAAAGTAATTAATCACATTTTTAAAAATAAATTATATCGTTTATTTTCATTATATTTATATTTGTTTTATTTATTTTACCCACCAATATCCATCATCAATTCTTTTTTTCTATGTGTTTAAATCTTTGAAATCTGCAAGGAAAACAAAACATTGTCCGGGAATACACTGTATTTTCTGTTTAAAGTAAATAGTTTTACATTAAAATTAACGAATTTTAATGACATTATCGTATTTATAATTATTATAACAAATCATTTTAACCATACATTAACATATGCATCCTTAAATTTAATTTCTGGAAAACTGTTAATTTTGCTTGCGTTTTTCCTCTTAAAAAGTGCTTTATCTCATAATACATCTCGCATCTTTGCTATGCAGCAAAAGACCCTTCATGCGTATTTTCTTCTAACTATAATCCGCATCGGATTGTTTCAAATGATTTTAGCATTTCATCATACGAAGTTTTGTTAATTCCTGCATCATGATTATTTGCATCATCACCATATTCGTCTTCATCGCAATTCATTGCTGTATTGTTTTTATTTTTCACACTGTCGAAAATATCCAATTCGGATAATGTTTCCGAGGTCTCAATTTCAGAATTAAGTGAAATATAATCATCAATCAGCACATAATGGTTAATTTCTTTTTTTTTTCTCATCTGTATCCACATTTTTTAAGTTATTCTAAGGGATTATCATCTTATAAGTCCTCCGTACTTACCGAATTCTCATTGCTGACAAAGAAGGCGCCTAGTAAAACCAGTTCAAGGCCACTGAACATCATAAAATGTGTTTAAAGAAAGAATAAGTTTGAAATGTCCAGAAATATTTTGAGAAATAGAGAGAAAAAAAAATTAGTTCACAAGAAAAAGTTCGTTAAATAGAGAATCCACTTCGTTATTTGGAGGTTATTTTACGAAGAAATTCGCAAAATGTTCTTGGTTCCAAGGAAAATTTCGCAAAACAGAGAAATTCGCAAAATAGAGGTTCGTTAAATAGAGGTCCGACTGTATAATAAAATACAATACAATCTAGAGATTTAAAGTAGGTTTTAGCAATTTTTTAAAGCCCAGTATGTCTTTTTAAGATGTTATATTAATCTGCAAGATCTGAAACAATCTGCAGCGTTTGCCGCCATGCTGCATTGTTTCTGCTACTGGGCCAATAGGTCTATCGTACAGGGTGATCATCCTCAACAGTCTCAGGGCACTAGCTGAATCTTTTGTGTCACTCAAATACTCGTGCACAAGACAGACAGTCATTCCCATAGAGAATACTAAACATTTGAAATTCTGTTAGAATTTTGTGCAATTTTAGTAAAAATTTCAAATTGACACATTGCTCAACTTTTAAACTTAGAATTTTTCTGGCATCTTACAGAAAACACCACTAAACAAAACAGCAATTTACAATCAACTGGAAATCATAGAATATTGCGATTTCTCATGCAGTTAAACTGATTCAAAGTCACTAAGCATGCAGTTATAACCAGTTCTGGTTACTTTTTTCATTAAGTGGAATCGCAGACTCTTTATTTAACAGACAGACCCTGCATGTTGAATTTAAAAAAAAAAAAAATGTTCACATTAATTATTTTGAATAGAAGTATCATATATATATATACATATACAGGGTGTCCACTCTCAACGGTGTCAATGGCTAATTCCTAAACCATTAGTCATAGACCTATAGCTTCAATTGCAAAAATGTTTTAAATGAGGCAAAGAAATATATTAAAAGTGATTTGGGTCAATAAAAACATTTTTTTTAAAAATAACGAAATTTAAATTTTTATACGGTCTCTCGGTCCTATAAGTTATACTTAGTAAAATTTTCCTATTACACTGACAAGTAAGACCAAAAAAAGTCCTGTTCATATAACACTAAAATTGACCGAGTTATGAAACTTTAAAAATGCATGACTTAAGCCACTTTTCTACATCTGAACACGTATCAGCTCGGCCATGTTTTGAGGGGTCATATACCAAGTGCTTAAAGTATTCGAAGAGCATATTTTATGTGTATCTGCGCTTTGAAAAAAATTGTACAAGTATTACGATTGAGTTAACTTTGTTAAATTTCAGATAGGCTAAAATAATTGTATTTTAACATATGTTTTATTTTCTAAGGATTTGAGACAGTCCCTTTTCATGATTTCTTATGTTATTTTTATAAGTTTTATTTAATTTCAACAGTCGTATGTATGTTTTTCCAGTTCAAAATTTGTATTCTAACTTTAACTCACTTTCAAATATCCGATCGAGATTAAATTTTACATACTGACGGACAGTCTAATATTATTATAAATTTCGGTGGTTAACACTTATACTCATTTTACAAGATAACACAAAAAATTCTGGATAGATTACCGCCAAGTTTAAGAAGAAAAAGTTTTAGATTAGGCTACGATGGTTGTGTTTTTTAATTTTTATGTATTTTTTAGCAATGAATTCGAAAATTACCTTAATTTTTAACCATCATGTCTGGATTTTGGCTTAGACTCTGATTTTTACAGCTAAACTGCTGAGGGGTTCGATGGGGTGGGGGAGAAGATTCAATTTTAACTTTGAAATTTACAATTTGCGTAAAATTCTGACATGATGGTTAAAAATGAAGGTCATTTTCGGATTCAGCGTTAAAAAATACATAAAAATCAATTATCAAAAGCTAAAAACACAACAATCACATCTTTTTCTTTTCTTAACTTTAAAATTTACAAATTACAAAAAATCTTTTCCTGACGGTAAAGAATGAAGGTCACTTTCGGATTCAGCGGCCAGAATACATAATCAATTATCAAAAGCTAAAAAACATGACTTAACCCAACTTTTGCAGGCTAGCATAATTTAATAACATTTTAAAATATGTATCATTTTGTAACGAATGGAGGCTGTTAATTTTCATCCTTTTATTTAACAAAAATTGTGTGTGTGTTTTTTTTTCTTATATGTTTATTACAAATTGTATATTTTGCATTAATATGTTAGAATGATTAAAGATTTCAAACTTATATTACAATGTTAATTTTACTCTCAACCATTTTTTTAATACATCTGAATTATATTTCTACTAAATTTGCAAATGACCCCTAATTTGCAGAAAAAAACAGGCTCCAACTTTAAACAGCTATTACTCGGTCAATTTTAATCGTAGAATAACGGGACTTTTTTTGACTTACTTGTCAGTGTGACAGGAAAATTTTACTCAAGATAAATTTTACTCATTTTATAGGACCAGGAGACCATATAAAAATTTAAATTTCGTAATTTTTTTAGAAATGTTTTTATTGACCCAAATCGCTTTTCAAATATTTCTTTACCTCATTTAAAACATTTTTGTAATTGGAACTACATGTCTATGAGAAACGGTTTAGAAATTACCCATTGGACACCGTTGAGAGTGGACACCCTGTATAACCATTAAATTAACATTGACGACCACCAACAAATCTGTGAAATTATGAATGAAATGACATTAATAAATAAAGTCCCGCTCCAGCACACTTAACATAGATTCCAAAAGCATAGTAAAAAACAACAGAATTTGAATAACAGAAATGAAAAAATATATATACCAGATGTTATGTAAAAAGTATAGTCCCTTGTACTATCTTATAAGTATTAAAATGGACGAAAAAAAGAAAAATATGGATACCGATAAAAATAAATGAAAGGCTTATATATTGAATTACTTTATCAAGAGTACAGAATTAACGTATATAAGCAAGGCAGTTGTTTTCTGTGAGAAAAAAAGGTAAAATCTGAAAATTTTTCCCCCCTGTACCCAAACGACTACTTGACCATAATAATAGAAGAAAAACGAAAACAGAATAATATTAAATGCCTTGAAATGGAGAAAACAATATAACTTATTAAATAATTTATATTATCTTGTATAAATGAAATAAAGTAATATTACTATGCTTACCATATAAAACCCCACATTATTTAATCCGAATTCGCTCCTGCACATGTTGTACCTACTGCTATAACTTTAAGGTTATTTTTGCAGTTAAGTTAAAATATACATTATATCTAATGGTTGCAGTTATTCTTTTTTTTAAAAAACTGTGATAAATGGATTAAATTAATATAAATAGAAAATCATTTCAATATTAGTATTTAAATTACATATTGACACTTTAAAATTTTTTTAACTAAACAAAAAATTCCCAAATCTCTTAACCTACATGATAACCATTAATTGGCTACACTGCCATCTAGTGATGATAGATAAAATGAAAGAATATTACTCTTAAAGGCCATAAACGTTTTATAAATCAATTTTTGGTGCTGCCATCTATTATGTAAATTTAAAAGTATTTTGATCTAAATACAAAAGCTTCCAATTTTTTCTTTTACAATTACCAATATTTAAAAGAAAAAAAAATTAATAAATAAACAAAAATCAAAAATCACATTAATTGAATTTAAAAAAAATGTTTTTTCTTTCGTTACTCCCTTCATTCCTATTGTTTTCCATACTCTTTCTATTTTTTACAATCTTTAGCCAATTTTATAATTATTATTATTCAATTTACGGACCAATTATATAATTATATTTAGTTGTAGTGAAAAAAGATATGATATCCCTAGTAATTGATTGTTCCATATATTTAAATAAAGGCATCATAGTAACATTATTGAAGCTAATGCACTCAAATTTTGCCATCTGCTTTACCCAACATATCCTAACAACCAAATATTACAATAACATATATCATTATTCACAAAAATATTAAATAAATATAAATGTTATTAGATTAACTACATTATTATTCTTAAGATACTATGTATTATAAAAACATAAATACACATGTCTATAATGAAATTTAACTATAACAGATGTAATATCAAGTTATTAAAACATAAATAGTATATTAATGCATGCAATTTATTCTGGTAACCTACCCAATTAATCTATACGGAGAATTTAAATAATTTTATAACATTGATATATATATCTAAAGCATAGTTCTTAAAACTTAAACTTTTGACTAATATTTTTGAATAATGACTATCAATTTTCAAATTTGGTGAATTTGCTGGCTCATGGCCTGAATTTACTAGTGCAGTCCCTACAGCATCAAATAAACTAGTTGGATGTGCCAATCCCAAAACTTTCTTCTATCTTATACATCTTAATATTTCAAAAACTAGTTACACATGTTAATACTTCAATATTATTAGTTCATTACTATACCAACTTTGATTTTCATCTTAAATTTCTGCTTCAGTCAATTAAATAAACTAAAAACGAGTTAATCTATATCATGATATTTGTTAAAATTAATAGTTTTTCCTTATTCTGTTGTTATCAGATGTTTGTGAATAGCCGGCTTAGCAGGAAGTGAGTTCCTGCCTTTGCACGAGCCGCAGATGGACAATAGAACTACGAAAAATCTAGAAAAGTATACAAAAATCGCCATCACAGAGCCCCATTACCGCGCGATATTTCCAAATTCAAGGAGGACCTGTTGGCCAAAGCCAAAAACATGCACAAAAAATTTGGTTCAATTTGTATGCATAATGTTATACAATTTTCGATTGTACAATAAAGAAAATGGTATAGACATCGTAATTATAGCACACCCTTCCAACGGAATTTTTCCAAATTCAGGAAGGACCTTCATGCCATGAACAAAAAGAAACGCAAAAAATTTGGCTCAATTCTCTGCATAACTTCATACACTTTTCGATGGTATAATATTCAAAATGGTACAAAAATCGCTATTACAGCGCCCCCTACCCGCAATTTTTTTCCAAATTAAGGAAGGACCTGCTTGCCATAGCCAAGAACTTAAAATAAAAATTTGGTTCAATTCTATGCATAACTTCATACACTTTTGGATGGTACAATATTCAAAATCGCTGTTACAGCGGCCCCTACCGGCGAATGTTTTCCAAATTGAGGGAGGATCTGCCTGCCAAAGCCAAAAACTTAAAATAAAAATTTGGTTCAATTCTATGCATAACTTCATACACTTTTGGATAGTACAATATTCAAAATCGCACAAAAATCGCTGTGACAGCACCCCCTACTGGTGAATTTTTTCCAAATTCAGGGAAGACCTACCTGCCATATCCAAAAACTTAAAATAAAAACTTGGTTCAATTCTATGCATAACTTCATACACTTTTTGATGGTACAATATTCAAAATCGCACAAAAATCGCTGTTATAGCGCCCTCTACCGACGAATTTTTTCCAAATTCAGGGAGGACCTACCTGCCATATCCAAAAACTTAAAATAAAAATTTGGTTCAATTCTATGCATAACTTCATATACTTTTGGATGGTACAATATTCAAAATCGCACAAAAATCGCTGTTACAGCGCCCCCTACCGGCGATTTTTTTCCAAATTCGGGGAGGACCTACCCGCTATAACCAAAAACTTAAAAATAAAAATTTGGTTCAATTCTATGCATAACTTCATATACTTTTGGATGGTACAATATTCAAAATCGCACAAAAATCTCTGTTACAGCGCCCCCTACCGGCAAATTTTTTCCAAATTCAGGGAGGACCTACCTGCCATATCCAAGAACTTAAAATAAAAATTTGGTTCAGTTCTATGCATAACTTCATATACTTTTGGGTGGTACAATATTCAAAATCGCTATTACAGCGCCCCCTACCGGCAAATTTTTTCCAAATTCAAGGAGGATCTGCTTGCCATAGCCAAAAACTTAACATAAAAATTTGGTTCAATTCTATGCATAACTTCATACACTTTTTGATAGTACAATGGCGACAGACACACGGACAGACAGACATTTTCTATAAACATGTTTTTTGGGATCTCTGACCCCTAAAACATGTAAATCCGCCGAAAACCAGAAGTCGAAAAAAATTTCGATTACAATACTTTCTTCTATTGAAGATAGAAGAAAGTAAAAATGGTACAGTGTAGTTTAGTCAAAGCTAATCTTCACATCACTCAGACACTTCACTCACAGACTCTCATCACTCAAGGACATGTCACATTTTCACTCAGACAATTTTGTTGCTGGATGTAAAATCAATTGATGTTATTATATGTAGCATTCACTCTAGAAGGAAAAAAGGTATTGTGCTAGTCACTTAACCCTAAAGTACACGCGCAGGGTATGACATATATCCAGAGTATGTATGGTATTTACATTTGTCACCACTATTTCTCGAAAATTAACCTTCAAATTATATTATTGCCGAATTTGTAACAAATGTCTGCAATTAAATAAGCTGATTTTTATTTCAATTTATTGGTGACAAAGTACAAACCGTATACAACCATATACTTCTCTGGCATATGCAGTGTGCCATGTGTGTATTTGAGGATTAAAAGGACTTTATTGAAGCAGAAATAGGACACTAGTTAAATACAAAAGAGCAAGAGAAAATACATTACTGTATTTAGTAACAATACAGGGGAAAAATTATAATTTTTAGGTATCTATATTAATACAAAAAAGTTTTTGTCTGTGTGTCAATCTATTTGTTGGCAAAGGCTAAGGAAATCTATCGCATGTAGAGGTCTAGCTTGGATAAGAATACACGAAGACAGGTCGAATGCTCCTGAGCTGTTGTTTCCCTTCATTTTTTGATAATTAGTCAAGGTATTTAAAAAATCTCATTGAACATTAATGAACGAACTTCCATTGTACCGGTGATCACTTTGGCACATGTTTAGGGAATCCTCGATTTTTCAGGCCAATGAAGGGAAAAGGTTAATTTTGAAATTGAAGTCTCCTACTGAGTTACAAAAGACAAACATTCTTGTAGTACTTTCCTGGTTTTAATGTTATCTTTTGTTTGAAAAAATATTAATATTTACTGTTTCAAAAAACTTTTTCCTGGAGGTCAAATTCATATTTGTTTTTAAGTTTGCCATTTTTTCTGCAGTTAAAACTGTCACACCCATTTCATTGATAGAAATTAAAAACACTTATTCAACGTACTCTCACAGTCATATCATCAGTCTCATCTCATAGTATCTTTTGTTTAAAAAAAAAGTTTACTATTTTAAAAAAAAACTTTTCTGGTAGTCATTCATTGCAATCACTAAATATATATTTTTTTTTCAGAGCCATCGAAGAAATCATTTAGTGTTTTAAGAAAATTGCACGGTTCTTCGTTAATTAAAAAAATACTCAGCAATATCATTTGATATTCAGAATAGTGCTAAGAGATTGATCGGTGATTTATTATTATTTTTTTTTTCACTGTGTTAAAAAAGTCAAATCATACAAATCCAAGGTTCATTTGCAAAAAACGGACTAGAGTGTGCATAGAATGCACATGTTTTCAGGTCTTCAGTTTGCTTGAGTTCCTCTATAAATCTAATTTCAACGTTTGAATAGATTTTCATTGAAAAGTACAATATCATACAAATTTTAAGATGTACACTGTTGAAGGCAATAGGGCCCTCAACACTAAATCCTACTAGAGAAAAATGTCTGAATTCAACACTGATTTTAGACTATCGTCTTGGGCCAAGACAATGCTGCCCATGTCAGCTAGTGACAACTATAGTAAGATTAATTTCAAATGATTTTGTGAAATATAAATAAAAAAAATTCAATTACATTACAACATAATTTAATAATCTCTTGCGTTTTTTCTTAAAAAAAAAAAAAAAGAAAAAAGAAAATTCTATAATTTTTGCAAGATTTTAGGTACATGGACATAGACATACTGTGGCATGGATTATTATTACCCATTTGGAAAAATGGTTATTGTCCTCGTCAGGGTAGGAAATCAAAAGCATATCTGAAGCTTTTTATTGGTTTAATCCGCATTTTATTCATTTTCTGATTGGTCTATACAGTAATCTGTATTTCTCTTTACGAGGCAACAGAGGTGGATACTTCTGTTGCCACCATGACAAAAAAGTAATAAAAACTTACAAAAAAAATTAATAACTCAGAAACAAATTGAGATATTGCTTTCAAACAAATTGCATTTAAAAGTACATTTTTTTCTCTATACGACGGTGTAAAAAGTAATATTGTGGGATGTTTAGAAGTTTAAGAATGAAATTTCATTTAAAATTGGCCGTCAGATTTCTTGGAAATCTGACGATGGAAAAGCCTTTTCCCGAACAGCCAATGAAATGCTTGGATAATACGTAAGTTTCAGGTGGATAATAGGAAAGTTTCAGGAAATCTGACGAGTCGCAGGAGATTTTTGTCGCTTGCAATTTTTACGTGTAATAACACTATTAATGTTTAATTTATGGCATACATAATGTATGATCAACTCTGTGCGATTTTTTATGTCTTAAATTTTAGTCTTTGAAAAAATCATTTTCCAAATGGTCGTTGTAATTTGTTAAATTGCTTTATTATTATTATTATTATTATTATTATTTTTTTTTTTTTTTTTTACAGGGGATCTTTGAATATAGCTAAGGGTGCATTTCACTGCTTTTAAGAAGGACAGGGTGCAGCACCTTTAAAAAATGGCCTACAGGGAACACTATTATATGGAGTGATTTACATGGTCATACAGAGGATTTTTGTAAGGAAAGAGCCACTGTCCCTCCCTGTACTTTGAAATTTAACTAAATTTTCTTTATATCTGATTGTTTAAAAAAAAATGACAATATTTAATCTTCTCAAGCATTGTTTAAATGAATGACAATACTTAATCTTCTCAAGCAAAATTGCAATAATCTCTCTATTCTAAAAAAAAGTAACTACCGCTGTCACCGCCGCCGCCGCCGGTTTTGAATTTTTTGTGACCGGAGGTCTTTCTTCGTTAATATTAAGCAAAATATTGCATACAAAAATATGAAAATCGGTGGAATTATAGAGAAATGTTTGATGAACACGCTGATGCAGACAGTTTTCAAATCGAAGAAATATTTAAAGAGATATTTAATGCTAAAGTTGGACAAAATCGTTCCATTAAAAAAGTTTTATAGGAGCAAAAACTGTACATCGGAATTTAATAATTTTTAGATCATTTTATGCGTCAGAATTTTCCGGTGTGCAGACTGCACTCAGTTTATTAATTTGACTCATTTTTTGAGGTTTTATTTCTATTTTAAATTCACATTTTCAGCATTTCGAGAGATATTTTGTACTTATTTTAGAAAATTGTACTAATTTAATCTGTTGCCAACAGTATAAACAGCGCAAGCAATAATGTTTGCTTCAAATTAAAAATTTATTTTACACGTGACTATTATAAACAAGAAAATATAAAAAGCAGGAACTCACTGAAAATTATCATAAAAACCATATTACACGTGAATTTTAAAAGTGAAAGAATGTTGTAAAATAATAAATTCGTTAACATGCGTTAGAAGTCTTAAATAGGAGAAATTACGTCACATTTACGTCACCTTACACATTACGTAAAATGAACAAAAAATAATATTGCAAAACTGTTTAAATTTAAAAATTGCGCGAGACATTTATGTAATATTTAAAGATGATATTTTCAACTATTTTTATTATGATAGCGCAAATAATATGTCATTTCTAACAAAATCATTTTCACGTGAATAGTAAAAGGAGAAAGAAAAGTTTAGTGAAAATTACGTCAGATTAAAAACGATACGTTTAAAGTGTCATTAAAAAAAAAAAAAAAAAAACTTTCTTTTCGCTTTGCTAAAAAATACCGGGAGGCAAAGACTCTGTTTATTTAATTCATTTTATATTAGCTTATTTTGAAATGTCAACTGATTTTATTTAATCAAAGACGGAAACAGCCATTGTATCATTTAACAGCCGCTGATTTGGCTTTAAAATTCCCCAATCAAAGAGAAATGAATAGAAACCCGTTTATAGGGAGATCGCGACTGTTTTTAAACTTATAATTCAATCTTCCGAAATATTTTTTAAGCCGATCAAATTAGCGTGCTTTTAGAGTCTGCGGTGTCTGAACGGGGGTTGACGAGCGTAGCTCGTAGGGGGCAGGGCCCCCTAGTAATATAAGAAGGAGTAACTAAAGATTTTTTGCCGGAGGGTATATTTATTTCTTTTTCCCTTTTTACACCCATGTGTTTTTAATTTATATTAAATGGCAGTTCAGGAAGTTGTGGCCACTATGAAAAAAAGAATGAATGCTGTCAATCCTTCATTTTGTAAAATGATGGTAGAAACTTTGTTTTGAACCTTTAATATTTTTAAATTTTGTACTGCTTAATGTGTTACCCTAATGCAATGTGTTGTATGCGGAGTACAGAATTTTTTTTTTTTAATTTAGCTTATTTCACATCTGTATCTTACTTTTTATAAAAGTGAATCACAGGCATGTCTGTTTAAAAATCTTACTCCTCCCTAGGTTTTTTCTGCCGGTACCCAATGTCTCTTAGTATTTTAAGTTATATCCTACTACATATATATATATATATATATATATATATATATATATATTTTTTTTTTTTTTTTTTGGAGGGGTAGGGGGGGGAGGCACGCCACTTCGCTGTATACATTTAAGTTGATTAATTTGTAATTACTTGTGAGGAATATGTGAATTTAGATACAGATTTATCTATGCCAAACAAGACTTCTTTATATGCATTAATTGCAACTACGGAATTAGATAATGGAAGCTGCAGTGAGGACAACATCCAAGACTTTACTTCACCTGCAATTTTAAGGAGGCTTGTACAAATGGATGTCCTCCAAAGCTATTTTATTTATCAAAATGTGGAGAGATAAACATTTTAACTTAGATGCAATGCAGAATCTTTATATGATATTCACAACAGAATAATAATCTTATACAAACTCAAAATATTGTATTAAATGCAAATGGTTTCAAGCATATCTATAATGTCTCTGAAAGAGTTACTAAGAAAATTTGACTTAAACAGCCATCAAAAACTCTAAATTTAAATATTCTTTACAAAAAAGTTTTAATAACTAAAAAGATTTATGTGAATTTTCTCAAACATCTTCACGGCTATTTTTATAATTAAAATGCATAAACAAAAAAGAGCATTCATTTTTATTTTTTTAGTTAACACACACACACACAAAAGCAATAATAATAATTAATAAATAAAATAAAAGGAAATAATTTTACTTGCCTCAGAAGAAATATATTTATAATTAATTCAATAATTTTTCCTTATTTCTTTACTTAAAAAGAAACAAAAAAGAGAATTTGGAATATCCACCATACATAAAGATCATATTGCATTTAAACGAAGAGTTTTTTGTCCAATGCAATATATTTTAATACTGTCAGAGAAAAGAAGTTTTAAAATTTTCATAAAATTTCAAATGCTTGAGCACAAAGAAAAAGTAAAGAATGAATCTATAACTCACAAAGAAGAATAAATGAGCTTTACGATAATATAAAATAGTAAAAATTTGATATTCCAAGGGATCCTTGGAATGTTATTCCAAGCAGACTAAAACAGTGAACTAGAAATAAAATACTTACAACCAAGAGCATCTTCAATCTGGGTAACATTTGCAAAGTGTGCAGTATTTGGAATACCCAAACATCTCATGCCATGTGCATGTCTCCATTCCTTTAAAATAAAATTAAAATTTTTTGAACTTCAAAAAATTAGAAAATATTTGTTTATAAAATACAACTTAAGAAATTACAGAGCCATATAATCCACAATATATAGTTAAATTTAATTAATTTTCAATCTAGGACACATTTGCAAGTTGTGCAGTATTTGGAATATATACACAGACATATGCCATGGGCATGTCTGTCTCCATTTCTTTAAAATATAATTAAAAATTTTAAACTGAAAAAATTAGGTTTTTTTTTACATATAACTTCTAAAGACATTACAAAGCCACAAAATCCTCAATGTAATTAAAGTTTGTTAATTTTGATAAGCACCGTACATTTCCGAGTATAAGCGGAGTACATGACTTTCCAGTGAAAAGTTGTGTATTTTAAATGAAATGAATGATGGTAATGGAAACAGTAGTTGGTGATTTATCACTTTTCCTGGCTGACATAAAAGATGCTTAATTTTTTCTTGATGCAAGTTCAATGTAAATAAATCCAACCCATGTAAAAATAATTAATCAAATTTTAAAATGAATCAATCATCAGTTGATTTTGTACTGCATATTATCTGTGCTGGTAAGATAGATCATTGAAAATGATGGATAATTGCCAATCATACTTACCATTCTCAATGGCCAAATGTGATCAAAAGAGTAATTTGATATGCATTTATTAACATCAGGCTGACGAATTTTAGCTCAGATATAGGATTTTCTAATCTTCTGTAATCGAGTCTACTGCCAAGGTTCGAGTAAAACTAAAAGGATACTAGCAACAATATATTGAATGTAAATGTGGATATCATGAAAGGGTTTTCATAAAAAACACTCCATTGCACCAAATCGTATTAGCTAAAATACAGCAATTGGTCGTGGACCGAATTACAGAGGATTACTTTAATAGGTTTAAAAATCTTCACTATAGTGAATGTGATGCAAATGTACATAAAGCATAAATGCCTAAAGTGAGTTTAGCAGTATTTGTCAAAAAGATGAAATACATAACAAAAACTATACTAAATGTTGCCATGATCATAAAGAATTCTTGGTATTTTATGTTAGCTGGGCATAAATCTCAACAACAGCATTTTTTATCTCGCCAGTAGCAATTTTTTATCTTTTACATAGTAAATTAAAAACAATGCTTTGATGTTGAAATTAAATGTTTTGGTTTATGGTATTATTTACTATTTTTTTTTTTTTTTTTTTTTTTTTTTTTTTTTTATGAAATAAGTGAAATGCATGTATTTTAAATAAAATGAATGAAACGATTATATTTTAAATGAAATTAATGCAATACGAATGAATTCAATGAGAACAATGTTTGGGGATTTATCACCAGCACTTGGCTAACAAAAAAATACCAAGTTCCTGATTTCTCTATCAGAATCTTTTGATTTGGCAAAGGATTGATAAAGCAAATTATATCATGGATAAAAGTAACATTATGCAATGCTTAGCATATATTTGAGAGAGACCAAACTGGCCACCAGAGGCATCTAGTTTACTTATATTTGTGGCAAATTATGCTTCTAGACATATACAAAACAACATGTGAACAACTTTAACTGCTCATACAATACATACACGCATATGTGAGCAACAGACACAATTAAAAATGGGAAAATGGCTATCAACAAAGAAAAACTTGAAAAAATTTTCTGTTATCATGACACAAAACTTGTCTTTATAAGGTAAAACAATCGACAATATGAAGTTAAGGAAAAAAAAAAGAAAGGTAAAGATATCAATTTAAGCATTTTACTGCAAGTGTATTCAGTTTTAAGTTTTTTTCTTTGAGAATAATCCACTATTACTAAACTAATATCTTAAATTGCTATTATAATACATGTTACAAAATAACATTTTTTGGAATAAATAAACTTAAATATTTCTAATTCAAAATCCTAATTAATTGATTTCCACCCCCTCATTAAATTTATAAAATCATAAATATTTATTTCAACAATCTTTTCCAATTTGGCAAGCTTCAATTTTAAATATTAACAAACACTATTTTCCTCTAAATACCACGTAATTTAAAAATCATTTTCGCATAATTTATGATCTTTCTCTCTAATTTTATCTTTCCAGTGGCATAGATGCAACATCAATTCTCATTAGTAGAAAGGCTTTTTCACGTCAAAAGTCGGAAAAAGATAGCATCACTTTTTGCTGATTTTTTATTCTAAGCAGAGCGGTACGAAGAAGAGGTAAAAAGTTTTTTTCTCATTATGTAGAGCCAGCTGTTTCATTGCATGGTTTTATCAGCCTGTGGTTGACTGCTATGAAAATAAGCTAGTACTGCCTGTGGAATAATTTAACATACTGTAAAAGCACTTATTTTCGCAAGCCGTAATTTTCGCGAAAATGAAGATATCGCTGATTTCGCGAGCTGAAAATTTTGCGAATTTTATATAAACAGAACTGAATGTTGAAAAATACTGAAACTACCTAAATAGAACCCCTTTTGCTTAAATTTCTAGAGCAAAAAGAATCTGTGGACCTGCGAATATCACAACTAAAACCGATTCATGCTTCTTGGCTTATGCGCACATTTAACGGTGTTGAAGGCAATCATGATATAATTTTGAATGGCTTCAAAGAAGCTGGTATAAATATTGAAAGTGAATGAGCTGCATTCTATTAGTTGTATTTTTTTTTAATTCGATAAATAGTTGTACAGTATTCAAGAAATAGTTGTTCTAAGTATTCAAGATATTTTTGTACTTATTTCTTATTTAAGTAACTGTAATCATTAAGTTTTGGATAAGTGAAAAATTTCTGATTTTTTATTATTATTTGAGGCGAAAAAAATAATTCACGAGGCTTAAATTTTCGCGATTACGACGGGCTCGCGAAAATCACGAAAATTAAAGCCTTGCGAAAATAAGTGCTTTTACAGTAATCAAGGAATCACTTTTGTATAGGAAAATCTTCAAATCTTGCTGCTGTATTTTTTGTGTAAATTTTCTGTGAATTTCGGCCAATATCCTTCCCCTCTTCCTTGCCCCAACAAACATTTAGTTGTAATTATGATAAATATGAGTGTAATTTAAAAAGAACAAAATAAATAAAAAATACAAAAAAACAAAAAGAGTTTCACTGTAGTTACTTCTGCTTTTAGAAATTAGGCATAGGTTCAGGTTAATTTACCAGTCGTAACATTATAGACAAACCAAAATAAATTACCAAATTTATTAGATGTAAATAGGGTAGAATCTCAAATGATTATTATTGTTTCTAAATTAAGGCAATAAGAATCTTACTTTTTACCATTTTTAAACAAAAATGACTGGTCACTGAAACACTGAATTGTTTTATAAAAAAAAACAGAAGGTTCTCTCTCTAATCTTGGACTATGGCTAACATTGCCATTTGGATATCTTACTGGAGCACTATATTTAATTATGTTACTGCAAATGTTATTTTATACTGCTGTAAGAAACAAATGTTTACTGTTGTCTTACATGTTGATACATTAAAAAAAATTTCACGCTTGAAAATTAACAAAATTTGGCAAATTAAGTTACAGTTTTTATATTTGAAAGGGCATTTTTGTTCTATTTGAAGGAGCAAAGAGTGAAATTGGACAATATTTAGAAACAAAGTCATACTTGATAAAAGTGAAATTGATAGTGGAAGTTTAAACATCTAATGTTACTTTTGTGCTTAACATTAATGATGGGCACATTTGAGCTTTATAAGATAGATGCACTTTTAAAGGAGTTTTATTAGATGTATTTTTAAAGGACCCCCTTTGCTCTCAGTCTATCCACTAGTGGATCATGCAACATAGAGTTAATTCCTTCAAGGAATGAAGGGATTAAGAAAAAGGCTAGGCTAATAATATAATGGGAGATACAATGAATGTGGAAACTTAAAACATAATAATAAAGCTATATTATCTAAGCAATGGCTTATACTACTATATCATAAATTATAGCTTTGATTTATTATTGTTAGGATAATTATGATTCTCAACAGTATAAAAATTATAACATTTTAATTTTCTTAATTATTTATTTTTTGTATTTCTAAGATAATTGTTATCATAACTTCTGTTATCGTAACTTTCTGTTGCTTCATAATTGTTATCTAAATATTTTTAAACAATAATAAAAATTTGTAGTAAATTATTGAAATAATTTTGTCATGAAAAAATTTTTTCCTAAGAAAATGTTTCTTATCTATTATCAAAGCTTATGCTCATTATATTTTTCCATGCTAACAAGTAAAATGAACAAATTTTCAAACCATGAGAAAAGTCAACACAACACTTGATTGTTGGATCTATATATTTAAAGACAAGGCTGTTTTTTTAGGCGCTGCCCTACGCTTTTTACTGAACAAATTTTGATAATTATTTTTTTTTAATGAAAGCTGTTCATTTGTAGATGTGCCTGCACTAGCTTTTTTTTTTTTTAAATATTCCCATTTTTATATTTTAAACTAGGGGGCTCTGCCACCTGCAAGCTACGCTCGCCAACCCCCGTTCAGACACCGCAGAATCTGAAAATCTAAAAATCTAATGGGTTTTAAAAATATTAGAGAAGAGTAAATTATACTGAAAAATCTGTGCAGATCTCCCTGTAAACAGGTTTCCATTCAATTCCCTTTGATTGCAAAAATTTAACGGAGAATTAGTTGCTGTTAAGACATCCAATGGTTGTTTTCGTTTTTGATTAAAGAGGATCAGTTAAACATTAAAAAGAAGCTAAAATAAAATGAATTAAGCATTCAGAGTCTTTGTCAACCGATATTTTAAAACAATCTCTATAACAATAGCCTAAATCATGTGACTATCATCAGCAGTTCCGGGCGGAACACTTTGCTTTTTATACTCTAGGTGCCATTTTGATACTTTAATGTTATCCAGGCACAGGTGATAAGTCGCCAAATATTATTCTATCCCCATCATTTCATCTATATTATAATAGTCCAAGTCATCAAATGCCATAAACAAATACGATCTGATCCCTTCGCCTTTCATATGAAAGTTTGGAACAAATGTCATATATGCCCCATATTGGCGTGATTTTTTTCCAACGCCAATTTTGGGAACGCATCAACAGCATAAACAACAACATCCGGCTTACCATATCAAGCAAAATAACGATACTTTGGCGCCAGTTAAGTACCCGTTGCGTATATGACATTGGCGTCAGAAAAAAATCGCGCCAATATGGGGCCGTATATGACATCTGTGCCGAAAGAAAAAAAAGCCGGGTGCAAATCTCGTCAATATCTTTTTTTCAACTCACCAGTTAGCATTTTTTTTATTGTTCGAGTGGTAAATTAAAACATTGATTTGAAGTTGAAATTAAATGTCATGGTTTGTTACATATTTTTTTTTTTTCTTTTTTACAAAAATTTGGCGAAAGCCTCGTTTTCGAATACCAGTTACATATGTATTTTTGGTATTACTTAGTTATCTTGTCGACAAAAAATCTATCGCGAACTATAAGATTAAATGTCAATCATGCTTGATCGTTAATGTCACATTCACTTGACTTTTAGCAAGTTACACGTGTTTACGTCATCAAGTGATTTTTATTTCGACGTTTTATTTTTATATTTATTAATGTTATACTAATTTATTTGTTATTTCGTTATTTAAAATAAAAATTTTGTCAATCTGTACAATTTGGCGAGTGGTTTGGCGATTTATATAATTTGCGAAATTGGGTGATGGAATAACTACTACAATGTACCGTATTTTTTAATAATTTTCTATTATTTTCAAAAGGAAATAGCAAAAAAATAATTAATTAGAACAAAATAATTTATATAAATTTAAAAAAGAAATAAAAGTAAATATACATTTACTATTAAATAAACAACAATAGACGGGTTACCATGTCTACTACCATGTCACGGGTTATAATGCCATTTGTGCGCCAATTAGGTACCCCGGTGCGTACATGACATCTATGTCTAATATTTTTCTTTTCGTTTTGTTTAAAAAAAAAAAAAAAAGAAGTGAAAGCCATCAATTTAAATGTTTCATTTTTAAATGAAAGTTTTGTATTTAATAAAATGATAACGAAATACAAAAAAAGCATTGTTCTTAGCATAGATTTCGAGGAGGCCCAACTGTCGCCAAATTAATTTAAAATAGTAACCTTTTCTGAATTATGAAAAAAAAATTTCTGTTATGATAAAAATTTGAATTGCCATCATTAGAAAAAATGTATTTAAAATTAGAAAAAAATTAATATTTCGAAAACTAATTCGAATTTAAAAATTCTAATACCAGTTTTGAGATCTGTGGATCAACACGGATTTTTGGTGTTAATTTCATCGCAAAGTATTCCATATTTTAGGAGAAATCGCCGTGAAACAAAATCAGTTGTTTAATCAGTCGATTCAAAGAATCAATATATTTCAGGCATTTCATATATTCGTTTCATTAGGATTTTATATATATAGGGTAGATTTAATTTTAAAAGTTTTTAATGAAGTTTGTTCAAAAGGGTGACAGTTGGATTACTTCTATTGCTGCAGAAAAAAGATTTAGAATTATTTAGAAATAGATTAGAATTATTTTAAAACAGATTTAGAATTTAGATATTGAATTAGAGACACTAAGTGAAATGCTTCAGTGAATGAAAATGACATCATATTTAAAAGGAAACAATCAATTGTTAATTATATTTAATTATTGGAACATATAAATGAAATCATTAGTTTGTACTGTATTTAGATTTTAATTTCAGATTTTGTTTTATCATTAACCGGATAAATTAAAACTCAAGTTAAATATAAATGACATATACTCAGAAACAGATTTTTTGAAAAAAGAGTTTTTACTTACTGCAAAATGTCTCTGAAATGCTTTCGGGCCTTTATATGTGAAATTACCACATATTTCACAGCTATAGGTAATATTTAAGCCATGCAACTTGTATAACCAATAAGGTATAGGCTAAAAAAAAATGAAAGGAAATTGATCAGGATTCACAAAACATTATTAAATGACATTAACTTTAAATAATTGATATGCAAAAACTCTATTCATTCTTTGCGACACGAATTACCAATTTACGCTTTGTTGACTGATCATGAGAATACTCATGCTTATGAAACTAAATGTTATTGACTTGACTCATTGACCAGTTCTAATGATGAAATATGATTCACACCATGTTTTTTCAACATTCTATGTGAATAACATTTGTTTTGCATTAAAATCTTCTTTTTAGCCTTCATTGTTTGCCTGCAATTCATACCTAAATCCTTTCAGCGGCGATGGTATTTTTAAGAAACCACTTAATTTTAATTCCCAAATGCCACCAGAATTTTGGTAGAAATTTTTTAGATTTATTATGTATGTGAAATATAGTTTTTTCTTATTTACAAAAACATTTGTTCCTAAATTCAGGTATCATTCATTCATTTCAACATTTTAGTAATGGAAGTGATTTGCTCCTGAAAGGGTTAAAGGTAATAGAAGTCCAGTTAAATATGTTTATATAGTTAGCATGCACAATTTCAACTACATGTACACAGTGCTCCCAAATATGGACACCTGATGCTTAATGTGACATACTTAGTTTGTAGTACATTACATAAAGACAATAAATCAATACAATATACAACATGCTGAGTGCCCACAATTTGGTGCTTATTACAGGGGTTTTATTTTTACTCGATGTAGGAAAATTTGCAATATAAATAGAAAAAAGCATATAATTAGGTAAATAATGGTAAACATATGTAACTGTTCATATAAGTTCATGAATGTGCAAGTTTGAACTGGTCTGAAATGTGAATCATTTGCGCACCGCATGACCCATCAGACAAAATATTCTTTTCAGGCCATGTGGTGCATACATAATTCAAACTTAATAAATTTATTTATCTGCACTAAAGAGATAAAAAATTATGAATTATAATTTTTTGATGTCATTTTTAGATAATTTCAAAATAAAAAGAAGTTGACTCAAGTATCACAAAATGTTTTAACATTACAGGTGTTACATTTATATCTCGATGTAGGAAAATTTGCAATATAAATGGAAAAAGCATATAATCAGGTAAATAATGGTAAACATATGTAACTGTTCATATGAGTTCATGAATGCGCAAGTTTGAACTTGTCTGAAATGTGAATCATTTGTGCACTGCATGATCCATCAGACAAAATATTCTTTTTAGGCCATGTGGTGCATACATGATTCAAATTTAATAAATTTATTTATCAGCATTAAAGAGATAAAAAATTATGAATTATAATTTTTTGATGTCTTTTTTAGATAATTGCAAAATAAAAAGAAGTTGTATCACAAAATGTTTTAACATTACAGCGGCCAACATGTTAAAGGCATGACTACATCATTCATTCAATTGAAAAACCTATCTAGACAACTGATTTCCCAAATACTTTTGGGGGAGGGTGAGGCTTCAATTGTTTCAAAACAAATTTTGACAGAATTGCTGGTCAACCATGTATTAAGGTAATATTCAGTTTAATAATTTCTTCCTTTAATATTTGTAGATAGATTGAGAAAATTTCATTTTTATACACAGAGACCATGCTAAGAAGTTAAGAGCATTAGCCAGGTTTGAAAATCATTAGCCAACTTTCAGAAGTGTTAGCCAAACTACTGCTATTCTGGAAACCTTGAAAATTCAAATTATGGATAAGTTGCAGACAATAACTCAAGTTGCTACTACATTCAGATTCACAAGTCCATTTCACAAATTAGGTTTGATTGATTCCAAATTTACTCTTTTTCTGCAGTGTATTTTAAAAATAAATATAAATATTATCGCAAGAATTTATATTTGTTTGCAATGGTCAGTTTTCAATTTACTTAAAATTCACATTTACTAGAACTATATCGCCACTTTGGATATGTGGGCATACAGCAACTTGCCTGCATTATTTATTAAATTGTCCTCTAACCTCAACTTTCTGTATAAAAAAGCCACCAGACCAGAGATTTTTTTTTATCAATTTCCATATATATTAAAAAGAAGTGATCTAATAAACAAAATAATACCCACATCAAGATAATAGAAAACAGCCAACATAATTTTCATAATGTGTTTTCATTTCCAAAGGATATTTTAAATGATGTTTCAATCCTTCCAGAGACAGAACTTTAACTTTACTGCATTACATGTCTAAATAGTCCATACCATTAGTAGTGGTCCACCATAGTTTTCTAGATAGTCCGTACATTCTCTTAAGGTATCATAACTTGAATGTTATCGATTTTTCTTTTTTTTTTGCTTTTATGTTTAAATGTTAAGTGTAACAATTTATATGTAAAGTTGTAACATTTTTTTTCTTTTTAATAAACACTGGAGGAATACAGAAGCTAAATACTACATAGGTTGGCAACTCCACCCAGTCTGATTCTGAAATTAAAAATACTTTACTAAATTTTAGACATTTTTGCCTAAACAATTGGTGCAAAAATAATCGTTCATCCAATATTTTGCCAGAATTTAATTTTTATTACCACTTTCCAGATTTATTCTCATTTGCTGAGATGGGAAATGTTTAATGTGGTCCCTGATAAGTAGTAAAACCTGTATGCAATGGAAACCTGCCTTAAATGGCAAACATTCATAGTCCCCAAAAAGATATAGGATACAATTATATATGGTAAGATCGAAAAAATTTTCATTCCTTAGCAATTTCACATAAGTAGGTTTTAATTTTATTTGAAATTTAGAAAGCATTTGCTTAGTAAAACTGACTGATTAAATTGGTAGTTGCATCTATTCTTTATTTTTTAATTTATAATAATACTTAGATTAATTAACAAATAATATTATTTTATGAAATCCCCCAATTCTTATAAAATAATACAGTAAATGTATCATGGTATTATTGTAAATGCCTTTTTTTTTAGTAAAATTTTCTTCTACACATCCTTTACAGCATAAAGCAATAAAAGCTTTCAACAGCATACGCAGAAATGGTTGAAAAAAATATTTATTTCTAAAATATATAGTTTTGCAAAAATGGCTGTGCTTTTTAAGCATGATAAAGAAAAGTATTTTATACAAAATCTAAAATTTTCATCATTAACAGACATATTAAACTAATTTTATATAAAACATATTTAATGGGATTTTAAAACTCTTCCAAAGTATAAATGGTTGAAAATAAATACACAAAATCAAAGCCTCTGCCAAAAGCATGAAAAGGTAAAAAAATACATCACATGAAAGTAATTTTTGTATACAGGTTATTTCAACACATTCAATCTACTTTTAACTATGAGAATTTAAAATTGTAAAATATTACACAATGTAAAATATTACACATTTCTAATCTGAATACAAATAACTTAAGGAATAATGCAAAAATGGAAATTAATTAATAACTAAAAGTCACCTTGCCGTCCCAACCAAGTGGTAAGTTTTTAGGATTGTAGATAACATCATTATCATCTTCATCATCAGAATCAGATTCTGATGCTTCATTATCAGATTCTTCTCGTTCACCAACAGTTCTAGCTTGTTTTCTCTGAACATTCTCTTTAGTAGCCTGTCTCTGCTCCTAATATGAATAAAAAATAAATAAAAGATTATATAAAATTGAAAAAAAAAAAAAAAAAAAAAGATAGATAGATAAAGAATTTAATCAGAATCTAGACTTTCTTTATTTTACCAAAGGGTTTCTCCATCTATTTATTCAACATTTGAATTTCTTAATAAGTTTTATGCACATTACTTACATTAAGTTCTTATACTTGAGATCACACATATAATAAAAAAGTTTACTTAAAGACATATATTATACACAAAAGGTAAAAACTTTCAAAACATTAAAATAAAATTTTAAAAGTCTAAAAACCGACAAGCTTCAGCCACTCTGTGACCATCACCAGGGCCATACTTTAGTACCGAGAGACACAAATATATTTACAGTTTGTTAAAGTCAAAAGTAAACATACTATGTCGAACCCGCCAACATCAAAGTACCATCTGTACACCATCCAACCATCCATTTTCACGAGAAAAAACATGAAGAAACCAGAATGATAATGCAATTAACTGTGTCACACCTATTTAATCTTGAGTTAAACTTTGTTTCAAAATGTTTAACCATAAACCATGTATATTGTAAGAAACTCTTTCATTACAAACATCTTCAATTCTCAATTCAATTTCCATGGATTCTCTAACTATGCTTTTTTGCGGATAAGTACACGGCCAAATAATTGTTGCATTTTTATAATCTATTGCTGTAATCCAATTTTTAGAACAAAATCTTGCAAGAGCTGTGGATTGCCTGTTATATTTTATATCTGCTTTATGTTCTTTTAATTTTGTTTCGATTTTTTTTTTTTTTTTTTTTGTCAAACTTATATAACCGTGAGAAAATATTTTATATAGGTTGAGTGGAGTCACTACAGATTTTTTCTAATAATTTAGACTTTAGCGATAAAGAATTTACCCTAAAATAACAACATAGATTTTATACTGGTTATAAAGTAGTGATGTGGAAATGTTGAAAGGAAAAGCTTTTACAGGAAAAATTTAAAATGGCATTTTAATTGTAACAAATAACGATAAAAATACATAAAAATTCTTACCGACAGGATTTCTACTAAGCGATACAACTGTCCCTCTAGAATGGCTATTTCCTTTTGTTTCTCAACATCTTTATGACGCCCAGCCTTACCAGGTTTTGACTTGGCAAATACTGTTGGATCCAATTCACTCAGCTTTTTACCTTTTGTTTCAAACAGTCGTTGTGCCCTCTCTTCAAGAGTTCTGAAATTAAAAACAAGAATATAATTTCAAAGAGCCTTTTTGGAAGAGTTAATTCAGAAGCTCATAGCAAAACTCTAAGCAGCAATTCATTCTCATGGAATGAAAAACTTCTAACTGCTTTGGCCACTCTAAAAATAAATAAATAAATAAAAATAAAATAAAGTAAGAGTATTCTTTTTAAAAAGCACGCTTTAAAAAAAGATATGTTGTTGAAAGAAGGAATATGGCAGGCAAGCACATCTGAATTCCAGTTCTACTGAAGGTGAATAATATGAAAAATGAAGAAACAGACAAAATCAGCTTTTTCTTCATGGAACACTTACTTGTCTCCCATTGGTAACATTCATTGGTAGATTTACCAATTTCCCAATTTTTCTACTGACTTACTGCTTACTTGAATGAAATAGAGTGAGGCAGGAGAGGAGGTATTATTACCTTCCTTATCCTTGCCTTAAGATGACGTAATTTTTAGGAGCGTTTTCCATAAAAGCTTATTAGTCCAGGCAGTAGGGAATTTTACCTAGCAAAATTAATGGTAGTTCTGGAAATCGGCTTACTTTATGTTTTTTGGGTCACTGAATCCAAATTTGTAACTTCCCACCAAAATTCCCCCCGGCAACCCCCTCAAATTTTGGTAAAAAGCCCCCAAAAAAGGTTTTTATTAAAAAAGTCATTTTTTTTTATTATTTTAGGGAAAAAGTATCTAGAAATTCAGAAAGTAGACAAAATTTGCAACAAATTAGATATATGACTATGACTTAGGATGAAGGGGAAGGGGGGATCTGCCTCGGAACATGAGCGCGGTGCTGCGTGGACTAAGTTGCGCAATTCCACTTAACCACTCACACGTTTACATTCGCCCTCCCATCTCCCCTCCAAACTTTCCTTATAAGATTTACTTTAAGTTTTTTGGGTCGCTGAATCCGAATTTTTAACTTCCCCCAAAACCCCCCCAAATTAGTTGTTATTAACTTAAATTTCTTATTGTTTTAGGAGAAAAGCATTACGAAATTCAGAAACTAAACAAAATTTGCAACAAATAGGATATATGACATTATCAGGTAAGATAAACGGGGAGAGAGGGGGCTGCCTCGGAACATTCCCCGCACGCTTTTCTCAAAAACAAAATTTTTTCAAAAAATCAATTTTTTGGGGGGTTGCCGGGTGAAATTTTAATAATAAAGAAAGAAGTTTGTGTGTGCATGTGTCTGCCGATGGTGTTCTGAAGAGACCACTGCATGTAGAGCTACAAAATTTACAAATAAGATATCTCTATATATGCAGTTTTGCACCTCAAAGCCCAATTTTGGATTTTTTTTTTAATTTAATTTTCACGCAATAGTGTGTAGAGGATTCTGAATAGCAATGACATGCATCTACATCACTTACAGAGAGTCCAGTTACTGGAAGAACGTGACTTTAGACCTCTTTGGGCTTTTTCACATTGGTATTTGCACAAACGAGCTGCAGATCCCCGTTCCCCTCCACCATATTGTTCACAGATGAGGCGTATTTTCTATACTCAGAACAACCATGCGTGGGCGATTGCAAACCCACATGTAATAAGTACTCGGGCTCCCAGAAGCAGAATTTTCTGTGTCAGCCTGCAGCAAACTAAAATTTATCTGCGACTTAACAATGCTAGACAAAGTCTACTATCAGAGGAAGTAACAGAAACCCATAAAATGAGCAAAATTTGCATTTATAGAGAAAATATAATAAAAGTATACAACAAATACCATAAACCTGGAGGCTTAAAATAAATTTCAGCTATTTTTTAAGCCCAGCAGTTCTTTTTAAGCTGGTGGATTAATCTGCACCACTCGCTGCCGTGCTGCACTGTTTCTGCTACTGGGCTCAGGCTGCACAGACACATTTAATGGTAAATGTATGGGCTGGCACTATAGACACCTATTCAATGCCCCCTACCGTGCCAAGAAGGTGTATCCGACCCGGAATTCCTATGTGATTCCGAGTCATCTAGGTGTACCCCACCTCCCTTTGAAGTTTGTAACATCTTAGCTGGGACACCCTATATAGATATACAGTAGAAGACCTCTAATCCGCAAAGCTTTGTTTCAAGGGTTGTGCGAATGAGAGACTTTTTGCGGATTACAGGTCATGTCTATTTAATCTTTGTTTACATTTTTTTAAATTCATATTTTGAACAAATTTAGATTTTTAATTCTTAAAAATAAGTAAATTACATATTTTAATATATAAATAAAGTGAAATGTATTTTTAAAATAATAATAATTTATTATTTTTTTAATTTTTTGAACATGGCATCAATTGTTGTCTGCTTTAAGACATTTGGTTTATACTGTTGGATTTTATCTTGAAGTCTATATATGGTCATAAGTTCCTGTTGTGTTACAAAACTTTGCTGCTCTAAAAAATTTAAATAATTCTGGCCTGATGCCAAAGCAGAATCAAAAGGTATTTTTTCCTGTTCAGTATCAGATTCAGTGTCTGAATTTTCTTCAGTTGGATTGAGAACACTCTCAATAATTTGCTTATCGGTAACTTGTGAAGTAATAGAAGTTTCATCTTTGGAAGACATCCACTCTAAAATTTCATCTTCCGTTGCTATTTCTTGCAAGTTTGAAGTCTTGCTTTTTGCATATAAAAACAATTCCTCAATTTTTTCTTTCATTCCTTGAGGCTTAAATCCCAAAAATTCAGATTCATCACTCTCAGTCTCTATAAACAAAGATGCTGGCCAGAGATTGTGCCATGCATGAACTAATGTATCCTGAGATACTAAATCCCATGCTTCAGCAAGCATATAAATGCAATCTTTTATGTTGAAACTTTTTTGAAACTTAACTGGATCAGTTGGAGTTACATTCATCAGTTTTCGAAGAAAACACGATCGGTAAGCACACTTTATGCTGTTAATGATGCCTTGATCCATAGGCTGAATCAAGGCTGTTGTGTTTGGTGGCAAATATTGAATAGAGACATTATCTACAACTATCTCAGCAAGATCCTTGTGGGCACTACAGTTGTCCATTGTCAATAATATTTTGCAGTCTTGAGGTAAGCCAACTGTAATACAGTGTTTTCGTGCTTCCTTTATAAAATCCCTATACCAGTCTGCAGTAAGTTCTTTGGTTATCCAGGCATTTGTGTTACTTTTATAAGTAACAGGCAAAACCTTAAGCTTAATTCCACTTAATGCACGTGGCTTCTTACTTTTGCCAATCACGCATAATTTACTTTTGTGAGTCCCTGCTGCATTACTGCACACAACAACAGTAACTCTTTCCTTGCTGTCTTTAAAACCCGACACTTGTTTTTCTCCTGCAGCAGCTAAAGTCTTCCTAGGAAGACACCGCCGATATAAAGCAGTCTCATCCATGTTATAAATTTGTTCTGGTGAGAGCTTTTCATCCAAAACCATCTTTGTAAATGTATCAACAAAGTCCTCAGCTGCATCATTATCAGCAGATAATTTTTCACCACATGACTTAATGTATTTTATTCCATGGCGTTGCTTGAATCTTTTCAACCAACCTGTTGAAAAAGTGCACGCTTGTTCAATTTGCAGCTCTTGATGGATTTTTCGTGCCTTTTCTTGTAAGAGTGGTCCTGTAATAGGAACATTTTCACTCCGCCACTGCTTAAACCACTCATACAAAATTTTATCCAGGTCAGCAGATTTGGACTCTTTCATTGTTTTTCTATCTGCAATACCAGCATTGGAGTCTGTATTGGAGTAAAAGTCAAGTATTTTCCCTTTATTTTTCTTTATGTCATAAATAGTTCTACTGCTTATTCCAAATTCATAAGCCAAGTTATTGACTGATGAACCAGCTTCAAGTTGCTTTATTATTTCAACTTTTTTCAAAATTGTGAGAGTCACATGCTTCCTTTTTTGGGAACTTACTTCAGTTCCATCATGCAATCTCTTAACACCAGCCATTGCATAAGCAAGTAGCTCTAACTAAAAAATATATAAATAAATACTTCTAAAAAATTAAAAATAAAACAAATACTTTATAAAACTAAGAAAAATTAAAAGAAAACTAAATCCACTTTTACTGCACTGAATCAACAAAGATTATTTAAGATTTAAGAATCGCATGTGATTATAGCTAAGCTAACAAAAAATGAAATGGAGAAATATCAGATATGGGTGTATACCCTACATTACCGGTCCGCGCATGAATAGAAACTTGCTACTCTAAACAACTAGTTTCAATTTCAGAAGCTAGTTGAAATGAGCAATGAATTTCATAGGATTTTTTTTATTCAAATTTTTTTTTTCTAGACTAGTATAAATATTGCAATGTATTATTTTTTTTTTTAATAGATGAATACGTTTAAATAATTTATTTAAGAATAATGCTAAAAAAAATACAAGACAGCATAATTTTGTTATGGCCAGTACCTTCACAAAATTTGTGTAACAGATGTCTAGTGTCGCCGTCTATGAGAGCCCATGAATACTAAAGTTTATTTGTAGTATTTGAAGATGCTAGGAAAATAATCCTAATAATATTATTAATAAAGTCTTTAAAACACTTTCAATTTTCTAGTTATAATTGAGTAGAGATAGGAGTAGAAATAAAAATCCTTAGTAAATTTTAGATTGAAGAATCTTTTAACTTTTGTTAACAAAAGAATCAGGAATTTTTGAAAATAAACAGCTAATATCAGAAATAAGCAAAATAAAAATCATTAATCTTAATGTCATGAAGATAATAAAAAAGGGGAAAAAATCTAGATTTTATAATTTTAGTTACAACTTCAATATTATTTTCATAATTAGTTTGCAAAAAAAATCTATACTATAGAATTATTATTTGATGCATGTCTGGTTGCGCCATCTATTGGAGAAAATCAGTAATAGTTGTATATAAGTTTTTTTTTTCATATTCTAATATGTACACCATTAATCAGAGTTCAAATGTAATAAATATATATTTCTTTTGCTTTTTTTGCTATCTTATGATTACGATTTACTGAAAAAAAAAATGATTAAATATATTGCCTAAAAAAGCATTTTCTTTCATTAAAAAAAAAAAATACTTTTTCATAAAAGGTCAAATTGTATTTTCCAAGTACTGCATTAATAAATATAAATAAATTAAAATAAATTAATTGTACTATTATTTTAATATAAGGAAGAATGTTATACGATATATATTATTAAATAAAGAGTCAAGGAAAATGTTAAATTTGGTGCAAAAAATTTTGAAAATTTGAAAATTTTGTCATTGCTGAAACATTTTTCAAGAATTTAATTTCTTTGTTTACATTCAGAAATTGTTCGCGGATTACAGACCTTCGCGGACTACAGGTTCGCGGATTAGCGGCGCTCTACTGTATATGTAGGATTTACTCTGAAAATTACTTAAAGATTCACTTGGCTTTTAACTACAAATAAATGCATCTATTATCTTATCAATTTTACACGGCATTTATTATTCACTCGAACAAATAATATGCTTAGTAGATCACAACAGTTCATCCGCATCAATAATATAATACATTTATTAACATAAATGCTGGAATTCACTTAGAATTCTTGCTCAAATCTTGTATTTGGCATTTAACGAATCTTCAACCTTCATGTTGAGATGAAAACTATGGAACTTCTAAAAACATAAACATCTCTCTTGAATTTTCTTACTTTTTCCTCAAAACTGTTGCCACACATTTTTAGCTTTTTTCCACGCTCCTCGTGTTGTACTTTTTATTTCATATAAGATTGCATATTCATTAAATAAACCCTTAAGTTAGTCAAGATGCACTGTTGAGAATATTTACAATCCCATACACACACACACACACATATATATATATATATATATATATATATATATATATATATATATATATATATATATATATATATATATATATATATATATATATATATTCCATTAATTTTTTCATTCCTATCATTGCAACGATTTATTTAATGTTTTTTAATTTTCTAGCTATGATTTTATCTGAATTTTCTTGTAGTTAGTGTATGATATTGTCCTATATATTTTCTATTTGTGCTATAGCTTTACATAATTCTGTAGAGATAATCATTTTATATATACATTAATATGGTAGCAATAATTATTTCTATTCAATGATTTAATGTTAATTTGCTTTAGTTTAAATTCATATTACTTTGATCTGAGTAGTTAGTTGGGTAAGCGTTTTGGTTGTCTTTGCATGGTTATAGTTGTTCTAGGATTTGGATGTTATGCGGATCTTTTTAGACTTATTTGTTATAAAATAGTCTAGTGGTTGCTTGATATTATTCATCTACGTTATTTGGGTTGTTATCATAATTTGGTTTTGGATAATTTGAAGATTGTTTCTGCGTTCTGCTTCTATGATTGTAAATATTGTATATATATATTTTTTCATACTCAAGTTTTATTATTTAATCAAGGCTAATTTAATTAAATTATTAATTTTTATTATTAAAATTTCTTATTTTTATGGCAATTATTGCACTTTCCATACATAATTTTTATATGGCAGTTCTTAGTAAACATCTCGATACTGGCAAGATACACTTAGCATCTATGCAGTGTAGTGCCCGGTACAGGAATAATAATTGGGTTGTTCCTGGATCGTCATCCAGCGACCATTTATACTCTCCCCCTCGTCCTTTATTTTTTCGTAAGTGCTATGATTCTCGGTGCAAGACATGTCCATACGCTGCTCAGACACAAATTGTCTCAGATCCTAACTATTCAAGTTTTTGTAAAGCATTTAATGTTATTTATAGTATAAAGTGCAACTTATGTAATATGAAATATATTGGTGAAACATCAGGTCCAATTCATAAACGAATCAATCATCATCGATCAGACTCTAATAATAACAAAGCAAAAAATATACAATCTACAGCTGAAATTCAACATTTTCATAAACATTTATTTAAAAATACGACAATTGAAATCCTTCAAATTCTAAAAAATAAATCAGAACGTCTTTATATGGAATCATCATATATGAAATTTTATAACACAATATATCCTTATGGACTTAACAGTGAAGTATTTAACAGACCTGTCAAAGTCTACACATCTATAAATAACAATATTGATTATTCTCCAATTTATCCTACTCTTAATCATAATTTAAATGCTAAAACAACACGTAATAAACGCGGAAAGGGTTCATCATCAGCAGAGTTTCCCCCAGGTTTAAAAAAGGGCAGGGTGCTGTTTGTGGGAAAAGGGCACTTTTAGATTCCGAAGGGCATGTTTTGGATTCTTAAGGGCATTTCTTGAAATTTTTAAAGGCATTCTTTTGATTTTAAAAACTACTTTTTAATATATAATAGACAGAAAATTATTTTAAAGACAGCAATGAGTCAATTTTTACTATGCAAGTAATTTTTTTAATAAACAAAGGAGTAAAGGTACTTTTTTCAGGTGGGGGCAACTAGGGAGCTAATTTTTTAAATGAGGGGCAAGAAGGGTGCTATTTTGTAAATCTAAGGGCAGGCAGGGTGCAGCACCCTTCTGAAACTGTCTGGGGGAAACTCTGATCATCAGTTGTAGTTTCCAAAAAATCTATCACAAAACAAATTAATGATCTTCAACGAAATTACTTAGAGAATTATAACTGGTTGTTAATTCGTAAAAACATCTTTGCTATTAAAAAGAAACAGCTGGTACAACATTTAAATGTCTTTCTAAGTAAATCCTTCTCTAAGCATTTCTCTGATATTTACTTTGACCTTATTATGAGTAGGGTTAATCTTTTAAATATTAATATACAAAAAAAACACAAAATTCAGAACATGAATACTCAAATGATAATTACTTTTTCAAATCACATTTTTAATAAAATTAATATCAATTCTATAATTAATGATAAAAATTGTTTTTTTCCTATCAATAATCTTCATATATCAAAAACCTTTAAATATCCGAATACAATTGGGAGAAAAATTTTTAACTATAATACATTTTCAAAAAATACATCTGCTGCAAGTACTTTTCCGTGTAACTGCAAAGACCCCACTCTAAAAAAATACATAAACAATGATCATGAACATATAATCACTGGAAATCTTGATATTGTTCATGATTTTAAATTGAAACAACTAATGGGTTATGGTACTAAATATAGACTTCCATCTAAATTTAATGTTAAATCTATTATCAAACAGTTTACATATGATATTGATATTTTTATTTATAAAATTTCTATCTCTTATAATAAGCCTATTGAATATTTTAATCAATGGAAGATATTAGTAATTGAAAAATTAACTATGGTTTTAAAAAATAATATTGCTGATTTGGTTTCTATTAATACACAGCATTATTTCCAACAAATTACTAAATTACAAAAAAACTTCGTTATTACATATGTAGACAAATCTCCTAACAATTATGCTATTATATGTAAATCATATTATCACCAACTACTTACAAATTCTATTTCTTCTAATAAGTCTTTTCAAAAAACTAATGAAAATGTTATTGTAAATAATCGTAAAATTCGAAGTTATTATAAACTTTTAAATATTTTATCTACTAATTTTAATTATCCATATTTAGTTCTTATTCCCAAATTTCATAAAACACCTATTAAATTTAGGACTGTTACTATTGGTTGTAATACATATAATAATAAAGCCAATACACTTCTCTTAAAAATTCTTAATCAAATATATGAACTTACTACAAACAATGATAATACACATTGTATAAAAAATAGCTATCAACTTGTTAAGATTTTAAAAAATCTTCATTCTGTTTGTAATATAACGACATATGACTTCAAAGATCTTTTTAATAATATAGACCTATTAGATTTACATAAAATTATAAATGCATTATTTAAAAAGTATTATAAAAAACTGGAATTACCATCTTATATAGATATTGCATATTTTAAATCTTTAACTAACTTCATTATCTATAATAATTATATATTGCAAGATAATACTTTATATTTACAGCATGTCGGTATACCACAAGGCGGTTGTACTTCCAGTTTACTCTCAGACTTATACTTATCTCATTATGAACGCAATTTTACTAATAATAATCTACATTTATATCGTTATATTGATGACATCATTTTAATTGAAACTGATCAATCTGCAATTACTCGATTTCCAGTTGATTATCCCACTAATTTGGAATTAACGGAAAACCTTTTATCTAACAATACAATTAACTTCTTAGATCTTAAAATTACAATAAAAGACAATAAAACAATCACAGATTTGTATGACAAACGTAAAGAATTTAAATTCACAGTTAATACATTTACAAATTTTAAATCTTGTCTACATCATTCTGTATTTCGTAATATAATACTTAATCATTTATATAGAATAAAATGTTTATGTTCTTCTCCTCTAATTAACAATAATATTAAAAAACTAATTTATGATGCATTAAATCATGGTTTTCCAAAAAAATTCATATATTCATTAATATACAATTAGTACTTTTCTTACATGATCTATAAACACAAATTAACACATGCGTAAACAAAATTACAAAAAAAATTATAAAATAAAAAAATATCTATAAAAAATTAAAAATTGTAAAATAATATAAAAAAAATATTATAGGTTGGTTGGGTGGGTAGATGTTAGAGTACGGAGGAGGGTGGTGTTGTCTGGATAATACGCAATGGTTAATTATTTATTTAAAAAAAAAAAAAAAAAAAAAAAAAAAAAAAAGCGGGGCTCTTGTATTATTACTATTTTTTTGTTATGTATTTTATGTGGATGTTGATTTGATATTTTATATGTAAGTTGGAGATTTCCATTAATATTATAATTAGCTTAATTATTCATTAATCTAATTTACAATTATTTGTTATTAAATTCTAATTTACTAAGGACAATATCATATTAATTACTAATAGTATGCCACTCTTAGTTTAATGTTTTTGAATGTCCCATATTCATACTTTATGGATTTTTATGGATGTCTGAAAATAATCCACATTCTATATTTGTGCGTTTTAAGTAATGGGATTTTAAGTATTATTTAACCTTCTATATACTTCCACATGTTTGATATTTCCTGTTCATTTTATAAATATCTTATATATAATTCATTAAAAAATAATTTTTAGATAATTTTTAATAATTATTTATATTAATTATTACTGAATTTATTTTGTTTTATAGCATATAGATATATGCTATATATTATCAATGTTCTAACATTATTTAAACTCTTAATTTAGTTTAAATAATTTAGCTAATAGAACATATTGTATGCTTTTAAATTTTATTAACAATAGTTTTAAATACTTTGTGTGATTTATATTAGGTTTATAATTCTCTATATATAAGGATTTGTTTGGTTTTGCTGTTTAAACAGTTATTTACATTCAAAAGCTTGCAAATTTTTATCTTGCGATAGATGTTTAATATAATTATTAATAGATGGCAGCACTAAAATTGTATCTTTCATATTGCTCTTATTTTTAATTTTTCTAGCTCCATTTTAGTTATATTTTATACACCAGGGTGTATTTTTAGCTAAATTTTGACGATATTGTTAAACTGTTATCTATTAATTTAATAGTGCATTTTAAATAATGTAATTAATTTCTATATATTTTATATTAGATTAAATTTCTTTTACAAGGTATTTCAAATATTATTTCAAAATGTATTAACTGCATCCTTTGGTATCATTTACTGTGATTTCTTAACTGTTTTATTCACCTTAATCTTTTTGATATACTGGAAGACATGTGCACATGGATTTTTGTAAAATACTGAAATATTAATCGGTATGGTGTTTATTATTTCTATTTTATATCCTATAAATATTTAAATACGTTTTATTGATTCTTCCATTTCATATTATTTGTTTCTATTCTGCTTTCATTTTTAATCAATTCACTTGATTTTAGTGGTTGTTCTATAATTCTCTATATATAAGGATTTGTTTGGTTTTGCTGTTTAAACAGTTATTTACATTCAAAAGCTTGCAAATTTTTATCTTGCGATAGATGTTTAATATAATTATTAATAGATGGCAGCACTAAAATTGTATCTTTCATATTGCTCTTATTTTTAATTTTTCTAGCTCCATTTTAGTTATATTTTATACACCAGGGTGTATTTTTAGCTAAATTTTGACGATATTGTTAAACTGTTATCTATTAATTTAATAGTGCATTTTAAATAATGTAATTAATTTCTATATATTTTATATTAGATTAAATTTGTTTTACAAGGTATTTCAAATATTATTTCAAAATGTATTAACTGCATCCTTTGGTATCATTTACTGTGATTTCTTAACTGTTTTATTCACCTTAATCTTTTTGATATACTGGAAGACATGTGCACATGGATTTTTGTAAAATACTGAAATATTAATCGGTATGGTGTTTATTATTTCTATTTTATATCCTATAAATATTTAAATACGTTTTATTGATTCTTCCATTTCATATTATTTGTTTCTATTCTGCTTTCATTTTTAACCAATCCACTTGATTTTAGTGGTTGTTCGGGCACAGGGGAAAATTAATTTTAGCTTTAGCTTATTTCTCCCACAGAAAACAACCATTTTGCTTATATCATTGAATTCTGTGCCCTCGATAACATAATTCAATGTATAAGCTTTTCAATTTTTGTCGGTGTCCACTTTTTTCTTTTTTCTTCCATAATAATTCTTATAATATATTTTTTTTTTTTAATACTTACAGCTTTAATTCATAATAATTGACGGTGGCAGGTTATGTTTAATTAATGGTAATATATATATATATACATATACACACACAAGGTGGCCATAATTTAACTGACAGTACTCAGATTGACAGTAGTGTAGCGTGATCTAACTGAGAGAATGGTGCCAAATTTTGTGTGAATATTAAGCAAGACGCATGACAAAGGATTCAGCGGGAAAAAAAAAATTGTTTTCAAAAGTCATTGTTAGGGGGAATATGTGGTGTTGAGTAATAGAGCAGAGGGTTTAAAAAAATGCAGAATTAATATTGAAATAAAATTACCTTTTATTTAGCACATTTAACGATTTAATTCAAGCCCAATATGGCAACACTTTTAAAAAAGCTAAAACTTTATATAAACACTGATACTGATAAAGGCTCTTTATCTGAGTCACAAAGAAAGCAGTAGCAGCAGAAGTTCTTTATTCAAATTTCACGTTACATCCTTTGGCACAATGCCATCTTGTTGGGCTTTTAAAGGTAATGTGTTACTTTTAGAAACCATTTGATTGAAAGTTATGAGCAATAATGTCTCCTTTTTTAGTCGAGCGTACATTACTTGTCAAATTCTTTTACCTCAACCAGTGCAATGCGTCAGCCGCTGCTTTCCAACTGCATGGTCACCTCGGTCCTTTGATCTTACCCTCTGGCTATGAGGTTATCTAATGTCCAAGGTCTATCATGGATGGGAGTGTAGTCGAGGGTATACGGAGGTATACGCCGTATACCTTCTGGAATTTTTTAAGAAGCTCCGTATACCCTCTGTTTCTCAAATAAAGCTATAGCATGTACTCTAGGCATGACGTTCATGGCTTTAGTGTATACCCTCTGTTTTTTTTTACGACTACAACACTGATCACGACGTTGTCCAGGATTTGACTATGTTGAAGGATAACACAACATGGAGTGTATGGGAGATTCCTGCAGATGTCTTACTTTCTGCTGTTGTGCATGCTATGCACAGAATGCAATATGTGGTCCACAAAAACGATAGCTACACTGAATCTGATTTGAATGTACTAAATAAAAAGTAATTTTATTTCAGCATTGATTCTGCATTTTTAAAAACTCCCTTTTCTATTACACAGTGCCATATTCTCCTAGTGGTGACTTTTGGAACTATTTTTTTTTCTTTCGTGGAATTCTTCGTGTTTCTGTCCTGTTTAACCTTCCCACAAAATTTGGCACCATTCTCTCAATTAAATTGCGCTACAGAACACTCTGAGTACTCTCAGCTTAATTATGGCCACCTTGTATATATATATATATATATACAATTTATATACTATTAATCTCAAAATTAATCTGGATAATTAATAATTTACTGTTTACAGAGTGTATGTCCCAAATTAATGTTAATACTTTGAACTTTAATAATCTGAACAGAAATAACAAGGAGTTTTTTGTTGTCATAAACCATTACAATTAAAATGGTTAGTATACTCAAAGTAGTCATAATAGTCCAGAAGATAGCATTACCAGGGGTCGATGCAGGAATTTTTTGGAGGGGTCCCTTTTGTGAAAAGTAAAAGTTATTTTTGTGAAAAGTAAAAGTTATTTTTGTGAAAAGTAACATTTTGTAACGAAATATGAAATCCAGTTACTGAAATTTGAATGAAATATTTATTAATAATAACTTCTTTAAGTCCTTCTGCTAAAGTTTTCCTTTCTGGTGAACTTGTTTTTGTTCAAACACTATTAAATATAATTTAAGACATTCACATTCAATGGAATAAAAATCATAAGAATACACCCAACCATACACTTTTTGATATACTTACCCACCACATTTTAAGCCTAAGGCCATAAGAGCAGACTTCAATCTGTCAAGTCCAAGGGAAGCTAATTCCTAGGATAAAAGTAAATACATAAAGTAAATACAGGAATGTATAACTACTCATTTTTAAAACAGAAATATAAAAAGAAGCAATAAAATGTATCTCAAGCAGAATTTTCAATAACTTGACTACTCAAAGAAAGTTATAGGCATATCCAGAGAAGCCTAAGGTATACCTTGAAATACTACTAAGAGGCATAGGCAGCAACAGAAAGAAATCTATGAAACGACAAGATTTTCAAGGCAGATATGCATGTGGCGCACAGCTTAGTCTGTTTTTTTAACACTTTCAAAAATGTTGAAAAGTGTTTGTAAATTCTGTTTGTCTGCGCTCTAACTCGCGGTTAGAGTGTTGTGAAATTTATATATGTTATTGGGGTTTACTATAGCATATTCGGTATTGAAAATAAAGTGTGCAGCATTTACGGTTCTTTTACAGGACGCCCAAAAGAATTCTGATACATTACAATTTATGAAGAAAAATCGTTTGATCATATTACACTATTTTAAACATATAAAAGTTTATATTTATCACTGAGGTATTATACTACAAGGCACTAAATGTGGAATATGGTGCGCATAGAATTTATCATTTAATTATAGTAATACATAAAAGAATTTGATACAGTACTGTGTGTGAACAATGATTGCTGTACATGCGTTTTAAGTTGCGGTACACATTTTTACATTTAACTATTTTTTTGCATATTACCTGGTGTGTACAAATTCTATAGACCATATACAGGGCTGCACAAAAATTTCAAGTACATTGCTGTTTATTTACGGAAATTTCTGAAGGAGAATTTTTAACCGTGTTATGTGCTTAACTGCACTAACTTTTAAAATACTATGTAGTATATATACAAACTTATAGATCATATACAGGGCTACACAAAAAAATTGGACTTTTTTTTTAATTTTTAACGGTAACTGCAGAAAATGTTTTCAAATGTGTTTTCCAAATTGTTTATTAAGACATCCTCTTTCACTTAAATAAACTGTGAAATTTTGTTACAGTATTCTAACTGTGTTAGAAGGTGTTTCATAATTTATGATAGATGCATGATTTTTTGTTCTTGTTTTAAATGCAGAGTATAAATATGAAATAAGATAACCTAAGAATTTTCTACCAGACTGCGCAAGACAATTTTTAAACATATCAATCAGTGTATCAATGATTTTGATCAGATGACTAAATTCAGCAATTTAAATCGTGATTTTAATCAGATGATTTTTAAAAGATCTTTCATTAAACCTATAAATTATTTAAATTTTTAAAGTGATGTGAAACAGTATTAAAATCTAAGATGAACATAATTTGCAATGTTCTTTTTTGCTTCTTAAATAAATAAAAGAAACTTAAAAAAAAAAAAAACTTGTAAACAAAGCATGTAATTAGTAACTTTTTATCAGGCATGAAAGCATTTAATTTAAAATTGATATTCAATTAAATTAACTATAATTCACATAGTCATAACTGTCTTTGAGTAGTCAAATTATTCCCTCTTTTATAAAGAAGAAGAACAACAGTCATAACAAATTTCTGTGGTTAAAGGAATGAATTCCTTACTTTTGTATTCTACTCTTAGCAAATTGGAACTATAAGAAACTGGAAGAGTGCTCAACATGCATGCTCAACAGTTATTATGAAGGAAAGCAAGACATGCTCAACAGTTATTATGAAGGAATGTATAAGGAAATAAAATTAATAACAATTAGCATCAAAATATTAAGCATAGTAAGAGTTGCTTCAGTAGAAGAAGCTGAAAGAATATTTTCTAACTTTAGATTTGTACACATCAAATAAAGAAATCTGTTATATCTGGAAAATGGAGTAAAGGTTTATCCCCCCCCCCCCCCCCCCCTCCAATTCAAAGCACTAAATGCCAATAATACTCACTGTCCCAGTAGCAGAAACAGTGCAGCACGGAAGCAGGCGCTGCAGATTATTTTAAACCTTGCAGATTAATCCACCAACTTAAAAATAAATGCTGGGCTTAAATAATAGCTGAAATTTGCTTTAAGTCTCTAGATTTATGGTATTTGTTGTATCCTTATATTATATATATTCTTTATAAATGGAAATTTTGCTTACTTTAAGTGTTTCTGTTATTTCTTATGATAGTAGGCTTATTGGGTCGCAGATAAATTTTTGTTTGCTGCAGACTGACGCAGAAAATTCTGCTTCTGGGCTCACTGTGTGGGTAATAATGCCAATATTTATTATTTTGATAAGTTATGTGGATTGCAAATATTATACCACACTGGCCTCCAAAATTTAAGAGACAGTGACCAAATAGATGCTTTCAATTGTACACTGTTTGTTGAATATCTACTGAAATTCTTGACGAATTGTCCTTGAACTTCAAGGATGTGAAGAACATGTTTGAGTTCATATTTTTCAATAAAGATTTAGTTACAGGGACAATTAGGGGGCAAACAATAAATTTAATAATAAAGTAATGTTTGTGATCACCCATGTAATAGAAAATGCTCAAAATGGTCTGCAACTGTAGCAAATGACTATCTGGCTCCTGTTTAATGTTTGTGTGCATTTGTGTAAAAATAGCATGCATATTCATGAAGGTGTTAACGTTTCTGTGAAAAATTCAAATGTTTTTTATATATAGCATACAGAGTTTTCAACCAAATTTACCAACACTTTCTGAAAATATGAAAAAGAACAGCAGAAATAGTATACTGCAATTAAAATATAGATCTATTGAATATTTGATGAGATACAGGCATTTGTATGAAATAATTTTTAACTGCTATGCGTGAAATATTCCAAATTTTTTATTTCATAATTTGATAGTCAGCTATTTAGGACAAATCATATAACCTTCTGAGACCTGGCATCCATTTAAATGGATGTTTTTCTTTCTCCTTCTATTGCGTTAAATTTCATTGTAGCAATCTGAAACCAGTTTGGCATGGTAATGTATGAATCAAAAGTCAACATTCAGCTTTTGGATTTTGGCAACGGTAACTACTTTGTTTACAAAATGGCGTAATAAATGAGTCAAGTTGGAATTCTACGTTCTGCTGGTAAGTTTTGTTTTTATGTTATTTTAATTTGTTTAAACTATTTTTTTTTTTCCAATTTTAATAGCAGATGTTAATACTTGCCTAATGTTCTTTATAATAAATTCTATTATTTCCCATACTTTTAGCAATTTAAAAATCATTTTAAAGCGAGTTATGGTCTGAACATCCATTTAGATGGATGTGCTGTAAAACAAAATTAAAAAGTCGAAATTTATTAATTTCTTTAAAAACATCATTTTTGATGCCTATTTGTTGAAAAAAACTCATATTAAAAAAAATATATGCATTATATTTTGCAAAGGTTACAAAGTCCAGTCAAATATTGTGAAAACTCAGAAAGATACAGTGAGCTGATTGAAAAATTGTGGAAAATCCCTTATAATAAAGCTATTTTTAGACAGCAACTCACTATATTGCACCTATCTTTCTGAATTTTCGAGCTATTTGACTGAACTTTTTATATAAATTGCCCTAAATAGCTGACTACCAAATTATGAAACAAAAATTTTGGAATCTTTCATGCATGAACAGTTAAAAATTCTTTCATTCTTTCATGATTATCCCGCAAGTAAATCTTCACTGAAAAATTATAACTTGTTCTTTACATTCTCGAAGTTCAAGGACAATTCGTGACGAATTTCAGTAGATATTCGACAAACTGTGTACAATCGAAAGCATCCAGTCACTGTCCCTTAAGTTTTGGAGGCCAGTGCATATTGCTGATTATCCTTAGAAAATTATATTTTGATACTTTTGATTATATTTAAATACTCTATGTGCATGCATAAATAAATAGTTGTAAACAAATTTTCATAATTTTCTTTGTTTAACATATATATACATGTGTGTAAGTTTAGATTTATGAATTTGCAGTTATCTGATCTAATGTATGCAGAGGTCTGAAAATTTGCATGAGGATATTCCAAGGCAGGTCCTGAAGCACCTGAGGCTCAGATTTAATTTTTTGATAATTATCCGAGATATTAACTCATAAAAAAGTTATTTTTATTTGCAAATCAGCAGAGGCGTACTGCTCAGTTCTTTCTTTCTTGAGTGCAAACAAGAGAAAAACCAACTGATGTATTTTTTGGCCGTTTGTCTTGATGCACTATGGCTGAACTGTTTTGGGATATGGAAAAAAGGAAAGCCAAAACAGATTCTCAAATTTCAGACTTTTATGTCTTAAACGCTGCAATCAGTTTGAAAAAATATTGTTGTTAACCTTTTGAAAATATTTTTTCAAAAAGTGTTTTCATGATTGACTTTTTCTCCCTTTAGCCAATGCTCCTCCCAAAGCTGAATTTCGGAGATATATATATATAAAAAAAAAAAAATGTATTTAAAGCCGAGACCTTTTTCTTTGCAACAATGCAATAGGTTCTCAAAAATACAAATTTTAATCCTATAAAAAAATGTGACTGCAGGCCACTTTGTACCTCCTGAAGATGAACTTTTATCTATGCTAAACAAAAATTTCGAAATGTTCTGATGAGTAAAAGTATTTTAAAATGAGAGAAATTTTTGATAAAAATGCTAAAAAGCGGTGTTTTCAGCACACCTTCATTCAGCTTCAGCTAATGCACTACTAAATATGCATATTTTTTCACAAAATTTTAAAGAGGGCTTTGGATACAAATATACTCACAATTGATTTTAAAAGAGTTTAGACCAGCCATACTCAACTTGCGGCCCGGCGAGCGGTTACGTGTAGCTCGAGACCTAATCATTATAAATTTAATGAGATGTGCATAAAAAGTATTTAAGACCTTCACTGTTGCCTTATATATTTTCACAGGAAGACGATAAAATCTGTTTTGTTATCCATAATTCATTTAAAATTATGTTAAAACATCTTAATTACCATTTCTATAGAAGGAAGTTCTTTTTACATGTAGTTATATTTGTGCCACAAAGATGTATACATTTCTCTATCTTCAACACTAATCAAACATTATTCCAAATTAATTTAACTTGCACTGTATATTTCTACAATTAAGGAAAAAAGTTTTTGAATTGATCAAAAGTCTGATTTATTAGAATCAAAAGTCTGTTTTTTTTTTTTTTTTTTTTTTTTTTTTTTAACTTGGAAATTCTGCATTGTTATATTATTACGTTTTATATTTATTATAGGGCTAAAACTACTTTTTGTTGTTAAACGTTTCCGCGTAAAAAATTGGCACAAAAAACAACTTTGTGATCTATTTCTACAACATTTGCAGTAGAAATCTATCACGAAGCTAATATTTCAGAAATAGTGGTGTTAAAATTTTTTGGTAATGTTTCTCCTGCAAGAAACGTTAAACTCCACTTATATTAACTTTGTTATACTACTTATGTTACCTTACTATTTTTATTAACAATTTTTTCCATCCTTTTTTAAGTGTGTTGCGGCCCACTTAACGTCACAAACGTATGTTTGTGGCCCACAAGGAAAAAAGGTTGAGTATGGCTGGATTAGACAATTAGAACTATTTTTTTTTTTTGTTACATTAAAGAGCCTGATGTGAAAACAAAATAAAAGTGAGAAGAAAACATATTTCTTTTAAAACTAGGTATCAATATTTTTTTCATGAAATTTTGACACGGATTACAAAATTGTTATATTTATAACTGATAAAATTTTTAAAGAATTTGGACAAGAACTATTTTTTTTTACCTTTAACACTAGAAAGATGGAAGGTGCCAATCTGGCCCCTATCGCTGTTTGCAACTTTGTATTTTCTATATTAATGAACTATACATTTCAATATTCCATGACTTTTATTTATTTGGCTTAATGTCACTATATTTGAAATAAATTCTTTCCAACTTCAATAGAATCCCCGATTTCAAACAATATGCCTAGAATGATGGTAAGGGCTAAATTGGCCCTCCATAATGTCCACATTTTCTCGCCTTCGCATCTCATTGCTCCATTCTCAGAATGACCTTGTAAATAACATTCCCAGTAGTTCGAGTTCATATTCCCTTTACATCTTGTTTACATTCCCCCTCCCTTTGTAAAACGGGTTTTACCAACAGATGGACTCAACTGAGTAACGCACCTGAAGATCTACCCAAATGACCAATAGAATGAAAACATATTTCAGTTACTGAAGTGACAAAGAATAGAAAAGATGGCTCGTAAACATGGTTTCACCCACCAATAGATTTTGAAGGAATTGAGAAGATTAGATGAAATGGAGTCAGGTGACAATTGTGACAGCAGTTTAGATGGAGATAAAGAACATATTCCTCCAAAAGAAGACACGAAAAGCAACAGTTCCACTGATAGTGAAATCGAAACAATTTCTCGAAATAGTGTTTTTGTGCAATGTTCTCAAGAATGCAGAAAGAATATTACGATAAAAGAATCTATTTTTTAAAAAAAAACAGAAAAAAAATCTGCATTGTTGATAATTTATTATCATTTAAATTAGAGTCAGCAGAAAACAAAGTTATTTATGAAAGTGATTCTTATGGTGATTTTTCCAAAAATAGTTCCCAGCGTTCTACATCTACAGCACGAGGTCGAGCGCAAAAGGCGTGGTCAAACACTTTCTTGGAAAACATCTATTGGTCTTCCTGGTCCACCTATAATTGGACACGAAGAAACTGCCGTTGACGGGACAATTTGGAAAGTGATTGCACCTTCTGCTACTAAGGGACATTGTGCAACATGAACGTATTGCGGGAATCGCAAGGGCCGACCTCATATGCAAAAATGAATATAAATGCAGAAATTGTAATTAGTGCATGGCGTCTAATATTCAGCTATAAAATAGTGTGACATATAAAACAATGGGCTGAAGCAGAAGCTCACCATCAACTTGGAAATAACACATGGGCAGTAAAATGAGATGAATTGGATGCTGTTTTTGTCCATTGTGTATGAAAGAGAAGTATACGGAGCAAAAAATTTTCCTGTAAATACATTATGGTCAACAGTTTAGGGACTGACTACCATTTTTTTCACAAACTATGCCAAGAAATTGTTTCAAAGCTATCATTGGATTTTTTTGTTTTGATTTGAGAACAGAAAGATCAGAGAGATTAAAAATAGATAAGTTCACATTGGCATTGGCACTGTGGGATTTGTTCATTGAAAACAGTGCAACATGCTGCAAACCAGGAGAAAATCTCACGGTTGATGAACTGTTGACATCAAAAGCCAGGTGTCCTTTTACTCAGTGCATTCCAAATAAACCGAACAAGTTTGGTGTAAAATTTTGGCTACTTGTCTGTGTAGATTCCAAATACATCCCCAACATATCTGGGCAGGATATCAACAGACTTGCAGATCAAGCTGTTCATGAATATGTAGTGATGAGGCTCACTCAAGGATATTTAGGAAAAGATGGAAATGTAACTACTGATAACTATTTTACATCAGTAAACGTGTGTGAAAATTTGAGAGCCAACTCAACAAGCTTATTTGGAACACTTAGAAAAGATCGCAAAGAAGTGCCACCAAAGGACCATGATATAACTATCACATCGTATCAGGGAAAGAAGAAGAAGAATGTTCTATTACTAAGTTCCCTCTATACCAATGTTACCATTGACAATAATGGGAAAAAAAAAAAGACACCCCAGACAGTCCAGTTTTATAACCAGACAAAATATGGAGTGGATATTGTAGACCAAATATTACGCCTGTATACCATTAAATCTGGAACACGTCGTTGGCCTATGCATGTCTTTTATAATGCTTTAGATAGTATGTCTGCATTATATGCTTGGATTTTATATAAAGAAGTGACAGGAAAGGAGAAACTCAGTCGAAGAAATTTTATTCTGCAAATGTGTGAAGAGCTGCGAAGTTCGTATACAGCATCCCAATGCGGTGCAGTATCTAATGTGACTCCAAAAAATGACATAAAAGACAGCGGTGGAACGAACAGATCCAAATGCAAAGTGAAAACAAGCTGCAAAGGAAATCATACAAGGAACACTTGCCTCGAATATAAAATGACAGGAAAAATATACATTTTTCCCTTCTATTCTTGTTATTCCAATTACCTTTTCATTTGACTTTTCTATTCAACCTATAACCATATTAAACTCCATTTAACATTTCCTAGTTAAGTTTGCATTTACTTTTAAATAAACTTTGGCTATATACCTTATTTACTTTCAAGTTTTAATACTTTAAGTTTCATATTTAAACACTTTCACTTATCTTTATTTTTCGGTGTTTAAATATAAGTTTACAATAAATATAATATTCTTTTACTTTTTTATAAGTTCCTTTTTGCTTGTTCATTACATTTCCTCCATTACCACATGCTTTACGGCATTCAGTTCTTCTTTCGTTTTTCGCCGATGTCAACATTGTTTTGAAAGGTCAGCTCACAGACTGTGGAGTTATGATGGCCATACCTGTCCATCGTGATGTGCTCTACCTAGTGGCCGATCACAGGTCTGTTTTTCCCAAGATCGCCAGACATCGGATGTGACGTTGACCAGGTGATCAGAAATCACGTGGGGGGGGGGGGGGGGGGGGGGGCAATGTCGGCGGATGGGAAATGCTATTTATAGCTTTGACTTCAGCTGAACGGAAGCTTCGTCGATATCTTGTGTTTATACGTGTTGGTGCTTGGTGAAGACGATGTTTCACGCTTTTAAAAAAGTTTTTGTATCACTGCATTTATTTTTAAGATGAAGTGGGTTGGCGTTTTAGATACAATATTTCCCGGTACTGATTTTTTAGTCATCGACGCTTTTATGAAGAAATGTTTTATATTTACACATGTTACTTTTAGTCATGTTTAATGCGGCTATGGATTGCGACATAGGTGTGGCTTCTTCCAAGGGTGTAAATAGAAGATGGAGACGAACAGTCACCGTGCGTTTGGCTTTTTAATATTCCATAAGGATGTGCCTGGAAACGTGTGTGTTGTGAAATTCAGTCTATTAGAATTGGAAAGTGTGCCTGCTGCCTACTGCATATTTTCAGATAATGTTTTTCTCTTTATTTCTATTTATTGAAATAGTCTGGCTTTTATTTACAGTTAATATTATCTCTTTATTTTTTTTTTAAGAGTACGTTTTTTAAGTTCCAGGTTTCACTTTTTGGAATCTCGCCAACTTTGCTTTTTAAAGTGGAGGAACGGACTGTAGGATTATAATATGGTTTCCAAGAGACCAGGGTTTTCCCGTCTCGATGCTACAGATAGGTTGTGATAGAAGTTGTCTGAAGACACACGCAACAGCAGAGACCCGTGCGGTGTATTCGGAACTATTACGGTTACGACTTGTAGTGTTGGGATATTTGTGATTCTTAGGGAAATTCTATCAGACGGTATTTCGCTAGGGAGTTTCCATTTAGGCTTGCTACAGTTCGGAAATCCATTTATCATTAACTTTTAGTTAATGTCTTGCTTCTGGTCTTCAGTTTGCTTTTGAGTGGCAGTTGAGGATATCTGGAGATTTCAGTTAAGCTAATGTTGAAAATAAGTTGTGCTTGCCTTTATATGAAATCTTTTTTATATGGGAGAAGATAGATTGAATTTAATTCAGTAATATAATCTTTTCTTAATTGTTTTGTTTTTCTTAAGCGTCAATAATTAATATTGTTATCACAGTTGAACTGGATTAAATTTATATTTTCTTAATAGTTAATTGAAATAAATTTACGTTCTGCTTTTGAGATAAATACCTTTTTGAAATTAAGCTTTATTTTTCTTTTAATAGGTTTTAAATAAAGTTAATAGTTTTTGATTAAAAGTTTAAAATTAATTATAAGTTTAATTAGTTTTTATGATCAAAGTAAAATATGATTTCTTTGAAATAATATATTTACTTTTTGGTGCTCCGGTTCATGTTTCAAGCATGTTGATATAGAGTCATAGAGAACTTATGTCATGTGTCTGAAAGACTTATTCTATTTTTAATGATTTTAATTTCTACTTTTGCTTTATTTAAATGTTTTAATAAATTGTTATTTGTTTGAACTTGGCTTGGTTTTTCTTTAAATATTCTTTTACAGATAGTTTTATATTGCTTTATTTTATCAGCTTCAGTTAACAGGTTTCTGGGTATACAAAGTCAGCAGATGCTTCTATTTGCATTATAACTCTCCAGTTTAATAATTACCAGGAGTAATTAACCTTTGGTTATTGCTTTCATAAAAGACCAGTTTGCGCAAATGCGGATCTACAGAAGTTCAATGTACTGATTGCTTTAAGAATGCATAAAGTGTAAAGTTTAAAGAAATAAAGGTCAGTATAAAGTTTATTTGCCTTTTCTTTAATTTTCCTTATTACTTAGTATTTACCCTATTCAAGAGATCAAGAAACATCGAGGGGCCAAATTGGCCCCTTCTGTCTTTCTAGTGTTAAACTATGAAATGACCCTATGTTAAAAAACAAGAAAGTGTCTTCTTACAAGCACATTTTAGTACTAAAAATGAATATTTTTTTTATGATTTTTTTATTAAAAAATATAAATTCAGATAAAATTGGGCTAACGATATAAAATCATACATATTTGAGGTTTATTTAAGGTTATTATGAAAGGTCCGTGTAACATCGGGTGGGTTAGCTAGTATCAATATAAAAAGCAATAAAAACATTTAATAATTAAGAAATATTAAATATTCACAAAATAGGGTAGTGTGGTAGAAACATACATTGACCTTGGAAAGAGTTATCCTTGAATACTTTAAAAAGTGTGTAATATCCCTGTTCTTTGATTGAAAGAATGCTTTTAAGCAAACAACAAATACCTTCTGACCTTTACAAAGTCAGCAAGGCTGAATTCTTCTACATATTTTGTTAGAAATATTATGTAATGTTGTTTTCCTGTAATATTTTTTTGCTATTCAAGAGGCACATGTAGAATATGATATTAATTAACATTTCAGACACAATATCTCCCACATACTTTTCACATTCTTTGACTTTTAGTTATTACATTTGTAACATAAATCATATCATGTACAAAAAATCATTTTATGGCAATTCATATGAGGATAAGATGTTTATGACATACTTCCCATGATGAAAATGCTGATAAGTCCAAGTGGGCACCAGCATGAGTTAAGGCACTTTCTGTTTCTTTCTGAAAATAAATAAATAAATAAAAAGGGACATAACTTCAAGAAACTGTGTGTGTCATAAATACTTTAATTAAACATACAAAAATATTATAAAAGAAATACAATTACTTCAAACTAATATTTAATAAGAAATTCAATGTTAAGGAAAGATTATAATTTGTAAAGTCTAAAAAAGTAGGCATTTTTAAAGAATTTTCCCCCACTAAATAAGTATATTTTTATCTACTTTAGCAATTTTTTTTGTGTGAGAAATATAAAAACTGGTGGCCATATCCTTATTTTAAAACAAGTGTAAGCTGTTTACGCAACTTTGCATAGTGCAGGATTGTGCCTTATAGAGTCATCTGAAATACAAAAACAATATGGGTTATGAAACCCAATTAAATATGTAGGGTGATGAACTTATTTTCATTGAAATGGACCCATAGAAAACATAATGGTTTTTGTTCAAAAAGCAACTTAAAGTTTTCGTTTCTCCCCTACCCCCAATATCATAATTCTTTATAAGTCTTAGAAGAAAATGCTTAACAGTTAAGGCTGTTATTCACTGCTCTGCTCAACAAGCGCAAAACATTTTGACGTATTTACAAATTCATTTTAAACAGAAAGATATAAAATTGGAAGGCTTAACTATGAAGCAATTTGGAATCGAACTGTGTTTTCCATTTTTTGATAAAAAAAATTACTTATTGAGTTATAAGCGATTTTGATCACGTGACAAGGACGTTTTTCACCCCTTTTTGAGTGGTTCTTCTTTCGCACGGAAATTCGGTTCAAAACGCCCACTTTGACACTGTTTTCTGAAAGATCTATTGTGTTTAAAAAAAAACCTGGAAAAAACAGTTTGATTACATAGTTTCTGAAACAACAACACTTGCTAGTTTCATGCATTTCCGAACAAAAATAAATTAAAACTTATGTCATAAAGTTGCCCTTTTGGATTTGAGAACAACCTTAATTTTTTTTTTAACATTAAATAGCTTCAAGAGCCCTGAAAAACGATTAACTTTTAAACCCAACCAATTTTTTGATAGTCGGTTGATTGATTGGAATGCTATGTTGCAATGCGTTAAGAAAAACATAGTTTTGAGAAAATGCATTAAGAAAGACAAACTACCTGCAGTTTACAGTTCTGTTGAAATTACCATAACTTACTAAATAATTTGAATAATTTAAAATTATTTCAGGCACATATTCTACACACTTGCTTAATGCAATTTAAAAAATTATTTTTTTGGGGGAAAACAAAGTGGAATCTTTTCTTAATACAATAGCCTCATTATATTGTTCATAGATTACTCACTACAACACTCTTTTTTTATGTCTGTTAAAAAAAAATTGCTTTTTTTTTAAAAAAAAAACTTCAACTGCCTGTATTAAGAAACTTTTATATATAAAGATCACAGTAAGTCTCAATCGTTCATTTTCTTAAAAAAATTATATTATGTGGATTGGATAAGCATTTTGGAGACAAATATACAACATTTACTTGTAGATTATCATTCTTCTTGAATTTTTAATGCCATCAACAGGATTGCTACTCATACAGAAGAATGAAATTCCCTGACTTTTCCAGGTGTATTTTAAGAAAATTCCAGTCTAACAGTGTAGCATGCACTGGGCATGCTGAGGGTAAAATAAATATTGCATCACTCGAAAATACTAAAATTTCGAATTACAGATAATACTGATTGAAAATTTCACTTATGCATTCCCCCCCAAAAATTTGCTTTTAGGATTGGAATTACTTTCCTTAATAATTTATGATAGATACAAATTCTCAAAAAAGTTTTTTGAAACTTTAAAAAGAAAAGAAAAAAATATATAGAATATTTGTGTACTGAATCGCAGTTCACTTCAGCAACTATCACAAAATCACTCAAGTCCAACTTAGGCAAAGGAAGAGGGGAAGCGGATATTTCAAGGCGGGGAAATAATTGTATTTCAAAATAATAAAAGTTGTAGAAAATTTTCAAAAAGTATATTAATGGGTAATATTTCAAATTTTAATTGCTTAAGGGGACAAGGGACCTTTAAAACCTTAAAAATCAATTTTTTATTTTTTGTAAATTTCGTTTTAAATATTATTCAAGGGTACATTATAAGCATTATGGCAAGCATTTATCACAAAAAAAAAAAAAAAAAAAAAATGAAAAAAAAAATTTTTTTTTGAGAAAAAAAATGGAATTTTAAGCGTTGTTTTAGAAATCTTCGAAATGCCCCCTTCGCATTTCATGTCAATGAAAATCCACAATATTTTTTATAAAAGTTTGGTTTATATATGTAAATAAAACTGTGCATCGAATTTTATATATTTGAATTTGAATATTACTCAAGGGTTCATTATATGCATTATGGCATCTATTTATCACAAACAAATAAAAAATAAATTATTTTTGAGAAAAAATTGGAATTTTACGTGTCGTCTTAGAAATCTTTGAAATGTGGCTTGCACGCTCCATATCAATGAAAATCCCCAATATTTTTTATAAAAGTTTGGTTTATATATATAAATAAAACTGTGCATCGAATTTTATATTTTAATATAAAAATTAAAAAAAATTTTTTTTTTTTGAAAAATTTTGAAATTTTTTCGAAAAAGTTTAAAAAAATTTTGATTTTTTTTTTTTTTTTTTTACTTTTATATTCAAATATATAAAATTCGATGCACAGTTTTATTTATATATATAAACCAGACTTTTATAAAAAAATATTGGGGATTTTCATTGATATGGAACGCGCAAGCCGCATTTAGAAAATTTCTAAGAGTAAAATTCCACTTTTTTCTCAAAAATAATTTTTTTTTTCATTTTTTTTTGATAAATGCTTACCATAATGCATATAATGTACCCTTGAATAATATTTAAAGTGAAATTTACAAAAAATAAAAAATTGATTTTTAAGGTTTTAAAGGTCCCTTGTCCCCTTAAAAGGCATACAGCCAACAGAGTGAAAAAGTGTTCAAGTCGGGGCTTGAACCCGGGTCATCAGTATAGCACACCGATGTTCTTGTTGAGAATTACCAAAGGTAATTCAATCTAAAAAGGTGTAGCAGAGTAGCATAATGCAAATGGCTGAAATAGTTTGCCCAAGTTTAAGAAGTAAAAGTTGATTAGATCACAAACAAAATATAAAATCAACCGAATTTTATTAACGGAAATAAAAACAAAATAATCGATTAAAATGTAAAACATGTCTAACTTGAATAATCTACATGTGACATATGCTTTTACAGCCTTACACTAACTTCAGTTTCTGAAGTGTCAAGTGTCAAGAAAAAGAGCTAACTAACATAGTTTCTATAATTCTTATCTAAAACATCAACACATAGATCATCTAGCATTGGGGCATCAATGGAAATTAAAAGTAACTAGTCGGATGTACCAATCCCAAAACTTTCTTCTATCTCATACATGTTAATACTTCAAAATTCGCTATCACACTGCTAAAATTAAATGGCAATCTATGCATCTCATGAGGATTCTAACGATATGAAATTCCGTGCATTAGTTCTTGAGATATGACTATCGCTGAAATCGTCTAAATTCAGCAAAATGCTGCCTAGCAGTGCCACTATTGGGTGATTTATACCAAATCCTAATCAGCAACAATTTATGTCAACGTCTGACTGAATCTGAAGTTTGGAGAAAATCCGTAAATTAGTTTTTGAGATAGAGCAATAGCGAAAATCGTGAAAATTTCTGTATAGCAGCGCCACCTATTGGGTGATTAACACCAAAACCTAATTAACAACAACTTGTGTCAACATACAACTAAATCTGAAGTTAGATGAAAATTGGTCCATTAGTTCTATTGATAGAGCTATTGAGGCAATCGTGGAAAAGGCAGCAGAGAAGCGCCACCTGTTGGGCGATTTACACCAACACCTAATCAGTAGCAAGTCATATCAAGGACTAACTTAATCTGAAGTTTGATGAAAATCCGTGCGTTAGTTCTTAAGATAGAGCTATTTGGGAAATCGTGTAAATCCTGCAAAATTCATCATAACAGCGCCACCTGTTAGGCGATTTACACCAAAATGTAATCATCATCAATTCATATCAAGGACTAACTAAATCTGAAGTTTGATCAAAATCCGTGCATTAGTTCTTGAGATAGAGCTATTGCGAAAATCGTGAAAAATGCAGCATTGCAGCGCCACCTGTTGAGCGATTCCAACCCAAAACTTACCAGCAAAAACTAATCAGCATCAATTTGTATTAGGCACTAACTGAATAACAATTTTTATTAAATTCCGTGCATTAGTTCTTGAGATAGAGCGCCCACAAAATTTGTGTCACATACACACAGACAGACAGACTCACAGAGTCACAGACAGACATTTTGTAAAAACATGTTTTTTGGAATCTCTGACCCCTAAAACGTGTAAATCCGTCGAAAACCGGAATTCGAAAATTTTCATGAATCCAATACTTTCTTCTTGTAAAGATAGAAGAAAGTAAAAATGAAAAACTTATAAAGTTTACTTTAAGCTTTTAATTAAATCAAAAGATATAAATTTCATATTTAACTTAGTAGCTTTAACTTTAAATGAGACCAAACTCCTATATAGCTATCATCACATTTTTTATACTGTTTAAATTTAAAGTCATTGCTAAAACTTAAAAACTTTAAACAGATGTGATATATCAAAAAGTAATAGCTGAAAAGAAATATCTTAAATTCCTATATTAAATGCATGCCAAACATTCCATATAACATTCCCAGAACATCCCTCCAAATATAACTTGTTTGGTAACAAAGGACAACCAGAAAGCAATGAGCACACAGTAACTGCCAAAACAAACCATATCATTCCAAGGTTTCCATAGCAGACAGAAGCTAATCGCCCAATGATATACATATATGGAAAAACACTAATTGGTTTTAAAAAGAGCGAAACAACGTTTAAAGAACACAAATGTAAGTAATTTTTTAAAAGCATATAGCTATTTCGAAGCCTCTAAGGCCCCATCATCAGTGCTTATAAATTAAAGATAAAAACTAAAACTATGGAATAAAAGAGGGGGGGAGGCAGAGCCAGAAGGTGCATCTCGCATCCCGACTGTCAATAGCGAAATGAAAATCACTGTTGACAAACAGCCACGGAGTCAGTCTCACACGCACCCAGGGAGACCAATCAAAAACCGCCCAGATGCTCTGAGAGAGTTCAAATAAAGCAGAGAAAAGGGGAGGGTAAGGGGGGGGGGGGGAAGAGGACGAGTTAAAGAAAATTAAACCATAACTTTGAAAAATTAGGCGTGCTGGACAAATCGTTTACTAAGCTGTTTGAATTTCATTGATAGCTTAGTAAACGATTGGTTGCTTAGTAAACGATTTATCCAGCACGCCTAATTTTTCAAAGTTATGGTTTAATTTTCTTTAACTCGTCCTCTTCCCTCCCCCCCCCCCCTTTTACTCTGCTTTATTTGATCTCTGCCAGAGCATCTGGACGGTTTTTGATTGGTCTCCCTGGTTGCCTGTGAGATCAACTCCGTGGCTGTTTGTTAACAGTGATTTTCATTTCGCTGTTGACGGTCGGGATGTGAGGTGCGCCTTCTGGCTCTGCCTCCCACTCTTTTATTCCATAGTTTTAATTTTTATCTTTAATTTATAAGCACTGATGATGGGGCCTTAGAGGCTTCGAAATAGCTATATGCTTTCAAAAAATTACTTACATTTGTGTTCTCTAAGCGTTGTTTCTCTCTTTTTAATATATTGACACAAAGTACAATCCTCTCCCCCTTTTATGCACTAATTGGTTCCAGAACCCATGGATACCAATAGTAAAAATACATCCATAATCCTTTATATAATGAAAGGTGAGCCGTGGTATCAACTTCAGGTATATACATAGCAAAAGAGGAAAGAAAAACAACTACCACTTTCATAACGAAAGAAAATCAAAGTATAAACATTAAAAGAAACATACTTTAAGAGAACTGAACATGTCAGAATAGCTGCACTAATATCCTTTACTTAAAATAAAGTATTTCCCAAAGAATATTTTCGGCTTATCGGCAGCGATTTAAATAGACAACCATCTTCACAACGAGAGTTCAGATATTGACATCAAGAAAAATAAATCATCACTGTAATACCAGAGATTCATCTTCATCGGAAAAACAAAGGCCACTTCATATTATAAGGAAAAAATTTAAGACAATGACAGCATACCATTAACAGATTATTGACATCCAGAAGTTAAAAACCACACGTAACTTAACTAAAGGAAAAATAAAACTACAAACGTAAAGTCTAAAAACCACGAAGCTGTTGAACTAATGTCTGGATGGTCTATAAATAGCTCATATCAGGAACTCACCTCTCTCACGTAATTCTTCATCCTGCAGTGAATACACACACGTCACCGTCCACTTTCAGCAAGATCTCTCTCTCTCTGTGTGTGTGTGTGTTCCAGAAAGCAGACAAAAGACAGTTTATACCATCTATCGTCAGCCGCCGAAACTCTTCAGATGAACGACTTCAGTATCGACGCGTGCTTCTATGAGGATTGATGAGAAAGTAAACATTGATGTTTCCCGTGAGTTATAAGGCGTGATATATTGAAAGTCGAATGGAGATAGGAAATGGCTTAAAACTTTATAATAGAGGATAACAGCAGAAAAAGATAAGCGACAAATAAAGATACTTATTTCAGAATAAACTTATAATTAAATAAAGACCTTATATAGAACTTAAGCTATTGAGTAGAAGTTAAACTATTGAATCTAAAGAGAGTAACTATTAAAGCAGGAAATATGTTTATTAATCTAGTGTGGATGATAAAGAAAGATTAATAGGTTGAATGGATGATAAGAATAGATGGAAACAAGTTAAGGAAATATAATTTCCCAACAGTTCTACCAACTGAACCACTTAGAACGATACCCAGCCTGGCACTTCTCACTAACATATATTGGCAAGGCTACAATCGCAGCACAAGATTATTATATATTAATATTATATATATATATATATATATATATTTTTTTTTTTTTTTTTTCCCATGAGCCATCGACTCTGGGGCAAACACGAAACTAAGGCGAATCCAGAATCAATGAAATTGAATAAATCTATTCTTGGAAATTTTTCTGTAGAAAATTTCTCACGCCTTGCATTCAATAATATTTCAATTTTTAATTACTTACAAGGTGTACAGCCAACAGAGAGAAAAAGTGTCCAAGCTCAGCCTCAAACCTGGGTGATCCGTGTAACACACCGACATTCTACCAACTGAACCACTTGAAACGATACCCAGCCTGGCACTTCTCACTATCATATGTTGACAAGGCTACAACCAAGATGGAATAATTTTTTTTTTTTTTTTTTTTTTTTTCTTTTCCCATGAGCCATCAACTCTGGGGTAAACATGAAACTAAGGAGAATCCAGCATCGATGAAATTGAATAAATCTATATAATTCTTGGAAATTTTTCTGTAGAAAATTTCTCACGCCTTGCATTCAATAATATTTCCCATTTTAATTGCTTAAAAGGCATACAGCCAACAGAGTGCAAAAGTGTCCAAGCCAAAAGTGTATGAATTTTAAGCAATTAAAATTCAAAATATTATTGAATACAAGGTGTGAGAAACTTTCAACAGAAAAATTTCCAAGAATTATATAGGTATATTAATGGGTTTTTAAATTTTTAAATTGTGTATGGATTTGGGGCTGGTAAAAGTAGGAAGTAGAAATTTCAGGAGGAGGATGATTTAAATGAAAGTTCTAAAGAATCAAAAATTACAATCTGCGAAAACATGGAAGATTTTTCTCAACCATCAAAGTCTGCATTTATTTGGCCATCAACATGAAATTTTATTAAATTCTCTGACTTTTCCAAGTTCTCCAGGAGGTGAAATAGCAACCTTACCTGAATTATATAGTGCTTTTCCTTGTTTCCTAGCAAGCACAAGAATATGAAGGGTTAATGTATAAAATAATAGAAAAAATTATTATTAGATTGAGGGAAAAATATTTCATGTCTAGGATAGTGTTTCTAGATTTACGTGCATTTACAATTCAAAACCTTTGAAATATTAGCTGCATTTTAAGGAATCCCTTTAAAATACATTTAATTTGTAATTTTTTTTAATTATTTATATCACCAAAAATAATAAAAAGCTACTTCCCTTAGTGAAGTCTTGCAAAATTCTAGGAGTCTGAAGAAACTTGGTTGAACAAAATGCTGATTTATAACAATTAGTTAATGGGTTTCTAAAGTATACCTAAAACACTTTTTAAATAAATGAAATTTGTATAATTAGAAAATCATTCTGTGTCGTTGATGAATTAATCACATTTTATTTTATATGAAAATAAAAACTTTTGGTCAGAGAGAGCCAACTTGGGCCACACGTATAATTAATTAAAATTATGTATATTTAATAAACATGTATAATTAATTAATAATTAATGTATATTTAATAAACACATATAATTATGTATATGCATGTACTATGTATTAATTACTTATTTTTTTTTTTTTGACATTTTCGTTTTTGGCCGAAAATAAAGAGATTATCAAAATTCGGTGTAGGTCGAAAATAAAGAGATTATCAAAATTCGGTGTAGGTTTTAAAATACTGTTTCAGTTAATCCTTAATTCTAATTGTAAATATAAGATTACGAGATTTTTTTTTTAAGTCATTCATTCAAAATTTAAAAAGCAAATTTTTAAAAATCATATTTTTTTTAAAATTAGGATAATTCAAAAAAAAAAAAAAAAAAAAAAAGAGTACAGTTTAATCTTATGTACCGCATTTTAATTCATTTCAGCTAAGAAAAATAGGAGTTTATTAACGTAAAAGCTGTAACTAACTGTAAATAAAAGAAAAATGTTGACCGAACAAATAAAAATATACACGGGTTTATCTTTTATACTTTTCATTAAATTCACAAAGTGGAAAATTTCATAATCAAAACTCTCCTTCTCTCACTTAAAAAATAAATAAATAAATAAATGTGCAAAAAATTCAAAAGAAAAATATGTACACATTTTTAATTGAGGTGTGAAACTAATGGACTATTTGTTTGTTTGAAAGCAACAGCTTTGCCATGTTTCGAACTCGCTTCAAAAATACTTATATTAAATAATGCTTCACTTTAATAAAGAAAGATACTAAAAATTACAAACAAGAAAAATAAGTGAGGGTCGCCCCTTTTTCTTTTTTTTTTTTTTTTTTTTTTTTTTTTTTTTTCTGATTTGCATAAGGTGGGAAATTTTCTTGTTCCTGATCGATTACACCTTATAACAGAGCTCCCCGTATACATATTTTCAAAGCACTGAAATAGCCAGAATTATGAGACTTTTTATTTCCTGACATCCATGGTATATATCAACATCTATTATAAATTTCATTATACTTATTAGAAATAGAAAGGGGAGGTTGCTAATTTTTTTGTAAGTTTCTCCGTATACCTTCAAATCTCATATTTTCAAAACTTCCTGCCTTTGGCTGCAAAGAAAAATTTCTTTTTGCTTTGCCCCTTCCTCCCTATACACAAAAGTCCTTCAGTTTTCTGGGGAAGGGAGGAGATAAAAGAGTGTAGAAAGTTCAAGGAGGAGATTTTAAATGATTATTTATTGTTACTATGAAGAAACAAATAGGGCAGATTTTTTTCTTCTTTTTTCAATTAGAATTTCACAGATTTTAAACTTTGAGTGCGGGGGGGAAGAGGAAATTTCGTCAGGAGAAGGGGTAATTTAGATGACAGATTATTTATTTATTTATTTTTACTTCAAAATAATGCACAGGGTAAAAACAATTAAATAGGTAGTTTTAAAATATTTTTAATTTAGTGTGTTGGAGGGTAGAGACAAAGGTCAGGGGGGGCAGGGGGGGGGGTATTGTAGAGAGGTAGAATTTGTATTATTATATTGAACTTTTTAAATAAGAGGAAATCTGTTAATTCTCGACCTATGTGATATTTGTCATCATGTTAAATTTATTTTTTTCAGTCATAACAGATTCCCAGATTCTCAATTTCTCCCTCTCCCACACACTTCAGGGAAGGGTTGAGGGGGAACAACAAATTTCTAAAAATGTGCCTTATTACTTTTTAAGCAACCTTACAATCCAACTCCTAATATCTAATAAATTTTCTTCTCTTTAGCTTTTATGAATTACAAGATCTAGTATTTGGTGATCATTCATTCAGTAAATTTTATAAAAAATTGGAAATTTTTGATCTTCAAAAGTCTCCAGTGAAATTTGTAAATTTACGTGAAGCAATCATTGCACAATTGTGGCATGAAATGTTATTGATATATCTATCTCATTAAACACCCCCAAACCCTTCCATACTGTAATTTTGTTTCTTTATTTGAAAGAAAATCACAATTTTTGCATAAAATTGACAGAAACAACAATTTTGGAACAAAAAAGAGCAGGAGTGTGACCCCCTGCATTAAGCAAACATAAACAATATAACAGACCACTTTAAAATTTGAGAGGGCTTACCTGCCATCCTGGAAAAGTACCTTGTTCCCATGACTTTTCAAAATCAGCAATAACTGTTTCCATTTCCTAAAATTGACATCCATTAGTTAAAAAACAATTTTGAAAGTTTATAGTATTCAAGAAAATATAAAATCATAATAAATATGAATAGAAAACACTTATAGATATGCAATGAAAAGCTGTATACTTAAGTTTTACAAAATCAGAGCATTATTAACTATCAACTATAAAGAATATAACAAAGAATGACTATGAAGACATTTTTATGCTTTTTTTTCTGTTTTTAACCCTCTCAGTTATGTCTATAGATGACAATAATACCATTTTTAAATCAATCAAAATGTCAGTTATTATTTTTTCTAGCTGCCATCCTATTACTTTTTTAAAAATACATTTTAAATAAAATATGCCTCAAACATTTTTTTGACAAATTTAAATATTTGGCAGAATAAAATTAACCACTATCCCTTATCCAGGTCATTAATTCTATGCTGGGAAAAAATAAACATATTATTATACAAAATTCACACATGCTTCTAATAACCATATTTTGAAACATATATAAAGCAACTTTGAAGACACCTGTATCCCTCAAGATGCCTGTCACATTTTTTTTTTTTTTTTTTTTGTCATCAAAATTAATAAAAGTCATTTCAATTTTACAGTAAATCATAAAATCTTTTCTGGAATTGAATTTTTTGTGATTTAAAAAAATTAACGGTACAAAAGGAACTACTAACTAACAACGCCATACTAATTTGATGTTTACAAATAATAACAACTTTATCATAGGAAAGATGGAGAAGACTTAAATGCCCATTCAAAAGATGATCAAATACTCGAAGAGCTTTTCACAATAAGAGTTTGCATGCTTTTGATTTCATATATACAGGGTTGCCAACTTTTTTTAACAGTTTTAGGAGAATTTACAAAAAATATAATGAGTTCTTAAGATACTTTAGGAACAATGAGATAAGTTACAGATTTGTAAAGTTTCTATATTTTTATGAATAAATTATAAATAAACTCAGGATGCATCAGTGCAGTTGGCAATCATATAGATATAACAATAAAAAAAATTACTCAGCTGACATTGAATTAAAATCTTGAAAATCTAATTAATGCAGCAACATTTACAAATAAAATAAAAGCTATTTTAAATATATTACCTCATTAAGATCCAACAAGGGTTTTACTCGACTACAGTATTCTTCGAGATACTCTAATAATGATTCAAGATATCTAAATTGATAAAAAAAAAATTCTTTCAATAAAAAAATAATTTAAAGGGAAGAAAATTGCACATTATTACAAAGACAATAAAATTACTTCCTAATTTACATTATGTTTCAATATATTCACTTTTTTAGGTCAAAACACTGAAACGTTATAAATGCACTAAACTAAAAGAATAGAGCCTTTTTTTTTTCTACAATCAAATGATACAAAGAAGCATTTTGTGCAAAATATAATATTTAAAAATTCCAGATTAACAATATGCAGTCAAACGCTCTTAATACGAGCACAGCTAAAACAAGAACATGGCTAAAACCAGCAATTTTCATGTTAAGAAAGATTCATCTTTGAAACTGTATAAAGATTTCCATGCATTTAATGAGCTACAAAAGCAGGATCACAGCTAATACGAGCAAAACATCTGTTCATTTCGATGTGATGTGGCAAAATGTAAAATTAAACAAGAAATCCCTTTCTTATCGAACACTGTTCTGTCTCAGCGATAATAGTTCTACTTTACAAGTGACTGTCAAAATGTAATAATTTATCAGTTTTAGCAGACAAAATTTCAATCTTCAAGGAGACCCCACCCCCCCCCCCCCTCCCTCCCTTTAACCCAAGATTCCTAAAGATAAAGACAAGTGATTAGTTGCAATACCGTATGTTGTTCATGTCCTTTGGAATTAATCGTTTTTTAGAGATTTTGAGTTCAGTACTGTGATTTTGTATAACCAGGCGACAGAAAATGACACTCACAAACATAAGACTAAACATTTTAGGTTAACTTTATCACATTAAATTAATTTTAGCATTGAGATAATAACAGAAATTAATGGTAGTAATTAATTTAATTATGTTAATGTTTTTATGATTTTTATTATATTCACTATTCAGGAGTATTTTGTAGTAAAAATATGATGAGAGAATAGTAAAGTTCAAAAACAACATTTTGGAACTTCATGTGCAACAACACTTATGGATATCGTTTGGTCAAACTGAGAGAAAATAGAATAATTCAAAGTGTTATACTATTTGTTCTTCAAGACAGCAAATTAGAGCAATTTCAATGAAATTACATTTGGTGAGTAATAGTGTTATTACACGTAAAAATTGAAAGCGACAAAAATCGCCTGCGACTCGTCAGATTTCCTGAAACTTACATATTATCCACCTGAAATTTACGTATTATCCAAGCATTTCATTGGCTGTTTGGGTAAAGGCTTTTCCATCGACAGATTTCCATGCATTTGATTGGCTGTTACTGGTGACTCGCTTCGTTTCAAGCATCAAAGACGTGCCGACAGAAAAAAGTTCCTTGCTTTCGAAGCAACTCTTCTGGAGCCATAGGAATAACATGGAGATGCCTGGAATTTTAAGCGATCTTGACTCCTCGTGTAATAACACTTTAAAGGGCTCAGTACTTAGATAACTCATTGCATTTTTTGCTCCTGGTGTGATACTGAGCTATCAAATTTCATCTCTATAATAAAAGCCTAAGTCATGTGACTGTTATCAACAGTTCCAGGCTGGCCGCTTCACTTTTTATACCCCAGGCTGCCATTTTGCTACTTTTATGTTAGCTAGGCGCAGATGATTAAATCGACAATTAGGGTTCCATCGCTGTCATTTCATTCCTTTAAAAATATAAACCTATCACTAATTTCTTTTAAAATACTTATGCATCAGATACATTTAAAATACACGTCTTTGATCTCTAATAATAAAAGCCTAAGTCATGTGACTGTTCATAAACAAAAACGGGTTGACCAATTCGCTTTTCATATATGCCGAGCGGCCATTTTTAATGAAAATAGTTTTTTCTAATAAAACTGCATAAAAGTTACATTTTTAGAAAGATCTTTCAAAAATAAGGTACTACTTAGTTATCCCATTGATCAATTTCGCCAAATTATATAAATCATCAAACTACTTGCCAAATTATACAAATTGACATAATTTTTATTTTAAATAACGAAAGAACAAATAAATTAGTATAACATTAATAAAAATACAAATAAAACGTTGAAATAAAAATCACTTGATGACGTAAACACATGTAACTCGCTTAAAGTCAAGTGAATGTGACATTTACAATCAACCATTATTGGCATTTAATCTTATAGTTTGGCGATAGATTTTTGGTCGACAGGATAACTAAGTAGTACCAAAAATAATTAATGTTTGAGTGATAAATTACATTAAAATATGGATATTTCTGAGATAACTTCAGTTTAAATTAGGCTGACAGCGGAATATCTCATTCCATCAAAATAAACAACAATAGAGATTCGTTCATCGAAGCATTTAAAAATGTTAAACCATGAAGGTAATCATTCTTAAAGCAAGTTTTCCAGAAAGAAATGAAAAAGAATTAACCTATGAGTGATTTTTATAGTTGTCAAACTACGAGGCAAAATGCAACTTCGTACGCAACGTTATTCATTCATAAACCAACGAAAATAATTTTAGTTTTAGAATTGTGCCATACATTCTGAGCTCGCTGTTCATTGAACACTAATCATTTTTTTAAGCTATAACTTACATTTTCTGCTGATGCTGAAAGGGATTTTGCCACTTATCACTTACTTGACGAGGACAGACCTGCATCAAAATTTAACATGGAATTATACATAACTATTTTTTTTGTGTGAGATGCAGGCTAAGAACATTTCCCAGTAAATTTTTGTAATTTAAATGTTAAATTCACAGATTTTGTTGAACCTGACACTGGATCTTTTGGGTGTCGTATTAGCTAAAATGCACCAATTGGCAGAAGACCCAATTATGGAAGATTACTTAATATGTTTAAAATCTCTGCATTAGCCAACGTATTACAACTGTTAAGCAAATGGGATACATACGTATTATCCGGGCCATGTCATATGAAACTGCTTCAACCATGTCGCCAATCATACTAATTATGGAAACCTTTTCTTTTTGACAACTTTATAATGTATCATATGTAATAAGAGCTATAATATAATAATACGTAAATTGTTTATTTATTTTTTATAGCTATAGTTTATTTTTTATTATAGTTTGCATTTTTTTCTATTTATTTATTATAGTTTATTTCTTATATTTCATTTATTAATTTATCAATTTATTTGATATTGTTTACAATTTTAACAATGTTATGCATTAAATCCTTCTATATATAAAAAAAGTTTTGATTTGGAAAGGGACCAATGAAAATCTGCGTAGATATTCCGGGTAGATCCACATCCAATTTGAATGCTTAACCATGGCCTTTCATCGTTAATATTAAAAAAACTGTTGCATACAAAAATATGAAAATCGGTGGTATTATAGAGAAATGTTTGATAAACACGCTGATGCAGACAGTTTTCAAATCGAAGAATTATTTTAAGAGATATTTAATGCTAAAGTTGAACAAAATTGTTCCATTAAAAAAGTTTTATTGGAGCAAAAACTATACATGAGAATTTAATCATTTTTAGATCATTTTATACGTTATAAGTTCTCGGTGTGCAGATTGTATTTATTTTTCTTATTTGACTCATTTTTTGAGGTTTTATTTCAATTTTAAATTCAAATTTTCAGCATTTCGAGAGATGTTTTTTACAAATTTTAGAAAATGTTATTAATTTAAACTGTTGCCAGTTGTATAAACAGCGCAAACAATAATGTTTTCTTCAAATTAAAAATTTATTTTACACGTGACTATTATAAACAGAAAATACTATAAAAAGCAGGAACTCATTGAAAATTATGTCATAAAAATTATAATTACACGTGAATTTTAAAAGAGACAGAATATTGTAAAATAATAAATTCATAAACATGCATTAGAAGTCTTAAAAAGAGAACTTACGTCACATTTACATCACATTACACTTATTATATAAAATGAAGAAAAAATAATATTGCAAAACAGTTTAAATTTAAAAATTGCTCGAGACATTTATTTGATATTTTAAGATGATCATAATATTTCATTTCTAACAAAAGTATTTTTACGTGAATATTAAAAAGAAAAAGAAAAGTTTGGTGAAAATTACGTCAGATTATAATTCTCAAATTCAAATTATAATTCAATCTTCCGAAATCTTTTTAAAGCCGATTAAAGTATCGTGCTGTTAGAGCCTGCGGTGTCTGAACGGAGGTTGACGAGCATAGCTCGTAGAGGGGCAGAGCCCCCTAGTAATGTTAAATTATTGTTTTGAAGATGATTGGCAATGATAAAAAGAATGGCAATTGACAACTATTTTTGACAATCAATCTCATGGTTTAGATAATATGTAAATATCGCAAATGGACACAAAACATAAATGACTACGTTTGTTAAGCGGTTTTTGTCCTAAAAGATGAAATACACAACAACAAATAAAATATGAAATGCTGCCATGATCGTAAAGAATTCTTGATTTATCTGTCAGAATCTCTGGATTTGTCGAAGTATTAAGCAAATAAATTAAATTGTAAATAAAAGTAACATTTTGCAATGCTTAGCGTGCATTTCAAGGCGACCAAACTGGTCTCCAGAGGCGGCTAGTTGTATAATAGATATATAAGGCAAATCTATAATAAAATGTTTCTAAATATTTCAAGATTTTAAAATCATGGATATCCACAAAATTACTGAGAATAAATCTTTGAATTTTTTCCACTTACAAACACTGAAATATTAAATAATATAAGCTGGACTCTTTTAATTTGATGAATTTTTTTAAAAATAATTACGAATAATTCCGAGAAAATTACCTAATAATTTTGCACATGAATTCAAAGCAAAATTTTCTGCTGTACTCAACACAATCACACAAATTTATTTCATGCTACTTAAAGTATCAGTATTATAAAAAAAATCTTGAGACCATATCTTAAGTAATTTTTTTTACATCACAAAAATAACATATATAAAAAAAATTAAAGTTTAAATTGTTTATTAAAAACTGTACAGTATTGTTAATATTTTGTTTAAAGATTGATAGATAATTATCAGGTGTTGAAAGGAGGATATGTATAATTTTATCCAGAATAAAATGTCTCACACATTGGCATCAAATTCTTGATTTTTTTCCCCTTTACCATTCTACTGAAAGCCCATTACTGTTGCCTTTAGCATAGGGGGAAATCTCTATAATCTATCCCAAACTGAGAATTAGATTAGAAGATATTCTATCACTTTTCATAGCATTATTTAACTTAATTTGAGAATTAGTCCTCATAATTTATCAAAATTGATACTTAAATTTTTGGAAATGCTATCAGTATTAAAAGTGAATAACTTACTTTTTATAATCTGCATTCTTCCGTTCTTTTGCAATATCAAATAACTGGTCAAACATTGATAAATATGTTAAATAATCAACTTTCTGTAAAAGGAAAAATAACAGCATTATAGTGACAACAATATTAAAACCTGATATTGATTACTGAATTAGTTTTCAGACCATTTTAAAACTTAAATCTGTTATTCCAATCATTCTTATTCATGGGCATTACATACACATATAATTAAAAAGAAATCTATGTTTTCTGCAAAAAAACTGCATTAACACTACAGCCTTTCTAAAGCAATGGCTTACAAAAGTAAATAGAAAATTTTAAACATTTTATACTATATTTTAGAGAGCAAAAAAGGGAAATGAAAATTTTGTGAAGGGGGACTGAGAGAGGTACTAATGATTAAATGATTGGTTATTTTTTACAGTTACTTCAAAATAAAAAATCACACAAATACGGAATTTTAAACTTGAGACATGGGGAGGAGAAAAAAGAAAAGGAAAAGGAAATTTGGGAGGCATTTACACAATTGACCTTTTATTTATTCTTAATTTACAGTAACCAATAGAACAGAAAAGTTTTAAATATTTTAATGGTTTTAAAGGTTTTAAAGTATGTGATGGTGAAAGGAATGATAGAAGAAAAATTTAGGAGAAGGGAATTTAGATAGTTGATTATTTATTTATTGTGGGGGTAGAAAAGGTTTAATAATTTAAATTTTTTTATACTGGTGAGAAGGGGGGGGGGGGGACATTTTTTTCTTTTTCCGTTTTTTTATTTTTAAAGCAGAAATCTGCCCAACAGAAAAGATTCTCACATTTATCATCCCTAGTAGTTTTACAGTATAGTGTTTGTGCTGTTGCATAGATTTTACTTTCTTCTTCTCAAAAATACAATTTGTTTATTAAAAAAAAAAAAAAAAAAAATCCTTTGTCATTTTGCAACATTGTGCCATACTCAGTCTGACACAAGGCATTAAAACATATTAGAAAACAAAAAACAAGCATTACAAAAGATCTGTTTCATGTTTTACTAACTTCTCCTTAACTCAAACATGGGTAATTCAGAATATTGAATTACTTAATCATAAATTTACTTTCTTGCAAACTAGGAATGGGTGTAACAATTTAACACCAACATCATTGATCTGATTTAATAAATATTACATATTTTAGGAATAATAAATATTTTAATAAAAAACTGCTTACTGCAGAAATAAGTATGTAATGTGAAATACTTTATGCTGGAGAAATAATAAACAAAACAAAAAAAGTTTTTTCTAATTTTATACATAGAATAACATTTAAAAATTTTTGCCCCTTTTTTTCTTCAACTAATTAAATATTTCAAAACAAAGTTATAATTACAAAATCAGGTACAATTTTTCAAATAAGTTTTACACTAAAATATATAACACAATAAAAATTCTCACTTCAATTCCTCGGAGGTTGAGATATTTCTCATAACATTCATGAAGATCGAGAAATTTTCCATAACCTTCTTCATCAGTAAAATCTGTCATGTCTGGTTTAAAAGTAGAAAAAAAAAAAATGTAATAATTTCGAATGTAAAACTAATGCTTGAACAATTATATAATTGATTATCTGTACATGATTATAAAGAATATTTAGAAGTTATATGCTACTCTCTATTAGAAAAATAATTATTTTTCAATTTTTCATTAGTTTACTCTTGCTGTATAATATATCTTATAGTAAAAAGCAACCAATGAAACATTCTAGAAACTTTTATAACAGCACATTAAAACAACTTTTTTTTCCCTTCAAAATTTAATATTTTTAAATATAAAAAAACATGATATTACCAACAAAATATTGCATTAAATATTGTTATTTGGTCTAGGAATTAATTTGTGCGGTTTTTAATAAAAAATTAAAGCTTTATTTCAAAAGCAAAATACATAAATACGTTAACAAAAATATTATCCATCGCTACCCCTACTTTTCCCATCTGTGAGGCAATTTATGAATTCCCTGTCGAAAGAAGTCCTCACTTTTCGAAGCGATGCAATCAGAGATCCATTTTATTTTCTGAAGAAGTGAACCGCTGTCCAATCAAATCGTTATTCATGCAATCAAACAAGTAGTAGTCTGAAGGAGCAATGTCTGGTGAATATGGCAGGTGGGGTAACACTTCCCATCCGACATTCTCCAAATATGTTTTGACCGGTTTTGCGACATATGCTCGGGCATTATCATGTTGAAAAATAAGTTTATTATGTCTGTTATCTCATTCTGGTCGTTTTCTGGCCAGAGCTTGTTTCAAACGCATCAACTGAAGTCGATAACATTCTCCATTAATAGTTTCACAATGTTTCAGAAGCTCATAGTACACCACACCTTTCATATCCCTCCATATACACAGCATAACCTTTGCACAGTGAAAATTTCATTTCGGTTGTGATGGACCTGGTTCACCTGGCATTATCCAGGCTTTTTTTTGTTTAGGATTCTCGTAATACATCCATTTTTCATCACCAATAACAATCTGATGCCAAAATCTCTCATTTTTTTTTGTCTTTGAAGCAGCATTTCGCAAACGGTTTTTCTTCTTCCAACGTCTCTTTCTTTCAATTCATATGGAACCTGGTGTGAGATCTTTTGAATCATTCCCATTGCTTTGAGGCATTTGGAAACTGTTGTTTGATCAACCTCTAATGATTTTGCAAGTTCTTCCTGAGTTTGACACGAATCCTGATCGAGCAATGCTGTCAATTCTTCATCTTCAAATTTTTTTGGCTGTCCAGGTCGTGCTTGGTCTTCCAAGCCGTAATCACCACTTTTAAACCATGCAAACCACTTCTGACATGTTTGTTCAGCTAAAGCATGGTCACCATAAACTTCCACCAAAATACGATGGCTTTCGGTAGCACTTTTCTTCATGTTAAAGTAATGAAGAAGACCCCCCCGCAAAAACACTTTATCAGGCACAAAATTTGACATTTTCAGTTGGATAAAAATTGTTGTTGTTTACGCTTAAACCAAATAGCATATACTAAACTGGATGCGCAATAACAGTAGTTTTAAATGCATGTTTGGACAAACGAAACTATGGGACAATTTGCTAGTTATGCAATCTTTTGTAAAACCGCACGAATTAATTCCTAGACCAAATATAAAATTACAATATTTTTTTTTCTTGTGGGGGCAGAGAAAGTGACTGAGCATTTAAATCTTTAAATACAGTAGGCCTGTACAGCTTGATATCAACATTTATACATATCAGAAAATTTTACAGATAACAGGTAAGTAATTTTACATTTTAAAAAACAAGGAATAGCAGACTTGTGGTATGTATTTTAGAGGTGACTTGCACAACAATATTTCCAGTACACACACACACACACACACAAACAAAAAAAAAAAGGTGATGATTATACAGATAAACAAACATTTTTCTTTTTATTACAATAAATTAATTTTGTTTAATATGTACAGACTATCACAAATAATGTAATTATTTTTGCATGAATTAACACATTGTAAATTCCTCTATTTCTGTGATGCTATGCATTATTTTTGACATATCTATGTGTACATACAAAGCTGTAACGAATACAGTCAAGTGTACCTAATTTTACAATGTGTATTACTAAAAATAACAAAGTATGAACAAGGTATGAAGCATTCACCATCAACCATACAACGACATATGAACCAGATATGAAGCATTCTCCATTACACATACAACACAATATATGAGCCAGATATGAAGCATTCTGCATTACACATACAGTGGTGGCCAAAATTGTGGACATTTTTTGAAATTTTCATGTTTTATAACTTTGTGTGCTTGAAGAATATAATAAATTTCACTTAAATACAAATGTTTATGCATCAAATTCAAAGAAATTTAGTGTAGAATTTAATTAAAAAAAAAACATAATTAAAATATCTGCATTACAAAAAAAGTTACGCTTACAAAAAATAAGATCTATCTTAGATTTCATTGTATTTTAAAGTTACACATTCAATATTTAGTAGGATAAACCTAGTTTTTTATTACAGCTTCACAGCATCTTTTCATTGAGAGAACTAGTGCTTGGAGTTCATGTTTTTTAATCACATGATGCAAAGAATCAATTACAGCTTCAATAAGTTATGTTTTATTAGTACCTTTTACCTATTAGTACCTTAGTAGCTTTTTTTGTACAAGGATTTTCAAATGTCACCACAAATTTTCTATAGGATTCAGATCAGGGCTGTTTTCTAGCCAGGGTAATAATTGCTTGCTTTTATTTTTAAACCATTCTTTGGATATTTTTGCCATATGGCATGGAACTGAATTCTGCTGCAAGATAAATGGTGCTTTATTGGGGAAGAGATCCCTGATGGAAAGTGTGGTGTGAATATTAAAATATTCACAATTCAGCATGATCATAGGGTTGCATTATTGCTATTGTGTAAATCTTGTTTAAAATGGTGGCAACAACCCTTTAAATAAATATTTAACTGTGTTCTTTCAGGTCATTAAAAATGAAGAAAAACTAAAAAGATCTTACTTCAAACAAGCGTGTTGAGAAGAGATAGGAACGAGACATTCTTGAAGACTAAATTATTCTTTATTTAAAATCATCACGATGAAGGGAAGATAACTTTCCCTTTTTGACCACTTTATTGAAGAATCAAATTTTGTAAAAAAAAAATAATAAATAAAAAAATGGTGTAACAGCAAACATAAAGACAAAAATCACAACTCCTTTTCGATGGCCCGTTAGAACTCAAACTCACTAAAAAAAATTAAGAGAAATGATATTTAAACATCGGTATGGGGTAAGCAAAAATAATTAAACAAGAGATTTAGAACAACTGATTAAATTTAAAAGCTACCGGTAATTTAAGAAGTAAATCATTATTATGAAAACAAAACTAAAATGTTGCAATTTGATACGCAAAATGTGTCACCTTATTGACCTCATAACGAACACTGAGATAGGACGAATTTCAGATACATACTGAGCATGCGCACAGCCACGGCTTCGGAGGAATCGAAGGAGCGGAGAAATGAATGAATGACACGCGTATGTTCAAGCACTTGGGATAACTTACATGTCCGCTCCAACGTGCCGTCAGCAAGAGAGAAAAACTCAGAGCGCATGTAAACAAAGCTGCATTTCCATCAAAAACGCAGGCTGGTGAATGATTGGACACAAGATGTGAGATTTCATCTCACAGAAAGTATCAATTTCGGTTCCAGGACAGTTTAGAGTATTTTTTTGCATTCAGAATGCTATCAATCACTTGAATGCGGCTCACACCATCTGCAGACATACAGGCCCAAATCATGACATTTGTTGGGTTCTTTGTAGTTGCTTCAATGCAATCAGGATGCAGCTCTTCCCCTACTCTATGTCTCACATATTTTCGCCCATCACTACCAAAGAGCGATACTTTACTCTCATCGCCCCAGATTATTTGCTTCTACAGATTTTCTGACCAATTAATGTGTTCTTTGGTCCATTGAACTTGTTTCTTGCATTGCTGAAGATTTAAAAATATTTTTTTTTTTCTCGGAATTCTACCTTTCAGTCCAAAACTTGCTAATCTTCTCCTTATTGTTCTTGAACTAACTGAAATACTCATTGCATTCATTTCACATCTAACAGCATCTGATGAAATTCTTCTATCTTTGAGGCATATCCTTTTTATCTTTCTATCAACAGAAGCAATTGTGCATTTTTTTGTGTTTGATCTCACTTTATTTATCATTGATTTAGTTTCTTCATAATGTAAGCATAACTTCCGTACGACAGATAAAGTGACTGATCCACCAACCTGTCTTACAATTTCAGCATAAGAGAAACCATTTTCTCTCAAAATGACAATTCTGCTTCTTTTTGTAAGTGTCCAATCAGTTCTTGTTGTTGATGACATTGTTTTAAATTATTTGCATTAAGAAAAAAAATAGAAATATATATATATATATATATATATATAAAAAAAAAAGACATTATTCTATTTAGTTATAGTAATATTCACCCTTCTGTAAAATTCATTCCAGCAAAATACCGCTTTTAAAAATCAAAACATACTACAGTTTAGTTAGTGACATTAGATTGACTCTCAGAACAGTCATTGTGATTGGCTAGAAAGCTTTTATTACAATACACTTCCGCATTCATGACTAATTGTGTCAATGGCGGATCTAAGGGGGTGGGGTGGGGGGGGGGGGGCGAAGGGGCGATCGCCCCCCCCCCCCCCCTTGGGCAAATAAAGGGTTTGTAAAACGACATTATGCATCTCACGGGAAATGACTTGGGGCGGAGTTCGAGCCCGGCGCGACCCGACCCGTGTCGTGCCACTTTAAATCCACGAGACTCAGCTGGGTCAGGTCTGTTCTCTTTTAGAGTCGGGTCGTGCCATGATCTTAATTTTTTCTTCAGATTCGGGTCGGGCCAGACTTCTTTTTCCTCCAGATCGAGCCTGGCCTGGATTTCACTTTTCCTAGAGGTCTGCACTGGCCAAAATTTCCAGGTCGGGGCTCGGTACGGAATAAAAGCTAAACATTCGGTAAGCGTCAACCCGTATGATAAGCATTATTGGCCCGACCACGACCCGTGCACTCCTCTAAATTCTTCCTCCCAAGCCCAAGTTGGTTTAACCCGACCCAGGTCGCGCCAGTTTAAATCCACGAGACTCGGGCTGGGTCAGGTCTTTTCTCTTTTAGAACTGGGTCGTGCCCTGATCTTAATTTTTTCTGCAGATTCGGGTCGGGCTAGCCTTCTTTTTCCTCCAGATCGAGCCTGGCCTGGATTTCATTTTTCCTAGAGGTCTGTACTGGCCAAAATTTCCAGGTCGAGGCTCGGCCCGGAATAAAAGCTAAACATTCGGTCCGTGTCAGCCCGTATGATAAGCATAATTGGCCCGACCACGGCCCGTGCACTCCTCTAAATTCTTCCTCCCGAGCCCAAGTTGGTCTGCAATCTTACTTATTTGTCATTCATAAAAATTATATTTGTTTTGTACATTTGTTTAACGAAATCTTTAGAAATTTAATTTGATTTATAAGTTACAGAGATGCATTTTTTAAAATTTACTTTTTTACTTTGTAGATCTTTAGAATTATGATTTTCTTTTATCAACCGTTTCTTTCATTCTAAACTGATTATCTTACTGGATTTTTTATTTGAATGTAATTGTCTAAGTCATATTTTTAAGTAGTGTTTACGTACATAATTGCCTAAATAGTCATCATTACAGTCATTAATATTGTTGTTTATCTGTATTCATGAATTTCGAACATAATCAGGCATCACTGTAAAAAAAGAGGACTAAAAAACGGAAATACTACTGGCAATCTAGACGCCAGTACTATTTTCGATATTTTACGGGAATTTTTACCAATAAATTACAGAAAAATTTCCGTTTTTAATCAGTATAAACGGTCAAGTGCGAGCATTACTCGCGCACAGAGTTCCGTAGAATAAATATAGGAATTTACAATTGTATTATTAAAAAAAAGTTGCTAAAAGAATACTAAAACTTTTTAAAAAACTATATAACGTAGGTTTGGGTATAACTGTATATATTAGAAAAGTGTAATCGGGTATACCATGAAAGTTCAAAGAGATATGGAACCTAAATAATATCAAATATAGCCATTCGTATAACTCTTTTTTTAATATTATCCTAATCTGTTTATGATGAACTTAATTCAGTACTGACAATAAAGGCAGTGCATAGTTAAACTTTATTTGGCATTTCATGAAACTAAATTCAGCGAAGTAATAACCTTTATTTCTACAGTGTATCTAAAATAAAACCTTTGTTCAAAGTTTAAATTTGGCAGTGTGCTAAGCGCACTTCGAATTGAGGTCTCAAAGTTGCAACGCCGCCTTGGTCAGTGCCGCGTTTTTCCAGATAGGTGTTTAATTAACTTTTAAAGTCACTCGAGGCGTATTGAGAGATACAATCAATGCAAACTATCGCGAATCTCACCGTATTTATGCGATTCATTCTAATTAAATATTTCGAGGGCGATGCCCTTAAAAAACAGACACCTAATTTTAATTCCAAAACAGACAAATGGCACCAAGAATATTTAATTAAAATTTTCCTTTTATCATGTATGTGAAAATAAGCAAGTTCGCATTTTCTAATAAGTTCGTTTATAAATTATGGTGTCAGTTCATTATTTCATAAGTTTATAAATAGAATTACTCCGTGCCGGAAAGGATTAAGTGGTCGCAGGACTCTTAAAGCTTCTAAATTTAAGAAATTTTAATTTTGTTTTTAGATGTTTAGATTTTTTTGTTTTTTAGATGTTAAACTCCTATCTTTTCTGAATATTTTGATATAATTGTTTCCTTGAAATTCCCATTAGAACAGAAGTTTTGACTTTTAGAATTATACCCTCTCAATAGCTGAAGCGGCGTTTCCGAAACTTTAAAGTCATTATTTTCTAAATGGCGTTTTTGGGTATAACGCGCAGGATACCTCAAAAACTTCTGAATATTTTTTCATGAAATTTTCAAAACATATATTCCATGTTATTCTGTTTAAACTGAACCTAAATTTCCTTTTTATTGTTCAAAAAAATATTTTTTTAGGTGATTTTACTGTTGAAATTTTCAAAATTTTGTACTAGCTAAATGCAGCATTGCATTAAAAATATAAAAATGCTTTAAATACAAATTTATTTAAGTTCAGGGAAATTATTACAATCTGAAGTATAAATAAGCACCAAAATTTTCATTCTAGTTGCAATATTTATTTTGTAATATACTTTGTAATATACTGCTATGCCAATTTTTTGTTCGACAAATGTCTAACAGTTTCGAGCCCCCTATAAATACTAATTCTGTATCTTGCAATTTTTTAAATACATGAAACGAAAGAACATACTTATATCTTTCATCCCAATTAAAACTGTGTTTTAAAATCATATACATTTTAAGACATTAAATGTTGAAAATGGTCTTTTTTTTCATTTTTTCCACTTTTTAGAGTCCCGAGACCCCTTAAATTAGTATGTTTTTAACAATTTGACGTTTATTGCTTTTATACTGTTACTGGACATTACATTACACATATATATCATTAAAAGTCGTTAACTATGCATAGAGTACGCCGCCCTGTCCTTGTGGTCCAAACTGACTGTATTTTTAAGGGTTAATATCTCAGCTAATTACCGATGATTTTTTTCGAAAATCATTATCAACAATGCTTTTATTCTTCTGCAACGATATGTATATTCAGCGATGCTTAACAATTTTTCTGAATGCCCGTAAATCGAAATTTGTGTATAACAGAAAAATGCTAATTACTCAAAAACTATGTGACCTAGGGTAATCGCTATAATTTTCCGGCAAGGTTTATATTAACGTCTACTACCTCTAATTTTTTCATAATTTTAGTTTCAGTAGATTCGGAATTAGATGGGGGGGGGGGGACATATTTTTGCGCTACATTTTCAACAATATCTTTGAAAATATAATACCTAAAATTAAAAGGAATGTATTTTTGAGTTCAGTGGGGTATCTTACAAAAGCTTTCACAAGATACCCCACATGATATACAAAGAAAAGATTTTTTTTTCAAGTAGCATAATTAGCCCCTCTACTTTTTTACTAAATATATTTATGAATGTTTGTTAATCTGAAAATATGTGGGTCAATGGTCTTTATTACTTCCCAGAATTTGAACTTTCCACGTTCCATAGTTTACGATTAAAATGGCTGTGACAGACAGACGGACAGACACAGGAGTGATCTTATAATTGTTCCGTTTTTACTTTTTAAGTACGGAACCCTAAAAACGGAAAATTTTCTGTAATTTATGGGTAAAAATTCCCGTAAAAAAACCGAAATAGTACTGGCGTCTAGATTGCCAGTAGTATTTTCGTTTTTTAGTCCGTTTTTTTTTTAAGGGCTGGAGTTGATTTTTTAGCTTTTATACCGGGCGGGTCAATAGTTTTATTTTTTTATGTGGGTTGGAACTAGGCTTGGGCCTGATAACTTCAGCCCAGGTAAACCTCTAACTAACTATCGAAGCCAGCTTAACTTTTTTTTTTTTTTTAAATGCTTAATTTCAGCCATCATCCCATAACTATACTAAATATAGCGGGTGTCCTAAAATGGACTTACTGATTTTAAAATTCAATAAATTGCAAATGGTGACAGATATTTTAAAAAAACTTGCAGGAGGGTTATAGATGTCGGGAATAGGGGTGATTATGTTCCAAATTTTCCGAAAATTTAACCCTCTCGCTGCGCAACCCGTGATTTCCACGGCCAACGTAAAAGTGGCCAAATTTGCGCAGCCCGCAATTTCCGCAGCAAATCTTTTTTTTTATGATCTAATCCCATTAGAAAAAACCTGTTTCACAAAGATTTTGGGACATATTTTACTCTAAAATGTATGCAGATTTGAAATGTGTTATAAAAAATATGCGAGTTTTTTTAACCTATTTTAATAATTAAAATAATAATAATAATAATAATAATATGCAGCTCCAGGGTTAAGGCATTCGGTTCCAAAAATTTAGAAAATTCACCTATCCGAAAATTCGGACATACAAATAATTGCAAATTTTGATAAATGGTCTCCATAAAAAATCTATTTCGTCAATCGTTCGCAGAAAATAACTTCAATTTCGCCGAATGATCACAGAAGAAACGCGAATTTGCTCAGGGAACCACGGAAAACATGTGAAATTCTTCAAATGATCACAGAAAATGCGTATTTCTTCAAAAGGCAGCAGATAAGAACTGGAATTTCGTTAAAGGATCACGGAGAAAACGCAAATTTTGTCAAATAGCCGCGAAAAGAACCCCCGCGAATTTCGTCAAAGGATCGTGGAGAAAACACGAATTCCTTCCTAGAATCGTGGGAAAAAAACTAATTTTGTCAAAGAATCGCTTTAAAAACGCGAATTTAGTCAAAGGATCGCTGAAAAAACGCGAATTTTGTAGAAGGTTCATGGAAAAAAACGCGAATTTTACCAAAGGTCTGCAAAATTACACTAATTTCGTCAAAGGGTTGCAGAAGAAACGCAAATTTCATCAAAGGACCGAAGACGAGCGAATTTCATCAAAGAGTCGTGGGAAAAATGCAGTGGTCTCTTTAGAAAACAGCACACTTACATACGTTTATTATTATAGGTATAATTTTTAACTTGAAATAATATACTGAAGTAATTAAAAAAAAAAAAAACAAGTTAACCCAAACCCAGATTGCAGGAATCTACACTCAGCCTGAAATCGATCCGAATCCAAAACAGCTAACCCGACCTGCAACAAAAATAATTAGTGCCAGAAGGGAATCTTCCCATCTGCTGTAACCTTTCAGAAAATTTCCTTTGAATTTCAGAATTTTTTTTTCTTTTTTACTCTACCCCTGATAATTTTTTTAACTGCGATTCTTGATTTTAGTTTAAAATAGCAACGAAGATGGTGCTGGAAGCAAGAGGTGCTAAATCGGTTCTTGGAGGAGGTAGGTTTAGCGACCATTGTTTACAGCGCCATCTATCGCTGCTATTATACAGTAAAATCAAGAATCACAGTAAAAAATCTCATGACATCTTACATAACCCTCCTGCAATTAAATAGCTGTCACCATTCGAAAAGTACTAAATTTGAAATCCATTTAAGGACACCCGGCATGTTTTTTAATAAGTTTCAAAGCATTCTTTAATAATTACAACTCACCTTAGATATAAAGAGGCAAGCAGTGTTATACCAAATTAGTATTTTTTACATAATTCTGGAGATTAAAAAGTATTCCTAAATAATTATTTGGACGTGTCTGTTATGGAGATTTTACTGCATATAGTTTTTATCTTCAAAAATACTTAGACTTTCTTTAAAAAAAAACAGGTCAACCCGAACCCTTCTCGCAAGTCACAGTAGTGAAAACCCAATCCAAAACTGACCCAAACCGGATATAATGTATATCAATCTGCCCCAAACCCAAAGCGCTAGGCGCATCTAAAAAGTAAAAGTCAACCCGACCTGTAGCAGAAAAGTAGAAGTCAACTGGGCCCAAACCCGACCCGCATCGAAAAAGTAGAAGTTAACCCGACCCATAGCAAAAAAGTAGAAGTTAACCCGACCCACAGCAAAAAAGTATAAGTTAATCCAACCAGCAGCAAAAAATAGAAGTCAACCGGGCCCAAACCCGACCCACAGCAAAAAGTAGAAGTAACACGATCCGCAGTGAAAAAATTAGCCCCGACCCGCGCGTCAGATTGGAGTTTCTAGATTTCTAAAATCGCCCCCCCCTTGAGGACTCTCCAGATCCGCCCTTGAATTGTGTTTGCATTTTAGACTAAAGTAAGGGTAACTATTTTTTTGTAATGCATGTTTTTTTTTAAATTAAATTCTACATTAAATTTCTTTGAATTTGATATATAAATATTTGTATGTAAGTGAAAATTAATATAGCCTATAAGTACACAAAGTTATAAAATATGAAAATTTCAAAAAATGTCCGAAATTTTGGCCACCACAGTACAACATCGGTCTCATTAATAAATGTTTAATAATTTTTTTTATGCAACTTGCATTATTTTAAATTAGATGTGGCATTATTAATGATGATAAAAATTACTAAAATAAGAATTCAATTTTTTTTACCTTATTACAGTAAGAGTTACTTAAATTAGTTAAATGAATCCAATTTTCATAAAATTAATGGCTGGTTCCAACATACAGGAAACTTGCATTTTGAATTTTGTTCTTGATAATTTAACACTTGAAAGCTACTTTAGGTTTACCAGTTCTTTGTATAAGCAACATATGATACAATATCTCTTTATTAGAACTGTTGCAAAACACATGTATTTGTTACTGAATAACTGGTATTCTCTCTAATACGAAGTACGAAATCGTTACTTTGGAATATGCCGCATCAATGTGCTGCAAAACTAAATGAAACAAACTTAAAACGCTACCTTCTTTCGTGATTCATGAATAGAGCTGAATAGTATGACAGGGAAAGATGAGAGTTTGTGTTCGGACTTTGGACTAGTAATCAGTTATTCCCGTATTAGTATCACATACGGGTTTTTCATTTAGTCGTTTCGTTCCGTCAGCACCCGTTCATTTGCTGAAAATGTCCATGTGATTTTGGAGGAAAGTTTTTGAAGTCATGTTATCAATAGCAGAAAAAGTGCTTTTAGAAGAAAGATTGCTAGGAGATTGTTTATTCTTTCAGGGATTGTACTTATTATCTTACAGATATGAAGTGTTATATGCATTTTTTAAACATGGACAAAATAATTGATTTTTTTTTTTTTTTTTTTTTTTACCAAGAGATTATTAACATTTCCATGTATGTATTTTAAAAAAGGAACCACCAATCCAAGCAATAAAGAGACAAAATGTGTTCATAATTTTAAGATTTTAATTAGACTAATTTTGCATTAATTATGCATTTAATCTATTAAAATTCCTCATAATTTTACTTAAAAAGAACGGTAGCTTATAGTAGAATAAAATATTCGTAATTATAAAGTACAGTAGAACCTCTTTTATCCGAAAATCTTTTAACCGAAACTCTTGGTTAACTGAAATCCACTTTTAAAGCTTTTTTTTTTTTTTTTTTTACTATCACATTCCTTGCATTCAAAATCCATTTTGAAAACTTTTTTTTTTTTTAACCATCATATTCTTTGTGTGCAAGCAGTCCTTTCCGAACTAAGAGTACATATAAATATTTTCGATCCCCCTTTTTTAGAGTTACTTTGAATTTAACTTGAGCTCCCGTAAGCTGCAGAGTGGAACAAAAAAAAAAAAAAAAAAAAAAAAAAAAAAAAAAAAAAAATTAACAATTCTGAAGCTTTTTCAAAAAGTTTGGCATGGCTGAAGCAGCAGAAAGACTGTGATACTGGTGAACTAAAAATATTAAAAAACTGCAGATAGAGTTTCAAAGTGAAGGCAATCGAAACTGTGACAAACAAAACATTTTTTCAAACCCTTGTTATACACTGCTCAAAACAATTAAAGGATATTTGAAGTTTTATATAAAATAAAGATATAAACGAAATTTTTTTTGCCGAAAATAGAAGAAGAGAATCACAAATGCAAATTTTTCTGGTTTTCAAACTGTGGAGTATGCAAATTTTGAGTTCGACGTCAAAAACGTCGCTTCAGCGGCAGCGAATGAAATTTGACTTTCAACTGGATAAAAGAGAATGAAAACAAGGATGATCGGCAATCAGTGATTGCTTTGTTTCGATGAGTACAATGTCTCAGCGAAGTCATTTGACAGATTCAGAATCTTTGAGAATTGTTGGTAGGTTAGAAGGGGGCCAAACTCAAGCCGAAGTAGCGCAAGCCATTGGAGTGTCACAAAGTGTCATTTCCAGGATCTGGAACCGTTTTTTGGAGAGTGGATGTGCAGGCCGAAGACCAGGGCAAGGTCGTAGACGGGCAACAACGCCCAATGAAGATCGGTATTTAGCGTTAACAGCTCGGAGACACCGAACCATGAACGCTACTCTTCTCCAACAACACCTTCGCTTGGCTACAGGCACCACGATTTCAACTCAGACTGTCCGAAACCGGCTCCATGCTGTAAGTCTGTATGCTCGCCGACTGATGGTATGTGTTAGATTAACATCAAGGCATCGTCGCGACCGCAGGGAGTGGGCAACCGAGTATGTCAACTGGAGGAGAAATGAATGGAGCAATATTCTGTTTTCTGACGAGTCCCGTTTTTCTGTGCATCCGGATAATAGGCGTATTTTCATGTGGAGGCACCGTGGCAGTAGGAATAATCCTGCGTTCGTGCACGAAAGTGTCAGATTTGGCGGTGGAGGAGTGTTGGTGTATGGTGGCATCTCCATTGACGGGCACACTGACCTCTACATCATTCGAGATGGAGCTCTGGCTGGTCGCCGATATAGGGATGAGATCCTCAGACCTATTGTAGTCCCTTACGCTGCAGCAATCTGAGATAACTTCATTTTAATGGACGATAACTGCAGGCCACATCATGCAAACCTGGTGGAGGATTTCCTTTTCGAGGAAGGAATCGTTCGAATGGAATGGCCAGCGTGTTCTCCAGACATGAATCCAATCGAGCACTTTTGGGATGCTCTAGGAAGACGAGTTTCTGGCCGCCAACAACCCCCACAAACTCTCCAACTGGAAAGAGCTCTTCTGGAAGAGTGGGGCAGAACACCCCAACTCGTCATTAATAGCCTCATTGAGTCCATGCCTCAAAGGTGTTCAACGTTGCTGGCTGCCCGTGGAAACCATACCCCCTACTGAAAATGATTTTCTTTGAAGAAAACACCTTTTCTTATTCTTTTTTTCTCATATGCACAAATTGTGTTTTTTTCCTTTAGTACACAAATGCGCAATAAAATGCATTTTTTTCTGCCAAACATGTGTAATTTATTCTCATATAACCTACTATGTCTGTCGACCATGTATCAATCAGCTAAACAGTTTACCAGATACAAAATCCACCTAAAACTGCAATATCCTTTAATTGTTTTGAGCAGTGTATATGTAAAAGGTACTTAATTTCAAAATTAAAATTCAAGTAATTTATTCTTGTTTCTATTTTGCTACTGCTTTAGTTTATTAAGCACTTGTTACCATAATAAAAAAATATTGCATGTATTTCTGCTTAATCTTAAAATTAAAGCATTCTCGATTATTCGAAAGATGGTCGGTCCCAATTACTTCGGATAATCGAGGTTCTACTGTATTTCTATGAAATATAATTTTTTTAACTATGGATTTATACCCGTACATGCATGCTTGAGTCACTCTTGATCCGAAATTAAGAAATTGATGTCTCTCTTTTTAATTTAAATGCAAAGGATTTTTTAGAAAATACTGTGAAAATGGGTGTTTTGAACCGAATTTCTGGATTGCCAGTAACTGAAGGGTTGTCATATAAAAGCATTCGATTATAACTTTAACTGCAATGCACTTATTGAAAAATGTAAAACTATATTTGATTTCATATCATTGCCATCACTGCCAATTTTATGATTTTATGCATTAGACTGAGTCTATGAATGTGTCAGAAAGTTTTGTGATGTTGAGCAGGGGAAAATATGTTTTTGAGAACCAGCTTAATGGTAGTTTCCATTATAGACAAGTTCCATTGTCGCACGTTTTGCTGGCTTCAGTAAGGAGTGGACATGTCTATTAAGATACTCAATTACTATTTTTCTCTTTAATATATACAGTAATATCAGGCGTGGAAGTGACCAATCCATAAAATATAGGACATTTTTTGCGAAAAATATAGGACATATATAGGACATTAAATTCGCGCCCTTTGAAGAAATTTGCGTTTTTTTCGCGACCTTTTGACGAAATTTGCAGTTTTTCGCGATTTTTTGACGAAATTTGTCGTTTTTTCGCGTTCTTTCGACGAAATTTGTCGTTTTTTCGCGTTCTTTCGACGAAATTTGCCACTTTTTTGACGAAATTTGCGGTTTTTCGCAATTTTTTGACGAAATTTGGGGGTATTTTTGCTATTTTTGACGAAATTTGTCGTTTCTTCGCGATTTTTTGACGAAATTTGCCGTTTTTTTCGCGATCTTTTGACGAAATTTACCCTTTTTTTCGCGATCTTTTGACGAAATTTACCCTTTTTCGCGATCTTTCGACGAAATTTGCCGTTTTTTGCGTTCTTCTGACGAAATTTGCCGTTTTTTCGCGTTCTTTCGACGAAATTTGCCGTTTTTTCGCGTTCTTTTGACGAAATTTGCCACTTTTTTGACGAAGTTTGCGGTTTTTCGCTATTTTTTGACAAAATTTGGGGGGGGGGGGGTGCGATTTTTGACGAAATTTGTCGTTTCTTCGCGATTTTTTGACGAAATTTGAAGTTTTTTGCGATCTTTTGACGAAGTTTGAACCCTTTTTTTCGCGATCTTTTGGAGAAATTGACCCTTTTTTCGCGATATTTTGAGGAAATTTGCCGTTTTTTGTGATCTTTTGACGAAATTTGCCGCTTTTTTGACGAAATTTGCGGTTTTTCGCAATTTGACGAAATTTTTTGGGTTTTTTGCGATTTTTGACGAAATTTGTCGTTTTTTCGCGATTTTTTGACGAAATTTGTCGTTTTTTCGCGATCTTTTGACGAAATTGACCCTTTTTTCGCGATCTTTTGACGAAATTGGCCGGTTGTTTTCGCGATCTTTTGATGAAATTTGCCGTTTTTTCGCGATTTTTTGACGAAATTTGACGTTTTTTCGCGATTTTTTGGGAAAATTGACCTTTTTTCGCGATCTTTTGGGGAAATTGACCCTTTTTTCGCGATATTTTGGGGGAAATTGACCCTTTTTTTCGTTATCTTTTGGGGAAATATGCCGTTTTTTCGCGATCTTTTAACGAAATTTGTCGTTTTTTCGCGATCTTGAACATTTGATATTCGCGATATTATGTCCGAATTTTCGGTACCAAATATATGAGAAAGTAGAGAAATATAGGAAATATAGGACAGTTAGAGAAATATAGGACAATATAGGACATTTTTGAAGGTTATTTTATAAATATAGGAAATATAGGACAACTGCGACCCCTGTAATATACTTGTTCAGATGGAATCCCAAGAACATTCGGTTTTAGACAGATTTTTTGTCTTAGTAGATGAAATTGCATTATATTATTTTCATGGAAATGGACCTTGGAATATTTTCATTCAAGGTAGAATTCCATTATCACAGGATGTATTTATTTATTATTATAGTGATTGTTTACACTGTTGCAGAAAGATTTCATATAAAATTCCATTATGGGTCTAGGTAACGGTAACAAATTCTTGCAAAGACCTCATGTACAGTATATAATTGGATTTGCTGCAGTCTTGTGACCATATATTTTACATGTAGTATTTTAAATGCCCAGTTTTATACTTTATGAAATTTTAAACCACTGCAGGTATCTAGATAGATTTTATCTTTATTTTAAGGAATAGTTCAAACTAACAAAACAACCCTCTGAAAGTTAGAAAATACACCGAATATATGTGCACTAGTATTTACGATTATTTTTAATATCTATTTCTAAGGAGTAACGAAAGCAACAAATACTTTCTAACGGGTAGTGAGTTTGAAAGTAATGAATACATACAGGTGTTCATTTAGTCGTTACTTTTACAGCACTACTCTTTATATAAAAGTTTAGCACATTACAATATTGATAGATTTTGGCAATGAATTGCCAAATGTTGACCAACATGGTGAAATATCGCCAAATTTGGTAACAAAAATAAGTTGTCATATATGAAGCCAACTTGGCGATAGCTAGCTAATTTGGCAAAATTCCCATTTAAAACCATATCTATGGGTGAGAATTTAAAGTGTAATATACGAAAATGTACATCCTTACATCTTCATCCCAATGCTACTAATAACATAACAGCCAACAGACGGCGTTGTACTTTCTGAGCTTCTAACTGCCTGATTTTAATGTGCTTTAGGTACTTTTCCAGGATATAGGAGCCTTGGTGAGATAGAGAAAATAAAATTTGGCAATATATTTTCTAGCAACTTATTCACTGTTTCATATACACGAGAAAATTTTCAATATTTATACAATTTATTTAATATAAAGAAGCCATTTAGCTATTTTTGTGTTACAAACTGAAGTACAATTGCATATAAAAAAAAAAAAAACAATAATATAGATATAAATAAAATGTTTATAGATTATATAAATAAACTTAAAAGTTCATTAATTTTGTTTTCATAGCTGTTTGTATCCTTTTAGCAAAAAATCTCACCTCAAAAGAACAAATTACGAAAAACTTTATAACGGTACGCCAAGGCCCCTATACTGGAAAAATACCGCACTTCATACAGTAAGATGCAAAAGTTAAATTCTGTACTTTTCCTCTTTGGGGGCCTTGCAAAGAAGGAAAATTTGCAACATATTTTCTGGCAACCTATTCACTGTTTCATTTCATATATACACGCATTTTTTTATTATTTATACAATTTATTTAACATAAAGAAGCCATGTATCCAATTTTGGAATATAGATATGACCTGTAATTCGCAAAAAGCCTCAAATCTACACAACACTTGGAACCAAGCTGTCCCTCTGCGGACCCATTTTCATAAATGGGTTTTGTTTTTAAAATCTGTTATTTCCATTTATCACTGTGGAACAAGAGAGAAAAACTCGTATTCTTGCACATGTGTTGTATATATATATATATCTTATATCTCATATTTCGTCATTTTTGACGGGCTATCTTTCTAGTAAACATATAAAATACAAATATATACAAACTGGCAGACCTGCCTGGCATTGCCCATGCTAGGGGGGCTTCCCGGTAAAATGAACAAAAATGGGATCAGTTAAGAAATATGACGATCTGACATTTCATGCTCATAAATTGTTAACACTGTAATCAAAGTAACAGAGCCCTGTGTGCTTTACATCTATAAATTGTGAATGAAATGACCACTATAACAGGAAATCTTGGGATTTGTGCCTTATAAATAATTTAAAAAAAAATCACTATAATGGACCCTGTGAGTTTCATGTACATAAACCATTAAAATGAGATGCAATAATTTTAACAGGACCCTGTGCTTTTCATGCATATAAACCATTAATATGGCAATCACTTCAACACAACCATGTTCCTCAGGTGATAGTATTTAAATCATAATTCTCTATTTCTGAAAAATATTTTTTGAGAGAAGGAGAAAATGTATTATATTTTGTAGAAAGATTGAAATCCGATCACTCGAAGGTGTAAACAATTTATAAAATATGAGAGAGAAAAAAAAAAAAAAAAGACTAAACAAAAATTCAGTTGGAAAAAGTACCTTTTACAGAAATCAAAAGAACAACTACAAAAGAAATTTGCAAAGAAAGCAGATTAGGTAACTTCATTGAAAGATTGGCTTCAAATTGTTAATGATGGAGCAGAAGTTAAGAGTATGTACAGTTGTTTGCTTTAGTTAAGGGTCAAATCCATTTGATAATACAGTAGATCTTTATAATGCACATCTTGAGACGAAAGGTTGTGCATTTTTTGTGTAACATGTGTCTTCCACCCTTCTAAAGGACACAGTTCTTTCACTATACTAGATTGAGAAAAAAATTCATTGAATGGTTCAGATTTTACTTCAAACTTTAATATAACAAGTTGGAAATTGCTCGTCAAACGTGGCAAATGAGGTGCGTTCGTACTATAACTAGTTTTATAATTATTTTTTGCACCCCATATTGTACTGAATGTATATTTTTTTGCGCTTCATAAGTGCATAGTCTGTAACATCATTAAAATGCACTTACAATAATTTTTTCCCCATTCCCCGTAATGTAAAGGAAAACTTTTGACTGTCCCTGTAATTAAACTATACATTCGATTTTCATAAAATTTGAAATGGCTCGACAAAATTTTGCAGCAATTATATATTAAAAATTTCAGACCATTCGGAAGTCTGTAACATCATTAAAATTCACTTGCAATAATTTTTCCCATTGGCCGTAATGTAAAGAAAAACTTTTGACTGTCCCTGTAATTAAACTATACATCCGATTTTCATAAAATTGGAAATGGCTCGACAAAATTTTGCAGCAATTATATATTAAAAATTTCAGATCATTCGGTCGGGTAGTTTTTGCTCTGTTATATGTGGGCGGACGGACAGACAGACAGACGGACTGAACGACGACTATAGGTGCTACGTATTTATATAATTACGAACGCACCTAATAAGCATCAACAAAGTAGAGAATTTCTCTTTAGCAAACAATAATGCTGATATTTTCTGAGAGCTTGTTAATTTCTCTCCTGCATAATGGGGATTTAAAGATAGGAAGATAAATGTGCTGGGCTCAATGTTTGTTTGCAACGAGCAAAGTCATACAATATTATTTTACTTAAACTTCCAGACGTTTTTCTAAATACTAAGTAATAGGCAACAGGTTTTGTTGATTAAAACCATGATTTAAATCAATTTTCTTTTTTTAATCATTGAATTAAATCAAATTTTAAAAAATTATTTTTAAATAAAGTCAAGATGTAAATAAACATATTAATGTACTTTATTATAATTTAGTTTTAGATAATACAGATAATCAATCAGTTTTTAGAAAGATAAAGCATAATCTTTTTCAAAAAGTAACATACAATGTAAAGTTTAGAAAAAAATGGTTTCATATTTCATTTGAATTAAATTGTAAAACAAACTTGCAACAGTAAGGAAATCTAAGCAGGAATATTTACTTGCCTATTACTTAGTATTTAGAAAAACATCTAGAAGTTTAAGTAAAATAAAATTGTATGACTTTGCTCGTTACAAACAAGCATTGAACCCAGCACATTTATTATCCTATCTTTAAATCCCCATTATGCAGGAGAGAAATTAGCAAGCTCTCAGAAAATATCAGCATTATTGTTTGCGAAAGAGAAATTCTCTACTTTGGTGATATCTATTATATTAAAGTTTGAAGTAAAATCTGAACCATTCAAAGAATTTTTTGTCACAATCTAATATAGTGAAAGAACTCTGTCTTTTAGAATGGTGGAAGACACATGTTACAGTTATCGAAAAGGATAATACTCAAAAACTTAAAGAATTCTTAATCAACCAGCTTTTTACCGCAATAGCTTCATCTGTTTCAGCAGAACAGTTGTTTTCTACCTTCTGTTCGGTACATTCGAAAATTAGGAGCTGATAAAGCTGCTAAACTCATTTTTCTTTACCAGTACTTTAACAAAAAAACAAAAGCCTTGCTTTCAAAATTATTTAAAATTTTTATGTGTTGCAGTTATTTTAACTAAATTACGTAAGGTGGAATTGATTTTTTTCATTGATTTGTAGTTTTTCATGCATTTTGCATAATAAAATATTTTGATAGCCTAAAATGTTAGTTACAATTTCATTTATGTAAATTGTGTAATAATAATTAATATATATTAGTAATACTTATATAGCATGCATGTGTGTGTGTGTCTGTGTATATAATTTTTATTTTATAAATTAAAAGTCATAAAATAAATATATTGTGTGAGGTTTAAAAAAAAATAAAATAAAAAAATCTGATTTAAATTTTAAAAAATCAGATTTAAATCAAAAATCTGATTAATTAGATTTTTTTTTTAATAAAAAAAATTACGAATCCTGATAGGTCAGTAAATAGCGCTTAGATTTCCTTACTGTTGCAAGTTTGTTTTACAATTTAATTCAAATAAAATTTGAAACCATTTTTAGGTGCGTTCGTAATTATATAAATACGTAGCACCTATAGTCGTCGTTCAGTCCGTCTGTCCGTCCACATGTAACAGAGCAAAAAACTACCCAACCGAATGGGCTGAAATTTTAAATATATGATTGTTGCAAAAGTTTGTCGAGCCATTTCAAATTTTATGAAAATCGGATGTATAGTTTAATTACAGGGACAGTCAAAAGTTTTCCTTTACATTACGACCAATGAGAAAAATTATTGCAAGTGCATTTTAATGATGTTAAAGCTTTCCAAATGGTCTGAAATTTTAAACATATAATTATTGCGACATTTTGTCGAGCCATTTCAAATTTTATGAAAATCGGATGTATAGTTTAATTACAGGGACAGTCAAAAGTTTTTCTTTACATTACGGCCAATGGGAAAAATTATTGCAAGTGCATTTTAATGATGTTACAGCCTTCCGAATGGGCTGAAATTTTAAATATATAATTGCTGCAAAATTTTGTCGAGCCATTTCAAATTTTATGAAAATCGGATGTGTAATTTAATTACAGGGACAGTCAAAAGTTTCCCGTTACATTAAGGGAATGGGAAAAAATTATTGCAAGTGCATTTTAATGATGTTACAGACTATGCACTTATGAAGTGCAAACAAATACACATTCAGTACAATATCGGGTGCAAAAAATAATTATAAAACTAGTTATAGTACGAACGCACCTCATTTGCCACGTTTGACGAGCAATTTCCAACTTGTTTCTAAACTGTTATATCTGTTCTGATATGCACTAGATGGCGCCATCAGCGGCAGCAAAATGTTATCTTGCCACGAACGGCAGATCGGCAGTCCGTAGCTTGCCGCGATGTATATATGACGGTCGGATCTTGGATCCGGGAATAAAGGTTTTAATCTAAATGCATCCTGCATAATTTATCGAGTAAAGTTAATCTAAATAAATAGGTTTACTTCAGTGGCGACGAAGATTAATTTTATTAATGAATTTCTTTTAAAAAAATTATGTTTTTAACGTATTTTCGACGAAATAGCATAACTGGCGTATGTCAACGCGCTAGGCTTAATCGGCGATCGGCGACCTCGTGGTGCGTGTTTATGTTTCTGGCATGGCTTCCTTCAGTTGCATCAGCGAATTCAACCCTGCTGTTGAATCGTGGAGCGAATATGCAGAAAGATTACAGCAGTTCTTCATCGCAAACGCAATCGAAGATGCAAACAGAAAATGTGCTGTTTTCTTAACAATGGTTGGACCTACCACGTACGGACTGCTCTGTAACTTACTTTCGCTGGCCGCACCAACATCTAAGATACTCGCGGAATTAATTGTTATCCTGAACGGACATTATGACCCAGTGCCCTTGGCGATCGTGGAGCGATTCAAGTTCAATAGTCGCGTACAGCACACGGACGAATCAGTGGCCGATTACATCGCAGAGCTCCGGAAATTAGCAAAATACTGCAATTACGGAGATTCCCTTGACATGATGCTGCGGGATAGAATAGTGTGCGGTATACAGGACGAAGGGATACAGAGGAAACTGTTGTCTGAAACGAATTTAACCCTTTTACGTCGCATCGGAAATCGCTGTTTCCATGGAAGCAGCAGCAAGGGATGCTATTGATTTGAAGATAGCTGCAGTTCCAGAGGTAAAGAAACTACAAATTACGACTCAACGACCGCGAAAAAACAAGATCGTTAAATCGGCATCCAATTCAAATAACGCACATACAGGGAAACATTGTTTTTGTTGTGGTGATCCCAAACATCATTTTTCAGAGTGTAAATATAAAAACACTACCTGCCATAGCTATAAAAAACTGGGGCATCTCTCAAAGGTATGTTTATCCAAAAATAAAGGTGGTTACAGACCTAAAGTTAATTTAGTAACAGAATCTAAGGAAAATCCAGAAGGTAAACATTACACTATGTTTTATTTAAGTTATGGTAAAGAAGATTACCCTCCACTTAAAATTACATGTAAGGTCCAGGGGCAGCCTGTATTTTTGAAATAGATTCTGGATCTCCATTTTCGATAATGCCTGTAAAACTGTTTGAAAAAGATTTTGCCCACCTCTGGAGAAAACAGGAATCAAACTCCAGTCTTACACGAATCATACTATTAGTATTTTGGGAGTTACAAATGTGGATGTGGTATTCCAGGCAAGAAAAGAGCATTTACCTTTACTTGTGGTTTCTCAGGGAAACACTAATTTGGCTGGTAGAAACTGGATTGTCCCATTAAGCCTGATGAATGCTTTTGATTCAAACATGGACCACACCTTACATAATGTACGCACAACCCAGCTCACATTAGATGGACTTTTAGAAAAGTATAAGGAAGTTTTCTCCCCAGATTTAGGATTAATGAAAGATGTAAAAGTTCATCTTACCTGTAAATAGGGCGAAGTTCCAAAGTTTTTCAAGACCAATCCTGTACCATATGCCTACAAAGAAAAAATTGACAAGGAAATCGATTGCTTCATTGCAGATGGTATTTTAGAACCAGTGAAAACCTTGGATTGGGCAGCTCCTATTGTTCCTGTGCTAAAGCAAGATGAAAGAATCAGGATATGTGGCGATTTTAAATTAACAGTCAACAAGGCCACAGAACTAGAACAGTACCCTCTTCCAAACATTGAAGATTTATTTGCTGAAATGTCTGGTGGTATGGCGTTCACCAAGTTAGATCTGCGGGATGCATATTGTCAACTGGAACTAGATGAAGAGTCGAGACATCTGGTGGTTATAAATACACACAGAGGCCTTTTTTGTTATACTCGACTTGCTTTTGGCATTGCCTCCGCCCCTGCTATTTTTCAAAGGGAAATTGACAAGATTTTGCAAGGAGTAAAAGGAGCCTCTAAATATCTTGATGACTTATTAGTGACCGGTACAAATGAAAAACATCATTTACAAAATTTGCAAGAAGTTCTTAGCCGTTTAAAATCAGCAGGTGTGAAATTACATCCAGAAAAATGTGAATTCCTCAGACCATCTGTAGAATACCTAGGTCATCGCTTGGATAAAGATGGATTGCACCCAGTTGAATTGAAGGTCAAAGCGATTACAGATGCACCTGAACCAGCAAATGTAGACGAGCTACGTTCATTTATTGGCTTAATAATATATTATGCCAAGTTTTTACCCAATATGTCTACCTAGCTATCGCCATTGTACATGTTGTTAGAAAGCAAGCAGCCGTGGACATGGGGATCACCACAAAAAGAAGTTTTTCAAAAAGCTAAAGATGTTCTGAAAACCTCTTCCTTACTGGTACATTTTGACCAAAACAAAGAAGTTATTCTCGCTTGTGATGCAAGCCCTTATGGTCTTGGCGCTGTGCTGTCGCACAAACCGTCAGATGGTGATAGACCAATTGCATTTGCTTCTCGATCCCTTACAAAGGCAGAGAAGAACTACAGCCACATCGAGAAGGAAACTTTGGTCTTAGTTTTTGGAGTGACTCGTTTCAGAAACTATCTCTTAGGACACAAATTTACATTGGTTACAGACCACCATCTATTAGTTACACTATTATCGGAAGACAAACCTGTACCATCGGTCACTGCAGCTCGCATTCAGCGATGGGCATTGACTTTATCAGCCTATGTGTACAACATTCAGTATCGAAAAGGGAAGTTGCACGGAAATGCTGACGCCTGCAGTAGACTCCCACTTAAATCTGAAATGGAAGATCCTCAAGCACCTGTTGAGCCTGTTTTGCTCATCCGGCAGTTAAATGATAGCCCGCTGACAGCACATCTGATCCAAAGGGAGATAGACAAGTGTCCCGCACTGAGTCATCTGAGATCCCATATTCAAAATGTTTGGTCAAGAAAAGTAGCAGAGAACCTGCAAGACTTTTGGCATATCCGGAATGAACTGTCAGTCGAAGAAAATATCATTCTCAGAGGTTCCCGTGTTTTTGTCCAAGGAAAGTTTCGTGAGTTTGTTTTGGATTAACAGCACAGTGCTCACCAAGGTATTTCTGCAATCAAGTCTCTTGCTCGTTCCCATGTGTGGTGGCCTGGTATTGATCGAGACTTGGAAACCAAAGTACGAAACTGCCTGGACTGCCCAGAAAACGCTACAGCTCCTCCTTCGACACAAATCCCTTGGCTTATACCTGAAAAACCTTGGGAAAGAATACATATCGACCATGCAGGTCCTGTAGAGGGCCATTGGCTATTGATTGTAGTCGATGCTAAGACAAAGTGGCTTGAAGTAATCACAGTGCCCAACACAACAGCAACTACAACCATAACAACTCTGCGCAACCTTTCTGCATGCTTCGGGTTACCAGAAAGTTTGTGAGTGATAACGGACCAGGGTTCCGTAGTGATGAATTCACGTATTTCTTGAAGAAAAATGGCATTACATCCATAAAAACTGCACCGTACCATCCAAATTCAAACGGTTTAGCAGAAAGAGCTGTACATACCGTGAAAGCTGCACTGAAGAAAGTTAAGGAAGGAACTTTCATGGAGAGACTGTCTAGATTTCTTCTGAATTTCCGTAACACCGCAATAAGGTCAACGGGTATATCTCCAGCAGTTGCAATGTTTGGACACCCTCTTCGCATGCGTTTGGATATCATCTGCAGCGCTAAAGCTCAAACATCTGAGAAGGGAGAAACCCATGCAATCAAATTCTCCGAAGGCACTCCAGTTTGGGTGCATTCCTTTAGCCGGGGCCCATCTTGGGTTCCTGGAAGTGTCATATGTCCAATGGGAAATACCAAGTGCAAAGTCAAGATGACTTGGAATATTTGGACACGGCACATCGACCAAGTCCACTACAGACAGGGAGATGGACTTCATGAAATCCCTCCAACTCCTGATGTATCAGCCACTGCTCCTCCAGATCCAGTTATGTCAGTGCCTACTCCGGAGAAATCTACAGTAAAAGCTCTGTTATCCGGCATTCAAGTAACCGGAAAGCTCAACTAACCGGAAAAATTTGGAGAAATCGTTTATTTTTTTTTCCCCATAAATAGTTGAAAAATTTTTACTACTATTTTAGGAAATTTACTGTTAGCATTCTCAAATTATCTCAGCGACTAATTCAGCGTAAAACAGATCTGTGTATGTTCATAACAGTGAACGTTATAAAATAAAAATATAGCATAAAGAACTGTCTATAGCTCGTTAGCACAGAATAACTTCATGTTGCGTCATAGTCCACGATAGTCTGCCGCGCCGACTGTTTTTCCTTGCAAAAGAGAGAAGGAGGGGGTGGAAAATGAAGACAAGAGAAGAGAGGCTTGATCTTTCTTTTCTGCTCTTGGCGAAACTATATGGGGAGGGGGGGAGGCATGATAAATGGTAGAAAGCTACATCTTTTCCGAAAACTGAACTTCTAAATGAGGAAGCCAGGAGCATGAAAGAAAACTGTTTTCTAAGAATTGGGATGGGGATATGGTCATTTCAGATATCGTATTTTTTTCCTCCAGATGCACAGTAGCCATGTAGACGTTTAGAAAGAGGGGAAAATAAACAACAGTTGATGCATATATTCAACATTGGATCCTCAACGATTTATGATATTAAATCGCAGAAAGAAAAGTTGATGGCATTTGCTTCCTCTGCAGAGTCAAGCAAAGCAAGAAAAACACTGCAGCAACCTCAGCATGAAAAACTGGATAAAAGTTTATATCAGTGGTTTCTATTAAAACGAGAAGAAGGAGTTCCTATTTCTGGGCCTATGCTCATTGAAAAAGCAAGAGATTTTTCAGAAAAATTAAATATTGTGACAGAATGCAAGTTTTCAGATGGGTGGCTTTCTTGCTTCAAAAAACGCCATGGAATTAGAAAAATTGACCAGGGTTTGAATTTCAGGGCGGGATGGTGGGATTCGCGTCCAAAAGAATATAGTGGGCGGGATGCTCCCGTCCAAAAAATCTTACCATTTTCCTGAAAATTTTGTATTTTGAAGTACGGTTAACTCCCGTGAACGACTTGCGAATTTCCCAATATTTTCGCGCGACCGATTGGCACATTTTGCCGCGAAAGATCGTTGAAATTCACGAATTTTTCACGCAACCGATAGACAAATTTCATAATTTTTTTTATCGAGATCGGTTGACAAGTGTACGCGACCGATTGGCGAATTCAGGAGTGATTCTGTTACGAATTTTCCGAAAATTTAAGACATTAGATTCCAAAAATTATGAAAAATCGGTCATCAGTTTAACAGAAAAATATCGCGAATTTCGACAAATGATCACCAAAAAAATTAATTTCGTCAATCGTTCGAGGAAAAAATCACCAATTTCGTCGCAAAGAATTGCGAATAAAATGCAAATTTTGTGAAAGGATCGCGGAAAAACGTGAATATCATCAGAACGCGAAAAAAAGCTCGAAATTCATCAAAAGATCGCAAAAAAATGCAAATTACATCAAAGGATAGCAAAAAAATCGTAAATTTCGGCAAAAGAACACGAGTTTCGTCAAAGGATCGTGGAAAAATGGAAACTTCGTCAAAGGATCCCGGAATAAACGCAAATTTAGTCAAAGGGCCACAGAAAACAACTGTGAATGTCATCAAAGAAGTGCGAAAAAACTCGAATTTCGACAAAGGATTGCGAAAAAACACGCATTTCGTCATAGGATCGCGAAAAATGCGAAATTCATCAAAAGATCAAGAAAAGCCGCAAATTTCGTCAAAGAATCGCGATTTTCATCAAAAGATCGCGAAAAAAAAAAAAAACGCGAATTTAGTCAAAAGATCGCAGATAAAACGCGAATTTCGTCAAAAGATCGCGGATAAAACGTGAATTTTGTCAAAGTGCTGTAGAAAAAAATAGCCTCAAATCAAACCAAACCAAAAAAAAAAAAAAAAAAAAAAAAAAAAGAAAGAAAAGAGTTTACTGGACCTGCAACAAAAAATAATTTGCACCTGGAGAGGATTTCCCAATCCCTTCCCATCCCCTGCTGTAACATTTCAGGAAATTTGCTCTGAATTTCCGATATTTTTTTTTTTTACTCAGAAACATCCTACAGTCTGTATTAATACAGATATGACAAAATAATTAATGTAAATCTTTAAATAACACGTAAAATTACATGGGTTTTAGATTTTTGTCTCCCTCCCAAATAGCTCAACTCCCCCCCATTTATAAATGTTGGTAGGGAGACTCCCCTCCTAGGAAAAATTGAATTTCAAGCCCTGTTGACATATCTGGAGAACGAAAATCAGCAGATGACGAAAGTGCAGAGGAATATTCTACTTTTTTTGAAGACTTTATTAAAAAAAATAATATTGATCTAAACCACATCTATAATGCTGATGAAACCGGAATCTATTTCCGTTGCCTTCCGACCTCAACATTAGCTGGTCCTAATGAAACGTCAGCAGATGGTTTTAAGAAAAACAAAGACAGACAAACGATTCTGACTTGCGCTAATGCAACTGGCTCCCATAAATTAAAACTGTTAGTAATAGGAAAGTTGAAGAATCCAAGAGCACTTACAGGAACTAACCATCTCCCTGTAGTTTACACCAATCAAAAAAGTGCTTGGATGGATAAAGATATTTTTACCTACTGGTTTAAAAAAGTTTTTGTGCCATCTGTAATTAGCGAGCTTGAAGCTAAGGGGAAAAAAACTAGAAGAAAATAAAATAATTCTAATTCACAACTGCCGAGCGCATTCCAGTGAGGAAGAATTGAAATATGGCAATATTTCAGTGATGTTTCTCCCCCCCAATGTAAATTCTCTGATACAACCTATGGAACAAGGGATCATACAAAACGTAAAAATGATTTATCGAAAACATTTCATGCGTAAGCTCGTAAATGCACAGACAATATTGGCAAAATTTGAATCAGCTTTCACAATAAAAGATGCCATTTATGATCTTGCCCGTGCATGGAATGCCGTAAAACCGAAAACTCTTCGAAGGGGATGGAGAAAATTATTATTTACAGTAAACTTTTGTTCTAATTCATCAGATGAAGAATTTGAAGGATTTAAACACAAGAAAAGGAACGAATTGCATGAAATTATGGAAACATTAAAAAATGAGCCTAATACTAACTTATCTCTATCGCAACTCGAAATGCCAGAAATCGGAAATTAGATAGCTATAGATTAAAATATTCCTGTCACCCAAACAGGGCCGAAAATAGCCTTTTTTGCACCTGGGGCAAACATTGATTTTGGCACCCGCCCCCCTTTCCCGCAAAGTATATTTATAAAGAGAATTTTACTAATTTTCTAATAGCCGTCTTATTTTAAAATGTAAGATATGTAATATAGAACTACGTAATCTACAATGGCGGATCCAAGGGCGAGGTCTCGGGGGTCATGACCCCCCCTCTGAACACCAACAAAAACATTCTAAAGATCATTTTTAAAAGGAAATATACAGTAGAGTTCCGATTAACTGCATTTCCGCTTTAACCGAGTTATTTTCTGCTTATAGACTGATGGCTTCCATTATTATGAAACAGCCATTATAAATGAAGTGTTAGGCGAAGATGAAAGAGCAGTCGTAAAAAGTTAGAACTCTGATTTTCTGGTCAAAATGGGGGGAAAAATCCAAAGGTATAATCCTTCATTTGGTGCCCTGCGTTTCATAGTATTCCTGGCACATTGTAAGAAACGCAATCAAACGCACAGTAACTGCTGAGAAATTATATCCCAAGCTTTTTTTTTTCTTTATTTACTCAAGCACAAGAAATTATAATTTTAAAAGAATTATGTAACAAAGATCTTTATACCAAATTGCATTTTAAATATATTTACTCAAGAATAATTTTTATTGGATGTGTTTGGATCAACTACACTTTAACTGGAAATTAAAAAAAGAAAAGACGCTGCAGGGTAAGTTTCTTTCTTTTTGCTTTGTTTTATTGTTGGGTTTTTATCAGTTTAAACTTTTTCTCCTCAGCCGGGATATTGCATCAAAGTTTTGCATTGTTGAATTAGCGAGGAAAAATATTTTTCATCAACCTAAACAGTAAACAGAAATAATAATAATATTATTCTAGATTTTAAAAAAAAGAACGAAACGGTACTCTTTTTTTTTTTCCCCCTCTTACTTATATTAAAAAAAATTGCTTTCTCTGTTGCTAACTGCCCTATTGAGTTCAAATTTTCACCGAATTCAAATAACAATAAATTAGGCCGCTTACCTAATTTATATTAATTTACAATAAGTTTTCACAAATTTAGAAATCCCACCCCCCCAAAAGACTCCACTATCTGAGCCACTCCAAAAAGAAAAACAAAAAAAGCTAATGACTGTGTAGTTTGTTTTTATCGTATGATCGGAGAAGTCGGGTGTTATCAGTTTGCATCTGATAACGTTTTTAGCTATGCAGAAAAGATTATTACTGTGAGGTTAGTTGAGGTAACACAAGTGAATCATACCAAACTTAATTTTCCAAGCTTCCATGTGCTTTTTCCAGAAAGAGGAGATGTCAAATTATAAATAATACAACTTTACAAAAGATTAATAAATAAATATAGAAATTTGTTTACTTTTATTTTTTATTTGGAAAGAATAATTTTATCAAATGCAAATTTAATAATAATAATAAGAGTTATTTGATCGACTTCCTAAGGGCAGGAAAATAGCCTAAAAATCCTTTTCCTGCTTCATTGTTACGTCGATGCCCCCCCCCCCCCTTCTTTCATGACAGATTTTGTAGTGCTCAACTATCCGGACTTTTCAAGTATCCGGCAATCGGCGTTTCCCGAGCATGCCAGTTAGTTGAGCTTTTACTGTAATTGTACAGTGGATTTACTGGCTGATCAGGTGACAAACACCCCCCTACCTTTTCTACTGTCTCCACAGGTAAGTGTCCTCGACATAAATGACAGTTCTCGGTCAAACCCTCCGGCACTCTCGCCTCAAGTAGTGTTGCAGAATTCAGGAATTCCACTTCCTAGACGTTCTAATCATCCAAAGGTAAAACCAGAGCGTCTGCAATATTAGACATTAGAACTGTTTAAATATTAGACTTTAGAACTGTTACCATTTTGAACTATGTCAAGGACTGTAATTTTAATTATTCTAACTGTGCATGTCGGAAGAACTTAAATGTTTCTGTTAGCTTTCTTTAAGAAGGAAGATAATGTTATATCTGTTCTGATATGCACTAGATGGTGCCATCAGCGCCGGCAAAATGTTATCTTGCCACGAATGGCAGATCGGCAGTCCGTAGCTTGCCGCGATGTATATACGATGGTCGGATCCTGGATCCGGGAATAAAGGTTTTAATCTAAATGCTTCCTTTATAATTTATCAAGTAAAGTTAATCTAAATAGCTAGGTTTACTTCATAAACTTTACATTGTGCATTACTTTTTGACAAAGATTAAGCTTTATCTTTCGAAAAACTGATTGATTATCTGTATTATCTAAAACTAAATTATAATAAAACACATTAATATGTCTATTTACATATTGAATTTATTTTGAAATAATTTTTTAAAATTTGATTTAAATCAATGATTTTTTTAAAAAAATTAATTGATTTAAATCATGATTTTAATTACGATTAAAATCAAGTTGATTTAAATCAACGAACCCTGATTATGAATAGCATATGCATGAATATGCACTCTTTTAAATAGAAACAAGCTTTTCAAAATTTTAATTCAACCAATGTTATTTGAATATTTTTTATTTATTTACTTTTTTTGTTGTTATTTGCTCTCTGTATTTTATGTACTTATATACTACACTCTCCTTAAATATTATATCCTTCTTAATTTCTCTTTCAACATTGTTCATTCTATGATTTAATCTTTCCATATGGATATGTAAGAATGTTTCAATTTTGATGTGTTACATTTTGTCACTGTTTAATTAGACATAATCTTTAAAATGTGTGATATATGCAGAGTTATGTAATATAGAATTTCAAAATACCACTTTGGAGTATAATTTATGTTCTTTTCGATATTTATTTATTTTATTTTATTTTTTTTTTTCAGACATAATGCGTTCACAGTTGCCTTCTAGCGGTTATAAAGACTTATTTATTTGACAACTTTATTAGAAACTTATAATTGTTTTAGTAAAAAATATTTATAAGTCTATTAAAAATAAATTAATCCAAATTTAATAGGAATTAGCTGTAAACTAGCTTTTTTAAAGTGGTTAAAGCCAAAAAAAAAAAGCTGACCAGCTTTTTTTGGTCTCGCTAAAAGCCAGTAACCCTGGTAAACAGGAAAGCATTTTTTCAAAGGACAGTGAGAAAATCTATTTTCTAAATCTTCTTACATTCAGATTTATAAATTAAACAGTATTTACTAATTTCAAATATCAAATACGAAAAGAATCTGCTTACTTTCTGGTACATTATCTTCTGTATTTTCACGAAGTTTATTTAGTTCTTCAAACTCAACTGACATAGGGACTTGGATCTAAAAAAGCACAATTAAAACAAATAAATAAATAAATAAAAAGATATACAGAAAATAAGGTAACATACATGAGGTAATGGTAAAGATAAGACGATATACATAAGTTTTGAAAAAATAATTTTATTAAAACAAATATTCTTTTTTTGAGAAAAAAGATAAAATTTCCTTTTATTTATAGGAGTTTTTTAATGCATAATAGCACGAAAAGTAAATCACAAAAACATCATTTATTTAGAACTAAATGTCTTATTTTGATGAAATATCAAAAACAATATTCCTATTGTAAAACTAAAGATAACATTATGTATACTGAAGATCTTTTTTTCTCCCCTTGAACACTTTGAATATTACGGGTACTTGTAAGCATTATATATACAGGGTGATTCATAAATATCGAAACAATAGGCTATTTCCTTAAATATTGCCCCTAGACCCATACTTCCAATTGCAAAGTTTCATAAAAAAAGGTGCAAAATTTAATAACATAAGTTGCAACTCCATAGGGGGACTATTTGAAGAAATACAAAAATTAAATTTTTATACGGCCCCCGTAGTGTAAAAATTCCAATCAAGAAAACTTTCCTTATCCATTCCTGAATTAAGCACTAAAAATTGCATCTTCATATCTGAAAAACTCGCAGAGTTATGGCCGTTTAAATAATTCATCAAGTTTTAAGGGATTAGACACAAATTGAAAAGCGTGCAATCGAAGAAACGATGTTAGTTTAAGAGTTCTAGGAAACATGTAAAAAATATATTTGTTGAGCTAGAATTTTGATTTTTTTCCCTTTTTTGTGATGGTTAACGATATAATTTGCAAACAAAATCACATCCTAATATTTCACATAAAGTTTTTAAAAAATTTAAATGTTTAGTATTTTTTTAAGCAGATTTAATTTAAAATCTTTATAACTCGAAACACTATTCATCGGATTTCAAATTTTTTTCATTTAATTAAAGAGGAAAGTATAATTTTAGTTTTGTTTCAGGAATTTTTTTAATTTTAATTTTAAAAATATTAAAAATATTTGTTTAAAAAAATATGTAACTTATTTTTAAAAAAATCATATTTTCAAAAGTAAATTTTTTTTCAATTTGCCGAAACAAAATTAATGTAAAATAATCAAAAAAGACATGTTCCAAGTTTGCATATTTTAATTTACGATTAAAAAGCATCATGCAGAAAAACGCATTTAAAGTGTTAAACATTGATTGGCTCCTAATAAAATATTTAAATGCATTTTAAAAATTTGCACGTGAAAAAGTCACTTCTTTCGGTAGCTTAAACTTCCGATTCAGATTAACTTTTGCCGTTTCCACCACCTTTTTGTACTACTTAAATGTCCATAAATAAATGTTTAATGTAGAATTTGAAACAATGCTTTTTCAAACATGCCGATTAAGAGTTTTTCATAATTTTAGCCCTTACAAATTTAGGTTTTTATTGCCCCGGCAAGGCCGATAAAAAAGTCGGTATACTGGGACCGGGCCAGACCCGGGATTGGCGACTTTTTTCTGAAGACTCGGCCAGGCTGGACCGATCGTATTTTTTCATATCGAAGCGGGTGTTGGTGTGATTTATGAAGGCCAATTATCTATACGAAGGATGTGGGCCCGAAACGGAGGGGTGGCTTCCGTGGAGGTCTTTCTATACTTGATTCCACCTCAAGTTGGCAGGGTTGGTTATGCTACAAATGCCAAATCGCAGCCATTGCCGTAGCAACCAGGGTTTGCTTGAAGAGCAAAGGATCACTAGTAACCAAGAAAAAGTGCCATTTTGGCGGAAAAGTATAATGAGTGTACAAAAATCTGTACGTTTTGAAGCTCCTATGAAATTAATTATATAATTTATTAAAATAACGAATTGCATTATTATTTTTTTCTTATTTTTACATTTTTTAGACTGATTTTAGCACTATCTTATACTATATTAGCTGATCCGCCCGACATCGACCGGCCCGCAAAATGCGCAAACATTTTTTAAATAGCGAAAACTTTAAAAAAGGGTGCACGAATTGTGGAAAAACTTTATTGAAAAAAAATGTCAAAATTTACTGTTTTAAACTAAAAATTTGAAGTCGAATTCCATGTAACTGATGTTGAAAAAATCACATTGGAAAGAAAAAAATCGCATCGAAAATTGCCTAAGAAATTTAAAATCGCGAAGGGAAAAATTTTCTATATTTAAGCTCCAAGTTTAAAACGGAATTCCTCTTACAAATGTCAAAAAAAAAAAAAAAAATTAAAAATCAGATTAAAAAAATCGAGAAAATTAAAAAAATCGCTGTACGAATTCCGAATGAAATTTACTGAAAACAAAACAGTATTATCTATATTGGGTTAAAAGATTAAAACCAAATTATCCGGTAATCTATTTAAAACAGAAAATTTGTTATTTATACCAAAACCTCTGGCAGAAATTCAGAAAAGGCTAGATCTCACACTGAGCCCGTCTCATTTTTAATGTACATTTTTAATTATAGATATTAGGGTGTAAAAAAGTCATGATTTTTTAAAATCAAAATAAGTTGATTTTTAAATAATTAAAAACTGCATTTAATATTAAATTGTTAACACTGCTAAAAATTAAGGGACTATTTCATTCACGCAAAAACACCCGCTTGCTAATTCTAATCCTATGGAGGAATAAAAAATGAATATGTCGTTTGCATTTCAGTATTTTAAAATTATTTTTTTTCTTTTGTGTTGGATAACTGAGGACGATCTCTACAAATTACCTTTTTTGCCTTTTCGATTTTGTTTGCAAGATTTTTTTTTTTTTTTGGGGGGGGGGTGTCTTTGAGTATGCCCTTCATTTATCCATGTTTCATCAAGATAATAAATAGAAGCATTTTTTTTTTCTTATACTCTGTAATTTTTCGCAAATAGTTTCTGCGTCACAAAATAATATCTTGCTTCTCAAGAAGAGCTGCCTTTCTTTTTCATTTTTGAAAAGAGAATCCCAAATCTTTTAATATTCTGTACAATTTAGTCCCGCTAATATTTTTCGAAAAAATTTCTTTATCATCATTTACAACTTGTAAAACTTTATCCAAAGTTGGTATGTCATTTCTGCGAAAAAAAACTATGGATTTTTCGTCGAATGCAAGATAACGTGAATTCGTCATATTTTCCCAGCCTTCTGCGTTTACTCACTGCACCAGGTCGTTTCTTTCCGGGTGTACTTAAAGGGCTAGATGCCTTTTTCTCTTTTTTCAAACGAAAAATTGTTCTTTTCGAAACACCTGTAAGTTGGGAAACTTCCTCTAAGATTTCATTAATTGAATTTTGGGGATTTTCTTGACGAAGTCTGGAATAAACATTTAATATTTTTTTGTGAGCTGCACTTTTGATTGACTTTCCTCGCCTTGAAGGTGTGTAAAGCGTGGATGGAGATAATGCTTTATCAGACATGTTATAATTCAAATAAATTTGATTCAAATAAATATTTAACTATGTAACAAATGTCTATGTTATAATTCAAATAAGTATGATTCAAATAAATATTTAACTATGTAACAAATTTTAGAAATACTCAGTTAATAAACGAATAAATAATAACAATAATTAACAGTAAAAATAAAAAACTATGAACACGTTAAAAAGAAAAGTAAAAGCGAAAGCAAACAGCGAGTATTATTAAAACTATTCATAAGAACAATAAGAATGTACGGAATAGCAGAGCACTAAAGCGTGCCAGATATTTTAACCTTGAAGATTTGTTCCTCGCCAAAGGAGAGTTTTTTACGCCAAGATTTTTACTTTATACGTTCGCTTTAAATACAAAATACTTTTAAATTAAATACTTTTAACAGAGAAATTACATTAAATATATACTTCAAAATACCGAAATTTGTAATTTATAAACATAATCATATAAATTTGTATGCATTTTCACCATTTAAAATTAAAAAATAATGGAGAACTACTTTTCAAGGCGGAATGTTACTGTTTCTACCTTTCACAGTACTGCCAAGTTGAGTTGGAATAGAGTATAAGGGAATCTAACCCGTATTTACGCAAGGATATCCAAGGTTCGAAGAAAACCACTGAAAACCCCGAACGATTGGGCCGAAGGACCCGATTGGGTTCGAACCCAGCATGAGAACAGAACCTCTCGGCCACTAGTTATACCGAACCGGAACTGGCTTCCTTATTCCTAGGTCTCCCCTGGGCGAAATTTTCAGTCCCTGTCTCGAGACAACCCATATTAAAATCCTTAACTCTGACTGACCTAACCCGTGCAAAAATAACTAAAATTTGGCTCAGCCCAAAAACCTTTACAACAAATGCATATATTTTTAAATGGCCATTATTTTACAATAAAATTTTAAAATTCATATTTTTAAAGGATAGTAGATTTTAAGGCAAAAAATTTAAAATACAGTAAAACTAATGAAAAAAATCTGCCTATGACGGAATCCTTTCTTAAACGGAAAAATCTGATGATCCATGGAAAATGAATATAATAATACCTGAGAAAAAATAGACTACATTTACAACTCCTAAGAAGGGAACTTGTCTATAACGCTTTTTTTTTCTTTCCTATGTGATTCCATCTTAAAAGATTTTACTTTATAGCATTTTTCATTATCTCTAACACATGGAATATGGATTAACGTTATTAAAGGAGAAGTGAATTATTTACATATAAATAGAGATTCATTAATAAAATAAATAATCACAGCTTTTGGCACTTCTTTAAAAGTAATAATTATAATCATGAAAAAAGAAAAGATATAATAAATATTTTTGGTCAGAACTCCTCCATACGAAACAACTTTTAACCATATCGATGTAAAAAATTATATAGAAATTCAGTCAGGTCGGGCAAGGCTACAATTTGAACTTTTTTCCAGGCAGGGCCGAACTTTTTTTCCTATGGGTCGGTTCGGGACCGGACCTAGATATTTCGACTGGTGCGACCTCTAGTGCAGACCACCAGCATACTTTGAAAACAAGTTTAACGTAAAATCTAAACGCTGCCTATTTTATGCCCAAAGGAGAGGCACTGTCTTATATCGACTTTTAATAATGTACAATTTGTGGCTGATCCCTATCTTGCATTCAAAATGAGTCAAAAACTCGTCACTCAGAGGCATGGATAAATGGTGTAAGTCACGAATTTTGGATTTTGATATCTCTGCGAATTTTAAAGATATCGAGATGAATTTTTTTGTGTTTAATTCAGGAAAAATAAGGAAAAATTTCCTAATCGGGAATTTTATGCTACGGGGCCCGTATAAAAATTTAATTTTTGTATTTTCTCATATAGACCCCCCATGGAGTTGAAACTTATCTCATCAAATTTTGCACCTTTTTTTTATGAAACTTTTCAATTGGAAGTATGTGCCTAGGGGCAATATTTAAGAAGATAGCCTATTGTTTCGATATTTATGAATCACCCTGTATATATTAATAGTGTATGAGATATAAGCACATGCAATCAGAAAAATAAACTTGTCATGGCTAATGGACACTTAGTTTCATATAACAAATGCATGAAGAAAATGGGCATTCACAATGCAATTTTAATTTACTTTTGCTTCTGATATACAGTATGTCCATGTATAACCTGACCGATCTTTATTTTCGCAACCGTTGGTCCTAGATGCATACTTCCAATTACAAAAATGGTTTAAATAAGGTATAGAATTATTTTTAAAGCAATTTGGGTCAATAAAAATATTTATTAAAAAATTACGAAATTTAAATTTTTAATAAGGTCCCCCAGTCCTATAAGTGATACTTAGTAAAAATTTACTGTGACACTAACAAGTAAGACAAAAAAAGTCCCATTCATCTAATGTTAAAATTGACCAAGTTATGAAACTTTGAAATGCATGACTTATATCACTTTTTTGCAACTCAAAACAGAAGATTTCTGCTATGCTTTCAGGTGTCGTATATAAAGTACTTAAACTTATTTAAAAGTATCTGCGCTTTGAAAGAAATCGTACAACTATTACGAATGAGTTAACTTTTATTAGTTAAGTTTTAGATTAGTTAAAATAATTGTATATTAACATATGCTTTATTTTGTAAGGATTTGAGGCTATGATTTCTTTTAACAAAAATTATGTTATTTTCAATGGTTTCATTTAACTTGCAACGATTGTTTTTCCAGTTTAAAATTTGTACTTGAACTTTAACTCGGTTTCAAATGTCCGATCGAAGTTAAATTTTACATACTGACTTAAATCCGATGACAGTGTAATATTATTATGATTTTTGATGCTTACCACCTTATACATACTTATATTAGAAGATAACACAAAAAAAATTCAGATAGATTACCGTCAACAAGTTTAAGAAAGAGTTTTAGATTAGATAACATAAACCTGCGATGGTTGTGTTTTTTAACTTTTATAATTATATTTTATGTATTTTTTAACGCTGAATAAAAATAGTACCTTCACTTTTAACCATCATGTCAGGATTTTTCGCAAATTGTAAATTTCAAGGTTAAAAAATAGCGAAAAATCTGATACTAATAAAATAGATGCAAGACTTTATTCAGTTTAATTTTAATTATTTCAATAGTTTATTCAAATTTTTGGCTTATACTGGGTTTCTTACAGCTAAACAGCTTAGGGGTCCAATGAGGTTGGGAGGGGAGGGGGATCAATTTTAACTTTGAAATTTGCTTTTTGAGAAAAATCCTGATGTTATGGTTTAAAATAAAGGTCATTTTCAGATTCAACGCTAAAAAAAAAAAAAAAAAAAATAAGAATCAATTTTCAAAAAATAAAAAACATGACACAACCCAAAATTTGAAAGACAGTGTAATGTAACAGCATTTTAAAATATGTATCATTTTATAAAGAATTGAGGCTGTTGTTTTTCATACTTTTATAAAAAAAATTCTGTTATTTGTATCCTCTTATATGTTCAGTACAAATTATATATTTAGCAGAAATATGTCAGAATGATTAAAGATTTCAAATTTATATTGCAATGCTAATTTTACTCTCAACCAGTTCTTTAATATATCTCACGAAGTTATAGTTCTACTAAATTTGTGAATGACCCCTAATTTGCAGCAAAAAATATGTTGAAACTTTAAACAGCTATTACTCGGTCAATTTTAATCGTAGAAAAATGGGACTTTTTTTGCCTTAATTATCAGTGTAACAGGAACATTTTACTAAACATAACTTATAGGACCAGTCGACCGTATAAAAATTTAGATTCTGCAATTCTTCACTAAATTGTTTTTTCGCTTCAAATTTTTTTAAAATCTTAACTCTGCACCTAATTTTGATCACTTTTGTAATTGGAAGTATACATCTAGGACCAACAGTTGCAAAAATAAAGGTCGGTCAGGTTATACGGGGACACACTGTATAGTGAAGATTGCTAGTGTTTCTGAATAAGGCCATATCGAAAAGTTAACCTGAATATTAGAAGCTCAGTTAAGTAATTTTTTTTTTTAACTCTCTGAAAATCGCAACATTTTTCCTTGTCTTTTGTTTCGATTTTTTTTTTTTTTTTTTTTTTTTTTTTTTTTTTTTTTTAAATCTTGTAATTTTATGTTTGGAATCAGAACAACTGTTTTCGACAATAAAAAATCTTTTCATGGGCATTAATATTTATGAATTACATAGATCTGCAGGTAATTTTTAGCAAAACATGTATGCTATTGAAAATAAACAGGGTGGGTTCAGAATGTTTATTCTTGTTTGTGTTAAAGTTTTAACAGCCATCTACTACAGACCGAGTGAGTATGGCATTTTGTTTTGAAAGTTTTGTGGAAATTAGATGTGGTTCTTTAGTGTAGTGTCGTAATTAAAATGAAAGAACATGTCTACCAAAGAAGTTTCTAAATTTACAAATATTGAAGAATGTATTTCAGAAGACTCAATTCATAGCGGGAAAAAAAGTTTTGTCGCGTATCGAACCCACAAACTTCTGAAAGTGAAAATTTAGAAGGCTGGTATTAAAGCATCAAAATTGGGTGACTTTGATGCTATTAATTTTTAAGACCCCCTTGCATATTGCACTTTATCACATTTATCTACAAACTATACTCTATCATTGCACAAAGGTTGCTGGATTCTGTGTGCACAACCTCATATCCTCTCCACGTAAAATTTGAAAGACATGCTTTTCAGTGTTATAAAACACTACAAATTAATAAAATTCAAAGTATTATAACTCAGAAAGTTTTTGTCGTAAAAGAATGGGTTTATTTTAATGTCTTTCTAAGATGTGGGACAACATTTTTCTAAACAAAATATAGGAAAAAGAGGTCATATAAAAAAATTAAATTTGTATTTTAATATGTATACAGCTTCTTGAAAAATAAATGCCATATGTGAAAAATATAGTTGATTTATATTTAATATTTTTATTTGGAAGTATGCACAACAGGTCGCGAGTTCAACTCCCGTCTGGGCAAGGTTCACTCAACTTTTTATCCCTTCGGGGCCCATGAAATGAGTACCAAGTTTGCTTGGGAACTAAACACCGAGGGTCCCGCGTTAGGCTAACCACCTGACCATGACATATGCTGTATAGCACCTCGGGGCCCAGGGTCAAGTAAACAGGGTTGGGCACTGTAGGCCCCGATCCTTCATAGATCGTACAGCCACAGGTTTAGTTTAGTTTTTTTATTTGGAAGTATGTTTCAATCATCTGCAGTACGAGAAATATTTCTCATAACCCCAATTGTGAGTTGTCTGGTATATTATAAAAGTATAAGCATCTTAACCATTAACATGATCTTCTTTTAAGATCAAAACAACATGCTTAAAGAATTTTTTTATGGCAAGCATACGAAGACCGAAACCCAGACAAAATATAATTTTTCTTTAGTATTTTAAATTTCATCTTAGCAAGGTTTACAACTTAGGAATTTCATCTTAAAATCTAATGAAATCAGAATTTTCAAATAAACCGTACATTTAAAAAGTTTTGTATAACTGAAAGATCCATACCTCATGGGGATGTTTTCGGTAAAATTCCCTAATTTCTCTCAGACGAGAATAGAATTCAGCAAATTCATTGGGACCAGAAAGAGAAGCAATTTCATCTTTTCGAAGGCTGAAAGTAAATTAAAATTTGAATGAAAAGAAATATTAAATAAATGAGTTAACATACATGCATATACAGCAAACTCATTACTGCATCTCCACTTACAACATATCTTCAGTTAATGAAGACAATTTCGTCTTATTCACTATTTTCTATTTGAAATTAATTTAAAGGACATTATTTAAGGCACACACCTTACTGAATAATACATACAAGTTTTTCAGAAATAAACAAGCTGAATCTAAGGACACTCTTAGTTAGTACATTACTTTTTAAAAGTAATTTTGATGACATATCTTTTATTGGGTTGGTTGGTTGTATGGGGTTTTATGGCGCAAAATCCCTTAAGGGACATGCTGTGCCAAAACAGTAGACTGAAACATCAGAAAGGTGAAAAAGAAACAAAGTCAAAATAAAAGAGCAATGAGAGGAACAATCTGGAAGGGGCCCATCCAGATGTAGCCAAACAATGTAGAAATACAAAATTTAAAATCCTAAAATGAGAGTTAAAACAGAAAAGTAATTCAATGAAAAGTGCATTCTGGATGGGACCCCATACAGATGTCACCAAAGTTTAAAGAATAAAACTGAGCCATTAGAACAAAGAAAAATGAAAAATTATATTTCAAAATAAAATCCTGCATGTTTTAAAAAAGTAAAGAGAGCCCCATGAGGTATTTCCCCAATGAGGTTTGTCAAGATTGGTGATGATGAATTAAAATAAGTCCTATACAGTTGCCGGAGACCCGGACAGTCAGTTAAAACATGATGAATGGTGAGGTGATCAAAATGACAATGTGGACACATGGGTGCACCCTCCCGAAGTAAGAGATGTTTATGAGTGATTCTTGAGTGTCCAATTCTCAGACAAGTCAGAAGAACATCCGTTTTCCTTGGATAACTCGAAGGCCAGGTCATGATGGTAGATTTGATTTGGTGCAGTTTATTATTGCATTCTAAATTCCAACCTTCTTGCCATTTATTATAATTAAAGTGTTTGATAAGTAGTTTAACGTCTGAGAATGGAATTCTATGGTAAAAAGGATTAAGAGCCAGTTTTGCCGCCTCATCTGTTTTTTCATTATCAGGAATACCCATGTGTCCAGGTACCCAGCAAAATAAAATTTGATAACCGCGTCTTGTCAATTTATTGTAAAAATCCAGGATGGCTGAAACATAAGGATGCTTTTTAAAAGATTTTATTGCGTCAATAGAACTATTTGAGTCAGTATAAATGATGAAGGATGTGTTATGGTGATGAGATATGTGCAACATGGCTCTCTCTATCGCAATTAACTCAGCTGTAAAGATAGATATTGATGCGTGAAGCCGATAACTAAAACTAGTGTTATCCATAAAAACCCCACAGCCAACACTATTCCCACTCTTAGAACCATCTGTATAAATTTCAGTATAGGTATTAAAAGTTGCACGATGTGCAGCAAATAGCTGTTGGAAAACTGCAGGAGTCAAGGTGTTTTTATCGTATCCTTTAAATGGATGGAGCGAGGTAATATTAAGAGATTTCCAAGGAGGGAGATTATGCAATGGACATGGGCTCACCTCAATATTACTCAGAGGGCCATTGTCTATAATATTCCTGATTCTGGCACCAAAAGATGGTATGCAAGATGGTCGATGCTGATAAAGAATATCATTGTCTGTATTTAGAATGTATGTATGAAGAGGATGTCTCGTCTAGGATGTGAAAGGATACGGTAATAAAATTCCAAAGAGAGTTTTTCACGAATGTGGTGTAGTGCTTGTTCATTGCAGTCAACATACAGACTTAAAACTGGAAAGGTACGAAATGCACCAGAGCACACACGAAGTGCACTATGGTGCAAAGTGTCAAGTTTTTTAAGAGCAGAATTATGCGCTGAACCATAGACCTGGCAGGCATAGTCAATTTTAGAACGGATCACAGCTCGATATATTTTAAGGAGAGAAGTACGGTCTGCTCCCTAGGAAGTATTTGAAAGCACCTTAAGTAAGTTAAGTGATTTTTCACATTTTGTCCTTAATTGTAAAATATGAGGTAAAAAGGTTAACTTGCTATCAAATTGAAGGCCAAGAAAACAGACACTGTCCACAACAGGAATTTGAGTTGATCCAATAAAAATTTCAGGATCTGGATGCAGATCCCTACGTCTACAAAAATGCACACAAGAAGTTTTGTCTTGGGAAATTATAAAACCATTTTTATTAGTCCAATTAAGAATATGGGTTATTGCAATTTGCAACTGTCTTTCAATAAAATGGATATCCTGTCCCATATACATAATTTGAAAGTCGTCAACATATAGATCTCCTTTAACTGAAGATTGTAGTTGGGTAAGAATGTTATTTATTTTGATTGCAAAGAGGGTGACACTCAGGACACTACCCTGAGGTACACCCTCTTCGTGTACATAAAAACTAGATAAAATTCCTCCAATCCATACTTGTAAAAGTCTAATATTGAGAAAGTTTTCGATAAAAATAGGGAGATTCCCACGGAAGTTGAGGTTAAAAAGATCGCGAAGTATCCCATATCGCCATGTTCTGTCATAGGCTTTCGCCATGTCAAAAAATACTGACACCAAATGGCTGCGTTTAAGAAAGGCTGTCCGAAAGTAATGTTCTAGATGGATCAGGTTATCGATAGTAGACCTACCACGTCAGAATACACTTTGAAATGCGGCAAGGCAATTGTTAGATTCTAAAACATGCACAAGGCGGAAATTGATCATCTTTTCAAGGAGTTTGCAAAGGCTGCTAGAGAGTGCAATAGGTCTGTAGTTATTTGGGTCACTAGAATCCTTTCCTGGTTTAGGAAAGGGGATAATGATAGCCTTACACCAGGCGCGAGGAAATAGTAGTTCCATCCAAACTCTGTTAAAGAAAGCAAGTAAATTATTGAGCGAGGCACTGGAAAGGTGTTTCAGCATGGTATATGTGATGCCATCGTGACCTGGAGCAGATAAACGGCTTTTTTGCAAACATCTTAAGAGTTCCTGAATTGTGAAAGGTAGATTATAATAATAAGAGTAGTGAGAGTTAAAATTTATGCTGGTAGTTTCCATTTGTCTTTTGTATGATAAAAACGGTTCCGGGTATGAGTTGGAGCTAGAATTAGATGCAAGTGTATTTGCTATTGTTTCAGCAATATTTCTGGGTGAAGCTATTGTTTGTCCATTGTGATTGAGGATTGAGATATGGTTTTCTGAGTAAAGTCCCATACAATTTTTCACTTTTTTCCAGAGATCTTTACTTGATGTATTAGGGTTTATGTTGAAAATGTACTGCATCCAGGATTCATGTTGGCTTTTACGTCGCACTCTTCTAGCATCAGCCTTTGCTTTTTTGTAAGCAATGTAATTAGTAATAGTCGGGTAGCGTCGGAAAATGCCCTAAGCCTTCTGTTGAATTTTTTTCGTCCTTTTGCATTCATCATTCCACCAAGGTTTCCTGTGTCGCGGTGTAGAAAGTGATTTAGGAATGCTAAGATCTGCAGCATTGATAATACACTGTGTGATATTATCAAGCGCATTGTCAATATCACCTTCTATCATATCGCTTGTAATTTTAACCAGATCTGTAAAAGTTGGCCAATTGGCTCTGTCATAGATATAGCGTTTAAATATTTATTAGAATCCCCGTCAGGAGTTGTCTGTGAAATAAATGTGAGAAAATGGTCACTGCCGTGGAGGTTATTGTAGACCCAAAAGTTCCAATACGGATAGATAGATGGAGAGCAGATAGTGAGATCTATGGCATGAAAGGTGCGTGTTGGTTCATGAAAATATGTATGATCACCGTTATTAAGTAGGCATAAGTCATTGTCAGAAATTAATTTCTCTACTGTATCACCACATTGATTAGTGTCAGAATTACCCCACAGTTGGCTATGAGCGCTAAAATCCCCAACAATGACGAAAGGAGTGGGGAGTTGGAGAAGGAGCAGTGGCATAGCTAAGGGGGGGCAGAGGGGGCGGTCCGCCCCGTGACACCCTCCTTTATTTGCAAAAAAAAAAAAAAAAAAAAAAAATAACATTATAAGATTTTGGACAAGAATTCTGAAATAAAATGAAATTTCTAGCTCACCACGCAACAGATTTAATTTTCTTTTCTTGGAGAATCTAAAATTTACACACAATGGGATGCCTAAATATTATACACACTAGTGAACAAAAACCTACCTATCTAACGAGCGGGTAGCAAAAGCAAACTTTAAAACAAAAAATTTTCTCCGACATGTAGGACCCGCATTGACATATGCCGACTATGGGATGAGTTATGAGTCGCCCTATAGCACAAAATTAGGACTCTCCACTCGCCAGTCGTCGAGTAACACCTAAAACGTGGCGATCAACATTATTGTGCTCATTCGCCAAACTTTATATTCACCAATTGCCAAACGCGATACTTGAAAGATGTATCGATGCCAGGGAGGAAAGTGGTTGCACATTCTCCGGAATGTAAGAAAAGAAAGTAGCAAGGGTGGTTCTATTTCGAATTTTCCAAAAATTTAAGGCATTCGGTTCCGAAAATTAAAAAAAAAATTGTTCATCAGTGTGAAAATTCAGGCATAAAAAATATCACTAATTCCAACATGGTCGCAGAAAAAAATCAATCTCGTCATCGTTTGTAGAAAAAGATCACCAATTTCGTCAAAGAATCGCGGGGGGAAATGTGAATTTCATCCCAGGATTGCGAAAAAAAGCGAATTTTGTCTAAGGATCACGTAAAATACGCGAATTAAGTCAAAGAATCGCCAAAAAACGCAAATTTCGTCAAAGAATCAGGAAAAAACATAAAATTCTTAAAGGGTCGCGAAAAAAAGGCAAGTTTCGTCAAAAGATCGCTGAAAAATGCATATTTCGTCAAAAGATCGCGGAAAAAATGCATATTTCGGCAAAAGATCGTGCAAAAAAACCGCACATTTCGTCAAAAGATGGCGAAAAAACGTAAATTTTGCCAAAACATCGGCGAAAAACGCAAATTTTGTCAAAACATTGCGAAAGGAAAGCAAATTTCTTCAAAGAATGGCGAAACCCTCCACAAATTTCGTCAAAAGATCGCGAAAAAAAACCCGCAGATTTCGTCGAAAGATCGCGGAAAAAACGCAAATTTCGTCAAAGGGTTGTGGAAAAAACGTGAATTTCGTCAAAGGGTCCCTCAGAATCACCCCTGTAAAGTAGATAACTAATTCTGATTGGTTCAAAGATCGTGAACCTCTCACTCCTGGAAGGGGGGGGGGGAAGTAATTGCACTTTTGGATTAATTTTTATTTTGACTGCGGTAATTTCTTTGTTATATTTTGCTAGTTTTTTTTTTTTCAGTTCAGTTTAATACTATCGAATGGTAAGTAAAAGATATTAGTAAATTGCAATGTTGATAGTTAGAAAAAACACAATTTTGTAAGAAGTGTTCATAATTTTGTTACTGGCCAGTGGTTAAAAACACTGGCCAGTGAAAAAAATCAGCATACTGACCAAGTGGACATTGGGTAGAAATGTTAATTTTGGCCTATAAGTCACCCTGTGGTTTCTTGTGGAGGTAGGGCAAAAGGTAAATAAGGAATGGTATGGTCATTTCTTCTGTTACTGTTGCCTTGGATTCTTTTACCCTTTTTACTTTCTTCTCGAACTTTTTTCGACGGATTTATACGTTTTAGGGGTCACAGATTTCCAAAAACATGTTTATACAAAATGTCTGTCTGTCTGTGTGTCTCCTTGTACCATCAAAAATTGTATGGAGTTATGCATAGAATTGAACCAAATTGTTTGTTTATGTTTTTGGCTATGGCAAGGAGGCCCTCCCTTCAGTTTGGAAATATTCTGACAGAAGGGGGAGCTGTAATAGTGCTTTTTGTGCCATTTCCATTATTGTACCATTGAAAAGTGCATGAAATATGCATAAAATTGAATCAAAATTTTGTGTATGTTTTTGGCTATTGCTAGTAGGTACTCCTTGAATTTGGAAATATTCCACCGGAAGGGTGCGCTGTCATAGCAAATTTTGTACCATTTTCATTATTATACCATCGAAAAATGTATGAAGTTATGCAAAGAATTGAACCAAATTTCAGATTTATGTTTTCGGCTATGGCAAGCAGGTCCTCCTTGAATTTCGAAATATTCTGCCAGCGCTGTATTAATGCTGAAGGGACGCTGTAATAGCGATTTTTGTATAATTGTCTCTATTTTTCGAAGTTCTGTTGTACATCGGTGGCTCATGCTGCTACGGGAACTTCGTATCCCGCTATGCCGGCTATTTGCAAACAGCTGATGTACAACAAAATAACGAAAAACTATTGATTATAATAAATTTCACTAAGAAGAAAGTTTTGGGATTGGCACATCCAATTATTTTCGAAAGAGAACACATTAGACATTATAATCTCTACTAGTCTGTGATTGCACCCTTGACTTCCAGGAAAGCATATACTTTAGGTTGTAAACTGGTAGACGTCATGCTCAGAATCAGTGTAATATATTCAACCATCAAAAGAAGGTGACCGTGATAAATGAGTCACAAGTGGTCAAATAAGTTTATTTCAGCAATTTAGCGAACAGAGGAATGGGAAGAGAACTTTACGACAAGGTGCTTTGATTTTGGATTATCTTATTTGGCTAGTTGTCGCCTTTTGATGTAGAATGAAAATAAAATTATGTGTTATGCTTACAAGATTTCGATTGAGGGAAAATATAAATATGTATTTTAAACGATGTTAGCAATAACATTTATCTTTAAAATATTTTTATTTTATTGGTATTAGAAAAGAAATTACTTTTAAAAAATGAAAAACTTGGTATAAAAGAATGTGGACTAAATATTCTCGGACGCCTATTGGTTTTATAATTAAAACATTTATTAACTAATCGGATGTGCCAATCCCAAAACTTTTTTCTATCTCATACATGTTAATACTTCAAAATTCGCTAGCACAGTGTCAAAATTAAACGTCAATCTATGTCCATCATGAGGATTCTAAAGATATGAAATTCCGTGCATTAGTTCTTGAGATATGACTATAGCTAAAATCGTGCAAAATCACGCAAAATGCAGTACATCGGCGCCACCTGTTGGCGGTTTACACTGAAACCTAATCAGCAATAACTTATGTCAACGTTTAACTGAATCTGAAGTTTGATGAAAATCCGTGCATTAGTTTTTGATATAGAGCTATTGTAAATATGGTGAAAAATCCAGCATAGCAGCGCCACCTATAGGGCGATTGACACGAAAACCTAATCGGCAACAACTTGTTTCAGCGACTAACTAAATCTGAAGTTAGATGAAAATTCATTCATTAGTTCTTGAATAGAGCTATTGCGCAAGTCGTGAAAAATGTAGCATAGCAGCGACACTGGTTGGACGATTTACACCAAAACGTAATCAGCACCAATTCATATCAAGGACTAACTGAGTCTGAAGTTTTGTGAAAATCTGTGCAATAGTTCTTAAGATATAGCTAGTTTAAAAATCGTGTAAAATGCTGCGTAGCAGCACTACCTTTTGGGTGGTATACACCAAAAACTAATCAGCACCAGTTTATATCAAGGTCTAACTTAATCTGAAGTTTTCTGAAATTCCGTCCATTAGTTCTTGAGATAGAAATATAGCGTCCCAAAACTATAGCGTCCACAAAAGTTTTGTCACATACAGACAGATTCTCAGAGTGACAGACAGACTCACAGACAGACATTTTCTAAAAAAAATCAAATCGTGTTCAAGACCTTCTAAAGCTTGTATAAATCCATTGAAATTCCGAAGTCGAAATTTTTCATGAATCCAATACTCTCTTCTTGTAAAGATAGAAGACAGTCAAATGAAATATAAAGTAAAGAACCTTTTATACGTTGAATTTTCATGTGTTTTGACTTTCTTCTATCTTTTCAAGAAGAAAGTATTGGATTCGTGAAAAAAGTCGACTTCCGGTTTTCGACGGATTTATACATTTTAAAAAGTCCTGAACACGATTCGACTGTTTTTAGAAAATGTTTGTCTGTATGTGACATAAATTTTGTGGGCGCTCTATCTCAAGAACTAATGCACGAAATTTAATAAAACATCAAATTAAGTTATACCTCGATATAAATAATTGCTGATTAGTTTTGGTGTAAATAGCTCTACAGGTGGCGTTGCTATGCTGCATCTTTCACGATTTCTACAATAGCTCTACCTCAGGAATTGATGCACGGATTTTCATCGAACTTCAGATTTAGTTATACCTTGATATAATTTGGTGCTGATTAGTTTCTGCTGTAAATCGTTAAAACATGTGGCTCTGCTATGCTACATTTTTCACGATTTTCGCAATATCTGTATCTCAAGACCAAATGCACAGAATTTTATCAAACTTCAGATTCGCTTAAACGTTGACATACGTTGCTGCTGATTAGGTTTTCATGTAAATCATATAACAGGTGTCCTTGCTATGCAGCATTTTTTACGATTTTTGTGATATCTATATCTAAAAACTAATGAACGGAATTTAATCAAACTTCATATTCTGCTGTTACACTTTCACATAAATAGTTGGTTGTATATTTCCCAACAGGTGTCGCTTTTATGCTTTTTGGGTTGTGAATTTTGGTCGCAGTCATCTAAGAGGGTGGGTGCCGAAATTCAATGACTTGTTTAAAAGATGCGATGCTTATATCTCCTTTTTAAATGCCCACAATTCAACGAACATACAGATACCTTTTAGAATCCTCATGTGGGCCTAGATTGTCATTTAATTTTAGTACTGTGATAGCGAATTTTGAAGTGTTAACATGTAGTTACATGCTAATGCAGCACACAAAAATATAGAGATAGAAGAAAGTTTTGGGATTGGCACATCCGACTAGTTTTATTTTATTTAAATGTTTTGAACTTCAAATCGCATTTTATTCTATTACATTCTAATGCTGAAATATCTGCTTATACGATACAAATAAATTCTTAATTTCATTTATACGCTTTTTCGATTTCAAATAGATTGACTAAAGTATAGAGTATCAAAAAATAATATATTTTTTTTTGTTTTCTTATTATAATATATATTTTTAAAATATTATCACTTTGTTAATATAAAGTTCATAATTTATTTATAATAATGTAAAATTGTGATTGAAAAAATATGACGTGTGTGTGTGTGGGGGGGGTGACACCATTTGCATCCGCCCCAGGTGTCACCCATCCTAGCTACGCCACTGAGAAGGAGATCATCAAGTAGTGCTGGCTGAATAATTTGGTGGGGTGGTAAATAAATAGTACAGATTGTAATGAGACGTTTTGCATGTACACGGACGGCAACAGCTTGTAAGCTTGTGTTTAATAAAATATGAGAATGAGGTAAACTGCGAGAAATGAAAACAGCCACTCCACCAGTAGCTCTTTCATTGCCTGTAAAATCTTTTCTATAGGTAGCATAGTTGCGTAATTTCGCTTTGTCAGTGGGTTTTAGATGGGTTTCCTGCAGAGCTAAGCATAAAGGCTGATGGTCGGATAGAATATTACGGATTTCATCAAGTTTATTGTGATAACCACGGCAGTTCCATGAGATAATATTAGACATGGATGATTTTTTTTTTTTTGTAATTTATCTGTGTTACTTTATCCGGAGATAGTAGACATACTATCTCCATCGTTAAATTCTTCATCCGGTTCTGGGTGAAGAGCTACAGCATCATCTTCCTCCATTTTATCATTCTGTATTGATTGGGTTTTATTTTTGGATGTTTTACTCTTTTTCCTTTTGGCTGTATTTTCAGATGACACAGTGGCTTTAATTGTTGGTAGGTTAAATTTTTCTGCATCGGATTTATAGTTTGATTTCACAGAGGGTGTTTTAGTTGTATTTTGAGAACCTCTATTATGGAATGGTAGCTTAGAAATAAACGATTGTGATGATTTTGAAGAAGCATTTGTAGATGATTTAGGAGGAACAGATTTTTGTGAATTAGGAGGAGCAGATTTAGGTTGTGGGTTTTCTATCGCGGCTCAATAAATGACCGCATGTTGTTTTTCCCTCGAGTCATCCTCCGTTTTATTTTTCTCTTCAGACGATCGCGAAGTCTGTGGCGTGACGTCATGTGACGTATGGCTCGTGCTTTTAAGGAGACCAATAAGAGCTCCTGTTACATGTTTGATCCCAACCAATGGGAGTCTGTTTTATATATTTTCCATGTATATTCTGTAAATAAAGTTTTTCTTCGTGCTGTGTCTCTCAGTGTTCGGATGTCACTTATTTTCTCTCCTCGGCAGAAGCGCCGAACCAAAAACGAAACGAAATGAAAGCGCACCGTTCGAAGATCCCCAACATATGGCAGCAAGAGCGTGGTTGCGCTGTTTTGTTTTGGTTTTGTGGTTTTTAGAACATTTTTCGTAAAGAAAAAAATGAATTCCGGGGAAGAAAGCTCTGTTTTTAGAATACAGAAATTGGATCGTGCAAATTATCGGCAATGGAAATTCAACATAAAAATGTTATTGATGCACCACGGACTTTACGGACTTGTCGAAGGATTGGAAAAGAAACCAGAAGCGGATGATAGTAAAATCGCTGATTGGATTAAAAGAGATGCAAGAGCATTATCTACGATTTGTTTATCCATAGAAGATGATTTTAAAAATCTGGTTATGGACTGTGAATCGGCGGAAGCTGCATGGAACGTTCTAAAACAAAACTTCGAGCCGACTACGCGCGCTCGAATTGCATCATTGTGTGCCGATTTTATGAATGTAAAATTGAAGAAAAATGAATCGATGTCTGTATTTTTGAGTCGTCTTTTAAGATCTGCTAAAGATTTAGAATTGGCGGGAAAATCTGTTCTTGATGACGAAATCGTGTATCAGATGCTTTATCAACTTCCTTCGAATTATGACAATGTGGTTATTCAGTTATACCAGTTAGATGACAAAAGTTTCACCTCAGAAAATGTGCGAAAAGCACTTATTGCCGAATTCGATCTTCTTAGCCACCGTACAGAGACTGTATCCAGTTTGCATGATGGTACCAGTACAGCGCTGGCTTCCGAAACCGAAAGAAAGAACAAGTTAAAATTCTGTAACAGAACCGAAAATAAGTATTATAAAGAACGAACTTGCTTCAAATGTGGGCTACCTGGGCATGTTATGAAATTCTGCAAAAAGAACAGTAAAAATTTTCCAAAGAAAGAACTTCCGGCCAAATCCGAAAAAGGGACCGGATGTGTTTTTAGCGGCAACGACATCCGCGGTGTTGACGAAACCGAAACCTGAAGTAGTGGAATTTGTGATTGACTCGGCGGCAACGGAACATTTTTGCAACGATATTAACATGTTTTGTAATTTTGGTGAACTGAAGAACTCTGAGTTAGCAAACATAGCTGAAGGATCAACACCTATCTGTGGTTTTGGTAAGGTAAAATTACTTATTCACCAAAATGGAGGTAAGGCTCCTTTAACATTAAGTAAAGTGTTATATGCTCCAAAAATGTCGAGAAATTTGATTTCTGCACGTTTAATTGATAATGCAGGTTATAGTATTATTATAATAAATGGAAAATTGGTCATTAGAAGGCCAAATGGTTCTTTTTTCATTGTATCATTTTTGAGTAATAATTTTTATGCAATTAATGCAAATGTAATTGAAAATGTTGTACCTGAAGCATATATTACAAATGATAATATTATGACTTGGCATATTAAATTTGGGTATCAAAATGTAAAAGAATTGTGTAACTTAATGAAATCTGATGTTATATATGGTTTAGGAAATGTAAAGGGTCAAATTGAAAGTTGTGATACTTGCAATATGTGTAAATCTCATAAGGAATCTTTTAGTCCCATAAACAAAATATCTAGTAAGGGAATTCTGGAATTATTGCACTTAGATATCTGAGGACCTACTCCTGTAGAATCCATAGGTGGTTCAAAATATTTCATGAGTGTAATTGATGACTTTTCTAGATTTTCTGCAGTTTATTTTCTGAAATACAAAAATGAGGTATTTGAGTATTTCAAACAATGTCAAACAGAAATGGAGAGGCAGACAGGGAAAAAGATAAAGAGAATAAGGAATGACAATGGGATGGAGTTTTGTGCTAATTACTTTGAGGAAAATTTGAGAAATCAGGATATTCGAGTTGAAAGAACAAACCCGTATTCGCCGGAAATGAACAGAATTGCGGAAAGATTTAATAGAACAATTATAGAAGGAGTAAGAACTTTATTATATCAGGGGAATTTGCCAAAAACATTATGGGCAGAGTTGGTAAACACACAGAACTACTTAAAGAATCGTTTTCCACATAGAAGTTTAGGGGGAAAAGTACCTTTAAATGTATGGACAGATAGAAAAGTTTCAGTTAGACACCTAAAAGTAATAGGCAGTGTCACATATTACCATACTCCCAAACAACACAGGAACAAGCTAGATGAGAGTGCACAGAAGAGAATTTTAATTGGGTATGCAATAAGAACCAAGGGCTACCGAATTTGGAAAATGGGTTCAAGGGAGGTAATTGAAACCAAACATGTAAGATTTGATGATTCAAACATTCTGTCAAAGGTTAATAAATCAACAAATGGGGGTAGTACTGATTTCACAATACAGCTAAATTCACCAGATGAAAATGAGAGTTTAATAGATGATCCTTTTGAAATCACTCCTCCTGAAGATGTAACACCCGAAGATAAACAGGTTCAATGGGAAAGAGTAGTTAAGGTAAGAAAAAGTGGGAGAACAAAAGGGAAAAAGGATGTATATTATTATCCAGAAAGTAGTATTAGATTGCGGAGACTAAATGATGTAAAAGAATATTGTAAATCAAAACAGATAAATTTTGATCCTAAGGACTTAATTTTTCTGAAAGGGAAACTGAGCAAGATTCATATGATGAGGACAGTGAGGCTGAAGCACACTGTGTTGAAGTAAAAATACCTTCATCATTCTTAGAATCTCAGACATCAGCAGAAAGTAAAAATTGGCATGAAGCCATGGCTGATGAAATGGACACACTAAAAACCAGGGAAGTTTATGATATAGTTCCTAGACCTGAAAAGCATAGAGCATTGGGTAGTAAATGGGTATACAATTTGAAAAGGGATTCTGATGGGAAAATTCAGAGATTTAAAGCATGTCTCGTTACTCAGGGCTACAGACAAATTGAGGGTATTGACTATGTAGATACATTTTCTCCAGTCGTAAACTTTACATTGGTTAGATATTTTATGATTTTATTAGTTGTATTATTGGGTTGGAAACATAATCATTTAGATGTGAAATGTGCTTATTTATATAGTAAAATAAATGAAGAAATCTATGTTGAACAACCACAAGGCTTTATGGAATGTGACAACAAATCCTATGTATGGAGGTTGAAAAAGGCCTTGTATGGTCTACATCAATCAGGTAAGGAATGGTACTTGGAGTTGCACAAAAACTTTATAGAAATGGGATTTGAGAAAATGAAAAATTGTAACTGTGTATATCATTTAAATTGGAATATTATTGTGCTTGTTTATGTTGATGACTTTGCAGTGTTTGCCAAGAATAACTATTATATGAGTCATGTGTTTAAAATGTTAAATGAAAAATTTGATGTTAAAAATTTAGGTCCTATTTCAAAATTTCTTGGAGTAGAGTTCGAGATGAAAAATGGTTGTCTGTTAATGCATCAAATGAGTTATATTAAGAAAATGTGTGATATTTTTAAGAACATTCCTAAAACAAAATGTAAACTACCAATGAGTACAAGTATTATTGTTGAAAAAGTGCATGATCAAAGTTGCATTGTAAATGATGCTCCTTATAGATCTTTAATAGGAAGTTTATTATTCTTAGCGTCAAGAACCAGACCAGATATAATGTTCTCTGTTACACTGTTATCCAAATACTGTAATGCACCTTCTGAAATTCACTGGAAATTATCAAATTTTTCAATATGTAGTAAATACATCAAATTATTGTATAAACTTGTCTAATGCAAAAGACTGTTTTATTACTGGGTATTGTGATGCAAGTTGGGCAGCTGACAGGGATGATAGGAAATCTGTAAATGGTTTTGTTGTAATGATGGGAAATGTTCCGATATCATGGTTGTCTTCTAAGCAAAATTCTGTAGCTTTATCAACCATGGAATCAGAATTTATTGCATTATCTGAGTTAGTAAAAGAAATTCTATGGCTGTCTCGTATCATGAATGAATGTAACTTAAATTTAGAAATTAAGAAACCTATAATATTTTGTGATAGAGTGCAATTTATTTCTCGAAAAATAATGTTGAAAATAAGAGAACTAAGCATATTGACACACAATATTTTTTTGTAAAGGACTATTTGATGAAAGAGTTATTTGTTTTAAATCATATTTCAGGGAAACAAAATGTGTCTGATATGTTAACCAAAGTGCTAACCTTAGATAAACTTGAATATTATTGTGGTATTTTATTTTCTTATGTATAATTATGTGTGTGTGTCATATATGCTAAAATGTGTTTTTTTTTTTTTTTTTTTATGAAGGATGAGTCGAGGGAAAGGGGGAGATTTGTGGGTTTTCTATCGCGGCTCAATAAATGACCGCATGTTGTTTTTCTTTCGAGTCATCCTCCATTTTATTTTTCTCTTCGGACAATCGCGAAGTCTGTGGCGTGACGTCATGTGACGTATGGATCGCGCTTTTAAGGAGACCAATAAGAGCTCTTGTTACATGTTTGATCCCCACCAATGGGAGTCTGTTTTATATATTTTCCATGTATATTCTGTAAATAAAGTTTTTCTTCGTGCTGTGTCTCTCAGTGTTCGGATGTGACTTATTTTCTCGCCTCGGCAGAAGCGCCGAACCAAAAACGAAACGAAATGAAAGTGCGCCGTTCGAAGATCCCCGACATAGGTGACTTAGGAGGAGCAGATTGCATCGATCTATTTGTCTTACCAGAATTATTAAACAGGTCGTTTTCTTTTTGATTAGGTTGGCAATTAGGTCTAGGTGGTGGGAGTTCAGTTTGAGTTGCAATAGTTTTATAAGTTTTATGGACGGTTTTAGATAAGGCAGCAGCATATGATACACCAACTTTGGGCGTTCTGGATTCGACTATTTTTCTGGCTTCAGGGTATGATATATTTTGTCTTGTGCGTATTGTCTGTATTTCTTTTCCTATTTTCCACATTTCACACGATTTAGCATAGGATGGATGATCTTTTTTGCAGTTGACACAACAAGGTGAAGCATTGCATTGCCCACTTTCGTGGCCAACTGCACTGCACCGACCACAGGTTTCTTTACCTCGGCATGATGTTTTTGAGTGCCCAAAGCGTTGACAGTTAAAGCAACGCAGTGGGTTTGGGATGTACGGTCTGACAGAACATGATAAATATCCAGCTTTTATATATTTGGGTAAGTTAAAGGTCAGAATAATATGCTTGGTAGGTATTTGTACTTGGTTAGCTGGAATTTGTTCATCTTTGCGGTTGATTTTTATACGTCTAGCTGCTATGACATTTTGTTCCCTTAAGTTTTCCACTATTTCATCTTAGGTTACATGCAAGAGGTCAGATTCTGATATCACTCTGCGAAATGAGTTTAAGGTTCTATGAGGCGATATGATGACAGCAATGTTTGCAAAGTGAGTACATTTTTTTAAGTTTAATGCTTGTTGTTGTTGGTTATTGCTTACTTCAATTAGGAGTTCACCTGTACGGAGTTTTTTTATTGTTTTGGGTTCGCCAACCAGTCCTTGGATATAAAGGTCAAAATTAGCACTAGCCACCGGCCACAGGGCCAGTAAATGAAAAAAGGTGGCTAGTGAAAAATTGTCCATCAGCGGCCACCTTCCGCCCACTTTTTTACAAGGAGATAATAAAATTTTCTTGCATTTCATCAAGGATTCTACTTTTTTTGGTTCCAATATATTTATATTAACATATTTATTTGGGCTACTCAGTTTTAGATCAATACTTATAGAAATTTTACTGTTTAGCATTTTGAAATAAAAAAAGTGGCCACTTAAAAAACTAGTCCTACCGGCCAGTGGCCGCTAATGAAATTTCCCAATTTTGACCTATACTTGGATAGATTTATTAATTAGAAAGGGTGATGTTTTATCAAAACTTCCTTCTTGGCATTTGACGACAAAGAATCTTTCTTCAGTTTTACTTTCATGAGAGTTGGGATTGTTAGATTCCGTTGTGGAAACATAATCCTCGACTCTCTCACTCCATGATTCTTTATTGCCTTGATTGACAGTAGCCTTTGAGCTAGAGCTCAATGTATCAATATTCTCTTTATTAGCTTGTGGGGCCTCCACATTGCATGTCTTATATTCTGATTTTGTAGCCATATTTGAGAGATATTGTTAAAAGCGCCAGGCATCGGGCCTGGTCACCGGCCCTTCTTCTTGCTTTACTTTAGGCGCAGGTCTCAAAAGGGTGAAAACTATTCACAACAAACTTCCACGTTTTTCGAACGTTGGATTAAACTCGATAGCATCTCCAAACTCTAGTTCTTTCACAGTGGAACTCGCTCGTCGTAGGTAAGCCTTTACAGCTCTGTCCAACCTACAACTTCCTTACGCCGAAAGGTACCAGTCGCCCAGTGAATTCCTAACTGCCGACATACAAGTATGGCATCCACCGATCACGGAACCGGAATTCAGAAATGCCCTGCACTCTGGGACTCGAGATCAGCCTAAAAAGGTAGAAACGAGGCAATGAGATTAAAAAACCTCAACACCCAGAGTGTCTCACGTGAAAATAAAAAAATCCACTATTGTAAAAAAGAAAAAGTAATGTGAGAGAGAACTTAGAAAAAAGGTGTATTTTTTGTCTTTTTTAAACTTTTTAAACTTTTTTTCCTTTTTTTTTTTTTTTTTTTTTTTTTTTTTTAAACTAACAGAACGAGAACAATGTTAGTAGAACAAAGAATAATTTGAACAAATAAGTTAGTAAGAAACTAGAACATGAACTGGAACAAAGAGGGATAACAAACTAAAAAGAGAAGATTAAAAAGTGTGAAACAAAGAAAAAAGGATAGACAACCAAAAAGAAAAGAAGACAGGAAAGGAGAAAGATCGCTCAGGAATCCGGGGTCGCGAAACCCGTAAACACGTAAAGAAGGTATTCCCCTGGGAGACATCTTTTATTGGGGTATCAAAAAATTGTTGTAACACTGATGAATAGAATGATAATATTCCACAATCAACAATGTCACTGTGAGGAGTTACAACAATACTGCCAGCTGTTCACCGATATTACCAAGCAAAATCTGATGTAAAAGACCAAATTTTGGAATGTGTCGCAAAATTAGAAAACGATGACATAAAAAGGTCACTTGTTCCAGTAGCGCAAAGAAAACGTACCGAATAATTTACATATATTTCTTTGATTATTAACAAGTATGTTGTTAATTAGTTCTTTATCATATATTGGTTGTGTTAATAGTACTGTCATTACTTTGCATTTTTGCTATAAATATTAAATTGAAAGAACATTGTTCCAAGCATAAAGTTCTAAATTATTTAATTTTTATTTAATAAATCACAACACTCGGAAATAATATACTTCATTAACTTGATAAAAAGGGTTAAATAAAAACAGTGAAAGAGGTTTTAATAAACTGTTTACATGTTTCAACTCTACCAAAGCCATTATCAAAACAAATAAGAATATTCTACAGTTGCACAATCTATAATGAAATGATACGAAAACGCCATCATTCAATTTTCACATACTCCCTGAGATATGCACATTATTTTATTTTATTTTTCATTGGATATTTATTTCCATATTCGTAACCACAGAAGTAACTCAACCCAAACTTTTGGTAAGTTAAATGATGCTGCATCATTACACATTGAATTTTTATGCATTACAATCTCGATGGTTTCTCTAATAATGGATGGATAGTATAGATTGGAGACGACAATTATCTTACTTTCATTAAAATTTATTTGGACAGTTTTTTCTTGATATAGTCTTGCAAGAGCTGTGTTTTTCTATTATACTTTATAACAACTATGTGCTCATTTTTAAAATAATTAAATTTCCTGCTATTCATGCCAATATACCAACTGTTCAGTCCACCAGCTTTAATAAATGGTATTTGATATACTGCTAATTCAAAGGGATATAAAATACCATTTGTTAAATCTGACAGATCAAAGGATTAATATATTGGTATGACTAGCAGGAAATTTAGTTATAGAAAAAAGGATTATTTTTATACTACTCAAACATTTTTCACTGTTAAATGCAGACTTTAGGGGATGAAAAAAGTGCATATTTGCACATGATTCATAAAACAAAAGAATTTTGTTTTATGTAGTTAAAGATTAGTCCGTACGAAAAACATCTGCTGGTGAAAGTGTCATCATATTTTAATTTATTCACCAGTCTTCATTTAGAAAACTTGAGTATTTTAATATAATTATGAAAAGTGGTTTCAATTTCCACATACTTTATTGGCTAAAAGTACAAAAGTGTAATACACTTGTATTGCACAATTTTTCATAATTCTGATTTCACTAAAACTCAATTAATATATTAAGTTGAAGCAAAACTTGTGAGTATTGAGACCAGGCTTTTGACTATGACAACATTCATATGAAATTTAAAGAGCCAATACCATTAATTAAGCAAGATACTTCCCCTTACTCCACTGCCTCTTATTTACAATGGCAACTGGATTATGGAAAAGCTCAAGAAAAAAAGACTGTAAAATAGCCTGGTATTAATCATTTGTCATATCCTAACACTTTTCAGTTATTCCAGGTACATGAAATGGTTAAAATATCTAAATCTACATTTCTAAATATCTCTGAGCCATTGGAGTATATTCCTGCCAAACTTTGAATCTTCCATAATCTTAAATTATAAACAAAACAATTGATAGGACTGATTGATATGAATTGATATAACTTCTTTTTCCTAAATAACAGATTTTTATTTTTCAATGACTGAAAGCAATAGACTATTTGCTTAACTAGTAAGCATTTAAACATTGACTGTTGTTGAGTGTGATAAATACTTTAACAATGTTGGTAGCTCTACTGCTCTGAAAAATATGACAATGTGGCATAAAAAGGGGCATAAATAACAGTTAGACATTTTTCAGGGTTTTTTTTATGATTTTTTTTTAAACTTTTATGTTTCACTACATTTTCATTTTCTTTTAAAATAGCATTTTGTTCAAAATGTGAGGTATTTTGAAAAAAAAAACAAAAAAAAAACAATGTTGTTTGTTAATTTTTCTATTTCACTAACAAACTCGAAGTTATGTATGAAGTTACGATGAACTAAATACAGTAGACTCCCTTAAATCCGCTACCCTAAAATCTGCGTGTTTTTTCAGATGTAAACAATGAAATTTTCAGTTAAGTTGCAGGAACAAAATTCAAGCTGGCGCCGAAATCAGCGACTACCGCAATGTTTTTTTTACTAAATTTTTTGTTAATCATTCTCTTTTGGCTATTACAGCTGATTTTTTATTAAATAAATTTACATTCCTTTTGATTTTGATATAAATTAGCATATCTATATCAACAATTCCAGGGTTTCACGGACTGATCTTACGGTCGCTTACCAGTAGATGGCAGCATAAGACGTTTGGAATCAAATTGAATCGATTTCATCGGTAATAATTTAATATTTTTTTCTAAAATTTTATTTTACATATTTATTTTAATAATTACTTACTTTTAAACTAATAAATTATTTTAATATTTTACTTATTTTAATGTTTCACTTGATTGTAAGTATTCATTATAATTTCCCTTGCTTAACTACCAATCAAATTAATGTTTCAAAAACGTAAACAAATCAATGACCAAAAATCCGCAAAATTCTAAAATCTGCACAACCTCTGGTCCCAAGCTGTGCGGATTTGAGGGAGTCTACTGTATATTAAAAGTATTATTTTTATTTTGGGGAGCCTGGGGTAGAGTAAGTCAGGTTCAATCTAACTATTTATTTATTTATTTGTTAATCTGAAACCCGACAACCTGAACCCAAGCATAGACCCAAAATGAATGAAAATAATCTCAAGCATGAGAGTGGGTGAAGAACAAAAAGTTTGAAAATACGCGTAAGCTCAAATTTTGTAAAAAACTAAAAAATTGCGTGTGAAACCATACTTGGCACAAAAGGAAAATGTATATAATAAAAAAGAAAAGTGCCCAGTTAAACTGAAGGCATTGAAGTCACAGGCTATTCAAACTAATTGTATATTATACTCTTATTTCAAAGCATGAAATGCCATTTAGCTAAATTAAGGGGAGGGTGCCCCCCCCCCCCCCGTTTTCCCCCTTAATACTAAACCAATGAGACTCCAAATCTAATCAGGGTAGCACCTTATCAGAATAAACCAGTGTACCAAACTTGAAACAAATAGGATAATTCTGGATGAAAAACCCATTCATCCAAATTAAGGGGGGAATTAGCCCCCAATTCTCTCTCTTTATACTTAACCAATGAACCCCCAAAACTAATCAGGGAAGTGTCTTATCAGAATAAATCTATATATAAAATTTGAAGCAAAATAGATGATTTTGCATGAAAAACCCATTTATATAACTAAAGGGGGTGGAGGGGTAGCCATTCTCCCCCTTTATACTTAACCAATGAACCCCAAAACTAATCAGGGAAACGCCTTGTCAGAATGAGCCTATATACAAAATTTAAAGCAAATCGGATAATTCTCCATGAAAAACCCATTTACCTAAATTGAAGGGGGAGGGGGAGGTCAGCCCCCCGTTCTCCCCCTTTATACTTAACCAATAAACCCCAAAACTAATCAGGGAAACACACTTTGTCAGAATGAGCCTATATACAAAATTTAAAGCAAATTGGATAATTCTGCATGAAAAACCCATTTACCTAAATTGAAGGAGGGCGGGGGCAGCCCCCTGTTCTCCCCCTCTATACTTAACCAATGAACCCCAAAACTAATCAGCGAACCACCTTGTCAGAATGAGCCTATATCAGGGGTAGAAGTGACCAATCCATAAAATATAGGACATATATAGGACATTTAGAAAATTTGCGCCCTTTGACGAAATTTGCGGTTTTTCGCATTCTTTTGACGAAATTTGCCGTTTTTTGCGCTCTTTCGACGAAACTTACCGTTTTTTTGCGTTTATTTGACGAAATTTGCCGTTTTTTCGCGTTATTTTGACGAAATTTGCCGTTTTTCGCGTTCTTTTGACGAAATTTGCAGTTTTTTGCGTTCTTTTGACGAAATTTGCCGCTTTTTTGCGTTCTTTTGACGAAATTTGCAGTTTTTTTTGCGTTCTTTTGGTGAAATTTGATGCTTTTTTGCAATTTTTTTGACGAAATTTGTCGTTTTTTCGCGCTTTTTTGACGAAATTTGCCGTTTTTGTGCGATCTTTTCGGGAAATTGACCCTTTTTTGCGATCTTTTAAGGAAATTTGCCGTTTTTGTGCGATCTTTTCGGGAAATTGACCCCTTTTTCGCGATCTTTTAAGGAAATGTGCCATTTTTTGCGATTTTTTGGCGAAATTGACCGGGTTTTTTTCGCGAGCTTTTGACGAAATTGGTGGGGTTTTTTCGCGATTTTTTGACGAAATTTGACGTATTTTCGCCATGATTTTTTGACGAAATTTGACGTTTTTTCGCCGCGATTTTTTGACGAAATTTGACGTTTTTTCGCGATTTTTTGGGGAAATTGACCTTTTTTCGCGATCTTTTGGGAAAATTCACCCTTTTTTGCGATCTTTTGGAGGAAATTGGCCCGTTTTTTCGCGATCTTTTGGGGGAAATATGCCGTTTATTTCGCGATTTTTCGACGAAATCTGCCGTTTTTTCGCGATCTTGAACATTTGAAATTCGCGATATAGTTTATGTCTGAACTTTCGGTACCAAATATATGAGAAAGTAGAGAAATATAGGAAATATAGGACAGTTAGAGAAATATAGGACAATATAGGACATTTTTGAAGGTTATTTTATAAATAAAGAAATATAGGACAACTGCGACCCCTGCTATATACAAAATTTAAATCTAATCGGATAATTCTGCATGAAAAACCCATTTACCTAAATTGAAAGAGGGGGAGGAGGTCAGCCCCCCGTTCTCCCCTCTTTATACTTAACCAATGAACCCTAAAACTAATCAGGAAAGCGCCTTGTCAGAATGATCCTATATACAAAATTTAAAGCAAATCGGCGACATATGTGTCTGATATATTTGACGCATTTTTTTCGTTGACAAAAAGAAAAAATGACAAAAGTCAGATTCCCCCCCCCCAGATAAAAATTGGAAAATTTCAAATTTATGAAAAGTCGGAAATTCCGATAAAAGTTTGAAGAATCTCATCCCTGTAAAATCCATATTTTAATATAACTATGGAAAAGTAGTCAACACTTATATCTGTAATATTAGTGTTGACCCTAAGCCGCTTTAGCAGGGCGCAGCACCCGGCAGCCCTTTTTATTTCTTTTTTGCACCCAGCGGCTCTTTTAAACCCTTCCGATGCATCTGGCTGCCCTTTTTAACACTTCCTATGTGCCCCATGGCAATTCAATTGATTCCGGGAAAATATCGCAAATTCTACAGATTCTAAGCAAACCAGTTCAAAATATTTTTTGCGAACTAGGTACAATTGTGCCCTTTTTTTAGAATAGTGTTCCCATTTTGAAAAAATGTACCCTTTTTAGAATACTGTTCCCTTTTTGAAAAATGTACCCCTTTTTTTAGAATAGTGTTCCCTTTTTGAAAAATTCTCGTTCGGCAGCCCTTTTTTTCTAGAGTCAACACTAAATATCCAGAATTTAAATTTTAGGGGTGGAGGTGGGGGGTTTTACAATTAAAGCTCTTAATTATTTCATTTTTTTTTCAATACAGTCACATAGTATTTATTGTAATCTTTAAAATATTATCAAATCATTTGCTTTATTAAATCATACAACAGAAAATCATTAATATAATGAAAATATTCTTATTATTATGAAAGTTTTGCGACTGATTGAAGAGATTAATGGTCGATTGAATGTCTACGATTGCTTGTTGTAAGTCAGTATTTTGACAAAAATCATAACTTTTCCAGTGATCGTTTTATGAAAATCACTACTTTTTCTGCAACTGATTAACAAAATTCATAATTTTTGGCACAATGATTAAATTTTGCGAAATGTTGTAGTGACTGATTGATGAAATTCTCTATTTATTTCTGTTTTTTCTTCGCAATCAATTGATAAATTTCGCAAAATTGATTAACTATATTTGTGACTTTTTTCAGAGACTATTCCCCTAATCTGGCACATTTTACTACCACAATTTCACAATTTGAAGTGCACTATAAAACTATTGTACCAATAAAAATACATACAAATTTAAGAATACTAGCAAGAGAAGCATCATTTTACATAAAAGCTACAAGTAATGCGTAAAAAATATTTACCCGTCTCTATCTTCATATAATTCTTTAAGCATTTCTGTGCACTCCATATATCGCTAAATAAAAAAAAAATAAATCATAATAATTATAATTTTTCACCTTTATTTAACAGTTAAATGTACAATAAATGTTTAAAACATGGGAACAGAATTTAAGAAACTTACATCAAGAAGAATTCTTAGTCGATGATCCGAATTTATTTGATCTCGATTCTGAAAGAAAAAACATCATTTAAAACATAATTTCAATATTCTAAAAAATGTAACAATGTACAAAAAAAAAAAAAAGATTAATTAATGTTAAAAATTATAAATAATACATAGATTTAGGGCTTCTAATAGATTTAGTATTTCATTTCCCCATACTTTAAAAACAGGGTTTCATGATATACAAGTGGTAGAATTAAACTGACAATGTCGCAGAATGGGTAAGATTTATTACAGAAAGAAAATTTCATTTGAAAAAAATAATTTAGGGCGGAAGAGACGATCTATAGAAAAAAAAAACAAAGGGGCATTTATAAAAGGATCTTCTGTGTATGTTCAATTCTGCAGGACGATATTGGTAAGAGGTGACAGCCCTCTACATTTTATCAGATTTAAGCTTTCCATCCCTCAGAATTTTCATTTCCTTCCCTTTGACCCCCTCCCCCAACCCCAAAAATTAAAGTTGAAAATATTTATATATATAACATATATAATTCTACGTTGCTTAGTTATAGAATTATGTACAAAAATTCTTTAATCAGTGAGTCCTATTATGAAAGATTAGCCTTTTTAAAAGGTTCTACTGAGTTGATTTCGTCTGAATTAGCACTGTTTGTTAGATATTTTTTCAGAAAAGATTTTAGTACTATATATAACATATATCGTTCTACATTGTTTTGCTATAGAATTATAGGCGAACGTTCTGGAATCAGGTGAACCCGAGTATGGAAGATTAGTTTTATTAAAAGATTCTATAGGGCGGATTTTGATGCAATTTGCATTTTTATATATTTTGAGATATGATTTTAACATACTACTTAATTGTTCTACAGTTCTTTTTCATTCTATTCTATTGTAAATGATCAACTAAATGATTTGCTTCTTAAGAGTCCAAATTTTGTCTGACACATTAGAAGATATAAAATCGTAGTGGCGTTTATATTGATTTCAGCAGTAACGAAGAACATTGGAGGTAAATATACATATTGCTATAAAACACAAGATCAAATACACGGATATATTCCGTTTGATTAAAGGTTCGTTTGGAGAAACTGACCAGTGGACAAAGGCTGCTAGTAGGCTATAAAATGCAGTTGTTATAGGTAACTGATAAAAGAAAAAAAATTAAATATGCATCAAAACAAATAAGTAAAATGATAGAGAAAAATGTTGTATTATTGTAAAACATATATAAAGTTCCACCAAAATTCATACACCTAATTTAAAAAATCTGACAAATATATGGGTAAACTCACAAAATAATATAAATAATTTAAAACCCTTATTTGGTAATTTCAGCATCCATAATTTACCATTAAACAGATTAATCAGATGCGTCATTTTCTTTCAACAAATGGAAATTTGAATCATATGAACTGGCCTAGAAAAGCATTATGGCACAAAATAAAATGTTCTAGGGTCACCCGGGGTAATCCCTGGTCAAAAAGCATCAACATCTAATTATTATAAAAACTATTAAAGGTATTGTTCCCAATTTTTTTGTGGAATAAGCCCCCTCTGATGGCTATATTATAAAATGCTTACCTAAATATATATCTATATATATAAAAGAAAGTCTGGATTTTGTATTAATCAACGCGCAGCCAAAACTACTGAACCTAAAATCTTGAAAATCGGGGTAAAAATACTTCTTATGATATAGAGTGCTGCTAAGAAAGGATTTTCCAAAATTCCACCCCTAAGGGGGGTAAAACAGAGAACAAACTTTTAAAAAATTCCTTTAAAATCTGATTTTATAGTTTTTTTCAACTGATAACATATTTTGGTGTATTTTTGTATGCTGAATCGAATGGTACTAACTAAATTCTTTTAAGCCCGGTAGTTCTAGAGATATTTCATATTTTTCTAATTTGGCACTATCTTTGGTGCCAAAACCTGAATTTTGCAAGTGATAATTTTTAAAAACTCATTATTTTCATTCTGTTACTATAACAATGGAAAAAATTCAAATTGAATAATTTTCATGCCAAAATGTAAGGTATCGCGCCATTTATTCCAACCCTAATCGTGAAAACGATTTTTATAGCAAACCGTGCCACACATTAACATTTGCTAATTATTGAACGTGAATATTTTTATGCAGGAATTTTAATGATGGAATTTATTTTATTCCATCATAATCTCGCAAAACTTTTTAATTTGTTATTTTTTGAATAGAAAATATTTATTACTGATACTGATATAGATTTTACCATTTCGCAGTTATCTGATGATGAGGAAGCTACAATAAAATTATTTCAGAAGTTAGGAATGATACATATAAAAATGTTTTGTTCAAAAAACCATGGACGTCTTCATTGAAAGAATGAAATGTTTACTGCAATGTGAGACATACGTATTACGTACGCCATGCTTCAGTAGTAAAAGACATTTACAATTTCAAGACTGCAGTTTAAATTGACTATTTTATTACTTGCAAAATATTTATTTATTCTTATATTTTAAGTATTTATTTTGGTACTCGCCGACCAATTTCGCCAAATTATATAAATCGCCAAACCACTCGCGAAATTACACAAATTGACATAATTTTTATTTTAAATAACGAAAGAACAAATAAATTAGTATAACATTAATAAAAATACATTTAAAACGTCGAAATAAAAATCACCTGATGACGTAAATATGTGTAACTTGCTTAAAGTCAAGTGAATGTGACATTTACGATCAACCATTATTGGCATTTAATCTTATAGTTTGGCAATAGATTTTTGGTCGACGGATAACCAAGTAGTACCATTATTTTTATTGATTTAAAAAAAAATGATAGGTCAAAGTCTGTAATTTTCAAAAGTTATATTTTTTAAATGCTCATTTTTTTATGAACAATTTTTTTTCAAATGTATCATTTCATTTTTGTGCCATCTATTACGCTTGGTGACAATGGTGTTGGCATAACAGGGAAATGCCGAAACAATTACTGATTTTATTTCAAATGTAAAGAAAAAAGGTTTAATGAGCAATAAATATTGTAAATATGACTATAACTCAGATTTTATTCGAAGTTGCTACGGGAGTTCTAAAATTAGGTGAACTCGATTATGAAAGATTCCAAGTCAACTAATTAAATGCACAGTAAGTTAGATAATATTTCAGGGATTTTTTCAATATTTATCATATCATTCTGTGTTGTTTAGTTACGGAGCTATGCGGAAAAATTTCTCAGTGGTACAGTAAAGAAAACTGGAAGATACGCTACAGAGATAGGGTATACTAGAGAGTATATATGCTATGGCATAACAGGGAAATATCAAAACAATTACTGATTTTATTTCAAATGTAAAGAAAAAGGGTTTAATGAGCAATAAATATTGTAAATATGACTATAACTCAGATTCTACTGAACAGAATTTTGTAGAACTTACACTGTTAAATAGTAAATCTGGTTTATAAATGGTTTAATGTAAAAACCATCATTCTAAGTTGCTACGGGAGTTCTAAAATTAGGTGAACTCGATTATGAAAGATTCCAAGTCAACTAATTAAATGCACAGTAAGTTAGATAATATTTCAGGGATTTTTTCAATATTTATCATATCATTCTGTGTTGTATATCATAACTATATATAGTTATGGAAGTTGAGCTGAGTTCCTTAAAAATTTCAGAAACTATGCAGTATATACCTACCCCTACCTCCCAGAGACTTCTATAATCAGGTTAACGCGAATATGAAAGTTATATTTAACTATCTCAATATATATATAATGCAAAGAGAAATTTCATTCCGGCCGCTTATATCTTGAGTTCTGCTGAATAGATTTTGACGGGGCTTACATTGTTAGTTAGATAATTTTTCAGAAAAGATGTTAGTATAAAACATAACGTTCTACGTTGCTTAGTTAAATAATTATGGGGAAAGCTCTAAATCAGATGAACCCAATTTTGAAAGATTTTTTTTTTTTTTTTTAAGGTTCCGCTGAATGAATTTTTATGGGATGTAAACTGTTATAATTAGATCATTTTTAGGGAAGGTTTCGGTATATTTTGCAGTTTAAAAGATTCTGCTAAGTGGATTTCGATGCAACTTGATCGGTTAGTTATTTTTTTCAGTGAATGTTTTAGTATAAAGCACATATCATTTGCTGTTGCTTGGTTGTTAGGTTGCTTGATTGCAGAATTATAGATGAAAGTTCTTGAATCAGGCGAACCCAATTATTATGAACGATCAGCCTTTTCAATAAGTCCAATTAACAGATTCTGATGAGATTTGCATTGATAATTTTTCATGAACGCTTTTAGTATATTACATATTGTTCTTTACTGAATCCTACACTAACAGATCAACTAAAGAAATTGGTCCTTAACAGTCTACATTTTGTATGACTGAATAAAAGATATAATAGCATAATGACATTCATATTGCTTTCAGCAATTCCATTGTATACACCAGGTAAATGTCCATATTGCTTTAAAACGCATGATCAGATTCACAGATATATTTTGTTTCAAAGAAAATAAGTTAAAACTTGTGTGAATGAATAAGAACAACAACAACAAAAAAAAAAAAACCCTCTTAAAACACCATCAAAAAATTTTAAATGCACTAGGCCTTTCGAAAGATCTGAGTCTTTCTTCGTCAGGCACAAACAAGACGTCCTTCTACTATGTCTTGCCTCTGCTTTCATGGTAGAAGGACGTCTTCATTGTGCCTGACGAAGAAAGACTCAGATCTTTCGAAAGGCCTAGCGCATTTAAAAATTTTTGATGGTGTTTTAAGAGGGTTTTTTTGTTCATATTTTGTTTCATTCAAGATTTCTTTAGAAAAACCGACCAGCATAGCGGGCGAAGGCGGCTAGTGCACTTATAATTAAAATAATTATAATTCTTAAATGACCAAGAATTACCCCGGAAATGGGGTAATTCTTGGTCACTTCTGGGGTAACTATTGGTCAGCATCCTTTTTCATGTAAATAAAGTAGTACAGTTTTTTATGACTGAGTAATAAAATAGGTAGAATCAATCTTCTAAAAGTTTTGTTCATCTCATAATTGTGGAATAATAAAGCATAGACTTTGTTTTGGGCATAAATACAAAGTTATTTAATGTGCATAAGACTCTTGTACATTTTACAAATCATTAATTAGCCAAAGAATTTTTATGCATTTTTACAACATTTATAAGCAGTATTTATTACTTCATTAGTATCCACTGTGAATGGATTTATTAATAAATTGCAAATTTATTGGTCCATAAAAAATATAACAATGTTTGTTACCAATTTTATTTTGCTTAGGCCAACTGAAGTTTTCGGTTACCTTTTCAAGAAATTTTCGATACAGACCTTTAATATAACACACAGCATAATAATTAGGTTCCTCTATTGCATTAAGTATATTTTTATGCACCAGTTTGGCATTTTGCAATGAAATAGTATTTCTACTTAAATTGTTCAGTCATAGAGTGAGTCTTATTCTCTGAGCACTTACTGTTTTCTTCTTTTAAAAGTGTTTAATATAGTAGAGGAAAATTTTATAATCTTTTTTAAAGACTGTAATATGTCATTAGTTGAAATACAATAATTAAAACCTCAAAAATGACTGATCTGTTGTGAAATGTGTAAAAATCAAGATCGATGTTTTGCAGAAATTTGAGTAGCAGTTTTGAATCTAATTTTTTTTAAATATTTAATTTCAACTAAATGAATAATTAAGGCATACATTTTAGGGATGCAACGGATATCCGGCAAATATCCGATATCCGGCACATCCGGCTGATTTTTCAATATCCGAAATACCGTCGGATATCCGAATCACAATCACCGGATATCCGACTTCTCTGCCGGATACCCGGCAATGCGTAACAAAGCAAATATATAAGGATAAGAGAAATCGTTTGACCCAAATAATGCCGAACGACTTTTGTTTATTATGCAAAATATGAAGTAAGTCCACTATTTATCAGTAAAAGGTAATTCCCAAAAGTTTAAAGAATTACCAGCTTTCCTAACATTGGTATTTGAACTCTCTATAATAAATTTAAGAATTTATGTTTACATCTTTAGAAAATTGTACCTTTACTTTCAGAACGTGAAACAAAATCTGAAGTTGTTTATTAAAGTATGACTTTATTAATTTTCTTTCTCTCTTTTAAGTTTAACAATTAAACAGGCCTATTTTTACTTTCTTCTATCTTCAATAGAAGAAAGTATTGTAACTGAGATTTTTTTCGATTTCTGGTTTTCGATGGGCTTAGACATTTTAGGGGTCAGAGATCCCAAAACATGCTTATACAAAATGTCTGTTTGTCTGTCATCATACCATCAAAAGGTGTATGAAGTTATGCATAGAATTGAACCAAATTTTTTGTGAATATTTTTGGCTATAGCCAGCTGGCCCTTCTTCAATATTGGAACATTCCACTGGAAGGGGGCGCTGTAATCGTGATTTTTGTGCCATCAAAAAGTGTATGAAGTTATGCATAGAATTGAACCAAATTTTTGTGTATGTTTTTGGCTGTGGCCAGCAGGTCCTTCTTCAATATGGAAGCATTCTGTCAGAAAGGAGTGCTGCTGTAATTGCGATTTTTGTGCCATTTTCATTATTGTACTGTCGAAAAGTGTCTGTTGAATATGTAATAAGTTATCCATATAATCGAACAAAATTTTTTGTGTGTGTTTTTGGCTATGTCCAGCAGGTTCTCCTTTAAATTAGAAATATTCCACCAGAAGGGTGCGCTGTAACAGTGATTTTTGTGCCATTTTCATTCTTGTATGTACCATCGAAAATTGTATGAAGTTATGCATAGAATTGAACCAATTTTTAGGGGTATGTTTTTGACTATGGCCAACTGGTCCTCCTTGAATTTGAAAATAGTCTGCTGGAAGAGGGCGCTATAATAATGATTTTTGTGTTATTTCCATTATTTTACCATCGAAAAGTGTATGAAACTAAGCATAGAATTGAACCAATTTTTTGTGTATATTTTTGGCTATGGCCATCAGTTTTTCCTTGAATTTGGAAATATTCTGCCAGAAGGTGTCACTGTGACAGCGTTTTTTGTAAAATTTTCTCAATTTTTTGTAGTTTTTGTACTGTATATTGGTGGCTCGTGAAGTCATGGGAACTTCGCATCCTGCTAAGCTGTCTATTCACAATCAGCTGATGTACAACAGAATAACGAAAAAAATTATTGATTTTAATAAATATCATGATTGAGATTAACTTATTCTTATTTTGATTAATTGACGAGCAGAAATTTTAGATCAAAATCAAAGTTGGTATAATATTGAACTAATATTACCGAAGTATTAACATTTAAAATTACTTTTAGAAATATTAAGACGTATGAGATAGAAGAAAGTTTTGGGATTGGCACATCCAATTAGTTATATTTGTAACCAGAGTTGTATAATATAGACGCACTCCCGCACGCCGTGCGCGGAAAATTTTCCGCAAAATTCGGAACTTTGCGGAAAATTTCTTAGAAAAGAAAAGTAGTTTTTGTTCTTGTATTTTTTTTTTAAATACCGAAAAATTAAAAATGTTCTCGAATTTTATGTACGATTTATTTATTGTTTGATAGGGGGTGATTCTGTTCCGAATTTTCCGAAAATTAAAAAAAAAATCGCCCATCAGTCCGAAAATTCAGACACAAAAAAAATCACCGAAATATATTGCGGATTTCAACAAATGATCGCCGAAAATAAACCAATTCCGTCAATCGTTCGCAGAAAAAATACCCAATTTTGTCAAAGCATCACGGAAAAAATGAAAATTTTGTTAAAGGACCGCGGAAAAACGCTAATTTCTTTAACGAATAATCGTGGACTAAAAAAAATTTCTTGTCAAAGAATAGCAGAAAAAACGCAAATTACGTCAAAGAAGTGCAGGAAAAAAATGAATTTCGTAAAACATAGCGGAAAAAGCGCGAATTTTGTCAAAGGATCGTGAAAAAAATCCCGCAAATTTCATAAAAGAATCACGGAAAAAAACTAATTTCGTTAAAGGATCGCGAAAGAAACACAAATTTGGTAAAAGGGCCGCGGAAAAAGCATGCATTTAGTCAAGGGATCGCGAAAAAAAATGAATTTTCTCAAAAGGCCACAGAAAAAACACGAATATCGTCAAAGGATTGCGAAAAAAAAGCCAATTTCATCAAAGAATCGCAGAAAAAAGCAAATTTTGTGTAAAAGCGCAGGAAAAAAACTAATTTCGTAAAAGCATAGCGGAAAAAGCACGAATTTTGTCAAAAGATCATGAAAAAAAATGAAAATTTCGGCAAAGAACCGCGGAAAAAACTAATTTCATCAAAGGATTACGAATTTCGTCAAAACCCTGTGAAAAAAGCTTGAATTTCGTCAAAAGATCGAAAAAAATGCAAATTTCGTCTAAGGATAGGAGAAAAAAAAGCGCATTTTGTCAAAGGATCTCTAAAAAAACGCGAATTTTGTCAAAAAATGCAAATGTCGTCAAAATATCGCGGAAAAACGGAAATTTCGCCAAATGATCGCGGAAAAAAATGAGAATTTCGTCAAAGGGCTGCAATAAAAACTCATAGGTCTCTTTAATGATGATACCTAAGAATGGACCTCTCCTTACAAAATGTGATTCCGTTGTTTCAGAAGCAATGTCCATTATTGCATTTTGTCAGAAGAGGTCACAATATTAAGGATTGGACTGTTTCTAAATGCATTGACAAAATAACTGATAAGAATTCACCCCTTCATATCATGGATTTTTAGTTTTATTATTTTTTTAGCCAACATAGTTATTCTGTAATTAATATTAATTAATTTTTAAATTAAACGGTAATTATTTTAAAACTACTATTTAAAATTCATACAGTCAAAGTAATATAACACGTCATTTTATTAAACATTAAATTTGCAGAAAGTTTTTGACCCAATATTTATGTGCTCAGAAAGTTTTTGGTTTTATGCGAGTCTGTTTGTAACTTCATTATAAATAAAATATTTAAAATTAAAAGTAATTTTCTTTTTACTTATAAATATCACAGTAATTTAACTTAAAATAAAACTAAATGTGATTCAAAGCAAAACACTATTAAATAATTAAAACAGAAAAAAGGCATCAACTAAACCTTTATTTGGAGAAAATCACTCTTTAATCATGGGTATATTAGTAGATATTTTATGTTTAAATTATAAAAAGAATGTATGTATTTCTTTGTGAAAATACTCTACAATTATAGGCATATTTAATTGGTTAAAATTTGTTACACAAATTATCAGCATTTCATTGTACAAATTAATTATTAGCAATTATCAATATGCTCAATCCCATATCCAAATCCAGTGGTAGGATTCGTGCCCTAAAGAATATTGGGGGCGGGAGACTCCTGTTTCCAAAAAAATCATTTTCCGAAAATGTTTCTTTGTAAAACGACGATGAAGTCTCAGGACCGGCTGACAAACTTCATGATATTTTCCACTATCAATTGGCAGATTTCACAGTTTCTTCTTACAACAAATTGACAAAATTCATGTTTGTTTTTCTGCATCTGACAAAAAAAATTTTGCGATTTTTCTCCGCGACCGACTGTACGAATTTCTTGATTTTTTTCTGGAGACAGATTGGTGAATTTCATAAATTTTTTTTCGCAATCAATTGACAAATTTAGAAATTTTATTCTGTGACCGATTAGCAAATTTCCCTGTTTGTTCTTGTGACATACTGATGAAAGTAACGATTGTTTTACTGCATCCGATTGAAAATTTTTGCATTTTTTTTCTGCGACCAGCTGAGGAATTTCACAGTATTTGCTCGTGACGGACTGGTAAATTTCACGATAGTTTTCCATGATTGATTGACGAATTTTGTGATATTTTCTCACTGTCGATTTCCCATGAACTTCAGTTTTTTTCTCGCAAAAAATCGACAAATTATTTTATTTATTTTCACCATGATTGACGAAATCAGCAATGTTTTTTCTATGCCCGTTTTACGTATTTTGCGATGTTTTACCTGTCTGCCCAAAATAGGAAATAACTAAAAGGGCAGCAATGGCCACTGGAGACTAAGCTCTATCAAATTGGCCAATAGTCAGCACTAAACAAAATGAGATTACACTTGTGATGCACATGAAAAAAAAATAACTTTGATGAACTTAAAAAAAAAAACATAATTAGAAACAACAAACTAGTTGTTTCTCGCAATTAACAGAAATTAGGACATGACTTTTTGAAATCAACCTTTTCTCATGTAATAAAAGAAATCAATTGACTATTCCCTTTTCAAACTTTGGATATGGATTTCATAGCGTAGATTCCAATGCATAGAACATAGTTCAATTAACGAAAATACCAGTGATTACAGTTTTGACTATAATTCCATTAAGGATATAATAAAAAAATTTGTTCAGAAGTGACATACCATCACAGATGTGCATTATTCATGTAAGTTAAAAATTAATGCACATCAGATTTTACAAAGTTTTCTAAAACTTTTTAAGAGAGCATAACCATGTGTTTCCGATAATTTCTAAAGTTATAAAATCGCTCTGTACTGTTTGTCAAAAGTGTAACTTCTGAAAGAGGTTAAAGTATGCAAAATGGAATAAAATCTAAATTAAGAAATTCATTTAGCAACCGATTGTTAATTGCCCATAACATTGGGTGAAAATTGAAAAATAGACATGGTATATATAAAGCTTGATTCTGTTCCTTTGTTTTAATAAAATAAAAAGTTTGAATAATTATCTTGAGTTGTTAATTTAAATTGTTTCAATGGTATTTTGTCATGTCTGTATAAATGTAATTCTTTAAGTAGCACATAAAAAATGACGGGGTGTAAAGATTTTTTTTCCCTTTCTAACAGTTCAACTCCCCTGCATTTATAAATTTTGGGTACGAAACTCCCCTCTTGGGAAAACTTGAATTCAAGCCATGATATTCAAAGAGATATAGTTTTTGTAAATTATATTTCAATACATTTAAAATGTTTCAATGATGTGTGAAACATGTTTGTAATTTATTGTTTTGAAATGACATTATATAGAGAAATAATTCAATATATAACTAAAAACATATCTAGGGCCGGATATCCGATCGGATATCCGGCCGGATATCCGAATCCGGCAAACGAAGGAGCTTCGGATATCCGGTATCGGATATCCGGCAAAATCAATATCCGGTGCATCCCTAATACATTTCAAGGCAAAGGATTCAAAGTATCTTTGAGATTTTTTACAGTTTTATAAATTGTTATTTTTATAACAAAAGCGAAAATGATCAAGAATTATCTCAGAAACTCAGTGACCAGGAATTACCATGGGTGACTCTACTATATTCGAAAACTACAATTAACTAAAATGTGGTGAACAGTGTGGTTGCAGTTAATTCTCAAAGGTTTTGCGAAAATTAAAATCACTAAATATGACAATAAAAGGGAATTAAATGATGATAAAAACATTGACCAGGAATTACCCCAGTGACCAAGATTTACCCCGGATACATGGGGCAATATTTGACCAACTTCTGTAAATTATTTAAAATAGTATAAAAATTTTCAAAACTGTTTTTTAATAGCTAAAGTAGTTGGTAATTGAAGCAAAAAGAAAGAAAAGAAAAATATTTAAAATTTGAATTGTGACAAACATCTTTCTAAAAATGTATCATAACTAAGGCCAATGTTATTTTACAGAAATTTAACAAGCCATTTCAAAAAGATTTTTTTTTTCAAAATAAATAAATAATAAATTAATAATTAAGTAATAAATTCCAATGAAGATAGTTCAGAGTACCTCTATGATTTTTTTCATTTTGATAAAGTGTTTTGAAAACATAAGACAGTGACCAGGAATTACACCAGAAACTTGCTGACCAGGATTTACCCCAGGTGACCCTATGTATTCCGAACAAATGAACCAAATTTAACCAAAAACTACTATACAGCTAAATCCGGGTATCTCATCAACATACCTCCTTAATTTCAAGCTAATTGGATGCTTTTTACGGCAGTTATCACGGAACAGACCAGGGCTGGATTTTTGCCGGCAGAAACTGGTTTCTGCCATGCCAGTGGCAGAAAGTGGTTATAACCGGCAGAAACTGGCAACAACTGACAAACACATTTCGTGACATAATCTGAGACTTTTTTTTAAGTAGTATTAATCTCCTTAAATACATTTTACTCAGGATAAATAACAAATAAAATATTGTCGATAGTTTTGATGAAAAAATAAATAAATTTGTATTAGAATTTGATTAATTGTAAATAATATCATGATTTATAAAGAAGCTAAATACTTGTTACAAATGTTAAAACCTATTGCTATTGACTTAGATAAAACTGAAAAACATGACTGTTCTATTGCAGATGCTTGTGAAATTTCATTAATTTTATTTGATGATGAAAATCTCGTGGAAATTCAAAAATTCAAGGTTCAAAGCAGATTTAATGCAGTGCCAGCTTTTTATGCTAGCTTATTTATTTCATCTTAAGTATATGGGCTCAAAATTGACACATGAACAAAAAGAAAAGGCAAGGAAATTGCTTTTTGATATTAATCCAAATTTTTTGCCATATATAATAATCCTTTGAAGCAAAATAGATTCCTTTCTCAGAAATACATTTCTTCCACCTTTTAAAAATGAATATTGGTGAAAATGAGAATTTTTCAAAATTTTGCAACTTTTGCATCCTCAATAGTGACATTGCCAGGAAGTAATGCTGGTCTTGAAAGTCTATTTTCAAACTTTTCTTTCATTCAGAACAAATTAAGAAACAGTCTAGGTTTAGAATTAGAAAGATTAGCAAAATTAAGCCTATGCTATGGAATGCTCCATGGAAAAAGTAATAATAGTATATTTGAGTGGTAATTTTATTTTTTCAATATTGTAAAATAATTGTACAATTCATTAATTTTTTTTTATCTCTGTTAATGTTTATACTTCAGTTATTTACTTATATATTTTCACAAAAACCATTTCTATTAGTATATAGTAGATAATCTTTAAGTCATTGCATTGTATTATTTATTTAAAAATACTCTGAAAAGGTGCTTTGTTAAAATATCATAGAATTTTTCGTACCTTTTTTTTTTTTCTCTTTTAAATAGAAATTTAAATGTAAACAATAATATTAATAGTTAAATTTGTATAGCATCAGATTACCATTATAAAAATTTCTGTTTTTCAAGTGAAAGAAAATTGATATTATATAAACAAAGTTATCATTTTGAAACTTTTTGCTGCTTTGAATACCACTCATAAATTTTAGTTTTCATTTTTAACTTAATTATTTACATATCAAAAACATGTGTGAATTATGAATAATTGAATATTAGTATTATTTCTTAGTTTCTGCCAGTTTTTGCCACTTACTGGCAAAAACTAGTTTCTGCCATGCCGGTTTTAACCGGTTATAACCGCTGGTTTTAACCACTCTGGCAGAAACTTGCCAACCCTGGAACAGACAGACAGACAGATTAACAAACGGAAACCAAAAAGATTTCGGGTCTCCACAGTAAGCCTTCACTTACGTTTCGGCAATAACGAATCACCTAAATTTTAGATCATATTCCTACTTCCCCTCACATTGTTTAACCCTCCGAGCATCTTGAGGGCTTTCCTGCATTTTTATAAAAATGCTTATAAAAATAATCATAATTTAAATTTTGATTCTCTGTTTGTTTCTAAAATAAACTTCATGGCCCTTTATTTGACATAAAACTTTAAAATACAATTCTGCTTAAAATATTTTTTTCTACAACAGATTTAAGTTGTTTTTGGGAAATGGAAAAATACGTCCAAAGTGCTCAGAGGGTTAAAATCTTTCACACGTTCACTGCCATGAGCATCACCGGTGGGTCTAAAAAATTTTTCATTCTGTCTCGTGAGCATCAACAGTGGGTCACAGGCAGCTTTTCATAAAATATAATATTAAATAAAAATCGTGGGCAGGTTAGCAATGAATTTATATTTGTATGTGGCACTCTGGGATAATTGCAAATCACTATATTTTTGTAAACTTACTCCGAATTATGTATACTGTATCTATTTTACAACAAATAAACCATTTAACTCCTTGGGGACAAGCGACCAGTATACGCGCCGCGTAAGGTGCTCAGAATCCGCGATTATTTTCACCAGTAAATTTTGCCTTATTTATTCCGAGTATTTTCCCGATTCAATTAGGAAAAAATTTCTGTTTTGAAAAAACCAGTGATAAAAGATTAAAAATTCTGTAAAAGACACTCGTCCCAAAGGGGTTAAAAATACCTTATTTTAAATTCCTATGGGGCAGTAAATGTTAGGGTGTCCCAAAATTCAATGTAAAAAAAAAAATTTTTTTAAAGGTTAGTCTCACTCTAAAAAGTTTCTTATTTTCCTATTATTAACATATATGCATTATTCACATTTTAAAGAAAAGACACCTGATCGTAAATACAGGTTCTGGAGCGTCATCCTGAGAGAAATTATAAATAAATGGGTTTTACCTTGAGTTCGAAGAAAAAAAAAAGACACAGGAGGTATTAAATAAGAGGACTAGATACTTGAAGAGATGTCATCACTTTATTCTTGATAAACTCTGTAGTTAAGCAGGGAGAATGGGTGTTGTCTTGAATGTGTACGCTGGCTCCATCGCAAGTCGAATTAACATAGGATGCTAACAGTCCAGTCATGTTTTAAAAACAAGGCTCGGAGAAAGAGAAACGTAATTAAGCGATTACTAAAATAACTATTGAAAAGTGGTGGAAGAGAAAATGGTCATCGGACACGCACAGGGTTCATTGATTTAAATCAGCTTGATTTTAATCATGATTTAAATCAACTGATTTTTTTTTTTAAATCATTGATTTAAATCAACTTTTTAAAAAATACTTCAAACGTAGGTCAAGATGTTTGTAAAACATTTGTTTAATCAAAAATACATAGTAAATTTAAGAAATGACTAAGAACTCAAAATGTATGCTTTTTTAATTTATTTAAATCAAATATTACACTTTAAATTAGTGATGGGCGATAACGAGATGTTTTTCTCGATTTTCTCGATTGTATGGACATCTCGATATTTTTCGATTGTGTAAATTTTTTCTCAATGACTACAGTTTGCAAATTTCTTTTATAAATCATATATTATGTATTATATACGTCATACATTTATCAAGAATCGTCTGCGGGTGAACTGGAAGGAGTCGATGTTAATAAAGACTAGGTGACTTTGACTAGGGGCCCCTAATTTATACGTAATCTTGTAATATGAAATCACGAACAGGTTACCCGCTATATACGGCACTGATATATGATAGCAGGCGGGTGTGGTGTGCACGCACTACAAAATCTTGTAAAAAATATAATATCGAAACGAATGAACCTCGGACCAGATCTCTTGGGGGAGGGGTCAAAGCGAGCGGAGGGGCACAGCAGCTGCATAATATGATTAAGTCGTCACAGGTCTTTAGGCCTTTCCAACCATATGTGACATGAGAAGTCTGGATCTGAATTTATAAAAATGCCCTCCCCGTGGGGGCAAAGGGAAGGAGGGGTAGAGGAGGTAGTTAGCATGAGTAAGTGGTCATAAGCCTTTCCAACAATATGTCACATGAGAGATCTCGGCTAAATTTAGAAAAACACCTCCGTGGGGGAAAAGTGGGGGGGGGGGCGGTCACCGGAAGTGTATTACATCAATAAGTAGTCACAGACCTTTCCAACGATATCTCACATGTGGGGTCTTGGCTAAATTTGGAAAAGTGTCCTCCGGGGGGGTGCAAAATGGGGGATGGACACCGGAGGAGCATAACATCAATAAGCATTCACAGACCTTTCGAACGATATCTCACATGAGGGGTCTTGGCTAAATTTGAAAAAGTGCCCCCCGGGAGGGGCAAATTGGGGGAGACTGTCACCGGAGGTGCATAACATCAATAAATAGTCACAGACCTTTCCAACGATATCTCACATGAGGAGTCTTGGCTAAATTTGGAAAAGTGCCCCCCGGGGGGGGGGGGGGCAAAGTGGTGGTGGGGACACCGTAGGTACATAACGTCAATAAGTAGTCACAGACCTTTCCAACGATATCTCACACGAGGGGTCTTGACTAAATTTGAAAAAGTGTCCTCCGGGGTGGGGGGGGGGGCACCGGATGTGCATAGCATCAATAAGTAGTCACAAACCTTTCCAACGATATCTAACATGTGGGGTCTTGGCAAAATTTGGAAAAGTGTCCCCCCGGGGGGGCGGGGGGAAGAGTAGGGGGGACTGTCACCGGAAGTGCATAACATCAATAAGTAGTCACAGACCTTTTCAACGATATCTCACAAGAGGGGTATTGACTAAATTTGGAAAAGTGTCCTCCCGGGGGGGGGGGGGCAAAGTGGGGGGCGGCCACCGGAAGTGCATAGCATCAATAAGTAGTCACAAACCTTTCCAACGATATGTCACATGAGGGGTCTTGGCTAAATTTGGAAAAGTGTCCTGAAATTTCATATATTATAAATAATATTTAGCGGAGGGCTCCATAAAAAAATCCGATCTAAAATGATAAAAACGAAAAAAACTACCCTCGCAGTGGGGGCCAAATTGGGGAGGGGAGGAAGAAAGTCTCATAATATGAAAGCGTCATCCGAGAGCTTACCGATGACATATCACATGACTGGTCCAAAAAAAGTTTGAAAATTGCTCCCCCTCCCTCCCCCCGTGGGCCCACTCTTTCGGCCCGGAATTCACACAGCCGCTACTTTAAAATTTTTATGTTCAATAAATAATATTTACTGGAAGACTGAATAAAAAACCCACATCTAAAGTGATATTTAAATTTATTATAGAAATCGGCTACGGTTTTAAAAATTTGTTCGCCCCTTCCCCATCCCCCTTTGGGCGAAGAAAGGTTCATAGTATGAAAGAGTGGTCAAAGGGCTTTTCGATTATATGCCACAGGAAGGGTTCGGTAAAATTTTTAAAATTGCACCCCGCATGAGTCCACTCTCACGTCCTCCTCCCTCGAAATCACCCGACCCACCTTCCTCTTTGAAATTTTTATATTTAATAAATATTTTTTATCGGAGGGCTCCAGGTATTTACAATTAGGGCAAGGTACAATTAGGGCTTCATTTCACAGCTCATTGTCATGCCTCTTTCTCTATCTCGTCCCTTGGTACTCTCGATAAATTTTCTTACTTTTCTTCTATGCCGAGGACGAGAGAAATCCTCGAAAAGCTTCTCATAGCGAAATGTTGAAAAGCGCGAGAGAAATTCTCGAAAGGCTTTTCATTGGGAGATTTCGAAAAGGACGAGAGAAACCAGCGAGAGGCTTCCCATCGGGAAAGGTTGAAAAGGGCGAGAGAAACTCTCGAGAGACTTCCCATCCCGAAAGGTTTAAAACCGCGAGAGAACCAACCATCGAGCAGCTTCCCATCTGGAAGCGTCGAAATGCTGGAAAAATCATCGAGATGAGATTTGACGAAATGCGAGATGGAAATGAAGATTTCAGAGTCAAACTTACCGCATTTCTGGTTTAAGTCATAATTTCTCAAAGGAGTCCATCTGCTTATCCAATCTCTTTTTAGCTCACAGGCTATCTAAGCCTGAGAGCTAATGTACCCGTCGGTTCTGTGTGTATGCATGTACGTACGTTTGTATGTACGTAACGCGATAACTCTTGATTAAAATGTACGATTTGCTTCAATTTTTTTTATGTTCATTCTGATAAGGCGTTCCGCTGATTAGATTTGACGGTTCATTGGTTAAGGATAAAGGGAGAGAAGGGAGGCTGGTTCTCCCCCCCCCCCCACCACCACTCCTTAATTTAGATAAATAGGTTTCTCATGCAGAATTATTCGATTTGCTTCAAATTTCGTATGCCGGTTTATTATGTTAAGGATCTTCCCTGATTAAACTTGGAGGTTCATTAGTTAAGTATGAAGGGGGAAAGGGGGGGTAGACCCTCTCCTTAATTTAGATAAATGGGTTTTTCATGCAGAATTATTCGATTTGCTCCAAATTTGGTATACCGGTTCATTATGTTAAGAAGTTGCCTTGATTAGATTTGGAGGTTTACGGGTTAAGTATAAAGGGGGAGAAAGGGGCTGGACCCCCCCCCCCTTAATTTAGATAAATGGGCTTTTCATGCAGAATTATTCGATTTGCTCCAAATTTGGTATACAGGTTTATTATGTTAAGGAGCTTCCCTGATTAAACTTGGAAGTTCATTAGTTAAGTATAAAGTAGGAAAGGGGGGGTAGACTCCCTCCTTAATTTAGATAAATGGGTTTTTCATGCAGAATTATTCGATTTGCTCCAAATTTGGTATACCGGTTTATTATGTTAAGAAGTTGCCTTGATTAGATTTGGAGATTTACGGGTTAAGTATAAAGGGGGAGAAGGGGGCTGGTCCCCCCCTTAATTTAGATAAATGGGCTTTTCATGCAGAATTATTCGATTTGCTCCAAATTTGGTATACGGTTTATTATGTTAAGGAGCTTCCCTGATTAAACTTGGAAGTTCATTGGTTAAGGATAAAGGGGGAGAAGGGGGGCTGGTCCCCCACTTAATTTAGATAAATGGGTTTTTCATGCAAATTATTCGATTTGCTCCAAATTTGGGATACTGGTTTATTATGTTAAGAAGCTGCCTTGATTAGATTTGGAGGTTTATGGGTTAAGTATAAAGGGGAGGGGCTAGTCTCCCCCTTAATTTAGATAAAAGGGTTTTTCATGCAGAATTATTCGATTTGCTTCAAATTTAATATACCGATTTATTCCAATATGGCGCTTCCCTCATTAGATTTAGAGGTTCATTGGTTAAGTATACAAGGGCGAAAAGGGGGCAAGTCCCCTCCCCTTAATTTAAATAAATGGATTTTCATGGAGAATTATTAAATTTACTTTAATTTTTTTTTTCTATGTTCGTTCTGATAAGGAGCTTTCCTGATTAGATTTAGAGGTTCATTAGTTAAGTATAAAAGGGTTAAAGGGGTTAGACCACCCTTAATTTAGCGATATGTTTCTTTTTTTCATGCAGAATTATCTGATTTGCTTCAAATTTGATATACTGATTTATTATAGTTAAGGAGTTTCCCTGATTAGATTTGTAGGTTCATTGGTTAAGTATAAAAGGGGCCAACGGGGGATATTTCCCTTCATTTATTTTTTGAGGGACATTATTCTTTGAAATAAGAGTATAATATACAATTAGTGTGAATAACCTGTGAGCTCAATGCCATCAGTTTAACTGGCACTTATCTTTTTATTGCTATTAACCGATGTGGGTTATGAAGCATAGTGGTTTATGTATTCAGTTCTGTATAGTCCTAGTTTCAAACTTTACTGTTAAATTTAGTGTCATTTTGCCCCGAATTTTCAATGTTTCTCTTATTTTAGCTCTGCCAAGCTGCCCCATACCTGGAGACTCAGATAAATACTATTTATTAAATATAAAAAGTTCAAAGAGGAAGGTGAGTGAATTCTGGGGGGCGCGAGAGTGGACAAAGTGTGGGGCGGGTAATTTTCAAACTTTTACCGAACCTCTCCTTGACATATCATCGGAAAGTCCTTTCACCACTCTTTCATATTATGAACCTTTCTCCTCTCAGAGTTGAATTCCGGAAGGGGGCGTGGGGGGGGGGGGGGGCGGAGAGCGGTGCGGGGGTGAATTTTTGTTTTTAATTGTAGAGATTTCTTCAATAAATATCATTAAATGAGGTTTTTTAATGGAGCTCTCCGATAAATATTATTTATTAAATATAAAATTTTAAAAGTGGGGCTGCGTGATTTCCGGGTATATTCTGGGATAAAAGAGGGAACTCACGTGGGAGGGGTAGATTTCAAACTTTTTTTGGACCAGTCATTTGATATATCCTCGGAAAGTTTTCGGTTATCATCGGAAAGTTACTCTTTCATATTATGAACCTTTCTTCTTCCCTCCCTAGTTTGGCGCCCCGAGAGAGGCACTTTTCGAACTTTTTTGAAATCGTAGCGTTTTTAAACATTTTAGATCGGATTTTTTTACGGAGCCCTCCGATAAATAATTTTTAATATATGAAAATTTCAAAGAGAAGGATGGGCAGGGTATATTTCGGGGGACACGATAATTGGAATCCTGGGAGTTGGGACTCTTTTCTATCTTTTGCTGACACCCCTCATGTGATATATCATTGGAAAACTCTGTGACTACTATTTCATTTTATATATCGTCCGCGCCCCTCCCCTTACTTTGCCCCCGCGCGGGGGCACTTTTCTAAATTTAGCCGACACCCCTCATGTGACATATCGTTGGAAAGTCCTGTGACCACTTATTCATATTATGCACTTTCCTTGCCCCTCCCCCTACTTTGCTCCCCGCGGGGGTTCGTTTAATGTATTCCAGTCTAAAAATGGGAAATTAAAGATCCAATCTCAAATGACGTAGAAAAATCAATAAAAAATTTTGATCCCTTTTATCATCCTTTAGTTTATGTTTTTGCCACTAGGGGGTGCTTTTGATTCTTATTTTTTTGGCCATTTTGGTGCTAATTGCCGAAAAATTCTAATTTTTGATACTTAAACTCCCCTTACCGCTTCATAGCTACTCGCGTTTTTCCAGCTTTTTTCAACCAGGGGGCACCCTTACAAGACTTTTCCAGTCTTATGGTTCCTTTATAGCCTCCGTTTGGTTTGTTGTTTTTTTATTCCATCTGTTTTCAGTTACCCTATACTTAATAAAATCTGCCTTATATATATGTAAAAACAATGATTTCAATAATCGATTCTAGAACATCTCCTTTGTAGATTCTCGAAAGTAATCGATGACTGTATCGATTGAGTATTTTACGATAATGATTTTTTTCGATTGGTAAATTTTCGAGAATCGCCCATCACTAAGCCCTATCACTACTATGAAATTGTCGGCCAGAATAATAGCTAAGTTTTCCAATAACTGTTTTTAGCTTTTCTCGTTATAATCGATTGTAAAACATCTCGATTGTAGATTCTAGAAATTAATCGATGGCTGTATCGATTGTGATTTTTTACGATGACGATTTTTCTCGATTGTCGAATTCTCGAGAATCGCCCATCGCTACTTTAAATTTTAAATCAAAAATCTTAAATTAAAAGTAGAGAATATTACCTGAAAAATGTTAAAAGATTAGTCATATATTCACCTATTAGAAAGTAAACCTTATTTTTAAAAAAAAATACAGAAACAGACTTTGTGTATTTAAGGTGACTGTGTAGTTTGAGGACATGAAAACTTCAGATTCAATATAGGTCATTCAAAATTACTTTTACTGATATTTATATTGATATCTCATTATGTCCTCAAGCATATGTAAATAACAAATTGTTCAATTTTCAATGTAATTTATTTATGGAAATATTTCAAAAATAAAAATGATTTTATGGTAGAAATAGTCTGAATGTTTATATATATATATATTTAATATAATTTCAATTTTAATTATTTATAAATTTAAAATAACTAAAATTTTTAAAGTCTTTAATAACAAAAAATGTGTTTAAAAAATAATTTAAATATAAATTAATGTATTTCAAACTTATTTTTATTTTATTTTTTTTAACTGAAAAGTAAATCACAAATGATGCTTTAAAATAAAATAACATTTAAAATTACATTACAATACACTTTTAATCTTAAAATTTTTGTAGACATTATCCTAGTAGAGAAAAAACTACATGGATATGTTATTTCAGAGTGCTTTTTCTTATAGTATTTTAACTGGCCTAATTCTTTCTACACCTTTTCCCCCCTGTTTTTGTTCACATATTTTAAGATTTCTATACCTAAGGAAGACCTAAGTTGTCAATGGTGATTATACTAGAGAGGAGAGTAAGTCCGCGACAATAAATACACTGCTCAAAACAATTAAAGGATATTTGAAGTTTTATATAAAATAAAGATATAAACGAAATTTTTTTTGCCGAAAATAGAAGAAGAGAATCACAAATGCAAATTTTTCTGGTTTTCAAACTGTGGAGTATGCAAATTTTGAGTTCGACGTCAAAAACGTCACTTCAGCGGCAGCGAATGAAATTTGACTTTCAACTGGATAAGAGAGAATGAAGACAAGGATGATCGGCATTCAGTGATTGCTTTGTTTCGATGAGTACGATGTCTCAGCGAAGTCATTTGACAGATTCAGAAGCTTTGAGAATTGTTGGTAGGTTAGAAGGGGGCCAAACTCAAGCCGAAGTAGCGCAAGCCATTGGAGTGTCACAAAGTGTCATTTCCAGGATCTCGAACCGTTTTTTGGAGAGTGGATGTGCAGGCCGAAGACCAGGGCAAGGTCGTAGACGGGCAACAACGCCCAATGAAGATCGGTATTTAGCGTTAACAGCTCGGAGACACCGAACCATGAACGCTACTCTTCTCCAACAACACCTTCGCTCGGCTACAGGCACCACGATTTCAACTCAGACTGTCCGAAACCGGCTCCATGCTGTAGGTCTGTATGCTCGCCGACCGATGGTATGTGTTAGATTAACATCAAGGCATCGTTGCGACCGCAGGGAGTGGGCAACCGAGCATGTCAACTGGAGGAGAAATGAATGGAGCAATATTCTGTTTTCTGACGAGTCCCGTTTTTCTGTGCATCCGGATAATAGGCGTATTTTCATCTGGAGGGACCGTGGCAGTAGGAATAATCCTGCGTTCGTGCACGAAAGTATCAGATTTGGCGGTGGAGGAGTGTTGGTGTATGGTGGCATCTCCATTGACGGGCGCACTGACCTCTACATCATTCGAGATGGAGCTCTGACTGGTCGCCGATATAGGGATGAGATCCTCAGACCTATTGTAGTCCCTTACGCTGCAGCAATCAGAGATAACTTCATTTTAATGGACGATAACTGCAGGCCACATCGTGCAAACCTGGTGGAGGAGTTCCTTTTCAAGGAAGGAATCGTTCGAATGGAATGGCCAGCGTGTTCTCCAGACATGAATCCAATCGAGCACGTTTGGGACGCTCTAGGAAGACGAGTTTCTGGCCGCCAACAACCCCCACAAACTCTCCAAGAACTGGAAAGAGCTCTTCTGGAAGAGTGGGGCAGAATACCCCAACTCGTCATTAATAGCCTCATTGAGTCCATGCCTCAAAGGTGTTCAACGTTGCTGGCCGCCCGTGGAAACCATACCCCCTACTGAAAATGATTTTCTTTGAAGAAAACACCTTTTCTTATTCTTTTTTTCTCATATGCACAAATTGTGTTTTTTTTTCCTTTAGTACACAAATGCGCAATAAAATGCATTTTTTTCTGCCAAACATGTGTAATTTATTCTCATATAACCTACTATGTCTGTCGACCATGTATCAATCAGCTAAACAGTTTACCAGATACAAAATCCACCTAAAACTGCAATATCCTTTAATTGTTTTGAGCAGTGTAGTTCTGTACTGAATATGAAAGAAATGGCATATTAAATTTCTTTTTTTCTTCATTTTCACAGGAAAAATGATTGACTCATTAATCGAAATCGATTGAGCTTAGCATATATTCATTTTTATCATAAATATCTAATAATAATCAAGGAAATGTATTTATTCGCAAGGAAGGTTTTTGGCGAGTACTTGGCGTGGTGCTCGCAAATAACTAGCAACCTTAGACCACCAACAGAGCTGTGTGGGGTGATGGTCAATAGATATTGCCTCTTCTTATTATCAGAGATTGTAGATTTTTGATGTCCAATCAAAAGTTTCTTTTTTTAAGCTATTGCATATAGAGAAAAATTTTCGGTGGATTCAAATTTTTCGAAAAATTTCACCCCAAGTACATACTCAACATATGGATGAAACATTTAAAATAACAAAGAAAATTTTCTTTTGCAAATTAAAACGAATAAAAGAAGCTCTTTATTGTAAGGCTGTTCTCAAAAAAATTATCTTTCCCCGCTCAAGAACCGGAAACTTTATATTTTAAGGCTCTTTTTTAAATGTAAAAACAGGATACTTGCAGGCATGATATTTGAAGGGATTTGAAATCGAACAGTTTTTCTTAGTTTCCGGTAAATTAATTACAAGCAATTGTTGTCTAAGAATGGAATTTTATTTATTTATCTAATTTACTGGACAATCGCGTTGGATAGAAAATTTCACCTCAAATAAATATGAAGCATATGGAAAGAGTATGTAAAATAACAAGAATTTTCCTTTTGCGTGAATTAAAACGAACCTCTTTTTTAATGCGGCTTTTCTTAAGTACATTCACGATATAATTTCCATCCCTCTGCATACAGAAGTTTAAACTATTCTTATATTACTTAGAAAGAATTGATCAGAAGTTAAATTAATTTGTCTTTTAAACAATGATATAAATTCAATATTTTAACAGTATTTTAGACACAAAAACAAGAAAAAATTCACCAGTTATTCATAATGCATATTATATTTTTATACATAAATGTAAGTTAATTGCAAAGTATCTAAATATATTGGATTAGTTTAAAACAATTTCTTCAATGCTACTAAAAATGTGCATTTGTTTGTAAACACTGAGAGAAAAAAAATTGTGAGTAAAGTGTTATAAGAACATTGTGAGAGGGTGTGTATGTGTGTTTCCTTCTATTTTAATAGATAAGTTTGAAAAAAGTGATATTATAATAATTTTTAGGATGAAATTTATATTGAATATGAAATTGGAATAAAATTTGTGAGGATATAATTAGATTATTTTCAAATTTTTCTTTTGTTTTAAACATAAAAATTGAATGCTAAATAATAAGAATTTTATCTTTATTTAAAATGTTAACATATATATCAATAACATTTTTAGTCGGCTTTATAATAAGACACTGCACAGCTTTTGAATTTTAGCATTAATTACTATGAGTTTATTACACCGGTAGATTTATTTCTTGTTATTATTGTAATGAAAGCTTTCAAATCTGAGACTAAATAATAATTGATTTAGAAAATAAAAGCTAAAAATATTAATTACTGTTTTCTTTTATGATTTTCCGAAGAAGATTTCTATTACAAACACATCAGCGAAGACCATTTATTTTTATTATAAAAATAAGGGGGAAAACAATTTTTTTTTTATACACGTTTCATGTGATTTACGATAAATTCTATATTGAAAAAAAAACTGTTTAATTTAATATGATATAGCTTCTTGCTAGCTATTTTATATGATATGATTTTTGTTCGCGCACTTTTAAAATAAAATTTCCTGTCCTTTTTTTCTGGTTGGGTGGGAGGGTGTCTGAACTAAAACACAATTTTTCTCTTATAAATTAGTTCTTTCTGAATATTTTTGTACATTAAATCATCGTTAATTTTATATCTTCGCGAAAAAATGCTGAAAATAGCATTATAAATGACTAAAACGACTATAAATGACTATAAATTTCTATATTGGAAAAAAATAGGATTCCAGGGGTCGATGCAGGTTTTTATTCTTGGGGCCCATTTTGTGAAAAATACCATTTTGTAATGAAAGTTGAAATCCAGTTACTCAAATTCGAACCAAGAATTTATTAACAAAAACTTCTTTAAATCCCCTTGCTAAAGTTTTTGCTTTTCGTGACCTGGTTTTATTTACAAATTACATATTTTAAAACAGTTTTTATGAAAAAGATTGTTACGAAAGGGGCCTGGCCTATTTTATTAAAAGGAATTTTGTGAAGGGGCCTGTTTTATTAAATTCATTTTTGTGAAGAGGCCTGTTTTATTAAGTTCATTTTTGTGAAGAGGCCCAATTTATTAAATTCATTTTTGTGTAGAGGCCCAGTTTATTAAATTAATTTTTGCGAAGGGGCCCATTTTATAAAATTAATTTTTGTGAAGGGGCCCATTTTATTAAATAGATTTTTGTGAAAGGACCCTAAATTGGCCCCAAATTTTGCCTAGATCGACCCCTAGATTCAATTTGCGAATGTTGAGAAATCGTCGCGCAAACCCCCCAAAAACCCCACAAAAATTGCTGTACGCGAATTCCAAATAAACTTCATTGAAAAAAGGATAAAATTTATTGTATTGGACTAAAAGTTAACAATTGGATGTATTTTTAATAATGTAGAAAATCGCCGTGAAAAACAAAAACAAAAAAGAAACATTAAATCGCATAAGAATCGCTAAAAATTCAGAAATCACAGATGACAAAATTTAGTACATTAGGCTAAAACAATGGAACCGAAATTCTTTTAGGAATATGGAACAATCTGTGTAGAACATAAAAAAACAAAAGAATTGGTAACATGAACTCGCTCAAATTTATTCCCCCAAACAACGATAAACAGCCAAATCCGACGATCCTACAACGCCAAAGTTAGTAAAAAGGCTGGCGTAGCATAGTACCCATTGACTAGTTAAACGTGCCCCAACTATAAATGCCTGGTTTAGTCAAAGTAAATTTACAATAATGAATAAGTAACAGAATAGGGAAAATAGCATACCATTGCTATTGTGATAACATGTCAAACAGGTTTCTTATAATCCTGGAATGAATACCTGGACTGCACTGTATTGTTGGTCAAAAGGCATGATTTCATAGTCTGAGAAAAGATTCCACAGATAAGGAAGTTTTTAGTTTGTGAAAGATTCAGTGTTTAGTAGTTGGGTTAGTTACTAGGCACAAGTTAGCTAGAAAATGGCAGGTAGAAAAAAGGATGACATTTGGATATATTTTAATGAGGAGCCTACATTTTCAGGAAAAGGTGTTAAGGCAAAATGCAAGAATTGTGGAAAAGTTATAATGGGAATAGTGGCAAGATTAAAAAAGCATGTGGAACAATGTTTATCCTATTATAAAAAGGATGATGATGACATATGAAAAAATCATCACAAGTGAAACTGGTGCATCAACATCAACTAATGTGAAAACTGAAGTGTTAGACATTGGAAGAAAACCCACAAAGAGGAAGATGTTTGAAATAGAAAATGATTCTAATGATTCTAAGAAGAATATGAATTCTTATGCGATAAAGACTTCTAAAACTTAAAAACAGATGTCAGATGAAGAAGTTGCTAGGTATATTTATGCAACCAATTCTGCTTTTCATCATGTGCAACACCCTCAATTTAAAAAGATGATTTCAGCTTTAAGACCAGGATATACAGCTCCAAATGAAGTTGAAATAGGTGGATCATTACTTGACGATATCTATAGTCAAGAGAAAGAAAAATGTTCTGAGTATTTAAGTGGACAAATAGTAAACTTAAGTATAGATGGATGGTCAAACATTCATAATGAACCAATATTATGTGCTGTTGTAACCAATAAGAAAGGTGAAAATTATTTATTAAAAACTATTGATACATCTGGCTGCCCACATACAATCGAATACCTTATAGAAGTTGTAAAAAATTGTATGATAAAATGTGAAAATGAATTTAAATGCATTGTGCGAAGTGTTGTAACAGACAATGCTAACAATGTAAAGGGTATGTGCACTGAAATTCAAAGTAACCCAGATTTTGATTTGATCACATATGGATGTTCTGCACATTTGTTAAATTTGTTTGCAGAAGATTTAAATATTCTAAATATTAAGGAACAAATATTACATATTGTTAAGTTTTTCAGAAACAATCATTTTGCAAATGCAAAATATAGAGAAGCTGGTGGATCCAAAATACCCTAAGAAGTCCGTTGGAATATTACGGCTGACTGTGTATCTGCATATTTAAAAAACTGGCCAATTCTTGTTTCAGTTTGCGAAGAAAATCGCTGTAATATTGATAGCATTGTTTATAACAAGGTAACAAATTTTGGAATTAAATGGAATGCCGAGGACCTTCTAAAACGTTTAAAACCAATTTCTATAGCTCTTGATAAAATGCAACAGAAGGATTGCACTATATCAACAGCTGTTGATATCTGGAAAAACTTGCAAGAAGAACTTACAGAAGTAAATCTTGATAAAACATGCTTGAAGAGTTTTTCAACCCGTTACAATCAAGCACTAGGACCACCACATTTTCTAGCATATCTGTTAGATCCATGCTATGCAGGAATTAAATTGAGTGCTACTGAAAAATCAGAATGTATAATTTTTGCAAAAGAAAAATATTCTCAATCAGTAGTGCCTACTTTAATGAAATTTCAAGCAAAATCAGAACCTTTTCATCAATTTCTTTTTGATTCTGATATTGTAAATAAAGTAAATCCTATAGATTGGCGGAAGTCACAAATTACTGAGAATGATGGTTCTGGAAATAATGTTATAGGAATGATTTCGCAGTTATTTACTGCACAAGCTTCTTCAGCATCTGTTGAGAGAATCTTCTCAACTTTTGGTTTAGTTCACTCTAAACTCCATAATCATTTAGGAACTGATAAAGCAGGAAAATTGGTGTTCCTGTTCAAACAGTTTAATAAAAAACAATAATTTTTTCAAACTTATTGAAATTTATAACATAATCCTGATGATTTTATGTGTTGAGTATATTCTGCAAATTCATTAAATATGTTTTTTATACATTCCAGAGTATTATATGTAATCCAGAATAAATATTTTGTTTAAAAGAATGTATACAAATAAGTATCTAGTTCCACAATCAAATGTTTCAAAATTCATATTTTTTCTTCTGAATAACATGCTTACATTATCTTTTATACAGTGAATTCTCGATAAGTCGAATTCGAAGGGACCGGGAAAAATATTCGAGTTATCGCAAGTTCGACTTATCGAAAATCCTTAAATAAATACAGAAAATATATAAAAAATAATTCAATCTTATAGATAGGATTTGCAATTATTCTGTGATAACGGAGTCTGGCAAAATGAGCACTAAAGAAAAATACAATTTAATAGTACATACTACAAGGTCCTAAAAAACTCAGATTTTATGAAAAAAACTTGTTAATGATGTCTGCTTGAAGGAACTTTTTGTCCTTCACTAATTAGAAAATCACTCACATTTTGTAAACAAAGGAAAAGAGAATCGTCCACACTGTCTCTACTTTCGAGATTTTGCTATGGTGTCGTCATTGTCGCATGTGCTTCTTGATTATTTGGCGGTGAAACTTAATTTACTTTCTCGTCATCTTCAGGATCATTCTCCACCTTTTTTATTGCTTCAACTATATCTGAATCACTAAGTTCTCCGCAAACTGCAACATTTCAGACAATATTCAAAAACTCAGTATCGTCATCCTTCAGGAATAACTTGATTTTATAGATTTCATTCACAACACATGAGTCCGTTTTGCTTGAAAAGAAGCCACATCTACTGAAGCAATTTTTGATAGTGATTTGTTTCACATTGTTGTTCCAGGCACTCGAAATTAGTCTAATTTCTTCTAATACATCACACTTTTGATTTATTCCACATTCGTCATCCTCGATTGCCTTCTGCACTAAACGCTTTCTGTAGGAATGCTTTAAACATTTTATTATTCCCTGGTCTGCTGGTTGTGGCTTAGAAGTTGTGTTAGAAGGGAGAAATTCTAACTTGATAAATTTCAATTTCAAAAGTTGACTGTGATAGATGAGACTGTACACTGATAGAATGAAGATCAACACTTTACGCTTTTTTGCATGAAACACTACATCCAAATTTCTGATGTATTCCTCGAATAATATTAGCGTCATCCAAGCTCTTCGATTAGATCTGTACTATACGGGAAGTGACTTTTTATGTTTAAAACAGCGAGGATTTTTTTATTTACCGATGACCAGTAAAGGTCATTTTTTTTTGTTCCAGAAGCATTTGCTCCGACAAGGACAGTTAAAGGTTCTTTACTTAACTTTCCAGCAGAACATGATTCCCCCTTAAACATCATCGTTGTCGAGCACTGATAGAGAAATGGACTGTTATTACTTTTCCATAGGTTTTTATTATTTATTGCCAAGGGGCAAACTTTGAAATGAGCTTCTGATTTGAGAGCGAGGGCGCTCGTTACAGACGTGTTGTTCGGGAGACAACGAAGCTCAACTGAAGGTTACATCATTTATCAGCTAGGTGGCGCTGATCACTTAATCAAACTTCAAGAGCGCACATACCGGCCCCCATTGAAGTATTCTGATAGTTCAATGATACACAACAAGTAAATACAATAACAGACAGATGATATTACTAATTAATGGTTACACATAAAGCACTAAATATAAACACAATAATAAGAAATAATAAATTCAAGAGAAATAGGTTAAGCTTAATTGATATTTTCGTTATTTACAATAGGTAACACACAAATGTTGGAGATACTTCTTTTAAAGTTCCGGATGGAGTCCGGACTACTACAACCCTAACATTGTCATCATTTCCCTTGATGATTTCTAAAATACGACCTACTATCCATTTACAAACTGGTCGGTCTCCCTCTTTTACCAGAATCATCATACCGGGTACAACATTTTGCTTTTTAAAGAGCCATTTGGATCTCTGCTGCAAATGGCTTAAATAAGAATTGGTCCAATTTTTCCAAATTATTTGCATCACTTTCTGAGTTTTCTGCCATCTGTCGAGCAAGTTTTCTCTTTCTTTATTCAAATTTGGCTCTGGAAGAGCACTGATTGGTCTACCAATCAGGAAATGCCCTGGGGTCAAACCTCATAGTCTTCTAATTCAGAAGATAATGGGGAAAAAAGGCGCGAATTCAGAATACCTTCAATTTGCGTAGTAATAGTTAAAAATTCTTCAAGAGTTAATCTCATAACACCAATAGTTCTTTTTATGTGGTATTTGAACTGTCCGCCGCCTCTCTCCCAGAGTCCTCCAAAATTTGGGGAACGATGGGGAAGAAATTTCCAGAGAACTAGCTCGGATGACAGAAAATTTGATACATCATCATTTTTTTTATTTATAGAATTTAATAATCTCTTTAGTTCTGCAGATGCTCCAACAAAGTTGGATGCATTGTCACAAGAGATTGTACTACTTTGGCTTCTGTGGACAAAAAATCTTTTAAGAGTTGCAATTAATGCATTAGAAGTTAAGTCAGAAAGTAGTTCTAAATGCACTGCTTTAGTATCAGAAGCAAGAAATCAAGAATCACAAGATTCCCTTAAATTCGAGATAGAATTGCATACAGTGCCTGAAATAACATGCCCGAAAAATGTTTCTACTAACATTAATTGAGAATCATCAATTTTAATTTTATTCCACCCTATTAAATCATAGAATAACTGGGCTCCAATCAGCGCATGTACGCGTTTGGGTTTATTCCAATTATTATCCGCTAATTCTATATTCGACGGCAATTTTAATTTTGACGTATTTACATATCTCGGTGGAAGATCCGCGATTTTAGGAACTACTAACATATTTAACTGATAAGATTTAGTTTTGTTTTCATTCGTTAATTCCATACTAACAAATGATTTAGCGTTTAAACATAAATCATTAAGTCCGGAAATGGGAATATGAGTTTTTTGTTTATGCAATCCTAACAAATTTACCGCATGAGAACTCAATAAATGTGTGCTCGAACAACTGTCTAATGCAGCAATTAAAGGTTGAAATTTCCCAGAACCGTCCTTCAAATATATCACAGCTGTGTTTAAAATCACACAAGATTTATTTATTTCATTTTCCTTCGCGAAAAATGTTTGATTATCAGGAGAGGGGGAGGGGGGAGAATCCATTTGGAACTTATCTGTCTGGTTTTCAACTCTGAATTGCTTACTGCTATTATTATTTTCATTTAATGGATGGAGCAACCTATTATGTTCTTTACTGCTAAATGAAAGGCACGTATTTTTCGATAAACGAATATTAGCTAAATGATTATTTAGACAAGATTGGCATAAATTGTTAATTTTAACAAATTCTGATCTTTTCATCACATTCATTTGTTTAAATTTGTCACATCTATATAAAGAGTGTGAATCTGTACATCTTAAAATACATCCTTTTCTCTGTTTTGATTTTGTTAAAAGGGATTTTTCAATGCTTGGCTTAGTGCGAGACTTCCAATTATTATAAGGGAACCTTTTTTACTCTTTTGATATAACAGTATTTCGAAGAATGCGACTTCGTTCTTCCAAAAAGCTTAAAAAGTTAGCTAATTCAGGAATTTCGTTTTTAATTAATTTCATTTCGAAAGACCTTTTAATTTCAGGATCCAATTTTTGGAACAAGATGTGCATTAGCAAGGCATCTGAGAGTTCGTTAGGTTCAAACTCTAGTAATTTTAATGCACGCAAATTACATTTTGTATTATCAATTAACTGCATTAAATGGTTAGGAGAATCTGATACCTTTGAAAAATTAAGAAGTTTTATAATATGGCAATCAATGACAGCTCTTTTGTTTTCATATCTTTCTTCTAAAGACTGCCAAAGAGATTCGTAGGTATCTTGAGCCGATTCAAGTCTTTTTGCTCCACGTTTTAGAAAACCTTTTAAGTAGCATAATTGCTGAGTTGAGTTTAGATTCTTATTATTTCCGGTAATGGACATAAATTGAGCTTTAAAATTTTGAAATTCATCATATTTCCCATAGAAATTGGGCAGAGGTAAGTCTGGTATTTTAAAGTTGTTAGTAACAGTAGGATTTTCTTTTTTAATATTAGCACATTCATATTTACAAAGAATAATATTAAGCTTTACCTCTGAATCTTCCAGTTCATCTTCTAGCTCAGTTGCTATTTACAAAGAGTCTGCTATGTCGACATCTTCCGGAAGAGTTGTATAGGATTCAATCAAATTACGGAGTGACGTTTTGAGCTCCAAAATCGAAACGTTTTTGCCTTCTAAGCGCAATCGTTCTTCTTGCGATTCTTTCAGATGGGTGCAATCATATTCGTTAATAAATTTCGTGATTTTGTTTAGTTTAGTTTTCAGGACACCGCATTGGCGATTTAAAGTACTTAAAGTAGTAATTTTTTTTATTATTATTTGCTGTGCTCCGGCTCGACGGACCATATGTCGAGCACTGATAGAGCAATGGACTGTTATTACTTTTCCATAGGTTTTTATTATTTATTGCCGATGGGCAAACTTTGAAATGAGCTTCTGATTTGAGAGTGAGGGCGCTCGTTACAGACGTGTTGCTCGGGAGACAACGAAGCTCAAATGAAGGTTACATCATTTATCAGCTAGGTGGCGCTGATCACTTAATCAAACTTCGGGAGCGCATAATCGTCTTGTTAGGAAAACATTTGTAAAAAAGTCCCATTTTATCCATATTGAAAACGTCGTCCGCACTATAACCTGCAAGAAGTTTGGGTAATAAAACTCTCGTCCATTCATCACATCGTGTGTCAGACACATCTTTTGATTCACCGTGTAATGTCCGAAACACGATGTTGTGTCTGGCTTTAAACTTTTGAGGCCTTGCACATTCAATAACTTTGCGAAATCCAAAGCCTTCTCACGTAACATTGTACCACTTAAAGGAATTGCACTCTTCTGTGTCCTGTAATATGTAAACAATTTTACGAGAGGTATTTCGATATCTGGGAAGGCACACGTCTTCATCCTTTTGCCCTTGGGCTTGACACTTGCATAGATGCCAATATCTCCGGAAATTCCGGAGTTTCTCCGGAAATATAGGATAAAATACGGAAGTACGATAATAAGGCAGAAAATACGGAAATTTGAGGCAAAAAAATCATGAATTTCTTCGATCGATCGCGGCAAAAAATTATGAATTTTGTCGGTTAGTCGCGGCTAAAAATCGCTGTTTTCGTCAGTCAGTCGTGGCAAAAAATCACTGTTTTGAAAATATAAGGCATTCGGTTCCGAAAATTAAAAAAATAGGTCATCAATTCGAAAACTCGGACATAAAAAAGATCGCAAAAAACCCCGTAAATTTCGTCAAAAATATAACGATTAACACAAATCTCATTAAAGGATCGCGAAAGAACACTAATTTTGTCAAAGGGGCGCAGAAAAAACACATAGTTATTGTCGGGGGTATATTCTCCCCTCACCCCTCTGCTGTAACCTTTCAGAAAAATTTGCTGTGAATTTCAGAATTTTTTTTACTCAGAATTACCCCTGATCAATCAGTCGCGGAAAAAATCGCGATTTTCGTCAGTCAGTCGTGGCAAAACATCGCGATTTTCGTCCGTCAGTTGCAGCAAAACATTGCGATTTTGTCCGTCAATCGCAGCAAAGCATCGCGATTTTCGTCCGTCAGTCGCGGCAAAGCATCGCGATTTTCGTCCGTCAGTCGTGGCAAAGCATCGCGATTGTCGTCCGTCAGACGCGACAAAACATCGCGATTCTCGTCTGCCAGTCGCGGTAAAACATCGCGATTGTAGTCCATGAGTCGCAGCAAAACATCGCGATTGTCGTCCGTGAGTCGCGGCAAACATCGCGATTGTCGTCCGTCAGACGCGACAAAACATCGTGATTCTCGTCCGCCAGTCGCGGTAAAACATCGCGATTGTCGTCCGTCAGACGCGACAAAACATCGTGATTCTCGTCTGCCAGACGCGACAAAACATCGTGATTCTCGTCTGCCAGGCGCGGTAAAACATCGCGTTTGTCGTCCGTCAATCGCGGCAAACATCGCGATTGTCGTCCGTCAGACGCGACAAAACATCGTGATTCTCGTCTGCCAGTCGCGGCAAACATCGCGATTGTCGTCCGTCTGACGCGACAAAACATCGTGATTCTCGTCTGCCAGTCGCGGTAAAACATCGCGATTGTCGTCCGTAAGTCGCGGCAAAACATCGCGATTGTCGTCCGTCAGTCGCGGCAAAACATCGCGATTGTCGTCCGTCAGTCGCGGCAAATCATCGCCATTCTCGTCCGTCAGTCGTGGCAAATCATCGCCATTCTCGTCTGTCAGTCGCGGCAAAACAACGCGATTCGTCTGCAAGTCGCGGCAAAACATCACGATTTTCATCCGTCAGTCGCAGCAAAACATTGTGATTTTCGCCAGTCAATCTCGGCGAAAAATCGCGAATTTTCTTAATTGGTCCCTGAAAAAAGTCACTTTATATTTACTAGGGGGAAAATAGTCATGTAATTTCACACAGTTATATCACTCACTGATTTTTTGCTTGTAGGGATAAAAAAAATATTCCATTTTTATAAATGTATTATAAAAAATTATTAATACATTAAAAGTAAAAGTAAATTAAGTAACTTTATTTAAATTATGTTTTTGTTGATAAATTCAAAAGCTGCAAGAGGACTCTGAGAATATTTGTAAAAAATATGGCTCGTAAAATATTATGTGTAACTCCTGAAATGACTCCTGAAACGTGAACATTTTACTCCTGAAAAGTGTCCAAAACTCCTGAAATTTAACTGGTTTACTCCTGATACTGTCTTTACAATGTTGGCATCCATGCACTTGTCACATGTCTTTTGAAAATGATTTCTTTATCTTTCAGTATGGTAGATAACGTGTTGGGAGCGATACCATATTTCAGGGCTATATCTTTTTTCTTTAAATTAGGATTGTCTTCCATATTTTTTATCAAATTTACTTTTTTGTTCTAAAGTAAGAATTTGTAATTTCCGCTTCGACATTTTGAAAGACATAACTAAAAATGTATCACGATGTGAAAGCAGTAAACACTAAAATGACAAAACTCAGAATGTAATGAACTTCAATGAAATCTCAATAGAATCGAAAAAAAAATCCTTACATAAAAGGGTGGGAAATTTGACCAATTAGAATTCACTTAGCCACCTGCTCTGTTTCCAAAGAATACCTTTTCAGAAAAGGGAATGCCTAAAAGAGAAATGAATGTTGTGGGGGGGGGGGGGGGGGGCGATTTCAGCTGAAATTCTAAACTTGCAGAGGCTCCGCACTGACCGATATAGGAAGTAAAATTAGCGCCCTTCAAAGCCGGCGGAGGAGTGCTGAAAAGTTTTATCTAACAGAAAGTGCCAGTCTTTTTGAGGTGTGGCTGAAAAATTAAGAAATTTGTCGAATTACGGTTTTTTCTCTATCGGAAAAAAATCGACTTAAAAGATGTAGACTTCGACAGAATGAGAAAGTTTAATATTGAATTGTAATAAAGGGGCTGGGACCTCGTGTAAACTTCGACTTAAACGAATATTCGACTTATCGAGAATTCACTGTATTTCCAGATTTTAATAAAGAAATTTGATTTAAAAAAAAAAAGTTTTAGCTTTTAGTAATGAAGTATACATATGTGATTTTTTGTTTTATTAAATGGGTAAGTTAAGGTAATATAGAAGATATTTTATATAATGTAGAATATTTTTTAAATTACAGGTAGTGTAAGTGCTGATAAAACACAAGTGTTTTTGTTTCAAATTAACCAAGTGAATGTTTTTTTTTTACAAATAAAGTTTTTTTTTTTTAATTATTATTATTAATTTTAGTGATTTTGTGAAGGGGAATTTACTTTAAAATATGTAGCTTTAAAATTATATTTTGAATTTTTAAGAAAATCAAAAAAATCCGATTTAAATCAAAAAAATCTGATTTAAATCAAATAAATCTGATTTTTTTTTATTTTTAAAAAAAAAATCACAAACCCTGGACACGCAACACGTGGTCCCGACAACGCAGCATCTCCAAGGAGTTCGGTCGAACGAAAAATGACCTGCCCGATGACTACAATCACTAGCACTGACTTTTTGAACCCCGCGCGGAAACGGTTGATCAAGAGAGAAAAAGCAACCTCTCAACACTCGCCGCGCGAGATAAGGATGCCAATCTGGCAGACGGAAGGAAATGGCAAAACGCGCCAAAGTAAAACTATGAAAAACGGCGTTTCTTCCAGGGTTCGCAAAGCTGGGCCCAGTTCGAAAAAACCCGGTGGGTTTTTTCAGAATGGGCCCACTTGAAAAAGCCCACTGAAAAACCCATAAAGTGGGTTTTTTCAATTTTCAGATACAATTTTAAAATTTAAACAACATATACATTTAATAAATTTAAATCATTTCAGTTAATTTTGAAAAAATATTAATATATAAAAGCCATTACATACACATGTGAAGTAAAATAAAAATGTATTTCAGCACATTGAAATACTTTTCTAACATAGAACCTAGTAGGCAACATACATAGTACATAATTATAGGTATGTCTTTACATAAAAAATTCAAATCAACTATATTCATGGAAATAAAAAATATGTATTTTTACTTTCTTCTATCTTTACCAGAAGAAAGTATCAGATTCGTGAAAAATTTTGACTTCCAGTTCATGATGGATTTATACGTTTTAAAAAGGTCCTGAAGACAATTTGATAGTTTTTAGAAAATGACTGTCTGTATGTGAAAAAAATTTTGTGGGTGCTCTATCTCAAGAACTAATGCACAGAATTTCACAAAACTTTAGATTGAGTTAGACCTTGATGTAAACTGTACTGATTAGTTTTTGGTGTATACTGCCCAACAGGTGGCATTGCTATGCTGCATTTATCTCAATTTTTGCAATAGCTTTATCTCAAGAACTAATGCATGGATTTTCATAAAACTTCAGATTCAGTTACAAGTTAAGTTGTTGCTTATTGAATTTTGGTGCATATCGCCCAACAGGTAGTGCTGCTATGCTGCATTTTTCTCGATTTCAGCAATAACTCTTATCTCAAGAACTAATGTACGGACTTTAATAAAAATTTAGATTCAGTTAAACCTTGATATAAACTGGTGCTGATTAGTTTTTGGTGCATATCGCCCAAGCGGTGCTGTTTTGCTGCATTTATCTCACTTTTTGCAATAGCTTTATCTCAAAAACTAATAATGCATGTATTTAGATGTTGACGTAAATTGTTACTGATCAGGTTTTGTTGTAAATTGCACAACAGGTGATACTTATATCTCCTTGTTAAATGCATCCAATTCAGCAAATCTATATTTTACAATCCTCATGATGGGCATAAATTGTCATTTAATTTTGGCACTGTGATAGTGAATTTTGAATTATTAACATGTATGAGATAGAAGAAACTTTTGGGATTGGCACATCCGACAAGTTTACCCCTTTTTTTCTTCCTACTTATATATTTAAAATTTTAATATTCTATTCATTATTTGATTTAAAGAAAATTAACAATTTTATATCTTCTATTATATTTAAAACTAAATTGTGAGAAACACTGACATTTAATTAATTTAAATTCATACAATTTATACAATTTATAACTTGTAAAATAGCATTACAATTATATTGTATATAAGGGAACAATGTATTTTTTTATGTATAGTGTATATAATATCAATGCAAAAACCCTTGACGGGTTAAAAGTTTCTGACGCAGCACTTTATCTTATGCTCTAAGAATTTTAATTATGGAACTTAAAAATACTGATATCAAATTTTGAGTGACGTTATGCTATTTCTTAAAAAATATATTTGTATTTATTTCATCATTTTATTTTTGTTTTATTTATAATCGCATGTGCAAAAGTTATGTTCAACATGAAAAGCTGCATAAAATTTTATTCGCTGTTGCTTTATCATTTACATCTCTCATAAATTCAAAATATGAGTTTTAAAAGATATGATATAAAATTTAAGTGACGCCTTGATGTGACTTTAAAAGGTTTGTTTTAAAATTCAATTTAAATTATTTTTGACTTGGTTAAAATATTTTTTTACATCTACACAATACTTTTAATTTTCCAATTCACTGTTAAATATATCACTTTCATTGAATCTATACTATGCATTGAAATGTATTTATTTCAACAAATTGATTTATCTTTTGTGTCACGCTATTCAAAATTGTGAGTAAGATTTATGTAAATGGTTTCTTTGCGTCATTGTGTCCAAACTACATGAAATGTATGAAAAAGGATAGTTTGACGCAAATAAACCATTTACATAAATCTTACTCACAATTTTGAATAGCGTGACACAAAAGATAAATCAATTTGTTGAAATAAATACATTTCAATGCATAGTATAGATTCAATGAAAGTGATATATTTAACAGTGAATTGGAAAATTAAAAGTATTGTGTAGATGTAAAAAAATATTTTAACCAAGTCAAAAATAATTTAAATTGAATTTTAAAACAAACCTTTTAAAGTCACATCAAGGCGTCACTTAAATTTTATATCATATCTTTTAAAACTCATATTTTGAATTTATGAGAGATGTAAATGATAAAGCAACAGCGAATAAAATTTTATGCAGCTTTTCATGTTGAACATAACTTTTGCACATGCGATTATAAATAAAACAAAAATAAAATGATGAAATAAATACAAATATATTTTTTAAGAAATAGCATAACGTCACTCAAAATTTGATATCAGTATTTTTAAGTTCCATAATTAAAATTCTTAGAGCATAAGATAAAGTGCTGCGTCAGAAACTTTTAACCCGTCAAGGGTTTTTGCATTGATATCATTACTTTTTTGAGGTTAGTGATAAAATTATTAAAAAAAAAGATACCTATGGAATTTAATGCAGATTTAATTTTTACTATTTTATTACAATTTTCCTTATAGCAGTTTGTATATAAAAACAACTGGGTAAGTATAATCGCAGATCGCACAGAGGGTTTCATTTGATATTCCTTTAAAAACACTTTATCCTTAAATTAATAAATCCAAAATGTTAATTTATAATTATTAAATCCTTACATAGATGGTGCACCAATAGTTCCAATTTTCATGGGGCAGGGAATGCACTCTTTTAAACAAACCACCTTCTAATTGAAGTCATCAAAAACCAAGTTGAATAAGCCAGACCCCGTTGTGTTGTTTGACAAACAGCAGTCGCATGTCCCCTTCTTCCCCCCTTTTTCAAAATTTTTCAGACCAGTACCTAAGAATGAAACCGAAATAATTTTTTCTCTTCAGAAATTACGATAAAAAAATAGTATGCAGTACTCATAAATTTACTTTAATGCTATATAGGGTGATTATAAGTTAATTATAACGTTTGGAATCTGTTGCATTGATGTCCGAAAGGTAGTTTCTGAGTTATGGAAGCTGGACCCATAAGGCGTCATAGAGGGGCGAAGCCCGCTAGTGTCTATCATAATTATATCTGCCATGTAGACTAATTGCGATATTTAATCAAAATAGTCCCCCCCCCTCCTCATCCCCGGAAATATAACAAATACAAAATGTGTCTTTATAAACCTATCGTCAAATAGGTTTTTATTTCTTTTTCCCTAAAAAAAAAAAAAACATGATTTTCGATTCCGTTTCCGAGATTTTAATCAATCAATATTCGACAAAGCCAAGGACGGATTCAGCTCATCATTTAGAGGGGGTCATGGATTTCCTTTTTTGGGGTGGGGGGCGATCACATCCTCTTTATGAGAATTTTTTATATTGAAAGCTATTCCCAAATCCAAACTAACTACTTTTCTGATACTTTCGCGAAGTCATTTTCATTCGTAAATACAAAAAATTTGCATTAATATTCGTAAAAATATAAAATTTGCCCATTTTGTTCAGATACCAGGAAATTAGTTTCCCATTTTCTTATAAAGGCAAAGATTCATTCAGAAAATGTTGTCAAAGATAGCACTTTTAGCCAAGTTTTACGAGTTGAAGCCAGAGGAATGTCGTCGCAAGGGAACAATCGGCTGTCACTTCCGGAATTTCAGTTTAAAAAGTCTAACAATTGTCAACGATTAAATATGGCAAAAATTTGTGTTAAATTTTAGAGGTAACTAAACCGTACACATTGGCAGCTATGGGATTCTATTAGTGTCATAAAAATTGCAGGTGTAGCCTCTTCTTTCTGCTCAAAGTATTAAATAGTTTTTTTCAATCGAACTTATACCTTTGGAATGGATCATTTTCTTCTGAACTGATGGACTGGTGCCATCCATTATTTTGAAACAACCGTTATAAATGAAGTGTTAGGTGAAGATGAAAGAGCTGTCGTAAAAAGTTAGAACTCTGATTTTCTGGTCAGAAAAGAAAAAAAAAAATGGTCATAATTTTTTTTTTTTTTTTTTTTTTTCTGGTCAGGATGAAAAAAAAATGGCCATAATTTTGTTTCTGATCAGAATGGAAAAAAAAAAATGGCCATAATTAAAAAAAAAAAATCTATGATATCTTTTGAATGTTGAAAAAATAAAGAAATAAAACATATTTTAAAAATAATTCACGTAAAACAGACGTCACTCTTGAACTAAACAAAAATAACTTTCCTGAAATTTTATACACCATAATTAGTATTTGTATTCTAGAGACTTATTCTAGAGATTTGCACTTTTGAGTTTTGACCCAACGAAATTGTTTTTGTTTGTTTTATTTTAATATTTTATTTTCCATTTGGAGATAATCGTATGGAGATTTTTATTCAAATATTCGGGGTAAAGTTTGAATTAACTCATTAGATAAGGTGAGCGAAATTCGAAAACAGAGATAGCTTTCTTAGAAAAGTGTGGAGGAAAAAAATACCTCTAAATTGGCAACACTGGTCTAACATCAGATTTTTTTTTTTAACTGCAATGCCTTGCGGGAACTATTTTTGTGCATATTACATTTCTATAGTGTACAAGATAAAGTAAAAAAACTAAAACCCAACTACGACAAAAAACTACGCTGAAAAAGTATATATGTTTCCGCCTTCACCGCGTGGAGGTACTCCCAGCTTATGTCGTTTACATTAGTGCATTAAATTATTCTATTAACGTTCACGCTGCTCTACATTACAGTTCCCGTGATCCGCGCTTTACTCTTATCGCTCATTTTTTTTAAACATCTTCAAAGCAGTCTTGTAATTATGTATAAGCATATAAATACTGGTGAAGCTCTTTCAAGTAATACCAAACACATTACATATATTTTTATTTTATACTTTTTGTCCGCTAGAGGGCATAATAGTAAATTTGGTGACAAACTTTATAGCTCACAACCAACAGAATATCAAGATCAAGACCCTTCTAATGGCACTGCAGTGGTCTTATTCTGATTACTAAGTACCAAAGAAATTAAGAACGAAAAGATGTGAATTATATGCAATTAGCCCATAAATGCAAGTAAAGTCACAAGCAAATGCTAGTAATATATATATATTCGAAATGTACAAGTGAAGCGCTTTAAAATGATACCAAACACGGCATATCTAGCTTAACTTTATTTTTTTACTCTGTATATTTTGTCCGCTAGAAGGCGCCACATTGAATTTGGTGAAAATCTATATAGCCTATAACCAGCGGACAATTAAGACGCTTCTAATGATATGTCATTTGTCGAATTCTGATTAGTGGTTTAGAAGTTACGAGGGAACAGATGAACATACATACATACATACATACATACATACATACATACATAGCCTGTCAAAATCATAACCCTCCTTTGGCTTTGCCGTAGTCGGGTAAAAATACTAATTTGGGTGACATAATTATTTTAGGAATAAAGTTTTCGCTATAGCAATATACTCGTATATATTTTTAAAGTGATTTTTTATACATAATTTATATAGTATGTGTATGTATGTATATACAAGCATTTGCGCCCTTTTGTAAGGCAATCGGCGCCCTTTTTATCCATTTTGCCACCGCCCTCTCAGTTATGCCAGTACGACCCTGAAATGTGGTACGCAATTGCGTCAAAAGATGGCGACACCAGAATTCTGATATGCTTATTATGTAAAACTTCATTGTTATTTATAAATAAAACATTTCAACTAAATTATTTATTATAAAATAATTATTACATCACAATAGTTTTTATGCAAGGAAAATAATAATTATAATAATAATAATATTATGGATGTCAGTGATTATATATTGATTGACCGTCATAATAATAAAAAATGATATTATAAAAAGAAGAGCTGAAATGAATTATTTTTTTACGTTTCTGATCGTGTGATTTATATTCAAATAATAATTACAGTAAACTCTCTGTAAGGCGGACTCTGTGTAAGACGGAAATCTGTATAACTTGGAAAGAATTTCAAGTCCCTATGAATCCATAGACATAGAGTAAAAATTGTCTAAGGCGGAATATTGTCTATTGCGGAAAATTTTCTTGGTCCCGATCGATTCCGCCTTACACAGAGTTTACTGTATTAATGTATATTTTTTGTAAAGTGATTGAAATTAAATATATTTATAAAATTTATGGTAATATTTTTATTGTTGAAAAATTGCCAAGAAATAATCATCATCAAATTGGCGTCATTATAATTGTAATTTTATTTAACTTAATAGCAATTAAAAAATTACAAAGGAACTGAGAATAATGGTCAACTAACAGACTTAAAAAAAAAAAAAAAAACTTCACACGCACCAGCGAGTACCGAACTGCCTATGTTAAGATCAGTAGACGATGGCCCTCAACCACTCAGCCGTGGGAAGACAAAATTTTTCTCCCCAAAAGTGGTTAAAAAGAAAGCATGTGTATGAATACAGTGTCATGCATTTTCGGTGAAATTTCCATAGAATGGCGAAGAAATATAGTCCGATTTTTCATGCGCATTATAAAACGAACAAGAGTCTTGCTGGAAACAAGTAAATTGTTATTTGGTTCATCTGAAACATATTTATTTGATTTTTAAAAAATCGCCCGTGTCATTTTCGAGAGAAAAAAAAATCGAATTATTTAACGAACGAGAGTTTTCCCAGAAAAAAGAAAAGTGTTATTCACCTCGCCTTAATCACATTTATATTATGTATCAATTTAAAAATAATCGTTAGAACCGTTTTCGAGATTTTCAAATTAGGAACTTCCTTGATATTATACCAACGTTTTCACTTTAAAAATGACTATTTAGATCTCAAAATATACTGCACGTAGAAATGTAAAAATTTCAGTATACGATTAGACTGCAGATATAAGACTGTTCTAGAAAATTCAGAACAATAAGACGTATATCTGCTGAGTTATTAAAAGGCGGCTTTTCGCATTTTCTTTGATGTCGAGTTAGCTGTATATATGAGTTCCGCCATCTACGAATTCTATGATACGATACGATACGATTTTAACGATACGATACGATACGATTTTAGGCTTAAGGCTGCGTCACTCGAAATACTACCGTCTTCCATGATATAGAAAATATAGTATACAATAATATAATTATGCATGTATTATACTTTTGAAAAAAACCCGATTTTCCCCCGGGAAAATTGGGTTTTTCATGAAAAAACCCGAAAAAACCCATGTGGGTTGGGTTTTTTCAGAAAAACCCGGGTTTTTGCGAACCCTGGTTTCTTCCCAACTGAAAGATAGAGAGAGAAACGCGCTTGGACACTTGGCTGATTGCCAAAAAACGAACTGGAGGATTTTACAGAATGAACGAGCAATAAACATTAAATACGATGTAGAATCGTCACTAAGAGTGGACTGAAGTTAAACGAAAGGTAAATGAATAAATTAAATGTAAATTACTATAAATAAAGATTACATAAATAAAATTAAGAGATTTTAAACTATTGAATACATATTTAGAGTTGGGGAGATTGAAAACAAAATATATCACACGATACAATCTAACTTGTTGTTTTTCTTTTTCTGTACTTTTTCTTTCAGAATTTCCCACCATTTTGAAGCTGAAATTTTTTGACACAATATTTTCTGAGAAAAGAAGTTATTTAGGAAAATAGTCTATCTTTAATTTTAAATGTCAATATTGCAGGTAACCACTTTGAATAATACTGCATTACCATGCTTCAGCTTCTTCCTCTTCTTTTGAATTAAGCCTTTCCCCTCTAAACTTATTAAGCTAAAAAATGCTTAGGCCCGATAACATGTTTGTAGCGTTTCAGTATAACTTCCTTGTCTACCTTCTGTACGGTGCCGTAGGCAGCAGGGACCCTGTTTGAGGTTTGTTTGTTTCGAGATTTCACATATTATTAGAGCCCCGATAAAAGTAGGGGCCCACTAGCGTGCAAAGTCAGCTAGTTTAATTATTATAGTTACTAATAATTATAGCTACTTTAATTATTATAATTACTACAAAAATAAAAATTAATTATTCATTATGACAACTAAAATATATTTAAAAGTGATAAGATAAGAACTCACTTTTATCACTTTATAGTACCGTGTTTACTTGTGTAATAGTCACACTTTTTTTTGCCAATTTTTCATTGTGAAAGTCTAGGTGCAACTATTATGCGGGGAAATCTACTACACAATATTGTACACTATAATGCTAAAACATCACTGGTGTAAAAAAAAAAAAAAAAAAAAAAAAAAAAAAACACATAATAAAATTAGTAACTTACCAAATGTTTCCAGATTATGTGCTGTTTATTAAATATCATTTTACTTTTTATGGTAATATTTTTATAGACGTAAAATTTAGAAATAATTTTTGTGAAAATTTTGATAAAAAATTCTCATGATAAATCACTTTTACTGAATGTATCAGTATCACTATTGTAATGTGAATCGGTGTCTGAAAAATCTCCGTCATTCCATAAAATGTCATATTCGCTTCTGTCCAAAGCATCGGCGATAACCGTCTTCTTAAAACTTTTTGAAATTATATTGCTTGTCATTAAAGTCAAGCTTTATAATATCAAACGATACATTAGTTCCAGGGATGGACACTTTACTGTTCCACTGGGAGTTTTTCTTTCTTCAGATTGACCCTCCAATCTCAGCTATACTCATCTTATACTGTCTTTAAACGGTTGCAGAATCGATGTGAGTCCTTCAGAAATTATCAAAAGATCTGTTTTGCCCTCTGAAAGTTCCTTCTTTACATCATCAAAAGGCTGTCCTCGGAAGCTGTTGAGTACCAGCATGGCTGTTTTTTTTAACAATGATCCAAACTTTTTCTTCTAAACATTGCGAACCTAATCTTTCATCCTTTTTTCATCCATCCAATTTATGCAAAGAAAATATTTTGACGATTTTTTTCTGCTTCAAATCGGGGGATGTGACTATTATGCGAGTAAACACGGTATTCAGTTAATTATAATAGTAATATTATTATTATTAATTAATAATAGTATTAATAATAATTAATATTAATTCTATTAGTATTATTTTATAATATCAGTTAATAAATTTATCCTGATATTAGTATTAAGTTAATACTAATATCAGAATAGAATAAATTTATTAACTGATATTATAAATAATATTAATTAGTAATAAATAGATCAAATGTAATTTAAAAAATGTAACATAATAAATATATTTTTAAATGAGTACACACATACATTATATAAACATATAAATATACAGAAAATAACTAAAACCCACAAAAACCCAGAAAAGCCCACAAAAACCCAGGTGGGTTGGGCTTTTGCCAACCCTGGTTTCAAAGATTTTATTAAATGTAATAATGTAAGATTATAAAATATGCAATGGAGAGTTATGAAAAAAAGGAACAGATGTCATATTACGTACCACGCTGGTGCGATTTTTTTCTGATGCCAATGTCATATATACACCGGGGCACTTAACTGGCGCCAAAGTGTCGTTATTTTGCTTAATATGGTAACCCGGATGTTGTTGTTTACTTATTAATAAATTGGGAACAGATGTCATAAATTCCTAGGCCGCCATCTTGGAATTTTTCTTGGCATGAAAACCCCTTTTCCACCAAGTAGTAAATGTCGCCAAGCACCGGTTTATACGCATGTTAGGCTTAATGAAAATAAAATGTAAATAATAAACAAAACTCATTAACGTTGCAATCACTGAACGTCATATGAGCGCTACACGCTCATTAACCGAAAAAAAAGGTCACTGGATTCAGCAGTTCTTGTTACGTAGCAATCTCAAAATTCAGCAGGTCTCGCTGTGTAGAAATTTCAAAATGTACAAAACTCATAAGGCAACAAAATATACGTAAAATTATCAACATACCTTAACAGACATCTGCTTTCTTGAAAGCTCAAGCACGAAATAACCTGCTAACATCACCGTCATTTTCCAAAATAGGCTTATGAATATGCACTGTAAACAAATCTCCTTTATTCGTCGAAATTTTCTCATATTTCTTAATTACTTCAGCAAGAGCATTTAAATGGACTACAGAACTCATATTCAATTTACATCCAATAAATTTAACATGAAAATAATTGACAGAAACATACAACACGATACCTATCACAAGCAAAAACTTCCTTCTCACGTACTCACAACACAATCTCGAATGAAAAACAGGGTTGCCAGAGCACGTCGCGCAGGAACACACACGTCACATCAGGTTCCACATATCGATAAAGATCGCCAAGAAATCTCAAAACATCCAAGATGGAGGCCATCTGGGAATATACAGCATCTAAGCCCTTTATTTATTGTTATGCCCTTTTAAAAATATATATCTAACTGGTATTCAAAAACGAGGTTTTCGCTAAATTGACGTCAGAAAAAAAATCGTGCCAATGTGGTGCGTATATGACATCTGTGCCGAAAAAAATAATAAAAGCTAAATTTTTATTGGTTATTTTTTTTTATAAACCAAAAACAGTGAACGATGTCCATTATACTGGCACATCTACCCAATGCCTTTGATTTAATGTAATAAAATATTAGAAATAATTATTTAATTTTCTTTTTTGAAGTCCGATTGCACACCCACCAATAAACGAAGACTTTTTTTTTTAACCTGGGTGATTAGGGGTTAAAAAAAGTTCAAATACTTGTATTTCATCTTCCTTAGTAATTTCAGGCAGTCTATATATGTTTTCAATAAATTTAAATACACTTTAGCTAATCTAAACTTATTTGGACAAGGCTGAATCCATATCAACTCAGGCAAGGGGGTTACCTTCATAGTCTCAGAAGTTTTTGAATTGAACATATGTTAAAATTTAAGAAAAAGTAAGATACTTGTATATTTTCATTTTGCCCCAAAAAATTCCTGGCTCAAGATACAGGCCGCCAAAGATGACATCCCTGGCATCCTTTCTCATTCGCGATTTTCGATAAAAATTTTAAAGTGCTCTATCTCTAGAACGGTGCAAGATATTTTGTTGCGGTTTATTTTATTTTAAAGATAATATTCTTCTGTTTAAAATGATATACCCAATTTTGAAAAATGTATTCAACTTTTCTTGTGACAGCCTTTTGAAAAAAAAAATTTTTTTTTCAAAAAAAAATTTTTTTTTTGGAAATGCATACTTGCCAACTAAATTTCGGTAAAACTCAGAAGATTTTGGACAAAAAATCAGAAGAAATCAGAAGATTTTGGCGAAAAATCAGAAGAAATCAGAAGATTTTTTAAGTTTTATAACACTTTCAGTAAGGATTAAAAACAGCTGAATCTTTATAAATAAACAAATTTCAAAGAGAAACTCGAATAAAATATTCACTAATTTGTAATTACACAATATATATTATGACAAAAAAGAATAACTTGAATATATTAAAAATTACTATTTTTTTTTTTTTTTTTTTGAATATTCATAGATATCCTACCTTTCACATTAAAAGAAACTTAAAACTTCTGATTCCTATTTTTTTTTTTTTTTTTTTTTTTTTGAGGGTGATTCTGAGTAAAAAAAGAAAAAAAATTCTGAAATTCACAGCAAATTTTCTGAAAAGTTACAGCAGGAAGGGGGGGAGGGAGAGAGAGAGAATCCACATCCGACACTAGCTATGCGTTTTTTTCAGCAGCCCTTTGTCGAAATTCGAGATCTTTTGACGAAATTTTTGTTTTTTTCGCGATTTTTTGACGAAATTTGTGGGGGGGTTTCGCTATTTTTTGACGGAGTTTCCGCTTTTTTCGCGATTTTTTGACGAAATTTGCCGTTTTTTCGCGATCTTTTGACGAAATTTGTCGTTTTTTCGCGATCTTTTGGCGAAATTAGCGTTTTCCATGCGATCCTTTGACGAAATTGGCGATTTTTCTGCAAACAATTCACAAAATTAATTTTTTTCGGCGAAGATGTCGAAATTCGCGATATTTTTTATGTCCGAATTTTCGAATTGGTGGCCGATTTTTTTTAATTTTCGGAAATGAATGCCCTAAATTTTCGGAAAATTCGGACCAAAATCACCCCTACGCGTTGTTTACGCAATCTTTTGACGAAATCCGCGTCTTTCCCGCGATCGTTCGGCGAAATTTGGGTTTTTTCCGCGATCCATCGGTGAAATTTGGGTTTTTTTCGCGATCCTTTAACGGAATTCGTGTTTTTACGCGATCTTTTTACCGAAATAGTGTTTTTACGCGATCTTTTGACGGCGTTTTTTTTACCCGATCTTTTGACGAAATTCGCGTTTTTTCGCGATCTTTTCACGGAATTCGTGTTTTTACGCGCTCTTTTGGAAGGATTCTCGTTTTTTACGCGTTTCTTCCGACAAAATTTGCGTCTTTCCCGCGAACCTTCGGGGAAATTTCGGGTTTTCTCGCGATCCTTTGACGAAACTCGCGTAAAAAGCGTAAGAAAAGGCCGAAAATCGAAAGAAAATGACGAAAAGCGGAAGAAAACCCATTACGCGCGTAAAATCGGAAAACATGCCGATTTTTCGGAAGAATTCTGAAAAAATCGGAAGAGTTGGCAGCTATGGAAATGCCAATACAAAAATTTTGATTTTTTTGCTGTTGATCAATACCATTGGGAACTACCTTCACTGTAAAGGAGAACTTCCACTTTTGAGTTTAACAAATTTTAGAAACATTTAAAAAATTCAGAGAAGTTTACAGGAACTGTATATATACAGTTCCAGTAAAAGTCACTGAATTTTTGCTTATTTGTATCATATTTGTAAGGATAAGCCTACTATATATCCTAAACAAGTTAGAAATTGCAATATCAAATGTGGCAAATGAGGTGCGTGCGTACTATAACTAGTTTTATAAATATTCAGATCTTGGTGCAATAAGTTACACTCTTGGGCAAAAAGGGCATGAATACAAAATTTATTATTATTCTACATATTAAATTCAGCAATACGGAAGTAATATGAATTTGTCTTAAAAGGACTTAATCGCCATGGCAACCTAGAATCATTAAATATCATGGTATATCATTGAATCAATTTGGTATTATAGGATTTTTAAATAGAATGAAGAAAACTTTTATTAATGTCTTTTATGTTTTAATTTGATTTTTATAGCATTTGAAGTGATACATACCGTATTTTCGGGTGTATAGCCTGCACCCCTAAATCGAGCAGTACCATAAAAAAGTTTGTGTATAAGCCGCGGAGCTGCATCGTTGTATAGCCCGCGGGCTATACACCATCTACGAATGTATATTTCGACCAGGGTTTACGCCGCATGTGAAATTTCCGAGGTAATTGCGAATGGCATGCTAAACAGAAACACATTAATAAGAAGAATAAAGAAATCATAAAAATGAAATTATTAATTAGAAATAAATAATTTAAATGCACAATTCGAAATTAATATAATTTAAATAATATAAATACGAAAAACTACACTAAAATTGCGTGAAATTTGCAGCTTAAATTCTGGCATTGGCGCGGATGATAAATTGCATTATTACCTTGGTATATCGCGAATGATTTTGCAACAAAAAAATTAATTAAACTGAAATTTTAAAAACCACAAGCATCGAAATTATAGGGTGCTATAGGGTGATGCGAAATTATAGGGTTTTTTGCTTCAAGTCCGTATTGGTCCGCTTTTTCATTGTTAGGTGCGTAAAGTCCGTTTTTTGACACTTTTAACCGACTTTTATTTAAAATTTTACCGATGTTTGGCATTTAGCCGAGCATCGCGGAAAAATCGCGCTTTTCGCAAATATGTTCCAAAAAATACCATTAAATTTCGTTAATCGATCACGAAAACAATTGCCAACTTTGTCAAAAAACTGCGAAAATGCGCAAATTTCTTCAAAAGATCGTGAATTTCATTAAAAGATCGAAAAAAACGCGGTCAAAAGATAGAAAGAAAAAAAGCAGTCAAAAGATCGCAAAAAAGACTAATTTCCTCAAAAGATTGCGAAAAAAAATCGCAAGTTTTGTCAAAGAATAGCCAAAAACGCGTTTTTCGTCAAAAGATCGTAAATTACAGCAAAGGATCGCGAAAAACACGCAAATTTCGGCAAAGGATCGCGAAAAAAAACGAGAATTTTGTAAAAAGATTGCGAAAAAACACGAATTTCATCAAAAGATCTCTCAATAAAACGCAAGTTTTGTCAAAGAATCGTGGAAAACGCGATTTTCGTCAAAAGGTAGCAAAAAAAAAAAAAAAACACGCGAATTTCGGCAAAAGGTCTCTCAATAAAACGTAAATTTCGCCAAAAAATCGAAAAAACATGCGAATTTTCAAAGGATTGCGAAAAAAACGTGAATTTCGTCAAAAGATTGCGAAAAGAACGCGAATTGCATCAAAATATCGCAAAAAAAAAAACAGTAAAAAAATTGCAGAAAAAAGCACAAATTTCGTCAAAAAATCGAAAAAAAAAAAAAACTAATTTCGTCAAAAGATTTTAAAAACTTTAATTTCGTCAAGATATAGTAAAAAACATATAAATTTCATCAAAGAATCCCGAAAAACACGCAAATTTCTTTAAATAGTCGTGGAAAAATTTGTGAAATTCAACCTGTCTTAGAAGGTTTGTAACCTCTACCAATAACAATGGCTTTAAGATAATGAATTTCAGAATTTGAATCGGAGCAAGCATTTTCTTTATAACAAATTATACTTTGAACATTTATTAATTAGTGACAATTGAAGGAAAGGAGGGTTTCCTTGTTTATTTTATTTTATGATTTGCGAAAATAGTTTCCTTTTGATCTCTTTTTTTACAAAATATGTGCTCCCTTTTTTACTACACCAGTTGAGTGGGAGCTCTGGAAATATGAAATTATTAATTTGTTATAAATAATATAAGTACGATATTCAAAATTAATAATTCATTATGAATAATATTTAAAAGAAAAAATCCCGTTAAAATTGAGTAAACTTTTCTATACACTAAAGAGCATCAGGGAGAGATTGGGCGATAGCAACCTCAACTTTAACTCAAGTATATTAAATAGCGTGCTTGAATGACATTAAAATGACAACGTGCTAAAATGACATTTATTTTCACAGTGCCATGTATTAAAATGATTTACAAATAGATAATAAACGTATTAATTTTAATATTTAGCGCTATGTACAAATAAAATAACATTATCACATCCCATTTCGTCAATTGAATAAGATATAAAAATTCTCATTTTAATCATTTCTAAAAGAATCTGTAGATCGGGAATGCAGATGTTTTTGATTTTTTTAAGAGGGGGGTGGGGAGGATTAAAAAGAAACCTCGCACAATAATTCATTGAGAATTTTAGGTAGCTTTCTTTACAAAAAGCTACCTATTGCAGCCGTTCGGAGGAAAGCGATTTCAAAAAATTTTGGTATGTTTTCATCGATCATGACCCCAAGACCCCGAAACCACCCTCCGTTCAAAAGTTGATATATATATATATATATCTGACCTATGTCACACTGTAACTCTCGTATTTATGAACCGATTTGGATGTAATTCGGTGTGTACATAGTACATACCAATGTCTCGACCGAGTTCGTTGGTCAGCTTCATCCGCCATTTTGTTTCAAAATGGCGGCCATTTAAAATTTTTAAAAAAGTTTAAAATTTGAAATGAGGTACTGTTATGATGTTTTTCATTCAATTAGAAATAAAAAGGCCAATATTAAATTTTATACTAAAAAAAATACTGAACAACAAAAAAAAATTAATTTTTACCTCTAAAATGAACCCATATGTATTTAAGAATTCATAATTTCTTCCCAAAAGAATACCTTAATTTGCGTTGTGTTCTTTAACAATAATTTAATGATAACAATAATAATAAAAGTAACCACAACCCAGTAAAGATCTCCCCTGAATGTAAAGTTCAGGGGCCTTGGCATGTAATGTACTCACTTTACCAGATCAAGAATCTCAGAAAAATTTCTGATTTATTGAACCATATAATTACTTTTATATATAAACCATCAATAATAGAAATATTAAAATTATAGTTATTTATTTTTTTCAATTTATATCTTTTATTAAAGACACTCTGCCTAAACAATTGTTATTGCCTGAGATAATATTTTTAATCCTAATAATTGTTATACAATATTTTCAATACCATCTCAACATTTATATTCTTAACGTTATATATAAAAAAATATATATTAGAGCAAAATACAGATCTTAACTGGTTAATTTACAAAAATCATTTGAGGTTTTAGCCCTTATAAAATTTACTTTTAAATTTTAAGAATTTAATCAAATTACATTCTTAGATTCTTAAAAATAATCTTATTATTATTATTTTTATTGCTATTATGTCATATCATTTAAAGTTTGTAAAGAAAACTACCCTCCTTTGAATTCTATTTATAAATGATAAAATTGATTATGATTAGTCAACAGTTGATTTAAATTAATTAGCTGTAAATTTTATGGTCAATCACAATACTAAATTAGACAGACAAACAAATGAAGAGAAAAGTCTATAATGAAAAGGTGAAAACTTAGAAATTTTATTTAATTATATATTAAACAAGCACCCAATGGCATTTTAATGAATTTCATTTATCAAAGTATTTAGAATGCATCAAAGTATTCAAATTAACAAGGTTAATTGTCTGAAGTCAAACCTTTATATAGGAAATATTTATTTAATAACAAAATCATTTAACAGTTTAATAACAAAAGCATAATATTATTCATTATTATTATTATTTCAAGTTATGTAATAGATATTTTAGTATACACCAGCAATAATTAAGAAACCAGTTCCATTTTTGAGTAACTTTGTGATTTGAAAACAAAATCTCCTGGGAGCATCTTTAGAAACCGGTGAAAGAAAATAATTAAAGCATAGGCTTACCATGAAGATGAATTTCTGGGATTCAGAAGATAAAGCATAGGTCCTTCGGGCACAAATCAAAATGAATTCAAATTCAAAGTTTTCCACTAAGAATTTTAAACCTGGTTCACAGGTCAGCACTAGCGGAATGAGGTGTACGGTCGATGGCAGAACACACTACAGGAATCCAGCCGAAAACCACCGAAAAAGAATCAATTGAACCCTCATCTGAGAACTCCTTTTGCGTAAACCCCTGGGCCGTCTATGAAGGACGCTCCTTTCTTCTACTACAGGTTTCCTTCTACCACAGGTTTTTCTACGGTAATCTTTATACTTCAACCATACGTCAGCATTTGCAGAATTTTTGCGTAGGTTCAGTATCAGGATACTCCAATCTTAGCAAAGACCCTTGGCCCGTCTAGGATGAGGCTCGCCGGCAGAAAAATCTACGCTCCCCAGGAAAATATCTAGAGGCATCAGAGTCGATTCAGGACCTTGAGAATATCTCTTCACATTCGCTCACTGCTGGTGCAAGACAACCTTGTTTTCACTGCGCCCACAACTATATAACTGCAATTCATAATACAAGAAGCGCCAGAAAACAATTTTAAGACCACCCTGCACCCCAATAATAAAAAAAAACCCCCAACAACGGCCGTTTCTACGCAACCTGACACATTTATGGAAAAATGTGCATGCCAGAATTCGCGGGGAATAAAAAAATAATCACAAAACACAGGCCAGACCTCCCTGTAAACTGCTCATTCTCAAAAAAACCGTCTGCCCCCCAACTTTAATGTTGCATCTTGCTTACATAAATCGGTTCATTCACCCCAGTGTCTGCTGGTACAACATTCAGAAGACTTGTGTTACAAAAAAAAGAAAACCTCTCCTTTACTCCCGAGATCTGGAAAAATATTTGAGACCACCCTTGCAGCTACATTGTAAAGGCTTTTAATGAATCCGTTGCCTTATTTGATTGTATAAATGTAATTCATAATGCTAAAATAATTAAAAATAAACTTAATTTTATTTAATTTTCTTCCTATAAAAAAAAACCCTCCTAAATAATACATTCTAATTTTTAATGCTCATAACAGTACCAAAAAATTGAAAATGGAAAAATATTTTTTTCTTATGTATTTGGCCTTTATACAAAGACTCCGTAGCAGTTTTTGTTTCGTCTATATCTTAAAAAATGGCTGAGTTATAGCATTTTGAATTTCTAGCGAAGCTGACATTTTGAAACGTCCTGAATTTTGTCACGCGATAAAAGGCGTATTTATGAACCGATTTGGATGTAACTTCGTTTATACATAGTACAGACCAATGTCTCGACCGAGTTCGTTGGCCAGCTTCATCCGCCATTTTGTTTAAAAATGGCGGCCATTTAAAATTTTAAGAAAAATTTAAATTTGAAATGTGGTACCAAAAAATTGATAATTGAAAAAATATTTTTTTCTTATGTGTTTGACCTCGATAAAAAGATTCGGGAGCAGTTTTTGTTTCGTCTATATCTTAAAAAATGGCTGAGTTATAGCATTTTGAATTTCTAGTGTGGCTGACATTTTGAAACGATCTGATTTTTGCCACGTGATAACAGACGTATTTATGAACCGATTTGGATGTACCTTGGTGTGTACATAGTCCATACAAATAACTCAACCGAGTTCGTTGGCCAGCTTCATCCGCCATCTTGTTTCAAAATGGCGGCCATTTAAAAATTTTTTTAAAAAATTAAATTTAAAATGAGATACCAAAAAATTGGAAAATGAAAAAGAGTTTTTTCGTATGTGTTTGCCCTTAATACAAAGATTCCGGAACAGGTTTTGTTTCGTCTATATCTAAAAAAATGGCTGAGTTATAACATTTTGAATTTCTATTATGGCTGACATTTTAAAACGACCTGATTTTTGTCACGCGATAACAGACGTATTTATGAACCGATTTGAATGTAACTTGGTCTGTACATAGTACATACCAATGCCTCGACCGAGTTCGTTGGCCAGCTTCATTCGCCATCTTGTTTCAAAAGGGTTGCCATTTTTTAAAAAAAAATGTAATTTAAAATTTAAAATGAGGTATTAAAAAATTGGAAAATGAAAAAGATTTTTTTATGTGTTTGGCCTTGATACAAAGATTCTGGAGCAGTTTTTGTTTCTGAAAATTTGTTCTTTTGTTTATATCTTAAAAAGTGGTTGAATTATAGCACTTTGAATTTCTATCATGGCTAACACTTTGAAACGATCTTGTATTTGTCTCGCGATACCACACGTATTCGCCTATCTCCATGGAAGAAGGCATGTGGATAGTATACATCAATATCTCGACCAAGTTCACTGGCCAGCTTCATCAGCCATCTTCTTTCAAAATGGCGGCCATTAAATTAAAAAATATATATATTTAAAGTGAGGTGCAAAAAAATTAGAAATTGAAAAAGGTTTCTTTCTTAAGGGTGTATTCGAAAAAATATTTTTCCACCCTCAACAGCTCGAAATTTTCTGACACATTTTCAGACTCATTTTTAAAAGTAAAAACATGAAACTTGCTGGGGTGATTTCTGAAGACATGTTTAACATGCCGTGTGATTTCATTTTCAGCTCAATTAATTTGAATTTGATTTTTAAACAATTATTTTCTCAGTATGACCATTTTTTTCATTCCCAGATCGCCCGCTTCGGGAAATTCGGTTAAAAACGCCAACTTTAACAGCGTTTTTTACAGTATTTTCTGCATTTATCGAAAAATTAAGAAGCACGGCACATTATATAGTTTCTAAATAAGGGAATTTCCCAGTTTGATGCGTTTGAGAGCAAAAATGAATTTTAAAATGAATCAGAAAATAAGCAGTTTCGATCGGAATACACCCTTAAGTATTTGACCTTGATATAAGGATTCAGGAGCATTTTTTGTTTGTCTTTATCTTGAAAAATGGCTCAGATATAGCAGTTTCAATTTCTAACGTGGGTGACATTTTGAAAAATCTGATTTTTTGCCTGCGACAGCACTCGTATATATCAACCGATTCCGATGTGAGTGAGCATGTGCGCAGCAATTACTAAGGTCTCGACCAAGTTCCCTGGTTAGCCTCATCCATCATGTTGTCTTAAAATGGCAGGCACTTTAAGAAATCGCCGAATTTGGCAGCCAAATATAAGTTACTTTAAATAAAAGCAGCTTGGATAAAGCTGACTAATTTCGCGAAATTCTCATTCATAATGATTTAGTATTGATAAAAATTAGTATTGCATCTGCTACATTCGGTTTCCACTTAATTGAGCTTCGTGTGTTTGAATAATATAAGTTGGCTTTTTTAAAATAAGGAATATGAAAGCTACCTCTTCCTCCCGGCACTGGCCGGAAGGACTTTTTTAAACGGAAAAGCATGGAATCTGCTGGCATATCTATCAATGTGATTTGAAATCGAATGCGTTTTTCTATTTTCGATAAATGTATTATATCTTAAGTTATAAGCGATTGCTATTTGATGATTACCTTTCCCGAGCTGTCTCATCTGGAAATTCAGTTAAAAAATCAACTTTCAGCATTTTCTAAATGTTTTTTCCCTTATCAAAAACTTAAAAACGCTGTTCGATTTCGTTAAGTATTAATAAATGCGGCAATAGTTTTATACATTTAAAATTAAAAATGACTTATAGTGAATGCAGCCGTTATTTATGTGTGTATGCGTGTTTTATTATAAAGTTAACAAAACAAAACTTTTTATTTAATTCGAATCGGTTTTATTTAATTCCAATCAATTTGCAAGAAATTTCATGACCTACTTTTATTATTTCTTTGCACGTGGAGCGATAAGGATTATAAACATTATATGATTCATGCTAACCACTACGAAAAGATATCACGTGCGATCCTAAAGTTATTTTCTTTTTTTTTTCCCCCTTCTATCGCTCTGTTTGGAACTTTTTAGCTGTCAGAATCTCAAAGAAATAAATATAGATTTCAATTAGAAGATTTTGCTTTAAAAGCATTTATACACGAAATGATTACCAAGAAAAAAAAAAAAAAATACTTACCATCACTGTACTGTTTCTTAAATACAAGATGATTTAACAATGCAATTTAATCTGATTTATTTTATGGTCGTTTTTGAGAATATTCGGCGTTATTGTAGATGTTTTAAAAATACTTCTTTCATGAACATTTAAAAGTTATATTTTATATTTATTTCAATCACTTGGTACAGAATTGAATCCTGCATTGGGTCGGGTAATCGGATAGTACCCGAACCCGACTAAAGTTCGGGTCGGGTTGGCAGGATTTTTTTTTTCTCTCTTTTGACGTGGTTCAGGTTGGCAGGATTTTTTTTTCTTTCTTTTGACGTGGGTCGGGTTGGAATTTGATTCGTTCGAGTTAACTTTTTTTTTTTTTTTCTCCAAAAGATGATGCTGAATATTTGTTAAAATGGTAAAAGCCGAAATAATTTGATACAAGAAAAACATAATTATAGACTACTTTTCCGTAAATGCATTAAAATATGGATTAATTTTCCTTCATTTTAGTTTCTGCTTTTAATATTTCGGTTGACAAAATTTGTTCTTGTTGGGTCTCGAGTTGACTTTAAGTAGAATTTTCTGATTCGGATAGGATACAATCCGGACCTTGCAGTTCAGGTTCAGAGTAGAGTCCAACATTTGATCTTGTAGTCTGATTTTACCTGCTATTGTTTTGCTATGGATAGAGGGGGGGAAATGTATTTTCTCTAGAAAAATACATTTTTTACAAATAGATTATTTTCTTGTAGTTATATTTTCTTAGAAAATATGGAATATTAAGCATTTAAAAAAATTATATCCACTAATTTGTTTTATGTATCCTATGAATATTGTTTTAAATCATTTTTATAGGATTTTCACTTAAAACGTACACATTAGAGATCTGCATGGACCTGGTTAATCTCTTTTTATTAGACTCGGGCCGGACCGTGATTGAGCTTAATTTTTATCTGCGGCCGCTGCGGGCCGGGACTGGAGAACTACTTTTTTTTTTTTTTTTTCCAGGGCCATGTTAAACCGGCAGGTTTTTGCGAAAATAACAGTGAAATTTTTCCTTTGTTCGACGAAATCTTTAGAAATTTATTTCATTTTATTAAATTATAGAGAAATATATTTAAAAAAAAATCTTTATAGAGCTTCAAAATTATTTTTTCTAAAATATTTTTCTTCCATTTTAAACTACATTATTTTTTTTAATGAGTTATCATTTAAATGAATTTCTCTAAGTAATCAATAATGTTGCCATTCCATATTTCATAGATTGTGGACATACTAGTTTAAGCTGCAAAATGTTTGCATGAGTATGTAAAAAATATATCTTAAATAATTTTATTGATAGGATCCCGGACTTGATTTAATTGATTTTTCTTGGCTGGGTAGGCCAAATTTTTAGCATAAATGGTTCAAGTTTAGCCCAGGCAGGGCCAATATATTTCGATCACCTGGGTCTGAAAATTTCGGCTCGTCCACATTATTTTAAAATCTCATTAATATGAAATTTCTCATCTTTGGTATCTGAATTTTTGGGAGTGAAAAAAAAATTTTAATTGTGCGTAAACGCCGCATCGCTCGAAATTTCAATTTAAAACACGTAAACGCTGTGGCATTTCTTCCGTAAATTACGGTACTAAAATCTTTTTTTTAATAATTCCATAATAATAAAACCAGATTTTAACTTATTTATTATTATCATTATTTTTAATCTGGAAAAAAAGTCACTTTTTTTTCCCTTTAAAAATAACAAAATTATTGTCAGAGGTAATTCAAGAAATATTTTCGTTTTTCTATGCCCCACCAGTGGCCGAGAGGTTCTGCTCTCCAAAGCTGGTAGACGGGAGGTCCTGGGTTCGAACGCAATCGCGCCCGTCGGCCTAATCGTTCGGAGTTTTCTTCTAAACTTGGATTTTTGTGCGTAAATACGGGTTAGGTTCCGTTAGAAAGACCCCCACGGAGGGCATCCCCGCCTCTCCGGGCCCATTTCGTAGATAATTAGCTATCATAAGCAACACAATACACCAAATTTTTCCACAATATTTTTTTTTCATGTCAAAAAGTAAATGTAATTATTGTGCTAATTGCATACATTTCTGGCAAACATTAAATACCATTTATCTCAGTTTAATTTTTTGAATTGCAGCAGCAAATAATAGGTAAATTATCACAACAGTAACTTTGAGAGAGCTGGATGTAATATACAACTGGAGCCATTAATGGCATTTTACCTCCTAGAAAATATGTTATTATTATTTTAAACAATAATTACTATAAGTAATATAAAACTACTGTATAAAAAGGCACACAGTAATTTGCTCAAAAATATTTATTTTAATCACTGGAATCAGAAAATCCTTCAAAATCGGAAGTTTCCGAGTCCGTCATAACCAAACCAATAATATCTCTATTTTCAAAGACAGAAATAAATAATAATAGCATTTAAACAGTAAAAAAACATTACAAACACGGGAAAATTCTTTAAATTTCGCGGCATAGTGAAAAAAATTTACAAATTTCGACGATTTTTGAAATTTTTTCGGGTTTAAAAATTATAGAAAAATCACAATTTTCCGTTTCTTTAAAAAAAAAAATCTTTGTATAGTCCGCACCGTGTATAAGCCGCAGCGGCTGTTCCAAATGTTTTTTCTTGTATAACCCGCGGGCTATACACCCGAAAATACGGTACTTTATTTTCAATACCGAACATAGTAAAACAATCTCAATAACATATATCAATTACACAGCAATACAAATTATATTAATACAAGTTAGAGTTCAGACAGATGGGCAGCCAAATCGAATCCATAAAGACTTTCAACTGTGTTGGAAATTGTTAAAAACACATAAATAGGTCGGAATTTGACTTTTAGAAATTTATGTCAATAGACGGAAGCATACTTGAATACTTTCATACAAGCCTGTATTTTACCTACTATCTTTATCTACATGCCACTATTTAGCTAATATTTAATTAAGATTAAAACATCCTTAAAACCAGTGAAATCACACTTCCAGAGATTATCATCCATAGACGGCCAAGTATCTAATTCTTTGTGTGGACCTGTATATCATTTTATCTATATTCTCCAAACATATCTTAGTATACTAAATGTAGTTCAGTGTAAAAATGCATAACTCATTTAAAAATCACCTTTAAGCTACTTTCATTCATACTCAGTAAACCCTTAAGATTTCTTTGTGTAGCCTTGTATATGATCTACAGCATTTATGCACACAACGTAATATGGAAAAATTTAGTTAAACTTAAAAACTCATATCGCAACTAAAAATGCACCTCTAGCAATCATCGCTAATGTACAGTATTTCCAATAAGGTAAAGTATCCGAAATCTTTTGTGTGTCCCTGTAAACACTATGCACTTTCTATGACACAGGAAGTAATTTTTTGTAAAGCTCTGCAATAAAGTATGTATCACTTCAAATGCTATGAAAATCAAATTAAAACATAAAAGACATTAATAAAAGTTTTCTTCATTCTATTTAAAAATCCTATAATACATAATTGATTCAATGATATACCATGATAGGCAATGATTCTAGGTTGCCATGGCGATTAAGTCCTTTTAAGATGGATTCATATTACTTCCGTATTACTGAATTTAATATATGGAATTATAGTAAATTTTGTATTCATGCCTTTTTGCCCAAGAGTGTAACACTTATTGCACCAAGATCTGAATATTTATAAAACTAGTTAATACTATGCAATGAAATTTCATCATTGTAACATTTGCTACATTTGATATTGCAATTTCTAACTTGTTTAGGATATATAGTAGGCTTATCCTTACAAATATGATACAAATAAGCAAAAATTCAGTGACTTTTACTGGAACTGTATATATACAGTTCCTGTAAAATTCTCTGAATGTTTCTAAAATTTGTTAAACTCAAAAGTTGAAGTTCTCCTTTACAGTGAAGATAGTTCTCAATGGTATTGATCAACAACAAAAAAATCAAAATTTTTAAGATTGGCATTTTCAAAAAAAAAAATTGTTTTTTGAAAAAAAAAATTTTTTTTCAAAAGGTTGTCACAAGAAAAGTTGAATACATTTTTCAAAATTGGGTATATCATTTTAAACAGAAGAATATTATCTTTAAAATAAAAAAAAACCGCAACAAAATATCTTGCACCATTCTAGAAATAGAGCACTAAAATTTTTATCGAAAATGGTGAATTGGAAATGGTGCCCGGGATGCCATCTTTGGCTGCCTGAATCTCGGGCCAGGAATTTTTTTGGGCAAAACCAAAATATACAAGTATCTTATTTTGGCACAGATGTCATATTCGCCCCATATTGGCGCGATTTTTTTTCTGTCACCAATATTATATAGGCAACAGGTACTTAACTTACGCCAAAGTTTCGTTATTTTGCTTGATGTGGTAACCCGGATTATGTTGTTTATGCTGTTGATGTTTTCGCCAAATTGGCAACTGAAAAAAATCGCGCCAATATGGGGCGAATATGACATCTGTACCCTTATTTTTTATTGAATTTTAACATATGTTCAATTCAAAAACTTCTGAGACTATGAAGGTAAGATTTTTTCTTTGGCTGCCTGAATTTACATGGATCATACCACAAGATAAAACTTGGGAACAGATGTCATATTCGCCCCATATTGGCACGATTTTTTTCGGTTGCCAATTTGGCGAAAACATCACCAGCATAAACAACACAATCAGGGTTACCACATCAAACAAAATAACGACACTTTGGCGCAAGTTAAGTACCTGTTGCTTATATGATATTGGCGACAGAAAAAAATCTCGCCAAAATGGGGCGAATATGACATCTGTACCAAAACTTGTTTCGACAACTGCCTTTTCTAAACATATCCTGATACATTTGGAAAACGAACATGTCCGATTTTATATTTTGGTTATTAATTGAAAACTTACTATATTAGCCTCATATAATGATACATAATTTAAAAAAAAAAAAAACTTACTGAACTCTTTTTGTACAGCATTTCTTTAACCATAGCATCGATAAGTCTCTCTCGCTCTTCATGATAACGTCGTTGTTGCTCAAGTAGAGTTTCCATATCTTTTTAAATAAACAAACGTTTATGAACTTAGAGGGAGGATTACTTTGAGATCTAGAGCGGCAAGACCAATTTACAAAACATTTAGTATGAGATGCAATATTAAAGAATAAATTCAAAGTATATTTTGAATAGAATTTGGAATTAACAAATACTTGGACTTGGAGAGTTGGTTGGTTAATTTGTTTATTGCAGACGAAGCGATATTTTCATACAAAAAAAGTGTGTGTTTGCGGATGTGCTTTTTCCTCCGTGGTGTTTGATCAGAGAAATTAAATTTTTCTTTTACTGAGAAATAAACATTTATATAAGCATCTTCAATCAATTCAGTATATTAATAGAGACTACTTATCATGAACATAGGATAGAAAGAACTCTGGTCACATACGAGCTACGAGCATCACCGCAAGCTGCGGCGTAGCAGTCAATGCTGCTTGCCAACCAACCAACCTGTGCTTTGACGTGCTCCAATTGTTTACGTCTCTATAAAAATGCAACCGGTAGACAGTGTCTGTCGCCAAATCTTCGCCAAAACATTACTTGTTGGCGGTGTCTTTAGGGTTACTTATGGTTTGATCACATGACATTATTTACAATTTTGTGAAATCGTATAGCGTCATGTTGCATGGGTGCTCCCTCCTTCTACACGTGGGGGGCGGTGACCGTTTTGCAGCCGGCGGTATTAGCTTTCTTTTCGGTGAAGCTTTTGCTTTTACGTTGTTGTGGTTCGAAGTAAGGTGTTTATTTTTTCTCTCTTTTCGTGGTGGTTATTAGTGAACTATCTTATTTGTGATTTGGTGGGTGTTTGGTAGGTGTAATAGTTTTATTTACGGTTTGTTTACCTCTACTTTTTGCTGATTATGTCACTGGACAGTGTTATGGCTTGTTCTGAATTTAAGATTGTGGATATTGATGGAACAGCGGATTCTTCTGTTGTCAACGTTGATATGGTGGAATGTGAAGAAAGTACCTCATGTGACAGCGACAAGAAAAACGGGGTAGAAAACTTCTTGACATGTGACAGCGATAATAAAAATGTGGCGCGGTCCACTGCTTCCACAGAGCTGCTCCTTTCAATGGCTGCCGAGAATGGCGGTAAGTGTTTCAATATTTTTTTACAAAGTACAGACTCAAAATCTATTCCAAATAGAGATCCTAGAGCTGTGCAAGTAGAGATTAAAAAGACAATTCCTCATGCTAATCATATAGAGAATGTCCGTCACACACGTACAGGCAGTCTACTTATTAGCACGAAAGACGTCAACTGTGCTGTTGACATCTGTCAGGTTACGAACTTTTTGGGGGTTACAGTTAAACATAGAGTTATTTGGGAGAACATTTCGAATCGCTTCTTGGTGTTCAACGTACCTATCGACATCCCCCTGGAGGAGGTGGGCCAGGAGATAATGATCAATAACAATGTGCAGATCTTAGAAATGCGACGATTTATTAAGAAAGATTCACCTAGTACTGTTTCCCCAGTTTTAATTACCTCGCTTGGTATTGCTATACCGACTGAAATTAAGTTATGGTTCACTCTTCAGAAGATCCGACAGTTTATCGATAGACCAAGGCAGTGTGTACGCTGCTTCAAATTTAACCATGCAACCGGAAAATGTCAGTCCGAAAATATCTGCGCCACGTGTGGCCAAAAGCATACTGGTCCGTGCACGCTAGAAGTCAAATGTGTGAACTGTGGGGAGGGCCACAGGTCAGATTATCTCCAGTGCCCTACCCGCTTGAGAGAAATGGATTTTCTCCGCTTCAAAAGTGGAAATTTCCTATCTTTTACAGAAGCTCGACGAAAATTTTCGTCGAGGGCGAATTCTGAATCATATGCACAGAAAACCAGTGTTAAAAAACCCGACCAAGATGAATTAAAAAAAGCTATTGAGATCAGGACGAATAACATGTTAAAGATTTTAGTGGATCATTCAGAAAAGCAGTCTGCAAAAATTCTAGAAACTATCAGTGCTCTGAGTAATATAATTATGAACTGTATGGCTAAACTCAGTGACAAATCCCCGGAGCGGAAACGTGCCTACGTGCATGGTAAAGGGGGATAAAAAAAAAAAAAAAAAAAAAAAAAAAAAAAAAAAAAAAAAAAAAGTTTTTGTTTTTCTCTTTTGTTTTGGGCGGGTGTTCCTGCAGGGGGCAGGTTCTTGTTTTTTGTTTTGTGTTTGATAGTTTTTCCTTTTTCTGTCTCTTATGGGTATTAGTGTGCTTCAGTGGAATTGCCGCGGTATCTCCAACAAGCTCCCCTTCCTCCAGCTTGAACCTTTTTTGTCGTCGGATGTCTTGGTTCTCCAGGAAACTTTTCTTTCACCGGTGAAGCCTCTGTCGATGTCGGGTAAAGTGATCTATCGTCAAGACAGAGTCGGTCGGGCCGGTGGTGGTCTGGCTTTGGCGGTGAACTCTGCTTGGTCATCTACAAGGCTGTGTTTCGATAATTTGGGCTCAGATAACGAATTCTTAGGCGTTCGCATTTCCCTTGGTTCTTCCTGTCTCATCATTATCAACGTTTACTCCTCATCTGGGTTGGTGGTTGACGATCTTTTGAAGGTCTGCCGTGATCTTTCTGGTCATTCTCTTATCTTGGGAGATTTTAACCTTCATCACCCGCTGTGGGGATCCCCGGTGTCCTCGCGGGCCAGCGTGCGTTTGGTGGACTGGCTTTCTGATAGCCCCTTCTGCTTAATGAACTATTCTACTCCTACCCATGTGGCCCCCGGTGGGGTTACGTCTTTAATTGATCTTTCGATTTGTTCTTCTGGGCTTCTTACTTGCTCCTCGATCGTCGTTGAGGATGATCTTTTCGACAGCGATCACTTCCCCATTGTTATCTCTGTAGAGCTTAACCCTTCTCTGCGTCCCGGTCCCATTCTTTACAACTGGGCCCGCATCACCCAGGAAGTTAACTCCAGCCTACATTTGGCTACTGATATCCAACCGTCATCGTTCCAGTCCTTGGTTCGTGGTGCCATGTCGAATCACAGTACTGCCTGTGTTAAGTCCCTGAAACGCCTCCCTGTGTGGTGGACTGCGCGGTGTAGCACCCTTAGCAAGCAGAAAAAGTTCCATCTGCGAAGAGCTCGTCAACTAACTTCTGTGGATCACTGGATGAAATATAAAAGATTCTCGGCCAAGCTCCGCCAGGTGGTCAGGGAAGCCAAGCGTCGGTACTGGGACTCCATTTGCTGTAATGCGAACGACCCTGGCCTTTTATATAAAATTTTTCGTAACCTCAAATCTCGGTCCAGCTCTTCTCCTGATTCCCACCTCTACTTACAACTACCTGACTCTTTTTCTGCTGATGCGGTAGCCCAAGCTGAAGCCTTTGCAGATCACTTTGGTGAGGGAAGCTGCCACGAGCCAATCCCATTTACTTATGGTGATGAGTGTAATGATTCGCTCAACTGTCTGTTCACGATCTCAGAGCTAAAGATGGCCATTGGAAGAACGAGAATTTCTACTCCTGGGGAGGACAGGATTAGTGCGGCCCTGTTCAAGGGGCTAAACGATCACTCTTTAGATTGCTTGTTGAGTATGTACAACAGCATCTGGTGCTCAGGGGACATTCCCTCAAGCTGGACGTCGGCGACCATTCTCCCAATTCTGAAGCCTGACAAGCCGAGACATCATATTTCTTCATACCGTCCGATTGCCTTAACCTCGGTAACGGGTAAAATCTGTGAGCGGATGATTGCCAGAAGGATTGTACACCACCTACTCTGCCATAAAACCTTGGTCCCTAGGCACCTTGGATTTCTTCCCTTCCGGGATTGCCATACGGCGTTAGCGATTCTCCAGCATGATATCACGTCTGCCAAAAAGGCGAAGAAATATATTTTGGGCGTCTCTTTGGATTTACATTCAGCCTATGACTCTGTCTACATTGATGGGCTTATTTATAAATGTGCCCAGGTGGGCATCACAGGTCGGATGCTTCGGTGGATTCATCGCTTTCTTTCTACTAGAGTCGTCAAGGTTGCGTGGAGGGGTCACGTGTCTTCCTCCCGAACTATTAGGAGAGGTGTTCCCCAAGGGGCGGTTTTGAGTCCCATCCTTTTTACAATTTTCATGGCAGATTTTTATGAGGTCCTGGTGGGCCTGGGCATCAAGTTCCTCATCTATGCAGACGATATTTTCATCTACTGTGTGAATGATTGTTTGGACACCTGTAGAGTCAAACTCCAAGAAGCTCTTCGACTTATAATAGTGTGGTGTTCCTATTGGAAACTTTCCATCCGGGCTGACAAGTGCCATTCGATTAATCTCTCGAGACGGAGAGCGGTCTGTGATTTCCACTTCAGCGTGAACGGTGGACTCATCGAGTGGTGCCCCGTTCTAAAGTTCCTGGGTTTCCTTTTTGCCCGTCGTGGAGGCTTCCGGAAGCATGTAGAATACCTCCGGACGAAATGCTTTAAAAGGATTAACATCTTAAAAGCTCTGGCCCACAAAAGGTATGGGGCTCGTTCACATCATCTGCGGACGTTGGCCCTCTCTTCTATCTGTAGTATCATCGAATATGGAGCTGCTCTCCTCACGGCCGCTAGTCCTTCGCTACTGAAGATGCTTGAAGTGATACAGACGAGTGCGCTACGGGTTGCTCTGGGGCTCCCGAAGTGGACGCCTAATATTCTCCTTCTCAAGCATGCTGGGGCTTGTCTCCTAGCTGACAGAATCAGGGTTCTGGCTTTCGGCTTCTGGGTGAAGCATCTTGCCCTTGGCAGCTGGTCTCCTCTCTTGGACTCTTGTGAGGATATTCTGGTCTCACCAGGAAATCATCTTTCTCATGTTTCTGAGTTTTTTGCCGGTCTGGGCATTGATCTGGATTTCCTCATCAGCTTCCAAGTTCCTCTCTCTCTTGACTCGAACGCAGTGCAATTTTTCACCTCTGATCTTCCTTTTCAGCGTACAGACCTTGATGCTAGCATCATTGCCCCGATGTTTGCTGATTATTTCCAGAACTTTACTGACTCGTGGGATATTATTGCCACCGATGCCTCAAAGACAGATTCCCTCACTTCAATTGCAGGCTGCACTTCCTCACACCACTTTGGCTATAGGGTGCAGCATGTCAACTCCGTCTTCACGGCGGAAGCTCTCGCAATAGGTGTGGCTCTCGACGAATTGATCTCGTTATCTCGTCCCGTGGTGATTTTAACAGACAGCTTGTCGGTTCTTTTGGCTCTCCAGTCTGCTAATCTGAAGTCTCCCAGAGTTATCCTTTGGCTCCACAATAAAATTGTTCGGATGCAGCATTTCTCCATTCACCTTTCCTTTTACTGGGTTCCGGGACACCGGGGTATCCCCCTCAATGAAAGGGCCGATGGCCTTGCCAAAAGTGTTTCTGTCTCTGACCCTCTGATTGATTGGACCTCGCCAGAAGATACTATCCGTAGATTCTCTCACAGTGTTCTGCTGCAGGGTGAGCACTCTTACCGGACTTGCAAGTATTATGCTTCTCATGGGGATATCCCCAATGTCAATCACTCTCGGTGTTGGGTTCATAATCGTAGAGATGATGTGATTGTGTCCCGTCTCCTCTGCAGGATGCTTATTACCCCGGAGATTTTAGCTCGCTTTAACTTGGTTGCGGACGGCAGCTGCCGTGCGTGTGGTGTTTTAAACTCCTTGGAGCATATTTTGTTTTCTTGTGTCAGGTTCCACGCTCAACGCAGGAGTTGTTGGGCGAGTTTTGATTTGAGCGATGAGTGTTTTCGTTCATTTGGTTGCTTTATCAAAAAGTTTTGTTCGTCGAGTGTTTTTCGTAACTCTACGCTACGGTTTATCCATAGTATTGATTGCTTCTAGCTAGGTGTCTAGTGCTGTATATGTCTGACGTTTCTGTTTGTTTGGATCATTTGGGACAACAGCCGTGCTGCTTATAGGTCCCAAAGCCCCCCCACTACCTACCTACCTACCTAGTCATGTTGCATGGTAAATGAGAATGAGGTGATGAATTATAAAGCTAATTAGAATCAACACTTAGAACGTATAAATTTATAAATCTTTTGTAAAACTTTGATTTTAAAATTTCACTTTAATAATTAATCTATTTGAAAATATGATTTTTTTTTATTGCGTTATGATTTTACAAAGTGGAACATGTTAAATCTTATGCATTTTATATATACAGTAAACTCGGGGATCCTTTCGTTTGGTGAACTCTGTGTTATGCGGAATTAATCGGGACCGAGAAATTTTTCCATAGTAGACAATATTCCGCCTTAGACAAATGTTACTCTATGTCTATGGATCCGCTGGGACTTGAAAATCTTTCCGAGTTAGGCAGATTTCCGTCTTACACAGAGTCCGCCTTACAGAGAGTTTACTGTAATATTTATTTTGTGTCTATCTTAAAGAACTTATTTTGTATTTTAATTGTATATCTCTCATAAACAATAGAATGTAAGGTCATAATATAAATGTACTAATGCACAACTTAAACGACATTTATGTTCTAATATTCTTGAACACACTTAAAATAGTTAAATTACATAATTTTATAAATAAATAAAATCTATGATTAAAATAGAATGTATCAGCGAATGTAGCCCATGGAATAAAAGTTAGCAACAAGTTATATTTTGCTAAAACTTTATTAAATACAATGTCATAGATGAAAAGTTTTTTAGATTTAATGCTATATTATTATAATGTATAATATTCTTTTTTGAGAAAAATAGCATAGAAATAAAGTTTTCCTTTTAAATGTTTTTGGTTTTTATATACTCTGATTTAAAAATATGAAGATTGCAAACCATGAAATTGGGAATAATGCTATATAGAATAATTATTAAATAAGAATGTGCAATTAAAAATTATTTTTTAAATGCAAAGTGTATAATAAATAATAAGTATTATTTTTAGTTCAGTCAAATTTTTTTTTATAAACGCACTAAGTATAAATGCACCAGTTTTGGCCACTGTACCAGTTTTGGCCACATTGGATCAATTTTTCCAATATTTAGCCTGTGAATTGATGCTAACAAATAATATGCATTCTTACACTTTAAGCAAACTCTCTTTTATCATTTACAATATCATTTGTTTATTTTTTGATAAAATGTGACTTGCAAAAAAAAAAAAAATGTGTGAAACTGTAGTATGTGCTTACATGTATTAAGATTTTTGCTTAGCTGACAAGTTTTCAGAATCTTTCAACATTACGCACTTATAGGGTTCTATTTGTTCTGAAACAAATTTCTATTAGGTTTTATGAGGTAAGCTTTCTCACTACTGCAATTTTACATTTAAATTAATTATTTTAACAGTTTAATGGGGGGTGGCCAAAACTGGTGAATTAAATTTGCTATATGTACCAGTTATGGCCATGGGGGTGGCCAAAAAGGGTACAACATTATGTTCCACTTTTGGCCACATGATTCATTATCATTATAGAGGGAATTTTAGCCATTTAATAAATTTAAGACCATCTGGATAAATCAAAATCAATTTAGTTTTGTTTTATATAGTAATGGCTTCAATAATAATAATAAAAAAAAGCAAGGCTAATGGCAGTTCTATAAAAGAGATTTTGTTATTCTCTATCCAATAGATAATTCACTTTAGAAAGAAGGACATTGCTATAAAAAACTAAAAAAAATATAGTATTGTGTTTAGTTTTGATAAAACAAAAGGGGAGGTGATATGTAATTGTTTAGATATGATAAATAAACTAAAACATAAATTTTGAAAGATTTTACAACCTATAAATTAAAACGTTCAATAAATTATAGCATGATTTAATTGCTTGTATTTTTCCTAAAGAAATGTAAGACATTCCAAAATTTTTGCAATATTTCAGGCACAAGGATTTAGAAATACTAAATATTGTGAAAATCTTTACTAGAGACATCTAAATACAAGTAAGAATGTATTTCACATTATTTAAAAAGAACAGGATTCATTTTACCAAGTTTAAAAGAGATTCTGTGCTCTTAAAAAATGGCCTAGAGGGAACACTGCTCTAATATAGGAAGTAAAATTAAGGCCATTCAAAATGTAATGCCAGCACTACAAGCTAGCAAAGTTTTGGAGTAACCCGTTCTTGGCTTACATCAGAAGTTTGTAGAACGGACACCACTTTTCTCTAATAATGTTGAATCTCAAGTAGTAGATCTAGATACTAGGAATTGAAGCTAAAAATCAATTAGAAAAGTGGATTTTAGATATTATCAGAATACTATTTCCTATAAAAATGGAACAACTTTTAAGATTCTGTCCAGAAAATTGTAGCCGGCAAGATAGAAACTCCATTTCAAGATGGAAGACCAGGCATGAAATGGTATGATTCGCTCCTGAAATCATACCCTAAAATAACTTGCAAAGAAGCAGGGTACATAAATAAAGCACAAGCTAATATAAATCAAAAGATGATTTATAACTTTTTGATGAAAATCAAATCAAAATCAGAAAATGCTTTCAAGAAATATAACTCTTTGATGAAGATTCAAGTGTTCTAAACAATCCACAATCCATGAATAATTATAAAACTGATTAAATAGTTAATCTTTATGTCCTGTAGGCACTGTTGTCCCTTTTATGACACAAATTTAAATATATTTTTTGTTTTTTAATTGAAATTTTCAGTTAAAATCAACATAAGTAATACATTTTACTTGATGTTTTTATCAATTCATAAAGAAATTTGCAAAAATCTCTTAATACAGCAAACAAATATATGTGTGGTAAAATAGATGTTGATAAAAATGCTTTATTTTTACTTATTATCAATTAAAATGTTTGTTAAACTACATGATATTGGAGTGGCCAAAACTGGTGCATAGAGATGGCCAAAACTGGTACAAATTGGAATAAATTACTTGATGAGTTATTACTCACAATCTAAAATATTCTGTAGTAAGTCATTATAGCTAACAGAAAGACAATTAAATTTACTAAAGAGTGATGTTATTATGATTTAATATGCTTCAATCGGTCAAGAACTGTAAAATTTCTATTTCAAATTTTCTCTAAAAGTGGCCAAAACTGGTGCATCTACCCTAAATTGATACTACCTTCTCTAAAATTATTTATTTTTTTCATAATACAGAAATATCATTTTATATACATAATCAAAAACACATAAAATAAATATGTAAAAATATATTATAATAAATTATACTTTGTAAATAAAAAAACTTTCTTATTTATGAACAAATTATCAATATTAATCCTTGTAACTGTAATACGAATATAAATCAAAACAATACTGCACAGCCAGAATTTGGCTTCAAAGAGGGGTTTATTGATAATAAATCCAGTAATCACTGCTTATTTGAATCACTAGTTAATTGAATTAGTCTTTTTAATAAATGAAATCATAATGCATAGTCTGTGAAACTTACTTGATTTTTTCCCTTAAGGAAAAAAATGTGTATAGAACCAGAAAATGTATAATAGTATTATTCAATATCTTATTTTTTTTTTACAATATTTATTGGATTTTTTTTTTTTTTTTTTTTACCTATTATTATTAATTAAAATTTTTGATTCAAGAATTTTAAATTCAGGTAGATAGATGTTTTTTTTTTTTTTTTTTTTCTTGATTATAGAAACAGCAGCTATGCTGGACGTGAACATGGTTCATTTAAACAGCATTTACTGTATTAGTGTTGCAAAATATAAAGTGAAATAACATAAAATTATACAGTAAAGCACCAAATATACATCTTTCAGGGGACCATTCTAAAAGGACATACAACTGAGAAAGACATACAATCAAAATAGTAGGGGAGACTTGATCCCTTTTTCAGTTTTTAATTTTTATTTTGGAAAAAACAAAATATTTAAAAAATGTTTCCAGTTATTCTTAAAGGCTCATGTGTCTTTCTTGTTACAGTATTTTTTTTATTTTTGAAAAATTACTTTTTAAATAAAAATAAATAGTTTTCCAAAAAATAAAAAAAAGGATCAAGTCTCCCCAGTTGGAGGGAGACTTGATCCCTTGCCAAGGGAGATTTGATCCTCGAAACAAATGCATTGAAATGACTCAAATTAATTAGTAGAAATCAAATTTATTGTTGACTAAGATGTAAAAAGGGGAAAAAAAAAACACAATGATCAAAAACATTTTCAAAGCTTGAAAAACCAAATGTAAATGTTAAGATTATTGCAGTTTGAAGAATTCCACCGAGTATGGTTGGTTTGGGTAGTTTTTTTCTCAATGTCATCATTATCCACAACACTATTGTCAACCTTTTCTGGATACATAAATTGGTTGAAATTAAGTCCTCGTTTTCTTAGAAAATTGATTTCATATTCAGATGATAAAATCTTCTTTTAAATTTTTCCTGCGAAATGACTAATTTTCTTCTTTCCAGAATTCACACAATGACAAAGTCATTTTCACCAATTGACAAATATTTTGGATCTTCAATGATTTCATTAGAATTGTCATCAAGTGGATCTGGGTCGGTTGAATCATAAACACTATAACTGCTTTTATAACTTTCTGAAGATTTGGGTCTTTCACTTTTAGTGTTTTTACTTTTTTTCTTGGGATGAAATGAGCTTTTCCTGACTTTTGTTTTTTATTCAGTTAACGATCTTGTATTTTTCTTCATTCTGTCTTTTAGTTGGTGTGCTTGTCAAAATTTTTGAAGACCCTTTTTTCATTTCTTTAGATTTTTCCATTTTTGATAATGAAACTTTAGGGAAGGATTGTATGTCTGCTGGTGTCACTATGTTTGGTTTAACTGTATTATTTTTACTGCTTGTTGGAGTTAATGGTTGATTTGAGACGAAAGATGATAAAAAATCATCTTGAGAAATTCCTGTTTAAGGGATATTCCAGTGATTGTAAATCCATTTATTATGTTATTTGTCATCATGGCTTTAGGATAGGCAATTCCGATCAGTTCAGCAAATTGATAAATTGTTGTTCTTTGAGCAGGATGTTTAGTCGTCCAGTCTTGAACAGCTGCATTAAAATATCTTTTAAATGGTCCATATGCAGTACGATCCAGAGGCTGCAATTTGTGAGAAGTGTGCGGTGATATTGTTAACAAAATTATTCCATTTTCTTTGTCATAATTCTCAATGCAATGCTTATATGGTTATCATGATTAGGGATTGACCGAATACCGAATAGTTGATTCGGTATTCGGTGGTTCAGCATGTAAACCGAATATTCGGCTTCAGCCGAATACTTTTAGGTATTCGGCCGAATAATTGCAGATAAGTATTTTCTTAGAAGTAGAAGAATTCTCTTTTACTTAGCAGTAGAATAGGCTAAACAATGAGTTTGAATATTATGTGCATGAGTTCAGAGTTCAGCTGCACTACAAAAAACAAGTCAAAGGCCATTTTTTATTTAAAAAACTTTTTCCTTCCTAAAGTAGTCTACATAGGGGCGAAATCAAAACAACTGTCTACAACAGAGAAAAAAAAGTAAGGAAGATGCGCATCTTTCCCTTATCATTTAATTTTATGTACTTCTACATTACTTATCAAATATCAGAGTTCATATCTGTATATCTAAGGTGTATATTAAAGAAAATACACACATCAAATAAGTATATCCCTATGCCAACCCTATAGTTTTTATAACCATTATATCAAAATCGCTTAAATTTCTTATCTTCACCACCACAATGTTAAAATATTAATCAAAATATAAATATGCTATTAATAATTTGACAGAAAATAGTTAAATGTTCAAATTGATATAATACCTTTTGTATTTTGAGAACATTCCTATTCAATATGTTTATAATTAGACTTAGACAATCAATAAACCAGTTTAATGACAACATTGTTTCTTATTATTTGAATGAACTTTTGTTTTTCTGACAATCCTTATCCTGAATAAGACCCCGTATAGTTTAATGTTTTCATAGGTTATTTTTGACTTTTGGGTATTGACTAGTGATAAAATAATAAAAAATAAGTTATGGGTTAATGAATTTATGAGTGGAAAGAAGTCATTAAATGTTTTTGTGTAATTAGATTTTAGAATAAAAGTGTAACTGAATTAAATTATTGAGAATTTAATTTCAATTAAAGCTTATTAAAATAGCTAAAATATGCAAAAATGCGTATAAAAAAGTTTCAAGTATTCGGTTGCCGAATACCGAAGCTTCGGTGTACACTTCGACCGAAGCTTCGGTATTCGGCAAAATTGCTGCTTCGGTCAATCCCTAATCATGATTATTCATTATGATTAACACTTTACTGTTTTGGTTATAATATCTTTCATTCTTTATGAAGTGCTATAAAAATTTTGCAAAGTTAGACGTATGTCTCACATATGCATTCATCCACCATGTGCTTGCTAACCATCATATGCAGCCACATATTAACTTTCTGTCTTTGTCAACCATCTAAAATCAAACAACCATATTCTAACTAATACAGATAATATCTAAATATCACAACGAGAAGTAGGTGGTTAATAAAATTTAACATTAATTTAGCTTAACTTTGGTTTGGGGAGACTCTATCCCCAGGATCAAGTCTCCCCATACAACAGGGATCAAGTGTCCCTAATGTGCATGTTTGGGGAAAAAAGTTGCTAAATCAAAAATAAAGATATTGTGTTGAATTTAAATAACAACATTTAAGGAGTAAGGTATGTTAGTATATTATATCAATAAAATTAAGTAATTTAGTTATATTTAGCAAAAAATATGAAACACAAACTACGTACTCAAAAAGAAGTTTGATTGTAAGAAAACAGAGATTCCTCTTTTACAAGAAAAATAAAAATGGCTGAATCAAAGTATGTTGCTAAATATGTTGATAAGGGATCACTTTATTAATGTTTCCAGTTTCAGAGACTTAATTGTATTTTTTCTTTGGTTTTAGACCTAGGGATCAAGTCTCCCTAGGGATCAACTGTCCCAAATCTCCCCTAGTCGCCAAAGGTATAAAATCTTTGTGCAAATATAATGCTGCAGTCATACAAATTTAATTTTGCTGTTATTTTTGTTGTTCAAGATGCACTATATATTGAAAAAAAGTTAAAACATTGAAAAAAAAAACATTAAATAGTCATTTCTGAAATAGAAAAATAAAATTGAGTATTATCAATCCTTATATGTTTTGTAGGGGAGAGGGGGTCACATGTGAACAATTTTTACATTTTTGACTATTTCTCAAAATTGTTATGAGCAATTGCAACAAAAATTTATTTATATGAATATTTACACTTTCTTTGTTCCTTTGGTAAAACTTTTGGATGCATTTATCAAAAATTTCTAACTGATATCATCATTCTAAGAATTGTCTATATTTGTTCATGTGTGTCCCGGTGGAGGGGGAGTTGTGAATAGACCTGGGGCACATGTTAACACATGCATAAATAAGACAAAAATATTTTTTTGTGAATAAAAACTAACTAGATGCCTTCTTTCTAGTTGTGTGAATCAATCAATAAATGTTTCAACATAGATACAAGAAATTATTCGTAAAATTATACACTAATATACCTACTCTTTTTGAGTCAAGCGTAGCAAAACTGTGTTACTTTTAAATAAGTTATTGAATAATTTTGTTATTGTGGTTTTACTTTTTTCTAAATGTTATGCAATGTGTATAACAAAATTGTGCATCGTGGTTTTATAAATTGGTAAAATTGTGATATAAAAAATTGATGATTATCACAGTACTACTTATCACTTTTTTTGGCCAACTAAATTTAACTTTCATAAAATAAAATATCTTACAAGTACTTTATTATGGGCTAAGAAAAAATAAATACATTTAAAACTGGAAATCATTAAAGAATAACAAATATATTGATTTTTACAGAAAGCCACCACTTCTAATTGTTATCTAACTTCCAGTAAATTAAAACTGTGCAGTAATCCTAAAAACATTGAATTTATAGCTCAATGTTTGACAAGGGTGATTAAATTTTAAACTAAAAAAAAAAAAAAAATGCATTCACAGGCTTAAAAAATACATTCATAATCTAAAATAGAAAAATGGGGCACTTGTGAACTGTTCATAAGTGCCCCATCTACCAACTTAAGCCTAACTTAAAGAAAAAAGATATTTTTAATTGAAATAAGGAAACAAAACTTTTTGTAGACTTACCTAATTAATGCCACTAAAGAATGCAACACTGAAATTCTACTTTTAAAATGTCTTGAATGAATTTTTACTTCAATAACTTTAGATGACTTTTTTACTTAACATCTTCTAAAACAAACAAATTACAAACAACCAGAAATTAAAATTGCTCATTGTTCTGAAAATTCAGCCAAAAGATGGTACCAATACCGTCATATATTGGTATTTTTTTTTTTTCAGATTAACTGAGTGTAATATGTACTGTTCACATGTGCACATTTTTATTGTATGTATAAAGAGATTTTATTTAAAATAATCTTTAATCATCATCTGACATGCTGATTGTCTTTCAGACTTAAGTACAGCATTATTTATGGAGTTAAGTTCCTGGAAAGTTTTCTCACTAATATTGTGGAAAGCAAAAAAGGTTCTAAGTGACCAGACCACCCATTATCCATTCTTTTTATCCCACTCCCTGTTCCACAAAATTGAATTAACACCTGTAGCAGTTACACTTGTTGTTTGTTCTTCATCTTTCTCTAAATATCATTAGCAGAAAAAAAAAAGAACGATGCTGGGGGAAAAATTTTGAGAAAATCAGTTACAGCATGAAAGAAATGATGTATAAACAGAACATTACAACATTAAAATACACAGGGATGAATCAAGACTGCACTGAAATGACGTACATAAATGTAAAAGTACAAATGATACAACGTATAAATGAAAAACGGGTTTTACTGTATTAGATTTAGGCAAAGTGTTTCAAAAGGGATGAGATTAAGAGATGGAAGTAAACAGTTGCAAATAATTTTTGTATAGTAGATCAGGGTTGCAATCCATTCTTTCAGTAAAAAATGAATAAAACCCAAGAGGAAAAAGAGCTTTTAATATCTGGTAGGTTATAAAAATTAATTTTCATTCACACTCAAATTATTTTAAAACGTTTGAAAAGCAGAAATCTATGAATCTTATAATGAACTTTCTAGATCAGTATTTTTTTTATTAACTTTCTCTTTCATGATTGATCTTTATAATTATATAGTGCATTTCAGTATCATAGCATAGAATAGAAAGAGATTTAAATAACAAACATTTTAATTCAGAGTAGAATGTCTTAAGGCAACATCGAAATTAGATACATTTTCGATCGTATTTTTAAATTTAGATATACAGTAGATTCCCTCAAATCTGCATGGCTTGTAACTACAAGTTGTGCATATTTTGCAGATTTCTGGTCACTGCTTTAATTGCATTTTTAAATAGTAATTTGAATGTAATAATGTCTTTGAAATCATAATTAATGTTTACACTGTAGTAAACAGTAAAATAATTAAATATTAGAGTAAATTAACAAAAACTCAGAATATTTAAAAAATTATTATAATACTAAAAGTAAAAATTGAGTTAAAAACTAAATATGCATAATAATGATGATATAAATTTTTCTTCGATTAGTTAATGAAACTCACCTCATAAAGGTACACTAATAATTTACATCTAAATTGTCAAAAAACAAAGTTTTATTTCACGTTTAGCCAAATTTTATAACCATAAAAGATATATTAATGCATAAATTATTTGGTAAAAAGATCATGATTACAACTGATATCAGTGCTATTTTGAATTTTTTCAGAAATAAATTTATACTTTCTTTATGAGAAAGCATGAATTCAGTCATATTAACCAGAATTACATTTTAAAATGTGTATGAAATGACATAAAAATTTAAACAAGAAAGAAAAATTGTGCTGCATCAAGCATAGATTATGAAACATTTTCCAACACTTCCAGAATACTTTTTAAAAACTTTGTTGTTTAATAAGGTAAAGAAGATACCTAAGTAAACTTTTCAGAAAAGGCATTAACACATTTGAAGAACAGATTTCAACAATTGCTGCACATAGCCAGAATGGTACTCTAATTCTTTTGTGCAGCTCTGTATATTCTACATAGTATGCTAAAATTTAGTTTAGGTAGAAAATTCATAACACATTTGAAAATTCACCTTTAGCAATTTCCACCAAAGCAAAGATGGAAATGTACTTGAATTCTTTTGTGCATCCCTGCATATAAGACTTTTATACAACCTGCATATTAAGCTGAAATTTAATTGAGGGAAAAGCACATTTAAAACTACTGAAATCACACTTCCAAAAATTCTGTCAATTCTGTCAATAGGAAGCCATTTATCCAGTTTTTTACATAGCACTGTATATGACTTTATTTATATGCTACAAATATCTCTGAGTAAACTAAATGTAGCTGAGCTTGAAAATGCATAACTCAAATTAAAAAAAAACACCTTTAAACAATTCACACACTCTCTCACTAATGCTTATGAATTATTTTGTGTAACCTTGTATATGGCCTATAGAATTTATATTCACCATGTAGTGTGCAACAATTTAGTTAAACTTTAAGCAGATACCATAACAGAAAACACACTTTCAACAATCATCCCTAATAAACAATACTTCAGATACCTACTGTAGTTGTATCCGTAATCTTTTATGTGTAAATGAACAATAAATGTGATACACATCATATTCTACTGCAAGCATCTTGTAGTAAAGCTCAGCAATGTATATCAATTCCATCAAGTTTGAAAGCATTCAACATAATTAAAATACGCTTTGAACAATTTTTTCTGGTAGATTATTATATAACTGGCTCTTCTGTATGACTGTAATTGAATGATAAATGCTTTACATCCCATATTCTACAGAAAGCATGTTTTAGTGCATCTCAGAAATTCATAGCAATCTTATTTATTTGTAAATGGAGTAACATCATTAAAATACACCACAAACGATTTTTCTTTGTAGACCATAATATAACAGAATACTTTTGAGTTCCCCTGTATGTGTACTGTCTGTGCTACAGATAATGTGTTCTATAAGTACCAGTGCAACTCAATAATGTATATAAATTTCATTATGTTTAAAATTCTGTAACACTGTTGAAATACCCCGCAAATCATTTTTTTCCCATAGACCTTAACATAATGGAATACTTTTGAATGCCCTTATAAATGAATTATGCATGCTACACACTCCATTTTCAATACCAAACATGCCATGGCAAAGCTCAATAATGTATATCAATTACATGTCAATCGAAAAATATTTACACGGTTTAGAGCATGGACAGACAAACAAATCAAAGTCGTAAACACTTTTCAACTATATTGGAAAGTGTTAAAAATGGTGAATTTTTGCCCTACATCTGAACTGAAAGTTTCACTTTTTACATTTGCAATGTTGTGCAAATTTTAGGCATTTTTGGATTTGAAGAAGTCAACTGTATATTTCCAACATTTAATTTTAACCCTTTCCTGTCCTGCAAAACAAAAGACTCTATTATATATTCCCACATTAAAATAAAAAACTTCTTCTTCCCTTCTATATGCAATTAGTAAAATACGTAAGATACTTCTGAACTCACAGTGTTTCAGGAAACTATAGTATATACAAATGGAGTCCACTATACGAAACTAGAAATAGCTGTTGGGAAGCTAAGGATCACGAGCAACCAATCGATCGCAAGCCTGGTTTGAAATACATGCTTAACAAGCTCTTTAGAACATTTGTTTTTATTGTAAACTAGCTGACCTGTCCAGCATTGCTTGGGCAAGTGATAATATTCTTAAATCAACCTTAAATTCATATGATTTTATACCTGTTGTGCATGCACTGAGAAATCTGTTAGTTCTGCTTTCCACTGCCAGGGTGGTGCATTCTGTTCTGAACAAAACTCTGACACATGTGCCCGCTTCCTGTGTCACTGCATAGCAGACGTACTTTGTATGCAAAGTCTGCTAGTTCCAATATCCACTTTCAGATAATGCACTCTGTTCTAAACAAAAATATATATCCGAATGAAACTAAGTTATTCAACCTTTCTGTAGACATATTACTTAAGGGGGGTTGCAGAATCAAATAAGAATTTAAAAGATTTGATCATAATAATATCTGTCATGTGGACTAATTGAGATATTTAATCAAAAGTAGCTGCCTCCCCTCCCCATTCCTGCAAATATAACAAATACAAAAATTTCTTTATAAGCAAATTGTGAAGACATTTATTTTTTTCTTCTAAAAATTGATTTTTTTATAAAATAAAAAAGTTATTTATAGATTTCTTGATTCAGCATAACATTTTGTGCATAGGTGCATTAATTTCAAATTGATAAATGCGGTATTAAAAAAAATTCTATAGAGCTGGAAAATTACTTGCTCTTTTTAGTCACATGTTGTTTTGAAATAATATTGGGGTCTGCTTCAAGAACACATCTCATTGGCTGCGCAAATGCTAGACATATGGTCTCCTCGGATCGAGAATGAATTCTGCGATTTGATAAAAATCTATGCTTTAATTGAATTATAAATAATTTGCCATTCTTGTAATTGGGGTTTTTAATTAATAACTCAACTAATTATTAGAAATTAAAAATTGTTTTGTATCAGGTGCACCAGGAGAAGACTTAGACTACCCTCACAAAAATTTTCAGCTTTGTATGTGCGGTAGATTTCGCTAGTCAGCAGAAACAGACGCTCTCACACACAGAACGAAACTTTCTTTTTTTAGTATAGATTGAGGCTGTTCTCAAACCCAAACTGGCTACCTTCTGGCACATTTTTTAATTCATTTTTATTTACAAATGCATCAAATTGGCAGGTACTGTTATTGGTAACCGCATAATCAAATTGTTTTTTCCATTTTTCAGTTAGGACAAAATTTTTCTAAGAAAATTCTATCAAAGTTTGCTTTTTAGCTCACAGGCTATCAAAACCTGAGAGCTAATGTTCCTGCATGTTATGTATGTATGTACGTAATGCGATAACTTTTGATAGAAATATCCGATTTGCTGAAATTTTATTTTTAGATTCATTCTGATAAGGCACTTCCCTGATTAGTTTTGGGGCTTCATTCGTTAAGTATAAAGGGGGGGGGATGCAGCGCCACACCACCCCCCCTTAACTAGGATAAATGGGTTTTTCATGCAGAATTATCAGATTTTTTTCAAATTTGGCATACCGGTTAATTCTGATAAGGTGCTTCCGTGATTAGATTTGAAGGTTCATTGTTTAAGTCTAAAGGGGGAATGGGGGACTAATACCCCCAACCCCCTTAAATGAGTAGATGAGAGTTAGATAAATGAGTTTCTCTATCCGATTTGCTTCAAATTTGGTAAACAGTGTTATCCTGATAAGTCACTTCCCTGAATACATTTGGAAGTTCATTGGTTAAATATAAAGGGGGGGGGGGGACGGAGGTGTAATATGCCCTTAATTTAGGTAAATGGGTTTTTATATCCGATTTGCTTTAAATTTGGTTACCAGTTTATTTTGATAAGGTGTTCCCCTGATGACATTTGGAGGCTCATTGATTAAGCATAAAGAGGAGAAACTGGAGGGGGGCTAATGCCCCCTTAATTTATTTTTCGAGGGGCATTATTCTTTGAAATAAGAGTATAATATGCAGTTAGTGTAAATAGCCTGTGTGCTCAATGCCATCAGTTTAACTGGGCACTTTTCTTTTTTATTTAATTAGATTTCCAGATGTGGCAGTGCAAGAAAGAAAAAAATTGTCATCCTAAGACAACAATTGCTTATAAGTCAAGATGTAATTCATTTATCGAAAAATGAAAAACCTGTTTGATTACAAATTACTTTGATAATCATATCTCCAAGTATCATGTTTTATTTTCAAAAATGAGTCAGAAAGCTTTCCGTTGTTAAGCGGGAAAAATAATCTTAAATGTGTAAAGAATATCTGTTTTAAATTAAATTCAGGTATTTAAAAGAAAAAATAAATAAAAGATTTGTATTTTAAATGAAATGAATGCATGTGATTGAAACATCAGAAAGCTTCCCGTTGCTGAGCGAGGAAAATATATGCTTGAGAATCCCCTTAACACATTGTGTGCGGGACACGCACATTTTCTGATGATTGATACTTGAGCGCGGGACACGTACTAGTATGGGTTAACTAAATTTGTGCGCAATACCCCCGCCCGGCACAATTCCGCCGCGAAATGTACCCGCACACAATGTGTGAAAGATATCTATTTTGAATGTAACCTGTACTATTTTAAATGAAAGGTATGTATTTAAAAGGAAATAAAATTAAAAAATTGTATTTTAGATGAAATGAGTGGAATGCAATTAAAAGATACTGGTGGTTGTCTAAGTTTAAACATTAGAGAGAAAATAAAAACCAGTTGATAGCAAAATATTGGAATATTGGAAATTTCTATATCTGAAAGAAGGGCGAATAATAATTCATGCTCTATCGTAGTCCTTTTAATTAAAATATCTTGAGAGAGGAACCAGAATACATTATAATATTAGATAGCTAAATATTGTCATGTTTGAAATTTTGATAGTTGAAAGTTTACCTTCCCCTGATGTAATAGTGTGTTTGTATTACGGATGTGAGATAATAAGACCTCTAGGGGGTGCAGTTTCAAACATTTTCCGTACTCCTCATGTGATATATCATTGCAAAGGCCTTTGACCACTCTTTCATATTATAAGCCTCCCTTTCACCTCCTTCAAATTCCCCTCCCCCAGGGCTCTTTCTCAATTTTTCCGACATCCTTCATGTGATATATCATTGTAAGCCCTTTGACAACTCTTTCATATTCTGCACATCCCGTCCTTTTTCCCCCACTTTGTCCCCCTTGAGGGCACTTTTCTAACTTTCGCTGACAACCCTCATGTGATATATCATTGGAAAGCCTGTGACCACTTTTTCATATTATGTATCGCCCGTTTCCCCCTCCCCCGGTGGCATTTTCTCTATTTTTCCGACATCCTTCATGTGATATATCATTGTAATGTACAGCCCTTTGACCATTGTTTCATATTCTGCACATCCTGTCCCCCTTCCCCCACTCTTCTAACTTTTACCAACACACCTCATGTGATATATCATTTAAAAGCCATGTGACCACTTTTTCATACTATGCACCTACCATCCAACATCCCCCCACACAATGCCTGATTGGGGAGGCACTTTTCTAACTTTTGCCGACACCCCTCATGTAATATGTCATTGGAAAGCCCTGTGACCAACTCTTTCATATTATGCACCTCTCGTTCCCCCTTCCCCTACTTGCGCTCCCGGAGGCACTCTCAATTTTTCTAACATCCTTCATGTGATATATCATTGGGCAGCCCTTTGACTACTCTTTCATATTATGCGAACATAACCTTGCATATTTTAGTTCCATTTTATTCCACCAGGGTGTGCTTTTCTGTATCGATTTCTATGGACCCGATCGCAACGAGGTTTGGTTCATTCAATGTGGTTTTCGATAGTCTTCAATATTTCAGTTCTACTTTTTACCATCAAGGGGCGCTTTCCCATCTCGGGTTCTATGGGCCCGATGTCAACGGGGCTCGGTTCATTCAACTTAGTTTTCAATAGCCTTACATGTTTTATTTCCACTTTTTACCGCCAGAGGCACTTTCCTATCTCGAGTTCTATGGGCCCGGCTCGACTAATATATCTACGGATAGGTTGTATAACAGAGTTTTGCTAAGAATAGAGTGCGCAACCTGGTGGTCGAATGTGGAACTAACAATTTTGTAGCGCGTTCCACGCACGCCTGCTATACGGCTCGGCGTCGCAAGTAGCGGGGACCAGTGTTCAGTGATAGTATAAAAAATATTGAGCCCCCTGGCGATGGAATGTGGAACTAAAGGATTTTTCAGCGCGTGCGCAGCATGCCTGCTATACGGTGCCGCAGACAGCGGAGGCACGTGCCAGAGTTTCGCTCTGTAAGTGGTTTCTTTAGAAAAGAGTGCGCCTCCTGGTGGTCGAATGTGGAACTAACAGATTTTTTAGCGTGTGCACGCACGCCTGCTATACGGCACCGCAAGTAGCGGGGACCAGTGTTCAGTGATCGTATAAAACATATTGCTCCCCCTGGCGGTAGAAGATAAACTAATAGATTTTACGGAGTGTGCGTATCACGCCTGCTATTTGGTGCCACAGGCAACGGCGACCCGTGTCGTATGTTCCTATAGAACACGAGCCGGGGTTTCGTTCAGTTCGAGGTATGTTTCCAAACCTCGATATTGTATAAATTAATCTTCAAAGTATAGTTTTCATCTGAAAAATATTCAGGACTTTCTTTGAAAAGGATTTTTATCCGGGTCAACCCGGAAGAGTCAAAATCCGACCTGAAACCTGGTCAGATTCATGTAAAATTGGACTATCCTATCCGATGTAGAACTTATGTTTTGTCCAAGCTATACAACCCACATTCTTGAAATTGTTTAATAGGACGTCAACAAACATCAGAATCGAGATAAAGGCATACCCACCAAGTTTATGCCTTTTAACCAATTAAATTTTATTTAAAGCAACAGAACGGCTTTGTCCACGAATGGCAATAGCCACGCCTCTGCGGGTAGATGCCCTCCGAAAAAGACTGTTTATTGAACAAAGGAGAAGCAGTGTTAAAATATTCGTCGCACCTATTTGTGTCTTTCTTCTGTTTACCCGCGGCTGAAGTTACATGGGTGAAGTCCACTGCATTCTGAGTGCTGTCGGTACAGTTTCAATATCGTTAGTGTCAGAAACAACGATAGAGAAAAGTGTTGCTTTTTAAACAACGACGTCATCAATATAGAGATGAATAATAACAAATTTTAGAATCGGGTTCATAGTCAACCATTTCTAACGGCACACGTTAACAAACACTATTTTGGTGATAATAACAGGCTTGTGAGGGTACTCAGAGATTTGTTTTCGTCCACCCTAGTCATTTTGTATGTATGTTCACAGCGTTTTCAGCAACCACTGAACGAATTTGAATATAACTTTTTACAGTTTTAGTACATTTGAGAAGGTTGTGATCTCAGAGTAGTCATCAAATGGTGTATAAATTCGTTTACAGGAACACGCCAACTATTTTAATTTAAGATTGCCTACTCCAATATCAAACTTTGTGTTACTGTAATTTCCAGTATCTCAAACGTTTGAGAACGCAGTGGACAATAAATACAATCTTCATTTATAAATATGACAGTGGCGGTGCGTATACGAGAACAAATATAGACCAGGATGCATTTATAAGAGAGTAGCGATATACGCAGACGGCGCATGCATAGACTGGAAGCTTTGTCCAAAGTATGGAAATCCACTTTTCAGAGCTGGCGATACTGACGTGAACAAGTTCGATATATGAAGTTCAACCACGTGACTACAGCGTCTAGAATACCTAGTGTGGAAATATGCTATCCTAAGGCGCGCCACACACCAAGGAGACATGCGACTCTGGCGCACGTCGCATGTATCATGAAACATCGAGCCACCACAGGAGGCAAGTTGCATTTGTACTTTTTTCATCCACACACGAAAGCGACATGAGACATATTCATGGCGTATGCGCGTAGCTTGCTTTTAATTCTTTGACAGAACAGAATAGTAGAATCATGGCGTCTGCAAACGAAGCGATTGTAAATATGGATATTTCATTCGAAGATGATGATTTATTTTTATTCACTCTACTAAAAAATAAAAGGAATCTTGAATCCCACCATCTTGAAACAAATAAACGAAAATTGTAGCAATATATAACGTAACTGCAGCACGAGACGAAAGCGCGAAACGAAGCATAAGACACGTGCAACATAGGTACTTCGTCGCATGAGTCTTTAGTGTGTGGGCACAGTGAAGAAACAGGTACGTTACAACAGTAAATTTGACGCACGAGTCAAGTGAGATGTCTCGTGTCTCCTTGGTGTGTGGCGCGCCAAACAGTGCTAAAATGTTTATCCCTTAAATGTGCGACGATACTGCTAAAATGCCAAGTGTCGATCGCAGCGACATCTGCGGGATTTTCGTATTACTAGTATTACATTGTATTGAATAGCAATACCTTGCAGTTGTAGAAAATATCCCGCAGATGTCGCTGCGATCTGTATATTGCAGCAGCATCGTTGCATATTTAAGGGATACAATATTTTAGCGCTTTTTTAAGTATTACAGAGATAGCCGATTTCCACACTATGTATTCTAGTCGCTATAACGTGACCATAATCCTCCAATTTGTATACAACCAATCAAAATCAACAAAAAATAGTAGGCTAACAAAATGCCCACCTGGTTGCAAAATTTGTTGCTACGGTATGACGTCAATTGCAACTGCTCCATTAGACGAATGGCACAAGCAAACAAATATTAGCTTGCCTATAATGGTAGGATCACCGAGATGCTTGATGATTCGTTTTTGTGCAAAATTATCTCAACCAATCAAATTTTGTTTCCCATATGTCGCCACTCCCATACGGAGGCACCTTACGAACTTGTTCTCTTCTCATCATGAAAGTTGCTTCCCGAGCGATCTGGTCATATTTAAATGTTTTATTAGAAAGAGGATCTTGCAAATTTTGCTTTTCATTTCATATCGACCAAGGCGTGTCTATGCCCTTTAAAAGAAACTCTCAGTACTCGCTAGTGATATTTTCTTTTCCATCCCTTGTTGAAGGGCAGGTGGTCGTCTCTTTACTCCTTTCATATCTTGATAGTTTTCGTGGCTGAGTGGTCAAGGCATCACACCGCTAATCGGTTGAGAGCGTAGGTAGGTGCGGGTTCGAATCCCGCTGGCTCCGTTGCACACTCTTTGTGGAGCTCCCGGATGTAATTATCTTGCGTTGTAAATTTCCTTGTGCTATCTTGTCCCTGTATATTGACGATGACTTATAAGCGGGCACTTGACGCCAAGCACACAGGTCAGATATATGTATTCCATAAACCAATAAAACCAAACCAATTGTTTTCGTAAAAATAAATAGACCGGGGAGCGGTCATCACCTCATTGGATTGACTGAAACTTCAAGATTAGACAGAACTCGATTTGCATATTAAAATGCAACTGGTCTGTCTAGTCATATCGGTGGGAAATACTTGCAAACTCGATTTTAGTGGTTGATCAATAGATTTATCATTGGATTTTCATGCACCTAAAGGTATGAAAACATGGAGGGCTGTCAGCAAGAAAACACAATGATAAACCTACCAGTCAACCACTAAAATCGGGTTCGCATGTGCTTACCACCAAGATATGACTTTGCAGATCAGTTGCATTTTAATGAGCTAATCGAGTTTTAACTAATCCTGGAATTTTAGCTGTCAACTGGATGAGGTGAAGGTTTGTGCAGCCGCCTTCCAGTCTAAAAGAGTTCACCGAGCCAGGATAGACTAAAATCAATATACAGTCCAAAAGCGAATCGCGTAGCGATCGACAATCTCTAAAAAAACAAAAAAAAACAGCCTGTAGTGCCTCTATATGAGAGTGGTGACATCCGATTATCAAAGTGTGTTTAGACGCGACCAACGATCAGGGCAACACTAGATACCGGGCTTGCTCATTCATTATATCGTATATTCATTCATCCTGACGTCACAAATGGTGGCTGGCCGCTATCAACGACATACAGTGATTGGTACAAAGCGGCGCACCCATCGTTTTGTGTCAGTCGCCGTGTAAAGATGATCCACTCCGTATAACGTTTTAAAAGTCATGAACTGCCCTTGTATGTCGTTGGTCGCGGCTTAGACACACGCGTCCTTGAACATTGAAGTCCACCATAGTAGAGATTGCTTTGGGCCTATAGCAACTATGGCTTTCCGCCTCGAATGATCCTTATGATACACAAACACAAGCCACAACAATTTTTATTTTCATTTTCCATTACATACGAGGACGAGATACTCACAAGGAAAGTTGCAACACCAGAGACGATTACTTATTTATAAAGACATTAATAAAATATGGTATGAGATGTAAATTTCCAACTGGGCGAAAAAATGTCCGGACCAGGATTCGAACTCCTGGCTGAAGCCGCCAGTGTTCTGCCATCTGAGCTATCCCGGACGAATCTGGTGGAACTCTTTCACCCAGCTAACCTTAATGATTATAGCATCTGGTCTGAAACCTGGTTCAGCTCAACAGAATAAATCTTAGGTAATGGAACTCCAGAAATCGCTGGATACGAAATTACACTAGATTAATACCATTTTAATCTAAAAGATGGTATGCCCAAAAAAATTTAATAAAACTTAGCATTTTTCTTCAATCACAAAAAATAGATTTTGTTTGACCCAAAAATAGAGTAATTCTAAATAAAAACAACGATGTAAATATATAAATATTATTTTTAATACCATATTAACCCCCCGACATATTTAGCGAAAATCTTTTTTCTAATTGGCTGCGCTTGGGTTAGCCTGGCTTAGGATCGAACAGAGATCAAACCTTCAAAATCACGTTCTAACGACCTAAAATCTTGTGTTTAGATCAAAAGTTGGGTTCGTTAGACCTTGGGTCGACCAGTGAAAACGCAGCTTTACAACCGGGAGCTCCACAAAGAGTGTGCAACAGAGCAGCGGGAGTCGAACCCGCAGCGACCTACGGACACACGCGTTTATCTCATCCGTCACAAATCTACATCCCAGAACTTTATAGTACCAACGTCCCTTAGATGAGGGAGAGAGCCTTGACACACGTCGCGAAAACGTCACACAGAGTTATAAAGGGTGAAAAAACCGGGTTTAATCCAGCGAATAAACAGAGTTTTTGGGAGGGGAATTAAAAAAAATTCCTGGAGTTTTCGGAAAGTTTGAGCCATGAAATATTTTCAGAGGCGTCGCTATGGGGAGTTATGGGGAAGGGGGGGACTCTCTCCCTCCAATATTTGTGAACTTGGGAAATTTGAGCTTAGAGATGGGAAATTCTAGATTTTTGAGACTTTTTTTCTTTAAAAAAAAACAGTTAAATAAATATGAATTTTTTGTTGTTTTGGTGTTTTATTTTCTGAGAGCTGTAACTGTAAACAAGTTAAATAATCAAAATTAATACAAAAAGAAAGCACCCAGACTCAATCTGTCATTTTTTTCTCTGTTCTATGAAAATATCATACATCCACCAGACCTTAATTTCTCTACTCCTGTCCATCAATAGTTGACTCTAATCCATGTCGTTTATTTTCTCCAAAACTTTGTTCCTTACTCAACAATTTCAAAATAACATTATTTTCGTACACAATTAATGCGATTATGATTCGTACACAATTGAAGACAAAGAATTCACAAACCTTAAACTAATGCTAGTTGGCTAAAAATAAAATGGTTATTTCACATTAGATCTCGAAAAATAAAATAAACGTTCCAATTAAAAAATATCCTACTATCACAAACGAAACTTCCTGGTCTCCTTGGCGCGATAGCAATATGTCGTCGCCAGAGCGGTTATAAGGAAAAGGCATGTTTACAAACAAACACTTCCATCACCAATCTACCACTATATTTTTATCATAGCGATCATTGCAGAAATCAACTTGGCGACGTAGACCAATCATATCATAGATCTGTTAAGGAACCAAATTCCCGGAGTTCATATGGAGTCATAATGAATGAACAGGTTTTCTTACTGACCAACAGTGACGTCAGCTACCCTTTCCTTACACAAGGTTCTTAGTCGTTGCCGTCAATGCCAGACATAAATCTGCAAATGTCACAAATTTTCTTTTAAAATAGCATCCTATTCTAATAACTAGAAAATAAAAACATGATGTCTCTTTCCTCTTCATTTTGATCTCAAATAGCATTAAAATAAGTTGAAATGGAATAACTAATTTTAAGAAAAAAGAAACAAAAGTTTTTTTTTTCTTTCTAAGCATGAATATACAAAATTTTCAGTTTCAGAAAGAATGAGCCCGAGCTTCCTTAACTATTCATTTTCCAAATTTTTCATCTTTATTTTCATGCCGAATTATTCCAAGATAGGAATATAGAAAGTAATGTAGTTTTGATTTGAATTATCTAAGTGATAGAGGTGTATTTAAACTTTTATTAAACGGCCTTAAGTTAGATAATAGTTAGATTTTTTATGTTTTTAGTTTCAGCATTTTTCTTTGGTAAAAGATTTTTTTTACATATAACTATCATTATCATACATACATTGCACATATCATTGAGTTGAAAATTAGAGTAGTTTGTTTCAAGTTGGGAAATTTTTGAATCCCCCCCCCCCCTAATAAATATCTGTAGCTACGTCCCTGAATGTTTTAAATTATTATTTTTAATAACTTAATTTTTTTCAATGTAAACAACATAAATGTAGAAAAATAGCTTCGGTTTACATGAAAACTAAATAAATACGTATTAAATTGCAGAAATATTAAGTAAGAGAAAATATCATAAATAATTTGATATTTCAATCGTCGATAAATAAAGCGTGACAGATTCATTTTGTCTGACTAGAATGTAAACATCACCCCTATTCTACGAATCAGCCAATATAAACAAAAAGAAAATAAACCAAAGTAAAATAAATTAATGTAAAATATGCAATGCAACTCACTAAAAAATTAATGTAGAGTATGCCTGAATAGTGGATATAACAGCTAACAAACTTTAATCGCCAAATCATAAGTTTAGTAAATTCATAATGATAAATCTATCAACTTTTCAGAACAGTGCTGAAATTCTGAAAAATAAAAATTTTAAATGGAAAAATGAATGATTCTGTTTACCTTAAAAACTCCTGCAAAATTTCCTATATCCCCCAAAATTCCCTGGTTTACACCCATCCCTGATCTGCGGTTTTTTTTTGCAACTCTACACCCAAAACAGGGAAACAAGGAAAAAAAATTCGAACAACTTGCATGTTTCGTTTTCTTTGGCTCGTGGAATTATTAATTACTATTAGAAAATAAGAGTTAATAATTCCACGAGCCATCGAATTTCTTTCTGTGTTTTGCCTGGTTTGTGTAACGTGTATCAAGGCTTCCTTCCTTATCTAGGGGGCGTTGATAATACTCGCCTAGACGAGTGAGACAAGGGCGCCTCGATATGAGACTGTCGATAGACGGAATATAATATTTGATTGTTTTAGACAATTCTGGACTAAAGCTAATCGCCGAGCATCTTAGCGAGTCTGCCATTTTTGCCGCTTTTTAACTCATCTCATTCCCAAGCGGGTATCCTGCCATTTTTGCTGCTTTTTAACTCATCTCATTCCCAAGCGGGTATCACGAAGTCTGGAATGTACACTGTTAAAAATATCGTGAAAAATTACCTCTGTTTTTAAAGGCTATCTATTTGTTGACCAATGAGAACGCTCCATAGGTGTTTCTGTAGCGTTGTCATTGCTCAGAAAATAGATAGCCTTTAAAAACAGAGGTACTTTTTCAGGATTATTTTTAACAGTGTAGGTTCGCTATAGTTTGGACAAAAACATCCGTATAAAGAAAGGGCATGTTTACAAACAAACACTTCCGTTCAACCAATCTACCAACTACATTTTTGTCATAACGATCATTGCAGGAATAGTCTTGGCGACGTAGGCCAATCATATCAGAAACCTGTTAAACTTAGACCAAACAAATTTCCCTAGCTCATGTGTACAGTAGGAGTTATAAAGAACGGACAGGTTTTTCTTGCTGATCCACAGTAATTCGACCACGAGGCTAACGAAAAAGACAGGCTACCGCGGTGGGTCCGATTCTTCTTTTTTTACAGACCGCTGGAGTCACGTGATGCTCGAATGCACCAATGAAGGTGTGCGAAAAGAGCATCACGTGACTCCAGCGGTCTATAAAAAAAGAAGAATAGGACCTACCGCGGTAGCCTGCCTTTCTCGTTAGCCTCGTTCGACCAACAGTGACGTCAGCTGCCCTTTCCTTATAAGCATGTCTGAGCATGCGCCCTGCGCGTGTAACGGAGCAATGCCGTCTGGAACAGCCAATGAATTACATGGTAAACTGTCGAAGGAGCAACCATGATCGTTATGTTGCAGAAATTTTTGTCTCTTCAAATTATCCCAACTAATAGGAAATTAAATACAGCGTCCAGAATACCTAGTGTGGAAATATGCTATCCGAACAGTGCTAAAAATTTGTATCCCTTAAATGTGCGACGATGCTGCTAAAATTTCAAGTGTCCATTGCAGCGACATCTGCGGGATTTTCGTATTACTAGTATTACATTGTATAGATTAGCAATACATTGCAGTTGTAGAAAATATCCTACAGATGTCGCTGCGATCTGCATATTGCAGCAGTATCATTGCACATTTTAGGGATACAATATTTTAGCACTTTTTAAGTATTACAGGGATAGCCAATTTCCACAGTATATATTCTAGGCACTATAACTTAAGGGTTCGTTGGAAGAATCGGAGATGATACCCAAATCAGCATGGTAACGCCTGTCCAGGGTGTTGCTGTCGGAGTGACCAGGCATCCAGATTAATTTAAAATACATAGAAAACTAAAATTGAAATCATTAAATAAAATTAAAAATAAATCGATGCTCAAGAATTTTCGAAAGCGGACTCCCGGGAATAAATCAGGATTTAAAGCCGGGATTAAACCCGTTGTTTTTCACCTTTTGCACGTTTCTGCTGATATAGGCAAAAGTGTTGCGCCAAGTTCAGACTAATTCTAAAGGGTCTATTGGCAAGCCTGTCTTTATCGTCAAGCTAAACGGTTATTGTATTTGCGCACTTATCTAATCCCGCACGTTCAGGAAAATATTGCCACGTCCTAAAACTTCCAACATAAAGCTATGAAAAAAGAGGAGCAGACATATCAATATTTTACTGTGGAAAGCCTTGATTCGGAAAAACGAGTTCTTTCGCCCTCTTCTTGGTCCGCCATATTTGACTTTGACCGATAACAGTCCAATCTGCAGTGGGAAACGTGGCTAAATATGGCGGACGCAGGAGGGGGTAGGAATGCAACCAACGAAATTTACTACCGGTTCACTGCTTTTAAAGCGTCACACGCAGTGGATCATCTTTACACGGCGACTGACATATAACGATGGGCATGCCACTATGTACCAATCGCCGTGTAAAGATGATCCACTCCGTGTGACATTTTAAAAGTCATAAACTGGCCTTGTATGCCGTTGGTCCATTGGTCACGAAGATGCTTGGCAATTTACTTTTGTCCAAAATCATCTCAATCAATGGAGGATATTCCAAATATGGGTTCGAGGCTTTAAAAAGTCACGTGATACCGGTAATTTACCCAAGGAACTTCTAACTGATAAGAAGGGAAGATGCTACTGCTTTGCCTGATGAACTGTTTCATTGGCTATCGGGAATTTACATTACACGTCTCCGGAGCCTTCCCTTCTTTACGCTAATGTTTTTACCTTGATCACGTGATCAAAATGCAGATGGAATATCCTCCATTCCGGTATCTCACCACTTTCATATCGAGGCACTCTATTGCTAGTGTCTCTAAATGAGAGTTAGCGCATACAAGAAATAAAATGGACTATATTCCAAATCTGGGTTCGAGACTTAAAAGAGTCACGTGGTAACGGTAATTTACCCAAAGAATTTCTAACTGATAAGAAGGAAGGTTACTACTGCTTTCCTCATGAACTGTTTCACTGGCTGGTGGGGATTTATATTACGTCTACGGAGCCTTCCCTTCTTTACACTAGAAGTTTTTACCTTGGCCACGTGATCATAACGTAGATGGAATATCCTCCATTGACTTATTTGAGATAATTTTGGACAAAAACGCATATGTGGTTGGTTGTGTTTATGACGGCCAATTATCAACACGAGGGATATAGGATATAGGCCCAAAGGGGGGGGGGGGTGCCCTTCGTGGGGGTCTTTCTAAGGGAAACTAACCCGCATTAACGCTTGGAAATCCAAGGTTCAAAGAAAACTACGAAAACTCCGAACGATTAGGCCGACAGGCACGATTGGGTTCGAACCCAGCACTTCCCGTCTACCAGCTTCGAGAGCAGAACCTCTCGGCCACTGGTGGGGCAAACGCATATGTGCAACGTAGTGGGATAGCAAGAGCACGAAGGGAGGCTCTCTTAAATGCTGAGAGTTTGTTCTTTAACGCTCATTTCTTTTTTTAAACTGATTTGTGGACATCCTTTTAAAGAATTTAGAAGTTGTAGCCTAAAACACACAACGTTGACGCGAGACCAACGACATACAATTCATGACTTTTAAAACGTCACACGGAGTGGATCACCTTTACACGGCAATGGAGGATATTCCATCTCCGTTTTGATCACGTGGTCAAGGTAAAAACTTCTAACGTAAAGAAGGGAAGGCTCCGTAGACGTGTAATGTAAATCCCCGCTAGCCAATGAAACAGTTCATGAGGCAAAGCAGTAGTATCTTCCCTTCTTATCAGTTAGATGTTCTTTGGGTAAATTACCGGTATCATGTGACTTTTTTCAGCCTCGAACCCATATTTGGAATATCCTCCATTGGCAATAAACGATGGGATTTTTTGTATCAGCGGGCTTTCTCATTATCATGACGTCACAAACGGTAGCTGGCCGTTATCAATGACATAGAGCGATTGGTACAAAGAGGCGCGCCCATTGTTTTTTACCATTCACTGTAAGTCGTTGATAGCGGCCAGCCACCATTTGTGTCGTCATGATAATGAATGAGAAAGCCCGGTATCTAGTGTTGACCTAGTATCAGTTACCGTGTACAGATGATCCACTCAGTATGACGTTTTAAACGTCATGTACTGGCCTTGTATGTAATTGGTCGCGGTTGATGACTGATAAGCGGGCATTTGGTGACGAGGCAGACTGAAATATTCTTACTGTACCAATCGGAATCTTTAATATGCCAAAATTTCCTGCCACAACTCGATGAGCTAATAATACTGCCAAAATTAAGAACTGGCACCTCTGCTCATCTCCCACTAAGATATGACGAGGTAGACTGAAATATTCTTATTGTACTAATCGGTTGTCTTTATAGTGTTAAATTTTAAGGCCGTAAATCGATGACGTGATATCACCAAAATTAAGAATTGGCACCCCGCTCTGCTCATATCGTACCAAGATATGACGAGGCAAACCGAAATATTCTTATCGTATTAATCGATATCTATATTATGCCAAAATTTCATGCCGTAACTCGATGGCGTGATAATATCCTCAAAATTAAGAATTTGGCGCCCCGCTCTACTCATCTTGTACCAAGATATCACGAGGCAGAATGAAATATTCTTATTGTACTAATCAATATCTAAAAAAGACCAAAATTTCATGCAGTAACTCGATGGCGTGGTAATACTGCCGAAATTAGAATTGGCGCCCCCGCTCTACTCTTCTCGTACCAAGATATCACGAGGCAGACTGAAATATTCTTATTGTAGTAATCGATATCTATAATAATGCCATGCCAAAATTTCATGCCGTTACTCAATGCCGTGATAATACCGCGAAAATTGAGAATTGGCGACCCCGCTCTACTCTTCTCGTACCAAGATATCACGAGGCAGACTGAAATATTCTTATTGTAGTAATCGATATCTATAATATGCCATGCCAAAATTTCATGCCGTTACTCAATGCCGTGATAATACCGCGAAAATTGAAAATTGGCGACCCCGCTCAACTCTTCTCGTACCAAGATATCACGAGGCAGACAGAAATATTCTTATTGTAGTAATCGGAATCTTTAATGTAGGAAATTTTCAGACCGTAACTCGAAGACATGATAATAGCGCCAAAATTAAGAGTTGGCGCCCCGCTCTGCTCAGGTCATACCAAGATATGACGAGACAAACTGAAATATTCTTATTGTATTAATAGATATCTATAATACGTCAAAATTTCATGCCTTAACTCGAATACCATGATAAATCCGCCAAAATTGAGAGTTGGCGCCCCGTTCTGCTAATCTCGTACCAGGATATGACGAGACTGAAATATTCTTATTGTACTAATCGATATCTATAATATGCCATGCCAAAATTTCATGCCGTTACTCGATGCCGTGATAATACCGCCAAAATTGAGAGTTGGCGCCCCGTTCTGCTAGTCTCGTACCAGGATATGACGAGGCAGACTAAAAATATTCTTATTGTATTAATCGATATCTATAATATGTCAGAATTTCATACCGCAACTCCATGACATGATAGTACCGACAAAATGGGGAATTGGCGCCCCAAACTTCTCAGATTGTACCAAGTTATGCCGAATCAGTTATTTTTTCGCGTACTGTTAATAAGCTTTTTCTAAATCACTAATTCGTCTTAAAATTTGATGGTGAAGTAATATATAGTGCAATGTAATGTAAAATATTATGTTTATTGGGTTTGAATTGTACATTATGACACCTGTTTTGTTATAAATTTTAGTTTGCCGGCGGTTTCTACCAGGATATTTGCAGGCAGACCAAAATATTTTTTAAACGCTTTTTTTACCTTTAATTTGACACCAATTTCATCATACGTGATATCGACGCCAAAATGACGAGTTGGCGCCCGCTGCTGCTCATATCGTACCAAGAAATGCCGAGGCACACCAGTCATTCCTTCATCTACTCCTAATAATCGTGTCATACACCATGATTTCATCTCGTAACTCGATGACGTAGTCATTTATGTTGCCGTCACCAGCTTGGGCTCTAATTAATGCAACATGACCAAATTTTATACATAGTGATAAGAGTTCTAATCTTCCAACTGAGTGAAAAAGTAACCAGGCTTAGATGTGAACCCAGGGCCTAAGCTGCCAGTGTTCTACCAACTGAACTATCCTGGTCAAATCCGGTGGACACAATTCACTCAGATAAGTTTTTGATAATGGCATCTGGTCTTTATTGGAAAGAGTTCAACAAAATAAATCACAGGTAATGGGACTTCACATAAACATTGGATACATAATTACATTTCATTTAATTCAGCACAATTACACTAATTTGTAAATAAGTCATAATTTTCCGGCTGAGTGAAAAAATGTTCAGGTGATTTCAACCAGCTCATTCGCTCACAACGCTCTACAAACTTGAGCTATACTGGGCAAATCCGGTAGACACAATTCACTCAGACAAACTTTTGATAGTGATATCTGGTCTGTTGTCAGAAACAGTTCAAAAGAATAAATCGCTGGTAATATGGGACTCCAAATAAACGTTATTTTCGGACTATTATTCTATTTGATAAATAAATCATAAGAGTTGTAGCTTTATTCTGCATGAAAAAGTGTCTAGACCAGGATTTAAACTCAGGTCCTTGGCTTAAGTTGCCAATGCTATACCACATGGGCTATCTTGGACAAATACGTGGACACAATTCACCCCGACAACCTTTCAATAATAAAATCTGGTATGTATCTGAGACAGTTAAACAGAATAAATAGCAGATAATGGAACCTCACATAAATGTTGGATATGTAATTATACTTTATTAATTCGATGCAATTTTTCTAATTGATAGAAATTTCTGCATAGACACTTTTCACTCATTGGGAAAATTACAACTCCAGTGATTTATTTACCAATTTGAATAATTGCATTGAATTAATAAAGTGTAATCAAGTATCAAACATTTACTTGGAGTTTCATTACCTACAATTTATTCTGTTGCACTGTGTCAGATAACAGACCAGGTGTTACTATCAAAAGGTTGCCTGAGTGAATTGTGTCCACCGTATTTGTCCAGCATAACTCAGTTGGTAGAGCACTGGCAGCTTAAGTCAAGGTCTTGGGTTTACATTTCAGCCTGGACACTTTTCCATTAAGCTAGAAAATTACAATTCCCATTATTTATTTACCAATTAGAATAACTGTGCTGAATTAGTAAAATGTACCTACATATCCAATATTTACTTGGAATTCCATTATTTGAAATTTATTCTGTTGAACTGTTTCAAATAGCAGATCAAATGTCATTATCAAAATATTGTCAACAAATTTGTCCAGAATAGCTCAATTGGTAGAGTATTGGCAGCTTTAAGGGACTCTTCAGTTGCAAAGACACTCCCAATCGAATGTTAAATGTATGGATGGGTTCTTTTCAAATTTCTCGTTTGAATGTGAATATTTTGAACTTATTTTTTTTTTCATACAATAGTTGAAGTTGACCTTTAATAGGGTCCTTTTTACTTCTTCGATTTTGGTTGCAGAATTTTTTAACAAAGGTACTTTCTCTGTTGGAACTGGTTTTGAAAATAACTTTATTAAAAAATATCTGCTAAGGGTAAGGCTGCAGTTTTTTTGAATGAAAATGTAAACATGGAAGAAACTAATAATTTTTTGTCAGAATCTGGTATGCAAGGCAATTTTTAACATATTAGCATAAAAACAATGCAGAAATGTAGTAACACATATTAAAAATCTGAAAATAAACTTCTACTGGCTTTATTCAAAGAACTGAATTTTTTTTATCATTCTTCCAAATCCCCAGTTTAAGGTTGCCTTTAAACATAAAAGCATGTAAAAGAAATCAAAGTTAAAAGTTGTCTCCCATGGGGATTGGGATAATGAAAAATCCCTATACTTTGTCCAGATGGTGCAACTCACCAAGAGAGTTCCTCAAACTTTCTCAGTGTGTTTGAACTTTCTATGGCTACATACAGCCACTACCATTCACTCTGATTGGATTTGGAGCTGTGTTTTAAATGATTGGCTATTCAAACTGATTTTAATGCATGTGCATGCACACACTTTTCATTTATTCAGATCTCAGGCACAGTGGCATTCAATGAGTTATCTTAGATGAATTTTGCGATCTGAACAGGTGCTCCAATTCCGGGGGTGTACCACCTTCAAAATGGTGGCCTAAAATATTTTAAATAACTGTATGAATGGGGTATTAGTTCCTTTTTTAGGGTTTCATTCATCTGACGAAACCCTATTTGTCTCACTCCTTTGTCTGTCTGTCCGTCACAGAGCCCGTTCTCAGAAACTATACATGTTAGAGATTTGAAATTTTGGGTACTTATAGCTGAACACCTCACATCAAACAACAAATCATAAAATTTTGAAAAAGTTGGTAATTAACTGAATTACGGGCTAATTAACTTCTAAAATTAACCAATCCACCCCTTTAACGCAGATTCAAATGAACTTTCTCCAAATCATCAGTGTTTCTCGTAAGGGTTGCCAGTAAAAACAGACGATGCATGGTTACCACGGAGGAAATTAAGCCGAAAAATGAAGTGGGCATTTTAAATCGAAATCGCATATCAGAAAATATTGATCCGAGAAATTTGTAAATGAAATAGACAGACGCAGAAAAAAATCTACTTTCATTTGGTATAAAGTTCACATTTCTGCGATGTGTATAAGCTAAAATATCCACTAAAAATCGATCGATAAAAATTTATTTTCATTAATTGGAAAGACAAGGAAAAAAGATTTCAATTCAAAAGATTTCAAAGCAGGTAGACATGACGACGCTGCGGTTTTTCTTAATAGCATATTTTAATACAGAATTTTAACTTTTTAAATATTAAATTTTTTGAGTAAATTTTATGGCATCCCGATGTCAAATTTCTCGCTGATTTTATTGATACCTATTTCTAAGTCCTATCTTAATTACAAGCTGAAATATTAATTATTATTTAATTAATCGGTTTAACTCGCAGAAGAATAAATGTCGGTAACTCCCACATGTGTATTTTAAACAATTCTTTCTAAGTGAGCCCCTAATTATGTTGGAGACATGAAATTTCGGGTACTTATAGCTGGACACCTCACAGCAAGCAACAAGTGATAAAATTTTGGAAAAAGTCGTACATTTAACCCTTTGGGCTCCCACATGTGTATTTTAAACAATTCTTTCTAAGTGAGCCCCTAATTATGTTGGAGACATGAAATTTTCGGTACTTATAGCTGAACACCTCACATCATACGACAAATCATAAAATTTTGAAAAAGTCGTACATTTAACCCTTTGGGCTCCCACATGTGTATTTTAAACAATTCTTTCTAAGTGAGCCCCTAATTATGTTGGAGGCGTGAAATTTTGCATACTTATAGCTGGACACCTCACATCAAACAACAAGTGATAAAATTTTGAAAAAGTCGTACATTTAACCCTTTGGGGTCCCGCATGTGTATTTTAAACAATTCTTTCTAAGGTGAGCTCCTAATTAGTTTGGAGGCGTGAAATTCTGCATACTTATAGCTGAACACCACACATCATACGACAAATGATAAAATTTTGAAAAAGTCGTACATTTAACCCTTTGGGCTCCTGCATGTATATTTTAAACAATTATTTCTAAGTGAGCCTCTAATTAAGTTGGAAGCGTGAAATTTTGCATTTTTATAGCTGAACACCTCACATCAAACGACAAATCATAAAATTTTGAAAATGTCGTACGTTTAACCCTTTGGGCTCCCACATATGTATTTTAAACAATTCTTTCAAAGTGAGCCCCTATTTAGGTTGGAGGCGTGAAATTTTGCCTACTTATAGCTCAACATCCCAGATTACACGTCAAATAATAAATTTTGAAAAAGTTTTATGTTTAACCCTTTCAACTCCAGCTCGTGTATTTTAAGCAATTCTTTCTAACTTAACCCCTAATTAAATTGGATATTTTAAATTTTGCATACTTATAGCAGAACACCCGAGGCCAAGCGACAAATCATAAAATCTTGAAAATGTCTTACGTTTAACCCTTTGAGTTACCACATATGTATTTGAAGCAATTCTTTCTAAGAGAGCCCCTAATTAAGTTGGAGACATGAAATTTTGCATACGTATAGCTGAATACCTCAGACCACACGACAAATCATAAAATCTTCAAAAAGTCTTATATTATTTACCTCTCCGGGCTCTAGCTTGTGTATTTTAAGTAATTTTTCTAACATCCGCCCTTTTAACCAGGGGAGAAATTTTCCAACTTTTGCCGACACCCCTTTGACCCTTCTTTCATATTGTGCACCATAGCCTTACATATTTTAGTTCCATTTTTTACTGTCAGGTGCGCCTACTGATCTCAGGTGCTATGGGCCCAATCCCCTCGACTAATATATCTGCAGATAGTATGTAAAACGGGATTTCGTTCGGATAGATGTTTGTTTAGAATCGAGTGCGCCCCCTGGTTGCGAAATGTGGAAGTAATAGATTTTTCAAAAAGATAAAGTGTTTTGAAAGGAATATTAAACGAAACCCTCTGTGCGATCTGTGATCACACTTACCCACTTGTTTAATATTAATGTACTTTAATGTTAATAAACTTAATCACCTGAGAAGAATAAATGCTACTCTCTTTTTAAAATCATGGAAAAAAAAGATAATCTGGTTGAAATTCAAAAGACGGGCAAATGTCCTTGATTGCGGGTATTCATGACCCAGCTAGTTAGCTAATAAATAAAATTAGAATGATAGTTAATCAACAACCCCCTTTGCTTGATGCAGCAAAGAACTGTTATCTCGACAAAGATAAAAGCAGTTTTGTCAACACCACAGCAATATTTTATAATGCATTATGAAAAAAGTTTTATTCAGTCCTTCACTGATCAATATGCATTACTCCAGATGAAGATTTATGTATGGCAATTTGCAGCAAAGAAAAATTTATTGGTGACCCCAACATTGCCAAAACTGCTTAAACTTTAAAAACCAAACTTTAAAAGCCAAAAAACTTTAAAAGCCAAAACTGCCAAAAACAAACACACAGGAGCCAAAAACACAACCTGCCCCCTGCGATCCTTTATCATAAAAGGCATATAATCAATTTTCTCTCAAAGTTATTCCCTGTGCATTCGGGAATTAATTTTTCTTCCTAAATTCATAGTTATTATTATTCAGCACTTTCCATTTATTGCTTTAAGGCAGTGGTTCCCAACGTGGGGCGTACACCCCACAGGGGGGCAATATGACTTTTCAGGGGGGCAATTTCAGATTTCTTATTAACAAATTTTCTGTCATTTTTTTCTAATGAAAGTAGTATCTTCGTCTAAAAATAGAAATAATAGACGAAAAAATTTTAAAATAACTGAATAAAAATAAATTTTCGAAATGATCACATTTAAAAGTTCAAAAACACACTGACACCGGAATAATTATGTGAGTTTTTTTGTATAATTTGACACCTTTTATATGTTCAAACATCATTTTAATTTCTCTGGTTTTAATATTATTTTAGTCAGGGTTCGTTGATATATATCAATGGATATATATCATGATATATATCTTGATATATATCCGATATTTATTTTTAAAATATCAAGATTTTTGATATTTTCGATATTTTCAAATTCTTGATATTTATTTTCAAATATCAAGATGTTTGATATTTTGTATATTTGATATTTATTTTCAAAATATCACCATTGTAGGTAATTTTGATATTTTCTACAGTCAAAGCAAATGTAAATGAAATTTCCACCTGTTATTGACTGTGTCATTCTGTAGATAATGAACTTTTGCCTCTGGCAGTGACTTTTTTAGGAAAAGAAGAAAACAAATCTTTTCCAAGCTTTATATTTGAAATTCTTATTTTTAAATGTAGAACTAATAATTATGTGAGACATTTAATTCAGAATAGCCATTGAAAGATAAAATGTAATTTAGATAATCATTTATATACAACCCGGGTTCGGTGATATGTATCAATGGATATCTATCCAGTATTTATTTTCAAATTATCAAGATTTTTGATGTTTTCATATAGTTGATATTTATTTTCTATATATCAATATGTTTCGTATTTTCTGCATTTTCTGCATTCGTATTTTCTGCGCAAGATATTTTTGATATTTTCAGTTGTACTTCGTAATATTTCAGTGTAAATGAAATAAATTTTCAACTGTTTTTGAGTGTGTGAATCTGTAGATAAAGGACTTTTGTCTCTTCTAGATGTGACTTATTTAGTCAAAAAAGAAAACAAGTATATTTTTCAAGCTTTATATTTGAAACTTTTATTTTTAAATGTTAAACTAATAATTATGTGGGACATAATTCAGAACCAGTGACCCGGAGCCGAGCAATTTTTGATGCTCCAGCTCCGCTCCTAGAGAAAATACTATGGCTCCGGCTCCGGCTCCAACTCGGCTCCGACTTCGCGCTTTTGAGTTGCAGATTTTAATTTACACGTTTAATTTTTTGCTCACAAATACTTTCTACCTTCATTAAAGATCTGACAAAATGCATTTTTCTTCTCATCAAACTTGAAATGCTTGTTCAGAAAATATGACATCTTTTAGCTTTTGCTTTTAAAATAGAAAGTTCGGTGGAATTTTAAACACAAAAATCTTAAATTTCTTCTACACTTTTCAAACAGCCAAAATTGTACAACTACACATGTAAACAACAGGCGGCCATATTTGTTTTCAAATAGTGTTGTCACTTAGTTCAAGTAGAAAGTAGAAGTAAAGTAGTGTTACCATGTTTTGAGAAGGTTTCCTTCTCTAATAATAATAAAAACCTAAAAAATGATATAATTAAAATACTGAATAATGATGTAATTAAAATATTTTAAGCCTAGAAATTTAAAAGACTGAAAAAAAAAAAAAGATTTAAAAGAATATTAAAAACTAAAGGAGCCCTGGAGCTGGGGAAAATTTAGAGCTCCAGCTCCGGCTCCAGCTCCAGGGAAAACACAGCTCCGGAGCGCTCCGGCTCCAGCTCCAGCTCCGGGTCCCTGAGAACAACTATTGAAAGATAAACTGACAAATTTAAATAACCAATTATATACAACTTCATTAGAAAAGAATCTTTTCTCAAGCTTTGGTTCAGTTGAGTTTATACTATACAACATGTTATAAGACATTTTATACTTACATTTATGTTAAAATTTTTCAATTAAAAATTTTTTTTTGTATTTACAATTTTGTTTTAAAAAGTATGATTTTTTTTTTTTGCTTGATCTTGATACTGAATGCTATCGTTAGTTTTTCTTTATAAGTGTATACAGCAAATTGTTATTGTTTTTGATTTTTTCATCTTCAATTTTGTTCTAAGTGGAAAAAAAAAAAAAAAAAAAAAAGAAAAGAAAAATGCATTTTTAGAATATTGTTTGATTAAGTTTTCATGTTAAGTGCAATATATTTTAGTTTCTAATCTATATTATGCTCAAAAACATTCATTATTATCAGTAAGTTGGCTGCTTTGAAAATATCGGATATATATCGAAAATATCGGATATATATCAAAATATCGGATATTTTCGATATTTTCGAAAATATCATGATATTTACGAACCCTGATTTTAGTAAATTACACCTTTTTTTATTACTTATTTAAAAAAAAACTTGTACATCTATTCATAGTGTAATATACCCAGGGAGGAAAATTTTACATATGGAATTTTGTAGGATATATCTAAAATTGACTATTTGGACATGTTTAATCTAAAAAATATTTTGAATGATCTAAATGAGGTGCTACATTTATGAAATTAATAAAACCCTGTGTGCGTCACGGAAGGAAAGGGTTGGAAGTAAACTTCTTATGGCTCTACTGCAGACCACATACAGAATATTACATATGCATTTTAAAATGGAGGAAACATGGTGCCCAAATAATTATAATGCAGAAAAAAGCCCGCTATCAAAGGAGTATGTTATGAGAGGAAAGAAAAATAGTAACTTAAAATGGATAAAAGCGCAAATCTGGAAATGTTACTTGTGAATTGTGTTATCCATACAGTTGTGGCGATAATCAAATATCACTTAGTCTTAATGGAGTATTAAAATCCATTATAAAATGTACCAATTCTATCAGATGTAATACAAAATATGAAAGAGATTTCAAGAAATTTTACGAAAATAAAAATGTAGACTATTTTCACTTTTAAATTTGAGGTAAGTTGCCAAAAAACAACAAAACTTTTGTAGACGTAAATGTGAAGACCCATGGCATCACTGCATTCATGAAGTTAGGTTAAAAGCATACTTGTAATATATATATATATATATATATATATATGGTTTTGATAAATTAAAGAATGTGAAATCACTTATCAGAGTTAATGCTATTTTCAGACCCATCTGGGAAAATGGAAGTTTATTTTTTATGTGACAATTTTTATATGACATGGAAGGGAGGGGGGACATTATGATTTTAGAGATGCTTTGGTGGGGCCCGGCCAAAAAAAGGTTGAGAACCACTGCTTTAAGGGATCTTTCAGAAAATGCTGCAAAAGCATTTTGAGACAATTTTCATCATGCTTCAGGTCAGGATCAGTTATAAGTGAAGATATAATATATACATAATATATATATATATAATGTATATATTATATCTATATACATAATATATATTATTATTAATGAAAAATGCTATTCGATTCTAAATTACTTCAGAAGTCATGTCTACAAATTTCAGGATATTTACTTATACAAGTTAGTCTGCAAATGTGTCAGAGAGTTCGTGTTGGTGAGTGGAGAAACATATTTCTTTTAGGATAGCTTTAAGGGAAGAGTTTGACTTTTAAAGGTAGGGTTAGTGCAAGCATATGTATGAACTCATTTACTTCAGTGAAACTTACACAGGAATTCAAGTGTGCACCATGATAGAAATATTTTTTCTCTGATATTAATAAAATAGCTAAGTGTATAAACGGTGAAATCCTCTCCCGCTGAAAAGACTGAAAACATTTTTTGCATCCCGCTATGTCAAAGAAAGAGTTTAATCAAATTACTATTTCAAACATGAATAAGGACAGCGGGGGAAATTCATTCTAGAGGATGTTGGAAAATGTGTAGTTAGGAGATCATACTTGCAATATGCCGTGCTACATAAAAGATGGATTCATTTTATTAAAACATTCGTTAAGTACTTGTAAATAGGAAAAGCGCATTTTTAATGCCAGAAAACACTGAAAATTCATAAAATTTAAAAACTACGTTTGTCTGTCCATAGAAGAATTTCTTTTTATTGTCCTTAGGACTTTTTTATAATATCATTATTTTTATAAATATATGTTATACAAAAAGGAGCCATATAAAAATTAAATTTCGTATTTTAATGTTCATGCAGCCCCCTTTTTAAATAAATGCCAAATCTGAAAGGTGTACTTGATTTGTATACTTTTTGTATGTGGAAGTATCCTTTTATTGTCAGCGGTTTGAGAAATGTCATCTATTTTTAGTCGCCCAGTACAGTTTAAGAAAATAGTAGTACTACTAATAAAAGCATTTAAGCTAGGGTGTCAACGATTTTAATCAGTTGGTTTAAATCAACGATTAAATCGTGATTTTAATCAACTGATTTTCTAAAAAAAAATCATTGATTAAAATCAAAATTTTTTTTTTAATGTTTAAAATGTCAAAAAAAGTTTTTAAATCTAAGATGAAAATAATTTGAAAGTTTCTACAGGTATTTCGACTTTTATCCAATATAAAATAGTTTTATTTAAAAATGATATTTAAATCTAATATAATTTGCAACGACATAATTTCCTTTGGGTAATCAATTTATGCATTATTTTATGTAAAATAAATATAGCAAGTGTATTGAATTTCTGCTAATAAAAGAATAAATAGTGTCTTAGTTTCCCATTCTATTTTTATAATAATAAATTAATAGCAATCCCGAGTCAAAGAAGAATGGAAGAGTGACATCTGCTCAACAGCTAAATTGTAAATGAATGCATAGGAGAAAAAGAACTAATTGGTATAAAAATGTTAAGCACAGCAAGATCTTCTTTGGTATAGTTTGAATAAATGTTTTTTTTTTTTTTTTTTTTTTTTTTACTTTGTAACTTATATATACTAAATAAAAAAATTAATTAGGAATTCAAAAGGCTGCAAAACTTTTAAAAGAAAAGAAAATGAACCATTGAAAGCTAATAATCCCCACTGAGATATAATAATGCTGCTATATTAAATATTTTTAGGATTTCAGATATAACTGGCTATTCTTATATATATTCTGTATGTGTGTATGAATGAGTTTAACTCATTTGCATATATATATAGTATATATATATATTTTTTTTTTTTTGTCATCATACACATACAGGTGTGTAAGTTTAGATTTTGGTGATTAACAGTAATTTTTCTAAGTACAAATGCAAAACAAGCTGCAAATAATGTTTGTTAGTTTTGTTATTTATTTTTGCTACTAACTAATGAAATTACTTATTTGCAGTTTTTATTAATTTTGTAATTACTTTCTGTTTCTTCTAGGCCATTTTTAAGGGTGAAAAAAAATGTTATATTCACCGGTAGATGTAGTCAGAGATTTCTTGTAAAAAACTTCCCATTCAACAGTATTTCTAAATTCATGTGCCCAAGATCTTGCAAAAATAATAGAACTTTATTTCTTAAAAAAAAAAAAAAAAAAAACTGGATATTAAAACATGTTATTTATTTGTATTTTTCAATTTGTGATTAATAAAATTATTAAAAATTAAGGACACTTTATTTATCATACTAAAAATTATCCTTTTTTTTCTTATATCATTACTAATATATTTCCTCATGAAATAGTGCCTTTTTTTCTTTCTAAAATGACCTACTACATTATTAATTATCATTTTAATAATTAAAGCTTAAAAATGTATAATATGTTCCTAATTAGAGAGATTGTTTAATAATTATTAATTTGAAGTAGTGTTAACTAAATATTAAATTCAGTTATTAATACATAATATGTTAAATATCACTAGTATTTAATAAAGTTTTACATAATTATTACAATATTAATGTATATAGCATTATTGTATATGATACTAACTAATGAAATTACTAATTTGCAGTCTTTATAATTTCTGTAATTACTAACTAATAATTTTATTAATTAAAGTGTTAAAACATAGATTATGTTAGCAATTAGTGGTTTAGTTGTTTTGGAAATCTGAAACTCTTGGTAGCTATTCGGTATTTGAATGCTGGGAAAAAAAATCATAAAAATCCAATTAAAAAAAAAAAAATCATGATTTTTTTACACCCCAATTTAAGTGTATTTGCATTAAATAACCGTTTTAATATTTTATAGTAAGTAATTTTAAATTATACTAAAATTCATGGCACAGTAGTTAATATTAGAGTTCATAAAATGAAGACCTCATAAGAATATAATTAAATGAATCGCAACTTTATATTCTACTCTAAAACATTCAAATGTATCATAACCTGAAATATCAATCTTTCGTAAACTTTCAATGAAAGCATAACCTGAAATATCAATCTTTCGTAAACTTTCAATGAAAGCATAACAGCAGCATCATTTTACCCTAAAATGGTTTTGACCCCACTCAGTATTTTTCAAAAGTAGGCACCACTGGATGTTGATGTCAACATCAACAAACTATCAAGTACAATAATTATCTTGTCTAAAAAAAGCAGAATTTGCTTCTAATTAAAGTTTGATATTTTAAAAAATAACTTACCAATTGTTATTGTTGGTGATTTAAACAAAATAATTTCTCAAACATTAAAGTTTTGTTTTAAAAAATCTAGACATGTTACGAGTTGGAACCCATCAAAATTTGACGAACTATAATGTTCAGAAAAGAATTATTAGATTGAATTTATAATAAATTTACAAAAATAATCATAATAAAAAATTCATCTTACATTGAATGTCTAACTTTTAAAACTAATAATATTTTAAACCTAAAATTACCAAAATACTATTTCCACAAACTTCAACTGTTTAAATTATTGAAAAATTAATATGTATTAGAATATGTAATCGAGATGAGTAAATATGATGAAAATATTCAATTAGGCTCTTATGTTTGGTAATACAGAATGAAAAATCAGCAACAAGAATTTCGTTTTGTGTTTTGTCACATCATAGAATTTTTTCCCCATAACATTTAAGTCTTACATCATTTCCACATTCTCAAAATTTACATACACACTACTCAGATCTGTATTCACCATTTAATAACACATAATTATCAAAATTGGTTCAGTAGAAAGCCCAGGGCTGATGATTAAAAAAACAGCCAGGTCTTTTAAATATATAGATAATTACATAGTCTTCAACATTGGATGCCATTTTTATGGCACAATTTCATAAATTATCGATACTAGCAATTTGCTCTTTAAATATGGAGATTTTTCATCTCTGACAGCAGGAAGCATATGCAATGCTATTTAAAAGCCTACTAAAATTGACCAGTGAATGTATCCTGCAAGAGAAAAATATAAATATATGTATATTTATATATAAAGCAACAACAAACAATTATTTGTACAAAAAAAAGGGGTCTAGAACAAAGAAGCTTTATTACTGAATCTTAACTCATGTCTATGTACAGAATAAAAGAAAAACGTCTTAATGATATACTTAAGTTAATAAAGCAGCCCACATTAACTAAAATGTTCCAATAGTTCAGAAAGTTGCAATTTCATCTCAATTGTTTGTTTCCTTAAGGCTGTTCTCAAGTGCTCTGCTCTCAACAAGCACAAAACGTTTTGACACATTTACAAATTCATTTTTTAATGGAAAGTCATAAAATTGGAAAGCCTGACTATGGAAGCAATTTGGAATCGAACTGTTTTCCATTTTTTTGATAAATAAATTACTTATTGAGCTATAAGTGATTTTGATCACGTGACAAAGACGTTTTTCACCCTTTCTTGTGTGATTATTTTTCTTCTGCGCAGAAAATCAGTTCAAAACGTGCACTTTGACACTACTTTCTGAAAGATCTATTGCATTTGCAAAAAAAAAAAAAAAAAAAAAAAAAAACAGAAAACACAGTTTGATTACATAGTTTCTGAACAACACCTGCTAGTTTCATGCATCTCCGAACAAAAATAAATTAATATTTATGTCATAAAGTTGCCCTTTTGGATTTGAGAACAGCTTTAAATAAATGTTTTTGTTTTACTTTTTATTTTGTTATGATTTACTTAATGAAAATGTTTAATTTAGTATTGATAGTTGTTATATGCAATTTTTAATACATGAATATCATATTTTGCCTTTTTATGTAGTGAATTTTCTTTTCCTTATTGGAAAAGCAATATTTTTGATGACCAAAAGTTCGGGCTTGGTAATGTCCCGAGGATTCCGAACTTTAGACTTTGTACTGTACTTGCATATTATCTGTGCTATATCAGGTAAACATACAACTGATAACTGTCTCCAGCAATACTAATTACAGATTTTTTTTTTTCTTTCTACATGGTAAACAAGGTAACATTTTTATTTTATGCCATGTTAAAGGCTACTACAGAAATATTCTTGCCAGGAAAAAAAAAAAAAAAAGTCAGAATAAATCCTTTTTTTTATCACCTAGTAATTATGTTAAATTTTCATACTAAATTACTGTTTCACATTATAGATTTGTATTACATTGATATATTTTACTGTTATAAGCTGCCAACCTAATACTATGTACTTAGTAAATTAGTACTAAATTAATGTTTTAGAATAAATTTTATATTATTTCCCATTTCTTATATTTATTATACTATCTTATTATTTAGCATTTGTTAACTTTATGTTATTTAGCATTGTTAACAATAATGTGTATTCAATAAACATGTGTCAAATTACTGTTTTGAACATATGTGGCTATAATAAATAAAATTGGCAATTGTCAACCATGTCTTAGCCTGGATAATACGTAAGTACTCAGTTATTTAAAAACTAAATTCTGAACAGTTTGATGTCACAATATTTCTTATGTTTAGCTAAGTTTTAATTCTAATTTCTAAATCTGAATAATTGTTTATTATTCTTTATTAAGAATATTGAGATATAAGTAAATATTACATTTAAAAATAGTCTGTATAAGCTTTTCATTTAAGAATAACTTGTTAATATTCATTATCCTTAAAAACTAAAGTTCATAAATCATAATAAAAGGAAAGCATGCTTTTGACAACTAACACATAAGTATTATCAAAAAGTCACAAGACATATATATATATAAATTAGTTAATTAACAATATCACGAAACAAATAAAACTAAGCATTAATAAAACTTATCTTACTTAAATGTAATTTAATTTTAGCAAAGCAATATGATTTTTGAATTGAATTCAGGTATCCATCTACAGTTTCCTGAATGTCGAATTTTCGAATCATTATCTCGTGCAGCATAATCGAAGAAATATTGCTAGTGTGTATGGTGTGAATTATAACACACACATCACAAGCAATATTCATTCATTTAAAGAGGACTCATCATTTCTTTAAAATCTTCAATTTTTAGTTTGGTATATATTCCAAGAGCATTGGTACGTTTCCTTTGCTTGATCGTCAGCTCTTAAGAACGCATATATACAAATTGTTTTCCTCAAGTCTTTTGCATACATTTATATTTAAAAATGCTACCGAACAAACATTGAAATATATTGTCCATTTGTTACGATGTATATGGACGTCGGACGTGATTCATTAAAATGGTGTCGAAGCGTGATCACCATCAAAAGAAAGGTAAACAAATATAAAATGAGCGGGACGCCGGACCTCATTGCAGTTACCAGCTGGGCTTTCGCTTTTACAGCTTATCGCTCTTGGCGAACTCTTGTTTGGCTACGAAATGAAAACTGTTCTCTGATTGGTAGTCTACCGTTGCATTTTTATCACGTCGTCAATTGTTTTGGTTTTGTTGGTTTAAATCTTAATTTCTGAAATCTTCGATAAAATGACTGAAAGAAAGGAACCCGACCTCCTGAAAAAAATTAGTGAGTTTTTTTTAATATCATTTTATTTATAATTAATGAATGATAACACAGGCGTACAATTAAAAAAAAGGAAATTTCCCTCTTAATAAAACTTTTGGAGCTGAATTTAAAAATCACATTACAAATGTTGTATCACGTCACAAACTCTGGTTTTATAATGCGTTATAAGCAATTACAATCTCTTTATTTCAATTGCAACGCTAAATTTATTTTGGGAAAACTTTTTTTTTTAAACAAATTTTGTTATTCCACAAGATTAAATGTGCGTAGTGTTTAGTGTTCACATTTCTTTTGAAAAGGGGCAGGGCGCATTTACTCAAAATGGCACTTTTTTTGTCAAGAAAATGGGCACTTTTTGAAAGGATAATTTTTAAAAGGGACATTCCGTGCCTTCAGCTGGGTTATTTTCAGTGCAGTATCAAGGTGAACTAGAATTGTACTATATTTACAAGGTTTCCAGCATCATGGAAAATCTGGAAAGTGGGGAATTTGGAAGTAGTCATGGAAAGTCAGGGATTTTTTAAATATATAGGAAAAGTTAGGGAATTTACATTTTTTCTAAAAAGTCATGGAAACATCTTGGGTAAAAAATGACGCAAAATCTGTCAAATGATTAAAAAAAATAAAATTAAAAAAATTCAAAGAGCGATTACAGTAAGTCACTAATTTTGTCAAAGGATTGCAGAAAAAAACAGCGAATTTCTTTGCATGCCCGTTTGGTCATGAAATTTTTAGATTTTGCATGTTTTCCGCGGCTCTTTGGCGAATTTTCGTTTTTTTTTTTTCAGCAGTGCTTTTACGAAAATCGCGTCTTTCCCACGGGCTTTTGACGAAAATCGGGTCTTTTCCGCAGCTTTTTGAAGAAAATTGCATTTTTTCGAGATTCTGTTCAAGACTTTCTGAAAAATCCAATCCGGAAACAGTTAAAACCAAACCCAAAGCATTTAAAGTAAACCTGATCTGCAACGAAAAAAATTTAGCATCCGCCCGCCCCAGGTCAGGTTCGGAAAAAATCTGGTCCCGACCCAAAACAAATTTTACTGCCCCCCCCCCCCCCTCTCCTCTGCTTGAAATTTTAAAAAGTCGTCTGAAATACTTTAATCAAATAGAACTTGTAAGTACATTTTAAATCAATCTACCCATTGCAAACGTATTATAAAAGAATTTTTTTCTAACTATTTTATTCATTTGAGATTGCAACAACCTAAAGCAATAAAAGAAAAAATGAAAACAATGTATGACCCCGCATGTAAATCCTCTCACTTAGTTTACATGAGTCATGTATTTATGGCCTTTATCGCTGCACAGTCCAGAGAAAGAGAGAAGGAAAAAAAATATATATAGGTAATGAGGTTTCTTACCGATAGTCGACGGACGGGAGCAAGAAGTTTTTGTTTTCATTAGAAATTAATTTTGAAAGAAAATTACAAAAAAGAAAAGAAAAGGGTCGGGTAGAATAAAAGTAGATAAAAAGAATCTTAAAATATCTTCTAATGCTTGAGAAATTTATATTTAATCCTGCAAATTACTGGTTCTATAAATGTTAGCATGGTGTTATAGTGAATTTTTTAAACTTGCCACCAAAGCTATACTTTTCAAAACTTTTAATGGATTAGAATTAAAATCCTGATTTTTCGTTAAATAAGTATTTACATCAAAAGCAAATACTTTCCGATACATTCACAAAATCATTGTAATCTTGGATGCATGGAATTAGCAAGTTCTCTTAGTCAGAAGCTATGAAATCGAATAGCGCTTTTATTTTTTGATAAAGAGAAAAAGTCTTTCAGAAAAACATTAATTGGACGACATAATTTCCAGACGCAAAAGCTTGGGGATGGTTGTTATTAGACGGCAATAGCTTATCACTATATGTAATACAGTAGAACCCTGCTAATCCGAACTAATTGGGACCAGTGCCTGTTCGGAATACAAAAAATTTGGATTACCCGAAATTCCGCTAAATTAATTAGAAAAGAAAAAGATGTGTGCTAAACAAAATGTAAGTTATAAGTAGTCAGTAGTACAGTAAACATCTTGTAATCCGGCATCCGAAGGTCCAACATGCTATCCGAAGGGTCCAACATAATTTTTACAATTATTTTCTGAATCATCATCATCCTTTATAGCATTTACATATTTTTTGTAATAAATTTAAATAAAATTTTTTTTTTTAATCTGCATAGGACAAAAAAAAATCATGATCTATATAATTGTGTTAAATTATGCGATCAATTAATTATGATTTTTTTTTATCTTTTTGACAAAATTTGAGATTTTTTTTTTAATGACCGTAACGAGAATTTTTGTAATTTTTTGTCGGGACAGAGTAAAGAAAATCATAATTTTTTGCTCCAAGTCCAAGTGCTTAACAAAATTTACATATATATATGTTTTTCATGATGTTTTCAACAACCAATTGGAAAAATCTGCAGGGTTTTTTTTTTTTTTTCCCATCAATTGGTATTTTTTAGAGATACATTGACGAAATTTGCGACTTGTTACTTTTTCGCAACTGATTAATGAAGAACTAAATGTCGAATCTTTTAAGCGACAAACTGACGAAATTCGCATTTTTTGGGGGGGGGGGGGGCATACTTGATTGACTATACTCGCGATTTTTATCAGCAACCGATTAACAAAATTTGCAATTTTTTTCCAATGACTAATTGATGAATCCACTATTTTTAATTACTGATTGGCGAAATTAACATTTTTTCTTGCAATTCTTTTCAATGACCAATTGATGTATTCCACTATTTTTAATTACCAATTGGCGAAATTGGCAGTTTTTTTTCTGAGATAGGGTAGATGCACCAGTTTTGGCCACATTGGGTCAATTTGTCCAATATTTAGCCTGTGAATTAATGCTAACAAATAATAGGCATTCTTACATTTTAAGCAAGCTCTCTTTTATCATTTACAATATCATTTGTTTATTTTTTGATAAAATATGACTTGCAAAAAAAATAAATGTGTGAAACTGTAGTGTGTGCTTTAGGGATGCAACGGATATCCGGCAAATATCCGATATCCGGCACATCCGGCTGATTTTTCAATATCCGAAATACCGTCGGATATCCGAATCACAATCACCGGATATCCGACTTCTCTGCCGGATACCCGGCAATGCGTAACAAAGCAAATATATAAGGATAAGAGAAATCGTTTGACCCAAATAATGCCGAACGACTTTTGTTTATTATGCAAAATATGAAGTAAGTCCACTATTTATCAGTAAAAGGTAATTCCCAAAAGTTTAAAGAATTACCAGCTTTCCTAACATTGGTATTTGAACTCTCTATAATAAATTTAAGAATTTATGTTTACATCTTTAGAAAATTGTACCTTTACTTTCAGAACGTGAAACAAAATCTGAAGTTGTTTATTAAAGTATGACTTTATTAATTTTCTTTCTCTCTTTTAAGTTTAACAATTAAACAGGCCTATTTTTACTTTCTTCTATCTTCAATAGAAGAAAGTATTGTAACTGAGATTTTTTTCGATTTCTGGTTTTCGATGGGCTTAGACATTTTAGGGGTCAGAGATCCCAAAACATGCTTATACAAAATGTCTGTTTGTCTGTCATCATACCATCAAAAGGTGTATGAAGTTATGCATAGAATTGAACCAAATTTTTTGTGAATATTTTTGGCTATAGCCAGCTGGCCCTTCTTCAATATTGGAACATTCCACTGGAAGGGGGCGCTGTAATCGTGATTTTTGTGCCATCAAAAAGTGTATGAAGTTATGCATAGAATTGAACCAAATTTTTGTGTATGTTTTTGGCTGTGGCCAGCAGGTCCTTCTTCAATATGGAAGCATTCTGTCAGAAAGGAGTGCTGCTGTAATTGCGATTTTTGTGCCATTTTCATTATTGTACTGTCGAAAAGTGTCTGTTGAATATGTAATAAGTTATCCATATAATCGAACAAAATTTTTTGTGTGTGTTTTTGGCTATGTCCAGCAGGTTCTCCTTTAAATTAGAAATATTCCACCAGAAGGGTGCGCTGTAACAGTGATTTTTGTGCCATTTTCATTCTTGTATGTACCATCGAAAATTGTATGAAGTTATGCATAGAATTGAACCAATTTTTAGGGGTATGTTTTTGACTATGGCCAACTGGTCCTCCTTGAATTTGAAAATAGTCTGCTGGAAGAGGGCGCTATAATAATGATTTTTGTGTTATTTCCATTATTTTACCATCGAAAAGTGTATGAAACTAAGCATAGAATTGAACCAATTTTTTGTGTATATTTTTGGCTATGGCCATCAGTTTTTCCTTGAATTTGGAAATATTCTGCCAGAAGGTGTCACTGTGACAGCGTTTTTTGTAAAATTTTCTCAATTTTTTGTAGTTTTTGTACTGTATATTGGTGGCTCGTGAAGTCATGGGAACTTCGCATCCTGCTAAGCTGTCTATTCACAATCAGCTGATGTACAACAGAATAACGAAAAAAATTATTGATTTTAATAAATATCATGATTGAGATTAACTTATTCTTATTTTGATTAATTGACGAGCAGAAATTTTAGATCAAAATCAAAGTTGGTATAATATTGAACTAATATTACCGAAGTATTAACATTTAAAATTACTTTTAGAAATATTAAGACGTATGAGATAGAAGAAAGTTTTGGGATTGGCACATCCAATTAGTTATATTTGTAACCAGAGTTGTATAATATAGACGCACTCCCGCACGCCGTGCGCGGAAAATTTTCCGCAAAATTCGGAACTTTGCGGAAAATTTCTTAGAAAAGAAAAGTAGTTTTTGTTCTTGTATTTTTTTTTTAAATACCGAAAAATTAAAAATGTTCTCGAATTTTATGTACGATTTATTTATTGTTTGATAGGGGGTGATTCTGTTCCGAATTTTCCGAAAATTAAAAAAAAAATCGCCCATCAGTCCGAAAATTCAGACACAAAAAAAATCACCGAAATATATTGCGGATTTCAACAAATGATCGCCGAAAATAAACCAATTCCGTCAATCGTTCGCAGAAAAAATACCCAATTTTGTCAAAGCATCACGGAAAAAATGAAAATTTTGTTAAAGGACCGCGGAAAAACGCTAATTTCTTTAACGAATAATCGTGGACTAAAAAAAATTTCTTGTCAAAGAATAGCAGAAAAAACGCAAATTACGTCAAAGAAGTGCAGGAAAAAAATGAATTTCGTAAAACATAGCGGAAAAAGCGCGAATTTTGTCAAAGGATCGTGAAAAAAATCCCGCAAATTTCATAAAAGAATCACGGAAAAAAACTAATTTCGTTAAAGGATCGCGAAAGAAACACAAATTTGGTAAAAGGGCCGCGGAAAAAGCATGCATTTAGTCAAGGGATCGCGAAAAAAAATGAATTTTCTCAAAAGGCCACAGAAAAAACACGAATATCGTCAAAGGATTGCGAAAAAAAAGCCAATTTCATCAAAGAATCGCAGAAAAAAGCAAATTTTGTGTAAAAGCGCAGGAAAAAAACTAATTTCGTAAAAGCATAGCGGAAAAAGCACGAATTTTGTCAAAAGATCATGAAAAAAAATGAAAATTTCGGCAAAGAACCGCGGAAAAAACTAATTTCATCAAAGGATTACGAATTTCGTCAAAACCCTGTGAAAAAAGCTTGAATTTCGTCAAAAGATCGAAAAAAATGCAAATTTCGTCTAAGGATAGGAGAAAAAAAAGCGCATTTTGTCAAAGGATCTCTAAAAAAACGCGAATTTTGTCAAAAAATGCAAATGTCGTCAAAATATCGCGGAAAAACGGAAATTTCGCCAAATGATCGCGGAAAAAAATGAGAATTTCGTCAAAGGGCTGCAATAAAAACTCATAGGTCTCTTTAATGATGATACCTAAGAATGGACCTCTCCTTACAAAATGTGATTCCGTTGTTTCAGAAGCAATGTCCATTATTGCATTTTGTCAGAAGAGGTCACAATATTAAGGATTGGACTGTTTCTAAATGCATTGACAAAATAACTGATAAGAATTCACCCCTTCATATCATGGATTTTTAGTTTTATTATTTTTTTAGCCAACATAGTTATTCTGTAATTAATATTAATTAATTTTTAAATTAAACGGTAATTATTTTAAAACTACTATTTAAAATTCATACAGTCAAAGTAATATAACACGTCATTTTATTAAACATTAAATTTGCAGAAAGTTTTTGACCCAATATTTATGTGCTCAGAAAGTTTTTGGTTTTATGCGAGTCTGTTTGTAACTTCATTATAAATAAAATATTTAAAATTAAAAGTAATTTTCTTTTTACTTATAAATATCACAGTAATTTAACTTAAAATAAAACTAAATGTGATTCAAAGCAAAACACTATTAAATAATTAAAACAGAAAAAAGGCATCAACTAAACCTTTATTTGGAGAAAATCACTCTTTAATCATGGGTATATTAGTAGATATTTTATGTTTAAATTATAAAAAGAATGTATGTATTTCTTTGTGAAAATACTCTACAATTATAGGCATATTTAATTGGTTAAAATTTGTTACACAAATTATCAGCATTTCATTGTACAAATTAATTATTAGCAATTATCAATATGCTCAATCCCATATCCAAATCCAGTGGTAGGATTCGTGCCCTAAAGAATATTGGGGGCGGGAGACTCCTGTTTCCAAAAAAATCATTTTCCGAAAATGTTTCTTTGTAAAACGACGATGAAGTCTCAGGACCGGCTGACAAACTTCATGATATTTTCCACTATCAATTGGCAGATTTCACAGTTTCTTCTTACAACAAATTGACAAAATTCATGTTTGTTTTTCTGCATCTGACAAAAAAAATTTTGCGATTTTTCTCCGCGACCGACTGTACGAATTTCTTGATTTTTTTCTGGAGACAGATTGGTGAATTTCATAAATTTTTTTTCGCAATCAATTGACAAATTTAGAAATTTTATTCTGTGACCGATTAGCAAATTTCCCTGTTTGTTCTTGTGACATACTGATGAAAGTAACGATTGTTTTACTGCATCCGATTGAAAATTTTTGCATTTTTTTTCTGCGACCAGCTGAGGAATTTCACAGTATTTGCTCGTGACGGACTGGTAAATTTCACGATAGTTTTCCATGATTGATTGACGAATTTTGTGATATTTTCTCACTGTCGATTTCCCATGAACTTCAGTTTTTTTCTCGCAAAAAATCGACAAATTATTTTATTTATTTTCACCATGATTGACGAAATCAGCAATGTTTTTTCTATGCCCGTTTTACGTATTTTGCGATGTTTTACCTGTCTGCCCAAAATAGGAAATAACTAAAAGGGCAGCAATGGCCACTGGAGACTAAGCTCTATCAAATTGGCCAATAGTCAGCACTAAACAAAATGAGATTACACTTGTGATGCACATGAAAAAAAAATAACTTTGATGAACTTAAAAAAAAAAACATAATTAGAAACAACAAACTAGTTGTTTCTCGCAATTAACAGAAATTAGGACATGACTTTTTGAAATCAACCTTTTCTCATGTAATAAAAGAAATCAATTGACTATTCCCTTTTCAAACTTTGGATATGGATTTCATAGCGTAGATTCCAATGCATAGAACATAGTTCAATTAACGAAAATACCAGTGATTACAGTTTTGACTATAATTCCATTAAGGATATAATAAAAAAATTTGTTCAGAAGTGACATACCATCACAGATGTGCATTATTCATGTAAGTTAAAAATTAATGCACATCAGATTTTACAAAGTTTTCTAAAACTTTTTAAGAGAGCATAACCATGTGTTTCCGATAATTTCTAAAGTTATAAAATCGCTCTGTACTGTTTGTCAAAAGTGTAACTTCTGAAAGAGGTTAAAGTATGCAAAATGGAATAAAATCTAAATTAAGAAATTCATTTAGCAACCGATTGTTAATTGCCCATAACATTGGGTGAAAATTGAAAAATAGACATGGTATATATAAAGCTTGATTCTGTTCCTTTGTTTTAATAAAATAAAAAGTTTGAATAATTATCTTGAGTTGTTAATTTAAATTGTTTCAATGGTATTTTGTCATGTCTGTATAAATGTAATTCTTTAAGTAGCACATAAAAAATGACGGGGTGTAAAGATTTTTTTTCCCTTTCTAACAGTTCAACTCCCCTGCATTTATAAATTTTGGGTACGAAACTCCCCTCTTGGGAAAACTTGAATTCAAGCCATGATATTCAAAGAGATATAGTTTTTGTAAATTATATTTCAATACATTTAAAATGTTTCAATGATGTGTGAAACATGTTTGTAATTTATTGTTTTGAAATGACATTATATAGAGAAATAATTCAATATATAACTAAAAACATATCTAGGGCCGGATATCCGATCGGATATCCGGCCGGATATCCGAATCCGGCAAACGAAGGAGCTTCGGATATCCGGTATCGGATATCCGGCAAAATCAATATCCGGTGCATCCCTAGTGTGCTTACATATATTAAGATTTTTGCTTAGCTGACAAGTTTTCAGAATCTTTCAACATTACGCACTTATAGGGTTCTATTTGTTCTGAAACAAATTGCTATTAGGTTTTATGAGGTAAGCTTTCTCTCTACTGCAATTTTACATTTAATTTAATTATTTTAACAGTTTAATGGGGGGTGGCCAAAACTGGTGCATGAAATTTGATATATGTACCAGTTATGGCCATGGGGTGGCCAAAAAGGGTACAACATTATGTTCCACTTTTGGCCACATGATTCATTATAGAGGGAATTTTAGCCATTTAATAAATTTAAGAACATCTGGAAAAATCAATTTAATTTTGTTTTATATAGTAATGGCTTCAATAATAATAATAATAAAAGCAAGGCTAATGGCAGTTCTTATAAAAGAGATTTTGTTATTCTCTGTCCAATAGATAATTCACTTTAGAAAGAAGGACATTGCTAAAGAAAATATAGTATTGTGTTTAGTATTGATAAAACAAAAGGTGAGGAGATATGTAATGTTTAGATATGATAAATAAACTAAAACATAAATTTTGAAAGATTTTACAACTTATAAATTAAAAAGTTCAATAAAATTATAGCATGATTTAATTGCTTGTATTTTTCCTAAAGAAATGAAGTTCCATAATTTTTGCAATATTTCAGGCACACGGATTTAGAAATACTAAATATTGTGAAAATCTTTACTAGAGATATCTAAATACAAGTAAGAATGTATTTCACATTATTTAAAAAAAAAAAAAAAAAAAATTCCTTTTACCAAGTTTAAAAGAGATTCTGTGCTATTAAAAAATGGCCTAGAGGGAACACTGCTCTAAGATAGGAAGTAAAATTAAGGCCATTCAAAATGTAATGCCAGCACTACAAGCTAGCAAAATTTTGGAGTAACCCGTTCTTGCCTTACATCACAAGTTTGCAGGACGGACACCACTTTTCTCTAATAATGTTGAATCTCAAGTTGTAGATCTAGGTACTAGGAATTGAAGTTAAAAATCAATTAGAAAAGTGGATTTTAGATATTGTCAGAATACTATTTCCTATAAAAATGGAATAACTTTTAAGATTCTGCCCAGAAAATTGTAGCCGGCAAGATAGAAACTCCATTTCCAGATGGAAGAACAGGTATGAAATGGTATGATTTGCTTCTGAAATCACACCCTAAAATAACTTGCAAAGAAGCAAGGTATTTAAATAAGGCACAAGCTAATATAAATTAAAAGATGATTTCATAACTTTTTGATGAAAATCAAACAAAAATCAGAAAATGCTTTCAAGAAATATAACTGTTTGATGAAGATTCAAGTGTTCTAAACAGGTCACAATCCATGAATAATTATAAAACCCATTAAATAGTTAATCTTTATGTCCTATAGGCACTGTTGTCCCTTTTATTAATCAAATTTAAATATATTTTTTTGTTTTTTAATTGAAATTTTCACTTAAAATCAACATAAGTATATTTTATTTGATGTTTTTATCAATTCATAAAGAAATTTGCAAAATTCTCTTAATACAGCAAACATATAAATGCAGAGACCCAGAGCTGGAGCCCGGAGCCGGAGCGCTCCGGAGCTGTGTTTTCCCTGGAGCTGGAGCCGGAGTTGGAGCTCTAAATTTTCCCCAGCTCCAGGGCTCCTTTAGTTTTTAATATTCTTTGAAATCTTTTTTTTTTTTTTTTTTTTTTCCAGTTTAAATTTCTAGGCTTAAAATATTTTAATTGCATCATTATTCAGTATTTTAATTATATCCTTTTTAGGTTTTTATTATTATTATTAGAGAAGGAAACCTTCTCAAAACATGGTAACACTACTTTACTTCTACTTTCTACTTGAACTAAGTGACAACACTATTCGAAAACCAATATGGCCGCCTGTTGTTTACATGTGTAGTTGTACAACTTTGGCTGTTTGAAAAGTATAGAAGAAATTTAAGATTTTTGTGTTTAAAATTCCACCAAACTTTCTATTTTAAAGGCAAATGCTAAAAGATGTCATACTTTCTGAACAAGCATTTGAAGTTTGATGAGAAGAAAAATGCATTTTGTCAGATCTTTAATGAAGGTAGAAAGTATTTGTGAGCAAAAAATTAAACGTGTAAATTAAAATCTGCAACTCAAAAGCGCGAAGTCGGAGCCGAGCCGAGTTGGAGCCGGAGCTGGAGCCACAGTATTTTCTCTAGGAGTGGAGCTGGAGCTGGAGCATCAAAAATTGTTCAGCTCCGGGTCACTGTATATATGTGTGGTAAAATAGATGTTGCATAAAAATGCTTTATTTTTACTTATTATCAATTAAAATGTTTGTTAAACTACATGATATTGGAGTGGCCAAAACTGGTGTAGGGGTGGCCAAAACTGGTACAAATTGGAATAAATTACTTGATGAGTTATTACTCACAATCTAAAATATTCTGTAGAAAGTCATTATAGTTAACAGAAAGACAATTAAATTTACTAAAGAATGATGTTATTATGATTTAATATGCTTCAATCGATCAAGAAATGTAAAATTTCTATTTCAAATTTTCTCTAAATGTGGCCAAAACTGGTACATCTACCCTACATTGACTGTGAATGTATCAAAGTTCCGCATTTAGTCCAGGCAATAGGGAATTTTACCTAGCAAAATTAATGGTAGTTCTAGAAATCGGCTTATTTTATTTTTTTGGGGTCGCTGAATCCGAATTTGTAACTTCCCACTAAAATTTCCCCCGGCAACCCCCCCAAATTTTGGTAAAAAGCCCCCCAAAAAAGGTTTTTATTAAAAAAATCAATTTTTTTATTGTGTTAGGGGAAAAGTATCTAGAAATTCAGAAAGTAGACAAAATTTGCAACAAATTAGATATATGACATTATGACTTAGGATTAAGGGAAGGGGGGATCTGCCTCAGAACATGCGCATGGTGCTGCATGGACTAAGTTGCGCAATTCCACTTAACCACTCACACATTTACATTCGCACTCCCATCTCCCCTCCGAACTTTCCTTATAAGGTTTCCTTATAAAGTTTTTTGGGCCGCTGAAACCGAATTAGTAACTTACACCCAAAATTTTACCCCCGAAACCCCCCCAAAATAGTTGTAATTAACTTAAATTTCTTATAGTTTTAAGGGAAAAGCATTACAAATTGCAGAAACTAGACAAAATTTGCAACAAATACGATATACAGAGTCAGATAATATAGACAAACACTCGTACGCCGTTCGCAGAAAATTTTCAAAGTTTGCAGACAGTTTTGATGGGTTTTTTTTTTTTTTTTTACAAGTTTCTTTATTTAAAAAAAGAAATTAACAAGACCCCAGGCGGAGAATCGGTGTAACGCAGGTTACAGACTATTGACAAGGTCTGTAGACTATTTTTCAACTGTAGAAAAAAAAAAAAAAAGCTTGCTAGAAAGTATTTGCCATGTACCATAGTACATTATTTTTTGGAAGAAGCGCCGCAGCTCATGCAAATTAAAAACTTAAAAATATTGTAAGTGCGGTGCTTATGCCGGAACGGCAGGTATAATTCCTTTTTTTTTTCCCTCCTGCCAGGGTCGATAGCAGAAACAGTGCAGCAACGACATGGGTGCTGCAGATTATGTTAGGCTTTGCAGATTAATTTAACAGATTAAAAATAAATTTTGTGTTAAAAAATAAATGTTAAATATTGATCTCTTTTTAAGTAAAGTTTATTTGGTTGGAAATTTTAGCGAATGTTTATGTGCTTGTCAGGGTTGGCAAGTTCTTGACATGCGACGGTTTAAACCGATTTTAACCATGGTTAAAACCGTCGTGTCAAAAACCTTTGTCAAAAATGTCCAAAAGTGTCAAAAACCTAGTTTTAATAAAAATCCTACCAAAAGAATTATTTAGCAGAGTTAGATGGGCTTTAAACAATAAATTCTAAGTAAAACTGCATAAATACATTAAAACTGTGGGGTATAAACTGCAGAAATACATTCTTGAAAGCTATTTGCATAGGATATGGTAAACTGCAAATTGATTGTTGTATGATTTTTTTTATTATTATTTGTGAATAAAAATTACCTAACTGTTATTTAATGATTTAGTTTATCATTAATGTATGCTTTTAAGATGAACAGTTAATAAATCCTTAATTATTTGTAATCATTAAAACTAGATAGGTTTAATCTAAATTTTACAGAGATAAATAAATAGTTTAGATTTTTCATGGCTAGAAGCACAGAGTAATCTATCACAATTGGTATCTAATGAGGGTATTTACTTTCCTTAAGATAGAGCAAATTCAAAGATTCCCTTCCAGTACAAAACAGTATTGCTATTGCAACAAAACCAATTTTTCTTGCTTTCCCCATATTATGTTCTTATGGATGGGGTTGTTTAAGGAGCTACCTTCACTAAAGTTAAAAACACCCGCCTGCTAATGTTAATCCTACAGGAGAATTTTTTTTTTTTTTTTTAATATCTTGTTTGAAATTTCATACTTTTAAATGATTTTTTTCAAAGTAGAAATGAAAACCCCACTCAATAACGTCAATTCTATGATAGAAATTTTGTTTAATATTTCAATATTTTTAAATGTTTTTTGCATTGGATAACTAATGTCGATCTCTACAAAGACCGATTTTTAAATTTTCGATTTTGCTTGCAGTTATTTTTGTTATTAGGATACTTTCACTTTTGGAACAGGTTTCAAACTAAGTTAAGCATTTTTTTCTTCTTATTGGTATGCCGAATTATTCATTTGTCCCTAATTTTAGGAGAAATTCCACAAATAAGATAATTTCATCAGTAAGAGGTGATTGTCAGTCACTAACAAAAATTAATATTGGGATAAAAGGATTAAAATATCATATTTTATCATTTTATCCTAACATTTCATTCTTTTCTCATTTGTAAAATAAATGTTATTTTTATTGTTCTGCGTTTGTAAAAGAAAATGCTGCAGAGAAAATATTTCTGTTAAGGGTGTATTCCGATCCAAACTGCTTATTTTCTGATTCATTTTAAAATTCATTTTTGCTCTCAAACGCATCAAACTTGGAAATTCTCTTATTTAGAAACTATATAATGTGCGGTGCTCCTTAATTTTTTGATAAATGCAGAAAATACTGTGAAAAACGCTGTCAAAGTTGGTGTTTTGAACCGAATTTTCCGAAGCGGGCGAACTGGGAATGAAAAAAATGGTCATACTGAGAAAATAATTGTTTAAAAACCAAATTCTAATTAATTGAGCTGAAAATGAAATCACACGGCATGTTAAACATATCTTCAGAAATCACCCCAGCAAGTTTCATGTTTTTACTTTTAAAAATGAGACTGAAAATGTCTCAGAAAATTTCGAGCTGTTGAAAGTCTTGAAATTAGGGGTAAAAATTCTTCTTATGACATAGAGTGCCGCTAAGAAAGAATTTTCTAAAATTCCACCCCTAAGGGGTGTAAAAAATCGAACGAACTTTAAAAAAATTCCTTAAAAATCTGATTTTATAGCTATTTTTCAACTGATAACATATTTTGGTGTATTTTTGTATGCTGAATCGAGTGGTACTAACTAAATTCTTTTAAGCCCAATAGTTCGCGAGATATTTCATATATTTCTAATTTGGCGATGTCTTTGGCGCCAAAACCTCAAATTTTCAAGTTATAATTTCTAAAAACTCATTTTCTTTATTCTGTTACTATAGCAAGGGAATAAATTCAAATTGAATATTTTTTAATCAATTCTTTTGGTTTAATAATTAAAACAACTATGTCAGTTAGGGAAAAAAATACAAACGCCTCAAAAACTAAAACTAAAAAAAAAGAAAAAAAAACTGTTGTACTTTTTCGTTCTACCAACATGCCAAGATGTATGATATCACGCCATTTATTTCAACCCTAATTGTGCAAACGATTTTTACTGCAAACTGTGCCAATTATTAACACTTGCTATTTATTGAACGTGAATATTTTTTATGAGTATTATTCCATCGTAATCCCGTGAAACTTTTTTATTTGTTATTTTTTGAATAGAAAACATTTATTATTAATTATAACTTATTTATTACTGATACTGACATAGATTTTACTATTTGGCAGTTATCTGATGAGGAGGAAGCTACAATAAAATTATTTTAGAAATTAGGAATTATACATATAAAAATGTTTGTTCAAAAAACCATGAATGGCTTCATTCAACGAATGAAATGTTTACTGTAGTGTGAGAAATACGTATTACGTACGCCATGCTGCAGTAGTAAAAGAAATTTACAATTTGAAGACTGCAGTTTAAATTGACTATATTCTATTACTTGCAAAATATTTATTTATGCTTTTATTTTAAATACTTATTTTTATTGATTTAAAAAACTGGTGTGTTAAAGCATGTAATTTTCAAAAGTTATATTTTTTAAATGCTCATTTTTTTTATCAACAAAATTATTATTTTTTTTCAAATGTTTCATTTCATTTTATCGACAGTGACATTATTTATATTTCGCCTTCGTAAATTACAAAATACTCTTTGATGTTGAAATAAATTTTTTTGGTTTAAGGTATTTTTTCTTCTTATTATTTTTTCTTTTCATCATTTTAAATGAAATTAGTTAGACATATATTTTAAATGTGTGTATTTTAAATGAAATGAGCAAAAGGCATGTATGAATTAATGATGTCAATAAAACGAGATTTTTTTTTTTTTTTTTCATGGTTATAATATAGTGTAGTGATGCAACGAATAGTGGTTTGGCCGAATAACCGAATACCGAATTTTCGGCCAAGTTGCAGCCGAATATTCGGCCTATTCGGCCGCCGAATAATGAACTTATTTTTGCCTAAAAACAAAATATGGTATGCACTATATGCACAATTCTTGTATATTTCACATTTAAAATGTATTGTTTTCTTTTAAAAAATTATTTATATACAAATTTTTAATTTTTTAAAGCATTATTTTACTCTGAAAAAAATATTCGGCCATGTTCGGCCTAAAAATTACCTCAATAATATAATTCAGACCCCCCCCCCCCCACCCACCCACCAAAAAAAAAAAAAAAAAAAAAAATTCTTAGCAAAAGTTCCTCATCAGGTACTGTCTAGTTACATATGTGTTGTTGTTACATTTTAAAAGTACTAGGAAACATAAGTTCCAGCTTTCAGATGAAATAAAATAAAAAATAAGAAATCTTAATATCTTAAGAAAAACCACTGATAGAAAGGGTGAAAGTAATATCCTCTAAAATGGTGGAAAGAAATCACTGTAGACTTTATAAAGCTCACAATTGACAAAATTTTTATTTATCTTTATTTATTTATTTTTTTTGCTGTCAGCAGTTAAGCCTCTTTAGAAAGTGCGCCTCAATGTGAAGAGTAAAAGAAATTAGTAATTTTCTTTCCCAGCCACTACTAGAAAGACAACAGCGTCCTTTGGGGTGGTGGGCGAAAAATTCAAAGACTTTCTAAACGTTTCACAATTAGCCAAAAAGTACCTTTCTGCACCAGGAAGTACCATACATAGTGAGAGGTTATTTTCAGAAGCAGGTAACATTTACGGAAAAAAAAAAGACTATCATCTGAGAATGCTGATTATTATTATTTCTGCATCACAATCTACGTTTATTGAAAACATTTTAACTGTTTTTTAAGGCATTACAATGCTATTCTTGAAAAAATATCTAAAACGTAAATGCATACTAATTAAAAGAATTTAGTATTTACATTTCTTTCATTATTTAATAAGAAATAATAACAGGCTTAAAAAAAATCTCTTAAGTTATATTTCACTTTTAAGCGTATTTTACTTAAAAAAAAAAAAAAAAAAAAAACCTGAACTATTGCAACATATACGACTTAAATATCTTATACAAATAATACATCTATATCTAATCAATCATATATTTATGTTCTTTATAGGTATAATTCAAAATATTATTGAAAGAAATATTTTTTTATGTAACAAGGGTTAAATGTTAAACTTCACATTATGATAAAAAAAAAAAAAAAAAAAAAAAAAAAAAAAAAAATTGAATTAGCTTCTTACAGCTGTATTAAAACAATTTTGAATAGATTAATTTTAAATTTAACAGATTATGTTAGCTTATTACAGATACTTTTTGTACTTACTGATACAGCATAAATTTTTTTTAACATGATTCCTAAATTAGCCTCTTATATAAAAATGGGTAGATAAAACCCATTCGGAGTATGAAAGTTAATGGAAAAAAAAGTGTTAGTTAATTTCAAATAAAATTTTCATTATATATGATGAATATAAATTGTCAAATTAAAAGTTATACTGTGTAAATATAAAAGCATTTATTACAGTGTATTATTCGGCCAAGGCCGAATAATGGACTTGATATTCGGCAGACAGGCCGAATGGGCCGAATATTCGGCAGACAGGCCGAATGGGCCGAATATTCGGCTTCGGCCGAATATTCGTTGCATCTCTAATATAGTGTGACGAAATGTACACCCGCAAGCAGTTTTTTCCGCACGGACTGTTCAATGCTATAGTAACGTATATATTTTAAGAAACTAACAATTGTAATCTTAGAAACTAGCTGCCCTTGGCGACCAGTTTGGTCTCCCTTAAAATTTATGTTTGGCAAAGCATGCTAAGCATTGTATTGTGTTACTTTTTTCATAATTTAATTTACTTGAACGTTGAACCCCTTAAATATAATTAATATAATCCCTTAAGCTAATATTAGTTTTTGTTGCATTAAAATATCTCAATTTGTTGATTTTCTGTAAACAAGTAAACCCTATTGTTTTACAATGGAAGTCTATGGGAATTTGACTAAATATTAGAGATATCGATAAATTGGCGTCATTTTTGATGATATATCTCCAATGTAGTGAGAAACTTGGCGGCATTTGGTGACAGAACAGGGCCTCCTATGGTAACCCCTTTTATAGGTATGGAGATGCATTAAATGCTGTTCAATGACTAGAAAATTAAGATACAAAAAGAGATAAACATAGAAGTCAAAATAATAAGAAAACAATGGTTGTTTTAAAACTGTTTTATAACTATTCAATGTTTGTATTAAAAATCACACCCAATTTTTTGACCAAAATTCATGTTTTTATTTATTTCCGCTACGGTACATTAATCTAACGTGTGCTTAGAACAAGATTATGACTAATTCACTGCTTTTTCTGATGCTTGGTTAAAAACGGAAGCAAATGAATTTATTAAATGATATATAATTTTTACTCTGTTTCTTTTTAAAGTTAGGACAGCTGGAAAAAAAAAATGAAACATTATGTTATCTTTTTTTAGGATTTCTAAATGTATTACTTAGCATATAATCCTAAATTAATTAATTAATAATTGATAAAAATATATATTTTTAAAAATATTACATTCTTTATTTTTAATTTATTGTCAGTATTTTTTATTTTAAAATGTTTCATTGTTGCAGTTTTAATCATTTGGCATATTTTGGCGAGTGTTCATTGGCGCATAATTAAATCTATTGTTGTTCCAACTAGCATAAAATTGTACGAGGTACAGAAAATATTTGGTGAGTTATCACCTGAGATAGGCTAACAGTAAAATGCCTGAAAATTAATGCATTAATTTATAATTAATTTTTTTTCTAATAATAAAGAGTTGAATTGTCATTATTGACCTATAAACACACCTGTAAATATAATGTTTATAATTCTAACATACCAAGAAGTGAGTTAAAAATCAATTAGTGATTGTAAAAATCCATCTTTACATATAAAAACTAGGTTGACTTAAATAAAAAAAGGTGCAAAATTAGAATTACTGATTGAGAAATCGTAAAAAAGACAGGCAATCAACCAAAATAGGAAGTTATGAAAGAGGGAGAATTTATCGTAGCGAAGCACGGGTACTCAGCTAGTCATTAAATAAAAGCAATGTTGTATCTTGCTATAACAGCATTTTTTTGTTGTTGTTGTCCTGACCATATTTAAATATTGGTGTTTTTGACGGTTAAAACCGCTTAAAACGCAGTTTAAACCTATGTCACGTCAAAAACTGGTTTTTGATGGCTTAAACCCAACCCTGGTGCTTGTATATGACTTTTCATTTTTGCTGTTGGCGGCAATATAGGATTTGGGAATGGCGCAGCGTTTTTTTTTGCAGAAAATTTTAAAGAAATTATTTGAGTTCACAGACAGTTTTACATTTTATCTAAGTATAGGTCAAAATTAACATTTTTACCCACTGGCCACTCACTGGCCAGTACACTGATTTTTTTCACTGACCAGTTTTTTTCAACCACTGGCCAGTAACAAAGTTATATACACTCCATACAAAATTGTGTTTTTTCTAACTATCAACATTGTAATTTACTAATATATATTACTTACCATTCGATATTACACTCAACTGAAAAATTTTATTTTTACTATTAATTGCAATGAAATAAATTCACAGGAAATTTTCAGAAAGGATACAGCAGAGGGACCCCCCCCCCCCCCCCCCTCGGCACTAACTAATATGCATTTTTCTGCTACCTTCTGCTTTCTTTTGACGAAGTTGCGTTTTTTTTTTTCAATCTTTTAACGAAATTCGTGGGTTTTTTTTCGCCACGAAATATTTGAAAATATTTGCATTTTTTTTTTTCAAGATTTTTTGACGAAATTCGTTCTTTTCCGCGACCTTTTGACAAAATTTGTGTTTTTCTGCGACCTTTTGACAAAATTTGCGTTTTTCTGCAACCTTTTGACAAAATTTGCGTTTTTCTGCAACCTTTTGATGAAATTTGCGTTTTTTCCGCAATCTGTTCATGAAATTTGCGTTTTTTCACGATCTTTTGACGAAAGTTGCGTTTTCTCCGTGATCGTTTCACGAAATTTGCGTTTTTTCCACGATCTTTTGACGAAAGTTGCGTTTTCTTCGCGAACTTTTCACGAAATTTACGTTTTTCCGCGACCTTTTCGCGAAATTTGCGGTTTTACGCGATATTTTCACGAAATTTGCATTTTTTCGTGATCTTTTCTCGAAATTTGTGTTTTTTTCGTGATCTTTTCTCGAAATTTAAAGTGTAAAAACGTTTGCCTGACGTCAGGGTCAAAACGAATGGTAAAATGCCTTTGCATATGGGTGAATTATAACCCAGAGAGAAACATGGGCCGATTTTTTTTTACATTATTCAAATATTTTTCTTAATTCCAAATTTCTCTTTTCATTGAGAATCAACGGACATTTTTCATAGAAAATGTAACATTTTTTCTTCATTGTTGCAAAAATTTCAAAAGCCGTAATAATAATTTATTCTTTTTTAGTTGAAACATTTTCACATGAAATATTAAATTGAACTAGTTTTTATTTTTCTTTTTTCAAGAATTAAAAAGGTGAATATGGCATCATAGTGGAAATAAAAAGGATGTTTTCAGAATAAGTTTTTGCTCAGGGGTGCAGAAAATGTTTCTACTCCCAACATTTCCCCCAATCCACATGAAAATTTCCCCAAAATTTTATGGTATGTTGTAGATAAATGCTGTATTATCGTAGGTTCCAATATTTCTCAACTTATGCACGAGTATATATAGCAGAGGTGATTGTGAGTGAAAAGCAAAAATTCTGAAATTCACAGCAAATTTTCTGAAAGGTTACAGCACAGTGGGGGAAAGGGGGGGGGGATTCACTCCCAGCACTAACTATGTTTTTTTTTTTCGCGGCCCTTTGACGAAATTTGCGTTTTGTAGCGATCTTTTGGCGAAATTTGCAGTTATTTCGCCTTCCTTTTGATGAAATTAGCGCTTATTTCGCCCTCTGTTGACGAAATTCGTGGTTGTTTTGCCATCTTTTGACAAAATTCGCGGCTGTTTTGCAATCGTTTGACGAAATTGCGGTTTTTTCGCGATCTTTTGGTGAAATTTGCGGGGTTTTTTCGCAATCTTTTGATAAAATTTGCGGTTTTTTCGCAATCTTTTGAGGAAATCTGCGAGATTTTTCACGTTCTTTTGCCGAAATCCGCGATTATTTCGCTACGTTCTACGAAAATCTTGGTTATTTTGCCCCTTTTGACGAAATTTGTGGTTTTTTTGCAATATTTTGACAAATTCGCAGTTGTTTTGCGATCGTTTGATGAAATTTGCAATTGTTTCGTGATCTTTTGATGAAATTGCGGTTGTTTTGCGATCTTTTGTCAAAATTTGCGGTTTTTTGCGATCTTTTGACAAAATGTCTGTTTTATTTCGCCTTCCTTTTGACGAGTTTTGCGGTTATTTCGCCCTCTTCTGATGAAATTTGCGCTTATTTCGCCCTTTTGACGAAATACGTGGTTGTTTCGCGATCTTTTGGCGAAACTCGCAGTTGTTTTGCGATCGTTTGACGAAATTTGCAGTTATTTCGCGATCTTTTTATGAAATTTGCAGTTTTTTTACGATCTTATGACGAAATTTGCAGTTATTTTGCGATCTTATGACGAAATTCGCGTTTTTCCGTAATTCTTGGACAAAATTCGCGGTATTTTTATGTCCGAATTTTCAGATTGCTGAACGATTTTTTAAATTTTCGGGACCGAATGCCTTAATTTTTTGGAAAATTCGGACCAGAATAGGGATTGACCGAATAGTCGATTCGGTATTCGGTGATTCGGTATGTAAACCGAATATTCGGCTTCGGCCGAATACTTAAAAGTATTCGGCCGAATAATTGTGGTTAAGTATTTTCTTAGAAGAGGAAGAATTATCTTTTACTTAAAAGTAGAATAGGCTAAACGATGAGTTTCAATATTATGTGCATGAGTTCAGCTGCACAACAAAAAACAAGTCAAAGCCCATTTTTAATTAAAAAAAATAATGTCTTCCTAAAATAGTCTACATAGGGGTGAAATCAAAACAACTACCTACAACAGAGAAAAAAATAGTAAGGAAGATGGGCATCTTTCCCTTATCATTTAATTTTAATTATTTCTACATGAGTTTTTTTTTTTTTTAATTTAAATTTATTTAATGTGTATTTTCTTTAATATACACATCAAATAAGTATATCAGAGTTCATCTCTGTATATCTAAGGTGTATATTAAATAAAATACACACATCAAATAAGTATACCCCCTATGTCTATCCCATAACTTTTATAATTATTAAATTAAAATCACTCAAATTTGTTATCTTCATCAACACAATGTTAAAATATTAATCAAAATATAAATATCTATCAATAATTTGAATGAAAAGAGTTAAATGTACAAATCGATATACCTTTTGTATTTGAGAACATTCCTATTCAATATGTTTATAATTAGACAATCAGTAAGTCAGCTTTATGGCAACATTGTTTCTTTTTATTTGAGTGAACTTTTGTTTTTCTGACAATCCTTATCTTTAATAATAGCCTGTATAGTTTAATACTTTCATAAGTTAATTTGGGTATTGAGTAGTGATAAAATAATAAAAAATAAGTGATGGGTCAATGAATTTTTGAGTGGAAAGAAGCCATTAAATTTTCTTGTGTAATTAGATTTAAGAATAAAAATGTAATTGAAATAAATTATTAAGAATTTAATTTTAATTAAAGTTTATTAAAGAAGCTAGTATATGCAAAAATGTGTATTAAAAAATTTTTAAGTATTCGGTCGCCGAATACCGAATATTCGGCATACACTTAAACCGAAGCTTCGGTATTCGGCAAAATTGCTGCTTCGGTCAATCCCTAGACCAGAATCATCTGATATATGGTACATATTATTCTGAGATCGATTTTGTGAAGGTCACTGGATCTTTTTATTTATAGTGAAATTTTTCTATCTCAGGAAATTATGGAATTTGTTGTTAAAATCGAAATCAATTGTACATGTTTCTACAAAATTTCCCCAGGTGTTTAAAATTTCCCCCCAATCCTAGATTGCCGGATCGGACATATTCTGCACCCCTGTTTTTGCTTTGGTCAAGTTTATGCTTTAGTAAAAAGTTTCAAATGGATAGCTATTTTTACACAGGTAGCGAACTTAGTGAGGAATTACATAACTTAAATTTTAAAATGTATTTTTTTTCCGAGATGAGAACTATTTATACCCAGACTTGTATAAAACCAAAAACTTTCTGTGCACGCAAATATTGGGTCAAAAACTTTCTGCAAATTAATTTAATGTTTAATAAAATAATATGTTATATTATTTTGACGATATTAATTAAAAACAGTAGTTTTAAAGTAATAACCATAAATTAAAAATTGATATTAAAGAATAATTATTTTAGTTAAAAAAATAATAAAGCTAAAAATCCATGATAAGAAAAGTGAATTCTTATCAATTATTTTGTCAATGAATTTAGAAACAGCCCAATCCTTAATATTGTAACTTCTTCGCACAAAATGCCAGTCACTCTGTTCACAGAAATAATATAGCATAGCTTCTGAAATAACTGAATCACATTTTATAGGGAGAGGTCTATTCATAGGTATCATCATTAAAGAGACTGATGCAGGTATGAAAGTGCACTAAAGCCATTTTGCAGCACCTTTGGAGCAGCAAAAATGTGATTTTGGAACAGTAAAATCCATTTTTGTAGCAATAAAATGTCTGCTCCAAAATTATGTTTTTGGAGCAGACTGAAATTCTAATGCTAACTCCTAAAAATTAAAATGATTGTTATCTTGAAAATATTTTCACATTTGAAAGAATAATTACTCAGATAAAATTTCTCTACACATTTTGCTAACTCTGGGCATTCTAAACAACAATTGGGTACAGATTGCAATAATGAAAAATTAGCAGCAGGAAGAGAAAAAAAATCAGTTTATTTGGCTTTAAAAAATATTATTTTAGAGCAGTAATTTTAACTAATCAAAGAAACACCTATAAATACAACATACAGGATTCCCACCCAATTTTTGTAGTAAAAAATGATAAAAGGATACTATTTTTATTTTTTTTTCAAATAAAAAGGGACCAAAAAGGACCATATATTTCGCATAAAAAGGAACCTTTAGGGACCTAAATTCAGCAAATTACAAAATAAAATAAACAAAATCGCCCCAACCTTTTCACGAAATTAGCGTGTTTTTCGCGATCCTTTGACAAAATTCACGTGATTTCACGATCTCTTACCAAAATTTTAGTGTTTTTTGCGATCTTTTACCGAAATTCGAGTGCCTTTCGCTATCTTTTGAAGAAATTTGCTTATTTTCCGCGATCTTTTGACGAAATTCGCATATTTTTCGGGATCTTTTGACGAAATTCGCGTGTTTTTCGCGATCTTTGGCCGAAATTCACACGTTTTTACCGATCTTTGGACGAAATTTGCGTTTTTCGCAATCTTCTGACAAAACTTGCGATCTTTTGAAGAAATTTACAGGGGTTTTTTTCTATCTTTTGAGCGCGTTTTGTTCGTTTTTTCACGAAACTAGTGATCTTTTGAGAAAATTCACGTTTTTTTGCGATTTTTTGACGAAATTTGTGTATTTTTCGCGATCTTCTGACGAAATTTGCGTCTTTTTTCCGGTATTTTGACGAAATTTGCTGTTTGTTTAGCGATTGTTTTTCGAAATTTGTGTTTTTTCGCAATCTTTTGACGAAATTCGCATTTTTTCAGCGATCTTTTCACCAAATCTGTGGGTTTTTTTCGCAATCTTTTGATGGAATTCGCGCTTTTCTCACGGCCTTTTGACGAAATTCACGTTTTTTTTCGCGATCCTTTGACGAAATTAATTTTTTTCTGCAATTCTTTTACAAAATTTGCGGGTTTTTTTTTTCGTGATCCTGTGACAAAATTCGGCCTTTTTTCGCTATGCTTTTACGAAATTCGTTTTTTTCCAGCGCTCCTTTGACGAAATTGAAAAGTAATAACCAAAAGGTTAATTACTTCTGAAAGTCATTAAACTGAGAGTTAACACGCAAATGGAAACATTTGCTGACTTTGTCCGCCCAAAAACCTATTAACTGAAGCTAGTAAAATAAAGCAATATAAAACTATCTTCAAAAGAATATTTAAAGAAAAAACCAAGCCATTTTATAACAAATAACAATTTTATTAAAACATATTTAGATCATAACAAAGATAAAATTAAAATCATAAAATAAGTCTTTCCATCATATGACATAAGTTCTCTTATGACTCTATATCAATATGAACCGGAGCACCAAGAAAGTAAAAATTATTTCAAAGAAAAATATATTTTTATCTATATTCTAATGAATGTAATTAAACCAATTGAATTAACTTTTAAGTTAACTTTAATCAAAAACTATTAACTTTATTTAAACTGATTAAAAAGAAATAAAGTTTAATTCCAAAAAAAGATATTTATATCAAAAAGCAAAAATGTAGATTTATATTTCAATTAACTCTTTAGAAAAATAAATTTAGTCCAATTCAACTGAAATTAATATATTAACTATTGACGTTTAATAAATAGAGTCATACCGAGTACTCTGTAAATACTCGGTACTCGGCGAAATTTTGGCCGAGTACTCGGCCAATACCGAGTAGTTGTAAGAATTTCATTTTTTAAGCATATGAACTTATAACTGATCTATAAAAAGTTATTTGAATATCAATGCATAATATATGCAATAATTCATAAATTTTTTTACTCTGTATTTAACAATATGTCTACAAAATATAGAAAAAGTTAAGAGCAAAAACCCTCATAAAATAATTCCAGATTAAAATTTAGTTTCACATTTATACAAATAAAAATAAGTTTTTTTTAAATATATAGGAAAACAGAAAAGACTTATTTTGGATAAAGAAACTGAAAATGCAATAAAAAAATTAATAATTAAATTTATTATATTTCAAATTATGGCGCAAAAACACCAAACGTTCTTATCATGTTGATATATTGTCTCTTATTCTTCCCAATTCAATATCTCTAATTTAATATCTTTAATCCTTAGTCTTAATTATTTAATCTTTAATTTTAATGTATCTTATTTAATCCATTTTAATTTCACAACAATTTCTCACCGTATTTTAATTATTACAAGCTAAAAATTCAGTTTTATCATAGTCAAGTTTTAGTTTTTAAAAGAGTTCCATAATTACATACAGTTCTACATTATCAGTAAACAGTGCATTTCTTTTACTACTGTAAATTTGGCCTGCCTCTGAAAATATACATTCAGAATAAACAGTGGTTGAAGGTGCACATACGAATTTTTTTGCAAGGTTGCACGTAATCTGAAATCCCCCCCCCCCCCCCCCCTCACCATGCAAATGGAGTGTCAGTTTTACATAAGTCTTCTGTTAAGAAAGCCTGTATCTCTTTTTATTTTTAATCAAAAGAAAATTAGGTACAGTTACAAAATAAATATGAAATGTTTTGCATCATTCAATGAATTGTTACAGTAACCAATAAACATTTTTATTTTTCATAGACAGGTTTCAGGTGCCAGAATAAATTGAGGGTTGAAGAAATTTTTAATTTTATATTGGTTAATAATTGTACTTGCTACTGTAAAAGCACTTATTTTCGCACTGCTTTAATTTTCACGAGCAAGTCGTAATCGCGAAAATTTAAGCCTCGCAAAATATTTTTTTTTTCGCCTCAAATAATAATAAGAAATCAGAAATTTTTCACTTATCCAAAATTTAATAATTATAATTACTTAAATAAGAAATAAGCACAAAAATTTCTTGAATACTTACAACTATTTCTTGAATATTATAAAAACTACTTCTTGAATAAAAATAATAGAATTAATAGAACAAACTTTTCGGACAAAAGGAAGATTCTTTAAATGCCTGATGCAAAAGGGTTTCTATTTAGGTAGTTTCGGGATTTTTCAACTTTCGGTTCTGTTCATGTAAAATTCGCGAAATCACCGATATCTTCATTTTCGCGAAAATTACGACTCGTGAAAATAAGTGCTTTTACAGTATGTGTCAATTCTCCTTTTTTTTGCTACTGTTTTAAATTGTCAAAAATTGTCTTTAAAAAGAGCAAATAAACTTCAAATTTAATTAGTTAATTTATATATACTATATATGTATATTATATATATACCGGGTGTCCCAAAAAGGACTGACTGATTTTAAAATTCAATAACTTGTAAACGGTGACAGATATTTAAAAAATTCTTGCAGGAGGGTTATGCATAAGGTCAAAAGTTTTTTTTACAGTGATTTTCAATTTTAGTTCGAATTACAAACAATAGATGGCGCTGCGATCGATAGACGCTAATTTCAGGCTCGATTTTTTGTACTTCGTGGCCCGGATAATACATTTCCATCTCCCTTTTTCCGCATAGAACAAGATAAAGGACCAAAAATCGAGCCTGTATTTAGTGACTATTGCTTACAGCGCCATCTATTGTTTGTAATTCGAACTAAAATTGAAAATCACTGTAAAAAAAACTTTTGACCTTATGCATAACCCTCCTGCAAGAATTTTTTAAATATCTGTCACCGTTTACAAGCTATTGAATTTTAAAATCAGTCAGTCCTTTTTGGGACACCCGGTATGTACACACAGGTATTTATATACATGTACACACAAGCTCACATTCTGTGGACGTCAGTGTTTTTTTTTTTTCCTTACTTCACAACTATTCGGTACTCGGCTACTCATCCAAAGTACTACTCGGTACACCACTATTAATAAACAAAATAATTATGAAAAGATTATATTAAGTAACTTCAATCTCTCTTCTTAATATAAAAGATTTTCCAAAAAGTCAAGCACAACTTTATAATGAAAATAGCTTAACTGACAATTCCAGACACCCTTAACTGCCACTAAAAAGCGTACTGAAAATACAGAAGCACGACAATCAACTGAAGTTTATGTTGAATGAAATCCCGGTCTGCAGCAAGCCTAATGGAAACTCCCTAGCGGATACCGGCTGATAGTTTCCCAAGGAATTAGAATTACCCCAACACTACTAGCCATAACAGTTCCAATTACTCCACGCGGTAATCCGCTGTTGTGGCAGTATCAGACCACTCCTATCATGACCTAGCAGCGGTATCGAGACGGGATAAACCCTGGTCTCTTAGAAACCATATCACAACCCTACAGTCTGTTCCTCCATTAAAAAAGTTAAGTTGACTAGATTAATATCAACAGATAAACCAGAATAATATCTGGGTCTATAAAATGTACTTTAAAAGAAGAGAAGATATAAACTGTAAATGAAATTAATCTATTTCAAACCAATGGATATAAGAAGAGTAAAAGAAATAAATATCTAATAAAGAAGTAAATATCTGAACTGAAACATGCAGTGGGTAGCTGGCTCTCCTCCCGGCATCAACAATCCATCACAACATCTCGTTCTACACCTCCAGGTATCTTCTTAAACAACCGAGGGTACACGAGAGTTCCGTTAAAAATATAAACACCACGGGAAGAAAACTATTTTCACAGCATAGCAGCCAATAACACGGAACAGGACCACGAGTAATACATGCTTTACACTTCGTTATCCAAAAGATAATTAAATAATTTCCAGAGATAAAACATCCTTAATATTCTCTACTTCATTTTTAAAAAAAGAAAAACAAAAGCAATGTTAAAATCATCTAAAAGAAACGACAACACTTTACCCAGCCAACAAGCACCTGCTCTGAGACACAAACGAGACAAGCTATAAATAGCATTCCCCGTCCGCCAACAACGCCCCCACATGACTTCCGATCATCTGGTCTACGTTACTTCCGATATCTGACGATTCGGGAAAAACTGACCGGTGAACGGACACGAGATAGAGTACGTCACGGCGGACAGGTCACGCCATCTGCCGATAGCCGTTCCAACTACTTTAGTCTGTGAGCTGAACTTGCATCGTGATGTTGACATTGGCAAAAGCGAAAGATGAAGTTGTATGCTGGAAAAACATCGTAGTAATGGATGAACATGTGAACGTCTCTAAAGGAGTTTATGCATAAATGAAATAAGGTAAAGTAAAGAAGTTATATTTATTAGAAACATATTTAAACACTGAAAATAAAGATAAATGAATGTGTTTAAATATGAGACTTAAAGTATTAAAAACTTATTATAAATAAAGTATGTAACCAGAGTTATATAGAAATAACTGCAAACTAAGATAAGAAAGATTAAATAGGGTTTAATGTACTAGGCTGGATAAAAGGTTAAATGAGAAAGGTAAGTGGAATAATAAGAATAGGGAAAAATAGTATATTTTTCCTGTCAGAAATTTGCATTTTTTCTGAGCTTTCTTTGACGAAATTATCTTTTTTTTTTTTTTTTTTTCAGGATCCTTTGAAGAAATTCGCGTTTTTTTTCGCAGTCCTTTGACGAAATTCGCGTTTTTTTCCGCAGTCCTTTGACGAAATTCACGTTTTTTCCGCGATGCTTTGATGAAAAGGGTGTTTTTTTTCTGTGAACGATTGACGAAATTGTTTTTTTCCGGCAACCATTTGTTGAAATTCGCAATATTTTTTAGTGATATTTTTCTATGCCTGAATTTTCGGGCTGACGGCCGATTTTTTAAAATTTTCGGAAAATTCGGAACAGATTCACCCCTGGCAAACAATAAATAAATCGTACATAAAATTTGGAAATATTTTTAACATTTCGGCACTTAAAAAAAAAATAAAAGTTACAAGAACAAAAATTACTTTTTTTTTTCCCAAAAAAATTTTCCGCAAAGTTCCGAATTTTGCAGAAAATTTTCCGCACACGCCGTGCGCGTGTGCGTCTATATTATACAACTCTGTTTATACCCCAGTTAAACTTAGGTAATAATTTTCTGATGTGTTTACATCACCCCTTGGGTAAGAATAAAGTAACAAAATTTAAGTAAATGTTTTATTTTTTACTGTATCACAGCTATAATATTGTTAAATATTAGCAGTAAGGATTCAGCACAATTTATGTTTGCATTCATAGCGTTCCTGAGTGGGAAATATGGTACTAAATTTAAGTGAAGTTAATTTTTTATGTTTTGATTATAGATATTTTACGTTCAGATTGGAAGTTTTTGTCCAAACTACAGCAACCTGCATTACTGCAGTGGTGAAATTTTCTGAATTATACATTGGTAAACTGCATCACACATTCTGATGCAATACCGCATACATCAAAGCCTGATGATGATACCCTCTATTAATTTTGAAATAAGTTCGTCTGAATTCAGTAGTTATTAAAAAACTTGACATATTAAACAAAAACATAATTCGAAGAACAAATTAAAAAACAAAATTTATTTCCTGCATTGTAAGCCTGAGAAGGGACAAATATTAAAATATTTCATTCAATTAGTTCTACATTTAATGTTAAATTTTTGTAACAAATTAGTTAAGCCAAAAGAAGATTAAAAAATAAAAATAAAATTCATACAATATGATACTTAAAACAACCTAAAAAATTAGATTCCATTCAAATGAAATCGAAATAAATCTTAGACTTTTTTTTTAAAGTTTTGTATTTTGCATGCAGTTTATCATTTTATGTACAATTGCCATAAACAAAATACAAAATCTGCAATACAAGAATTTAATTAAAAATGGAAGAAGTCGAAGATTTATTTCGATTTTATTTGAACAGAATCTAATTTTTTAGGGTGTTTTAAGTATCATATTGTTTGAATTTCATTTTTACTTTTTAATGTTCACTTGGTTTTACTAATTTGTTACAAAAATTTAACATTAAATGTAGAACTAACTGAATGAAATATCTTAATATCTGACCCTTCTTGTGCTTATACAATGTAGGAAATAAATTTTGTTTTCTATATTTGTTCTTCAAATTATGTTTTTGTTTAATCTTATGAATCAGCTGTTTGAAAGTTTACAGAAATATCATGCTGTAAATGGCTTCATAGGTGCATAGTTGTTTCTTCCTAACAAAAGTGGAACATAGGTATTGTGTAGCAATATATTTTGTGTACTTTCCTCAGGTAGTTTAATTAATCTTGCTTTTAAACATCTCTTATTTATTTAATCTAACCTTTCCTGTTTTATATTTCCTGGATTCATCTCCCATTTTTAACTTCTGCACTTTATTTATTTTAGCATGCGATGTTTTCATTAATTGCAATTAGCGATCATCTCACCATTCTCGTGATGTTCTCTTGCGTCTGGCACTGTCTTGACGCAGAGACCTGAAGGAATGTAATGTCGAGATGTTATTGAAAAAAAAAACAGGAAAGTTTTATGGTTTTATTGCTACAAGACTTTTTCTGTGAAAATAGCTAAAAAGTGACCCATTTTACCCCACCTAACCCTAATAAATTTATTTTTGTATGTTTAGGCTATTATTTAAAGAAATATGGTGGGGAAGATTCAAACTTTCATCATGCTCTTAAGTTTCATTTGACAATACTGCGAGACTCAAAAACACAAGACGAAATAGAGTGAGTAATTTTAAAACGTTTATATTATCATATTACTTTTTGTTAATGTTTTAGATTTTGTATTATTTTCAGATGTATTATTTTTTTAAAGTCATTTTGTTGTTGTATGACTTCTCTTGTTTCTTACTTCAAATACATTTTAAACAACTTTACTACTGTTTACTCAGATCAGCTTAATCTTAGCTGTAATCAAGGTGTGGGAAGTTTACCTTTAATTGAATGTTGTTATTACAAAAAAGAACAATTTAACAGGCAAATATGCCTAATGAGATATTAGTAGGATATACTAAAAACAAGCAACAGTTACCAGAGAAAATGGATAATAAAAGAGGGGGGAGATTGGTAGAAGGTGTAAATGAAAAACTACCTGTTATCAAATTAAATCTAAAATGCATAAACAACACTCTCAACTCTGCACAACCTTGCAAGAGAAGTCACAACACTTCTGGTTTCGAAAACACAATACACTCACAATTTAAATTAAAAGGATGGTAAGCTTGACTACCACAGATTTTGAAGAAAGAAAGGCTAACTCCTTATTTTGCAAGATCCCATATAAGAGATTTGATAATTTATAAAAGAATTATTAATAAAATTATGAGTGCATTTATATTTTCAAACCCAGGGGGCAGAAGATTGTATAGTGTCAATAATTGCATTTAAAAACAAACCATTACTGTAGATTGTTCCTGCCATAGAAAATAAATTTTCTATAGTTGTGCTGTAATTAATTTCACTTGGTAATTGACTTATTTGTAAGATCTGATAAACCAATTAAAATCGCAATTACGAATTTGAACTGCCATACTTGACTCTTAATACTATTTACTTAAACAAAATTATTGATTTTTCATAATGTATAGAATCAGGAAGATTATTTTAGTCTCAAGAATATTAATTCTGAGTATATTATTAAAATCTTACAAATATTTATTTATCATACTATTTCTTAGACAAAACTTAGTATCCCTTACTTACTTATTTTCAAACATCCATTATAATTTTATTTGACTATCAAAGAATGGTTATGCTGATTTTGAATGTTTAACTTGAAGTTAGTATTATTGGCTTAGATGCGGTATATTCCCAGATGGTCGCCATCTTGGATGTTTTGATATTTGTTGGTGATCGTTATCGATATGTAGAATCCCGTGTAACGTGTGTGTTCTGGCAACCCCTGAGAAACTCATTTTCGCTTAGGATTTTCTGAATGTCTTTTGATATCGTGTTGTATCGTTCTGTCTTTTTATTTTTATTTTAAATTTATTGGATGTATTTGATTGGCTATGGTTTCTGTAGTCCGTTTAAACGCTCTTGCTGAAGTAATTAAGAAATATGAGGAAATTTTGACGAGAAAAGGAGGTTTGTTACAGTGTGTCAATGCGTGTTCATAAGCCTATTTTGGAAAATGACGGTGATGTTATGACAGGTATTTCGTGCTGGAGCTTTCAAGAAAGCAGATGTCTATTAAAGTATATTGAGAATTTTATGTATATTTCGCTGCCTTACGAGTTTTTTACATTTTGAGATTGCTACAAAGCAAGAACTCCTGAATTTCGAGAATGCTACACAGTGAGAACTGCTGAATCCAGTGATGTTTTTCTTTTCCGGTTAATGAGCGCGGAGTGCTCATAAAACGATTACTGATTGCCACTTTAGCAAGTTTCGTTTTTTATGTATTTTGTTGCGTTACGAGTTTTGTACATTTTGAGATTACTACAAAGTGAGAACTGCTAAATTTTGAGATTGTTACAGAGCAAGAACTGCTGAATTCAGTGATTTTTTTTTTTTCTTTTTTTCGGTTAATGAGCGCAGAGCGCTCATACAACAATTACTGATTGCAACTTTAGCGAATTTTATTATTTACATTTTATTTTCGTTAAGCCAAACATGCGTATAAACCGATGCTTGGCGACATTTACTACTTGGCGGAAAAGGGGTTTTGACGGCAAGAAAAATTTCAAGATGGTGGCCCCGGGAATTTATGACATCTGTTCCGTATTATTTATCAAACTAGGTTCATGTATAAAAATGATATAGCTGAGTAACTATCCAATATATGCAGTTGAATTACCTATTGTGAACTCAGTTACTGATTAATTTATTAAGATGCAACTTTTAGATTTTACAAGTTACAAACTAACAGGGTAGCAAACAACCAAATAAATAAAGGGGGGGGGGGTATAATTACAAAATAAAGGCACTTTTAAATATAAATGGAATTTAACCAGTCAAGAATATTAATAATTATAACAAAACAATAAAGTAACAGAGTTCTCAATTCATGCTGCACATAGGGGAAACTAGGGATACTTGATCCAATTGTTAGTTTTGTATTATTAATTATTTTTTTACGCTATTTATGGGTGTGTAAATGCAGTCTATATATACTTAATGAAGTATTACACAATATTTATTATTATTATTATTCCGAAGTATTAATTATAAAAGGTAGAAAAATATGAATATTAAAAACTTTCAATTTGGGTCAAGTGTCCCAATGTATAGGGATACTTGACCCAAGTCATAGATTTGGGAGTACGATTAAAAATAATAAACAAAACACTTTTACATAAGAACAAAATTAATATTAAGTTTGACTTTTTTTTTTTTTTTTTTTTTTTTGTCAAATTAATACTTTTAATTTTTAGTACATAGGCCTAACATTAATATACCATATTTTCAGGTGTATAGCTCGCGGGTTATACAAGAAAAAACATTTGGAATAGCCGCTGCGGCTTATACATGGTGCAGGTTATACAAAAATTTAAAAAAAAAAAAAAAAAAAAAAAAAAACACGGAAATCATAATTTTTCTACAATTTTTAAACACAAATTTCAAAAATCATCGAAATTTGTGAAGTTTTTTCGCTATGCCGCGAAATTTAAAGAACTTTCCCGTGTTTGTAATGTTTTTTTACTGTTAGAAAGCATTATAAATTGTTACTTTTTATTTATTTAAAAATGAAGAAAGCTCATTACGTAACATCCCGATTGTAAGCCCCCTCCCCCCTTTTTTAAAAGAAAAAGCAGTTAAATTTGGAGGGGGGCTTATAATCGACATTTTAAAAAAACTTTAAAACCTGCTTTATCATTAACTAGCAGGCTATGCCCGCTAGGCTGGTCTGTTTATCCAAACGAATCTTGAATCAAACAAAATGTATCAGTGAATTTGACATTGTGATTTAAAGCAATTTCGAACCTTATCTGGAATGTCCTTTCGCACTGCAGAAAACGATATGAACGCCATTGTGCTATTATGTTTTCTAAAGTGCAGACAATTTTTCCGCTATTAAGGTCTTAACCCCTTTAATTGATCAATCACAGTAGGATTTGGTAAAGAATGATAGTAAAATATGCAATATAATAAAACAAAACCTGAAAAATTATTTAACTAATAATGCAAACAAACAAACTGACAAAATCCATCCAGTAAAACTTTTTTTAAAGGCTGATCTTTCATATTGGAGTCCATCTGGAACTTTCTCCCCATAATTCTATAACTAAGCAAAGTAGAATGATATGCAATAAACTAACACCTCCCCAAACATTGTCTAATCAAAACAAAGCAAGTATTATCAATATCCGCCATTTAGAATTTTTTGAAAAGTCTAATCTTTCATAATCGGTTTCACATGATTATGGAACTTTCCGCCTTTATTTTATGACTAAGCAACGTAGAACAATATGCAAAATACTAAAACCATATCTGAATAGGTATGTAACTAGCAATGGAATTCCTATCAAAATCCGTTCTGTAGAACTTTTTAAAAATGCTAATCTTTCATAATCAGGTTCAACTGATTATAGAACTTTCCACCACATTGTGGTAGAGACCTGCACACACAGCTTGGTATTCAATTAAATCATTATGCAAAACAAATAATAAATAGTATTTTGCTATATATTTCTTTTATAAAATAAATAATGTAAATTAATTTGAAACAAAAAATCGTAAGAGCAAAGGATGAAGAAAAGTCATTAAATTATAATTCTGAATGAATATATATGTTTTTAGTATCATTTAATTTGTAAAAATATATGTTTTGTGAATATGTTAGGTATTTCGGAAAATGGCCAATAATTAAAAATTTTGTATTATTTTATATGCTAATTAACTGTGTGATAAAAACTCACATATGCTTTAGACGAAAATAGGGCAATAAAAACTTAAAGTGGGACACACGGACGCCATAGAAAACATGAGAAGAATGAAGCCAGTCAAAAATATTTATGACGCTTTCAGGACTGACAGGGCTAATATTTATGGGTATCATCGTGTGTGGCAAAGGGGTCCGAAGTTCACAAGTGACGTAAAATCCCCGGAATTGAAGAGGAAAATTAACTATGTGCCGGGAATGGATGAACATGCCCATAAGAAGGGTACTAGCAGCGAACCGCAGCAAAGAGAGAATATGCACCAGTAAGTGAGAAGTACCACTTGACGAATAAAAATATACCATAGTCTACTAATAAAATACGCCCTTTTTTACGTATGGAGGAATTTTTTTTGAAGAGAAAAGGGACACTTGGATTTTGATTTCCGTCTTGATCTCTCGCCCTGAAAAGATACTCTAGGATGAGCCCGGCGACTAAGACATATCTCTTCGTCACCCTGTGCTGAACATGAAAAGGAAATCTGATCTTGGAGGTCTATTAAGATGTTATGAACTCTTTAAACTTGAATATTACTTTACTAAATTTTAAGCTTGTAATAATTAAAAATACTGATGAGGAAAAGTTTATATGGAGTAAGAGTTCGCATTAAGCTGACAACGTGATCATATATGCGGTGGTTCGAGATTCACCATCATTTAAAGAAGTAATCAAAACTCATTACCTGTAGAAACTTGATGTAGGGTGGTTTGGAACAGAGAATACAAAAAAAGTTGACTGGAACAAACTTTTTATTTCGAAACGTGCAGAGCTGTATAAGGAGAGTGCATGGCTCTAGACTGCAGGAACTTCTGATTAAATAGTGAACGCAATATTTATTAAAAAGGCAGGAATTAAAGAACATGATGTAGATCTGGTATATAATTAAATGTTACTTAAAAAAGGTGGAACATGAGTGCCTTCCATGGCACACAATTAATCTTGGCACTGAGACCACACGTGGTCTGTGCAACATAACGAGTCCACGTACTGCGCAAAAAGCACACCTATCTCCTACGAAGCAAATCCACAGACTGACTTTTTCCGTGCGAGCGTTTTCAAAATCACCGCGGAAAAAGTACACCAAGCAAGGCCAAAACGATACTGCGCCAAAAATGGATCTCACGGCAAACTTGCTTTCGCCAAGGAGTGACCACGGGAGAAAGAGCGCACGAACGATGTGAAAACCTGTTCATGCAGAAAGAAGGAGCGTACTCCAGGAAAGTTGGCATTTCGCCAAAACGGTACAATTGATAAAAAGGAGGATGCACTATGACTGAATTTAGAAATTAAAACGATAAAAGCTGATAAAAAGTCGATCGATTGATCAAAACATAAGATAATGAATTTTTAAAAGGGGAAAACTTAAAATGGATTAAATATGATACATTAAAATTAAAGATTGAATAATTAAGACTAAGGATTAAAGATATTAAATTAGAGACATTGAATTGGGAAGAATAAGAGACAATATATCAACATGAATGCTCCTGTTTTCCCGTGATTGTGTATATACGCTCTGCCTAAAAGACACTATATGAACTCGAATTTGCTCAGTTAAAGAGACTGTTACGATTTGAAATGTGCTAACAATATCATCATAGTGATAGGAACAATCCATGATGTACAGAGTGCTTTCGCCCCTTTCGCCTGAGGCGTATGGTGAGAAAATCTTTTAATTACTCAAATATTTTGGCCATAAATTTATTTTGTATTGATGATATATGTGTATAGGGATTTTTGTGTTTAAATATGATGCAGGCAAATTTTTTAGTGAAAATATGAGTGAAACATCATTATTATGGACTAAACAAAATATAATAAATGGTAATGTGTCCATAACTTGGCTAAGAAGCCCATCTATGTTGTGCTGTGAGAAATGCTGTCAAAATCAATATGAAGTTTATGATAATTATGCTTTGATATAAGAAATTTATATGCCTGAAATAATAAAATTTGATTCTTTATGTGATTTCCTATCCTTTTCTTTGAATCTCTATTCTTATTCTTTCTTTTCAGATGCTTATTAAATTCAGGAATTTTAAGAGTTAATCTTATAAAATATAAAATGGTATAAATTACTACCCACAGAATCCTGAATATAATTTTGTACGTTAAATAAGTCGAGCATGAGTTATTGACGTATTTATTTTAGTATTCAAAATTTAACCACCTCTCATTCTCTTAATTCAATATTACTCTTTTTTGATCTTCTCACAACGTGGATCGATTAATATTTCTATTAATTGTGCTAACCACTTTATTGTCGCTTGACCAAATGTGTTGGTGATGGATTGTCACAACACACATCTCTATTATTAAGAAATGCAGAAGGGTATAGTATATACTAAAATCCTGCCTGAAACATTATCTAACTAACAGTGCAAATTCAATCGAAATCCATTCTGCTGAATCTTTTAAAAAGGCTAATCTTTCATAAACGGGTTCGTATGATTATCTAACTTTAAAACATAATTATATGTATAAGCAACGTACAACGATATGTTATATGCTAAAATCTTCCCTGAAAAATTATCTGACTATCATTTCGATTCTGATCAAAATCCAGTCAGGTGAGCTCAAGTTATATGCAGCCGGGACGAATTTCCCATTTGCATTTTACTCTCGTATATATAGTAGAAGCAGAAGTAAATAGATCGATAAGAATATTAAATCTTAAAATTTATGAAACTGTAAGTTATTTCTCGTTGTCTCTGCTGAATAATTTTAAAGACTTTTCAATCGGCGAGTATTGAGATTTAAGATCATGTTTACAACAAATGTATTTCATTTTGTACCAAAACATTCTCTGTAAAATGAGCCAATTTGGTGTGGGCTCGAATACTATATATATATTTTTTTTTTCAAAATCGTTATTTAAAGTCATCAGAATCATTCAGAATTTCATGTATAGCACATGAAATTCTAAGTGTCTCTTAGCATTACAGTAAACATTTCCATTTTTTAATCAGCGAAAAATGAAGTTATAACTTAATTTTACTTAATAATAAAAAATACTTTCAATTAAAAAAAAAAAAAAGTAAATTAAATTTTTTTGCATGGTTACGATTAAATAATAATTAAAGCCAAAAGAAATTCTCGTTCAATTAATAGCAAGCCAGATTGTTTGGCACAGTTTGCAAAAAGAATTTGGTATTTTTCCACTATTGGCGCCTTGACGTTTTTTTTAAACAGCTTGGTGCAATTCGGGCATCAGAAAGTGAGATTTGTTGCTAATTGATATAAACAGTTAAGAAAACAAATTTGATGAAATTTTTTGTTTGTTTATATATGTATATTATTAATATTTTTTACATACAAATTATGGTACTTCTGCTTAGTTATCCTGTCGACCAAAAATCTATCGCCAAACTATAAGATTAAATGCCAATAATGGTTGATCGTAAATGTCACATACACTTGACTTTAACCCTCCGACTGTCTTTGAAAAGGGCAAAATTGTAATGTTGTTTTCTCTGCATTTTGTTTTAAATGCTTAAAAAAATGATTCTTTGAACATTTTATAAAAAAAACTTAATAACGAATATGAATGCAATCCTTGGAAGTATTAATCATTGTTCAATGTATTAAAAATACATTAAATCAATAGAATTATATTACTTTAAATATTGCTTGTATTGCAGTGAAACCTGGAGCTTAGTTAACGTATTAACACGGGCTTGTCAGTGAGGGGGTTAAGCAAGTTACATGTGTTTACGTCATAAAGTGATTTTTATTTCGACGTTTTAGTTGTATTTTTATTAATTTTATACTAATTTATTTGTTCTTTCGTTATTTAAAATAAAAATTATGTCAATTTGTATAATTTGCTATTTATATAATTTAGCGAAATTGTTCGATGGGATAACTAAGTAGTACCCAAATTACTTCTGTTTCTATATAAAATTAGATAAATAGCATCTTTATGTTAAATAAATTATATAAACATAGAAAAAAATGCTTGTGTATATGAAATGAAACAACGAATTGGTTGTCAGAAAATATGTTGCCAAATTTCCTTCTCCGCCAATTCTATTTTCTCTATTTCGCCAAGATCCCTATACTGGAAAAGTACAAAAATATGTTTGCACATTTAGGATTGAAATAAATGGCGCAATAGCGTATATTTTGGTATGGTGTTGGTATAACGTAAAAGTAGCAAATGTCTCCAAAAAACTTTCTCTCAAATTTCGCCAATTCTCTGTAAATTCGGTTATTGAAGTGGTTCGCTTTAAAAACACAGAATCAATTTTAACCTTTTCCTAAGTTAATTGTGTGCCAAACCACGCCCGGTAACATACGCCAATTGTCTGTAGACTCAATTATGTAACTTATCCGTACCAAATATGCCAATTGTCTGTGGACTCGATTACGTAATTTATCTCCTTAATTAAGGCATACTTTACAAACTACACCTACTTTCCAACAAGGGTGCAGAAAATGTTTTTACTCCAAACATTTCCCCCAATCCACATGAAAATTTCCCCAAAATTTTATGGTATGTTATAGGTAAATGCCGTATTATCGTAGGTATAGAAAACTTATTTTTCCAATATTTCTCAACTTATGCACGAATATGTTGCGAAAGTACGAGTAAGTAGCGCGAGTGAGTAGCAGGGGTGATTCTGAGTGAAAAAAAAAATCTGAAATTAACAGCAAATTTTCTGAAAGGTTATAGCAGAGTGGGGGAAGACCGGGGGGGGGGGGGGATCCACTCCCAGCACTATGTTTTTTTTTTTGTTTTTTTTGCAGCCCTTTGGCGAAATTTGCGTTTTTCGAGATCTTTTGACGAAATTTGCGTTTGTAGCGATCTTTTGACGAAATTTGCGTTTGTAGCGATCTTTTGAAGAGTTTTGCAGTTATTTTGCCTTCATTTTGACGAAATTCGCGGTTGTTTTGTCATCTTTTGATGAAATTCGCGGTTGTTTTGCGATCGTTTGACGAAAATTGAGGTTCTTTCGTGATCTTTTGGCAAAATGTGCGGGGTTTTTTACGATCTTTTAACGAAATTTGCGTTATTTCACCCTGTTTGACGAAAGTCGCAGTTATTTTGCGATTTTTTGACAAAATTTGCTGTTGTTTCGTGATCTTTTGACGAATTTCGCACTTGTTTTGCAATCGTTTGACAAAATTTGCAATTTTTTCGTGATCTTTTGACGAAATTACGGTTTTTCGCGATCTTTTGTAAAAATTTGCGGTTTTTTCGCGATCTTTTGACAAAATGTGCTTGTATTTCGCTTATTTTTTGACGAGTTTTGCGGTTATTTCGCCTTTCTTTTGACGAAATTCGCGGTTATTTCACCCCTTTTGACGAAATACGCGGTTGTTTCGCGATCTTTTGACAAAATTTGCGGTTGTTTCGCGATCTTTTGACAAAATTTGCGGTTGTTTCGCGATCTTTTGACGAAATTTGCGTTCATTTCGCGATCCTTTGACGAAATTTGCGAGTTTTTTTCGCGTTTCTTTGACGAAATTCACTGTTATTTCGCCCCTTTAGACGAAAACCGCGATATTTTGACGAAAATCGCGGTTGTTTTGTGATCGTTTGACGAAATTTGTGGTAGTTTCGCGATCTTTTGACGAAATTGCGGTTGTTTTGCGATCTTTTGACGAAATTTGCAGTTGTTTCGTGATCTTTTGTTATAATTTGCGGTTCTTTCGTTATCTTTTGACAAAATTTGCGATCTTGTGAGGAAATTCGCATTTTCTCGTAATTCTTGGACAAAATTCGTGGTATTTTTATGTCCGAATTTTCAGATTGATGAACGATTTCTAAATTTACGAAACCAAATGCCTTACTTTTTCGGAAAATTCGGAATAGAATCACCCCTGATATACGGTACATATTATTCTGAGATCAATTTTGTGAAGGTCACCATACGGATCTTTTTATTTGTAGTGAAATTTTCTATCTCAGGGAATTATGGAATTTGTTGTTAAAATCGAAATCAATTGCATATGTTTCTGCAAAATTTCCCCAGGTGGTTAAAATTTCGCCCGATCGGACATATTCTGCACCCCTGCTTTCCAATTTTCCTGATTTTTGATCAATGGGTACTGTTAGATGTTAAAAAGCTTGGTGTAATTCGGGCTTCAGAAAGTGAGATTTGTGACCAAATGATATGAACAGCTGTGAAAACAAATAAAATGAACTTTTATGCTTTTTAAAATATGTATTCCTATATATAAACTTTTTATTTATGAATATTAATATTTTTGTTATTTATATACAATTTACTTCTGTTTTTATATAAAAAGAGATAAATGTCTTCTTTATAGTAAATAAATTCTATAATTATTGAACAGAAAATATGCATGAAAACTTTCCTTTTCTCGCCAAAACCATTTCTTCTTCTTCGCAAAGGGAAAATTGGAAAATTACAGAATTTACCTCCCTTGCTCTATGACTAAACAGTGTCGAACAATATATTATATTCTAAAACTATCTCTGAAAAATTGCCAAACTAACAATGCAAATTCTATCAAAAACCGTTTATTATAACTTCTTTTAAAGGCTAAATTGTGATAATTGAGTTCACCAGATTACAGAATTTTCCCCAAACTGTATGGCTAAGCAACATAGAAGGACATGGTTTATACTGAAACCTTTCCTTGAAAATTATCTAATTAACAGTCCAAGTTCCATCAAAATACATTCGGCAGAATCTTTTAAAAAGGTTAATTTTTCATTATCAGGTTCATCTCATTAAAGAACTTTAAACCATAATTCGATTTCAAGCAACGTAGAACGATGTGTTATGTACTAAAACCTTCCCCGAAAAATTACCTATCTAACAGTGTAAGTTCAGCAAAACCCGAGTTCTAAGCAGTTGGAATGAAATTTCCATTTGAATTATATATATATATATATATATATATATATATATATATATGTATATATAAGTAGAATTAGATTTTTCAAAAAATGCAGTCATCTTCTTGAAAAATAACCAATATTGTGAATGTTGCTCAAGGCGAAGCCACGCTTATGCATTTTTGGCTTAAAATTAAATTGTTTGGCGATAAAATGAAATCGTAAATAAACAGACAATATGTAACTCACAAGTACCATCATTTTTATAATTACATCTGCTAGTTTCTTCTGAAAGTCACATGATGGATGAGTTAAATAAAATAAAAAGTAAATTGTAAAAAAAATCAAAAACAAAATTGTCCCCCAGATATTATCTTATCAGATTTGCTGATGCATTTTTTTTAACCTGACGCAAGCGATAAATTGCCAAATATAGTTTAAAACTGCAATCTTTCATATTGAATAAATTTTTAAGCATTGCAAACCTTACCTTTCATTTTTAAATTCGATATTGTCGTTTTATAATATTACCACTCGTCACAACTATTTTTTCTTTTCTGTTTTTTTCTTTTTTTTTTTTCTTTTAAACAAAATTAATAAAAGTTTTCTTCCGAGATGTACAGTTGTTTCAATTCATTTATCAACGAAATTTATCGCCAATAAAATAATAGTAACCCTTTCACCCAAAATAACAGAACTTTCTGTCATAATTCTATAACTAATCTACATAGAACTATGTGTTATAGCTTAAAACCTTCCCTGAAACGATACCTATCTAACAGTATAAGTTCCATCAAAATCCATGCAGTAAAACTCGAAATATAGATGTTCAGAACGAAATTTCCGTTTGGATTTTATATATACTAGGTGATCGTACCCAGGCTTCCCGGGTTAAAGAATATAGGTGAAAACATTCTTTTTAATTGAAAACTGATAATTTTTTTATATGCACTAAATTTTTTAGATTGCCCACTGACATTAAAAAAGCATTTTTCATATGAAAAATACGAATTATACAATCAAATAAATTTTTGAAAATTATCAAAAGTCCTATTTTCTTATTAGGCTGTAGGGACTTAGATATCACTGGACAAGAGTCTATGGTAGCGTAAGTTACTAAAATCTAAGTCCTTTATTTACATTGATATCTAGGATAAATAAGAGTATATACAACTTAAATAATATTAGTCTTGGGTTCTCGTCATTTTAACAGGATAAAAAGTTCCATCAACGGGCTGCTTCCACAGATATAGTGCTTCAATCGGAGAAAAGACTGATCGGACGACCATCTATCTCATCTCCTTGCTTCGCTCCTTCACCACTAGGTCCAGCAAGACCTCCTCTCCAGCGTCCTCGCTCTCTCACTTCTCAACTCCTTCTCCTTTCCTCCCGCGTTGCCACCTCGCCTCTCTCCAAGGCTGAAAACCCCCGGTCCTAGGGAAAACTAGTCTTTTTCCCTCTTAGCCGTTGCCACCGCCTATTTCTCGAAGGCTGAAGCTCGCCGCTCTAGGAGAAAATCCCTTTCCTCCTCCTCGGTCATTGCCACCGCTCTTCCTGGAAGGCTGAAACACCTGCTCTCTGTGCAATTCAATGGAATGTTAAGTTAGCGCCGGAACGAAATTGTACTGCCAGTTCCATTCATATTTGCAGACTCGACGGCGCCATAGCTTTGTTCAGAGATGAACTATGAGTTTATGAGATTTCTCTCAGCGTGGGAAAGTCCAGAAGACCCTAGGGGGATCTCCTCCCGAATTAATAGTTTGTGAATAAATAGTCTTTAGGGGTAATTAGTAAAGTTCTTACAAGCCGCATGCTAAGAGTTATTTGACCAAGATTTTGCTACTTATGATATCCTTTTATATTCTGATAATTTCAGAGCTTATACATGTCTGTTAAATTTGTGTTTTATTTATATTATTTTATTTATTTATTCATAGGAAAGTTTTTTTTAATGGATATTAGCCGTAAGAAAATAATGAACTCTTTATTTTGTTTTAAGGGCAAACGGATTAATCTTTTGTAATCGAGCTCTGCGCGATATAGATACATTAAATATATTTCATGCTTTAAAATTGTTTTTAAGACCATATACAAACAGTAAACTGAGATGAACTTTGCAAACAAACTCCATTTGAAAAAAAAAATCCTATTTGGTGATCTAAAAATTTATATTGTACAACTACAAATATATTAGATTTGTGTTTTTAAAATATTATTCTTTTATTTGTTTATAAAAGAAGATTAATTTCGTTGATTTGTCTTTCACAAATATGTTAGATTGGTAGTTTTTTTAATATTATTCTTTTATTTGTTTATAAAGGAAGTATTAATTTCGTTATGCAAAAATAGTCTGAAACAAATGCTGAAAAATGTTTGTTGCTTTATGTGCAAAATGTTTATTATTATTATGTATTGAAACCGGCACGTGAAAAGATAAACTTAAAAAAAATCATGCTTAAAAATTATTTTAGAAAATATAATACATCAATCAATTAAGATACAGTTTTTAAACAAAGTGCATTTGAAAGTAACTTTTTTCCCTATGCGGAGAAAACTGAAAATGCACGATGGTCAGAAGATTAAAAAATTGCAGTAGCGAAAATTTCAAGACCGAAATTTGATCGTGAAGTATTGCCATTCGCAAAATGACGTCAGCGTTACGCACAGATACGTTTGTTCTTTATAATGTAGACACTTAATCAGTAAAATATAATAAAAATTAGTTATTAGAATGCGGTTATCAATTGAGGCACTTATGCTTGGTATTCTGGAATAAAAAACAGCAATTTACACCTTCTCAAAATTTGCATACGCACTTCTCATATCCATATTCATCATTTTTTAAAAATTTGTATTTTGTTTGATCATTTAAAAATCATTTTAACTCAAAATTTGAAGTCACGATTGTCAGCAACATCTTTTATGTGTACCGACGCGCCTTTTACTTGAGATGCTAATCTCAATTCCGGAGTGTACAAATTGTCGTAATTTATGTTTTTTAGACGCATTTGTGATAAAATGTTTAGTTTTACCTAAGAAAATGATCGTTTTCTTTTAAATATGACTTCATTTGCACTTAAATAAGCATTTCGCCTAGTGTCTGAAACTTAGTATCAGTACACATGCAGAAGGAAAAACAATATAGAAAATATATGAGGAAAAATGTGTGTTTTCAAAAGCAGTAAGTCATTTTCCGTAATTATTTATGCCCCTAATATAATATTCTGCTCCTAATGGGATTTTGCGATACTAAACCCTATACAACAATTTTTATTGACAATTTTGAATTTTTATCAGAAAATAGCATGAATAAAGATAAAAATACCTCATTATTTCTCTCTTCTCTGCAATAATTAAAGCTATCTAATAACCACCATTTTGAAGAAATCTCATAAAATGCTTTTAAAATTAAAATATAAAAGTGGGGATGTTTTAAAAAACAAACAGATAGTGCAGGCACATCTACTAATGAAGGGCTTTCAATTTCTGTAATAAAAATCGCTATTAATTGCATGTCACCTCTCTTCTATAAAGACACTCTAAATTTTTGTAAAACATTGCGTTTTATCAGTGTTTGATTTCGATTACATTATTTTCAAAAGTGAAGCATTTTCGCTTGAGAAGAATTTCAAAGCAACTGGGCTGTAAAAAGGACTCACTTCTACAAAACATAATTCAGTTTTAAGAATTAAAATACACGCTTTTTTATAAAATGACGTCATTTGCATCCGCTAAAGCAAACGACTTTTACAATTCAGCCTTAAACTTCGTCTATAGAAAAGTATGCATATGACGTCATTATCACGGAATAACAGACAATATTCTTGACATAGCCCATATTTTAATTTCTACTTTTTTTTTTCAGGTTTTATGAGAAAATGGCAACAAAAAAATTCAATATCTTTTATTTTCGACTATTTTCCGTTTACTTTCAATGACTTTCAATAGAAATGGGGTACTTTTGTTGCCACAGTAAGAAAAATGGTATTAAAAATTACAAAAAAATTGATATCTCAAAAATAAATTGAGATACAGCTTTCAAACGAATTGCATTTAATAGAGCATTTTTTTCCTTATACGACGGTGTAAAAATTAAAAATGTGCGATGTTCAGAAGTTTAAAAATTTGCAGTAGAGAAAATTGCAAAAGCAAAATTTTATTTCAAATTTCAGAGTGTTGCCATTAGCAAAATGACGTATGCGTTACGCACAGATATGTTTGTCCTTTATAATATAGATAATAGATTTAGAAATAAGGTAAATACAGGGGCGAGAATCTTCCATATTTTGACAGCTTTCCGATTTGTAAAAAGAAAAAAAAATTAAATTCCTTCCCCCCCCCCATAAAAAAATCTAAGCAAAATTTTTAAAAATTACTTTTTTTTTTCAAATTCACTTCTTTATTTGTTATTTTACTGCAATAATATTTAATCATCTAGCCTCCCTCCAAAAAATATTGCTCCCCCCCCCCCCCCTCTGTTACTAAACATGCATAATTTAACCTATAAATCTCTAAATTTCTTAATACACAATATACTATACAAATACACTATAGTTACAATAAATAATTATCAGCTAAATTATTGGCTCTCCTGACTCTCATATCATGATCTCCCGCCCTCCCTGCATCTCATGCAGTTTAAAATCTGTAATTTTTTTTTAAATTTCTGCTTGATTTGTGATTTTGTCGTAAAATATTTAAATAACCACCTAAATTATTTCACATCCTCCCCACAAAAAATGTTTTCCTTTTTTGTTCCTCTCCCAACACACGCAGTATATTTAAAAACAAATTGTTTTTACTTTTTTTATTTATTTATTTATTTATTTATTTATTTTTTTTTTGCCCTATTTAATCATAAAATACACAGTAATTCAAGGGTTAGAACAGCCAAACTGCAGAAAATCTTTTGGTTTCCTTCTGCATATTTAGAAATCCCCCCCCCCCCCCCCCCTGCACACACACACACTACCACCGCCACCATTTGGGGAGAAAGGATGGAGAAAAAATTTCAAAGAGGATGAAGATTTAAGATGAGTGATACTTGTAAGAGATTATATAGATGATATTTTAGATCAATCACCTTGCAACAAACTACAGTTGAACCTCGAAAATCTGGACATTTTTCTGATTTCAGTTTTATTAATTTTAAAAATAAGACTGCTGTATCTTTCATATTTCTCATCCAATGCAGTTAAATTGTTTCAAATATAAACACTAAATAAATAAATATAGTTATATTCTGGTATATTTTTATAAAAATTGACCATTAATTAAAGATTTTAATTGTTACAAAAACTGGAAAGTTAAAAAAGGCATAAAATTGAAAGACGTTGATGACTCGAAGTTTCATATATTTTAATTCTAATAAAATCACTAAAGTACGTATTTATAACTAAAGAAACGAACATGTAATTTCATTTTCTTTTGATTGAATTGGAAGATAAACAAACTTGATAGTCACTCTATTAACACCTGCCTCCAACAGAATGATCAACCGAGTGACACGAATCACGGAAAAAAGCGCACCTTTTTACAAATCACATATTAAATAAGTCTGATAATAATACACAGGGTTAACCTCATAATATAAACACCAGATTGAGATGATTTTTTGAAATCTGGCGTCTTGCTCCCTCGGTACGAAGAGGCTGTGGGGGGGGGGGTCTTTAAAAGATATCTCAAAACCTGCATTGCCTCGATGATGATAAAATTTTGTAAGGTATGCAGAATCAGAATATAAACATCAGGTACTTATATATACAGTGAAACCTCCCTGTGTGACCACCTCCATTAAGCGACCAACTCCCTTAACGGCCATTTTTTCATGGAACGAAATTTATTCCCATAGGCTCAATACTAATTTTACCTCCATTCAGAGACCATCCCAGTTGAACTCCCTCCATGAGCGACCAATTTTTTTTGAAGAAAATGAAACAGATTTTGTAAGGTATGCAGAATCAGAATATAAACATCAGGTACTTATATATATATACAGTGAAACCTCCCTGTGTGACCACCTCCCTGAACGACCATTTTTTCATGGAACGAAATTTATTCCCATAGGCTCAATACTAATTTTACCTCCATTCAGAGACCATCCCAGTTGAACTCCCTCCATGAGCGACCAATTTTTTTTTGAAGAAAATGAAACAGATTTTCTAAGGTACGCAGAATCAGAATATAAGCATCAGGTACTTATATATACAGTGAAACCTCCCTGTGTGACCACATCCATTAAGCGACCACCTCCCTGAACGACCATTTTTTCATGGGACGAAATTTATTCCCATAAGCTCATTACTAATTTTACCTCCATTCAGAGACCATTCCAGTTGAACTCCCTCCTTGAGCGACCAATTTTTTTAAAAAGCAAATGAAACAAATTCCGTTTTTTCCAGGTCGCTTGAAGAAGGTTTTATTAAGAAAATAATTCCGGAGAGCGCATTATTCATCAAACTTCTAAACTAAGTTTAGATTATTTTTAATTCCGGTAACCTTTAAATGTATTTAAACCCCTTTGTGCCTTTTTATGCAATGAATTTAACTCTGATGACAAATTAGGAATGTCAGTCGATAAACTCCCTTGCCCTATTCTGTCAGGAAACTCTCAAAGAAATAGATAAATTAATGATATAGTCATTATTTGTTTCCGTCCAAAAAACATTGCATTTATTTACTGAACTTCGAAAAGAAATAAAAGTTATAAAATATAAAACCGTAAAATCAAAGCAAAGGTCAATGTATTCATTTTTTAAACTCTACAGTAATTAACTTATGTAATTAACTTTTGTTTTGATACTTAAAGTTTTATATTTTTTCCTAATGTGAAAATTTAATTTTAGTAACGTTAATTGTTACCTTTTTTCAACAATTAAAATCTAGATTTAAACAGGACCTCCATTAAGAGGCCAACTCTCGGAGCGACCCATTTTTATTGGAACGGAACGTGGTCGCTTTTGGGAGGTTTTACTGTATACATATATATATATTTAGTCTCCCTTATCCTTCTGGAGTACAGCTGTGTGTGTGTGTAGGGGGGGGGGGGGGTGGATCTACAAAATCCGAATCTATTAAGGTTTTAGACGATAAAATTTTGGATCAGGATAAAATCAGGATGTTTTCTAAGTATATAAACATCTAATTGGATGAGTTTCTTTTAATTTGTCCCTTTCCCTTCTACTTGGCGGGAGGGGGATTATAAAAATCTATGATTACCTTCCTCATAAAACTGTACAAGAGTCCATTAACATTTTATATAACTTCCCCCCCCCCCCCCCCCCTCCACACACACACACACTAAATTTGATAAAAAACTTAATATAAGACCCCCAGTGATCAAATTGTCACAACGGTTTGTTCTTTTAAGGGTGTTCTCAAATCCAAAGGGGCAACTTTCTGACATAAATTTTAATTTAATTTTGTTCGAAAATGCATGAAACTGGCAGGGGTTGTTGTTCAGAAACTATGTAATTGGGCTGTTTTTTTTTCATTTTTTTTTTTTTTTTTTGCAAATGCAATAGATCTTTCAGAAAATAATGTTCAAAACACTAACTTTCACTGTATTTTCAAAAAACTATTCTGCCTTTACCGAAAAATGGATCTGGATTACACAGTTTCTGCGTAAGAGAACTTGACAATTTTTGTGAACAAAATAAAGTGAAAAATATATTAGAAAGCAGGTAGTTTGGATTTGAAAACAGACTTAAAAGCAAACTTGCATTTTAATACATAAATTTGGAAACTTTTATTAACATTTGTTTCAGAGTGATATCATTTTTTATCTATTTTAAGTCACATCTATTTCGGCATTAAAACTTATGAAATACAAAATATTTCTAATGTTTAAAAAAAAAAAAAAAAAAAAAACACTAGTTTTTTTATTCTATCTCCATTAACCTTTAAAAAGTAATGATATCAAAATAGGTTTAATGTTCTCAGCACTTAATCTTATGGCTCTAAGAATGTTATACGCATGGATCTTGAAAATAATATCAAATCTTGAGTGACGCTATGCTATTAATTTATATTTATATATGCATTATTTATTTAATCCTTTTTTTTTCTATTTATAATCGCAGATGCAAGTTTATGTTCAATATGAAAAGATGTATAGAAGTTTATTCGCTGATGCGTTTTCATTCACATCTCTCATAAATTCAAAATATGAGTTTTAAAAGATATGATATTAAAGTTCAAATGACATCTTGATGTGACATTAAAAGGTTTGTTTTAAGATTCAATTTAAATTATTTTTGGTTTTTTCTTCTACAATATATTTACACAACAAGTTTTCTTTTCTAGAAAAAATAAAATCTTGTGCCCATAGGCGTAGATAGTTATATGGGCCCTGGGGTCCTCCCCCCTCTCCAATATTTTTTTAAGATGGGATACATTTTTTTTTTTTGCCAATTGATACAGAAAAAAAAATCAGATTTTGCAATTTATAACAATTTATAAAATTTAATTTATAATATTTTCAGTAGATAATTTTCTTTCTCTGTTTACTCTTATTCTTTGTAAAAATATAGAACAAACTAGGGCAACTTTTAGCATGGCGTTTATTTTCGCAATTTTAAAGCTTCGCGAGTCGGATAACAACTGTTGCTAAGGCATCTTTTTAGTATTTTTACCCTCTTTTCCCGAGACAAAAGAAGGAAAATATCTTTGTTCAATTTCCCTCTTCTGCCTTTCCCAAAACTCATGTACTTTGCAAGTTTTCCAAGAAATTACTAGGGCCATAGAAAGCACAGGGCCATCCCCCACTGTTTCGCCTGAAACCTACTCTTCCGATCTTCCGTATGACATTGACCTTTACCCTTTGACCTAGTATCTTTCAAGAGTATTTTGCATAAGTGACAATAATGAATTATTTTTATATCTTTTCCTCTCCTGCATAAAGTCCCTGTAAAAGAGACAAAGAAGTTGTTTTCTTTTTCAAAGGGTCTGTTTTATCATAAACTTTTATTTGAACATTATAAGAAGATTTTAGGAAATGTAATATTTAGGAAATGTTCTGAACACTTTAGATCTTCATTTAGTCGAAATTAAGCATAGGGTATGAACTAATAATTAGAATAAAATTTTAAAGAAATGCGCAAAAAAAGGGGGGGGATGCTTAGGGCCCGACTAGCAAGTTTCTATGCCCAGGGCACTTTCAATTTGTTGTGCCCCTTTAGATTGGTTGATTTACTGACACTGGGGTTTTTTTTTTTTGTTTTTTTTTTTTTTTTTTTACATGTTACACATTTGCCAACTCAAAATATTAAGTTTTCCGGGAAATTGAAAAACAGTTCCAGGAATAAAAATAAAATATTTTCTCTATTATTTATGGAAATGTGTTGTTTTTACCATATACTGAGACATATTTTTGTCATTTCATGTTATTAATATCTCAAATATCACATTTTTTCACAATTATTTTATTTTTTAATGGAAATTTAGACGAAATTATGAAAAATTTCGTGCCCAGGGCCCATGCGATAGTCAGGGCCTGGGGATGCTTAAAACAGGGCCTTAGTGTCCAAATAAAAATGTGAGGGTGTTGGTCCAGGAAGAAGAGTCCAAAATTCAACTTTAAAATAGTGCACTGAGAAGGCGAGAAAATTAAGGGGGGGAGGGAATGTATGGCGCCCAAGAAGTTCAAGGAGGCCGTACGGGACCATAGAGGGCCCCAAGTCTTATCGTATTTTATGGAAGAAACGCCGTGGCGTTTACGAGTTTGAAAGTTAATTTTTTGTCAAGTGCGGCGTTTACACCATGTACGGCGTTTACTATTTTTTGTTTTTTTCGGGCGCGTAAGATTTGGATAAAATTAAAATTCCTCAAGACTGTTCTCAAGTCCATTGCTCAACAATCGAAACATTCTGATTTTGCCGATAATGTAAAGTGTGACATTTCTGATGATGATACCGAACCATACATACAGAGGTACAAAGAAAATTAACAACTCTTCCACTCGGATATTGACGACTCAGATTTTTGCGGGCTTCGAATAGAAACTAAAAAAGGACTAAAGTGGATATTACGTAAAAAGTGTCATAAAAAGCGTGCTAAGTTGCGCCGACCTCTTACGTGTCCCACCCTCTGAATGGTTTTTATACCAATTGACGTCTCCTTAATTTAAAAATTACATAAAAATGTTTAAAATCAGATTTAAATATTTTAAATAAAATTCTAGAGTATTAAGTTATTAAAAGTGAGGCACGCTTACACTGTTCAGAAAAGTTTCGTTAAAGTTAGGTTAATGAGACACTGTCCACAGAAGTAGCGTTCCCACAGGTGCGGCGTTTATGACGGGTGCGGCGATTATTATATTTTAAAGCTTATCCAGACAAATTTTTAGGAGTGCAGCGCTTACGACGGGTGCGCCGTTTCTTCCATAAAATACGGTAACTGGAATGCAGAAACGTGAGAATAACTAAATGAAAAAAGGATCCTAAAAATGAAGATCGGATAAAAAGGAAGCAATTTATTAACAATTTGGGGCATAAAAGCCTCAAGGTACCGGGCCCCAGGCGGCGAGGATTTTAACTGGAATGTAGAAGTGGGGTAATAACTAAATGGTGAGATAGACTAAAAAACGAAGATCGGATAAAATGAGGCAAGTTATTAACAATTTAGGGCATAAAAACTTAAAGCGCCTTTAAAAAATTAAAAATCCGTGCCTCAGGTGCATCAGGACCTGTCTTGGACTATCATCCCTTAAATTTTCGGACTTGTACATGCGATACCTTTCATTAGCCATCGCGAACAGACACACACACATGCACAAAGAGAGAAACTTTCTTTTTTTAGTACAGATTTCATTATTTAAATAGCTTTACACACATCCTTATTTTATTAAAATTTCTATATTCATGGATTTTTCCTTTTGTGCTATTTTCTAAAACTCAATACGTACGTGATAAATTGTTTAAAATGCTCACATTAATTTATTTAATTTGGTTCTCACATTCCCAGCTCAACAACGCAAAACTTACTGACGCATTTTCAGTCAAATTTTAAACGGGTATAAAATTGACAGATCTGACTATTGAAGCGATTTCGTATCGAATAACATTTTCCATTTTTTATAAATAAATTACTTATTACGTAATAAGCTATTCTTGTCACGTGAAAAGTTCACCCACCCCCCCCCCCCCTTTCTCGTGCTGCCGCATCCGGAAATTTGGTTCGAAACACTTACTTTGACAGTATTTTCTGAAAGACCTTCTACCTGGTATCAAAAAATGGGAAACGCCATTCGATTACATAGCTTCTGAATAAGAACACCTGCCAATTTTATGCGTTTCCGAGCAAAAATGAATTCAGTAATGGGTCAGAAAAGTAGTTCCTTTGAATTTGAGAACAGCCTTAATAAGATTTATCATATTTTGCACAAAATTGACTTTTTTAATTAAAAATGAGAATTTTTAGTATACACGTTTAGAACATTTAATTCATTATCAAGATACGAATTGAACTAGAAAAGTAAATTTTCTGAAATTTTTGAAGTGTTGAATTTTTTTTTAATCAGTAAAAATTGTTTTTTCGTAATAAAAATTTATCTCACAATTACATTTTCTAACAAAATTAGACTGCTCTGCCCATTACTAGCTTGTCAACTTCGTGCAGACTCCGCTAAAAATATGCTGATTTGTTCTCATTTGAAAAGATTACCTTATTGCAGAAGTTTGATTATGAAACATTTATTTAATAAAATTTATCATTTTTTGTACAAAAATTGACTTATTTCAGTCAAACTGAAAATTTTTGGCATACACATTTAGAACTTTTAGTTCATTGTCTTTGTTGAACTTATAAAAGTAAATTTTCTGAAAAGTTTGAAAAGGCTACATTTATTTTTATTTGTTTAAATGAGGAAAAAATATTTTTTTGTAATAAAATTTTTTTCACAGTTACATTTTCTAACAAAATTAGGAGGTTCTGCCCCTTCGAGCTACGTGCCCGAACCCCACTTGCAGCAGACCCCACAGTCTTTAAAAACATACTAATTTGCTGTGTTTTAAAAAGATATTTTGATTACGATAGATTGGGTGATAATATTAGAGGTCTGCATGGGCGGACATTTCCAGACCCGGCCCGACTCAGAGAAAAAAAATTCAGCCTGGCCCGTACAAAAAAAAATATTGGCTCGGCCCGGTAAAAAAGTTGAAAGTTCGGCCCGAGCCCGGCCCGAAAAAAAGTCAAAATCTCGGCCCGAGTGAATTTCTACAAAACATTGATTTTTATGTAGATTTCGTTAAAAGTTTTTCTCGTACGAGGAGATCAAACCAAAAATATTTATCTTAACTTTTCTTTTCATGTTTATAATCTTCATTTTTATAGAAGTGCCGCAGGGTGTGATATTTATTTTTTTAACGAATCTCTATTTCTTGTATGTAAATGTTTCAGTTATCATTAATATTGTTAATCCATATTCCATGTATTGGAGTGTTAAATATCTGAAAAATGCTATACAGTAAAATCTAAGACTGAATTGCAGAGAATAAAAAAAAAAAAAAAAAAAGTGTTATATACAAGTTCCCTTCTTAGCAAGTGTAAATGTATTATATATTATTTTCTTACGTAGTATATTAATTTTGTTTGTTATTACTTCTTATAATTTTCTTACGTAGTATTAAGTAGTATATTAATTTTGCATGGATCAACATGTTTTTCAGTTTAAAACAAGATTCCGTCATAGACAGGTTCTTTTTCACACGTTTTACTATATTTTAATAAGTGTAGAAATCTAATACTCTTTAAAAAGAATGAATTTGGATGTTTAATTGTAGAATAATAGCGATTTAAAAATGCATGCATTTTTTGACAAAAAAATTTGTGCCGAGCCTAATTTTACTGACCTTTGAACGGACCAGGCCATTCCAAGACAATGATTTTCATACGGGGTGGGTGAAAACTAGGAATGAAAGTTTTGGGCTATGAAGATTAGGAATGAAACCGGTACCCGGGTGTGTGCAGAAAAAATAAGTTAGGCCCGAGCCCGGTCCGTAAAGAATAGTGACTAGGCCCGGCCTGGCCCGAGTGCCGTGAATGAAAATAGGCCCAAGCCCGGCCCGTGCAGATCTCTAGATAATATCACGATCAGTAGGCATTTTCTGTAATCGCGTTGCTCTGAAGTTCCCTTTGGCTAGGAATTTTTTTGGTTTCCAAGACCGCATCTACTGTTGTCGCAGCAGCTGACGGTTGTTTTCGTGTTCGATTAAGTAAGATCTATCAGACATTTGAAAATCAGCTTGTTTAAAATTATTAAGTGAAAAATTGCCTCAATCATAAAATTTTGTAAGGTACGGAGAATCAGAAAATAAACATCAGGCACTTATATATATATATATTTAGTCTCCCTTGTTCTTCTGGGGTGCGGCTGTGGTGAGTGGGATCTACAAACTCCGAATCTCCGACGATAAAATTTTGGCAGAATGTTTTCTAAGTATATAAACATCAGATCGGATTATTATTATTATTATTTTAATTTGCCCTTTCCCTTCCTCCCAGGCGCGCAGGGGGGGGGGGGGGGGATTACAAATATCTATGACTACCTTTCTCATAAAACTGTAAAAAAAAAAATTATCATTTTATATCCCCCCCCCCCCCCCCCCCCGCCAAATTTTATAAAAAGCTGAATATAAGACCCGAAATTTTTAAATTGGTATAACCAGTGATCAAATTGTCACAACACCCTGAAATTTTGTGTGCGTGAGCAACGTGATATAATTTTACAGTGCAAATTGTCCGTTTCTTTTTAACCGAAGCCCCCTAAATTTTAATGCAGCGCAACTATAAGGGAGCCATCGAGAACCACAAGTAACATAATTGTTTTAATGGCGGAGGGGGGAGGGCTCTGTCAAATTATTATAGAAGCCCTGTATTTTAATGTATCATAAATATAAGGTTCTGACAACTTTAAATATTCATAGCTGATACATAAAATCAAGGGGCATAAAATCTCGGTCGAGTTCGTTAATGGGCAAAATCGGACTAAGGGTGTGGAAATAGGGAGGGGTTTTGTGAAAAACGAAACTTCTTAATTATAATACATATCGTCTCAGTTTAAATTTACTATTACTTCTAAAAAATGGGTCAAAAATTTATGTATGACAGATTTTTGATAAAACCAAAAATGGGCCCAAGGGGAGAAAAAAAATAGGGTTTTGGGGGAAAAAATTCATAACTTCGCCAATTCTCAAGATATAAAATCCAATTAAATTTATTATAAATTGCCTTGACAAGTTTTTCACAGCACCAATTCTTACCGCAAAATAATAATAATAATAATAAAATTAAAACGAAAACAAAAAGGGGGAGTTGAAGAAGAAAAAAATCCATAACTGCGTCAATTCACAAGATATCAAAACCGCATGAATTTATTATATATCTTCTTAATATTATCTACAATTTTTATATTGACAAGTTTTTGATAGATCAATTCTTGCAGCAAAAACAAATTAAAAATACATAGAAGTTGAAGAAAAAAATCGTATTAAGGATGTACTGAAATCCAAACTGCTTATTTTCTGACTCATTTTTAAATTCATTTTTGCTTGCAAGCGCATCCAATTGGTAGATTGTCTTATTCAGAAACTAGATAATGTGCCATAAAGGAATATTTTTTGATAGAGGCAGAATATATTTTAAAAAAATACGTCAAAGTGGGCATTTTGAACAGAATTTTTCGAAGCGATTGTGTTGGAAACGAAAAATATTGTTCTACTGAGAAAGTAATTGTTTATAAATAAAGTTATAATTAATTGAACGAAAAATAAAAACAAAGGTCGCTTATAAATCTCTCAAACAATCACGTCAGCAAGTTTCATGTTTTTCCTTTGAAAAATAAATCTGAAAATGTGTTAGAAAATTTTGATTTGTTGAACATGGAAAAATATTTTTGAATATTGCCTTAACATGATTCTGATAAAACCAGCTCTTATATAAAAACATTAAAACACATCTTCATTAAAAACTCATTAAAAGCGCCCAGATAAAATTGTTAAATTTGGTTTATCTCTAATCATGATTTAGTTTTTTTGGTGAAATTAGTACTTAACTTCGAAATCTACCTGCGCCTGTAGGCCAAGCCGGCAGGGATTTTTTTTTCAAATAAAAACTTGCTTATAAAAGAAAATGCTTAAAATTTAATCATCTATGTTTAATCCAATTGTATGGTATTAGAATTATTATTAGTATTATTTTGAAAATGCGTATAAAGAGGTTTTAAGATTGTAAATAATACATAGTAGTTTATTACTGTGTATTAGATCATAATTTATATACAGTGTGTCCACGTATAACCTGACCGGCCTTTATTTTCGCAACCGTTGGTCATAGATGCATACTTCTAGTTACAAAAATGGTCAAAATTACTTGCAGAGTTAAGATTAAAAAAAAAAAAAAAGTTTGAAGCGAAAAAACAATTTAGTGAAGAATTACAGAATCTAAATTTTTATACGGTCTCCAGGTCCTATAAGTTATATTTAGTAAAATTTCCCTGTTACACTGTGAAGTAAGGCAAGAAAAGTCCCGTTATTCTACGATTAAAATTGACCGAGTTTAAAGTTGGAGTATATTTTTTGTTGCACATTAGGGGTCATTCACAAATTTAATAGAAATCTAATTTTGTCAGATATTTTAAAGAAATGGTTGAGAATAAAATTAGGATTGCAATATAAATTTGAAATATTTAATCATTCTGATGTATTACTGCAAAATGTACAGTTTGTACTGAACATTATAAGAGGATAAAAATAACAGATTTTTTGTTAAATAAAAGGATTAAAAACAACAGCCTCAATTCTTTACAAAATGATACATATTTTAAAATGCTGTTAGATAACACTGTCTTTCAAAATTTGGGTTGTGGCATGTTTCTTTGGTTTTGAAAATTGTTTCTTATGCATTTTTTAGCACTGAATCCGAAAATGGCCTTCATTTTAAACCATCACGTCAGGAATTTTCTCAAATCGTAAATTTCAAAGTTAAAAAGCTAAAAGTTAAAATTCATCCCCCCTCCCCTCCCACCCTCATCGGACAACCGAGCTGTTTAGCTGTAAGAAACCCAGTATAAGCCAAAAAATCTAATAAATTATTGAATTAAATAAAATTAAACTGGATAAAAAAGTCTTACATCTATTTTATAGTATCAGATTTTTCGTAGTTTTTTTACCTTGAAATTTACGATTTGCGAAAAATCTTGACATAATGGTTAAAAGTGAAAATAATTTTTTGATTCAGCGTTAAAAAATCCATAAAATAGCAGCATTAGATTGAAATATCATTTTTAAAGCGAATGCATTTTATGCCCGATAAGAATTTGCTTTTTACAAACTGGTTGTACTTATTTTTTAACAAACATAATCATTTAAGCTTATGTAAATACGTATTTAAAGCATTTTTCGTTTATTCATCAGACAAAAATACCCATAGAAACTTTACAAATTATTTTCATCTTAGATTTCAATGCTTTTTTACACTGTTTTAAAAATTTAGAATTAATTTAAGAAATTTAGCATTTAGATCAATCAATTACCTATTGAGTTATAAGGGATTTCGATCACGTGACAAACCCGTTTTTCGCCCGCTCTTGAGACTCTTTCTTCCTTCCTCGGAAATTCGGTTCCAAACGCCCACTTTGACATTATTTTCTGAAAGATCTATTGCATTTGCAAAGATATGGAAAAAACAGCTCCATTACATAGTTTCTGAACAACAACACCAGCCAGTTTCATGCACTTTCGAACAAAAATGAATTAAAATTTATGTCAGAAAGTTGCCCCTTTGGAATTGAGAACACCCTTAAAAGAACAAACCGTTGTGACAATTTGATCACTGGGGGTCTTATATTAAGTTTTTTATCAAATTTAGTGTGTGTGTGGAGGGGGGGGGGGGGGGAGTTATATAAAATGTTAATGGACTCTTGTAAAGTTTTATGACGAAGGTAATCGTAGATTTTTGTAATCCCTTACAAATCCCTTACAAAATTTTATCATCGAGGCAATGCAGGTTTTGAGATACCTTTTAAAGCCCCCCCCCCCCCCAAACCGCCTGATGAATAATGCGCTCTCCGGAATTATTTTCTTAATAAAACCTTCTTCAAGCGACCTGGAAAAAACGGAATTTCTTTCATTTTTTAAAAAAAAAATTGGTCGCTCAAGGAAGGAGTTCAACTGGGATGGTCTCTGAATGGAGGTAAAATTAGTAATGAGCTTATGGGAATAAATTTCGTTCCATGAAAAAAATGGTCGTTCAGGGAGGTGGTCGCTTAATGGAGGTGGTCACACAGGGAGGTTTCACTGTATATATATAAGTACCTGATGTTTATATTCTGATTCTGCATACCTTACAAAATCTGTTTCATTTTCTTTAAAAAAAATTGGTCGCTTATGGAGGGAGTTCAACTGGGATGGTCTCTGAATGGAGGTAAAATTAGTATTGAACCTATGGGAATAAATTTCGTTCCATGAAAAAATGGCCGTTCAGGGAGTTGATCGCTTAATGGAGGTGGTCACACAGGGAGGTTTCACTGTATATATAAGTACCTGATGTTTATATTCTGATTCTGCATACCTTACAAAATTTTATCATCATCGAGGCAATGCAGGTTTTGAGATACCTTTTAAAGACCCCCCCCCCCCAAGCCTCTCCGTACCGAGGTAGCAAGACGCCAGATTTCAAATGTGATTTGTAAAAAGGTGCGCTTTTTTCCGCCTACCGAATGACACATTGCCCTATGCCCTTGACACGCTCATATGTCGAAAGAACTTAGAAGGCAGAAGTAAAATAAGTAAACAAGATGTTTTTTTTTTTTTGCGATCTTTTGACAAAATTCTCGGTTTTTTTTTTTTTTTTCTTCTTCTTGCAATCTTTTGCAAAATTTGCTTTTTTTTTTTTTTTTCAGATCGCGATCGTTTGACAAAAGTGGCATTTTTTTTTCTGCGATTGATTGACAAAAGTGATTTTTTTGGGGCGATCGTTTGTCGAAATTCGTGATATTTTTCCGTGACAGACTGACAAAATATACTATTTTTTTTTTCCACTCTTTTGATGAAATTTGCGATATTTTTCCTTGATCGTTTGTCGAAACTCTGATATTTTTTTCCCCGCAACCTATGACAAAATTCGTGATTTTTCTCAGCGAATGATAGACAAATTTGATTTTTTTCCCCCTTTAATTGATTATTGAAATTAGCAACTTTTTATAGTGATCAGTTGAAAAGGAAAATCTAATTGTTTCTTGGATATGTGACGAAATTAACGATATTTTTCAATGACGGTTTGAAGAAATTCTCTAAATATATTCTCACAAGAATCACGCAATTTTAGGTAGCTTTCTTTACAAAAAGCTACCTATTGCAGCCGTTCGGAGGAAAGCGATTTCAAAAAATTTTGGTATATTTTCATCGATCATGACCCCCAGACCCCGAAACCACCCTCCGTTCAAAATTGATATATATATATATCTGACCTATGTCACACTGTAACTCTCGTATTTATGAACCGATTTGGATGTAATTCGGTGTGTACATAGTACATACCAATGTCTCGACCGAGTTCGTTGGCCAGCTTCATCCGCCATTTCGAAACAAAATGGCGGCCATTTAAAAAATTTTTAATTTGAAATGTGGTACCAAAAAATTGAAAATGGAAAAATATTTTTTTCTTATGTATTTGACCATTATACAAAGACTCCGTAGCAGTTTTTGTTTTGTCTATATCTTAAAAAATGGCTGAGTTATAGCATTTTGAATTTCTAGCGAAGCTGATATTTTGAAACATCCTGAATTTTGTCACGCGATAAAAGGCGTATTTATGAACCGATTTGGATGTAACTTCGTTTATACATAGTACAGACCAATGTCTCGACCGAGTTCGTTGGCCAGCTTCATTCGCCATCTTGTTTAAAAATGGCGGCCATTTAAAATTTTAAGAAAAATTTTAATTTGAAATGTGGTACCAAAAAATTGAAAACTGAAAAATTATTTTTTTCTTATGTGTTTGACCTTGATAAAAAGATTCGGGAGCAGTTTTTGTTTCGTCTATATCTTAAAAAATGGCTGAGTTATAGCATTTTAAATTTCTAGCGTGGCTGACATTTTGAAACGTCCTGATTTTTGCCACGTGATAACAGACATATTTATGAACCGATTTGGATGTACCTTGGTGTGTACATAGTACATACAAATAACTCAACCGAATTCGTTGGCCAGCTTCATCCGCCATCTTGTTTCAAAATGGCGGCCATTTAAAAAAATTAAAAAAAAATTAAATTTAAAATGAGATACTAAAAAATTGGAAAATGAAAAAGATTCTTTTCGTATATGTTTGACCTTAATATAAAGATTCCGGAACAGGTTTTGTTTCATCTATATCTAAAAAAATGGCTGACTTATAACATTTTGAATTTCTATTGTGGCTGACATTTTAAAACGACCTGATTTTTGTCACGCGATAACAGGCGTATTTATGAACCGATTTGAATGTAACTTGGTCTGTACATAGTACATACCAATGTCTCGACCGATTTCGTTGGCCAGCTTCATTCGCCATCTTGTTTCAAAAGGGTTGCCATTTTAAAAAAAAAAAATGTAATTTAAAATTTAAAATGAGGTATTAAAAAATTGGAAAATGAAAAAGATTTTTTTATGTGTTTGGCCTTGATACAAAGATTCTGGAGCAGTTTTTGTTTCTGAAAATTTGTTCTTTTGTTTATATCTTAAAAAGTGGTTGAATTATAGCACTTTGAATTTCTATCATGGCTAACACTTTGAAACGATCTTGTATTTGTCACGCGATACCACACGTATTCGCCTATTTCGATGGAAGAAGGCATGTGGATAGTATACATCAATATCTTGACCAAGTTCGCTGGCCAGCTTCATCAGCCATCTTGTTTCAAAATGGCGGCCATTAAATAAAAAAAATATATTTAAAGTGAGATGCAAAAAAATTAGAAATTGAAAAAGGTTTTTTTCTTAAGTATTTGACCTTGATATAAGGATTAGGGAGCATTTTTTGTTTGTCTTTATCTTAAAAAATGGCTCAGATATAGCAGTTTCAATTTCTAACGTGGGTGACATTTTGAAAAATCTGATTTTTTGCCTGCGACAGCACTCGTATATATCAACCGATTCCGATGTGACTGAGCATGAGCACAGCAATTACTAAGGTCTTGACCAAGTTCACTGGTTAGCCTCATCCACCATGTTGTCTTAAAATGGCAGGCACTTTAAGAAATCGCCGAATTTGGCAGCCAAATATAAGTTACTTTAAATAAAAGCAGCTTGGATACAGCTGACTAATTTCGCGAAATTCTCATTCATAATGATTTAGTATTGATAAAAATTAGTATTGAATCTCCTACATTCGGTTTCCACTTAATTGAGCTTCGTGTGTTTGAATAATATAAGTTGGTTTTTTAAAATAAGGAATATGAAAGCTACCTCTTCCTCCCGGCACTGGCCGGAAGGACTTTTACAAGTTATCTCAAAGAACACCCCCCCCCCCCTTTTCATGAAACTCTAGAAATGGCACTAAACCTTCTCAAATAAGGATTATGTGATGTAACTACACGATTTCACTTATATTTAACATCCATTAAGAGGATTTTATGTTAAGAAGTTTATTTTCTTTTCCAGATTTTTTTTTTTATGTCCGATTTTTCGGACTGGTGGCCGATATTTCTTTAATTTTCGGAACCGAATGACTTAAGAGTGACCATCAGTAGTATTTTGTCCTATACTTTTCATGCTATATTCTTATTATCACAACTACGCATTTTCTATGAAACCGATTTGCTTAAAATTTTTTTTGGTCATTGAAATAACTTATTTCTTTCAGATGGCATAATTTTGTAAAAGAAAAGTACGACCTCTTTTTTTAAATTAAATTTAAAATTTCTTCCATTGGTTCCTCAAAAAATTACCAGATGGCACTACGGGTTCTATATATTTTTTTTAAGGACCACAAATCAACTATTTTTTTAGTTTTTATACATTTTTTTGTAAATTGTTATCATTATCTCTTTTACAAATTTAACAAGGGACATTTCTTAGATGATATTATATAAAATGTCCCTCAAGAAACCTTTTTGTTTTCTCAAAATACGATTTTATTCATGAAATTTCACTGCAGAATTACATAGTCCTCCAAATGTCTAGCAACCCTAAGATTTCCGTTTTTCCGAGTGAGGTAGGTAAGCACTGTACTTTTCGCTCGACTTTTCGTTGGCAGAGAAGTGAATCTACACCGTGTAAGGACCGGACATTGACCTTTGAAAGGGGTGGGGAGTAAAGGTCACCGTTTGTGGATATTTTCTCTTATCTATATTATAAAGGACAAACATATCTGTGCGTAACGCATACGTCATTTTGCGAATGGCAACACTTTGAAATTTGAAATGAAATTTTGGTTTTGCAATTTTCTTTACTGCAAAATTTTAAACTTCTAAACATCGCACATTTTAAATTTTTACACCGTCGTATAAGGAAAAAAATGTACTTTTCAATGCAATTTGTTTGAAAGCTGTATCTCAATTTAATTTTGAGATATTAATTTTTTTGTAGTTTTTAATACTTTTTTTGAAATTGTGGCAACTGAAGAACTCCATTTCTGTTGAAAGTCATGGAGGGTTTTAAGGGAAAATAATCCCCGAGTAAAGAAAATAATATATTACTGTATCTTTTGTTGCCATTTTCTCATAAAAACTAAAAAAAAAAAAATGAAATTATAATGCATGCTATGTCAGCGATTTTTTAAGTTTCCAATTCAAAGCCATTTTCAATTTTTACACCGTCAAATATAGAAAAAAAATCTACTTTCAAATGCAATGTGTTTGAAAATTGTATCTTAATTGATTGAGTTATTACGGTTTTTAAAATAACTAGCTGCCCGTGGCGACCAGTTTGGTCTCCCTTAAATGGAATGCTAGGCATTATATCGTGTTACTTTTATTCATAATTTAATTTACTTGCACAATCCTTCGCCAAATCGGAAGATTTTGATAGAGAAATCAAGAACTCGGTATTTTTATGTTAGTCAGGCACAGGTGATAAATCGCCAAACATTGTACCCGTCGAATTTTTTCATATTTCTAAAGGAATATGAAATATTAAGTTAAAATATAATCCTTTCACGCATTTTAAATTGGATAACTTTAATTTAAAACTGAAACATTTCAAATTCATGAATTTCACTTTAAAAAAAATTTCCTTAAAAAAGGATAAAGAAAAGAAAAGAATAAATACCACAAAACCATTTAATTTCAACATTGTTTTAATTTACACCTCGAAAAATAGAAAATGCTGCTGGCGAGTTAAAAAATGCTATTAGCGAGAATTGCGCCCAGCTAATATAAAAGTACGAACTTCTTGAGATCATAGCAACTTTTATGTAGTATTATCCGAAAAAAATATTTTGATGAAATAGGTTGCCAGAAAATACGTTGCCAAATTTCTTGCTCGCATGGACCTTTTCTCTATTTCGCCCACTACCTATACTGGAAAAATACCTTTATTTATTTATTTATTTATTCATTTATTCTATTTATTTATTTATTCATTTTACTCGATGTGCCATAAATTTCTAAGATCGTTTTCTGGAGGTAAACAAATTACATTTAAACAGGGAGTTGTGTGAGAATTATTACTGTCAACTCGACCGACCAAGGTTTTACCAAATATTGTTGGCTGCATAAATAATTGATGATTAATTTTTTCGACAGATCCTATTATAGTTTCAAATAAATAATCTGCCCAAGCAATATCTGAACAGGTTTCGAATGAATAAATGTGTCAGCCAATACATGTTTATCTAGATATAGTTTATCTATCAACTTATAATCAACAGAAGTCATTATCTTAGTACCGCTAATAATTTCAGAAACGCTCAGTAGCGCTCTTACAGTTATTTTTTCATAAGGATGATGACAACTAATAATAGTTAAAATTACCACATTAAATTCCTTTTCTATGGCGTCGCGGTTCACAAACGTATAAACCAAAAGTGTTTCCTTAGCAACAGGTTTTAATTTTAACGCTGAGGCTAAACTTTTTGTAATGAATGTTCTAGAGGATGCAGAATCATATAAAATTCTCGTGTTTAATTTATTTCCTGTTCCCTGCACTTGTACACAGGCAGTTTGCAAGAATGTTGCATACTTTTCGGGTGAATTATTTGTTTTTACTACATATGAAAACACGGCTTGACTTTTGTCATTTTTAGGCGTTTCAGCTTTCACTAAGCCATCATCGGGACGCGTTTTTGTCGATTTTTTAGTGGGGCAAAATAAATAATTATGCTGATTACTTTTACACAATTCACAAGGCGGTATTTTTACCTTACACAAAGATATTAAGTGCGATTTCAAGAAGCATCGGTAACATCTCCCATGTTTTTTCAACTTATATCTTTTCTGTTCATCGGTAATCTCGTTACACTTTAAGCTTGAATGATTCGAGTTACAAAAAATGCAAACATTTTTTACAACAGTATTAAGCGCGACTGAAGTGGGAACATTAAGTTTTATCCTAGGAGCCCTTTTTTCCCATCGTGTTACTTCCTGATTTTTTAAGGAAAGCCCTGACACTGCATTAGCTGCTTCGCGCGATTCTATTTCAAACTTTATGAAATTCATTAATTCATTCACGTCACCAGCTTTTTTGGCATTTTTTTTCCTCTGAAATTCAATAACTAAATTATGTGGTAACTGTTTTAAGATAATTGGTATTAACAGATACCCAAAATTATCTGAAGCCACCCCAATGGCTTTCAAGTTTCGAATGCTTACCTCACATTCATCATATAAATCCCGTAACAATTTTATGTTTGCGGTTGATTTTACCGGTTCTAGTTCTAACAACTTATTTATAAACCGGCTTATCAAAATTTCTGGTTTACCGTATCGATTCTGCAGTAAGTCTAAAGAGTGTCGATAATTAGTTTCGTTTAGGGCTAAACCGGAAATTGATCTAAGTGCTTCACCTGACAAAAATGATTTTAAGTAATTGAATTTGTCAATTTTGGTTAAATTCTCATTCGAATCGATTGTACTCTTAAAACTATTCATAAATTCTAAAAAGGTATTTGGTTCCCCTTTAAAGACTGGTATAGTTATTTTTGGCAAATTTATTGTTGCCGGCTCAGCACTAACATAAGGAATTGTACTCGAATTAAATACAGAACTAGTATCAGGTTGATCAGAATCAATTTTAAATTTTTTCAAATTCAATTTAATTTTAAATTTTGCTTCATTAATAACATCGTCATATTCAATGCAATTTTGAATTTCAGTTTCAAAAACTGTTCCTTTATCGATTAATTCCTGAATTTGATTGTTTACTACTTTTAATTCATTTTGCTTTTCTATTATATTATTTAAATATTCATTCAACTGATCAAAATTACTTTTATTTTCAAAATCAATACTTTCTATATAAGATTCAATTTTTGTTATAAGTTTTGTAATCGAGGTCTTCATGACCTTTCTTTTACTTTTTAATTTATCTACATCCATAATTTACAATTATACAATAACTTTCATGCATAGAACAAAATGGTTTACAGTACCTTTTTTCTATCCGCGACGAGAAGACGAATAAGCCGATGACAGGTAATCCAATATTTGTAATCCAAATTCGGAGACTGTGAAATCCTATGGAGCACTCATTATTTTAATACTTATATAATCTTGAAATCTACTTCAAATCTAAAGTCCAGGTGTTCGGCACCATGAAAAGATTATTCTTTTCAAAACTATCTTGAAACATCATTCGAAGCAATAAAATGGTTTCGAGAAAAAAAACATATTTCACTTAATCTAATTCTTGAAAGTAAATAAACTTGAGTGCCTTTCTATTTTTTATTTGACAGCACTACGACGACGACACATAAGAACATTTAACATTAAAAACAAGATTATGTATTCCGAAAATGCTATAACCCGCATTTCGGCCAAGCATAAATATATTCTGGATCTTCTAGAAAATATATTCTGGCACTACTTCACTACATTACATCTCGCGTATTAATATATAATTATAATACATTTATTCGGAGGAAACATTTTATTTCCCCCGCTCGGGCATTTTTAGGTTGTTACTTATCAAAACATAACTCTAGTATCAATCAGGTAGTTTTTTCTGCGCTCTTACGCAAACACACCTACCGAGTCATGTGACCGCTGGGCTATTTTTAGATTTTTCCCCAACGGGAAGATGCTTTCGTAACAACAGAAGAAAGAAAAAATAAAGGAAAAATAATAAGAGTAAAATTTACTGTTAAGAATAAAATAGTTTCAACTGTAGAAGAATTGATCAATGTCGCCCAAACTGGACAATGCTTTTCTAAAACACTCTTACAATTATCATCCATTAAGTCATTAAGAACATTATTTAATCCAAATGAAGTTATAGTTATAATAGACTTTTCAGAAAACTATCTTTGCAAGTATGCATCAGAAGTACAGAGTGCTCATTTTGGTGCCCCAAAACAAGCCAGTCTACACACAGGTGTTATCTATACACAAAATATGTCTTTACAAGATGAAATTGCATCTTTCTGTTGAAATAGTTTGAAAAAAAAAAAAAAAGTTAAATAATGTATAATTGTTAAAATGTTCAAAACAGAAAATTTTTGAAAATATGTCACTTCTGTCCCTGTAAATGTCACTCCTGTCTCCTTATTCTTTAAACTTAAAACATATTCCAATTTATCACAGATGATATAATAAACATGACATTTTTTATTATAAAAAGATACAATTGAATAAAATAAACATATTTTTTTATAAATTTTATTAAAATCCTGTTTTATAAAGTAAACAATTATCTTGGGGACAGTAGTGACATTGATTACCAAATTAGTTTATAAAATATTTTTTTTAAAAACATATAGTGCTTAAAGTTTGCGCCAGAATGTTGCATATTGCTCAGTAACCTCTGCTTTATCTAGTTATTAAAAAATATTGGTTAAAATTTAATTTTTATTTTTCACTAAATCAATGAGTGAAATTACCCACTTATTGAAGAATCACCCATATATAGATTTGAAATATGTAATAAAACAATGCGTTATTTTTGAATCTATTTTGATAAAAAAAAAAATACTCAGCGAGAGGGTTAAATATAATTAATATAATCCCTTAAGCTAATATTAGTTTTTGTTGCATTAAAATATCTCAATTTGTTGATTTTCTGTAAGCAAGTAAACCCTATTGGTTTACAATGGAAGTCTATAGGAATTTGGCGAATTATTAGAGATATCGCCAAGTTCGCAGCACTTTTGGTGGCAGAATACGGTTCCCTACGGATACCCCTCTTATAGGTATAGAGATGCATTAAATGCTGTTCAATAACCAATAAGATGCGTTTCATTCATGCATTCATTCCATTAAACATTTAACAAATAATTGCGATTATGTGCCACGTACGATAGCGTAATATATATTGATATAGATAGATTGTCTCTTATAAAATGTGATAAACAATTGGTTTATTATATATTTTTTTAATTATCAGAAGGGAAATGCTTTGCTTAATTAATTCATTTCCTCTTTTTATGTTACGTGAACGACGTCACGGGTAACAGCTAGTTAATATTTAAATACATGTTTTTCATCTGAAACAATATTCTAGTCTTTTCTCTGAAAAATCATAACTGAACCTGACACTCAAATATTAAAACTTAATTGAAATCCTACTGGAAGCCGAAACAATTAGCCAAACTGAATCGAACTCGTTCCATGGGTTAGGCTAGGGTTACCTGACCTGTTGCAGGACTCTAGATCATGTAACCATATTTTACTGTGAATCAGATTTTCTTTATTTTATAAATACACTATCTGTCCTGCCCGGCATTGCCCAGGATTACCTGACCTATTGCAGGACTCTAGATTATGTAACCACATTTTACTGTGGATCAGATTTTGTTTTGTAAATACACTAGCTGTCCTGCCCGGCATTGCCCGGGGGCCAGTTCTACCTAAAAATGATGAACGCAACTGTATTATGCACTCTTATCAAACTGCACATGCATTCCAGTTTTGTTTGTCATTTAAAATAAGATTTTGACAATTTTTGTAGAAGCACAGTACTTGACTAATTTTTACTTGTTAAAAGAATATCTTCTTATCTTAATGTCTGACACATTTTCTAATTTATAGCTCCTTTTTTATATATATTCTAGCTGACCCGCCTGGTGTTGCCCGGAGCCGGTTATAATAACCTTAAACAAAACTGAAGTTTGTGTGATTTTATATCTTTTGAAAATCTTTTAAATGAACCTAGTTTCGGTGACCCCTATTGCCTTCTGAAGCGTTTGCATTGCACCATTAACATTAAAAAATGTTGGTAACTGAAGTGTAAGATAAACTTTCATAATACAGAAAGGAGCTGAATTGAATTGTAATCTAAGTTGAATGAACCAAACCGTGTGGAAATTGGGACCTTACAATCTGAGGAAAGAATGCTCCCAATGCAGTGGAAGGTGTCCCCCCATCCCCCCCCCTATAAATTTTACGAATTACTTTTAACATTACAGTTAATGAACGGATGAAATCCCTTATCAGAAGTTACCTTTAAAGTAATGTGATTTTTAATTTACAGCTGTAGTAAGCAAATATAAGTTGTTGCCGAAAAAAGGAAATTAACATTCAAAAAAGGTGGTAGTTGAGGTACGAATAAGAATGACCTGCCCCAGAGGGCCATGGTCTTAACTGGAATGTGGTTGGGTATTATAGGTCAAAATTAACTTTTTTACCCACTGGCCAGTAACAAAGTTATGTACGCTCCATACAAAATTGACGCATTAACATGTAACAGAAAAAGTCCTTCCGGCCAGTGCCGGGAGGAAGAGGTAGCTTTCATATTCGTTATTTTAAAGAGCCAACTTATATTATTCAAACACATGAAGCTCAATTTAGTGTTAACCGAATATAGGAGATTCTATACTAATTTTTATCAATACTAAATCATTATGAATGAGAATTTCGCGAAATTAGTCAGCTTTATCCAAGCTGCTTTTATTTAAAGTAATTTATATTTGGCTGCCAAATTCGGCGATTTCTTAAAGTGCCTGTCATTTTAAGACAACATGGTGGATGAGGCTAACTAGTGAACTTGGTCGAGACCTTAGTAATTGCTGTGCACATGCTCACTCACATGGGAATCGATTGATATATACGAGTGCTCTTGCAGGCAAAAAATCAGATTTTTCAAAATGTCACCCACAATAGATATTGAAATTGCTGTATCTGAGTCATTTTATAAGATATAGACAAACAAAAAATGCTCCTGAATCCTTATATCAAGGTCAAATACTTAAGAAAGTAACCATTTTCAATTTCTAATTTTTTTGCACCTCACTTTAAATATAATTTTTTTTTTAATTTAATGGCTGCCATTTTGAAACAAGATGGCTGATGAAGCTGGCCAGCGAACTTGGTCGAGATATTGATGTATACTCTCCACATGCCTCCTTACATCGAAATAGGTGAATACGTGTGTTATCGCGTGACAAATACAAGATCGTTTCAAAATGTTAGCCATGCTAGAAATTCAAAGTGCTATAATTCAACCATTTTTTAAGATATAAACAAAAGAACAAATTTTCAGAAACAAAAACTGCTCCAGAATCTTTGTATCAAGGCCAAACACATAAAAAAATCTTTTTCATTTTCCAATTTTTTAATACCTCATTTTAAATTTTAAATTACATTTTTTTTTAAATAATGGCAACCCTTTTGAAACAAGATGGCGAATGAAGCTGGACAACGAACTCGGTCGAGACATTGGTATGTACTATGTGCACACCGAATTACATCCAAATCGGTTCATAAATACGAGAGTTACAGTGTGACAAAGGTCAGATATATATATATATATATAGCTAACAAAAACATAGCTGTGAAAAAAGGGAGCCACGTTCTGTAAAGACAATGGCAAGAAAAGAAGTGATATCTAAGTGGGTGCCAAGTTCAAATAAAATTCACTCAAACTTACCTACTGAAGTATTATAGCATTTTTTAAATTGTTTAGAAATAAAAATTATTGATAGCATATTAATAATAAATCTAAAACTTGGCAAGTTTTTACCTACAAGTCATTTATTTTTATTAAGGCTCTACTTCAGTCACGCGAAAAGACCCGTTCGCTAATGCTATTCCTATGGAAGAAATTTATAATGATATCTCGGTCGCATTTCAATATTTTTAAATGATTTCTTTTGCATTGAATAGTTGAGATCGATCTGTATGCAGGCCGTTGTTTACTTTTTTTATTTTGATTGTAGATATTTTTTATGAAGATGCTTTTACTTTTAAAACCGGTTCCGAAAATGAAAGTGTCCTCATAAGAAATACCTGTAAACAAAATCGAAAAAGTAAAAAACGGCCTGCATACAGATCGATCTCAACTATTCAATGCAAAAGAAATCATTTAAAAATATTGAAATGCGACCGAGATATCTTTATAAATTTCTTCCATAGGATTAACATTAGCGAACGGGTCTTTCCATTTGACTGAAGTAGCCTCTTAATGACGTTATTATATCTAAACTTGTTATTTCATGTTTGGAAGCCTTCATTTGAGTGAGCTCCTTCCCCTTGAAAGATGGTGGGATAAAATATATCCCACCTAATTTTAACTGTAAAATGCCACATTGACACTAGAATTCAGGACTAAAAAGTTTAATTTTATTAAATACGTGAAAAGAAGCTTTTACCCATTTTGAAATAAATGTGTTTTTAAATTCTGGTGTGATTGAATTATTTCAGCATGTCACGAATAAAAGCTCTTTGCCCCTGAAGGATTAAAGGGGTGCAGTCTCTAGAGGGATGACCAAGAACAAGCGTAAAAGGTATCTGTCTCTTTCTCAGGCCTTTTAGTCTGTTTGCATTGAGGTTTCCGAAGGGTGGGTGCTAGAGTGATAACCAAAGACGAGCGGGAATGTATTTGTGTATTTATTGGTTTATCAAATCTTTAACATGAGTTTTTTGTTTATAATAATAACTATATTAATTTTTTTTATAATGACATTGTTGTTAATATTAAAATTAACATCATCATTTTATTAAGACATGAAATTGATAGGCATAACATTTATCAAAAACTTGCCAAGTTCTAGATTTATTATTAATATGCTATCAATAATTTTTATTTCTAAACAATTTTAAAAATGCTATAATACTTCAGTAGGTAAGTTTGAGTGAATTTTATTTTAACTTGGCACCCACTTAGATATCACTTCTTTTCTTGCCATTGTCTTTACAGAACTTGGCTGCCTTTTTTCACAGCTATGTTTTTGTTAGATATCATTACTTTTTGTAAAGTTACAATATATTTAGACACTTTACTTAATGCTTTATAATGTGTTTACATGAGACTATTTTATTCACCAAGCAACATTCAATTTTAATTTAAATTTCCTACAACAGACTATTTGGCTGTCAATTTGCGACAGAAATCTATATTTTAATACTGCTACACTGAATGCATGTTTTGAAACGAAATGTATTGATTCGAAATTTTTATTGTTTCTGAAACAACAATTCCTATTAAATTCCTATATTAAATTTTACTGTTAAATTTTCCAATTAAATATCTTATAGCTGGGCCTGCTTTTTTATACTGAAAGTGAAAAATAAAGTTATGTGCTTATGCCACACTATGTATCATTCATCCATGGGTGCGGGCAAAGAGACAGTGCAGAGGAAGGACATTGCCCCTCCCTGGATTTTCAAATTTAATTAACTAAATAAACTTTTCTCTGATGATTTTGAAAATAACAAGTGGGTAAGTGTGATCACAGATCGCACAGAGGGTTTCGTTTAATATTCCTTTCAAAACACTTTATCCTTTTGAAAAATCTGTTAGTTCCACATTTCGCAACCAGGGGCGCACTCTATTCTAAACAAACCTCTATCCAAACGAAACTCCGTTTTACATACTGTTCGTAGATATATTAGTCGAGGGGATTGAACCCATAGCACCCGAGATAAGTAGGCGCCCCCTGTCGATAAAAAGTGGAACTAAAATATGTAAGACTATGGTGCATAATATGAAAGAATAGTCAAAGGTGTGTCGGCAAAAGTTGGAAAAGTGCTTCCCGGGTGAAAAGGAAGGAGGTTAGAAAAATTGCTTAAAATACACAAGTTAGAGCCCGGAGGAGTAAATAATATAAGACTTTTTGAAATTTTTATGATTTGTCGTGTGATCTGAGGTATTCAGCTATACGTATGCAAAAAGTCATGTCTCCAACTTAATTAGGGACTCCCTTAGAAAGAATTGCTTAAAATACATATGTGGTAGCTCAAAGGGTTAAGCGTAAGACTTTTTCAAGATTTTATAATTTGTCGCCTGGCCTCAGGTGTTCTGCTATAAGTATGCAAAATTTCAAATCCGCAATTTAATAAGTGGCTCAGTTAGAAAGAGTTGCTTAAAATACGCATGTGGAAGCCCAAAGGGTTAAATGTACGACTTTTTCAAAATTTTATGATTTCTCGTTTGATGTGAGGTGTTCTGCTATAAGTATGCAAAATTTCACGCTTCCAACCTAATTAGGGTTCACTTAGAAAGAATTGTTTAAAATACACATGTGGGAGCGCAAAGGGTTAAATGTACGACTTTTTCAAAATTTTATGATTTGTCGTTTGATGTGAGGGGTTCAGCTATAAGTATGTACAATTTCACGCCTCCAACCTAATTAGGGGCTCACTTAGAAAGGATTGTTTAAAATACACATGTGAGACCCCAAAGGGTTAAATTTACAATTTTTTCAAAATTTTATGATTTGTCATTTGATATGAGGTGTTCAGCTGTAAATATGCAAAATTTCACGCCTCCAACATGTATAGTTTCTGAGAACGGGCTCTGTGACGGACAGAATATCTCAATTTGTTGATTTTCTGTAAGCAAGTAAACCCAGATGAACCCCCAGTAAGTAGATAGGTTTACAATGGAAGTCTATGGGAATTTGACGAAATATTAGAGCTATCGACAAGGTGACGTCACTTTTGGTCGCCAAATTTGGCGATATATCGCCATGTTGGCAAGAAACTTGGCGGTATTTGGCGACAGAACAGTGTCCCCTCCTACGGCAAATTAAAATTTCGCCTAATAGACGTAATGTTAAAGTATAAATGGGCACCCCCAGGTGGGTAATTCATCAATTTTCACAAATTTTTTTTTTTTTTTTTCCTTAGTTTTATAGTGTAAATGAACTTCGCACCAAATTTGAAGTCTGTAGCTGCAGTAGATATACGAGATCTTTTTGATGAGTGAGTCAGTCAGTCAGTCAGTGATAAAATTATCGATTATCAGACATTTCCAAATGTCATTATCTCGGAAACTAATTATGCGTTATTTATAAAATTTTAGATTTTAGGTAATTAGGGTGGTCTTACTACACATTTCGTATAACAAGTCCGTAGGTCTCATAGATTTTCAGTAGTAGAGCATCGAAATTTGACGAAAACAGCTCGAAATGGTTCGTGTAAATAACACACGGCTATGTCAGGCGAACTTGGCTGACACACTGCCGTGTGTATATATATACCGGGTGTCCCAAAAAGGACTGACTGATTTTAAAATTCAATAACTTGCAAACGGTGACAGATATTAAAAAAATTCTTGCAGGAGGGTTATGCATAAGGTGAAAAGTTTTATTACAGTGATTTTCAATTTTAGTTCGATTTACAAACAATAGATGGCGCTGTAAGCAATAGTCGCTAAATTCAGGCTCGATTTTTGGTACTTCGTGGCCCGGATAATACATTTCCATCTCCTTTTTCTGCATGGAACAAGATAAAGGACCAAAAATCGAGCCTGTATTTAGCGACTATTGCTTACAGCGCCATCTATTGTTTGTAAATAGAACTAAAATTGAAAATCACTGTAATAAAACTTTTGACCTTATGCATAACCCTCCTGCAAGAATTTTTTTAATATCTGTCACCGTTTGCAAGTTATTGAATTTTAAAATCAGTCAGTCCTTTTTGGGACACCCGGTATATATATATGTGTCAATTTTGAACGGAGGTTGGTTTCAGGGTCGGGGGGTCATGATCGATGAAAATATACCAAAAATTTTTTTAATCGTTTTCCTCCGAACGGCTGCAATAGGTAGCTTCACGGTAGGTAGCTTTTTGTAATGAAAGCTACCTAAAATATAACCAAGAAATTACTGCTTCCAAAATAAAAGTCAAACACATTTTTGAAGATTTTTAGACACACTTAATGCAGTGTATAAAAGAGGCAAGAAAATTGAAATATATTTTAAGAATTATTTTATTAAAATCTTGAATATTTTATTTCTACTATTAATTGCAATGAAATAAATTCATAGTAAATTTTAAGAAAGGTTACAGCAGAGGTGGACCCCCCCCACCCCCCGCACTAACTATGCATTTTTCTGAGACCATTTAACGAATTTCTCGTTTTTTTTTTCGCGATCTTTTGACAAAATTCACGTTTTTTTTTCGCGATCTTTTGACGAAATTCGCGTTTTTTCCGCGAAATTTGCATTTTACCCACGATTTTTTGACGAAATTTGCGTGTTTCCCACGATTTTTTGACGAAAGTTGCGTTTTTTTCGCGATCTTTTCACGAAATTTGCGTTCTTTTCGCGATCTTTTCACGAAATTTGCGTTCTTTTCGCGATCTTTTCACGAAATTTGCGTTCTTTCGCGATCTTTTCACGAAATTTATGTTTTATCCGCAATCTTTTCTTCGAAATTTGTGTTTTATCAGTGATCTTTTCACGAAATTTGCGTTTTTTTTTTTCGCGATTTTTTGACGAAATTCGCATTTTCTGCATGGTCCTTGGGTGAAATTCACGTTTTCTCGTTATTCTTTGACGGAATTGGTGATTTTTTTCTGCGAACGATTGACGAAATTGATTTTTTTTCGGCAACCATATCGAAATTAGCGATATTTTTATGACCGAATTTTTGGACTGATGACCGATTTTTTTAATTTTCGGAACCGAATACCTTAAATTTTCTGAAAATTCGGGACAGAATCGCCACTGCTACTTTCTTTTCTTACGTTCGGGAATCGCCGATCTGGACGCCGTAAATTCTGAACGAATTCACCTCTTTCCTCCCTGGCATCGATGTTTCAACCATCGCGTTTGGCGAGTGAGGACAATAAAGTTAATCGCCACGTTTTAAGTGTTACTCGACGCTTGGCGAGTGGCGAGTGCTAATTTTGTGCTATATTGGGTATAAGAAAACTTTTTTGTAATTTTAAAGTAGCTGGAAGACGCTAGAACTTTGTTTAAAAAAATTGTAATACAATCAGATCAATTTTAAAGAAGTTGCAGCAAAATTTCGAAGAAGGAGTCATTCATGGAGACTTAAGAAGTTATTAGAAGAAAAAAAAAGCTAGTGAATCGGGCCATTTTTAAGGGAGCTTTAATAAAGGGGCCAACTGTTAGTTCAGAGCAGGTCCTTAACATGAAAACCTGTTAAAAGTCTTAGTTCTTAGTGTGGGGGAAAAAAATCATGATTAAAAAAAAAATCAGATTATTTTTTTATGTAAATCAGATTTTTTTAAATTTAAATTGGATTTTTATGATTTTTTCCCCAGTGTTCAAATACTGAATAACTACCAAGGGTCTTAGGTTTCCAAAACAATTAAACCTTGCTAACATAACTTATGTTTTTACACTTTAATAAAATTATAATTATTAGTTAGTAAGTACAAAAATTATAAAAACTGCTAATTAGTAATTTCATTAGTTAGTATCATACAACTTTATATTAGAGATGCAACGAATATTCGGCCGAAGCCGAATATTCGGCCCATTCGGCCTGTCTGCCGAATATTCGGCTTCGGCCGAATATCAAGTCCATTATTCGGCCTTGGCCGAATAATACACTGTAATAAATGTTTTTATATTTACACAGTATAACTTTTTAATTTGACAATTTATATTCATCATATATAATAAAATTTTATTTGAAATTAACTAACACTTTTTTTTTCCATTAACTTTCATACTCTGAATGGGTTTTATCTACCCATTTTTATATAAGAGGCTAATTTAGGAATCATGTTAAAAAAAAAAATATGCTGTATCAGTAAGTACAAAAAGTATCTGTAATAAGCTAACATAATCTGTTAAATTTAAAATTAATCTATTCAAAATTGTTTTAATACAGCTGTAACAAGCTAATTCATTTTTTTTTTTTTTTTTTTTTTTTATCATAATGTGAAGTTTAACATTTAACCCTTGTTACATAAAAAAATATTTCTTTCAATAATATTTTGAATTATACTTATAAAGAACATAAATATATGATTGATTAGATATAGATGTATTATATGTATAAGATATTTAAGCCGTATATGTTGCAATAGTTAAGGGTTTTTTTTTTTTTTTTTTTAGTAAAACATGCTTAAAAGTGAAATATAATTTAAATGATTTTTTTTAAGCCTGTTACTATTTCTTATTAAATAATGAAAGAAATGTAAATACTAAATTCTTTTAATTAGTATGCATTTATGTTTTAAATATTTTTTTCAAGAATAGCATTGTAATGCCTTAAAAAACAGTTAAAATGTTTTCAATAAACGTAGATTGTGATGCAGAAATAATAATAATCAGCATTCTCAGATGATAGTCTTTCTTCTTTTTTTTTTTTTTTTTCGTAAATGTTACCTGCTTCTGAAAATAACCTCTCACTATATATGGTACTTCCTGGTGCAGAAAGGTACTTTTTGGCTAATTGTGAAACGTTTAGAAAGTCTTCTGAATTTTTCGCCCACCACCCCAAAGGACGCTGTTGTCTTTCTAGCAGTGGCTGGGAAAGAAAATTACTAATTTCTTTTACTCTTCACATTGAGGCGCACTTTCTAAAGAGGCTTCACTGCTGACAGCAAAAAAAAAAATAATAATAAAGATAAATAAAAATTTTGTTAATTATGAGCTTTATAAAGTCTACAGTGATTTCTTTCCACCATTTTAGAGGATATTCCTTTCACCCTTTCTATCAGTGGTTTTTCTTAAGATATTAAGATTTCTTATTTTTTATTTTATTTCATCTGAAAGCTGAAACTTATGTTTCCTAGTACTTTTAAAATTTTGACATTATTTTAAAATGTAACAACAACACATATAATATCTATTAAAATGTAACTAGACAGTACCTGATGAGGAACTTTTGCTAAGATTTTTTTTTTTTGGGGGGGGGGGGGTGTCTGAATTATATTATTGAGGCAATTTTTAGGCCGAACATGGCCGAATATTTTTTCAGAGTAAAATAATGCTTTAAAAAATTAAAAATTTGTATATAAATAATTTTTTAAAAGAAAACAATACATTTTAAATGTGAAATATACAAGAATTGTGCATATAGTGCATACCATATTTTGTTTTTAGGCAAAAATAAGTTTATTATTCGGTGGCCGAATAGGCCGAATATTCGGCTGCAACTTGGCCGAATATTCGGTATTCGGTTATTCGGCCAAACCACTATTCGTTGCATCACTACTTTATATACATTAATATTTTGTAATAATTATGTAAAACTATATTAACCTCTTCGCTACTGAGCATTAATGCAGTATTATTAATTATTACTGAATTATTTCTTCTCCCATTTGACTTCAGAGCAAGATTTTTATTTTATTTGCATTAATTCGAATCTTAGACTTCGAAACATATTATGATATCGAAATTGTAATTTTGTTAAAGTAACATTAATAAAATGGGACAAAACAGAGGTCCCCATTTGGGGACCCAGGGAGCAAAGAGCATCTGTGGAGCATCTATGCTAGTGATATTTAATATTTATTAAAATTATTAATAACTGCATTTAATATTCTTAACACTACTTATAATTATTAATTATTAAACAATTAACTCTAATTAGGAACATACTATACATTTTTATGCTTTAATTACTAAAATGATAATAGATAATTTAGTATTCATTTTAGAAAGGAAAAGGGGCAGGATGTTAGTTCCAAAAAAGGGCACTATTTCATGAGGAAATATATTAGCAATATGTTTAGTAATGATATAAGAAAAAAAAAGTATATAATTTTTTAGTATGATAAATAAAGTGTCATTAATTTTATAATTTTATGAATTACAAATTGAAAAATACAATTAAATAACATGCTTTAATAATATCCTGTTTTTTCTAAAGAAATAAAGTTCTATCATTTGTGCAAGGTCTAGGGCACATGGATTTAGAAATACTGCGGAATGGGGAAGTTTTTGATAAGAAATATCTGGCTACACCTACAGGTGAATTTCACTGTTTTTTTAAAAGGCAGAGTTCATTTCGCCAATTTTAAAAGGGTCAGGGTACGGCACTCTTAAAAAAATGGTCTAGAAAAAACACTAAGTAATTACAGAATTAATAAAAATGGCAAATAAGTAATTTCATTAGTTTGTAGCACACATAAAAAAACTAACAAATCATTTGTTTTGTATTTGTACTTAGAAAAACTACTGTTAATCACCTAAAAGTTTTCAATGGTTCAATCTTTTTCCTTTTAAAAAGTAAAAAAGTTTTGCTGCCTTTTCAATCCCTAATTAATTTTTTATTTGGTATATGTGAGTTACAAAGTTAAAGAATCATTTATTTGTTACACATTACTTCTTCTTCTCTTATACATTCTTTTACAATAACTGTTGAGCAGATGTCATTATTTCCTTCTTTAGCTGCAATATTTACCATAAATTCATTATTGCAAAAGTAGAATGAGAAAATAAGATTCTGGCAATTTTATTCTTTTACTTGTAGAAATTTATTATACTTGTTATACTAGTTTTATATAAAAGAATGAATTACATTTAATTCCTTAAAGGAAATTATGACATTACAAATTTTATTGGGTTGAAATATCATAAAACTATGCTTCTTACAAACTTACTGTTATTTTTTATAATACTCAAGAATTAATCTTAGAAACAATTATTTAAAGTTCTTTTTTTTTTGTTTATTAATAAGTCAAAATACCTGTAGAAAGTTTCTAAATTATGTTCATCTGAGATTTTAATATTTTTTATGTCATTTTAAACATTTAGAAAATTTATAATTTTAATCAATGATTTAAAAAAAAAATCAGTTGATTAAAATCATGATTTAATCGCTGATTTAAATCAACTGATTAAAATCAGTTGATTTAATAGGTTAACACCCTGTAATTCTATTATGATTCTATAGGTTAACACCCTAGTTCAGGGTCGGCGAACCTATGGCACCCCTGCCAGACATGGCACGCGAAAGAATATTTTTGGCACAACGTTGGCACGCAGAAGAATATTTTTGGCACAACGTTGATTGAGTTTCTAAATCAAGATACAGGGACATTACACAAAATGTACTAATTTAAATGAGTTGAACTTGTTTAAATTCGAATGACTGGAAACCGAAAAACTTAAATTGCAACTTAATAAATTCCAATCTGAGTTCAATATAGGATAAAAATCTTTTCAAACAAAGACATGGAATTTATCAAAAGAAAGGATTATTAAGGAAAAATGCCGATGATAAATTTATACCAACTTCAAATTTAATATCAGAGCGATTTAAAAAAGCTGCATTTACCAGTTTAACATTTTTTCCGGTTAAATGTGATTGTGAATCATTACTTTTACAAGAAAACAATATAAAAACCCAAACAGAAACCACTTATCAGATAACTCCAGTTCAACTTGCATTTTTTTTTCAAAAGTCACTCAGTATGAATCTGATATTAATCAATTTTCATTCAAGATGAAACAGCAGAAATTGCATTGATTTTTTATTACTTTATAAAATACTAGGGGGCTCGGCCCCCTACGAGCTACGCTCGCCAACCCCCGTCCAGACACCGCAGACTGTAAATGCACGCTAATTTGATCGGCTTTAAAAAGATTTCGAAAGATTGAATTATAATTTAAACAAGTAATATAGAAATTTTGTTTTTAAAGTCAATTCCTACTTAGGTCATCAAAGAAAAATTTAATATAATCCCTTAAGCTAATATGAGTTTTTGTTGCATTAAAATATCTCAATTTGTTGATTTTCTATAAGCAAGTAGGTTTACAATAGAACTCTATGGGAATTTGGCGAAATATTAGAAATATCGCCAAGTTGGCGTCACTTTTGGCGACTTATTTTGACCGCCAAGTTTGGCGATATATCGCCAGGTTGGCGGCAAACTTGGCGGTATTTGGCGACAGAACAGGGTTCCCCCTATGGTAACCCCTTATTGAAAATACTTTCATTGACCTTCAATAACCAATGGCCGCCATTTTGTTTCCCATGCAAAACTAAAATTAATTAATTAAAATTTAATTAATTAATTAATATTTGAAAAACTGTATTAACATCAATTGTCATCCAGTACAAGTTTAAAAAAATTTATTTCAACTTGATAGGATGAATAATGAGTATTTTATTAACGATTGAAAATTTGAACAAGATAAATATATAAATATATAAATAAACAAGTAATATAAAAATTTTGTTTTTAAAGTCAATTCCTACTTAGGCCATCAAAGAAAAATTTAATATAATCAAGCTAATATGAGTTTTTGCTGCATTAAAATTTCTCAATTTGTTGATTTTCTATAAGCAAGTAGGTTTACAATGGAACTCTATGGGAATTTGGCGAAATATTACAGATATCGCCAAGTTGGCGTCACTTTTGGCGACTCATTTTGGCCGCCAAATTTGGCGATATATCGCCAAGTTGGTGACAAACTTGGCGGTATTTGGCGACAGAACAGGGTCCCCCCTATGGTAACCCCTAATTGAAAATAATTTCATTGAACTTCAATAACCAATGGCCGCCATTTTGTTTCCCATGCAAAACTAAAATTAATTAATTAAAATTTAATTAATTAATTAATATTTGAAAAAAAACTGTATTAACATCAATTGTCATCCAATACAAGTTTTAAAAAATTCATTTCAACCTGATAGGATGAATAATGAATATTTTATTAACGATTGAAAATTTGTACAAGATAAATATATAAATATATAAATAAATATAGGGAGAGTGTGAGCTAATAGTAGAATTGAAAAACAGTGGCGATCTCCCTATAAACGAATTTCTATTCATTTCTCTTTGATTGGGGAATTTTAACGCAAAATCCGCTGCGTTACTACTTGATTATCCCGTCGACCCATTTCGCCAAATTATATAAATCTCCAAACCACTCGCCAAATTATACACATTGACATAATTTTTATTTTAAATAACGAAAGAACAAATAAATTAGTACAACATTAATAAAAATACAAATAAAACGTCAAAATAAAAATAACTTGATGACGTAGACACATGTAACAACATTTCAAAATAAGCTAATATAAAAGGAATTAAGTAAACAGAGTCTTTGTATCCTGGTATTTTTTAACAAACCGAAAAGAAAGTTCTTTTAAATGAGACATTTTAAATTAATTGTTTTTAATCTGACGTAATTTTTACCAAGCTATTCTTTCTCTGAATATTCACGTGAAAATGCTTTTGTTAGAAATGAAATATTATTTGCGCTTTCCTAACAAAAACAGTTGAAAAGTATCCTCTCAAAATATCAAATAAATGTCTAGCACAATTTCTAAATTTAAACCGTTTTGCAATATTATTTTGTGTTCATTTTATGTAATAACTGTAATGTGACGTAAATATGACGTAATTTCTCCTATTTAAGAATTCTAACGCATGTTAATAAATTTATTATTTTACAAATTCCTTTCTCTCTTAAAATTCACGTGTAATTATAGTTTTTATAACGTAATTTTTAATAAGTTCTTGCTTTTTGTACATAATTATTTAATTCTAATTCCAAATGTTTTTTTTTCTGTTTATAATAGTCACGTGTAAATAAATTTTTAATTTATTACACGTATAAATATTTTTTTTTTTTTAAGCAAACATTATTTTTTCCGCTGTTTATACAGTTGGCAACAGTTTAAATTAATATCACTTTCTAAAATCTGTAAAAAATATCTCTCGAAGTGCTGAAAATTTGAATTTAAAATAGATATAAAACCTCGAAAAATGAGTCAAATTAAAAAAATAAATCAATTCTGCACACCGGGAAATTATAACGTATAAAATGAACTAAAAATTATTAAATTCCGATGTATAGTTTTTGCTACTATAAAACTTTTTTAGTGGAACGATTTTGTCCAACTTTAGCATTAAATATCTCTTAAAATAATTCTTCGATTTGAAAACTGTCTGCATCAGCGTGTTTATCAAACATTTCTGTATAACACTACCAATTTTCATATTTTTGTATGCATTATTTTTCTTAATATTAACGAAGAAAGACCTCCAGTCACAAAAAATTCAAAACCGGCGGCGGCGGTGACAGCGGTAGTTACTTTTTTTTAGAATAGAGAGATACTTGTTTCTGTGATTATTAGAATACAGTATTTACATGTATGTTACACATATTTTTAAATTTTAATAAATAATGTTCAAGAAAATCAGTGGCGTAGGAACTTTGTACAACTAGGGAGAGCTGGGGCATATTGTGGAAAACTAGTGGCGGGGATCATTTATTCATAATTTCATTCATTTTGGAGGATTCCTTCATAGTAGTGTTGCACTTTTCACAAACAGGAGTATAAAATAATAGCATATCAAAAGATCACCAACTCTTTAATCCAGTTTAAATAATTTTTATTAGATATACCTGATACATAGAAACTTAATTTATGGACGATCCCGAATCTCTTCCAAATCAATTTTAAAGGCATCCTCTTTATAAAATGTAAATATGCAGTAGCATCAAGTTGCTGAGTCTCTGTTGACCACATTGTTGTTCGGAGGTGTGTTTGAAGATGGCGAAGAGCGCTGGAAGATCTCTCAGCTGTTGCTACTGATGTCAGAATCGGCATACTAAATTCTGCCAAAAGGTAAACTTCAGAAAATAATTTCTTCACTAATTCCTCCGATGACATAATTTTAATTGCGATCGACAACGCATTTCGTTCAGTTCCGTCCGGGATTAGTGTTAGTAAAAACGTCAACTGAGCAGAAAGATTTGTCAAGTCAAAATCCTCAGCATATATTTCAAGCTTTTGTTTCAGATCTTCTGAAGTGGTTAAATCTGTGTCCGTGAATATGGATTCGATCTTTATGAGAGAGCCAAAAGTTTTTTGATCAAATCGTTTTTTAATTCATTGGTAATAAGGTCCAGTGCTTCTCTGAAATTTACTCACAGTTTTTCTTTTTGTCCAAGTTGTGCTGGAGCGGAGGGATGGCTTGTATGCTCATATCTTATTGGAACTATCTTTTGTCTGGAGACGCTCGTCATTTTCATTTCCAAATTTAATGTGGACGCTTTTCTCTCCCATTTCTTGTAGAGAGTTTCGAAATGAATATCCTCTCTCATACGTTGTATGGTTTCTTCTAACGTTAAATGGCGTTCTTGACACTTGCGGTAGGAAATCCAGTTGTTTGCAGAACTTTCGCCAAGATTTCGTGAGGGCCAAAAAGTTCCGTGGCCATGATGTACCAACAAATGTCTTGAATTTTTTCAAGCTTCTTATGAAACCTTTAACTTCAGCCTTTTTTTCACGACGTAGTGCTGTTGGATCTTTCAATAATGCATCAAGAGTCTGTAACATTCTTGGATAATTTTCCACAAATCTCGATATTGCAGCAAATCGAACTGCCCATCTGGTCGGGCAGAGAGGAAGCAACTGCTTTGGTTTTAAGTTTATGTTGCTTTCTTCTTCATTGTTAGTTGAGCAAAGAACGATGTTCTTGTAGACATCTCTCCGTTTGGACAATTCTCTAATCAAATTCGATATTGTCTTGATCAAACTTAAGGAATCTGCAATTAATCTGTTGGAACGCGCCACCTGTTGCAGTGCAACGTCCAGGAATGAGTTGTACAATGTACAAAAAAGACTTCGGTTGCAACTCCTTGAACCTTGTTGGCCCCACCAGTGGCTGAGAGGTTCTGCTCTCGAAACTGGTAGACGGGAAGTGCTGGGTTCGATCCCAATCGCGCCCGTCGGCCTAATCGTTCGGAGTTTTCGTGGTTTTCTTCGAACCTTGGTTCTCCAAGCGTTAATACGGGTTAGGTTCCCTTAGAAAGACCCCCACGAAGGGCACTCCCCCTCGGGCCTATATCCCTAGTGTAGATAATCGGCCGTCACAAATCAACCAACCAACCAACCAACCTTGAACCTTGTTTGGACGCTTCGCATGATGCCACTCATATTACCGGCTCCGTCAAAACAATGTCCACGAAATTTATTGAGATCGATGTTGCAACGTTGAAGTACAGTCGTGGAAAAAAATAAAATAAACACCGCCCTACTAACTCCTCAACAAATTATCATAGAAGAAAGTGACTGGTACCGAACAATTGGAAATATAGTCTACTTTTAAATGATGTATATAAAGTTTGCTTAGGGGGCCATCTACATATTAAATGAACCCAAACTTCATTTTTTTCAATGGCAATATCCAATTTTAACAAGATATTTCAAATCGTTGGTTCAGACTATGCTTAGACACAAAATTTCTATTCAATTGAATGATAAGTTTTTGAATTATAAGCATTCAAAATTTAGTGCTTCTAACGTTAAATTACATTTTCTTATTTTCATTAACATCTCCTGAAGTTATATTTCTGATGTGCTAATTTTTTGTGTAGCAATAATAATAAAGTACCAAACATAAATACGTTGAATTTGCAATTTTTATAATTTTATGATATGAATTATGGAATTAATATTCGAAAAAAATATGAACTGCAACCTACTTTTTTTTTTATGGATTTAGATTTATTAAGGTCTGCTTTATAGAAATCCAAAATTTCACATTTTTCTTCCAAGTAGTTTTCAAATTATGCTTAAAAAATGGCAAAATGATGGTTTAAGGGGTGGTCTATGATAGAAGTGACTAGATATTTTGAAATTTCTTAGGCTATCCTGTAATCTAGCAGTCTTCAATGACTGCTTGAGATGCCTTGATCAAGAAGGGGGCTCTCGCGGTCAACAATCAAGTACCGAACTTCGATTTGGATGCAGCCCTAAAATACGTTCATTTTAAAATAATTAAGTTCTCGGAAACTTATTGTACGAATTGCATAAAAATTTGTTTTTAGCCTAATTGAAGGGTGTAGAGTTCATTTATGCTGTCAGAATTGTGTACTGCTATTGAAAAAAACAAAGTTATGGCCCGTTTTAATATGTAGATGGCCCCCTACGCAAATTTTAAATACATCATTTAAAAGTAGACTTTATTACCTATCATGTGGTACCAGTAACTTTCTTCTATGATATTTTTTTTGCAGAGTTAGCAAAAGGTGTTTACTTTTTTTCCACGACTGTACATCCTTTATGAGTTTAATAAGTGTTTCCCCGGTAGTATCAGGAGCATTGAAAAGTCCTAAAAACATGTCCTCCGTTTTCTCCAAATGTTTCGTCAAGTATCGTACACATATTGAGAACTACTCTTTCTCAGCGGCATCGGTTGTTCCGTCAGCAATGATGCCAAAAAAAAACTCTCATCCTTCATTTTTTCTAGTAGTGCACGCTGCAATGAGCGTGCCAACATTTCCAAAATTTCATTTTGAATGTCCCGGCTGGTCCATGTATCGCGCTTGGACAACCATGATTCAATTTCCGGACAAATTGTTCCTAATTCTTGCAGATAGGCGTTTAAATTTTTATATCAGGCTGGCAGGCCCGCTTAAATTTTTTTTATCAGCCCAGCCCGGCCTGTTTATTTTGTTTATCGGCCCACCCCGTTGAAAAAATTGTCCTAACTCTGCCGGCCAGCCCCGTACCGCAGACCTGGCCGAGTGCGGGCACATGCAGACCTCTACCACCCCTTTTTCTCTTCTCTTTGTTATTTATTGTTTGAATTTCCTACAAAAAGTAGACTTTATTTTTTAATGTAAAAATGTATCGTAATGCGAGTGATGCGAGAATTTCTCCCGGGGGAGCTGAGCCTGTCTGAAATATTCCAGGGGGAGCCAGAGCTCCCCCGGCTCCTACGCCTATGAAGAAAATTTGATTCGTGTTTTTTGATCCACTTAGTGTTTTAGTTGCCACGTCATGGTCACACAAAAAGATTTTTGAAAAAAATTGGCTTGCTTATGTAAAAGGGTTCGCCATCCCTGCCTTAATTCTTAGGACTTTAGATCTTCAATTAGTCAAATTTAAGCATAGGATATGAATTAATCATTAGAATAAAATTTTAAAGAAATGCACGAAAATTGGGGGGGGGGGGGGGGATGCTTAAAAAAGGGCCCTAAGGTCCCAGTAAAAGTATGAGAGTATTAGTCCAGGGAGGAGTCCAAGACTCAACTTTAAAATTATGCATTGAGAAAGTGAGAAAATTAGGGGGTGAAATATGCATGGCATACAAAAAGTTCAAGGGGCCTCAGACCGGGCCTAGGGGCAACACCCCCTAGATAATGGAGAAAGCCAAGGTGCGCTCCCCCCCCCCCCCCCCCCCCTTTCGGCTCTTGACGTCACTAGTAGAAGGGATACATATCAACGTTCTAAAGGCGGGATGTTTCGATTTCGCTTTGTATTGAGCGTGTGTTATTAATGATCATCATTGTTTATATTGTGCTATTACTACATATATGTAGATTAAGTCACTTATGATGTACACTTGTGAGTACCATTTTGCCATGGAAATAATATAAAAAACTTCAAAAGTTAAAATATTTTATTTCAAAACGATGAACAAATCGGTTAGAGGTAATAAACCGGAAATGTTTCGTCCCTACAAATTTCATCAAAGTAAGTGTCAAATTTATTACCATGTTACTTGTTTTATTTCTGTTGCATTTTATTGTATCCTTGAAACTAAACTTTTTTAATAAAACATCCTTAAAGAATATTAGTAATAGCTTTTTATGATCATTAAACCAATACTATTTAGCTTTTACAGAAACATTTAGGTACTACTACGTTAAAGATTTTTTCCAACTAATCTAACAAGTAATTTTAATATACAATTAGTTGATTTATATAATTAAATCAAGAACACGATTTATGTAAATTTTATTCTTGCTATTGAATTTAACTCAGTAAGTTATCAGTACTCGTTATAACATATAAAGTCGTAGTCGTAATTTAATATTGTTGTCCTATAATGTTTATTTTAGATTTAAAATGCATAGTTCTAATTTTTTGTATCGCAATGCAAATGAGTTTTTGTCAATCAAAAGGAATGATTTAAATTACAAGTTAGTACAAAATTACACTTCTTAATTGTCTTTAATGGAATAGTGTTTAGCTTTTGGTGACATTTGGTAGTAACATAAATTCACAGATGATCATTTTTTAATATTTTGGGGGAATCAATTTGCGGTGCAAGCTACAGTTTTGAACACAGTTCTCACTATTATTTGATACTCAGTGCTTCAAATGATTGTATGTAAATTTAAAGCTTCATAGTTGTTATAAATTAATGATATGTAGTGAATTAGTAAATGACAGATCTATTATCTGATAATCTGTATATTTGGCCATAAAAAATGGCATAAAATTGTGATCAATAAAATCGCACAATTTTTTATAAGAAATAATTTTTTTAAAAATCTTTTACTCATTTTATAAGACGATCATTAGCTGCTAATCTTACTCCAAAGCTTCGTTAACACGAAATTTTGGCTGAATTAATCATATTTTTTCTTATTGACGTTGTTAAAATATATAAATAAATTGTTAAAATGTATTTAAAAATTTTACCATTTCAATATATATTGTTTAATTGGATTAATATAAATTATTTATTTTATTTATTCTTTCAAACATTCATAAAATTGAACTTAAGTTTTAAATATTTGAAAAAAAAAAAAAAAACTAAATCATCAAGCATTAGTTATAGCTGTAATCATTAAGTTAAAAATGAATTTAGTGGGCTAAACAATGTTTTAGAATGTTTATTTTGAGTTGTAAAACATTTTTATAACCGGATTTGATATATATTTTTTATATTTTTCATTTTTAAGTATCAGGCTACGAAATTAACATAAATAATTGAGACATGTTATAAATAACATCAAATTTGCCCAAAAATATGTTATTTTAATTTTCTACTAAAATTTAACATTGGTTTGTACACTTTTAGTAATAAAGCTTTGCATATATATTTTGTTGTTCATAATGTTTGTTACTTGAGAATAAAAATTGTATTATAATCTAATTTCTTGTTCGTATTTGAAAAAATCGTTCGTAAAAATATTTTGTTTAGTTTATGTATGTCGTATTTTTAAAATAATCCCTTTATTGAATTATACTTTAATCAGACAGAATAAGGAATTCAAGTATGTGTAATTATAATCGAATTAATATTATTTACTAAAGTTAAAAATTTCTTTTTAAAGCACTTTTCCGTCTTAATAGATCTAATTGCATGCTATATTTTTCACGGGAAGCATGAGAAATTTTCATTTTAGAAAGGGATTCTGTTATAGACAGATTTCATTTTCTCGGATTTTATTGTATTTTCCTTTGAAACTATAAATGTATATAACTTAAATTAACAAACAAATGTTTATATATTTTCATTACATGTATGCATTCTATAAGGAAGTTTGGATAAATAAAATTAAATATTTTAAAATTAAAATATTTTCGATGTGTTAAAAATAGTGTGCAGCATTAATTAAAACTTTATTTATTTATTTATATTTTTTTCCACGTCTCATACTTTTTAACATTTACACATTTATTTATTTTTTAAACCTCTTAATGTGTTTGTGTTTATTTTCATCTATACTTTCTCCTATAAGGAATTAGTTTTACAAATGATTATTTAAACCAAACTCTTAATTTCAGGCAATACATATGTTTGAATAAGATTTAAAATTAAACTTTAAATTCCTTTCTAAGTTTATATTTATATAAATGTATTTAAAAAATGAAATGTTTAATTTAAAATTAGACTATTCAATTAATTTTTTTTAAAAATATGCAAAATTTTAGTCATATCTGAAGAGCTACTTAATCGGAATTGAAAAATGAATGACAATTTTATTTCTTCACATTCGATTTATCCCTGCTATCGTCCCTGCTACTGGTGACGTCAAAATTGCGTGTCTAGGCTTTCTCCATTTGCTAGGGGGCCCACAGGATTTTAACTGGAATATAGAAACGAGAGAATAACTAAATGGGAAAAGGGTTCAAAAAATGAAAATCGGATTAAAAGGGGCAACTTATTTACAATTTATGGTGCAAAAACTTCAAGGGGGTCCTGTACTGGGGTCCAAGGCACCAGGGCCTTAACTGGAATGTAGTTGTGTATATAGTTTTTAAAGTAATTGGAGGATGCTAAAACTATATTAAAGAAAATTGCAAGCGATTTGGATCATTTTTAAAGAAGCTGCACCAAGGGCCCCAAAAGGGCTATTATTATTCAAAATTAGTGATAGCTGAAGTCTGAGAAAAAAAGCTAGTGAATCAGATCATTTTTAAGAGAGCTATAATAGGGCTCAAAAGGGGCCAACTGATAGGTGAGAGTATAGGTCAAAATTAACATTTTTACCCACTGGCCACTGGCAACACCTACTTGAACTCTTACAAAGCCATTTGGCGCTCCTCTGGGATTCCACTAACGTCATTAACAGTGGACCGGTGGACCATCCGAACTGTCCAACTAAACTGGTTTTCAACCTCATCTCCTTCTCCCTTCTTCTTATAGCAATAGCATACTAGCGTTGCTTGCTTGAACGTGTATTTCATCGATGTTGAAATTTAATGTTTTGTTCCAAAGCATTGTTGAATAATAGGAAAACCACTTGATAAAAAGGTAAGATTTTTTATCTTGATTAATCTTAAATATTGCATAAATTTATTTATTTATATGTGAACCCTCTAGTATTTTTTATCTGCTTTTGATGTGTTGAATATAAGATATACAAGTCACCACGTGTTCTGCAACTTAATGTGAGTGTTGTTTTTTTTTTTTTTTTTTTTTGGGGGGGGGGGGGGGGGGGGTAGGCGTTTAATATGTAATATTTCATTATTTCGGAATGCAATTATGCTATGTTGTTTTTTACCGGCTCATTTTTTTTTTTCAAATATTCTTATATTTGTATACGTAAATATGACTGAAGCATAAGTGTATTTTCATTTAGTGGTAGTAATAATAACAATTGTTAATATAAAATAGCTGCCTTATACATATTATTTTAAGAAATTAGATTGGTTGAATTCATTTATTAATTAATCATTCATTTATTGGACTACCTTTTAAAGTGCGGAATTCTTGAAATCTTATCGTTTAGGTCATGTTACTGATTTTTAAAACGAAAGAAAAGAAAAGCAACTTCACCACTTTGTTATTATGTTAAAATAATTGTATGTATTAACTATAAACATTTATGTGTATATGATATTGCTCTTACACTTTAAACTACGTTAAATAACGCATATATTTATTGCTGTCATTTATTTATTCTATTCTATTATTATTATTATTAAATTTTTAATAATTTAGCTTTTGTCTTTATGTTAATAATTTATGTACCCCAACATATTTTAAACTTAATGAAATTAAAATATTTAATATCTATTATGTTTAAAACATGTCTTATTCAGGTGAAATATATAGTCATAGCTACCAAGAAAGCATTGCTTTGCTTACATTATTATTATTATTACTATTATTATGATTATTTTAATGGTTTAAAGATTAATTGAATGGTACTTACTTTGACATATTATTTTCAAAATTTTAATTAAATCATAGCAAAATACAGAAAATAATATTTTAGTCATACATGTAAATATAATGATTTAGTAAAAAATGATACAGTAAAAAGTATATAAAAAATAAGGATAATTAATAATAATAATAATAATAATACATTTTAAAAATATTCTATAGAATTAAGAGTAATAAACATAGCAATATTACTTTATGCTTTTTTATATTTAAAGCTACCTTATATTCAACATTATCAAAATAACTTATATACTTTGTAAACAATACATCAAAAGCAGATAAAACATATAAATAAGTAAATGCATAAAAGATTTATCAAGATAAAAAGCCCTTACCTCATTATAAAGTGGTTTTCCCATTATCTATAAAAATGTTAAACAGCGCTTGAGAACAAAAAAAAAAAAAAAAAAATTGAAAATACAAATTAGTTTCACTAAAAGATGATTTTTGAAAGTAATTTTTTATGAGATACATCTGAGTTATATTTTTTCACAATAATTACTTTTTTAATATAAAAGTAATGCATTAATGTTTTATTAATTTTCTCTTTTAAAATTAATCTGATTTACCTAGTGTAAATGAAAATCTCTAGCCAAATATTTAATTTTTTATTTACTAATGTGTATTTCGTAAAATTGGAATATAACTGATTAGGAAAATCTTTAAATAAATTGTTATATATGTATTTAAAAATTAACCTTTGTTTACAAAGTAGGAAGGACATGAAAAAATAAGTGTTTAATTTAATTCTATTTAAAAAGACTATGCAGTGGAAAATTTTACAAATTAAATAACAGTTAATAATTTTTCAACGCTCAGAGAAAAGGGCACAGTTCCACCGGGGAAAAAGAACGTAGGTCGTCTAAGAGTGACGTCACAAAATCGCCCAAAGGCTTTATGTCAAGTGGGTGTTGCCACTGGCCAATACACAGATTTTTTTTCACTGGCCAGTAACAAAGTTATGTACGCTCCGTACAAAATTGTGTTTTTTCTAACTATCAACATTGTATTTACTAATATATGTATTGCCATTCGACATGATTACAGTCAACTGAAGAATTTTATTTTTACTATTAATTGGAATGAAATAAATTCACAGGAAATTTTCAGAAAGGTTACAGCAGAGGGGGGAACCCACCCCCTCCGGCACTAAGTAATATACATTTTTCTGCTACCATTTAACGAATTTCGCATTTTTTTCCGCAATCTTTTGACGAAATTCACCTTTTTCGTGACCTTTTGCAAAATCTGCGTTTTTTCGCGATCTTTTGATGAAATTTGCGTTTTTTCGCGATCTTTTAAAGAAATTTGTGGGTTTTTTCACCATTCTTTGAAAATATTTGCATTTTTTTCGAGATTTTTTGACGAAATTTGTGTTTTTAGACGATCTTTTGACGAAATTTGTGTTTTTTCCACAATCTTTTCGTGAAATTTGCGTTTTTCCCACAATCTTTTGACGAAATTCACGTTTTTCTGCGATTTTTTGACGAAAGTTGCGTTTTTTCCACGATCTTGTCACGAAATTCACGTTTTTTCCGCGAGCTTTTGACGAAATTTGCGTTTTTTCCACGATCTTGTCACGAAATTCACGTTTTTTCCGCGATCTTTTGACGAAATTTGCGTTTTTTCCGCGATTTCTTGATGAAATTCGTGTTTTTCCACAATCTTTTCGTGAAATTTGTGTTTTTTCCCACTATTTTTTGACGAAAGTTGCGTTTTTTCCGCGATCTTTTTATGAAATTTGCGTTTTTTCCGCGATCTTTTAAAGAAATTTGTGGGGGTTTTTTTCACCATTCTTTGAAAATATTCGCATTTTTTTCGAGATTTTGACGAAATTTGTGTTTTTAGGTGATCTTTTGACGAAAGTTGCGTTTTCTCTGCGATCTTTTCACGAAATTTGCGTTTTTTCTGCGATCTTTTCACGAAATTTGCGTTTTTCCGCGATCTTTTCACGAAATTTGCGTTTTTCTCGCGATTTTTTCACGAAATTTGCGTTTTCCCGCCATTTTTTAACGAAATTTGCGTTTTCCGCGATACTTTGAAGAGTTGTGATTCTTTGACGAAATTTGATTTTTTTTTCGCGATCTTACCACGAATTTTGCGTTTTCTCCGCGATCTTTTTACGAAATTTGCGTTTTTCTCTGCAATCTTTTCACGAAATTTGCGTTTTCTCCGCGATCTTTTTACGAAATTTGCGTTTTTTTCTGCAATCTTTTCACGAAATTTGCGTTTTCTCGGCGATACTTTGTAGAATTTTGTGATTCTTTTTCGCGATTCTTTTAAGAAATTTTTTTCCGCAATCTTTTGACGAAATTCACTTTTTTTCGTGACCTTTTGCAAAATCTGCGTTTTTTCGCGATCTTTTGATGAAATTTGCGTTTTTTCGCGATCTTTTAAAGAAATTTGTCGGTTTTTTCACCATTCTTTGAAAATATTTGCATTTTTTTCGAGATTTTTTGACGAAATTTGTGTTTTTAGACGATCTTTTGACGAAATTTGTGTTTTTTCCACAATCTTTTCGTGAAATTTGCGTTTTTCCCACAATCTTTTGACGAAAGTTGCGTTTTTTCTGCGATTTTTTGACGAAATTTGCGTTTTTTCTGCGATCTTGTCACGAAATTCACGGTTTTTCGGCGATCTTTTGACGAAATTTGCGTTTTTTCTACGATCTTGTCACGAAATTCACGTTTTTTCCGCGATCTTTTGACGAAATTTGCGTTTTTTCCGCGCTTTTTTGATGAAATTTGTGTTTTTCCACAATCTTTTCGTGAAATTTGTGTTTTTTCCCGCTATTTTTTGACGAAAGTTGCGTTTTTTCCGCGATCTTTTTATGAAATTTGCGTTTTTTCCGCGATCTTTTAAAGAAATTTGTGGGGGTTTTTTCACCATTCTTTGAAAATATTCGCATTTTTTCGAGATTTTGACGAAATTTGTGTTTTTAGGCGATCTTTTGACGAAAGTTGCGTTTTCTCTGCGATCTTTTCACGAAATTTGCGTTTTTCCGCGATCTTTTCATGAAATTGGCATTTTTCTCGCGATTTTTTCACGAAATTTGCGTTTTTCCCGCGATTTTTTCACGAAATTTGCGTTTTTCCCGCGATTTTTTCATGAAATTTGCGTTTTTCCCGCGATTTTTTCACGAAATTTGTGTTTTTCCCGCGATTTTTTCACGAAATTTGCGTTTTTCCGCGATCTTTTGACGAAATTTGCTTTTTTTACGATCTTGTCACGAAATTCACGTTTTTTCCATGATCTTTTCGCGAAATTTGCATTTTTTCGCGATCTTTTCACAAATTTTGCGCTTTTCCCGTGATCTTTTGACGAAATTTGCGTTTTTTCGCGAGCTTTTGATGAAATTTGTGTTTTTTCCGCAATCTTTTCGTGAAATTTGTGTTTTTTCCCACAATCTTTTGACGAAATTCACGTTTTTTCCGCGATCTTTTCACGAAATTTGCATTTTTTCCGCGATCTTTTCACGAAATTTGCGTTTTTTCCGCGATCTTGCTACGAAAGTTGCGTTTTCTGCGCAATCTTTTCACGAATTTTGCATTTTCTCATCAATCTTTTTACGAAATTTGCGTTTTTCCGCGATACTTTGAAGAGTTGTGATTCGTTGACGAAATTTGCGTTTTCTCCGCGATCTTTTTACGAAATTTGCGTTTTTCTCTGCAATCTTTTCACGAAATTTGCGTTTTTTCCGCGATCTTTTTACGAAATTTGCGTTTTTTTCTGCAATCTTTTCACGAAATTTGCGTTTTCTCGGCGATACTTTGTAGAATTTTGTGATTCTTTTTCGCGATTCTTTTAAGAAATTTTTTCCGCAATCTTTTGACGAAATTCACCTTTTTCGTGACCTTTTGCAAAATCTGCGTTTTTTCGCGATCTTTTGATGAAATTTGCGTTTTTTCGCGATCTTTTAAAGAAATTTGTGGGTTTTTTCACCATTCTTTGAAAATATTTGCATTTTTTTCGAGATTTTTTGACGAAATTTGTGTTTTTAGACGATCTTTTGACGAAATTTGTGTTTTTTCCACAATCTTTTCGTGAAATTTGCGTTTTTCCCACAATCTTTTGACGAAATTCACGTTTTTCTGCGATTTTTTGACGAAAGTTGCGTTTTTTCCACGATCTTGTCACGAAATTCACGTTTTTTCCGCGAGCTTTTGACGAAATTTGCGTTTTTTCCACGATCTTGTCACGAAATTCACGTTTTTTCCGCGATCTTTTGACGAAATTTGCGTTTTTTCCGCGATTTTTTGATGAAATTTGTGTTTTTCCACAATCTTTTCGTGAAATTTGTGTTTTTTCCCACTATTTTTTGACGAAAGTTGCGTTTTTTCCGCGATCTTTTTATGAAATTTGCGTTTTTTCCGCGATCTTTTAAAGAAATTTGTGGGGGTTTTTTTCACCATTCTTTGAAAATATTCGCATTTTTTTCGAGATTTTGACGAAATTTGTGTTTTTAGGTGATCTTTTGACGAAAGTTGCGTTTTCTCTGCGATCTTTTCACGAAATTTGCGTTTTTTCTGCGATCTTTTCACGAAATTTGCGTTTTTCCGCGATCTTTTCACGAAATTTGCGTTTTTCTCTCGATTTTTTCACGAAATTTGCGTTTTCCCGCCATTTTTTAACGAAATTTGCGTTTTTCCGCGATACTTTGAAGAGTTGTGATTCTTTGACGAAATTTGATTTTTTTTTCGCGATCTTACCACGAATTTTGCGTTTTCTCCGCGATCTTTTTACGAAATTTGCGTTTTTCTCTGCAATCTTTTCACGAAATTTGCGTTTTCTCCGCGATCTTTTTACGAAATTTGCGTTTTTCTCTGCGATCTTTTCACGAAATTTGCGTTTTTTCTGCGATCTTTTCACGAAATTTGCGTTTTTTCTGCGATCTTTTCACGAAATTTGCGTTTTCCGCAATCTTTTCACGAAATTTGCGTTTTTCTCGCGTTTTGTTCACGAAATTTGCGTTTTTTCCGTGATCTTTTGACGAAATTTGCGTTTTTCCCGCGATCATTTGATGAAATTTGTGTTTTTTCCGCAATCTTTTCGTGAAATTTGTGTTTTTTCCCACATCTTTTGACGAAATTCACGTTTTTTCCGCGATCTTTTCACGAAATTTGCATTTTTTACGCGATCTTTTCACGAAATTTGCGTTTTTTCCGCGATCTTGCTACGAAAGTTGCGTTTTCTCATCAATCTTTTTACGAAATTTCGCGTTTTTCCGCGATACTTTGAAGAGTTGTGATTCTTTGACGAAAATTGATTTTTTTTCGCGATCTTACCACGAATTTTGCGTTTTCTCCGCGATCTTTTTACGAAATTTGCGTTTTTCTCTGCAATCTTTTCACAAAATTTGCGTTTTCTCCGCGATCTTTTTACGAAATTTGCGTTTTTTTCTGCAATCTTTTCACGAAATTTGCGTTTTCTCGGCGATACTTTGTAGAATTTTGTGATTCTTTTTCGCGATTCTTTTAAGAAATTTGCGTTTATTCCACAATCTTTTCGTGAAATTTGTGTTTTTTCCCACTATCTTTTGACGAAAGTTGCGTTTTTTCCGCGATCTTTTCATGAAATTTCCGTTTTTTCCGCGATCTTTTAAAGAAATTTGTGGGGTTTTTTTTTTCACCATTCTTTGAAAATATTCGCATTTTTTCGAGATTTTGACGAAATTTGTGTTTTTAGGCGATCTTTTGACGAAAGTTGCGTTTTCTCTGCGATCTTTTCACGAAATTTGCGTTTTTTCTGCGATCTTTTCACGAAATTTGCGTTTTTTTTTCGCGATTTTTTCACGAAATTTGCGTTTTTCCTGCGATTTTTTCACGAAATTTGCGTTTTTTCCGCGATCTTTTGACGAAATTTGCATTTTTCTACGGTCTTGTCACGAAATTCACGTTTTTTCCACGATCTTTTCACGAAATTTGCATTTTTTCGCGATCTTTTCACAAATTTTGCGTTTTTTCCGTTATCTTTTGACGAAATATTCGTTTTTCCCGCGATCTTTTGATGAAATTTGTGTTTTTTCGCAATCTTTTCGTGAAATTTGTGTTTTTTCCCACAATCTTTTGACGAAATTCACGTTTTTTCCGCGATCTTTTCACGAAATATCATTTTTTCCGCGATCTTTTCACGAAATTTGCGTTTTTTCCGCGATCTTGTTACGAAAGTTGCGTTTTCTCCGCAATCTTTTCACGAATTTTGCATTTTCTCATCAATCTTTTCACGAAATTTGCGTTTTCTCCGCGATCTTTTTACGAAATTTGCGTTTTTTCTGCAATCTTTTCACGAAATTTGCGTTTTCTCGGCGATACTTTGTAGAATTTTGTGATTCTTTTTCGCGATTCTTTGAAGAAATTTGCGTTTTTCCGCAATTTTTTGACGAAATTCGAGTTCTTTATGCGGTCCTTGGGCAAAATTCGCATTTTTTCGCGTTTCTTTGACGGAGTTGGTGATTTTTTCTGCGAACGATTTACGAAATTGATTTTTTTCGGCGACCATATCGAAATTAGCGATACTTTTATGCCCGAATTTTCGGACTGATGACCTTTTTGTCAAGGGACCCCCCCCCCCCCCCCCCCCGAAGTGATGACTTTTTTTTTACTTTCGGAACCGAATGCCTTAAATTTTCGGAAAATTCGAGACAGAATCACCCCTGCTACTTTCTTTTCTTACGTTCGGGAGAATCGCCGATCTGGACGCAGTAAATTCTGAACGAATTTCACCCCTTTCCTCCCTAGCATCGATCTTTCAACCATCACATTTGGCGAGTGAGGACAATAAAGTTAATCGCCACGTTTTAAGTGTTACTCGACGCCTGGCAAGTGGCGAGTGCTAATTTTCTGCTATAGGTGAGAGCAGGGCCCTAACATGAAAACATGTTAAAATGTCTTAGTACTTAGCGCTTTAGATCTTCAATTAGTCAAAATTAAGCATATGATATGAATTATTCATTAGAATAGTTTTTTAAACAAATACGCAAAAAATTGGGTAAATGCTTAAAGAGGGTCCTAGGGCCAGAACAAAAATATGAGGGTGTTGGTTGTGGAAGAAGAGTCCAAGGGTCAACTTTGAAATTATGCACTGAGAAAGTGAGAAAATTAGGAGGTGAAAAATGCTTGATGTGCAAAAGGTTAAAGGGGTCCTGGACTGAGCCCTACAGGAGCCTAGGAGCCCCCAGAGTCTTAACTGGAATGTAGAAACTGAAGAATAACTAAATGAAAACAGGACCCCAAAAATGAAGATCAGATTAAAAGGAAGCAATTTAATAATAATTTAAGGCACAAAAACTTCAATAGGCCCTGTACCAGGCCCCAGAGGACCAGTTTCTTAACTAGAGCATAGAAATGGGGGAATAACTAAACGGGGAATTGGCACCAAAAATGAAGATTAGATAAAAAGGGGGTAAGTTATTAACAATTTAGGGTATAAAATCTTAAAGGGGCCTACCCCTTAAAAAATTAAAAATCTGAGCCTCACTTGCATCAGGATCTGTCTTGGACTATCCTCACCTAAATTTTCAGACGTCTATGTATGGTAGATTTCGCTAGCCATTGCAGACACACCGAGTAACATTTTCTTTTATTAGTATAGATTTGTGAAGACTATATCTTATTAAATTTAGCTTAATTTTTCTGCTGGCATCTTCTGTGATCAGGCCTTGTACCATTCTGTTTATTGTTTTGAAAGGAAGGGTCCTCCGAGAGCATGCACCTCATATTCCAAGAAGTAGCTGTGGTCGACCCCTCCCGCCAAACAATATACCATCTCATGCATGTTTAGTTTCAAAATAATTTTTATTTTCTTTCTCTTTCTTGAAACAGGACAAAAAAAGAAATATGCCAGTATTTATTCTCAAAGATGTTTCTTGACAAGATGGATTTGTATCCACCTCAACCATTCAAGTGTCAAATTGATGAATATGCAGGTATTTATATATATACATATAAATATGTATTATTATACCATTTGATACTTAATTAATTGCTAAAAGATGTTAAATAAAAACTATAAATATAGTAAACAAATTATAATAAACTTTTTTTCTTTTTTTGCCTCACCAAAGCCATTATCCAAACAAATAAGAATATTCTATAGTTGCACGATCTATAATGTAATGATTTGAAAAACCATCATTCAATTTTTCATGTACTCTCTCAAATTATGCACATTATTTTATTTTATTTTAACTTCAATGATTATTTCTATATTAGTCGCCCTTGGTGACCAGTTTGGTCCCCCTTAAATGTATGCTTAAGCATTGTAATATGTTACCTTTATTCAGGCCCGTAGACAGGATTTCCCTTCGGAGGGAGCTTAATCGTGGAATTTTTTCTGATTTACCAGCAGTAATTTGGATAATCTAAAGCATAAATAAAAAAATAATCAATGCTTAACCTAAGGCATATTTCTGCATAGGATACTTGATGTCCATGTTAAAAAATGTTTTTTCGATTTTTGTTACAATTAATGTTTTTAAGAGAACTTCCAATTTCCAAACCGGTTCAGAAACTGGGAGAATTTTTAGGGAAAACTGCAACGAAAATCAAAAAGCACAAACTAACAATATTCAAGATGAACCTGATGTATCTTGCAAAAAAATTTTTAATAAATATTGAAATGCAAGCAAGTAACTTGAATAGATTTAGAGCGGGATTAATATTAGCATGCAAGTGTCTTGTATTACGAGCACAGAGCCTTCAGATGGTTAACCCATATATGGAATTACACATATTATTTTTTTCTAAATAAAAAAATAATTGTTACAGATATATGTAATCATAAAAATTATATTTATATTTCCCATTCTCTGATTAGAATTAGAATGATTAGAAATGCAGTAGTCTTGGTACAATAAGTTTACTAGTGCTACAGAAGAAATCTTCGCGACTTCTTCTCAGCCATGATACTGATTACCTTATCAGGATCTTCTGTAATGTCCCAATGAATGGAAATCATTGCGAGGCTACTCAGTCTCACATCGGCCATAAAAACTTCAAGGCAAAGATTTAATTCTTTTCATAATCAAAAAATACCTTTCAGATCTGGCTGTTGTTAATGGGGTTGTAGCCAAGACTGTCAGCAAGTGTTTGATCGTATTGTAATAAAGTTTTTGAGACCTCTGTGTTTGTGTCAACATTAGAAATTCTCTCGCACCATAATAAATATTTAACTTTCACTTGCGCCATTGCCACTTTCTGTAATAAATAAAATAATGATATTCCAGGTGGTATTGGTCCTAGATGATGGTTAAGATAGGATGAGAAATTGACTCGGTAACCTTTATGCGAATCGAACTCATTTATTAGGTGCTCATCATACATCTGATTCGCGAGTCGATCGCCGGTCCCGGAGCCAACTTGCGTAGATTTTGGGAGGTTACATAGCCGTAAGTTTAGCTAGCCTCTCAAATAGCCAAATTTCTTCTTTCTTCGCGCGTGTTCTATAGGTGAAAACTGGGAAATTGAGTTAGTAGCCAGTGGCCGGTAGACTCAGTTTCATTAGTGGCCACTTTTTAAAGTTAGTGGCCACTACAATGTTTCAAACTTTCTTGACATGTATATAAACTATAATCGTTGTATACATACGTATTTTTCTATAAATCAGAGTTTTATACCAGCCAACTATTTGTGATAAGAATAGGGAAGCAGTCGAAATTCAAGAAAATTACACTTTAAAACCACAAAATCTATTATCATATTGATTTTTTTTTAGAATATATTTTTAGGTTATTTGTATATGTTCATAAACACTATTATCAATCAAATTACTTTTACTTTCTTTATATAAAAAATAACTAAATCAAAATTCCAACAGTTAGGTGTATGCAATAAAAAATAATCAAATAAAACACAGTAAAATGTTATTTGTATTTTATTTAATAAGTAAATGTGTTATTAACATACTACACACATTACATACAGGTGAAATCTAAGCTGGTGAGTGTATTTTGCAGGATTAAACAATATCTCTTGAAGAAAAATAATCTAACTGGTGAGCATGTGGCAGGAGTCGAAATATTGAAAATACTGCAATGTTCTTAAAACACACTTGCATCCGGTGAAAAAAAAAAAAAAAAAAAAAGAATAAATTATTTGAAATGCATGTGGAATCAAAGCTGATGAATATATTTTGCAGAATAAAACTGTATTTCTTGAAAAAATAATCCAACTGAAGGGCAATGGCAAAAAGCCGAAATATTGAAAATACAGCTAAATCATTGTAATCTGCTTGCATCCGGTAGAAAAAAGAATTAACCGATTTGCTAATTAGATGTAATCAAAGTAGAGACGCATATTTCTATGAAAAAAGCTATATTTCACTTGGCGATCGATAACAGATTTTTTATCGCCACTTGGCGAGTGGCGACTAGGGTGGCGATCGATGGCCGATTTTTTAATCGCCACTTTTACAACTTTAATCGCCACGTGGCGAGTGGCGACCGCTAATTTTCACCTATAGCGTGTTCTGGGTAATATGCTGAAGATTCTAATATTTTCCAGCAGAGGGCAGAACTGTTAATTTGGGAGGAACATCTAATTTAATTGGTTCATTAAGTTTTGATTGATCTGTGGTCAAGGCCCGCACAATGCCCAGGGACTGTGGCGTATCAGCCCTACCCACAGATGCCTGCAAAAAGCGCTTAGATTAGCAGTTTCACTTTTAAGAATCGTCCTAAAATGATCTCGATTCTTAAAAGTGAAACTGCTAATCTAAGCACTTTTTGCAGGCATCTGTGGGTAGGGCTGATACGTCACAGTCCCTGGGAATTGTGCGGGTCTTGACCACAGATCAATCAAAACTTAATGAACCAATTAAATTAGATGTTCCTCCCAAATTAACAATTCTGCCCTCTGCTGGAAAATATTAGAATCTTCAGCATATTACCCAGAACACGCGCGAAGAAAGAAGAAATTTGGCTATTTGAGAGGCTAGCTAAACTTACGGCCATGTAACCTCCCAAAATATAACCTCCCAAACCTGTTGGCTCCGGGACCGGCGATCGACTCGCGAATCAGATGTATGATGAGCGCCTAATAAATGAGTTCGATTCGCATAAAGGTTCCCGAGTCAATTTCTCATCCCATCTTAACCATCATCCAGGACTATACCACATGGAATATTACTTATTATTACTTACATTACTTATTATTACATACTATACTTGCTTTTTCCATAGAAGCAAATCCTGGAAGAAGTACTTAAAAATCTGTTGAAATGTCTTCATTCAAAATGAATCTGTCGTTCAAATTTTGAATAACACTTTCTACACAGATAGTAAAGACCGTATCCCTGTAATATTCTTCAGTGAATGTAATTTGAGGATTTGCATATGCTGTCGGTAGGGCTGGGTGATATCAGAATTTTAGTATCGTGATATATCGCTGACCAAATATCGATATTTTCGATATATCGATATTATAAATTCATATGTCACTCCATTATAGGGTCGTAAATGTAACTGTCCTCTGTATAAAATACTACAAACACACACACACAGATATATTTAAGTATTGCGCGGCAGCGCAATACTTATTTATTTCCAGTGTCACTTCTCAATGTTAATTTAACATGGAAAAGCCTATGGAGATCATAACTTTTTCATTTTTTCTTCCCACCTTTTTGTCCCTGATGCCACTCATTTTTTATTCTTTACCAATTCTAATAATATTATAAATTTAAAGTTTAAAAACGTTTGCCTGACATCAGGATCAAAACGAATGGCAAAAAACCTTTGCATATGGGTGAATTATAACCCAGAGAGAAACAAGGGCCAATTCTTTTGTATATTATTCAAATATTTTTCTTAATAATTCCAAATTTCACTTTTTTCATTGAGAATCAACAGACATTTTTAATAGAAAATGTAGCATTTTTTCTTCATTGTTGCAAAAATTTCAAAAGCCGTAATAATAATTTATTTGGTTTTAGTAGAAACATTCCCACGTGAAAAATTTTCATTGAAATAGTTTTTTTTTTTTCAAAAATTAAAAAGGTGAATATGGCGTCATAGTGGAAATAAAAAGGATATTTTCAGAATACGTTTTTGCTTTGGTCAAGTTTATATTTTAGTAAAAAGTTTTTAATGGATAGCTATTTTTACGCAGGTAGCGAACTTAGTGGGGAATCACATAACTTAAATTTTAAAACGTATTTTTTTTTTTTTTCGAGATGAGAACTATTTATACCCCAAGTTAAACTTAGGTAATAATTTTCTGATGTGTTTACATCACCCTTTGGGAGAGAATAAGGTTTAAAAATTCAAGTAAAACTTTTATTTTTTTATTTTTTACTGTATCACAGCTATAATATTGTTAAATATTAGCAGTAAGAATTCAACAGAATTTACATTTGCATTCATATAGCTTCCCTGAGCGGGAAATAGGGTATCTAAATTTAAGTGAAGTTAATTTTTATGTTTTGATTATAGATTTTTTACGTTCAGATTGGAAGTTTTTGTCCAAACTACCGCAACCTGCATTACTACAAAGCCTGATGATGATACTCTGCATCCCGGTAGCAGAAAGTTCCTGACGAGTGACGTGCGTCGCAGATTTTCTTTTCCCTTTTGCGGATTTTTTTTTTTCATTGGATCTTTTTCCAACTTTATATTATGTTTAATTCTTTATTATTTATTACTAAAACTTAAGATTATTATTAATAAAAATGAGTAAAATGCTTAAAAACATTAAAAGTAAATGATTAATTTATTAAAGGTTCATTTGTAACATTTTACCTGCAGATTATTTTCAATCCCTGAAAGATCTGTCGCAGACACTTGGAGAATTTTCTGCTATTGGGCTCTGCATTAATTTTGAAATGCGTTCGTCTGAGTGCTGTAGTCATTAAAAAACTTGACATATTAAACAAAAACATAATTTGAAGAACAAATTAAAAAACAAAATTTATTTCCTACATTGTTTAAGCCCGAGAAGGGACAGATATTAAGTTATTTCATTCAATTAGTTCTACATTTAATGTTAAATTTTTGTAACAAATTAGTTAAGCCAATTGAAGATTAAAAAATAAAAATAAAATTCATACAATATGATACTTAAAACATTCTAAAAACTTAGATTCCGTTAAAATGAAATCGAAATAAATCTTAGACTTTTTTTAAAGTTTTGTATTTTGCACGCATCTTATCATTTTATGCACAATTTTCATAAACATAATACTAAATCTGCAATACAATTATTTTCAATTAAAAATGAAAGAAGTCTAAGATTTATTTCGATTTCATTTGAACGGAATCTAAGTTTTTAGAATGTTTTAAGTATCATATTGTATGAATTTTATTTTTATTTTTTAATCTTCAATTGGCTTAACTAATTTGTTACAAAAATTTAACATTAAATGTAGAACTAATTGAATGAAATAACTTAATATCTGTCCCTTCTCGGGCTTAAACAATGTAGGAAATAAATTTTGTTTTTTAATTTGTTCTTCAAATTATGTTTTTGTTTAATATATATATATATAAACCATTCAATATCTTAATTTAACATATTAAAAGGATACAGAAATTTAAATTTTTATATATTGCTTTAAAAACTGCAAATATTTTCCCTGCAGATCTGATCTAAAATGTGTATTATTGAAAACTTTTGGAAAGTTAAACATTATAAATTATTCAAATGAAACAAGAAAATGTGCATAAGACAATAGATATGTTAAATGAAAATAATTTAATTACCTATAAATTTAACATTTTTTTATTACAATGCAAAAAAATTTGCATTTCTGCATTTTTGGGCAGTAAGGAACACCTTCTTTTAGTTATTACATTGCCCCCTGTAGTGAAAACTCTCTCGCACGGCACACTCGATCCTTGAACTGCCAAGTATTTTTTGGCATGTTTAGCGATATTTGGGAAAGAAGCTTGATTTTCTTTCCACCATTTTAATGGATAGTCATCAATTCCTAATTTTGGGATGTATAAGTACCTTTCAATTTCTTCATTTGCAATTTCCTTCGGATCATTGGAAATAATATTTTCCTCTTCCTCAAACAAAAGTGAAAGACCCTTCTTTTTCTTTTTTGGAGGTTCTAAATTTTCGTTTTGACCTGATCCTGATGCTGAATTGTCCAATTGAATTAATTCCGTTTGGATCAGTTCTTTTACTTTACTTTTGGCAATGTCAGACAAATAACTGTTTTTAAATCGGGGTCAACAAATGTGGATTTTATTAGTAGGGTTGAAACATCTTCATATTTCACAAAAGCACCACAAATGCTCTCCTTTATTGCCTTTTTAAGTTTGGAATCGCTGCTTTCAATTCGTAATTTTTTTTTTTATTTGCTCGATCACTGGAAGAATGATAGAAGATGTTACATAATTTTCTGATCCCAATATATCTGTAATATTCTGTAAAATGGTTGTTATTTCAACCAAGCTCTCTAAAGAGGATATTTCAGACCCTTCTGGCATCAAATGCTTTTTTTCTGCAAAATTCTGTAGCATTTTGCAGATTGGAAGCTGGTTTGCTAAAAATCGCTGGCATAACTTTGTAGTTGACCACCATCTTGTTGGACAGGCTGAAGGCAAGCTCTTTTTATCACACTGTAATAACTCTTGAGCTGCAGTCAAGTCCCTCTTCATTTTCCAACTGTGAGCAATTTGACTTTGAAGTCATTTTAATCGTGCCACAGCTCTTTTTACTTGAGGAACTTCTAATGCTTTATTTATGCCTATGTTGATGGTGTGGGGAAAACAAGGCACATGCTGCATTTTTGAATTTTTAATTGCATTTACAATATTACGTCCATTGTCAGTTGTGCATGACACAATTGATGCTGTATCTTAATTTCCATTCAGTTAGTTTAGCATGTATTATGTCCAGCAAGTTCTCAGCTGTATGGTTTTCTTCAAAGTGGAAGCAACACAAGCACACAGAAATCAGCTCCCAGCTGTCATCGATAAAGTGCAAAGTAATACCCACATATGGATGCCCTGCACCTGCAATAGATGTCCAACAGTCACAAGTGATTGAGGAATAATTTCCTTGCCCTTGTGGTATTATTGCTTTTAATTGTTCAACTGAATCATTGTATAGTTTTGGAATAGCAGTTCCAGAAAAATATTTTCTCCCAGGTAGAGTATATCGAGGATTTAATGTTTTGATCATTTTTTTAAATGAATCTTCTTCAACCAAACTAAAAGGCTGCATGCTTGTTGCAAGAAATTTTGTTACAGAGGCAATACATTTTTCTGAGCTTTTAGAGTCCAAGGGAGCGTAATCAGTAAGGGTCATTTGTTTATTTGTCTTGTAGATTTGGCTGGATGTGGATGGAATATTGTAAAAGTTAGGAAATGAAGAAACTGGGGTAATTATATTTTTTTCTGAAGACTGTGGATTGTCAACATCATCATCACCTGCTCCTGTGACAACTGCTAAATTTGGCTTGTTGTAACTATAAATGAGAAAAATTAACTATAATACATTAAAATTATAGGCACATGCATAATTATTTAAAATTTAAAAAAAAGAGGGGGGGGGGGGGGGGGGGGAGAGGGAATCCAAAAAATATGTTGGGAAAAATATAAAATATTGCAGTTAATTTGAAAATGATAAACAATAAAGTATTATTTATTTAAAAGACCTGACAAAATTCTTTTTAAAACAAAAGGGAAATTTAGAGAATAGAAGTAAAATTACATTTTATATCTTTAACCCTCTGAGCGGTTGAGTACTTTGTAAAATAACGCAATAAGAAAGCTTGAAAAGGAACAGATAACTTGTTTCAAAAGCTAAAATGTTTTAAGAGAATTTGTCTCTCAAAAGTGCTAAAGGGATTACTTCTTTCCCCTGCTAAGTGTCATACGGTGATCGAGCACGCTGTCCGGTTATCAATGGGGGGCGTGAATGGGTGTTGAAAAATAGCTTTGGAAAACGTTTCTCTGCTACAGGCTGTATGCCGGCTAACATCTGAAGTAATATCTGCAGAAAAGAGAAGTCTTTACGAATAGTTTTGGTTCTTATGATCAAATAACATTTGCATCGTATCTCTTTCGGATCTTGTAATTTAGCTGCCAGATAACTAGTAATTTGTACTTTAATTAATTAATTTTTTACTGATAAATGCAGAATATTTTTAAAAACATGTATTGATAAATCAAAAGTTCAGTAAAAACAAATCTGCTAAGATGGATTAGTAAATGAGCATTTACCGCGTATACAGTTTTCTTTCTTATCAAGTTTATGATTTTTTATACTTATATCGTGTTTGGAGATGGTAGTATCTTATATTACCATATTAATTTAATATTACACTTTTAAGGTGCTACTTCACTCACGCGAAAACACCTATGCGCTAATGTTAATCCCATGGAAGATTTTTTTAAAGACATCTCGTTTGCATTTCAATATTTTTAAACGATTTTTTTCGTATTGTTAGATGAAATCGACCTGTACAAAGGCCGTTTTTTACTTTTTCGATTTTGTTTCAATTTTTTATCTTTATAAGAATACATTTCGTTTTGGAACTGGTTTCAATAGTGGAAGTACTCTCATACAAAAAAAAAAAAAAAACCCTGCAAAGAAAAGCAAAAAAGAAAAAACGACCTGTACAGATTGACCAAAGCTACTCAATTGAAAAAAAATATATATATATCAGCGGTAGAATTGATAAAAAAAAAGTCACTGGTCCCAAGGACCAGTAAGCATGAGAATTTACTGGTCCGCACTCATCATCACTGGCCCGCTACATAAAATTCTATTAAGTCCCTTTAACCCTTGAGTGACCTCCCCCCCCCCCCCCCCCCTCTTAGAATATAAACCAAACTTCCTTTACAGCCATCCAAAATTTTCAGCATAGTAAAATGTAAAATTATAATTTACTAAAAATTAAATAAACAGTATACATAACAAAAAACTATAAAATTATTAATTAGATATTTTATTTATCTGATTATTTATTTCAAATGACTGAGATTTAATGCAATTTTTTTAAATTATTGTGTTATTTGTGTTTGGTTGTGGTTTTCTAGGGGACGGGTAAATTAAATTTACCTGTGAGAAGGGGGGGGGGAGTTACTGGTCCTGCAGACCACTAAATTTTTCAAATTAGTGGTCCAATTGCATTTTTGGTGGTCGCGGACCACCAAGGATTTCGAACGCTGTACATTGAAATGCAAGCGTAATACTATCTTTTAAAATGTCTTTCATAGGATTAACATTATCGAACGGGTGTTTTCGCGTGAGTGAAGTAGCCCCTTAATTAATCAGTAAACTAGATGATACTACAATTTTACAAGAAAACCGGTCAAAACGAAATTACATAATACCAAAAAAAGTTCCGCTTTAGACATGTTTTCGTGTTTCAAGGTATATTATGTGGCATTTCATATGTGGAGTAGATTAATATTTCCGTTTAAAACAGGATCCCGTTATATATAGGTTCAATTTTACTTGCTGTACTTTAATGAATGATCGTAGTACCGCAGCATTAGTGAATTATAGGTTCAATTCTTATATATGGTATTACTGATTAATTGCAGGTTTTAATGTTAAACCGTCGAAGACGGAATAGGAAGTAACCGTATAAAAATGCCGATTTAAAAATTTTCGTTGAACTTCGGATTTTTTTTTAACTTTTAAACCAAGATTCCCTATAATACAGGTACCGTTTTAAGAGATTTTACAATATATGAATAGGTAAATGAAGTTTCAGAAAATTTGTATTATAATAGATAAAATAAATGAACTTTTTTAGTGTCAAAATACTAAAAGTGCCTTTTTTCTGGGTGCTACCTTGAAGAAGTAATTATTGTGTAGGTGTTTTGTAATATAGTAAAAAAAGCATATAAAAAACTTGAAATAATGGAGGACAATAATTTGTAAGCTGTATGAGGAAAAAAACACATTTTTTTTTCTTTCCTTTCCGTTAATTCTATTTTTTTATGATAAAAATTTAATTAAATTAATAATGTATTGTATATTAACCAAATGTGATGGGATTTAGTTTAGTTAGAATACATTAAAGATCTGTTAACCGAATAGTCTAGATTATTTAATATGTTTTATATATAACATACGAGTTAACTTGTCACGCCAAAGAGTCACAACATTAATTTATTTTTAATTTTAGCGAGACATCCACAATTCAGTTAATTCTCGGTCACTATGCTAATTCAGCTCTATAAATATCGTTTATTCCAAAACAGTTATATATAGTCTCTGTATTTAAAAATTAATTATATTTGCAATTATATTTTGTATTATTATAGAGGTGTTAAAGGACAATTACGTAAATGGAATGAGCTCGACATAATTAAGAATATTTACTTAAATTGAAAAATATTTTTAAAATATTTCTTAAAAAATTACAATAATTTAAATGTGATTATATTTCATTTAATAATGCAGTGAGTTATGTTAGTGGAAAGTTATATAAAATAACTTTATTTGATTCATTATTAATGAAATAGTTTATAATGTATTTTTTAATAGTTAAAATTATTACATTTTAAGGTGAAAGAAGGTGATTATTTAAAATATAATATAACCTTGCGTAATAAAAACATGCCTCATATGATATTTCTCTTAAAATTACGCTATTATTTCTTTTTTATCTATGAATTATAAGAACTTATGGTATTAGCGACGTTATGTGAGTTACTACTCAGCATGAGGATTTAAGTTAAAAGGAAATTTCTAAAAAAATATAGTGCAAATCTAAAATATCTTGATAATTAATTAGTTTTAGAAATCATTATTTTTTATTAAAATTTATTATTATTATTATTAGAATGAATTAATAGCTTAATAAAAAAACTGAATGTTTAATCAAAGTTCTTCGTAAATTATCAAAACAGTTTAGTATTAATTAAATATATAACTTCTATTAAGAATTTGCTCTTTAAGTTAGAAATTTCATTATAAATTGCCGATGTAAATGCTGATAATTTTATTAGTCAAGTTGGAATAAAAAGTTACTTTTTCAAATCGATATTTACTCACATCCCAAGTTTTCGACAGCGTGTTATTTTACTTGTGTTTCAGTTAATAAATATTATAAACAGTGGTTAATAATTAATTATAAACATAAAAGATAATTAAGAAATAGTTCACATAATTTAAATATAATCAATTTCAGTTAGTACAACACAGAAGCGGCTTAGGTATTAAAAGCTTACAAAATATTATTAACATAGTAACCTTCTGTTGCAGACTATAAAAAATATCTGTAATGTTATTTAGTAATAATTTCATGATTAGCATCCTTCACATTAATAAGGTAATTCAAATTTAATTTTTCAAAATCAGAGCAATAATTTTATTGATTTATAATAGGAGCAAAATTCTTGATTTCAGGTTTTCTTTCAACAACAACAAGATATGATAATGTGATGTATTTATGATGAAAAAAAAAAAAAAAAAACTGATACGTTTGTGTACAGCTGACCAGTTGGACTGATGATAAAGAAATAATTTTTCTTCTAACATACTACATGTAAAATTTTTGTGCACATAGAAAGACTCGTCAATATGTTTTATCAGATTATGAAAATATTTTTAATATTTATTTATCTGCGTATACAGGGCTCCACGCAAATTCCCATGCAAAGGTAGGAGGCGGAATAATAAATAATTTTTTTGCAGGAAATAATCCTTTTATTTACCCCAAAATACAAGATGTCTTAATTCAACCCGAACTCAATTGTTTGTACAAAAGATTAATAAATTTAAGGTATTTTATTGAAATTTTCAACAGACATACTTCATTTTGTGTAAAAAGAAATTATATTACAAAAATTGCTGGGATAACACAGTAATTCGGTCGGTGACCAAGACTTTGATATCAACTGATTTCCGAACCAGTGCGCAACTCGTTCAGAACTGTTTGGATAGCATTCTGTTTTAAAGAAAATGTGTTTTAAAAAATTATGTTCTTCTTTCTAACTGGGATCAGTACCCGATCAAGCCAAAGAGAGGACCAGAAGTTCGAATTTATTCAATGCCTCCCTTCCTACAATGTTATAAAAAATTAATTTTTTCCTAAGCTGTAGAATAGATATATAAATATATAAATACATATTTAAGTAAATATATTTTTGTTTTTAATTTTGTCCTATTCTAAAAGTATATACATTTTAAATTAACCAGATTCAGGTATATATTCACGTTATTGAAATGTAATATCGATTATATCCAATACATATATGTATACTCTGCCCTATAGTATAACACATTATATTAGTATCAGCTAAAGGTGGTTCCGCATAATTTGTTGTCAGAGTTATTATGCGAGTTTTAAAAATCTAATTTCTTTTAATAGCTCTGTTAATTTTTTAATTATCTAAAAATAGGGTTTTTCTTTAAAACATGTAGCAAATCATAGCCACAATTAAAAAAAAAAAAAAAGAAATATTTGTCATATTTTTATTTCGAAACGCTTAGAAAATTCCTTATTTATTTATTTATTTATTTATTTTTTACAAAGATTCTGTTGCAAGGAGAAATTTTCTCAGAAATACATTTACCAAGTTTCCAAAAATAATTATCCTCGGTTGTAAATATGTACATATCAAATTTTCTCTAAATTGTGTGATACCAAAAAAAAAAAAAAAAAAAAAAAACTTGCATTTTGAACAGTTTTTAAAAATCCTCCTTACTAAAACAATGAAATTTTAGAAATAAATAAATCATTTTGTGGGTTTTCCCCTCATTAAGTTCATTGCTATTCAGATAACCTGCATTTAAATGAAAATATATGGATAATTCAGGAACTAATGTCATAATTTAAATTGTATTTGATTAGTATTTTTGAATACTTCTAAAATCTCATGTTAAATTCATAGTAGCAGGGCTACCAGATCTGGAGCAATATCGGCTTTAAGAATGCGCATGTGTTATTCTAAAGCTTAGCGAAATTGACAACTTAATTACAAAAAAATGCAAATTAAGATAGTCATTTAAATGACTTTTAAATATACATTTGTTACAAAATGATTATATTCAGGCTATTTGTTTTTATGTTTTTAAATTAAAAATACACTAAATAGAAATGTTAATATTATATTAGATTCATAACCTTACATATTATATTAGCAATCTATTTTCTATTGTATTGAAATATAATAACCGCTAATCTGAAATTGTTAATACTTACAGTTTATCTATCATTAGCTATTAGCATGTTTAAAATTTCCCAGTTCCCTTAAGTAACAAAACATGACTAAGTTCTTAAAAAAATTAAAATATATTAAACTTTAAATTACTACCACAACTTAAGTAATCAATTTTTAGGATATCGAGCAACAATGATCGATTAAGTTAAACTTTGACACGATTTCAACAAATTCACTGATGCAGAAAAAAGGAAATTTAAGGATTAAAACTCTACCATAATAGAAAAAAAAAACACATAAAATGCAAAAACCGTTGTCCAGTGTGATTTGTAGCAACATAAATCAAAGGGCAAAAACCTCAACATATCTAATTTTTCTTTCAAAAACCTTCCATGCTTTAAAAAAAAATAATCCCCAAAACAGTTTCAAAGGGCCATCCTTATATAATATTTCAAAAAGAAGGATCTCCCAAGGTTTTGACACTTTGGGTGGCTAGCAACATGAAACAAAATCACAAAATAGCACACTTAAATGCACAGGGGCTTTGAGCAGATTAGAAAATTTGATGACTTTTGGCGGGCAATTCAATGCCATTTTTTGAGCTAGTTAGACATTTCCATGCTATTCTATAAAAATGACATTTGTGACAAGATAAGTTAAAATGAGTAAAAGAACATAATACTACTAAAGTTTGAATACAAAACTTTTTAAAGTTCAAAATCTTTATGTCTAAATAATAAGAAAACTAAAATAAGATATGTGTGTGTATGTGACTTGTGTGTGTTAGTAAAAAATACAAAAGTAACTTTTATTATCACTGAAATTGGTCTGTAAAAATATTTGTGTCCATGTCAGGTGCTGTCTTTTAGGGGCCACCCGTACCCTTTTTTGAAAGAATGTATTTATGTTGCTATTAAAGAGCCTAATAGGCCCAATTCATTTCTTTAATCCAGTATGATGTTGTCAGTAATCCCAAACCCTTTTCCTTTTATCCTGACTATTCTACTGGGAGGTCTTAGTTTTTTTTCTTGTTTATTGTTTACTTCATTGTGACAATAAAAATACATGTTTCATTTACTGTATTTTTCTTCTTAGCAATTCTTCGTTTACCTACACAAATGAGATATATTTCAATCTATAATCTATCTGTATATTTTAAGATAAATCTACTTATATTATAATACAAAGACATGTGCGTGAATAATACTGACATCATATCGATAATGATAATAGCCTGTCAAGTTTCTATCGCAAAATTATTATCTTTTAAACATCGTACAATTCCAGATTTTACACCATTGAAAAAAAAAAACTTATAGATGAAATTGGTTTGAAAATTGTATCTCAATCTACATTGAAAAAAATATATACTATATAATTTTTAAAGTAATTTTTAAGCATGATTTTGAAGCATACACCCAATTAAATTAACCCGATTATAGAAAATTAACAAGATTGCACTTAAAACAATGTAAATAGTGCAGCATTTGTTTCCGCTTAATATTCCATAAGAAAATTAAAACATTGCCACAATAAATAAATATATAAAACACCGCCAGATTTATTAGATTAATTTTAGAATTGTATGGATATATCTTTGATTATCTCTTTACATTTTAAACTATATAGGGGCTGTGCGTATTTAACGTTATCACTTTAGGGGGAGGAGGGGATTTGGTACATGATATCGTAAGGTATCACTAGAAGGAGGGGAGGGGCAATTTCTCTTTTGATATTGTTATCATATTTGATCTAACAAAAAAATCTCTATTTTTATCTGTAATGTATTCTTTACTTCAAAATATTCTTTTATCTATTTTTATGAAAATACGAAGTTATTAAAATCTATAAATGATTATAAAATTATTTGATTTGAAAATATGGAATGCCACAACATTTGGTATTCCTATTCTTCTGTTATATGCGTATGTATATATAATCCGCTATTCGAGAAACCAGGTGCAAAGTAAATTTGAAATTATACTTGTTGTGAGTTTACCTGTAAAGAAAAGAGAAAGAATGTTGTCAACCTCTTTAAAAAGTTCTGTCTCTCTCTCCCCCCCCCCCCCCCCCCCCTGTTTGAGGGCAAGTGCAAGAAGACGTTATTACTGTTGAATGCATTATGTAACAATAATCTACTATTAACTATTTTAAAATAGTAACTGTTTCTTTTAAGTATTATTTGTTTTAAAAATATTCCACCATATACAATAAGTGATAGCTTATTGAATTCACTTCATTTAATTAAAAAAAATATGCAAATAATAAATATATGATATCTATGTATCACTGTAAACAAAAGAGAAAAAATTCAAAAATCAAATGAATTTTTAGACATTGATAACGAAATTATTAAGTGTGTGTGGGGGGTGTCGGTGGATGATATCTAAGAGAGGGAAGGGGTTCAAAATCACAAAAATTTTGATAACGTTATATAATGTACAGCCCCATATATATATATACATAATTATCCATAAAATGAAGCAAATCATGTTGCTGTGATAAAAAAGTGATTTGTTTTCAGTTTTTAACCTTTTCTAACATAGTTGAAAAGTGGAATTCTTTTAAGTGTCTCTGAAAGCGAACTATAAATGTTAAATACTTCGTTTTATGTACCGATCATTCTATACTAAACATCAATCACCCATAAAAATTTCACGGAAATTTCAGTATATTTACAAAACTTAGAGCAGGGACAAACAGACAAATCGATTTCATAAACACTTTTCAACTATGTTGGAAAGTGTTAATAAATCATACCACTTCTCGAATTAGATCTTAAAAATAATTATTCTGCGCAGAATAGGGAAACAATATAAGAAACAACAGTGTCTGAATTTTTGGCACTTTGCAAGTAGTTGAAAAATGTTTATAAATTCGGTTTGTCAGCCTGTCTGTCTGTCGTATTTCTGTCCTCGCTCTAACTCTTGTAAATAGACTCGGACTGCCATGCAATTTTTCTTTGTTGTGGATGTTTACTATAAAATGTTCAGTAATTAAAATGAAATGTGTAGCATTTATAGCTTGTTTATAGGGACACACAAAAATATTATGGTCTATGTGGAAAAATCGTTTCTGATGCATTTCAATTATGTAACAGTACTTCAAACATAATGAAATTAATATGGATCACTGAGGTAGACTAAAAGATGGTTTCTCAGGAGTGTGGGATGAATAACATTTACAGTTCCTTTACAAACAGTGGGGAAGAATTATTTATGAACTATAGAGAAAAATAGTTTGTGATGTATTTTAATGATGTTTTGATACTTCAAACATGATGAAAGTAAAAAAAAGAAAAAAAATCACTGAGGTACATTGCGACATATTTTCTGTAGAACAATGAGTGCGTAGAGTTTAACTTCATTTACAAAGACGCATAAAATAATTTGGTTACAAGAGAGATTATGATCGATTTCATTAAATGACAAAAAATTCTTAATAATATTCTATTACTGTCGAAAAGTGTTATATCATCTATGCCTAATGCGTGATTTTTCATTTTTGTTTTATTGCTAATATTTTATTGATGGATTATAAATAATTTTGGACTCCTTAGGCACACTTTGTTTTTTGGGCCCCTTCGAATCCTTTATATATACTGTAAAATTATATTTTTTTTACGGATGGAACATAAGGATGCATTCTGCTCGGTAAGGTACATCTCAAATTTTCTCAGAATGCTGAAAAAAAAAAAAATTCCCTCAAAATGGGAGATTTTGAACTTTAGGAGATTGGGAAATCTGCGAAAGCAGTAGTTGTATTAGTGCATTTCAATTTAGTAGGCATAGTAATATGAGTAGAGATCGACCGAAAATTTGGTTTCGTTTTCGATCTAAAATCTGAGTTCCGCGAAGAATTCGTTTTCGGCGAAAATGCTGGCAAAAATTTGGCCGGAACGAAACTCGACCGACGCTATCTGTATTCCAAAAATCTCGTTTCTTCCTTCGGAAATTTTGAACATTACTCATTGATTTAAGATGTATCGCTAAAAAGAGATACTCTTTATTTATTGCTATGATCTTCACTATTTGTAATTTTCAGTCATGACTCACTCAAAACGTGAGTGCAAATTATAAAGCAAGCAATGCATATAGGACTAAATTTTGAAGACGCTTTTCACGTACTCATTAGAGGCTACAGACTTAACAGTAATAGAAAATTTCTAGTTTGAAAAAGCAGAAGGGTTTTGAATACTCTTTGAGAAAGTTCTAGTATAACAGATGATCCATTACAAAAATCACTATAAAAGAAAATCAGGGTATTTATACCTAAAACATTTTTGAACTAGATTCGTATAATAAGAAAAGGCACAGAGAAATTTGCAGAGGCACAGAGAGACAACTTGGGTTACACATATAATTACAAGTATGATTAATTAGTAATTATGTATGTTTATGTATGTATAAATTACTTTAAAAACTTTTTGGATATGTTTGTTTTCGTTTTCGACCGAAAAAGGGAAGATTACCGAAAATCGGTTTCGGCCTTAAAAACCTGTTTCGGTCGATCCTAAAATATGAGTAATAAACTTTTAAGGCTATTCTCTAATCCAAACTGGCTAATTTATGACATATTCTTTATTTCATTTCGTATGCTCGGAAACGTATGATACAGAAACTATGCAATCGAGACACGTTTTCCATTTTTTCATAAAGGCAGAGAATCTTTTGGAAAATTCTGTCAAAGTCGGCGTTTTCAACCGAATTTCTGACGTGACAGCGAAAGAAAGTAGAAAATTCAGTCGCCACGTGACATGAATTACTTATAGCTGGATAAGTAATTTATCAAAAAATGGAAAACTCATTTCAATAATCAGGCTTTTGCGTTTAAAAATGAACAAAAAAATGTGTCAGAAATTTCCGCATTATTGAATAGGGCATTTGAGAACCACCATAAGAACTGAAAATCCAGGATTTTCTGTAAGTATAACAATTAATTCCAATATTATAAAATACTTTTGTGTTCTATCTAGAGCCAGTTTCAAGGAATTATCACTTTACAGGAGATGTGTGTGCCTACAAGGATCGCATCGGAGAACCCAGGGACTGCATGCTATAGATGTGCACCGAAAGGGCTCGGGCCAATTTTTATTCACGACACTCGAGTTCTGCCCAACCTTTGCTTTTTTTCTGAAGGCTCGGGCCATGCCTAACTTTATTTTTCCATATCGAACCGGGACTAGACTTCATTCCTCCTAGACGTCTGAGCCGTCCGAAATTTTCGGACCCGGTCTCCATCCAGCCCGTATAAAAATCATTGTCCTTGCAAAAATCATTAAAATTTATTCAGCCTAAGCAATTTCTGCAAATAGTGTATATATTTTTAAATCGTCATTATTCTACAATTAAAGTTTAAAGTTTATTCTTTATAAAGAATAGTAAATTTCTAGAGAAAAAATTAAAATATAGTAAAACCTGTAGAAAAGAATCTGTTTATGACGGAAACATGACTTAACCCTTTAGCGGACGGTGTTCCCCAAAAAGGACATCTAATTTTAAAAGTACTGCCAACAACAATATTTAATTAAACTTTTCCTTTTCACTGTACGGGAAAATTAGCAAGTTTTTATTTTCTAATAAATTCGCATGTAAATTCTGATGTCAATCCAACATTCCATCATTTTATAAAGAAAATTACTCCGCGCCAGAAAGGGTTAAATGGCAAAATGTGTTGTTTCATGCCAAATGAATATAATTGTACGTGTGAACATAACACATTTATAACCGTCGATGTACCTGCTATGAAGGGAAGTTGTCTATAACGGACATTTTTTTTTTTTTTTTTTTTGAATGGAATTCCGTCTTTGAATATTTTACTGTATAGCATTTATTATATTTTTAAGCCTCTGATATATAGAACATGGATTAATATATATTTATGATGACTGAAATATTCACATACGAATAGAGTTTCAATAAAAATAAATAAAATATCGCAACCCAGGGTGGGGGCAGGAGGAGAAGTTTCCTTTAAATAGTCTAGGCTGTTGATAAACCGTAAATTGAACCTTCAATAGAGTGTTATAGCAAAGTTGCGGGATTTCGAAAACTAAAAATTCTAGAATTTCAAATTTTATTTTATTTCAAAAGAATTAATTTTCCCGAAAAAATGGCGAACTTCATATAGCTAAGCTGTACAAATATGTAAAAAAATATATAGTATATACAAAATAAAATTAAAATAAAATATTGAAATTTCAGCGAAAACTAGGCCAGTAAATCTCCCCCAAACCCTCCCTCTTGCTTGTGCCATTGTGTAAAATAAAGAATTTGTCAAATAAAACACTATTTTTGACAATAATCGTAGAAACTGTAAGAAACACGATAATGCTATACTAGTCTAAAATATCATAACATCAAAAGAAAAGTGCCAGTTAGATTAATGGCATTGAGCTCACAGGCTATTCACACTATTTGTATATTATACTCTTATTTATGTCTATTATTCATAAAATAGAACTCACTCTTTGTGAGCAAAAAGGTAAATAATCAGGGAAGCGCCTTATCAGAATAAACCGGTATGCCAAATTTCAAGCAAATCGGATAATTCTGCATGAAAAACCCATTTATCTATATTAGGAGGGGGGTTGGCCCCCCGTTCCTCCCCTTTTATACTTAACCAATGAACCTCCAAATCTAATCAGCAAAGTGTCTTATCAGAATAAACCGGTATGCCAAATTTGAAGCCAATCGGATAATTCTGCATGAAAACCCATTTATATATATTAATGGGGGGTGGCCCCCCGTTCCTCCCCTTTTATGCTTAACCAATGAACCTCCAAATGTAATCAGGGAAGTGCCTTATCACAATAAACTGGTATACCAAATTTGAAGCAAATCGGATAATTCTGCATGAAAAACCCACTTATCTAAATTAAGGGGGGGGGGAACCCTTAATTCCCCCTTTATACTTAACCAATGAACCTCCAAATCTAATCAGAAGCTCCTTATCAGAATAAACCTAGAAAAAAAATTTGAAGAAAATCTGATATTTTTATCAAGAGTTATCGCGTTACGTACATAAGGAGGTGATTCTGAGTTAAAAAAAAAAAAAAAGATTCTGAAATTCACAGCAAATTTTCTAAAAAGTAAGAGCAGAGGGGGAAATCCAGTCTCTGCTCTAAATGCATTTTTCGCGATATTTTAACGAAATTCGCGTTTTTCGCGATCCCTTGACGAAATTTGTTGTTTTATCGCGGTCTTTTGACGGAATTTGCGGGGTTTTCGTAATCTTTTGACGAAATTTGTTTATCCCGGCGATTTCTTGACGACATTTGCAGTTTTCCGCGATCGTTTGACAAAATTCGCGGTTTTTTCGCGATCTTCTGACGAAAGTTACGGTTTTTTCGTAATCTTTTGACGAAATTTGTTGTTTTTTCGCGATTTTTTGACGAAACTCGCGGTTTTTCGCGATTTTTTGACGAAATTCGCAGTTTTTTCGCGATCTTTTGACGAAATTTAATTTTTTTTTCGCAATTTTTTGACGAAATTTGTTGTTTTTCGCGATCATTTGACGAAATTTGAGGGTTTTCGCAATCTTTTGACGAAATTCGTGGTTTTTCGCGCTTTTTTGACGAAATTCACGGTTTTTCGCGATGTTTTGACGAAACTCGCGGTTTTTTCGCGATGTTTTGACGAAATTCGGTTTTTTTCACGATGTTTTGACGAATCTCGCAGTTTGTTCGCGATCTTTTGACGAAATTTGAGGTGTTTTCGCGATCTTTTGACGAAATTTGCTGTGTTTTCGCGATCTTTTGACAAAATTTGCGCTTTTTTTCCCAAGATCTTTTGACGAAATTTGCGCTTTTTTCACGATTCTTTGACGAAATTTGCGTTTTTCCCGCGATCTTTTGACGAAATTTGCGCTTTTTTCACGATTCTTTGACGAAATTTGCGCTTTTCCCCCGATCCTTTGACGGAATTCGCGATTTTTCTGCAAACGATTGACAAAATTTATTTTTTTTCGGCGACCACTTGTCGGTATTCGCGATATTTTTTATGTCCAAATTTTCGGATTGATGACCGATTTTTATAAATTTTCGGAAATGAATGCCTTCAATTTTCGGGAAATTCGGAACAGAATCACCCCTACGTACATACAGAACCTGCGGGGCATATTAGCTCTCAGGCTTTGATAGCCTGTGAGCTAAAAACTGAAACGTAGAATAGAAATTATTTGAGCCAAATTATTTGGGCTGAATATAAAGTTTTATTACTTTAGAAAATGTTATTTTTTTAATAATTTATTTTAAATGGGATTTAGAGAATTGTTATTTGGACTGACAGAAATAAAATAACTAGAAAATACCTAGACGTTAAATTTCTGAATTGTGCAGGATGGTGGATTTTTATGTGGCTTCTCAAGTTACTAGTTGTACCTCCTTTAGCTGATACACACTGTTTGCACAATTTGCAAATTGAGAAATCACAACTAATGACTTTGGCATTTTCATCAACAGGAAGGCCATAAAATTGCCATACAGGGCTTCTTGTATCCTTTTTTGACACTAGTTGATGGTATTTTGGGCAATCTTCACGATTCCGAGGTCCCATCTTTTTTATCTATAGTTGTAAAATAAGTTGATATAAATAAATAATCGTAATATTATTCAGAATAGAAAGAAATGAATGCATTAGAACAGTGAAATAATTTTAAGCCAACACGAAATTTTTTTAATGCTGTACAAAGTCCCAAATTCGGACGTTTTGCTAATTACAATTTTCTTTTTTTTTTTCTTTTCTTTCTTTTTTTTTTTTTAAATAATGTCTAGCTGAAATAAAGTTCCACAAAGATCGTTTTTTTTTACCTTTTCGATTTTGCTTACAGATTTTTTTTACTAGGATAGTTTTACTTTCGGAACCGGTTTCGAAAGTGAAAGTATCCCAGTAAAATAAAAATTTAAAACAAAATTTAAAAAGTAAAAAAATGGCTTTTGTAGAGATCGATCTCGTCTGTCCAATGCAAAAGAGTAATTTAAAAATATAGAAATGCAAACAAGGTATTAAAAATATTTAGGATTAACATTAACGAGCAGATGTTTTCGCATTAGTGAAGCCCTTAAAAAGCCATGATGATTCAAAATGAAAACTATCCTCGTTCTTTTAGTGAGAGATAAACTATTCAAATTGTATTCTTTTACTTAAAAAAGGAGCTCCGTGAAAGTGTCAACAAGTGTGGGTTGTTTAAGTGCGGAAAAAACATATTGAGCTGCAAGCATACAAACGAAAAAAAAAAATTTAAAGAAAAACAAAACTGTATTTTCTTTACCATTTAAAAAAAAAAAAAAAGAAAAAGAAAAAAGAAAAAGAAAAAAAAAAAAAAAAAAAAGAAAAGAAAAATTCAAATCCATAACTCCTATGTTAATTAACCGATTTCTTTCAAACTTTCAGCAAATTAGGCTGTGTAACAAATTTTTATTAAAATATAATAAGTTATTAGAAAACCTCCCAGAAATGTCCAATATAGAAAAACCGCAAAGAAAAAAAGTAGGAAATTATCCGTGGTTTGTTTTTGTTTATCGAACTCCGCGAAATCGGAAGTCAAACGTTTATACAATCAGATTTGTAATCTTCTGTGGATGAGTAATATGTTTTGCTATGCAGAATGAAACCATGTATAGATTTTTAGTGATTTTTCGAAATGAAAAGTATCTTCCTTCGTAATTTGAGAAAGATATTAGGTTTTTGTTTCTTTTTGTATCATTCTAATTATTGTTTTAAAAACCGTGCGAAGAACCCGTAAAAATACTAGTATCTAATAAACTCTAAAATGCAGGGAAATAGCAATGGGAAAGAGAAAAAAAAAAATTAACTTCCGGTTTAAGTAAAATTTCTGTTTAAAATAAACGATTTAATAGAATTATCATACATGTAAATTATTAATGTTATTAATAAATAATTTAAAATAATATGTTATAATATATTATTTACTAATGTTATTAATAAATGAAAAAACAACATACAAGAAATATCTATAAATTGTACTTACTTCTTGAAAATCTGTCAATCAGTTCCGTCCGCAATTGATTGTACACATTGAACTGTACAGGTGCCTTCTATTTCAACTCACAATAGTCAACTACCGGTGTGGAGTCCACGAGAGATTGTATCGGAAATGCCCGATATTTGAACGACTTTTTCAATTTCGATTCTCGACGAACTCCGATGGAACAAAGCGGTACATCAGAACAGTAGACTTTTCGCCTATATTCCGGTACGTGCGCGACACCTGCAAAAACCGCAAATATTACGCAAGTTTCCATATCGGCGCGGTATTTGTAAAAGTAACCAACTTTCGCGCCGATATTCGGTAGATCCGAAATTTCGTAACTCCGTAATTTCCGGAAGTCGGATGAAATACCGTTTGAAATGATATATCTGAAGGATTGAAATCTCAATATTGTTACCGCAGTGTTAAAGAAATATCGATATATTACGGTATATCGCCCAGCCCTAGCTGTTGGTCTAAATGTTAGTATTAGGACCTTTATTTCAGTTTGGAAAATTGTCCTCAACAGTTCCAAGACAGTTTCGGATGCCAAGAATCAGCATGCTGTTGAACAATAAAAAGTTTAACCGGTGCAAAGTATAAGATTTTGCGAATCTAGCGGGTCAAAATTCAATTTATGAAAATTATCAATATTAAAGTAATAAAAAAGATCTTACTAGAGATAAAATGGTTATGTATTATGGAATAAAATAAACTTTTCCAAAAAAAATAGTAACCGACTTTTAAAAAAAAGCGCTAAAAAGAATTAAATAATTCTTTAAAATTCTCCAATGACGAAACATTATCCAATAACCGCACATCGGATATCATATATCGGCATAAAAGCTTTAAATTTAATATGTAGAATTTAATATCCACCAAACATGGATTTTCTAGAGAATATTTTTTACAAGAGATTAATTTACATATTTATGATTTAATTTACGAATATATACATATAAAAAGTAATCAATTACTTTTTGAAGTTGGTGCCAAACATTCGCAATCGTTAATGATTAAACAAATAAGTTTTTGAAGAAATAGAGCATTTTTTTTTTTTTTTTTACTTTGTATCATATTTTCCATTATCGCTTTATTCATGGTAATAGGTACAATATATTCACAATTTAACTATACTTAAGATAAATTGGAACCAACTTCAAAAATTAATTGATTACTTTTTATATGTATATATTCGTAAATTAAATCATAAATATGTAAATTAATCTCTTGTAAAAAATATTCTCTAGAAAATCCATGTTTGGTGGATATTAAATTCTACATATTAAATTTAAGGCTTTTATGTCGATATATGATATCCGATGTGTGGTTATTGGATAATGTTTCGCCATTAGAGAATTTTAAAGAATTATTTAATTTTTTTTAGCGCTTTTTTTTTTTTTTTTTTTGAAAAGTTTTTTTTATTTCCTACTTTTTAGTTATTCATACCGTAATACACAATTATCCTTATTTCAATCAATATCTGCTGAATAAATAATTAATTTGTCATAGAAATAATACAAAAATTATTTACAAAAATTATTTATTAAACAAATAGTTTTTAATAATTTTTTTGTAATTTTCTTCGAAGTATTGATTTTATTAGCATTTAATACTTATGATAGTTTTTTAAACAAGTGCATTGTATTCCAACAATCTACATTCACTTGACATTTTATTAACATACATCTGACCTGTGCGCTTGGCGTCAAGTGCCCGCTTATAAATCATCGTCAATATATGCGGACGAGATAGCACACAGAAGGAAATTTACAACATAGAGAAATACAGCAGGGAGCTTCACAAAGAGTGTGCAACTGAGCCAGCGGGGTACTCGCAACCGATTAGCAGTGTAATGCCTTGACCACTCAGCCACTGTGAGCCTGCCTACATTCAAGAATGGAGGATATTCCAAATATGGGTTCGAGGCTGAAAGAAGTCACGTGATACCGGTAATTTACCCAAGGAACTTCTAACTGATAAGAAGGGAAGATACTACTGCTTTGCCTCATGAACTGTTTCATTGGCTAGTGGGGATTTACATTACACATCTACGGAGCCTTCCCTTCTTTACTCTAGAAGTTTTTACCTTGACCACGTGATCAAAACGGAGATGGAATATCCTCCATTATTTTTTGTAGGACTCCGTTGTCAAGAAGCAAAATGAAGACTATGTATTAAAATTTGTATTGACTCTTCATGTATGTTGGCCAGATCCAGGTAGATTTTTCTTTGTTAGCGAAATGAGACCGACCAATCAGAAGCCTGCATTTTTGAGAACTTTTCTCTGTTTACTTCAAATCGACAAAATGCAGGCAACTGATTGGTCAATCTCGTCTCGCTAACAGCAAAAAATCTATCTGGATCGCGACCTAAAGAGAAGAGTTGCCAAGACTCTGGCTTTTTGGATACCTGTAATTTTTATAGAGTATGTCCTTTTGAATTAGAAAAATTCTTCTATCAAATAAAACAAAATTTTCCGTACTAAAATACTGGCATTCAAAAAGCTGTTGACTTGCCAGGTTTGAAAATGTGGTCCAGAATTCTACATTATTATTTTTTGATAATCTCCATCAATTGTTTCCTCATGTAAGATGCCTCTATATGAGAGTGGTGACATACAATGCTCAGACTCTGTTTTTACATACGTGTTTTTCTAAACTATGGCAAAAATAGACATTTTCTATTCCAGAACTTGGCGATACTCACTTGGAGAACTTTGATTATACAAGTGGCGGACAATTTAACAAGCATTAGTTTAGCAATAATGGAAGTTGGTCAAGATTCATGGCGATAGCTTTTGTCCAGAATCTATCAATCAACAGTTTTTTTTTTTTTGTATGTCGCCATTCTCATACCAATACTCCCTATCCTCAGGCAGTAAAGATATCAGAAATGAGCGGCAGTGATTAGGTGTTTAGTCCGAATCTCATAACTGATGACAGTGCTGCTACACATAAGAAGGCACTTTACTGTGCGCAGGCATATAGAGGCACTTTTATGTGTACTGAGATATGGACGCTCTTTGCAGTGCACTGACTAAGGAAGACACTTTGCTGAACTCTGATGTATAAGGTCTCTTTTCATCAGGATTGGATTGCATCATGCATTTCTATTGGATTGTAAGCTTTTTGATATCCACTTCCGATGTCGGTTAGCATCGTTTTAGATATTTGGGTTTTTCTGAATGCGGTAACTTTTCTAGGCACGATATCGCACTTCGGAAAGTTACCACATCCAGTAAGTCCACATCGATACCTACGCACATCGGAATTGGGTGTGGAAAAGCTGGCAATCCATCAGTAAAGTTAAACATCAGAGCGCGGCAACGTGCTTTGAGATATGCTTTTGACCAAACTATAGCAAACCTAGTCATTTTCTATTGCATAACTATAGCATCTAGAAGATGAAAATCAGTCAACCAAAAAGTGTTAAAAAATTGTATCCCAAAAATGTAGAATGATGCAGAACGGAAAATGGCGATCGCAGTGACATATGGTAGTTCAAACCTAAACATTGTATAAGGATTCAATTGAGATAGCGTTTCGGCCTGTGTAGAGCAGCAGATGCCACTGTGATCGATATTTGTCTTCAGATATTTGTATAAGTATCGTTAGACATTTATGGGATGCAATTTATTAACACTTTTTAAAGCATTACTGCAATAGTCTGTTTCGACACTATATCACCTAGATGCCATATAACTTGGCGATAGTCATCTGAACGAATTTGATTATACGAATGCGAGAAGTTAACAAGCTTGTCGGTAATGGCTAGCTCACCAAGATGCTTGGCGATTCACTTTAGTCCAGAATCATCTCATCCAATCAAATATTATACCCCATATGTCGTCACTTTCATATTGAGAAAACCTACCTGAAAAAAAATCTGAAGTCATTCTGACAACCGAATCTGGATCTAAAGACAGTGGCCGGAATTCAGAAACATTTTTCGATGTTAGCGAAACAAGATTGACCAATCAGATGGTTGATTTTGGACGGCCAATTATCTGTTCGAGGGATATAGGCCCATGGGGGAGTGTCCTTCGTGGGGGGTCTTTCTAAGGGAACCTAACCCGTATTTACGCTTGGAAATCCAAGGCTCGAAGAAAACCACGAAAACTCCGAACAATTAGGCTGACGGGCACGATTGAGATCGAACCCAGCACCTCCTGTCTACCAGCTTCGAGAACAGAACCTCTCGGCCACTGGTGGGGTGATTGACCAATCAGAAACCTGCATATTTGCAAACAGTGAAAAGTTGCAAACTATAGCACCTAGAATATATAGCGTGGAAATCGCCTATCACTGCACTGTTAAAAATATCGTGAAAAATTACCTCTGTTTTTAAAGACTATCTATTTTCTGACCAATGAGAACGGCTACATAAACACCTATCGAGCGTTCTCATTGGTCAGAAAATAGATAGCCTTTAAAAACAGAGGTAATCTTTCACGATATTTTTAACAGTGTGTAATACTTAAAAAAGCACTAAAATATTGTATCCCTTAAATGTGCAACGATGCTGCTGAAATATAAAGATCGCAGTGACATATGCAGGATGTTTTCTACATCTGCAAGATATTTCTCGTCTATACAATGTAATACGAATATCCCGCAGATGTCGCTGCGTTCGACACTTGGGATTTTATCAGTATCGTTGCACATTTAAGGGATACAAATTTTTAGCATTGTTTGGATAGCATAATTCCACTACAGCGTCTAAAATACCTAGTGTGGAAATATGCTATCCAAGCAACGCTAAAATTTTTTATCTCTTAAATGTGCGACGATACTGCTAAAATCCCAAGTGTCGATCGCAGCGACATCTGCGGAATTTTTCTATTACACTGTATAGACTAGCAATATCTTGCAGTTGTAGAAAATATCCTGCAGATGCCTCTGTGATCTGTATATTTCAGCAGCATCATTGCACATTTAAGGGATACAATATTTTAGCACTTTTTTAAGTATTACAGGGATAGCCAATCTCCACACTATATATTCTAGGCGCTATAATTCCACACTAGATATTCTAGACGCTGTATTGCAAACAGTGAAAAGCCGAAAAAATGCAGGCTTCTGATTGGTCAATCTCGTTTCCCTAACAGCGAAAAATCTATCTCTATCCTAGCAATGGACTATATTCCAAATCTGGGTTCGATGCTGAAAAAAGTCACGTGGTCCCAGTAATTTACCCAAAGAATTTATAACTGATAAGAAGGGAGGCTACTACTGCTTTCCTCATGAACTATTTCACTGACCGGCGAGGATTTACATTACGTCTACGGAGCCTTTCCTTCGTTACGCTAGAAGTTTTCACCTTGACCACGTGATCATAACATAGATGGAATATCCTCCATTGTCTCTGCACATGGTAAAGCACTTCACTGTGCTCTGACATATAGAGGGACATTTTGTCTCCAGCACAATAGGCACCTTCGTACACAGGCACTAGTGCTCTGATATATGAAGGTACTTTACTGGTGCATTTTAAGCTTTCGACACCTACTTCCGATCCCGGGTGATATCGATGTGGGGATTCCAGTTTGGTAGAAGCGAGAACTTGTCCAGTTAAGGTTTCACACTTTGGAAAGATCATTCACTTCTGAAAGTTACCACATCCAGCAAACCTTAGAGTCCGCATCGATACACTGTTAAAAAATCTGTAGCTTTTGGTACATAGTCGCTCCACCGCTTTTATAGAAAGTAATTACTTGGCGATATTATGGAGCATTCTCATTAGTCAGAATAGAGATATTCTATAAAAGCGGTGGAGTGACTACGGAACAAAAGTTGTAGATTTTTAACAATGTATCTAACGACATCGGAATTGGTTGCTGACAATCCATCTCTAAAGTGCCCTTACACATCAGAGCGCGACTAAGTTCTTCTTTGTGCCAGTGCACAGCAAAATGACTCCATAAGTAAGTGCGCAGTACTTTCTTATGTGTAGTCAAAAGTACTCCCTTTCCGTAACAAAAACTAAAAAGAAAAATGCTAGCAAAAACCGCGCCATGCTTCAGTAAATAAACTGCAGCTATCTAATATCCATAAAAGTAGTAATAGCATTGGAAATGAGTGGTGATGTTTGGATGTTTAGTCCGAATCTGGAAACCTGAATCTGACAGCCTCTATGTGCGAGTGGCATAAGATTCTATGCTCAGATTGTGCTTTGACAGACGCTTTTGTCCAAACTATATCAATCCTGAATATTTTCTATTCCAGAACTTGACGATGGTTGCCTGAACGAGTTAGGGCATACGAATGAGAAAATTTAACAAGCTTGTCATGGCAGGCACACTAAGATGGTTCGTGGTGACAAAAAAAAAAAACGGATTTTGATGACGAAAAAATTAAATGAAAAATGCTTCATGATGACGAAAAAAACAAAAATTAAAATCGCATTTGTCTAGATTCGTCTCAACCAATCAGATAACTCCGTATGACGCTACTTTCCTATCGAGGAATCCTACCAGAAAAAAATCTGAAATCATTCTGATATCTAATTCGATAACAGAGTCTGAATCTAAAGACAGTTTCGCTATAGCGCTTAGAATATATAGTGTGGAAATTGGCTATCCCTGTAATATTTAAAAAAGTGCTAAAATATTGTATCCCTTAAATGTGCAACGATGCTGCTGAAATATACAGATCGCAGTGACATCTGCAGGATATTTTTTACAACTGCAAGATATTACTAGTCTGTACAATATAATACGAAAATCCCGCAGATCTCGCTGCGATCGACACTTGGAATTTTAGCAGTATCGTCGCACATTTAAGGGATACAAATTTTTAGTGTTGTTTGGATAGCATATTTCCACACTAGGTATTCTAGACGCTGTAGTTTTGCTACACAAAGCAATGCACTGTGTATTGACATTTGAAGGCACTTTGTGACTTGAACACAACAGGTACACTCATACTACAGCCTCTAGAATATATAGTGTGGAAATCTGCTATTCAAACAGAACTAAAAAGTTGTATCCCTTAAATGTGCAATGATGCTGAAACCCACGGAGCCGATCGCAGCGACATCTGCGATACATTTTCAAATTTCAAAGTAAACATCGTATAATTACAGCTTCTAGACCAAATTGTCTTGGAGTTTTAGAAAATATCCTGCACATGTCACTGTGATCCACTCATTGGATTTCAGCATCGTTTGACATTTAAGGGATCCAATATTTTAGGACTTTTTTAAGTATTACTGGGATAGCTTATTTCCACACTATATATTCTAGATGCTGTACCCATACTCAAGCACTTGTGCTGCAGCGTCTAGAATACATAGTGTGGAAATATGCTATCCGAACAATGCTAAAAATTTGTATCCCTTAAATGTGCGACGATACTGCTGAAATCCAAAGAGTCGATAGCAGCGACATCCGCAGGATATTCGTATTACATTCTATAGACTAACAATATTCTTGTAGTTTTAGAAAATATCCTGCAGATGTCGCTGCAATCTTTATATTTCAACAGCATCGTTCCACATTTAAGGGAATCGATATTTTAACGCGTTTTTAAGTATCACAGGATAGCCGATTTCCACACTATATATTCTAGTCGCTATACTTGTGCTCTGATACATGAGGAAACTTGTTGATTTTAAACTTTTCACCTATATCCAATATCATTTTGTATCTTCCGGTTTGGTGGATGACAGAACTTGGGCCGGTATCCAGATAGATTTTTCGCTCTTAGCGAAACGAGATCGACCTATCAGAAGACTGCATTTTTGCAAACAGCGAAAATTTCGCAAAAATGCAGGTATCTGATTGGTCAATCTCGCTTCGCTCACAGCGAAATATCTGTCTGTATCTCGGCCCTTGTCCAGCTAAGTTTTCGCACTTTGAAAAGATCTCGTATCTCTGTAAGAGTAACATCATGAAAGGTGAACGCTTATAATTAGACGATTGCTTCAAAAAGGATTTAAATTTTGAAGTTTTTATTTTTTTTTAAATGTTATAATCATCAGATTTTGATGAAATTGCAATGGGACCAAATGCGTGACTCACACTTTCAAACAAAAAAAGAATTATCAAAATCGGTTCATATTTGCAGAAGTTATGTGTAAACATGGGCAAAACATACATACAGGTCGAATTGATAAACTTCCTTCTTTTTGAAGTCGGTTAAAAATACAGTGAAACCTCCCTGCGGCCACCTCCCTGGTGTTTTTTGAGCATAACGCGCAGGATACCTCAAAAACTTCTGAATATTTTTTCATGAAATTGTCAAAACATGTATTTCATGTTAGTCTGTATAAACTGAACCTAAAATTTCCTTTTTATTGTTCAAAGAAATATTTTTTAGGCGATTTTACTGCTGATATTTTCAAAATTTTGTATTAGCTAAATGCAACATTGCATTAAAAATATGAAAATGCTTTAAATAGAAATTTATTTAAGTTCAGGAAATTATTACAATCTGAAGTATAAGTAAGCACCAAAATTTTCATTCTAGTTGCAATATTTATTTTGTCATCCGGCACGTAAACTGTTATCCCAATTTTTTGTTCGACAAAAGTCTAACAGTTTCGAGCCCCCTATAAATACTAATTCTGTATCTTGCAATTGTTAAATACATGAAATGAAAGAACATACTTATATCTTTCATCCCAATTAAAATTGTGTTTTAAAATCATATACATTTTAAGACATCAATTGTTGAAAAGGGTTGTGAAGAATCCAATGGGATTCACAAAAAAGGTCCCATATATTTTCAAATGAGAACTGTAGATAGGAAAAGCAATGTATAAGCATAACAGCTCAAAATATTTCTAAGTCTCAAGGTTCTGCCGGAAATGATAAAAAGAATCAATCCATCTAAACCAATCTTAAAGGTTGACGGAAAAGTAGAACGGCATGAAAAAAATAGGAGTTATGGAATTCCTTTTAAGTAGCAAGTTTGCCGATATTTTCCCAGGACAATTTAAAAATGAAACTAGATGGAAAATTTTCTCACGCTAGCAGAGAGGGTCTCTCTTGACCAATGATATCGAAGTTTGTTAGTGATATCATTCAACCTAGGCTCTGAGTGGGCCGACAGATAGCCTTTGTTTTAGGAAGGTGAATTTGAACGAACAGAGAAAGGGGGGAGATGCGTTTTTGAATCCCAAGGAGAGAGCTGCTCTCTGAGTTGGGAGTTGAGTTTTCGGATAGATCCGAAGGGATAGAAGAACCTGCCGTTTTCGGGCTGGGTAAGATTTCTCCAGTGGAAACCGTGAGATATTGTGTAGTTGACAACGGACTGGTATACGCCAGAAAACAGAGGCAGCTGTTTCTTACCAGACTATCGTGACAAGATTTTGGATTTGTATCGAGAAAGAAGCTAATAGAATTTTAATGTTAATCTTATACACTGAACATTAAGTCTTTAATGAACATTGTCATCAGCTGAAAGTACCCAAAAATATAATGTAGTTGTAATTACAAGTATTTAATCAAGAAATATTCATTTATCTTATGCATTTAAATAAATTGTTTGATTTAATTATTACTTGGGCCTCCGCTTGACTGAAGTTCCACGCTACCACTTCCACATGTTAGTCGAAGGTTTTACAGGGTCTTTTTTTCCACTTTTTAGAGTACTGAGACCCCTGACTGAGACTTAGTATGTTTTTAACAATTTGACGTTTATTGCTTTTATACTGTTACTGAACATTACATTACACATATATATATATCATTAAAAGTTGTTAACTAGGCATAGAGTACGCCGCCCCTGTCCTTATGTATGTCCAAACTGGCCTATCTTTAAGGGTTCATATCTCAGCTAATTACTGATGATTTTTTTCGAAAATCATTATCAGCAATGCTTTTATACTTCTGCAATGATAGGTATATCCAGCGATGTTCAACAATTTTTCAGAATGCCCATAAATCGAAATTTGTGTATAACAGAAAAATGCTAATTTCTCAAAAACTATGTGACCTATGATAATCGCTATAATTTTCCGGCAAGGTTTATATTAACATCTACTACCTCTAATTTTTTCATAATTTTAGTTTTAGTAGTTTCGGAATTAGATGGGGGGAACATATTTTTGCGTTACATTTTCGACAATATTTTTTAAAATATAATACCTAAAATTAAAAGGAATGCATTTTTGAGTTCAGCGTTACGAAAGCTTTCACAGGATACCCCACATGATATACAAAGAAAAGATTTTATTTTTCAAGTAGCATAATTTGCCCCCTACATTTTTACTAAATATATTTATGAATCTTTATTAATCTGAAAATATGTGGGTCAACGGTCTTTATTACCTTCCCGAATTTGAACTTTCCACGTTCCATAGTTTACAAGTAAAATGGCTGTGACAGACGGACAGACACAGGAGTGATCTTATAATGATTCCGTTTTTACTTTTTAAGTACGGAACCCTAAAAAGTACCTTTATTTTTGATTGATATATCTGCAACCTTTTTTTTGCTTAAAGGCCGTAAGTAACTGCTAATTTTTATGTATTTTGTTTAGATTGGCCCTTGTCGCCCTTTCCTTCAGAGTTTTTTGCAAGCGAAAAACAAGAAGATGCAGAAAAAACAAAGTGGTTTTATCAAGTATGTATTACCTATGGTATTGCATTTTCTTATCAGTATGTTGGTTTATGTCTATTTTGCTTTCTGTTATATTCTTATATTTATTATTTTTTATTTTCAGACTTTAAAAGAAGGAAATGTGCTAGACTGCAGAGTGTCTGATGTTTACCCGTTTGGATATCACCTTAGAGTAATCCATAAGTATGGAGTTACTCGTCTTTTGGATGACTTACATCTCATGGTAAAATATTTAATTTTTGAAAATAAACATTTTACCTGTTGAGAATGGAGGTCTTTAACCCTTTATCTACTGACGGTACTTAAGTACAACTCTAAACTCTCATCCCATAGTAAATATTACTAATATTCTAATGGTACTTTGCAAAAACACTCTTTTAACTCCACTTTTTCATTATACATGGCAGCAGTAGTTCTAGGTTCATTATTTTAGCGAGGACGGAGGCTATCGTTGAAACAGAAGATGTGTTTTGTGCCGACATTTTGTGCAGATTGTGACGTTTGACTTTTTATTGCTGCCAACATGGAAAACTTCCTTGATCAATTTTTCAGATGGATTTTTTTTAACCTGACACAAAAGATAAATCGCCAAATCTTTATAGGTGAAAACTGGGAAATTGAGTTAGTAGCCAGTGGCCGGTAGACTCAGTTTCATTAGTGGCCACTTTTTAAAGTTAGTGGCCACTATCATGTTTCAAACTTTCATGACATCTAGATAAACTATAATCGTTGTATATATATGCATTTTTCTATCAATCACAGTTTTATATCAGCCAACTATTCGTGATAAGAATAGGGAAGCAGTCAAAATTCAAGAAACTCACACTTTAAAACCATAAAATCTATTATATTGATTTTTTTAGAATATATTTTTAGATTATTTGTATATGTTCATAAACACTATTATCAATCAAATTACTATTACTTTCTTTATATAAAAAATAACTAAATCAAAATTCCAACAGTTAGGTGTATAATACAATTAAAAAAAAATCAAATAAAACACAATAAAATGTTATTCGTATTTTATTTAGTAAGTAAATGTGTTATTAACATGCTACACACATTACATACAGCTGAAATCTAAGCTAGTGAGTGTATTTCGCGGGATTAAACAATATCTCTTGAAGAAAAATAATCTTAACTGGTGAGCATGTGGCAGGAGTCGAAATATTGAAAATACTGCAATGTTCTTAAAACACGCTTGCATCCGGTGAAAAAAAAAAAAAAGGAATAAATTATTTGAAATGCATGTGGAATCAAATCTGATGAATATATTTTGCAGAATAAAACTGTATTTCTTGAAAAAATATTCCAACTGAAAGGCAATGGCAAAAAGCCGAAATATTGAAAATACAGCTAAATCATTGTAATCTGCTTGCATCCGGTAGGAAAAAGAATTAACCAGTTTGCTAATTAGATGTAATCAAAGTAGAGACGCATATTTCTATGAAAAAAGCTATATTTCACTTGGCGATCGATAGCGGATTTTTTATCGCCACTTGGCGAGTGGCGACTAGGGTGGCGATCGATGGCCGATTTTTTAATCGCCACTTTTAGAACTTCAATTTGTGAGTGGCGACCGCCAATTTTCACCTATACAAATCTTGTTTCAATTGCGATATTTCAACTAAGTAATTTTTTAGGCATTATGAACATTCCCTTTCATGTTTAAATTAAATATTCTCATTTTTTAATATTATCACTCATCAAAACTAATTTCTTTTTTTAATTTCTTTTTTAAAAATTTTAAAATTAGTAATAGATTTTTATTTTATTTTTCAAGGTGTAATAGCCATTTCAATTTTTTCATCAACGATAAAGTTCGCCAAGAAATAAAATGATAACCTTGATATTCAAAATAACAGAACTTTCCATCATAATTCTATAACTAATCGCGTAGAACAATAAGTTACGTACTTAAACCTTCCCTGAAATAATGTCTATCTAACAGTGCAAGTTCCATCAAAATCCATTCAGTAGAACTTGAATTATAAGAAGCGGGAATAAAATTTCCGTTTGTATTTTATATATAAGTAGATAATTTAACTTATGTTTCATTAATTTAAAATTTTTGTTTCTAAAATAAAATATTTTATCAAACCAATGTAGAAATTATATATAGGGGGCTCTGCCCCCTGCAAGCTACACTCGCCAACCCCCCCGTACAGACACCGCAGAATCTAAAAGCACGCTAATCTGATCGGTTTTAAAAATATTAGAGAAGATTGAATTCTACTGATAAAAGCTGTGCAGATCTGCCTGTAAACGGGTCTCCATTCAATTCCCTTTTATTGCAAAAATTTAAGGTCAATTCAGTTGCTGTTAAGACATCCAATGGTTGTTTTCGTGTTTGGTTAAAGGGGATCAGTTAAACATTTGCAAAGAAGCTAAAATAAAATGAATTAAGTGTACAGAGTCTTTGTCTCCCAGTATTTTAAAACAATAGCCTAAGTCTTGTGACTATCATCAACAGTTCCGGGCAGACCACTTCGCTTTTTATATTCCAGGTGCCATTTTGGTACTTTAATGTTAGCCAGGTACAGGTGATAAGTCGCCATATATTATTCTATCGTCATCATTTCATCTATATTATAATAGTCCAAGTTATGTAACAGCCAGAAATAAATACAGTCTGATCCCTTCGTTTTTCATATGAAAGTTTATCCCAGATATCATATACGGCTCCATATTGACGCGATTTTTTTTCCGACACCAATTTGGGGAAAACATCAACAGCATAAACAACAACATCCGGCTTACCATATCAAGCAAAATAACGAAACTTTGACGGCAGTTAAGTACCCATTGTGTATATGACATTGGCGTCAGAAAAAAATCACGCCAATATGGGGCCGTATATGACATCTGTGCCGAAAGTTTTCCATTTTGATTAAAAATCAATTTTTTTTTTTTTTTTTCGAGTAAAACTACATAAAAGTTTCCATGGTCGCAAAGAATTCTTGGTACTGTTATGCTAGCCGGGTGCAAATCTCGCCAATAGCTTTTTTTCAACTCGCCAGTTAGCATTTTTTTTATTTTTCGTGTGGTAAATTAAAACATTGCTTTGAAGTTGAAATTAAATGTCATGATTTGTTGAATTATTTAATATTTGGCCAGATGTCATATACGCACCGGGTTTGGCGTCGATTTTTTTAACGAAAATTTGGCGAAAACCTTGTTTTCGAATATCAGTTACATATGTATTTTTGGTACTACTTAGTTACCCGTCGACCAAAAATCTATCACCAAACTATAAGATTAAATGCCAATAATGGTTGATCGTAAATGTCGCATTCACTTGACTTTAAGCAAGTTACACGTGTTTACGTCATCAAGTGATTTTTATTTCGATGTTTTATTTGTATATTTAATAATGTTATACTATTTTATTTGTTCTTTTGTTATTTAAAATAAAAATTATGTCAATTTGCATAATTTGGCGAGTGGTTTGGCGAAATTGGTCGACGGAATAACTAAATAGTACTGTATTTTTAAAATTATTTTTAAAAGAAAATAACCAAAAATATAATTAACGGTACTTTTCTGCTATACGAACACCATTGTCGCCAAGCGACAATGTAAATATGTAACTATATTTGGCACAGATGCCATATTGGTGCGATTTTTTTTCTGCCGCCAATGTCATATACGCACTGGGTACTTAACTGGCGCCAAAGTGTCGTTATTTTGCTTTATATCTTGTATATATGCCAGTATCTTGCCAATATGGGATGTATACAGTGGTGGGATTCAGCCGGTTCACACCGGTTTGGTCGAACCGGTTGTTAATTTGTGTTGAGTTCGACGAAGCGGTTGTTAAAATGATATTTCAAAAGCGAAAATTGCATTTAAATTAATTTACTTTCTTTAAATGTTTATCTGCATAACAGTATTTTCTAACCATAACACTGTGACATATAATTTAACTTTCAAAATTATATATGAAATTTTTAAGATTTGAAGAATTTTGGGATACAAATCGGCAGCCTAGACCAACCTTATTAATATGGCATGCTTATTGAACATTACAATTAATACTTATATTCGAATAAAACAGGGTTGTAGTGGGTAGCTGCCCGGGTACCCGCCCAGCTGCCCGCCCGGGCTGGGTTTTTTTATAAAAAACCCACTTAAAAAGCCCGGGTTTTTTTTAAGAGTATTTCTGGAAAGGAACAAATGATGTATTTGTTGTTCATGGTTATTTTTTTTTTTTTTTTTTTTTTTTTTTTTGTTCATTTCTTTGAATCTTAGAAAATATATTTGTACTAATTTACTTGCACTTTTAGATTGGGAACCCTACAAGTTTAAAATGTTTTAGCTTTTAATTTAAAACGTAAATTTAAGCTTTCCAATTAGCTTCAAGAGTATTATATTTACTAAACTTATTATATTTATTAGATTATTTTAATGTACTTTTTACTGCTGAATCCGAAAATGACCTTCAAATTTAACCATCACTTAAGGAAAATAAAAGTTTTACATCTGTTTTATAGTATCAGATGTTTGCTATATTTTAACTTTGACATTTACGATTTGCAAAAAAATTATAACGTGATGGTTAAAAATGAAGGTCATTTTCAGATTCAGTGCTAAAAAGTACATAAAAAACAATTATCAAAAGTTAAAAAACTCAGCCGTCTCCTCTATTTTATAGTATTTGATTTTTATTTTTTAACTTTGACAATTTATGATTTGCAAAACATCCTGAGATGATGATTAAAAATTAAGGTAATTCCCAGATTCAGTGCTAAAAAATACATAAAAGTTAAAAATCATAACCATCGCAATCTTGTGTTAACTAATCTAAAACTTTTTCTTAAACTTCTTGGCAGTAATCTATCCGAAATGTTTTGTGTTATCCTGTAAAATAAGTATGAATGGTAACCACCGAAAATCATAATATTAGATTGTCATCAGATTTACATCAGTATACATGTAAAATTTAGTCTTGATCGGATATTTGAAGCTTGAAAGTGAGTTAAATTTAGAGTACAAATTTTGAACTGGGAAAACATGCATACGATCGTTGAAGTTAAATAAAATAACATAATATTTGTTAAAAGAAATCATGAAAAGAAATAGTCTCAAATCCTTACAAAATAAAACATATGTTAAAATACAATGATTTTAGACAATCTGAAACTTAATAAAAGTTAACTCAATCATAACACTTTACTATTTTTTTCAAAGTGTGAATACACATGAAAAGTTCTTCAAATACTTTTAAATACTTAGGATATGACCCCTCAAAGCATGGCCAAACTCATTTGTGTTCAGATACAGAAAAGTGGTATAAGTCATGCATTTTTAAAGTTTCATAACTCAGTCAATTTTAGTGTTATATGAACGGGACTTTTTTTGTCTGTCTTGTCAGTGTAATATAATAGGAAAGTTTTACTAAATATAACTTATAGCACCTTGGGCTGTATAAACACTTAAATTTCATAATTTAAGAAATGTTTTTATTGACCCAAATCGCTTTTAAAATATTTCTTTGCCTCAAATGAAAACATTTTTGTAATATTTAAACTATATGTGTATGACTAACGGTTTAGGAATTAGCCATTGGACGCCATTGAGAGTGGACACCCTGTATATACTTAAGAAACATTTTTGTTGTAAGATATTTTTTATCAACATTTGCTAATCTTATGATAATTTCAAAGGAGCAAGTTTTTTTTAAAGTTATATTTATATTTTATTATTAAATAACACAATTGATAGCTTTGCAATTTAAAATTTGTTATTTAAATTAAAGGGATCATATAATATATATGTATTTTAAGAGCAGAGAAAAATATTGAGATCCTTATTAAGACTATGAAGTCATTCCCATCTATTAGACTATGAAGTGTTTGTTTACAAAGATTGTATTTGAGATCAGGATTGCCACTTGTTTCGGCAATCAAATTTCTTGCACTTTCCTAAGCAAAAAATTAAATTTTCCCTGAGTAATTCCTCTGAGAATTTTCAAAATTTCAACGGATAAATTTTGCAAAGTACCAAAATTTAGTAGCCAATTTACCCGGGGAAAATTACCCATTTAACCCAGGTTTTTTAATAAAACCCGCCCGGGCTGGGTTTTTAACAAAAAACCCGGGTTTTTTACAACCCTGGAATAAAAGGTACCTTACTTTGGCTGCTTCATTTGAAAATATACGGACTATTCCGTGCTATCGCTGATCAATAGCTAATGATTAAATCGTTAGATTTATTATTATACTTCCAGCTGCATTTCTTTAAAATATTGTTCATCATATCTTAGAAGTAATTTAAATTAAGGGAGTTATTTTCATAAATGTAACAAATTTTTATACCCCTGAGTCCTATAAGTTCTATTTACGAGTAGAAAAACATTTTTCATGCTCTAAAAAATGAAAAAACAGTGATAGTCTAAACTTGCCGAGTCGTGATACTTTCTATTTTACGAATTTCCTGCGTTGTCTGGTCCATTTTTTGTACCAAGAAAGGGTAAAATTCTAAATATCATAAGTCGAGAAATTTTGGTTGTGCAGAAAATTGTAACACTCGTTATAGCATGGATAAAGTTTTTCAAAATATGTTGTAGTAAACATAAAGGACCGCATTTTTCTAAGCAAAATATGGTTTTTACGATGTGAAGTACAACATTTGAAGTATTTTTAAAATTAGAAGTGTTGTAAATTTAATGATTTAGTAATTAGCTGTCGGTCAGCAATGAGGAGGGGCGCTCTTCATATTTATAACTGATATTATCTAGATGTAGGGGTAATTCTGAGTTTAAAAAAAAAAAAAAAAAAAAAAAATATCTGAAATTTATCCCAAATTTTCTAAAAGGTTAGCAGAGGAGGGGGAGGGGGAGAAATTTCTCCTGACGCTAATTATGAGTTTTTTCTCATGGTGCTTTGACGAAATTAGTGTTTCTTCCTCGATCCTTTAGCGAAATTTATATTTTTTTGCGGTCCTTTGACGAAATTTCTGGGGGTTTTTTTTTCGCGATTCTTTGACGAAATTCATGCTTTTTCCTCAATCATTTGCCGAAGATTGTATTTTTCCCGCGATCATTTGACGAAAATCCGAAAATCGCGTTTTTTCCGAGATTCTTTGACGAAATTAGCATTTCATTCACGATCCTTTGACGAAATTTGTGCTTTTTCGCAAGTCCTTGACGAAATTCACGTTTTTGCAGCTTTCTTTCGAGGAAATTGACGATTTTTTCTACAAACAATTGACAAAATTAATTTTTTTTCGGCGAGCATTTGTCTAAATTCGCGATATTTTTTTTTAATTTCGGATCTGAATGCCTTAATTTTTTGGAAAATTCAGAACAGAATCACCCCTGCCTTGATGACTATATATTTTAAATGAAATTGCACGTCTTTCAGCAGCAGTGCGAACAAGAAGTATAAGCGTCATAAAGAATGAAAACTTATAAAATTTATAAAATGTTTGAAATGCTTCAGAAGAAAATAGCACATACAAAAGAAAGAAGATGAGGGTTTTATTACTTCAGAAACTTTAAAAAATATCAAATTTGTAGAAGATTATAAATGTTTTACTGAGCTCGGGAACATGTTTTCTAAAAACAAGATAACGAATTACAAAAATGAGAGGGTACTGAATTCTGAACATTTGAAACAGGCTACTGAATTCTGAATATTTGAAACAAAATTGTTAGTCATTTGAATGGAGGAGTAAACTACTTATTTTTCTCCATCACATTTACTCAAATATTGGAGAAATAATACTTCCATGGAAAGCAGCTGAAGAACCATTATTTATATTTAATGACACTTATAATTAATATTACTGATTATCGACAGTTTTTTTTTACTATATTTTAAATATTTTTCTAAAACTATGGAGTTTTTTAAAGTATTCAAAAGGCTAAAAATATTTCCAGAACAAGTGCTGCAAGTTCAGACGAAACTGAAAAAGGGTTCTCAAAGATAAACATAATATGGTCAGAGAAGAGAAGTCGACTAACTATTTCCAATGTATCAAGCATGAAAATTAGCCTAATTGCTATAAAAACTTCTAAAAGAATGGGTTCCTACTTTTATAATCAATGTATGTTAAGAAAGAAGCATGCGTCCGATAATGTTCGAGTAAAGAATACTTTTTGAATATTTTTTTTTTAACTTTTCAACTCCTAATTTTAAAGCTTATTTTCAGTACAGGATACCTAACGTAATTCAAATTTATTTTTGCTTGTTTCAGTATGAAAATGTATTGAGTGCTGATGAATTTCATTGGCAACTGTTATCCATGGACATTTATTGTATTGAAGGTTTTTAAAATATGTTGCATGTTTTAAAGAGAGCTAAATTTCATTATTGTTACATTATTGATATTGATTTTCAGATATATCTTCTTCAAGTGTGAATTATTGTTACTACACAAATAGTTTGAGTCTTTTGAAATTAATTATAGAAGACGATACTGATGAATATCTCAGTGAAATTTGCGACTTTGGTGACAAAACCTAACATGAAATACGCATTCAAAAAATCCAGAAATCAAGCACCTGACACTCACAAGAGCCGATTTATCGAGATAAACTTTAACAAAATGACAAGCATTTATCACCAAGGCAAGGATGTAAATAGGAATGCTTGATGATCAATGAGTTAGTATTCTCACGAGAACAGACTTCAGCAATATCTAGAGGTCTTTATGTAGTTTCTGATAGAAGTTTTGATCAAGGTTTCATGATTGCCGAATATTTATTAAATAAGTTACGTTCTTTCATAGGGAAACATGTTTCAGGAATTTTTTTTCACTATACCAAGAGATCAAAGTTTTTTAACAATGTTCTTAAAATATTGGAATGTTTTTCATAATCTATGTGTAATGCTTCATTTTCTTTCACGTTTATGTATTAAAAATAATTCGAGCAGCGAACCGGTTGTTAAATTATTTGAATCCCACCACTGGACGTATATGACATCTGTCTATTTGTTCTTTCGTTATTTAAAATAAAAATTATGTCAATTAGTATAATTTGGCGAGTGATTTGGTGATTTATATAATTTGGCGAAATTGGTCGACGGGATAACTAAGTAGTACCAAATATATTTATTTACATTTATTTATTTATTACATTTTATTTACATACATTTATTACATTTATTTACATACATTTTGGCATGGTGTCCGTATAATGGAAAAGTATCTAATTAACTATAGAACAAAAGAATTTATATAATTTTAATAAAAAAATAAAAGTACCGTATTTTCGGGCGTATGAGCCGCGGCGCATACGAGTTTGAAAGTTTAAAATATTCCAAGTGCAGCTCTTATGCCAGGTTGGCGGGTACGGTGATTTTTTCCCCTTTATAGCAATGTCTTGAAGCATCTTTTTTTTTTTTTTTCTTTTTTTGTCATACCGATATTTTATGACGCCATTTTTTCCCCCTTTGATCAACAGTTATATGCTCTCGAATTGGTACCAAAACATTAGAAAATGTCTCTCCACCGCAGATATCCGAGAAATGTTATTTGTTTATTTTTAAACAAACGTTTGTTTCACCGGTTCTCTAGTTAAAAATGATTACATTTTCCATGCCTCAGTCAATAATTACTTTACCCTCCGGATACTGGAATGTACAGCTGTCGCAATCTTTTCCTTTAATGACTCCCTTTCCTTCTATTTGGAAAGCAAAACTGCTCACAGAGTGCTAACTCTATGAAATTACTGGTCATCAGGAGAGAAATCTCAAATCCCGGCATAGAACACTTGTGGAATGGATCTCTTAATACACAGTAAAAACACTGGAGAGCAAGATTTTTCTTTATTTTTTCAGTACCGGACGCTTTATAAACCCGGCCCCTAAAATAGAGAACCGTACCCGACTTGACCAGGCAAAATTAATTCAAACTGTGAAACCGGCTGAGTCAGCAGAATTAGAACATTTTTTTTAATGAGCCGGGCCAGGCGATAAACAAAATAAACGGGTCTGGCCAATAAAAAAATTAAGTGAGCCGACTTCCGCTATAAAAACAGTTAAACGAAGCCGATAAAATATGAACCATTTTCAACACATATGATTTTGCAAGAATAAGTATAAATGTGCTGCACGAGCCGATGTTAGCTTGACAACTTTAACCCTTTGAAGGGCGGTGATCACGCGACGTGACCACCTAATTTTAATTCTGAAACGGAAATTTGGAGTTGATGAGTGCTGTGTGATGCCGATCTGAGAAATCAGCACTGCAGCAAATGCCAAAAGTTAAGAGGGCACAGAGAAGTGGCGTTGTTGCCTTGCCAAATCTAGAAAACAATTTAGCCAAGTGGGTAAAAGAACAGAGAGCAAAAGGAATTCCAGTATCCACGGTACAAATACGTCTTCACGCCCGAGTTTTGGCCTCTAACATGGGGTTAGCAAATTTTAAAGGTGATCCCAATTGGTGCTTTCGTTTTATGGGAAGAAACGACCTGTCTGTGAGAAGTCGGGCAACTGTGGGGCAACAATTACCACCAGACTGGGAAGAAAAAAAATCTTTCTTTTTAAATTATGTCGCTGACATAATTAGAGAAAAAAATTTTTCAACAGCGCAAATCATCAATATGGACGAAGTCCCATTAACTTTTGATTGTCCCCCCAGTAGAACTGTAAACACTACTGGGGAAAAATCTATCAACATCATTACTACAGGTAATGAAAAAACTGCTTTTACCTGTGTTTTAGCTTGCGCCGCAAATGGGGACAAATTGAAACCACTTATCATATTTAAGCGCAAGACGATGCCTAAGGCAAATTTTCCTTCCGACGTCGTGATACGATGCAACGAGAAAGGCTGGATGTCGGAGGAAATCATGTTAGAGTGGCTGGCAGAAGTATGAAAGAAAAGAAAAAATTCTTTTTTTCAACCTAGTGGGCTCCTCATCATGGATTCAATGAGAGCCCACTTAGTTGACTCAGTGAAAACAACAGCTAAAAAAGTTTCAACCACGCTGGCGATCATCCCAGGTGGATTAACCAAAATTCTGCAGCCCCTTGACTTGGCTGTGAATAAGTCTTTTAAATCTAAAGTCAGAAAGCTGTGGGAAACGTGGATGGTTGAGGGGCTGCATTCCTATACCAAATCTGGCAAAATGCGTAGAGCCAGTTATGAAGAAGTTGCATCTTGGGTGTCGCTAGCGTGGAGAGACGTTACTGCTAAAACACTGATATCGGGCTTCAAAGCAGCCAATATTTCAGAAAGTGCTGTGAATTCAGAAGTTGCTAATACTGGTGATTCATCTGATCCTGATGACAGTGGTGATGAAAGTTCTGATCAATTGACTGATAAACAATTTTTAGAACTGTTTAATTCGGACAGCGAGAATTCCGATTTCGACGGATTTGAAGATTTTTAAAAAATGTACCATATTGATAAAATCTTGTATATATATTTTCTGTATTTTTCACTTCATGCTAATAATAATTTTTCAAATTCATTTTTTTTTTTTTTCGTATTTTAAAGATAAATGGAAGTAGTGTTTTCTTACTAAACGTAATCCAATATTTTTTAAGAAAGTTTTATTAATATTATTATAAAAAAATAGAAATGAATCTGAACATCAATCTTTTAAAATTATATGCCTGCTATTTACAGTCCATCGGTGATAGAAAACGTTATTAAATTAAAAAATAAACAAATAATAAATCAACATTCAAGGGAAAAAAGGTTCTGCAATATTTACAGGTAAGTTTATTTATTGTATTTTGCTCTGTTTGGTTCCAGTGATGAAATGCTGCTTTTAGCAGTAGTCTAAAGAGACTAGAATGTATTTTTTCAATTTTTTCTTATAGCTATATGCTTTATTACATCACATTTTTCAATAATATTTTGCTTGCTTACAGTTTTTTCTGCATTTGCATACGTTCAATCTAACATGTCTTTCGTCCAATGGAATCTTTAAATAGAGATTTAAAAAAGAAAAAAAAAAACAGGAACGTTTCTAGTTATGCTAAAGTGGTTTCAGCAATGCCTCTATACGATATTCCTTTATATTGTGAATATATTTTTTTAGGCACTTAAGTGAAAATATTTATGTACAGATTAAAAACATTACTATATTTCTTTACATTTAATTTCTAGTTTTTTTGTTTGTTTTTTGTGCCGTTTAAGGGAAAAAATTTATGTACTGTACAGTCTCTAAAATCTGGACATCTTAAATACAGACCGCATAAATGTTAATCAAATGTTTCGCATTTGTTTAGTTCAGGTATCCTATTTTATCGCTAGATGGCAGCACCAAAGAATTTCCTTAAACTTTTGCTATTATAGGTTTTGTCCTGCATTTTGCCGACAGATGGCCATACCAGTCATTTCCCCCAATTTTTCTCAAAGTTTATTATTATTTTTTTATGATTTGGTAAATTAAGAAAACAAAGAAATATCAACAGAATAACTGATAAATAGTTTATATAAAACAATATTAGACCCATAACAGAGGAATTTTATAACCGAGAAGAAATTAATGTTATTATATTGAATTAGAGAAACAGTAATGGCCAATAGGCTGGTAAATTAAGGTAACAAGCACTGACAGAAATATTTAGGTAAATAAAATCGTAATCGTAAAAATGTTCTGTGTATATTTAATTTTATAAGATAAAATGTTTGGCTTTGCCGTTGAATCACGTAATATGTTATTTGTGATTTTTTTTTATAAATATTACAATTTGTTATTATTTTTTTTTTCATGATTCTTTACAATTTTTGCTTATAATTTTAAGTTGTCATTTCAAGATCTCTAAAATCCAGAAAAGCCACGGCCGGAGTGAATCCGGAATTTAGATTGTACTGTATAAATATCAGCTCCATAGGTGTGGCGCTTACATCGATATACTTTTTTTTTAACAGATTTTCCTTGGTGCGACGCTTACGGTGGGTGCGGCGGGTATTCCCGAAAATACAGTAAATAAACATTTATTATTAAATAAACAACAATAGCCAGGTTACCATGTCAACCAAAATAATGCCATTTGGCACCAATTAGAGACCCCGGTGCGAATATGGAATCGGTGCCTAATATTTTTCTTTTCGTTTTGTTTAAAAAAAAAAAAAAGAAAGAAAGAAGTGAAAGCCATCAATTTTAAAGGTTTCAGTTTTAATTTTGTATTTTAACTAAAATGAATGAAAGGATTTAAATGAAATTAATGAAATACAAAAAAAATGCGAGGGGAAAAATGTTTAGCGATATATCACCTGCGTCCTGCTAACATAAAAATACTGAGTTCTTGATTTCTCTATCAGAATGATTCGATTTGGTCAAAGATTGTTCAAGTAAATTGAATTATGAACAAAAGTAACATGATACATTTCTTAGAACACATTTAAGTGAGGCCAAACTGGTCGCCAAATTAGTTTAAAATTATAATCTTTTCTAAAGTATGAAAAAAATATCTGTTATGATTAAAATTTGAGTTGCCATCATTAGAGAAAAGTATTTAAAATTAGAAAAAAAAATTAATACCTCGAAAACTAAGTCGAATTTAAAAATTCTAAAACCAGTTTTGAAGTCTGCTGATCAATATGGATTTTTGGTGTTAATTTCATCGCAAAGTATTCCATATTTTAGCAGAAATCACCGTGAAACATAATCAGTTGTTTAATCAGTCATTTCATAAATTCGTTTCAATTCAGTCATTTCATAAATTCATTTCATTAGGATTTTATATATATAGGGTAGATATATATCAATGCAAAAACCCTTGACGGGTTAAAAGTTTCTGACGCAGCACTTTATCTTATGCTCTAAGAATTTTAAATATGGAACTTAAAAATACTGATATCAAATTTTGAGTGACGTTATGCTATTTCTTAAAAAATATATTTGTATTTATTTCATCATTTTATTTTTGTTTTATTTATAATCGCATGTGCAAAAGTTATGTTCAACATGAAAAGCTGCATAAAATTTTATTCGCTGTTGCTTTATCATTTACATCTCTCATAAATTCAAAATATGAGTTTTAAAAGATATGGTATAAAATTCAAGTGACGCCTTGATGTGACTTTAAAAGGTTTGTTTTAAAATTCAATTTAAATTATTTTTGACTTGGTTAAAATATTTTTTTACATCTACACAATACTTTTAATTTTCCAATTCACTGTTAAATATATCACTTTCATTGAATCTATACTATGCATTGAAATGTATTTATTTCAATAAATTGACTTATCTTTTGTGTCACGCTATTCAAAATTGTGAGTAAGATTTATGTAAATGGTTTATTTGCGTCAAACTATCCTTTTTCATACATTTCATGTAGTTTGGACACAATGACGCAAAGAAACCATTTACATAAATCTTACTCACAATTTTGAATAGCGTGACACAAAAGATAAATCAATTTATTGAAATAAATACATTTCAATGCATAGTATAGATTCAATGAAAGTGATATATTTAACAGTGAATTGGAAAATTAAAAGTATTGTGTAGATGTAAAAAAATATTTTAACCAAGTCAAAAATAATTTAAATTGAATTTTAAAACAAACCTTTTAAAGTCACATCAAGGCGTCACTTAAATTTTATATCATATCTTTTAAAACTCATATTTTGAATTTATGAGAGATGTAAATGATAAAGCAACAGCGAATAAAATTTTATGCAGCTTTTCATGTTGAACATAACTTTTGCACATGCGATTATAAATAAAACAAAAATAAAATGATGAAATAAATACAAATATATTTTTTAAGAAATAGCATAACGTCACTCAAAATTTGATATCAGTATTTTTAAGTTCCATATTTAAAATTCTTAGAGCATAAGATAAAGTGCTGCGTCAGAAACTTTTAACCCGTCAAGGGTTTTTGCATTGATATCATTACTTTTTTGAGGTTAGTGATAAAATTATTAAAAAAAAGATACTTATGGAATTTAATGCAGATTTAATTTTTACTATTTTATTACAATTTTCCTTATAGCAGTTTGTATATAAAAACAACTGGGTAAGTATGATCGCACAGAGGGTTTCATTTGATATTCCTTTAAAAACACTTTATCCTTAAATTAATAAATCCAAAATGTTAATTTATAATTATTAAATCCTTACATAGATGGTGCACCAATAGTTCCAATTTTCATGGGGCAGGGAACGCACACTTTTAAACAAACCACCTTCCAATTGAAGTCATCAAAAACCAAGTTGAATAAGCCAGACCCCGTTGTGTTGTTTGACAAACAGCAGTCTCGTGTCCCCTCCTTCCCCCCTTTTTCAAAATTTTTCAGACCAGTACCTAAGAATGGAACCGAAATAATTTTTTCTCTTCAGAAATTACGATAAAAAAATAGTATGCAGTACTCATAAATTTACTTTAATGCTATATAGGGTGATTATTAAGTTAATTATAATGTTTGGAATCTGTTGCATTGATGTCCGAAAGGTAGTTTCTGAGTTATGGAAGCTGGACCCATAAGGCGCCATAGAGGTGCGAAGCCCGCTAGTGTCTATCATAATTATATCTGCCATGTAGACTAATTGCGATATTTAATCAAAATAGTCCCCCCCCCCCTCATCCCCGAAAATATAACAAATACAAAATGTGTCTTTATAAACCTATCGTCAAATAGGTTTTTATTTCTTTTTCCCTAAAAAAAAAAAACATGATTTTTATATCCGTAACGTAAATAGCGGACGAAGCCCGCTAGTTCCTATCATAATATATATTTTTAATAATTTTATATAGTCTATAGTAAAAATCAGACTTAAAATAGCCTAGTTCCATGAGTACTTGTAGTGTCAGTTACATGCTACGATTTTTGGATACCAGTATTTTAGAACGGGAAAATGTGACTTATTTTATCGGAGATATCTCATTAATTGAATAAGGTGAAGCAAACTTTTTGAAAAAAAGGTGGCCAACAAGCATGGCAGTTATCAGCTATGTGACTTTGTGCTAAAGTCCATTAATTTGATCTGCTTTAAAAAGATTACGGAAGATTGAATTATAGTAGAACCTGGATTAACCGAGCTTCGATTAATCGAGGTTTCTGTTAACCGAGCCGATAACAAAGTCTGATTTTTTTTTCCTTTTGAATGAGCCTTAAAAATAACCACACTCTTTAGCTCACTGTCCGTGCTATACAGGCCCTTCTGCCCCCAAAAGCACTCAACTCCAAAGAAACATTGGACCCTGAGAAGTCAATAGCGAACAATGCTTTGTTTCCAGTGGCTGTGTGAACTTTCGTAAATTTTTCAATTTGCATTTTAAAATTTACTACTGGTAGTTGATTTTCTTTTTAAATTTGTTAAGCTGTGAAACAGAACTTTACATATATTTATTTTTATTATTTAAAAAATGTTCTATATATTTTTTTAAAAGAGATGTTAAATTCGCAAGCACAGCGAGTTTTTACACACAGTTTCTATTAACCGAGATTTCCAATTCTGATTTACTAACAGTCCCAATTAGCTCAGATAATCGAGGCTGCTCTGTATAATTAAAAAATCAATGGCGATCTTACTGTAAACGGGTTTCCCTTTTACTGAGGGATTTCAAGACCGAATCAGCTGATGTTACTTGCTGTTTCCGTGCTTGATTAAGTAAGATTAGTTAAACATTTGAAAATTACCAAATATAAAAGGAACTAAGTCAACAGAGTCTTTGCTTTATGGTATGTTTTAACAACGCTATAAGAAAATGATTTTAAATAAGAGATTTTAAATGTAACGTTTTAAATCTGACATAATTTTCACCAAACTTTCCTTTCTCTTTGTAACATTCAACTGAAAATATTTTTATTATTAGAAAGATAATATTATTATTTGCGCTACCTTAAAATTGGCAACTATAGTTAAAAATATCATCTCGAAATTTGAAATAAATCTCTCATATAAATATATTTTTTAATTTAAACTGTTTTGCAATATGTTTTGCAATATGTTTTGCAAACTGTTTTGGCAACTTTGGCCAATATGACGTAATTTCCTCCATTTACGACTTTTAACACATATCAATGAATTTATTATTTAAAAATTTTCTTTTTCTTTTAATATTCACGTGTAAATATAATTTTTATGACATAATTTTCAATGTTTTCCTGCTTTTAATGCGTAATCATTTAATTCTAATTTGAAAATAATTGATTATTTTGTAATTTTCTTTCATTTTAAGTAAGCATGTGTAAAAACAATTTTTATGACGTAATGTTTAATATTTTCCTGCTTTTAACACGTTATCATTTAATTCTAATTTAAAAGGATTTTTTTCTGTTTATAATAGTCACGTGTGAATAAATTTTTAATTTAAAGGATATATTATTCTTTGCGCTGTTTTAACAATTGGCAGCAATTTAAAATAACCTTTTCTAAAATATGTAAAAAATATCTCTGGAAATTCTGAAAATTTTAATTTAAAATTGAAATAAACCGTCAAAAAATTAGGCAAGTTAAAAATAATAAATGCACTCTGCAAACTTCGAGTTTCTATTGAATGATTAAATTGAATGAAAATGATTAAATTCCCATGTATATTTTTTTTCCTATGAGACTTTTTTAATGAGACAATTTTATCCAGATTTAACATTAAATATCTCTTAAAATAATTCTTCGATTTAAAAACTGTCTACTTCAACGTTTTTATCAAACATTTCTCTATAATACTACCCATTTTAATATTTTTGTATGCAGTAATTTTCTTAATATTTGCGAAATAGACCTCTAGTCACGAGAGATTCTTTCAAAGCGGCGAAGAGCGTTAGTTTTTTTTTCCGAATAAGAGACAAAATGTAGTACGCAATTGCGTCAAAAGATGGCGACACCAGAATTCTGATATGCTTATTATGTAAACTGTAAATATTGCAAAGTTAAATAAAAACAATTGTCTCGGGGTTATCAAACTTCATTGATATTTATAAATAAAACATTTCAACTAAATTATTTATTATAAAAGAATTATTGCATCACAATAGTTTTTAAGCAAGGAAAATAATAATTATAATAATAATAATATTATGGATGTCAGTGATTATATATTGATTGACCGTCATAATAATAAAAAATGATATTATAAAAAGAAGAGCTGAAATGAATTATTTTTTTACGTTTCTGATCGTGTGATTTATATTCAAATAATAATTATTAATGTATATTTTTTGTAAAGTAAATGAAATTATATATATTTATAAAATTTATGGTAATATTTTTATTGTTGAAAAATTGCCAAGAAATAATCATCATCAAATTGGCGTCATTATAATTGTAATTTTATTTAACTTAATAGCAATTAAAAAATTACAAAAGAACTGAGAATAATGGTCAACTAGCAGACTTTAAAAAAAAAAAAAAAAAAAAAAATTTCACATGTGAAAACACGTACCAGGGAGTATCGAACTGCCTATCTTAAGATCAGTAGACGATGGCCCTTAACCACTCAGCCAATGGGAAGACAAAATTTTTCTCCCCAAAAGTTGTTAAAAAGAAAGCATGTGTATGAATACAGTGTCATGCATTTTTGGTGAAATTTCCATAGAATGGCGAAGAAATATAGTCAGATTTTTCATGCGCATTATAAAACAAACAAGAGTCTTGCTGGAAACAAGTAAATTGTTATTTGGTTCATCTGAAACATATTTATTTGATTTTTAAAAAATCGCCCGTGTCATTTTCGAGAGGGAAAAAAAATCGAATTATTTAACGAACGAGAGTTTTCCCAGAAAAAAGAAAAGTGTTATTCACCTCGCCTTAATCACATTTATATTATGTATCAATTTAAAAATAATCGTTAGAACCGTTTTCGAGATTTTCAAATTAGGAACTTCCTCGATATCATACCAACGTTTTCACTTTAAAAATGGCTATTTAGATCTCAAAATATACTGCACGTAGAAATGTAAAAATTTCAGTATACGATTAGACTGCAGATATAACACTGTTCTAGAAAATTCAGAACAATAAGACATATATCTGCTGAGTTATTCAAAGGCGGCTTTTCGCGTTTTCTTTGATTTTCGAGTTAGCTGTATATATGAGTTCCGCCATCTACGAATTCTATGATACGATACGATTTGATTTTAGGCTTAAGGCTGCGTCACTCGGAATACTACCGTCTTCCATGATACATTGAAAAATATCTGTTTATATCAAGAGAATTCACAGATTATAAGGAAGGAAATTTCTGAAAGTATTAGAATAAATGCATTTGAAAATTAACTTAGCTTTTAAAAGTTGTAGTTGACTTTTTCTCTTTTTGCTTATCCCCAGGTTTCTTTGCATTCCAGCAAAAACGAAACAAAGATTTTAGAGAAGCAACTACTTGTGTGTGAACATGTTAGAGGTACTGTAGTATTAATTATTTAAATATTAAAAATTCAGAAATTTCAAAGCATATAAGTGCAAGTAAAACATTTTTTTGTCTTTCCAGTTGCTGTGTTTGAAATTACGAAGGTCAATAATGTTGTACAATCTGTTTCTGTGACTGTTGATGTGGAAAAATTTGAAGGAACTTCAAATTTTTCTAGACTATTACCCAGACTAGTAAGCCTTATTTATTTTTTATTGTTATCCATTACATAGAAAATGTTTTCTATGTTAGTAGCATGTGGATAGAAAGAATAAGACTGACTTGAAATTGGGGAATTAACATGAAAATTGGTCCTTGGAATTTAGTTGATCAACAAGTCACTAGACATGCCATGATTAGGGTGGATGTTAGATTTGCATGGAAAGCATAGGGAATGTTACTAATTTTATTAATTTTAATTAATTTAACTGCTCACCATGGCAATATGGCTAGTAATTTTTTAAGTTCTGGTTGTGATACTGGCTATTGGACAGCCTATAGTCCAAGAGCCGACAGCACAAAAACCCATGTTATTAAGCACAAGAAAAAATCCTTTATTTTATGGAAGAGTAGAAGTAGGGGAATATAATGATCCATATCTGCCGGAAGTGAAGTAGTGCATAAGCCAAAAATTAATACCACCAGTGGTTGACACATAGGTTTATCATTGTGTTTGTCCTACAAGCAAAGGTATGAAAACATGAAAGACTGGGAGCAAGAAAACACAATGATAAACCTATGAGTCAACCACTGGTGGTATTAATTTTTGGCTTATGCACCACTTCACTTCTGGCAGATATGGATCATCAGATTCCCCTACTTCTACTCTCCCATAAAACAAAGGTTTTTTTTCTTGTGCTTGATAACATAGGTTTTTATGCTGTCTGCTCTTGGACTATTAGTAAAAAAACTTTTACAAAAGAAGCTAGTTTTTATTCACAAATTTGTGATTTATCCAAAAATTAAATTTTATTTCATTTTCTACTCAAATTATTTTTTAATTTATATTTTTTATAAAAGTTATAAAAGTATTGTTAAATAAATATAAATTATTAAGTAATAATTATTATTAAATATTAATAATTATGAACTTCATATATTTTTAAAATTTATATTAATTATTTTATTTTAAACAAATAATAAATATTTATACTATATAACAAATGATTTTATGTCATTGATATTCATTATTTTTCTTAATTATATTTATTCTTTTGTGCATTTCAAACCATTATATATTTAAGATTTTGCATGTTTTGGTAATTTTTAAAATTACCTTTCACAAAAATCAAAGGTTATTCCTAGATCAAACTGTGTATTATCTTTTGTGGAAATAAAGGGATTGTAAGTTAAAGAAAGTCTAAAATAGTTGATATTTCACATCAGTACACCAAAAGTGAAGGGGGGGGGGGGTAAGTGGGAGGAAGATGGTTAATAAGTTTAAACTCCTTCTAAGATATTAAGCGAATATATATACAAAATATTTTTATACACAATAAACATTGATTTTTTTCATTTTTGCACTTTTTATAAAAAACAGTGATTCAAAGTTCATAACTCCTTCCAAAAAAAAAAAAAAAAAAAAAAAAAAGAGATCCGAATTGTTTCGCTATATTTTATAATGATTTTCTGTCACATGAAACACGCGCACCCCCCCCCCCCCCCCAAAAAAAAAAAAAAAAAAAAAAAAGCCACAAATTTAATTCTGTTGCAAAAATCAGAAAATTAACATATGAGTAACACACTGAAATGTAAAATTTCAGCTGAAGTGACATTAAAGTAGCAAAAAAAAAAAAAAAGGAAATTTAAACACAAAGTTTTTTTTTTTCTTTTTAAGCATAGAATATGAAATTCTGAAATATTTTTCATGATTCATGAAGTTATAAGTTCATTCAGTTACAAATTACGAACTAGTTAAAAGGGATTTTGCTCATTTTATGAGTTACTATGATTTGTTATTGCACTCACTTTGTTTTACTAAGATTTATTAAGCTCCAGACTTGCCAAGTCTCCTGATTTCGGCAGAAGACTCCTGATTTTCACATGTTTTTCCATATTCCTGATTTTTGACACATTTCTCCTGATTTTTTACATATTTTTAAATATTTTATTATTTTACAATCAAATGTACTGTGATTCAGTGATAAACTCCAGTACAGGTGTAGCTGTTATTTAGTATGATTGATCAGTAGTATTTTATGTGATAAACTACATACAGATTCATTATAAATGATGAATCTTTAAGATTTTTTTACCCTTACTATGGACATGTTTTGGATTATTGATATTTTGTCTCAATTAAGACTTATTTAAGATCTTCACTATAGTTTTATGTATGTTTATAGGGGAACAACCGCTCACGCCCCCCCCCCCCCCTCTAATATTAGTTAATTTAAAAATATGCATTCTACTTCTAAGAAGTACATATTTTTCTTATTTAAGTAAGAATAATATATTTCTTTTTAATCTTCAGTAATAACCAAGTTTTCATTTTTTTTTAAATCTCCTTTTTGTGAAATGAAGTTTCTTGATTCTTGGTTTTCAGAACTTGGCAAGTCTGAAGCCCATATTATGTGTTACTATGATTTGTATAAGTGATTATTTATTATATGTTAGTAGGTTTTGTCCACATTATTAAGGACATAGATAAATTTTGGTTTGCTGCAGATTGACACAAAATATTCTGCTATCGAGTCCACCAACAACTCACCCTAAATCTGAAATTTAAAAAAATGTCTATATTTCAAAGCAATTAGGAAAATAGTCTACAATCTTGTTTTTAATATCATTAGGGAACCTAACAATTCCATTTTAACAAACAGGTCTTATTGTAGTAGATTTTAGTATTCAAAAGAATTTTTGGTTAATCTTGTTCGTTATGATTTAAAGTTAATCATGAAAATTTGAATTGTAGTCATGATTTTTTCTTTTATATAATTTTAGGATTTTTTAACTAAATCCCCCCCCCCCCCCCCTTCTGTGCTTGTCCTTAATAGTAAAAACTATTAGTGTAAAAACTTTTAAGGGTTAAATATAACAGTCCATATTGTGTTTCAGAATTAAGATATTGTTTTATAATATATTCATCACATATACAAAAGAATTTTCTTTTTTTAAATAGGGTAGAATATCTGTAAAGGATATACCTTCTTATGCCTTGTAAGTTTGTATTTTAATTATTCATTAATGTATTTTGATTATAATTTTTTATTTATCTTTTTATTATTGAGTTAGGAAATTAAAATTTAGGACAAATCACTATAATTTTTTATGATAAATTTATTTTCTTTATTGCAAACTATGGGAATATATGAGGATGTTGTGACGAAGATATAGAGAAGGCATTAAATAAATAATATGAGTTAATTTGCTGTTAGATAAAATAAACAATCTGGAGGGCCGTAAATCAGGGTTCGTACAGACTCCTTGGAAACTCCTTAGAAATGAAAACATTCCCAAGTAGTACTTAGAACTACTCGGATAAGCAAACCACTCCTTAGAAACTCCTTAAATTGTATTGCGGGTTCGGATGCAAGCGATATTGCTGCCGAGAAAAAAAATCGTGATTGTAAAACGCACGGTAAATACTTTATGCACGTCATTTATCTGAAGCACAGCATTGATTGGTTTGGATAATCTTATAGCAGGGCTCCCACTAGGTCCGTTTTTCAATTATTAGGTCCGTAAAGTCCGATTTTCAATACTGTTAACCGACCTTTATTTTACATTTTATCGATGTTTGGCATTTAGCCAAGAATTTCGCAAATATGTCCCAAAAAATACAGTCAATTTTCGTCAATCGATCGCGGAAAAAATTCGTAAATTTTGTCAAAAGATCGTGAAAAAACGTGCATTTTCTCCAACAGAATGCGGAAAAACTCGAATTTCTTCAAAAGATCGCGAAAAAGACGCCAATTTCTGAAAAGACAGCGAAAAAATACGAATTTACTCAAAAAATCGCGAAAAAACGCGAATTTCGTTAAAAGATCGAAAAAAAAGCTGATTTCCTCGAAAGATCGCAAAAAACGCAAATTCCCTCAAAAGATCGCGAAAAACACGCGCATTTCCTCAAAAAATCGCGGAAAACATGTGTAATTTCCAAAAAAAATCGTGAAAAACAGGCGAATTTCTTCAAAATATCGCGAAAAACATGTGCAATTTCCTCAAAAAATCGCGAAAAACACACGAATTTCCTCAAAAGATCACGAAAAACACGCGAATTTCTTCAAAAGATCGCAAAAAAACACGCGAATTTCGTCAAAAGATCGCTAAAAGCACGCGAATTTCTTCAAAAGATCGCGAAAAGCACGCGAATTTCGTCAAAAGATCGCGAAAAGCACGCGAATTTCGTCAAAGGATCGCAAAAAAACACGCGAATTTCGTCAAAGGATCGCGAAAAACACGCTGTTTCCATCAAAAGATCGCGAAGAAAACGTCAATTTCGTCAAATGATAGAAATAAAACGCGAATTCTATTAAAAGATCGCGAGAAAACGCGAATTTCCTCAAAAGATCGCAAAAAATGCGAATTTCCTCAAAGGATCGCGAAAAAACGCGAATTTCGTCAAAGGATCGCGGAAAACGCGCGAATATCATCATATGATCGCGAATTTCGTCAAAGTTTAACCTTCAAAGAAATCGATTACTGCTGTTCTAAAAGAATAGATTCAAAACTTGTTATATTTTTTCTTGTATGTTGCGTTTAGCATTCTTTTTTTTTTACCTTTTAAAATTTTCTTTAAGATATATCATGTATGTGATATACATAATAAGTGTTTGGGGTTTGACTAATCTCTGTTTATACAACCATTGGTTGCTGCATAAAAAAGTTGATTGTCTATTTTGTATTTAAACTTATGAAATCATTAAACAATATATTGTGAATACTGTGCAATTTCAGCACTAACAATTAGATTCTAATAGAGTAAAATTTGTTTTTGTCTCCAAATTGGGCATTAAAAATTGGAGTCTCTATACCACATAACGATGCAGCCCATAAAAGCAACAACAACAGCAAAAAATGGCAAATCCTTAAAATTTTTTGGACTCCTTGGATTTTTTCGGTACTCCTTGCATTTTTTCTTCCCAACTCTGTATGAACCCTGCGTAAATGGATCATATAGCAAAGATGACAACATTGTTATGGAGTAAAAATAAAAGGGAATGATCTTATTTAAATGATGAGGTAACACATTGAAGAAACAGCAGTTGTAAAAAATCTTCTTTATTTGTTCGTTTCACTTAAGAGGTTGGAAGGTAATTAGAAGAGGTAGGTCACCGTACACATTAGAAGAACGTACCACGTAGCATTATTAAAAACTTAAATAATTCCATGAACTATAAAGAATGCTGGCTAAAGCTGGTTAAAATCCTTTCTTAGAGAATGTCTTGAAGATAAAAAAGTCCAAAATCGAACATGTTAAATTAAATTCTGAAGAACATCATGATCGAATAATCGCTCTTTGAATTAGACGCAACGGCCCGAAATCCAAAAGACAAATCACATTGTCAAAAATACATATTAAAGCTTGTTAAAAATCTGAAATCTGTTAAAAAACTGGCTGCATTGATATATATATACTACATAAAAGGGGTTTTCAAAAGTGCATCCAGAATTGATTAAAATCTATTCGTTAAATTAAATTTACGTATTATGATTAAATCGTATGAAATAGAGAAAAGAAAACTAAACATATCAGAGAGAGAATGAAGCTTTTAATTCGCCAACAGGGGCGGCACCAGAACTTGCCCAACGGGGGGGGGCATGGTATCCCCAACAGGGGGGCCGAATTAGTCCCTGCGCACCCGACCCGAATCTGAAAATTACATTTGAAGTCAACCCGACCCGAACCCGACAAATTTCAATCTGCATCCAGCCCAAACCCGAAATACTTCAACCTGCAACCCGAACAGAATCCGAAATGAAAGGAAAGTAAATAAAGTTTTAATGCAAATGTGAAAAGTAATCTATAATTAAATCTCTAATACCAATTTTATGTTTTCCATAGAAAAATGGACAAATCTGTATTCTTTAATAGTCAAATATAGTAAAAGGAACAGCAGACACCTTGTTAGATGGAGTAGTGCATCGGGTCGGTGTCAGGCTGTACTTAATTTTCCTTTTTCGGGTCGGGATGACTCCATCTTTCTTTCTGCAGGTCGGGTTCATCCTAGAATATTTCTTGCTGGTCATATTTATGCTTTTTGCAAGTTGGGTTTTTGGGATTTTCAGGAAAAAAAAAAAAAAAAAAAAAAAGTTTGAGCAGAACTGTGTTTTAAATGAAAATAAATATCTATATGAATATGGATGAATATATATTCAATTTACTGCATCAGATATAAAATGTATATAAGAAATGTGATCATAGATTATTCTCTCTTTAAGAACCATTTTTTTTCCGTGCTCCGGAATATGAAAAATATTACCAACATTTCTTTTCTGATAAACAGAAATATATATGTATCGTATTTGTGATAGTTTTTGCACACATATACATGTTACATGTATGTAGATTGGGAGGTGACCACTATTCAAAAGTATAAGCGTACGAATATACAAGTGTTAGGAATTAAAAAACTGTTCACTAAATAGACATGTCCGCTTTTTCGGGAGTGTCCATTGTAGAAATCTTATCATATGTAGATTTTTAACCTGAAAAAATATTTTGGAGATTATTTTGGAAAATCGGATCAAGCCGAACCGGACCCGCAAGAGTCAAAACCCAACCCGTACCCGACCCGCCACAAAAAAGTAGAAGTCAACCCGACCTTGACCCACAACAAAAAAATATAGCTCCAACCCGGGGTCGGATGCGAGTAAAAGCGGATAACCCGACCCGATGCAGAACTCTAGGCCAATTTCGTAATATATATTAAAAAAGTGTCCCCGAGCCCGGGCCTGTCTCGAAGTCCGAGTTCGGTAAAATTTTCATTCATTAAGCTCGGTCAGAGCTTAATTTTTATCTCAAGACTCGGGTCGGGCTGAGACTAAATTTTATTTTTTTTTAATGTTGGGCCGGGTAGGAATTTCATTCTTCCAGGGACAAGTCTGGGTCTTCAATTTTTTCTGTAGATTCGGGCCAGACCGAGACTGTTTTTTATTCTTTCGGGGCCGTATAGGATGATAATTTTTTTCTCACGAGTAATGTTCCGGTAACGTTCCTCCTTTATTAGTAGAGAAAATGGACGATAAAACAGCATATCTTTGTTTGTTTCTTCTTCTTTCTTTTTTGTTTGCGTTTTTTAAATAAAAGGCGGAGTATTTGGTTAATTTCTAGAAAAATTAATCAAATCCCGGCAATTTCTGAAGAAATTAATCAAATCCCCCTGGGCCAAAAATGCGAAAAAAGCAGACAGACCGTGTGCCGGCATGGTATGCTTGTAACAGGAAATGCGCAAGTGTTTAGCTTTTATAACGGGCCGGGCAAATAATAGTTCAGCTTGATACTATGTTAATTTAAACAATAACATAAAAAACACTCTTTGTTTACCCATTCAATTTATAAAAATACTTGCCAAACACTTTTTAATAAAGGTTAAAGTGAGCAGATGTATTTTACCATGTCTTATCTCTTCTTGAACCTTATTTCGTATAGGCGCCTAAAGATTGCGGTCAATCGAATAAACATTAAACAGAAGAGCACATGAGTTCTAAGACAATATATGAGGTATTCGGTAACATCCGGCCGTTCTGACAACTGTAGCTGACTTGTGATTGAATTCTCTTGTCTCAGACTAAAGAATAAAATTTTAATTTAGAGTAAAGGCTAACTAGCCTTTTTTGCACCCGGGGCAAGCATGGATTTTGGCGCCCCCCACCCCCTCTTCCGCAAAGTATATTTACAAAGAGAATTTTACTAATTTTCTAATAGCCGATTTATTTTAAAATTTAAAATATGTAATACTGAACTATGTAATCTAAAATGGCGGATCCAAGGGGCAGGTCACGGGTGTCATGACTCCCCTCTGAACACCAACAAAAATATTATAAAGATCATTTTTAATATGAAATATACAGTGGAGTCCCGATTATCCGAATCCCGCTTAACCGAGTCCTGCTTAACCGAGTTTCCGCTTTCACCGAGTTATTTTCTTCTGATGGACTGATGGCTTCTATTATTATGAAACAGCCATTATAAATAAAGTGTTAGGTGAAGATGAAAGAGCAGCTGTAAAAAGTTAGAACTCTGATTTTTCTGGTCAGAATGGGAAGAAAAAAAATGGCCATAATTTTATTTGACAAAAAAAAATTATGGCCATTATTTTTCTTTCCATTCTGACCAGAAAATCAGGGTTCTAACTTTTTACGACTGCTCTTTCATCTTCACCTAACACTTCATTTATAATGGCTGTTTCATAATAATAGAAGCCATCAGTCCATCAGAAGAAAATGATCCATTCCAAAGGTATAATCCTTCATTTGGCGCCCCTTCGTTCTGGCGCCCGGGGCGCATGTCCCCTCTGCCTCCCCCCGTAGTTTCGGCCCTGAGTAAACTCATAAAAATTGATGTAATTTGGGCATGGTGAAAAAGCGGAACATTTAATATCCGACGTAGTTGTTCTGCGGGACGAATCCCAGGATCCCTGAAAATCGGGACATTCCACGTAAATCTGAACATCTGGTAACATTAAGTTCACACTACAATAATTTATAAGGTTCATAAGCTTTTTGCAATTCGGGTTGCTGGGGTTTTCCCAAACAAGTTTGACCGCAAGTACGTATCAGATGAAAAGAAATACAAATTTGAATATGAATGAAAATACAATCAGTTTACTGCATGAGAAATAAAATGGTAAGAAGTGTCATAATAGATTATCATTTCTTTAAGAACCATTTTTTCTTTTGAAATTTGGAAAATATTATCAACTTTTCGCTTTTCAGACATACAATAACATATGCATCATATTTGTGGTAGTTTATGCACATCTACACGTTACATGTTTGTAGATTGGGAGGTATCCACTATTCAAAGAGGTATAAGCGTACAAATATTAAAGTGTTAGGAATTGAAAAAGTGTTCACTAAATAGAGATGTCCGTTTTTCGGGAGTGCACATTTAGGAGGTCTTACTGTATATAAATTTTTAACCTGAAAAGTATTTTGGACATTCTTTTGAATCATCTGGTCAACCAGAACCCGACCTGCAAAAGTTAAGACCCAACACGAACCCGAAACAATGAAAGTCAACACGACCTGTTGGGAAAAGTAAGTCATCCCAACTCGAACCGATGGTTGAATTGGGTGCGGATAAAATTGGATAATCCGACCTGAAGCAGGACTCTAGTAGATGTTTGCATGGGCCTAAATTTCCAGGCCCGAGAACGCCAGAATATCCCGGTGATTTGAAAAGCTTTTTCTCTTATTTTAAGAAATTTTTTTCTTTTGACCGAAAAATTTTAGAAAATCTTGTGCTTAGGTTCATGATTTTTACTTATTTTTAGATAAAAGGGATTTATAAATTCCGTTTCTAAAACGTAAAAATACTAGGCAGCTGCCGGAACACCCATGTAAATTGACGATCATGCTGCTTTATGTGCGAGTATTTCAGGTAGTTACTTGTTTTCTGTATTTTGAGGGGAAATGGGCAAATCAAAGCGCAATTTTTCATGTTTAAATGAAACATAATCAAGTGAAAAAATTGTTCAATTCACAGATTATTTTAAGGATCAATTCACGGATTATTACTGCAGAGTCCTTCGTGGTTTGGGTTATACTCGACCCGAACCCGGAAATTCTATATCCACTCAACCCGACAAACATCGGCCCAAAACGACAGGATTCAACCCGAACCCAATACCAACACAAAATGCAAAAAATACCGTATATACTCGCGTATAAGTCGACCCCCTAACTTTCGAATGCAAAATCTGGAAAAAATCAAAAACCCGCGTATAAGTCGATCCCCTAACTTTTTGCTTCAATTTTGCACAAAATCAAACCAAAGATTTCACGTGCCAATGCAAAAAGGTAGTAAGCAGTGGTGCCAACTTATATGGACCCATGGGGCGCAAGCCCACCCAATAATTTGATCTCTCCGTCTACCCAATTTTAATTGATTTAATTCGTAATTTATTTATTTATTTTTTATTTAATCGCTGAAATGAAATTTGGTTTTAATAACGTTTTCAAAATAGTTTTGTTTGAAAAACTGTAAGGACATCAATTAGACTACTGAAAACCCCTTCAGATTATGTATAGTTAAATTTCTCACGAAAACAAATTTCCTGCATATTTTGCCATCTGTTTTGATGTCTTGAATTGATGAAGCACTTAGGTGGCTAAAATGTTATGCTTTTCTTGACATTTAGTTTTTTTCATTTTCAATAGTCAGCAATTCCAATGTTATTTAAAATAAATATTAATGTATCTCTCTATTCTAAAAAAAAGTAACTACCGCTGTCACCGCCGCCGCCGGTTTTGAATTTTTTGTGACCGGAGGTCTTTCTTCGTTAATAGTATTAAGAAAAATAATGCATACAACAATATGAAAATCGGTAGTATTATACAGAAATGTTTGATAAACACGCTGATGCAGACAGTTTTCAAATCGAAGAATTATTTTAAGAGATATTTAATGCTAAAGTTGGACAAAATCGTTCCACTAAAAAAGTTTTATAAGAGCAAAAACTATGCATCAGAATTTAATAATTTTTAGATCATTTTATACGTTATAATTTCCCGGTGTGCAGAATTCATTTAATTTTTTAATTTGACTAATTTTTCGAGGTTTCATTTCTATTTTAAATTCAAATTTTCAGCATTTCGAGAGATATTTTTTACTTATTTTAGAAAATTGTACTAATTTAACCTGTTGCCAACTGTATAAACAACGGAAACAATAATGTTTGCTTCAAAAAAATTTATTTACACGTGACTATTATAAACAGAAAAAATCATTTGGAATTAGAATTAAATAATTATGTACAAAAAGCAGGAACTTATTAAAAATTACGTCATAAAAAGTATACACGTGAATTTTAAAAGAGAAAGGATATTGTAAAATAATAAATTCGTTACCATGCGTTAGAAGTCTTAAATAGGAGAAATTACATCATATTTACGTCACATTACATTTATTACATAAAATGAACACAAAATAATATTACAAAACAGTTAAAATTTAGAAATTCCACTAAACATTTATCTGATATTTTGAGAGGATCATTTCAACTATTTTTGTTAGGAAAGCGCAAATAATATTTCATTTCTAACAAAAGTATTTTCACGTGAATATTTAAAAGAGAAATAATAGCTTGGTAAAAATTACGTTAGATTAAAAACGATTAATTTAAAATGTCTCATTTAAAAGAACTTTCGTTTCGCTTTGTTAAAAAATACCAGGAGACAAAGACTCTGTTTACTTAATTCCTTTTATATTAGCTAATTTTGAAATGTTGTTACACATGTCTACGTCATCAAGTTATTTTTATTTTGACGTTTTATTTGTATTTTTATTAATGTTGTACTAATTTATTTGTTCGTTCGTTATTTAAAATAAAAATTACGTCAATTTGTATAATTTGGCGATTTATATAATTTGGCGAAATTGGTCGACTGGATAATCAAGTAGTAACTTTAAAACCGGTTGCAAAATCGCATGACATCACATCATAACGTAAATTATATGACACCATTCAAACCTAGATTCGCAGTCTCAGGTCATTAGAAATGGAATCGGATAGTTTAGTTTTGATGCACTTCTGACTCCAATAATTTTAAAAGCACTACCATATAGTTTATCTCTGGAATTTAGTAAAGAAAGTGTCAAAAACTCTGAATCCAATTACAGTGTGGATAAATTATCATCATTTATCCGAAATGAATTGGAAGAAAGAGAAAAACAGAGTAAAATAATTAATGTCTCTTCTGATTTTTCAAGGCCACAGCAACCAGATTTATTACCCGAATTTAGACAAAAGATTAACAAAACATTTGGCGTCAGCATATCTCAAGTGTCTGCCGGCGAGAGTGTTTGTTTATTCTGCAAGGCAGTTAATCAGCATCTAACTGAAAATTGTGACAGATATTCAATTCAGGAAAGAATTAATAAATTGAAGGCTGAGGGCAGATGTTTTGCGTGCTTGAAGCGAAAACACATAATTAAATAGTGTACTGAAAAACTAAATGTAGGCTGTGTTTCAAATTACACCATGTGTCAATTTGTAATTCTTTAGTTGGGAAGGGTGATAAATCAGAAAAAGATACGAATGAAAATACACTGTCAGCTAGAGTAATGTCGCAAAATTTATTTGATTTAGAATGGGCGCAAGAAAAGAGAAAGTTAATTAAACCACTCCAATTTATAAACTTAGAATTTGAAAATAGAATTTTGCGAGGAGTCATCGATAGCGGTACTCAGATTTCAATTATAAAGAGTGATTGTGTACCAGAGCATTTCAGAGTGCCATCCGGATCAATTATACTTAAATCAGCTTTTGGGCACCAGTTAAGAGCACCATTAATAAACATTCCACTAAGCATAGCAGCAGATAAAGTATATTGCAGGGTGTTCTCAAAAATTGCAATAACATGCGGGATGGTTGATAATTTAATTAATGATCTACTGTTATCTTTAAATGCTTATAAGGAATTAAGCACAATAAGCAAATGTAATGAACCTGACACCACAATAAATGATTTTAGTACTATAAATTTGCCCCGTACAAGAGAAAACAATGCAGTAGGTTTAGATTTAGCTTGCACTGCTACGGAGGCCGGACAGGTTAAAATAGGAAATGCAGACGAGAATATTGATAACGATGGTAATGAAAATACCAGTAATTTCATGAACAACTCGGAAAAATTTAAATGGGAACAAAAAAGGGATGCATCACTAAATCAGTGTTGGACAGATGCTAAAAATGAGCGTAATAATTATTTTGTTCAGGACAATTTGTTATATCATTGTGACAAAATATTAGGAGAAACGGTACATCAATTTCTCGTACCCGAGCCGCGTAGAAAGCAGTTGCTAGAGCTCGCTCATTCAAGCCCTTGGGGTGGACATTTAAGAAAACGAAAGACCACTGAAAGATTAAAATACAGTCGAACCTCTATTTTGCAAACTTTTCCTTGGAACTAAGAACATTTTGCAAATTTCTTCGTAAAATAACCTCCAAATAGCGAAGTGCATTCTCTATTTAACGAACTTTTTCTTGTGATCAAAAATTTTTTTTCTCCCCATTTCTCAAAATATTTCTGGACATTTCAAACTTATTCTTTCTTTAAACACATTTTATGATGTTCAATGGCCTTGAACTGGTTTTACCAGGCACCTTCTTTATCAGAAGTGAGAATTCGGTAAGTACGGAGGACGAAGACGATAATCCCTGTGGATACAGTGGGAAAAAAAGAAGAAATTAACCATGATGTGCTGATTGATGATTGTATTTCACTTAACTCTGAAATTGAGACCTCAGAAACACTATCCGAATTGGGTATTTTTGACAGTGTGAAAAATTAAAAAAATACAGCAATGAATTGCGATGAAGACGAATATGATAATGATGCAAATGATCATTATGCAGGAATTAACAAAACTTCGTATGATGAAATGCTAACATCATTCGAAACAATCCGACGCAAATTATAATTCGAAGAAAATACACATGAAGGGGTTTTTGGTGCATTGAAAAGATGCGAGACGTATTATGAGAGAAAACACTTTTTAAAATAAAAAACTCAGGCAATATTAACAGAGTTTATCAGAAATTAAATTTAAGGACGCATACGTTAATGTATGGTTAAAATTATTTGTTATAATAATAATAAATAAGATAATGTCATTAAAATTTGTTAATTTTAATGTAAAACTATTCACTTTAAACAGAAAATACAGTGTATTCCCGGAAAATGTTTTGTTTTCCTTGCAGATTTCAAAGATTTAAACCCTTAGAAAAAATGAATTGATGATGGATAATTGTGGGTAAAATAAATAAAACAAATCGATATAATTTATTTAAAAAAAAAATGTGGTTAATTACTTCTTGTAAAAATATTTAGTGTTTATGAATTTAAAATCTGTTTTATGTTGTTTAAACTATTTTAAAAGGTGAATCTCTATTTAACGAATTTTCCATATAACGAACTTTTTAACGGGATTTAGCGACTTCGTTAAATAGAGGTTCGACTGTATTCTTTTTTTTTTGGCCTGGGATTAAGACAGATGTGAGCGAGTTTTGCGACAAATGTTTATCCTGTCAGCTTCGAGCGAAAGCAAGTAAGTTTGATAATGTACCGATAACCCCAGTTACTCGTCCTGATGAGGCAATGCAGATTGTAAATATAGACATTATAGGCCCAATAGAACCGGCTAGTGGAGGATACAAGTACGTACTGACCGTGGTAGACCAGTGCATGCTTTGGCCGGAAACGGTCTGTTTACGAAATCTTTTTGCTAAATCTACATGCGATGCCCTTTTACAGATATTTTCATGGACCGGAATTCCCAAATTAATAGCTAGAGATCATGGTAGGAACTTCACTTCGACCCTAATGAAAGAATTTCTGAAACGTTTAGGGACGTCTCCGCGGTTTTCCGTGCCGGGGTACGCCCAGTCAAACGGATTAGTTGAAAGATGGAATGGCGTACTTAAAGGAATGATACATCATGTTATAAGAGAAAATGCCAGAAGTTGGCATAAACGCATACCCTTTCTGTTGTGGGCATACAGGGAGGTACCAAATGCTACAACGGATGTTAGCCCATTCCAGATGTTATATAGTAGGCGTCCAACTGGTCCTCTTTCCATATTAAAGTCATCATGGGCCAACGAAACACCTCTACCAATTGGTCAGTTAGGCTCAGTTACCAATTACTTAAATGACCTGAAAATAAAGTTAGAAAAAGCAGCCGAGCATGCCGGAATTTCTTGCAAGGATCAGCAGCAGGCTTACACTTATTATCACAACAGGAAAGCTAGACATAAAGAATTTAAACCGAATGATCAAGTTATTGTATTAATTCCGGGCAGTAATCACAAAATATACGCTAGGTGGACAGCACCAGCTACGATACTCGAAAAGAAATCTCCCTATATTTATTTAGTACAACTGTAGATAATAGTATAAAGCATTTACACACGAATAAAATGAGAGAATTAAAAGCTCAGACACCACACATAGGCATCATCTATGATCATGATATCGATTTTGGTGAGATCGAAAATATCCTGCAAATTACTAAAGACGATCCGAATAACCTCCACCAAAAATTACACTTGGACCATTTAACAGAAGATGAGAGGGAGCAACTGATCAACATATTATGTAGACACTCCAACCTTCAGTCGGGAATCCCTAAAATTGCAAATGTAGGAGAACATTAAATTAAATTAAAACCTGATAATCAGCCAAAACGTCAGATGCCCTACAGAATCCCAGAGGCACTCAAAAGGGAAGTCGACCGACAGATTGGAGAATTATTAAGTTTAGGACTAATTGAGCTCTCAGGTAGTGAATATGCTCACCCGATCGTATGTGTTGCCAAAAAAGACTCTTCAGTCAGATAATGTATGGATTATCGATACTTAAACTCCCAGACAGAAGTTGACTCATTCCCTATGCCTAACACTACGGACTTGCTCTACAAGGTCGCTCCAGTGAAATTCATCAGCCTGTTGGACTTACTGAAAGGGTACTGGTAGATAAGATTAAGTGAAGACTCCAAACATTTAACGTCTTTCGTCACATACCGAGGACAGTATTCCTTCATAGTCATGCCGTTCAGGCTACGTAACGCGGTAGCCACATTTCAAAGGTCCATGAATTGTACTTTAGTCCAACATAAAGAATACACCGAAATGTACATAGATGACGTGGTAGTTTTTTCTGATAACTAGGCTGATCACCTTAAGCATCTAGATGCTGTTCTGACAACCCTCGAAAAAGCAAACCTGGTGATGAACTTTAAGAAATGTGTGTTTGCACGACCCCAGATAAAGTTCCTAGGGCATGTGGTAGGATCAGGCAGACATGCTCCTTATCCAGAGAAAGTAGCAGCTATCCAAAATTTAGAAGTGCCGAAATACAAGAAAGATGTCAGAAGCTTGTTAGTACTTCTGTCCTATTACAGGTCCTATATCCCGACATTCTCTGAAATAGCCCGCCCGTTGATTGAACTTACAAAAAAACGTGCTTCTAATGAAGTTACCTGGACCGAGCCGTGTGAAACAGCTTTCCGTGATCTGAAGCAGGCAATCAGCCAAACGCCAATTTGTTATTCACCGAACTTTACAAAACCCTTCATCATACATGCAGATGCTTCATCGTACACGATAGGTGCTTGCTTATCTCAAAAAGATGAAAATGACCAAGAACATCCCATTGATTTCATTAGCAAAAAACTATTGAAACACCAAGAACGTTATGCCACTATAGAGAAGGAAGACTACGCGGTTATTTTTGCTCTAAAAAAATTTGAACATTATATATACGGCTCGCAAGTGACTGTTGTGAGTGACCACAACCCTTTGAAATTCTCGACAGACTGTGCATCACAAAGTGCATGCCTTCAAAGGTATGCTCTGGCATTGCAGCGATTTCAAGCCCACATAGCCTATCGACGTGGAAAACTCCACACTAATGCAGACTCTTTAAGTCGACTATATGCCTCACACTGGACTTAAATGAAAGAAACTTTGCCTTTCAAAAAACTCACCATTAGATTTTTATTTATTTTGTTTGTGATCATATGTACCTTCAAGACTTTTCTGAATATGACTTTGTTCGACATTAGTTGATTGAACATTATTATTTGAACTTTAAAATATTTATTCTAGAACTTTAACGTATTAATACTAGTATCATAATCTTATATTGCATGGTATCACAATTATCTTTTTTAGTTATCTTTATGTTAAGTAAGTATTGTAATTTTGATTTTTATTAATAATGTGTTTACTAAAATGTTTATAGAGATCCACTAGATTTTGATTAGTCTTTAAGGACTAAAGCAAAACTTCGAATGGGGGAGGTGTGATGTTTGTGCTCTCCCTCTATCCTATAAAAGCGCCCTCTGTGGCCGAAAGAGGAGAAACAGAGCAGAACCTGGAATGGCTTCGCCTAAGAAGGTGATCCATAAGTGCTGAGAACGGCTTTGGCTATTGCCAGCCGTAAAGAGTCAAGATGCAACTATAAGATTTGCTCGATATGATTTAATGTCATGTGTTAATTTGTTTGTGCCAGTCTATGTTCACCGTGCCGTCCTATGTGTATAATAAACGTTTGTGTTGTTTTGATAATTGGCCAATCTTTATAGAGAAAAGCCCACACGCGACCATCTGGTCGTTCCTACAAGTTGTAAAAAGGAGAGTTATCAAACACACTGTTACCAAATAGGAACATTTAGCAGAATTTGGTAACATATTCTGAAGGAAAACTTGGTAAACACTGTTGGCAAAAGAAGACAAACCATGGTGGTACATTTAGGAGTAACACTGCACTTAAGGATGATATTAACACATACACCATGATGAGTAGAGGGCAAGATCAGGTAGACAAAATCGGTAGTCAAGAAGCACTTTTTAAATATTTCTTAGAGAATTGTTGAAGATTCACTGAAGAACACTTCAAAAAAAGATGTGCTGATAAATATGTTCACTAAGAACTTGTGCTTTTCTTCATATGAAAGGTGCAAATAAGCATTTTCTTCATTTAAAAAAAAAATATCTATCTTAATCAATTTAAAATAATTTATTTCATAAAATTGAAAAAGTGAGGCATATGGCGGATTAAAAATTTTTTGGAGCAATTGGCTTATGAAATAAGGAAAAGGCACTATAACAATAATTGACATATAAAAATTTTCAGAAATAAGTAAATAAACAAATATTCTTGAGCTTAAACATTTCCTGTAGATCAAATAACAGTAAATTTTATAAATAGTTGTAGAATATGGTATGATGTAGAAGTCAAACACTTCCAATGCAAGGATGAAACTTTGACGCTTACTCCTACGTAAGGATGAAAATTTTCCACTCACAAGTAAACGTTGACTGGGAAATTTAAAAAAGGTTAACTTTGTAGTTGAATATAAAAGAGTCAAATGTTGAGAAAATTAGATTGCCACAGCAGAGGATTCGAGCACTTTCACCATTAAAGAATAAACCGCATCTTACGAAAACACACAACTCGCCAATCTTCACAATCAGTTCAAGAACAACTATTGTTTATGAAAAAATAAAATATGTATATATACTGATTCAACTTCAAAAACACACTGGAGAAGATCAGAGATAAATGGATTTTTTACTACATAAATCACTGAAAACTCACCAGGAACATCAAAGCCGAAAATGGAACACAAATCTTTAATTGATTACTGTGAATCAGGAACAGAATTTTTTTTTTTTTTTTTTTTTTGCAGGTATGTATTATAACACTTTAAGTACTTTCAGAACAACATTTCCACATACCAGAAAAGCGTTTCAAAAACTGGATTAATAACAACACTCTTGAAGGCAACTTCAGCAGGTAAGTAAATGTGAATAAGAAAGATGAGTAAATATATTGTCATATTTAAATCAGACATGTAGAATAAAATTTTATCAAATTATTTCAGTCATGAGGAGGATACAGGAGAATGAATTTTTTAATTTCTTTTTTAAGCAAAAATTATGTCATTAAATTTTGATGAAGCCACATAATTCTGGAAAATTGAAGCACTGAGAGTTATGATTAGAACAGTTTGTCGAGAGCAAACAGAGTTCTTGAAATTTAACTTAGTAAAAGAACACTGCACTCACCAAACACCAAAATCGATATTAGCAGTCAAATCGTGCACTAAATGACAAAAATATCTTGAGATAAAAGTGGAAGGTGGTACAACAAGTTATATATATATATATATATATATTTATATAAAAAGTTACTGAAGTATTTTTAGAGTAAAAATCATAAATTGATATTTTTAAAGGCAGAGAAGACTTCAAAAAAATTATGCAGGATATATTACAGCTACGAATTTCATGAAGAACTTCAGCTTCTTTGCAAGTAATAGATGAGAATAATTTCAGTAAAATAATTTAAACTTCAATAATTATCACAGATTCCAAGAGGGAAAAAAATAATTTGCTTCAATAAATATCTTAATTTTCATAATATATCTTCAAATTCATTAAATATTTTATTTCAATATATAAGTGCCAGAAAATAAAATTTAAAAATCCAATATAAGAATAAGTATAAAAACCATAGCCTCTTGTTAAATAAATTTGTTCTTAAAATCAGAGAACAATTTTTAGAATTCATTTCAAAATTCATTAAAGATTTTCTATTATAAGTATCTTTTAATGCACCATAAGAATAAATGAATTAGAGAATGAATAAATAAATTTCTTGATTTTTAAAATAATATTTCATTCTTCAATAATTTAAAAACAGCAATAATTTTGTCAAGACACTCAAAATGAAAACCAGTAAAGGAATTTTTTTTTTAATTATACTATGCTCAAAAATTTTAAATCGTTGAATTACAAATAGAACTTGAGAACAAAAGTTTCATTACGATGTTTGTCCAGCATCGATCTTCAGCCATTAAAACAGCAAAATTTTCATTTGAGAACAGCAGAATATTATAATTTTCTTAAAATTCCATATTAAAAATAATTATTTTAAAACAATTTATTTGAATTTATGTCAGTATATTTCTATAAAAGTAGCAAATCTTCAAAATTTTATGCAAAAGAAAATTCAGTCAGGAACAAAATTTCTTCTAAGATAAAAAAAATTACATTTTCTTTTTATAACAAGAACAGAAAATATTGCGAAAAAGAACAACGGCAAATATAATGTTAAAACATTTTGAAAATTCCATTAAAAAGAGCAGTTCTTCCATTTGAGAACAAAAATCTTTTTTGAAAAGAATTCATCAATCAACTGTTAAAAATACGGCAAAAAAAAAAATACAGTCATTAAGTTATTTTTTTAAGGCATTGCATTGCAATCAAAAATCAATAACGGCAAATGTTCTTTTAAATCACAGATACCAAATGTGACGAAAATTAAGATGAAGCATTAAATAAATAAAAAGAGTTATTTTGCTGTTAGATAAAATAAACAATCTGGAGTGCCGTAAATGGATCGTATAGCAAAGATGATAACATTGTTATGCAGTAAAAATAAAAGGGAACGATCTTACTTAAATGATGAGGTAACACATTGAAGAGACAGCAGTTGTAAAAAATCTTCTTTATTTGTTCGTTTCACTTGAGAGGTTGGAAGGTAATTAGAATAGGTATGTCACCGTACACATTAGAAGAACGTTCCACGTAGCATTATTAAAAACTCAAATAATTCCATGAACTATAAAGAATGCTGGCTAAAGCTGGTTAAAATCCTTTCTTAAGAGAATGTCTTAAAGATAAAAAAAAGTCCAAAATCGAACATGTGTTAAATTAAATTCCGAAGAACATCTTGATCGAATAATCTCTCTTTGAAATAGGCGCAACGTCTCAAAATCCAAAAGACAAATCACGTTGTCAAATTACATATTAAAGCTTGTTAAAAATCTCAAATCTGTTAAAAAACTGGCTGCATTGATATATATACTACATAAAAGGGGTTTTCAAAAGTGCATCCAGAATTGATTAAAATCTATTCGTTAAATTAAATTTACGTATTATAATTAAATCGTATGAAGATAGAGAAAAGAAAACTAAACACATCAGAGAGAGAATGAAGCTTTTAATTCGCCAAGCGAAGACACACCCCAGTATGACGTGGGCGACGTCATCATTTGCAATACGCGCCGATTCTAAAAATAGATCATGAGGGGGAAAAGCTGTCTTACTTTCGGTAACAGAAGGAAAGAAGAAAAAAAAGCGATTTGAACGATGTTTTGAGTCGAAAATAAATAGTTTAAAACATGAGATAATAATGCTGCATTACAATTTTAAAAAAAATAATAATAAATGTGGTTACTACATCACAGACGTGAGTTTCAAAACTTGCCTTATCCAGAAAATCAAATTTTAAGAAATCATGAAAAACATTTAACTGTGTCCATACTAGTTTTTTTTTTTGCAGATTGTAGTGTTTTTTTGGTGCAGGTTTACCAATAGAATAGATTGATAGAAGGAACATGATTTTTTTAATTTTGGATAAGACGAGTTTTGAAACTCGTGTCTTCATATCATCTTGGTATGTTTTTTCTACATTCAATTGAAAAGAAAAAAAAAACTTGGGTAGGTAAAATCATATGAAAATTTCTTCCACGTATACTCTTTACCTGTCATTTTTTTTCTTCTGTAATTTCCATCTGAAAAAAATATCTTGGCAATTTTTTTCCTTTTTATTTTATTTTATTTTTTTTTTTTTTAGTTTAAAAATAAAACCATTTCATATTCTATTCTTAAATATTCTATTTATTTTTGAGATATTGTGAATACTGCTTTTTATTTATTTTTTTTTTTTTTAATGTATGCAAAAATTTGAGTACAATATTAATAGCCAATTGTTTATAACTTTTAGTTTGTAACTTTAAATGGTTTTGTGAATTTTATAATTAAAGTTTTTGATAGTATCTTATAGAAAATTTTTGCTTTTTGACTCCACCCAAGTAAATGAAACCTCTTGAAAACATCTTCTTGGGTAAAAATGCTTTCAGCACATTTTTATTCCACATTTCATACTCTGCATTCTGAAATCATTTGTGATTAGAAGACTATAGAAGTGTTGAAGTGATTTTTTTTTCTTTTTATTACATAGTTATAAATATTGCAATCAATTTTTAGGTTATTTTATGTATTTCCTTTAAAAAAAAAAAAAAATACTACAACTACAAAGTTGAAAATTTGATTTTTAACTATTAATAGTCTATAAAAATAGCAAATAAAGCCTTTGTGCAACAATATTAAAAAGCAGAAAAACCAACGTTTAAAATGCACAAATAACATATGAAAAGCAGCAAACAGCTGTTTCGAATCTACTAGCGAGATTCTTCTTCAGTGCAAAAGGAACAGCGTGCTAGAAAAAGCAAGGCTGAGCAAAATCATAGACAGAGACGCGCTGGCTTTTATACCCTATGCGGGTGGCTTATACTTCTCACTCGCGCTTGCTTGTCGCAAAATACTTTTGTTTTCAATGGTAATTTCTTCCGTATGATTGACGGTTTGGCTATGGGTAATCCTCTTAGTCCAATTTTATGCGATATTTATATGCACTATTTTGAGGTCAAGCTTTTTGAAATCTTAAAATTTCCGTTCTATGTTCGTTATGTTGATGATGTTTATGTCCTGATTGAAATGAATTCGGATATTAATAATATTCTCTCTATTATGAATTCCATTGATCCCTGCATTCAATTTACCTCTGAAATTGAGACCAATAATTGTCTTTCTTTCCTGGATGTCCTTGTTATTCGTTGTGAAAATGGCTTTCAGACTACCGTCTTTCGTAAACCTTTTGCTGTCAGTCTCCCACCTCACAGGCATTCTTCTCATCCCCCTAACCAGAAATTCGCTGCTTTCAATACTTTTGTTTTTCGGGCTACTAATATTTGTTCCACTCCTCAGTTACTTAGTGCTGAACTTAATTACCTCAAAGCTGTTGCTGTCGATCGTGGTTATTCCTCTAATATTATCGATTCTATTTATAAGAAATTGACGAATTCCGACCATTCTGCAAAGCTTTCTAATTCCAACTCTAATACTTCAGTTGTATTACCATTTTTTCCTAAAATCAGTCAGCAAGTTGCTAAAATCCTAAGAAGGTTTGATTTTAAAGTTATTTTTTCTCCTGTTAATAAAATCCCTTTTTCAAATCTCAAACACCCCGTTGATCGCCTAGATAATTGGGGCATTTACCAGATCTCTTGTCAGTGTGGTCTTTCTTATATTGGTCAGACTAAACATGCTCTTAGATTTCGTTTAAAAGAGCATGAAGGTTATGTTAAAAATCAGGAGCTCAAACGTTCTTCTATTGCTCAACATTCTTGGTCTTCTCAACATAGGTTCGATTTTTCCTCAGCCATCATTATCCAAAAATGTTCTTCTAACCTTGATCTTGATTTTTGGGAAGCTTACCATATCATTAAAAATTCTCACTCTTTAGTCAATGACTTATCTAGTACTCCAGATTTTCCAAGTATTTGGAAAGCGTTAATTTAATTCCCCTTTTTTGGTTTCTTTTCTCTACTTCTCCGGTAGATGTCGCTACTTGTCCACCCAGTCGTTTCCACTGCTTCTCTCTCATTGGTTGTTTCGGCTCCTTCGCCACCCGCATAGGGTATAAAAGCCAGCGCGTCTCTGTCTATGATTTTGCTCAGCCTTGCTTTTTCTAGCACGCTGTTCCTTTTGCACTGAAGAAGAATCTCGCTAGTAGATTTGAAACAGCTGTTTGCTGCTTTTCATATGTTATTTGTGCATTTTAAACGTTGGTTTTTCTGCTTTTTAATATTAATAGTCTACATTAATATATATACAGTGTGTCCACGTATAACCTGACCGACCTTTATTTTCGCAACCGTTGGTCCTAGATGCATACTTCCAATTACAAAAATGGCTTAAATAAGGTAAAGAATTATTTTTAAAGCGATTTGGGTCAATAAAAACATTTATTAAAAAATTACGAAATTTAAATTTTTATACAGTCTCCTAGTCCTATAAGTGATATTTACTAAAAATTTACTGTAACACTAACAAGTCAGACAATAAAAGTCCCATTCATCTAACATTAAAATTAACCGAGTTATGAAACTTTGAAATGCATGACTTATACCAGTTTTTTGCATATGAAAGCAGATGATTTCAACCATGCTTCCAGGGGTCATGTATAAAGTACTTAAATTTATTTCAAGGTATCTGCGCTTTGAAAGAAATCATACAAATATTACGATTAACTTTTATTAGTTAAGTTTCAGATTAGTTAAAATAATTGTATTTTAACATATGTTTTATTTTGTAAGGATTTGAGGCTATGATTTCTTTTAACTAAAATTGTGTTATTTTCATAAGATTTTATTTAACTTGCAATGATCGTCTTTCTAGTTTAAAATTTGTACTCGAACTTTAACTTACTTTCAAATATCCGATCAAAGTTAAATTTTACATACTGACTTAAACCCGATGACAATGCAATATTATTATGATTTTCGACTCTTACCATCTTACACATACAGTCAGCTCTCGTTAATTCAAACTCATTGGGACCACAAGAAATGTTCGAATTATCCAGAGTTCGAATTATGAAAAGTATGAGAGAAAACATGTTTAAAGGGGTACTATTACAAAGGAATTAATGTTATAATATTTTTTTTTAATTTCGGATGTTGTCGTTAGAATGACTTAATATTAAATTAAAAGATATAAATACATAAAATAATTAATAATATTAAAATAATATAAATAAAACATAAAAATTAATAATACACTATAGAACAACGGCATTTAAAATTACATTTTAATTGTACTATAATTTTCTTACCTGAAATTAGATGAACATTTAAGAAATTATTTACACTTATTTATCATCTCTATGAAAAAAAATTATCAATTGTTGTTTGCTTAGTCCTATTCATTTTTGACTTTTTAGCCAGTTTTTCTATTTGTAACAAACAGTTAAGTTCTTTGTCTGATGACGGCTGCATCAGGATAAATATACGCAAACACTCAATTGATTGTGCAATTGACTTTTCTGGGGGTAAGGAAAGCACTTGGGACATAGTAGCAGAATCACCAGAATCCAATTCCATCTCCTCATTGCATTTTTCGTGAATTGTTTCAACAATTTCTTCCAGTTAAGGGTCCAGATACTTCTAACCTATTGTCGGCTGCTACATACTCTGCGAACGTAATATCGCATTGGAACTTTTCAGAAAAGTTTGGAAATTTTATTTCTTCAAAAGGTCTGTCGTTTTCGTCATTTGCATTATAACCACTCTTTTTAGATGGATGGATAAATCCGGCATGTCGAAAGCATTTTTCTATTGTTTCAGGTTGTACGGCGTCCCACGCCGCATATAAATCGTTGATGGCCGTGAGTAATGTTATGTCGTAGCTTTCTTTAAGGTCAATCGAAAATAAAATTTGTTGTAGAACCCTTTTACGGTAATGAGTTTTTAAATTTTGAATTATTCCTTGGTCCATCGGTTGCAGTTGTGCTGTAGTATTAGGGGGTAAATATTCAATCTTTATAGAGCTCAGTGTTGGTAGTTTACAATGACTCTGCACATTATCTAGCAGCAATAGAATTTTTCTGTTTTCACGAGAAAATTTTTTATCCAGTTCTTTTAACCAACTGATGCAGATCTCACGCGTCATCCAGGCTTTGGCATTTGCCACATAATCAACAGGCAGTGTTTTAACTCCTTTGAAGCAATGTGGATTAGTGTGATTTACTAACAATTTTAACTTCTCACTTCCATCCATATTGGCACCTACCATCACAGTTATCCTGTCTTTTCTAAGTTTATCACTTGTGCACGTTTCACCTTTGAATGTTAAAGTCTTATTAGGAAGAAGTTTATAAAACAACCCTGTTTCATTGGCATTAAACACGTCTTTCATTGCATAAGTAGAAATAAGTTCGGATAGCTTTTCGCAGAATTCATTGCAAGCAGCGAGGTCTACAGCACCACTTTCACCACACACAGTTTTGTGTATGATGTTATTTCGCTGCTTAAAACGTGTCAGCCATCCTTCGCTGCAATTGAAATTTTTAATACTCATGAGTAGTGCAAGTTCTTTCGCTTTAGCTGCCAATATAGGTCCACTCAAAGGTACATTTCTTGCCAATGCATCTTTTGTCCATAACAGTAAAGCTTCCTCTAAATCCTCATGGGCTGCTGTTCTCATACGTTTTCGTCCTTTAGCATATCTTTCCTTTTCCCATGATTTCAGGATGAATTCTTTATTTTTCAAGTAAGTAGACAGCGTATTCTTTTTTATTCCACATTCTGCAGCAATTTCTGTCTTAGATTGGCCACATCCTACCTTTTTAATAATTTCCACTTTGGCTTCTAGAGTTAACGATTTATGACTTCCACGTGGAGCCATATTTTAAAGAAACAAGATCTTTTACTTTCTCAAAAAACAATTTAGTAGTAAGTAAAACCATTGACTGAAAAATTCGATCCCCAGAGTGAAAGTAGAATGTAGTGATAAAACAGGTTTCCCCTATCTTTATCAGATGTCCACCCAGTGAATTTCTTGGAATGTCACTGGGTCAAATGCTACAGAAGGGATTAGGAAAAGCACAATGGAAGAAAGGGCGAATGTGTCATTGATGGACAGATAGGACGCACTAAGAAAGCGGATTTCAAATGCATGGAATTATTATACTAGTTCAGAACAATTATGACAAAAATGAATGAAAGAAAGTTATTTCAAGGATCTGAAGTCTGTGAGAAAGTAAGGAAAAATGAAAAAATGGAATTCTCGTTAGTTCGAATTAAACGAAGTCAAGAGAAAATGAGTTCGAATAAATGAAAAGTTTTAACGTTATTCTGCCATTGAAAATTTCGGGACTTCATGTTTAGTTCGAATTAAGCGAAGATTCGATTTATCCGATTTTGAATTAACGAGAGCCGACTGTACTTATATTGGAGGATGACAAAAAAATTCGGATAGATTACCGTCAAGAAGTTTAAGAAAGAGTTTTAGATTTGATAACATAAACCTGTGATTGTTGTGTTTTTAACTTTTATGTATTTTTTAATGCTGAATCAAAAAATTACCTTCACTTTTAACAATCATGTCAAGATTTTTCACAAATCGTAAATTTCAAGGTTAAAAAAAAGTGAAAAATCTGATACTATAAAATAGATGTACGATTTTTTTATTCAGTTTAATTTTATTTAATTCAATAATTTATTAGATTTTTGGGTTTATACTTGTTTTCTTACAGCTAAACAGCTCGGGGGTCCGATGAGGTTGGGAGGGGAGGGGGTTCAATTTTAACTTATAGCTTTTTAACTTTGAAATTTGTGATTTGAGAAAATTCCTGACGCGATGGTTTAAAATGAAGGTCATTTTCAGATTCAGTGCTAAAAAATACATAAGAATTAATTTTCAAAAGCTAAAAAACATGCCACAACCCAAAATTTGAAGGACAGTGTTTCTAACAGCATTTTAAAATGTGTATCATTTTGTAAAGAATTGAAGCTGTTGTTTTTCATCCTATATTTAACAAAAAATCTGTTATTTTTATCCTCTTTTAATGTTCAGGACAAATTGTATATTTTGCAGTAATATGTCAGAGTGATTAAAGATTTCAAATTTTTATTGCAATGCTAATTTTACTCGCAACCATTTCTTTAATATATTTGACGAAATTATATTTCTAATAAATTTGTGAATGACACCTAATATGCAGCAAAATATGTACTCCAACTTTAAACAGCTATTACTTGGTCAATTTTAATCGTAGAATAACGGGACTTTTTTTGCATTACTTGCCAGTGTAACAGGGAAATTTTTCTAAATATAACTTATAGGACTGGGGGACTGTATAAAAATTTAGATTCTGTAATTCTTCACTAAATTATTTTTTCGCTTAAAACTTTTTTTATCTAAACCCTGCACCTAATTTTGACCATTTTTGTGATTGGAAGTATGCATCTGGCATCAACGGTTGCGAAAATAAAGGTCGGTCAGGTTATACGTGGACACACTGTATATATATATATATATATATGTGTGTGTGTTATATAAAAATTTTACTTTGCAATATTCCTTAAAATTATTCTAATTTTCTGGCATATTCACTATTTCCCTATTTTTTAATAATATCTATTATTTATTCCTATTTAATTTCCCTTTAATTTTAAAACATATATTAATAATTATCTTATTCAAAATCTTAATCTAAAGCTTTTGGTCCCTTCATAAATTTTATTAGCTATCCAATCTATAATATTCTGAGAGAAGCAGGCTTTTTACTTCAAAAACATTACTCTACTAGGTATGGGACTCTTTCGCCTTAAGCTACTCCCCTCTCGCGTCATTAGCTTAGCTGCTCATCTCTGGGTGTGCGCTTTTCACTGATTTGTTCGTTTGTGTGTTACGTCAGTATTTGTTTTCCTCTGCGAGTTTAACAAAAAGCCAATGTACTGAACTCGGAGCTCTGATTCTGTTTTGTTTCAAGTGCTCAAAAAAATGTTATCTGGTGTCTATTAATCCATAGTTTTCTAATTTACCTCTGAAGATCTTACAGCATGACATAGAGCCTCATGCCAAAGCCTGAAGGCTTCATGGAATTTTATTCCAATGTGGAACTTGTTTAAATTTTTATGCCTGATGAATAAATGTCTTCGAACGACAAGCTGACTTCATTTTACTTTCATTGAGAAATCTCTGGATTCCTTAATCCGTTGTGTTGTTTATACTAATACCATGACCATAAGAATTAATAATACGACTGGAAACAAACCCCATGTCTCACTTGGAGCTATACTTTAAGATATCGAAGTATTCTTGATATTGATAGAATAAATTAGCATCCTAATCCACGATTTCTTAACTAAAATGTTCGACCTGATATTAGCTGTTACCAACAAACTTCACTATATATTAAACTTTGTTGCTAACATCATATGAAAATTTCTTATATTCGTTTTGCAAATAATTCTTCTGCATTGTCTGTCATTTTCTTTAATGCAATTTCCATCTATTAGAATAGTAAGGAAAGAAGTTTGTGTGTGAGTGTGTCGACGGTGTTCTGAAGAGACCGCTGCACGTAGAGCTACAAAATTTGGGGAAAAGGTAATCTATATATGAAGTTTTGCCCCTCGAAGCCCAATTTTCTATTTTTTGATTAGAATTTTTTTAATTTAATTTTTTATGTGATTTTTATCGCTTTTCTAAGTTTCAAGGCGATTTTTCCACATTAGTGAAAAGAATACGGTTTCTTTCCTTTAACCCAATATAGTAAATTTTGTTCTCTTTTCAAAAAAGTTTATTCGGAATTCGTACAGCGATTTTTGAATTTTTAGCGAATTTTTTATACAATTATTGAACAGTTTTTAATGCATGTCCTTACCTATAAGAGGGTTACCGTAGGGGGGGGGGGGGCACAGTTCTGTCGCCAAATTTGGTGACCAAAATTAGTCACCAAAAGTGAAGCCAACTTGGTGATATCTCTAATATTTCGCCAAATTTCCATAGACTTCATTGTAAACCAATACTTGCTTACAGAAAATCAACAAATTGAGATATTTTAATACAGCAAAAACTAATATTAACTTAAGGGATTATATTAATTATATTTAAGGGAATCCAAATAAATTAAATTATGAATAAAAGTAACATGATACAATGCTTAGCATGCTTTCCAAAACATAAATTTTAAGAGAGTCAGCTGGTCAAAGGAATTGGATTTGAAACTTTTGTCCCATTATAGTAAATTTTGACTTTCGTAATATTTTAACTTTTTGTGATTTTTAATTCGATTTTTACGTTTCTTCGCTATCTGCTGCAATTTTTTGACATTCTTTTTTTGACCTATAATACTAAAGTAATTTCTGCCCTCATTTCAATAAAGTTTATTTGGATTTCGTATAGCAATTTTTTAATTTTTCGGGAATTTTGTATGTGATTTTAGTGTATTTTGGCGATTTCCTACCATTTTTTCACACTAGTGAAAGGAATCAACTTTCAATCTTCGAACACAATATATAATTTTTTTTCATTTCGAAATTTGTGCAGCAATTATAAAAATTTTCACGATATCTTATTGTAATTTTCATAGCTTTTTCACAATTCGTGCTGCTTTTTGACATACCCGGGCAACGCTGGGCAAGTTAGCTAGTCTGAAATAAAAAAATAATCAAGGTTTTAAAATAATCTTTTCAGTTTTTTTTTTTATTATTATTATTAAAAATAAAATGATTAAATATTAAAGATACAGTCGAACCCCGATTTAACAAATCGTTCGGGACTAGCAACTTTGTTCGTTAAATCGAAATTATTCGTTAAATCGGGATAATCAAAATAATATTTTTATACAACAAAACAAGTTAAAAGATGGCAATAAGTAAGAAGAACAATGTTCATTTACCTTTGAACATTTGTTGCTTTAAGAAAATACAAATACCCTGTATAAAAATTGATTACTGTTTTATACACTATTATAAATCACAAATATTGAATTTATGTTTGATCAAATTTTTTAACTTAAGTTTTATAGATATTTGTTTGCTGTGTTTCGATTTCTTATTTCAAAATTCTGTATATTTATTTTTTCTGAAGCTGTGAAAACAGTTTCACCAACACCATGAGCCATCAAATACCGTTTCAAAGTATCCAAACTGCAAACTGCTTCTTTGAACGTTGCATGCTTCATTTCTATTTCATCTTCTTCATCCGATCCACTACTACTGCTATTAATAACCTCAGCGTAATGTACATTTTCGCTTGTAGATATTTCTGTGTCACAAGATACATATTTAGAAAATTAACAATCAGGGGCATTGAAAATTTTTAATAAATATTAGAAAATTTCTTCAATTTTTCATTTTTTGACATCGAAATTTATTCGTTAAATCGGGATTATAAATTCACTATATCGAAGTATTTTTGTTCCCTTTTCGTCGGGACCATACAAAAATTCGCCAAATCGAGAAATTTGTTAAATCGGGGCCCGACTGTATGTCCATTTCATATAATTAACATCAAATAAAATATTTTAACAAATGTCCATGGTTGATAGGGTTAATATCAATTATTGACAATTTTTAAATTGAAACTTTTTACAAACACACCAAGCTTTCTGAAATTTAGAATTTTCAATCCAGATCATTCAATAACTAATGATTTAATAATACCATTCTGACATTAAATAATTTTTGTGTCATTAACAATCAACTTTATTTTAAAAAGGTTGTAATTCTGATGTTCACAGTTAGAAAATATTACTAGCAATTAAATATTACATCCTAGGCAGGCATGTAGTGGAGGGTATATACCGTGTACCTTCTGGATAGATAACTCTATATAGGCTCAATAGCTGTAACATATACTCCCTGTTATGTACCCGATGCCTGTAGCATATACCATCTGTTTTCTTTTTTACTCTTAAGGGGGGGGGGGGGGACCCATTTCCCTATTGTAGGGCAGGTGGAAGGTAAATATTTAACCCCTTGCACCACTAAGTGTGAAAAGAATAGAAATTAAAAAAAAAAAAAATTACTACAAAAAGGGACTTAGATTTAAATTGTCAAAAATATACCTTAGTTGAAATTTTACAATCATATATATATATATATATAAACATATATAATAATAAATTTGAAATCACAAATATATGAAGAAATTGATAAAGTTCTAAAGTAGATTTAGAAATGAACATAAGAAACCAGTATGTAAAATAAGAAACTATATATACTTGATACAGAGTGTTTCGCTCATAAGGATACATTATAAAAAAAAAATCATCAGTGTATATTTTATTCATATAAAATGACCACCTAATAATTTTCATTTACTATGAAAAGCACGACATGATGATGATGATGATTGCGAGCATGTGTGCAACTCTTCCATTAAAACCAAAAAATGGTGTGTCCTAAAAAGAAAGGCGTATGCTGTTCTTTGCTTTGCTGAATATCAGTCAGTGATTTTAACACAATGAATATTCAGATAAGAGCATAAAAAAATACCACCTTCAAGGAAAATTTCACATACATGGCATGATAAATTTCTGGCAAAAGGGAATGTTTGGTGGCGTTCATATGTCAGAGAAACATTGCAATTTTCCTGTGCGGGTGGATTGGATGTGATGGTTCAATATCATGGGCACCTTTTTCAACAGACATAACTTCCCTTTACTTTTAATTGGGATTTGTAAAAGATAAAGTTTATACCACAAAAGTTAATTCTGTGGAGGATTTGATAGACTGAGTTTTTACTGTAATTTCATCAATAACTACTGTGCTTCTACAGAACCCTTGATTTGAAGTTGATTATCACCTATGAATTTTCTGTGGCACTAAATAATCTCATATAAAATTGTCTTGATTTTTTGTATTAAATGTGATGAATTACCTGTTCTCAGTCATGTTTATTTTCTTTTTATTTACTTGCATAGTATTTCTTCCAGTAACATATTCAATAAGATACTTTTGAACGTGACACCCCGCATAACTTAAACCTGTGTTATATCAACGTTTTTTTTTTTTTTTTTTTCATTTATATAATGTCAAATTATACTTAATCCTTGTAGTGATTCTGCTGATAGAAAAAAGTTTCCATCATATACACACTATTTAATAAGCAAGCCGCAGTTCTATAACCCACATTTTTACAACCATCTTATTGAAGGATGTGGCATTGATCCCAAGACAGTATGCAGCTATTTTCCTGAATTTAATCGGTAAGTAATATTATTTCTCATTGAATGCTTTAAGGAATATTGCTGTTTTAAAATACATTGGAGTCTTATCTGCCATAAAATAACTCAAACAACCCTCATGCTTGGAACATAGTCAGAATTTTCTCTTATAGTGGGCAATGTCTCTGTTTTCTCAGTCATGAGTAAAGATTGGAATGCTCAGAAAAAACAGCACTTTTGAGAGGGGAAACATTTTTTTTTTCCCTGAAAAACTTTATTTCCACTTGGACAATAGAAATTTTATTTTTTAAATATTGCATTTAAATGTTCATTCTGGTGCGTTTTTCTTTCATATTTTTGTCACCTTCATGAAAACATTTCATCTCTTTCATGAAAACATTAACTTGGAAAATATAATCTGCAAGACAATACTACTTCTCTCATTAAAAATAAAAATTCACATGCAAAATTTTAATAATGCCAATCATTGAAAATGGTAAAGTTGATAACTTAATGCAACTCGGTGTCGTTTGAAAAGGTAATTTATTTATACTGTTCAATGTGCAATTTTTTGTATCACTTAAACCTGTGGTTCCCAACCTTTTCTTGCCCTCACCGCATCAAAGCATCTCTAAAATCATGATGCCTCCTTACTACTCCTCTGTAACATATAATAAATTTTTTATTTAAAAATTGAACTGTTATTCACATGGACAAAATCTAAAAGAGCATTAACAGTGACAAGCCTTTTCATATATTTCAGCTTATCAATGAAGTAATTTTTATCCAAAATAGATGAACTTATTGCAGTTATAGTTAAAACATATCTTTACTTTTATATATAGAAGGGTTTTATTATTCCTTGCCGACTTACCTCAGTGTGAATAAAAGGTAATTATATGGTCTGAATTTTCTCACATTTAGCATTAAATTTGATATCATTTTACAAATGAATCTAATATATCGTTAAGAACAAGTGGAATTTTTTTTAATACTAAGATCTGTCTGTAAATGACATAACACAAAAGTATTTTTGGATTCTCATCTTTATCAATTTAAAGTGGTCACTTTTCTTTCGCTTCATAACACCTTCTCTGTTAGTCAACACTCCCTTCAACATAACCATCGGTCAATTGCCATGTGTGGTCTGATTTTAAAATTTAAACTGTATATGTCATAATGTATATATATATATATATATATACATACAACGTTTAATGTCTGCATTAAAGCCATAAAAAATTATCATTTAGCCCTTTTCACCTTTTCATCTGTGACAGCCTTTAGGGGATTTATTAATTTTATAAGGTTGGAATTGAGATGTGTTTCTGTATGCAACATAAACATTTAAGTGAATAACTCATCATCAAATGGCATAATTTCAAGGAGTTATGTTTAGATAAACATTATTAGTCTGGGCAGCTCATGACTGCGATCATCAATTATTATAATCTACACTGTTAAAAATTTGCAGCATTCTGTCCAGTCATTTGACCGTTTTTTGAAAAAACGGTTTTATAACCATAATTTAACAATATCCTGACTATAAAATGGCCAATAATATGGTCAGAATAGTGTTAAATTACGGCTGTGTAACCGTTTTCGATAAAAACGGTCAAATGACTGGACAGAATGCTGCAAATTTTTAACAGTGTAGGAGAAACCTTTTTTTATGTTTATTGAAAGAGTAATATAAAACATTTATCAGTCATAAATCCCACAGCTCATTTCCTGTGGTGATAGAAATAGCTAGTTGAAACCTAAACAATCCCATAACTTCATCATTGTTTTGTGAAATATATTTATTTTAGCAATTACTGCAATTTTGAAACCATAAATCATTTGAAATGATTTTTTACTAAAAGACATTATCTTTCATTTTCTTATTGAAATAACTATTGATTTGTTTATTAATATCAAGAACACTTTCAAGGCCAGATCCTGGTTCTGACTGCTTCCCAGTGCAACTACATTAGGAGAGACAGATGGAGTTGAACCTTCAGACTAAACGCACGCAGCAGCTCATCCTTTTAGCTGTGAGATTTTTTAATTTCACAACCAGGCATCCAAAAAGCCTGGCTTTTGTTAAACATTCACAAACCGCATTTCTGTACCTGCAGGTAGATGTCAATGTGTTTGTTTCAATATAATGTTATTTACATCTTGTGGTAATTTACTAGTTCTATAAACACACACAGTTCGCCGGACAAGATGATATCTTTTGAGATCTGCATAGGCTAAATTTTTATAGTTATCAGTCTTGGACTCAAAGTGAAGATGTTATTTATTTTTAAACTGAGAAAAAGGAAAAGAAAAAAACCTTGCCAGATGGTACTTGCGATATAAGAATGTTGTCTAAGTTTCTTGAAGTGATTTATAGTACTCTAAAAATTAGTTTGAAAGAAAGTTGGATTGCTATTGGTGGGATATTTAGATAAATATTCTATCTGATTCGGACACCTTAACACAATTAATTTTATTACCATAAAGAGGCTGTGAGATAACCTTCTGTTTCTGTTTGAAGTGAAGTTCTTTTTCATAATGACTTGAAAACAGAACTCATTTCTTTCTGCCATAGTAGAGCAATGATATCTTAAAACAATAATATTTATGACTTTTACAGATTTCTGCCAATGGTTGGGTATAAATAACAAATTTCTTATTTTAAAAATACTTTTTTTTTCAGGAACACAGTAATTAGAAAACATCAATATGGTGGAGTGTTTTACATTATAAGTTATTTCAGTGTAAAGTTCAGATTTTTAAAAGCCATAATTAATCTTTAAAGAATTTTAAAGTGTTATTAACAATTTTCTACTGATATCTTTTCTACTGATGCTGGTGTTTTTTGTAACTAGTTCACATGATGGGCTTAGATTTCAAGCTGTTTGGGATCAGGCTCCGAAAAAAGAGTCTGGATTCATCTCTAGCTGGTAGTACCTATTTTAGAAATATGTATTTCTATGTTTCAAATATGTTTTTCTTTAAATATATTCAAGACAGTCAGTTTTATTAATCCCATTAAATATTTTCATGTGCAAAAGTTTCTTCATATGGCATAATGCAGCACTAACATAAATGCTTGAATGCTTAAATAAATAATTGTAATAAACTGTGTAAAATTTAAAAGTATAATTACTAGCATAAAATCTAACTGTGTAAAAATATATTACAGTAGAGCGCCGATTATCCGAACTCCAATTAACTGAACTTCCAATTATCCAAACAGCCAATTTATCTCAAACTTTTTTTAACCGAACTTCCTATTATCCGAACAGCCAATTTCTCTCAAAAATTTTTTTCAATCGAACTTTCAATTATCCGAACAGCCTATTAGACCTGGATAACAGATTTTAAATGATGATGGGATTGTGGATGAGATTCAAGACGAAAAAGAAATCGAAGAAAATGAAAACGAATGCTCTGAAAATGATCCAGGTCCATCACATACCTTTGAATGTTTGGAAACAGCTATGAAATGGCTCGAATAACAGAAGAATGCTGATCCAATTCAACTAACGTATTTAAGAAGAATTCGAGATATAGAAGCAATGAAAAGGATGTCTTCTTTGAAGCAAGCAACAATCGAAAGCTTTTTTCCTTAAATTATAATCTCTAGAGTTCAGAAAAGGATATTAAAAAACAAAAAAAAATGAAAAACAAAAAAAATCAATTTTTAAACATGCCAGCACTAACTAGTGCTGTCAGTCCAAAGCGTGGATAAAGTATGAAGATTTTAGTATGGTCAAGAACATCCATTAAATTGTCTGTCCATTTATCTGAACTTTTGCTTATCCAAACTATGGTTGATCCCGACTTGTTCGGATAATCGGTGCTCTACTGTATATAATTATAGTGAAAATTCATGCATTAAACTTTTTGAAAACTGAATAAAAAATCTTTCTTTTTGAAATTTGAATGAATTACTCTTATTTTTAGCTTAAAACATTTTTTTAAAAAGAAAAACTGATAGAAAATGGGTTAATAACAAATCTGAAAGGTATGTAGCCCCATGTTGGGAACCACTGTCTTAAAGCTTCAACCGTCACAATCATGGTGGTCTTTAGTGTGTTACCTATTTTATCGATTAATATATTTGAAATGTTCTAATACCCGCCAGTAATGATTATGACAGGGAATTCTAACTTCATAGTTCAAAATTTTGCTCCTGAATAAAACCTTTGTGCATATTTCTAGATTCTGAGAATTTTTGTTTTGTTACATATTGAATAAATGGGTGACGGGTATTGTGGTCTTAAAGAGATAATCAGATAGTAATCACCAAAAATATTTTAATTTAACCCGGAATGCTTGGTAAAAATTAAATATACTTTCTCTTTGATAAAATGCAGCTGGAAATGACTTACTCTACTTTTCCTTAATTATAGATTCTTAGACTTATTGTTTATAATATAAATGCTTAGTTCTGTTTAAATGGATGAAAGACATATAAAGGCATATTTTAAATTTAAAATGGATTATTATGAACAAATGCTGTATTTAAAAATCTTAAACTTATTATAAAGTTACAAAGCGACTCTGACTTAATATTACCAAGCACTAAAAAATTATTATTAAGAGTTATTAAATAGTTTTTTGGGATAATTTAAACCTTGAACTCCTTATTTCAAATTGAGAAGAGAAGTAAAAAAACATTTTTGGTAATTTTTTATTTAGATCCAAGAGCAGAAGGTCTTTAAGAAAATCTTCTCTTGTGTTACTAAGTAAAAGAAATTGCCAAAGATAGATTTTTCAACTAAATTTTCAATAACAGAATGGCTCAGCTATCTATTGCTGCATCTCACAAACGTTAATGACTTCATGTGAGGTTTATATGTGATACATTAATAAAAATAAAACATACAGGGTTCACTGGTAGTTTTTCAGTACACCCTCACAGGAAGTTCCCATGCACATTTCTCTTTATGTTGTGTGTGATTTTAATGTTTGATGCTTAAATTAATGTATTTCAGAAAGCATCTTAATGTTATCAAATTTTAGATTTTTGTACTTTGAACAATTTCATAATTTTTTAGTTGACTATACATGACACCTTAAAATTATTCATTTTCTCAAATTTAACTAGACTTTAGTAATTGTAAATGTTTGTAGTTTTGCTTTAAATCAAATCAACTTTAAAAACCAGTATTTCATGTACCAAACTTTTGTCTAGGTCTAGGTTATTGATACTCCATTTTAATTTCTTATTCCATATTTCAGTAAGCCATGTAATGAAGGTCAAACAGGACAGGCTCTTTTAAAAGAATCCAAATTAGGAGATGCTAAATCTTTGTAAGTATTCTGTTTTGTTTAAGAAATTTGAAATAGATATCTCTTTCTAATTTTTAATCTGTTATAAAGGTTTATATGTTCTTACAAAACTCTTTTTAAAATATTTTTTTTTAAGTTCCTTTCAAACTCCTTTTAAAAGAATGCAAATTATGAGAGGCTAAACTTTTGTAAATATTCTGTTTTGTTTAAAAAATTTGAAATGTATACTTCTTTCCCATTTTTAATCTGTTATAAGATTTGTGTGCTCCTACAAAACTCCTTCTTTTAACATTTTTTCTTTTTTTTTTTTTTTTTTTTTTTAAGTGCCTTTCAAACTCCTACTTTAGTTCCATCTCTTACAAAACTCTTATACTTCTAACTATATAGAAGTATATTATAGATGTATCTACTATTCTATGTAGAAAATAAATCTAAATATCTGCAAAGGTTTAAAAAAAAAAAAAAAAAAAAAAAAAAAAAAAAAAAAAAATCTTACAAAGAAAAAAAGAGTTGATTTCATTGCAATAAGATATATCTAATTCATAATCTGTTTCATTTTAACTAACACAAATCTTCTTTGAATGAATAACTAAATCTGAGATATTGGATGTGGACACCGGATGCATTTTAAAACCAAGGAGCCCATTTCCTACGTATATAACATTTTAATCTCATAAAGCTGAATTTCAGATGTAAATTTAGGTCTTCAAAAGTCCTTTTATTTTGATATTATTGGTTAACTGGATATCTGTTACAAGAGATTATACTGTGTTCAGATCTAATTTAAAAATGTAAACAAAGTAATGATCTAAAATTCAAAATCTGTACAATTTAGAAATTTGTAAATTTAATTGCATCATATTGAATTTTCAATTGTAAATTTGATTGCATCATTTAAAAAAAAATGATTGCATCAGTTAGAAAATTTAATTGCATCATATACATTTTATAACAAAATAATTTATAGTATTCTAAATAAAGCTCCAAATTTTAATTATTAATTTTCAAGGGTCTATATATACTTGTTCATTATAATGAAGTAAATAATAATGATGATATTTTATTTTGACAGAAATGATTCAATTAAAATTATCTTAATATTTTTGTTTTCATCGTCTCGTCTCGTGTAAGAAAATTACTTTTTAATGTTTTCTACTCAGTTTTTGCATTCCATCCATGTTATTTACTACCTAAGTGTGCTAAACCTTGCAAGTTTTTTTATTTTGTTTTTATTTATTTTGTTTCTTTATTTTTATTTTTGTATAATTTAATTTTTAAGCTAAATATCAACTCTCTAGTAGTTCTAGTTGCATACTTTCAATTAGGAATGCACCGAATATTCGGTATCTCAGGGTTCGCACAGACTCCTTAGACTCCTTGGAAACTCCTTAGAAATGAAAATGTTCCCAAGTAGTACTTAGAACTACTTAGATAAGCAAACCACTCCTTAGAAACTCCTTAAATTGTATTGCAGCTTCGGACGCAAGCGATATTGCTGCCGAGGGGAAAAAAATCGTGATTGTAAAACGCATGGTAAATCCTTTATACACGTCATTCATCTGAAGCACAGCATTGATTGGGTAGGTTAATCTTAATAGCAGGGCTCCCACTAGGTCCATTTTTCGACACTGTTAGCCGACCTTTATTTTAAATTTTATCGATGTTTGGCATTTAGCCAAGAATCTCGGAAAAATTGCATTTTTCGCAAATATGTTCCAGAAAATACCGTCAAATTTCATCAATCGATTGTGGAAAAAATTCGTAAATTTTCCAAAAATCCTTGATTTTTGGGAAGCTTACCATATCATTAAAAATTCTCACTCTTTAGTCAATGACTTATCTACTACTCCAGATTTTCCAAGTATTTGGAAAGCGTTAATTTAATTCCCCTTTTTTGGTTTCTTTTCTCTACTTCTCCGGTAGATGTCGCTACTTGTCCACCCAGTCGTTTCCACTGCTTCTCTCTCATTGGTTGTTTCGGCTCCTTCGCCACCCGCATAGGGTATAAAAGCCAGCGCGTCTCTGTCTATGATTTTGCTCAGCCTTGCTTTTTCTAGCACGCTGTTCCTTTTGCACTGAAGAAGAATCTCGCTAGTAGATTCGAAACAGCTGTTTGCTGCTTTTCATATGTTATTTGTGCATTTTAAACGTTGGTTTTTCTGCTTTTTAATAAAATGGAATGTTTTTAGAAATTTAACCATGAGGAGGATTAAAATGATGATTAATGGGGATGATTAATTAGGGTTTTCATAGGAATTAATGATGTACGAATGCAAGTTCCTAAGTTTTGTTTAGTAACAGGGTTCCTATGCAACTGGAAAACAGGGAATTGTCAGGGAAAATGGCATTGGCTCAAAAAGTCAGGGAAAATTACAATTTTTCCCTAAAACCTGGAAAAGTCAGGGATTTTTTTATGTGCTATCTTGTGTCAAGATTCTCCTGAGTTCCAAGGTCTGTTTGCAAAAAAGTTCCTATTTTTCACTTGCAAGTAGAATTTTTGCTAAATTCACATTTTTAACATAGATGTTTTAGCTATATGAATTTGTCAAGATATCATGAATATTTAAATAAAAAAAGAAAGGTAATTATATAGCAAGCAAAAAAGAAACAGAAAAAAAAGCTGTAGCTGAAATTAAAAATTTAAATAGAAATATGTCTTGTAGTACAGAGTTTTATAAGACATGCTTTCTACTAAAGTATAAAGTGGTGTTTCCTTTTGAAGTGATGAGTCGATTATTAAATATTGTGGCGCCTACTTATGGAAAGTAAGGTAGCTATAATTATACATTATTATTTACTTGACCTTTATTTTTAATATTTTAATTATTTTTTAAATTATCTAATTTTTTATTATTTTAGTTTATTACTTTACTTAATTATTTTACTATTGTAAGTATTCATTATAATTTCGATTGCATTATTACATTCAAATTACTGTTTTAAAAATGTACAAAGCAATGGCCAGAAATCTGCAAAATTATAAAATCCGCACAACCTCCGATCCCAAGCTGTGCAGATTTGAGGGAGTCTGCTGTATACATATAAGAAAAAATGTATATATTTGCAAAGTGTTGACTGTTTAATCCTGTTGCTGTATGAAATTTTCTAAAGTCTTCAGAAATTCTTCCATAGCCTATTGTAATTAATATAAATAGTAAAATAAAAGCAAAGAAACGTCTTAATAACACCATAAAATTAAGAAATGCACAATGCCTTTCGAAAAAACTTTGTCTTTTTCAGGTGCAAAGAAGACTTGCTACTACTTTGAGGCAGGAGCACTTAACTATTTACTTAATTACTTCGCACGTAATTTGCACGTAAAAACATGAAAACTGGTAGTTTTTAAATTGAAGAACTATTTAATGTTGAAATCGGTCAAGAGTCTTGCTCATGTCTTCAAAGTGATAGCACGTTTTCTTTGCACCTAAATAAGAAAGACAAAGCTTTCTGTCATACCATTTATTCAACATTCTAATCTAATATTATCCCAAATAATTATATTTATATTTCAGTAAATGATATCTCTCTCTCTATATATATATGCTGCTATATATATATATGCTGCTATCGCTGCCGTAATTGAATCTATTGTGCTCTTTTCGCTTTTTCATCTATTTCCATGTAAAAACATGAAAAATGGTAGTTTTATAGAGAAAGATATGATAAATATGTTGTACCAGACAGTTTTTAAATTGAATTATTTTAAGTGCTATTTAATGTTGAAATCAGCTAAGATAGTTCCATTACATGTTTTACAGGATCAAAAACTTTGCATAGCAATTTAACCATTTTTTGTAGGCATATACTTGAGTAGATTGTGGTGTGCAATATCCTATCATTTCTTTAATTTGCCTAATTTGTTACGTTTTTCTCCATTTTTTTTTCTTCAAAATTTCATTATTTGAATAGTAATTTAATTCATATTTTGACATAGATATTTTTATCTACTGTTGCCAGATTTTGAAAAAGTCTAATAATATTTCAAAACTTTGTATTTTCAATTGAAATGTTTATTTTCACTTGAATATTGAAAAAGAAAGAAAACTATAAAATAATTAAATTATGCACATAAGCTTTAATGGTGAAAATAATTGAGAGTCATTGAGATATAATTGCCACAATCAAAAACAATTAAGTTACTCAACAATCGAGAGAATCAATTAAAATATTTCAACATTACCCAACACTATTTTTACCTTGATACAGCTTACACTAGAAAAGAGTAAAAGTTTCCTGCATGCCATTAGTAATTCCAATGTTGCCAGTTGCAATATGTTAATATCAACATATTTATTTGGGTTATTTAATTTTAGATTAATATTAATAAAAATTTTAACACTTGTTTATTGTTTAGTGCTCTAAAATATAAAAGTGTAAACTAGCAAAATTGCTGCTACTGATAAAATTTCCCAGTTTTGCCCTTTATTAAAGGAAATAGTATTAAATATGCTTTTGGGTGTTTTGACATTTGAGTAGATACATTAAATCTTACACTGTAATAGTTATTTAATGCAACTTCTTTTGAAACTTTTTTTTTTTTAATCTTAAAGAAAAGTAGTTGTAATAGTTAGAAAATCTTATTAGAATTTCATCTTATCGCATTATTTAGTGTTATTTTGTGACATAAATGGAAAATAATGCAAAAATCATAATGTCGGTTCATTGTTTGTCAGTAAAATAACTTAACAAGTTTGATAAATGTGTTTTCTTTATTAGCTACTTATAATATTTTAGAAACTTATATTCATTTGTGTCTTCTTATTCTTGTATATATAGGGCTAATTCTGCTTTAAAGTATGAAAAAAGGGAAAAGTATGATGATGGTTTAAACCATCTAGAGAAAGCATTAAAAATTTGTCCTACTGATGATTCTCTGATGAGTAAGTTGTATGACCTTAGATCTGACATGTAAGTGTCACTAATATTTTGAATTAATCATTGTTTTGTATTTGGAAGGATCAAATTAGGATGAAAATCTTCCACAGTTCTCTGATTTTCAGCTCTGTTGTACTTTTTATAAAATATCCTCTCTGTTTAAAAAAATTTTGGGGGCCTTTTTTATATATTTATTTTTTAATCTTAGAAATTTTTTGTTAATTTTGACTAGACATTCTGCTTTTTAGCCTGACTCTTTTCTGTACATGTCTTCTGTAATTTGTTGTTTAAAAAAAAAAAAAAAAAAAAAAAAATTTGCAAACTACCTTATCTGCTGTTGTAAACTGTATCATGACTTACTGTGTTTTATATACAGTCAAACCTCGTTATCCGGACACCTGGTTTTCACGTCACTTTGCTTATCACGTCAGTTTTTCAAATTTTCGATTTTCTGTATATGATTGTAATGTAAATAAACTCCAGATTTTACGTCGTTGAATAATTTTCAACTCCGGATATCCCGACAGTTTAGGAAAATTGACCCTTTTTCATATTCCATCTTATAAGCACGGAAATTAAGCGGTAAGAAATGTCTTAGCCAAATTTTTCACAAAAGTTTCTAAAATACCCACTGAGATAAATGAGAAATTTTACTTCAACACTTTATCTCAATAAATATACCCACACACTATGAATGGCAACTTAAGCTCCAGATAGACATTTCAGTCTACTCGCGGTCTTTTTTGTTCTGGTTAGGCGGCGTGGTTACATCACGTGTGACTAAAACTGAAGCATTGCATTGCATTGAAACGATCAGAAATTATCTAACATTCATTTCTTAAACAACGAATATTGATTAAAATTCATTGTATAATATGGAAAAAAGAATTGTAGGAAGCACATCTAGGAATAAGCAAACCTTAATTCATCAATAGTTTATGTAACAATAAAAAAAGGTCATCATAAATCTAATTTTTATTATTTTCAGTTTTGTTTTTGTGTTTACTTTGTTTAATAATAATGTTTTATTGCTTAAAACTGCAAGAACAGTTATAAATTTAAAATTGTCGTTAATTAATTAAAAATACAGCGTATTACAAACATATTTTTCTCCAACTCCGGTTATGACATTTTTTTTTTTTTTCTGCATTTTTTATTTAAGGCTTCAGTACTACTTAGTTATCCAGTCGACCAAAAATCTGTCACCAAACTATAAGATTAAATACCAATAATGGCTGATCGTAGATGTCACATTCACTTGACTTTAAGCAAGTTACACGTGTTTACGTCGTCATTAAGTGATTTTTATTTTGATGTTTTATTTGTATTTTTATTAATGTTATACTAATTTATTTGTTCTTTTGTTATTTAAAATAAAAATTATGCCAATTTGTATAATTTGGCAAAATTGGTCAAGGGATAACTAAGTAGTACCAAGGCTTCTTTAGAGTTTTGATAAATTTTAAAACGTTTTTGCAAGAATGTAGAGTTGAGCAACCATCACATAAAACATTTTATTTTTAGGTATACAAAACAAATGAAAACAGGGCAAAACATGAAGTCCCTATGTGATCTTGAGGTGGCTTTTAAATTAGCACCCGAGGATGATTCAGTTAAGCAGAAATTACTTCATCAAATATTCAAGGCTGCCAATAGGTAAGTTGGTTTGTATTTTTCAAGTTAAATTGCATAAATCTACGGAAAATATTACTAAAAATTTTAATTAAATAACTTAACCTAAAAAATTTTATACTAAATACCCAATATACATACATAACAATACAATATAACATACAATATAATACATAATAACCTCTTTTAAGATTTATGTTCCTGATCATGTAATCTTTTTATTATTTTATTATTAATTTATTTGTATAAAGATTTAGGCTGTAATTCTTTTAATAATATATAATGGTGGAATAAATATACAATATTTTGTTTCATATTTATAGGCTTGTTTAGTGTAGGATATGAAGCTTAAAGTAAATATCTCAACAACAAAAAAAGTTTATTAAATAAATTATATGATTATCTTTTTAATCAAGAACAGGGGATACATAAAGTTCACAACCATTTCTAGTTCAGTTAGAATTCTTCAAAATTAATGACAAATGATAATGTGCACATCCAGAGCTAACAACTGAAATTAACGTTCGAAATTGTATGTCAAACATGGCAAATGAGGTGTGTTCGTACTATAATTAGTTTTGTAAATATTCATATCTTGATGCAATAGCTGTTGCACTCTTATGCAAAAATGCATGAATACAAAATGTATTACAATTATATATATATATTGAATTCAGTAATATAGAAATAATAGTACTCCATCTTAAATATGACATAATCACCCTGGTAACCTAGAATCATTATCTATCATGGGATATCATTGAATTAATTACATATGGTAGGATTTAAAAGAATACTTTTATTTATATCTTTTTAAGTTTTGATTCGATTTTCGTAAAATTTGAAATGACATTTGATTTAATAGAATAAAGAAAACTTTTATTAATATCTTTTTAAGTTTTGATTTGATTTTCATAAAATTTGAAATGATTTGACAAAATTCTATAATGATTATATATATTCAATTTCAAACCATTTGGTTAGGTAATTTTTGGGCTGTTATATGCAGACAGACAGACCAGACTACAACTATAGGGGCTATATATTTATACAATTATGAATGCATCTAAAAAAGGATGCCTCCCGTCTCTGAATATTTTTATTACGTGACAAATGCTACTATATTTTGAAAACTTTTGCACATAATTTTATTGTAATGTTGGATGCACTAAAGACTTGTAAGAGTAATTCAGATCTGTTTTTGGAAGAAAAAAATAATGCGTGTAAAGGATTTTTCAGAAATAAATGAAGATATTAATAAAGAAAATTAGGTATGACATGTAACGGAAGTGTATTGAAATTTTAATTTGTTCATTTAAATAAAAAAATTTAAAAATCACAAGTCATCAATTTTCATTAAATATATTTTTTAAATGTCTGTCAAAAAATAATTACCATGTACCATGAAAAGTAACAAGTCTAAATCTTTTACATTTAGTTTTTTAATAGATTTAATTCAAATATTTAAGGATTACACTCGTTGGCACCAAAATCATTCCTATAAAAATAATAATTGATTGAAACTATGAATAAATATATATAAAGATTAGTGAAGATACAGTGGCAAAAAGAATTAAAATATGTTAGTGGATATCTCTGGACATCAAAGAGGGGAGGACACCAAAAGATCATGCATGTGATAAATATCAACAAAATATATTTTCTCGATATATTTTATTGATTTGTTATCTAAGACATTGAAAATACCTTTTTCATTTTTATCCAGCATTTAGATTAATTTAACACTACTTCATTATTTGTTAGGTAAAAATTGTTTATTTGTAGGAGGTAAGCCAGGGTTGCCACGCCACCGGGAAAACAGAGGGAATTTTAAATTACCCTCCAAAAACAGGGAAAATGCAGGGAATTTTGAAAAATTCCAAAAAAATCTGGAAAACACAGGGAATTTTTTTCTGTTTCTGGTGTTTTCAAATATAAATTATTTTTTCTCGGCTTTCAAAAAAAATTCGCCCCGCAGAAGAAAAAAAACTGAAAAAGCGGCGCAAAAATTCATTTTCAACGAAACTTCTTATAAGCACGTTTAACCTACACCCCTTTTCTTGCAATGGCTGAATCCAAAAACGCGGCTGCTTCATCCCAATTCCCATCTATCTGCGACTGCGCGTGACGTTCTATCTCTTCGTTTTCTCCATTCAGCCCGTCCGTGCACCTTGTACCGCCAAAACAAAACATTGTTGATGCAACCAGCGTGCGTTTTTTCACGAATGTTCGAGTTTTGTTTTGTTTTAGTTTTGTTTGACTTAATAAGAGGTGCTATTTAATCGTTTAAATTTCTTATAATGAGTTGTTCAAAGTCCATATTTAATACGGATTGGATAGATTCGCATATAAATCCTGATTTTTCCGGATGGATTGCGGCAGTTCAAAAAAATCCATTTGCTACATATTGTAAACTTTGCAAGAGGATTATCACTCTAAGCAACATGTGAGAGCAAGCTGTTGCAAGTCATGCAAAGAATAAAAAACATAAAAATCTAACTTTACAATCAACTTCAATGTTTGATTTTGTACCCAAAGAAAGTGTTAAGAAAGAAGATAATACTTTGGTTTCTTCAGAAACGTCGGCGGTACCCAAAGAAAGTGTTAAGAAAGAAGATAACAGTTTGATTTCTTCAGAAATGCTGGCGTGTGTTACTAATGAAAATAAAAATTTCGTGATGCAGGAAAATACATTCAAAGTCGAAATTTTGTGGGCGATGAAGCTTGTTGCTTCACATTCTTCATTTAATTCATTCAATGATGTATCTGAGATATTTTGTCACATGTTTCCAGACAGTGATATTGCTAAAAAATGTACTTTAGGACGCTCCAACTTGCTCTTCAAAAGTCTGTGAAGAACAAAAAATATGTCATGTGCTTTGATGAAGCATTAAATCGTATTTCTCACTAATACTATTATCTTGTAATATTTTTTAAAGTAAAAAATAAACCAGTGTTGTGTATCAAAGCTGACTTATATTTTATGTGTCCTGGGTCCATATTTCAATTTGAATGCATAAAGTAAGTAGCCTTTTCTTTTTTTTTTTCCTCCAATTTTTCTGATTTTATGTTTGAAATAATTGGTTTTTAGGTAAGATTCTTTAAAATTTTATATTCTTTAAATTATTAGATAGAAAGTTTTTACATATTCTAATATTCATTTACAAATATTTCAAAGTATTTTTTAGCAGAATGTATGAGTATTGCTTTACTGTTTTTATTATTATTAATGTAAAATGTGGGATTTAATAAGTGTAACAACTTTTAAAGAGTTTTTTTATTTGCTCATATTACATTACATTTTATTTAGTCAATTAGTTGGGTAATGGTAAATTATAAGAAGACTAACTAGTATACATACACTCGTATATTTTGCACACTCAGTATAGTAATAAAAACGTTGTAGTACAGGGAATATACAGGGAATTTTTTTTTCAAGATTAGAGTGGCAACCCTGTAAGCTCTGGAACTACCGAACTGATTCCAAAAGTAATAGTATCAAAATGATGGTGTTAGTCCAACTTAGAACATAGGCTATATCTTATGTCCGTGCCACTCGCCAAAAGGGGGTGCAGGAGAAAAAAACGTTTGAAATTGTGATTTTTGTGTTACTGGAGGGCCTAGAAACATGAAATTTGGAATGGTAGTCACTTATAAGATACTAATGATATCTAAGGACATTTCTTAAAAAAATCGAAATAAAAATGGGGTGAAAATGTGCGAAAAGCATTCTAAAAAATGTTCTAAATGGCGAGTTTTATGCAATTTCAGGAAGTACCAAACCGATTTAAAAAATAATGGTGTCAAAATGATAGTGACAACCCTTGCTCCAACATAGGCTACATTTTATGTCAGTGCCACTACCCCTAAAGGGGGTGCAGGAGCAAAAAACGTTTGAAATTGCGATTTTTGTGTTACTGAAGGGCCTAGAAACATGAAATTTGGCATGGTAGTTACTAATTAGATATAAATGATCTCTAAGAACATTTCTTTAAAAAATTGACATTTAAAAGGGGTGAAAATGCACAAAAAGCGTTTTAAAAAAAGTTCTATATGGCGATTTTTACGCAATTTCAAGAAGTACCAAACCGATTTAAAAAATAATGGTGTCAAAATGATGGTGACAACCTTTACTCTAATATAGACTACATTTTATGCCGGTACCACTACCCCTAAAGGGGGTGTGGGAGCAAAAAAACGTTCAAAATTGCGATTTTTGTGTTACTGAAGGGTCTAGATACAGTAAAAGCTCAACTAACCGGCATGCTCGGGAAACGCCGATTGCTGGATACTTGAAAAGTCCGGATAGTTGAGCGCTACAAAATCTGTCATGAAAGAAGGGGGGGGGGGGAAAGGCATCGACGTAAAAATGAAACAGGAAAATGATTTTTAGGCTATTTTCCTGCCATTAAGGAAGTCGATCAGATAACTCTTATCATTATTATTAAATTTGCAGTTGATAAAGTTATTCTTTCCGAATAAAAAGTAAAAGTAAACAAATTTCTATATTTATTTATTAATCTTTTATAAAGTTGTATTATTTATTATTTGACTTCTCCCCTTTCCGGAAAAAGCACATGAAAGCTTGGGAAATTAACTTTGGTATGATTCACTTGTGTTACCTCAACTAACCTCACAGTAATAATGAATCTTTTCTGCATAGCTAAAAACATTATCATATGCAAACTGATAATGCCCGACTTCTCCGATCACGATAAAAACAAACTACACTCATTAGCTTTTTTTGTTTTTCTTGTTGGAGTGGCTCAGATAGTGAAGTCTTTTGGGGGGATTTCTAAATTTCTGAAAACTCATTGTATGTTAATAAAAATTAGGTAAACGGCCTAATTTATTATTATTTGAATTCGGTGAAAATTTGAACACAATCGGGCAATTAGCAACGGAGAAAGCAATTTTTTTTATATAATAAGTAAGGGGGAAAAAAAAAGTACCGTTTCATTCTTTCTTTTTATCTAGAATAATAATATTATTTCTGTTTACTGTTTAGGTTGATGAAAAATATTTTTCCTCGCTAATTCAACAACGCAAAACTTTGATGCAATCTCCCTGCTGAGGAGAAAAAGTTTGAACTGATAAAAATCCAACAATAAAACAAAGCAAAAAGAAAGAAACTTACCCTGCAGCGTCTTTTCTTTTTTTTAATTTCCAGTTAAGTGTAGTTGATCCAAACACATCCAATAAAAAAATATTCTTGAGTAAATATATTTAAAATACAATATGGTATAAAGATCTTTGTTACATAATTCTTTTAAAATAATAATTTCTTGTTCTTGAGTAAATAAAGAAGAAAAAAAGTTTGGGATATAATTTCTCAGCAGTTACTGTGCATTTGATTGTGTTTCTTTCGATGTGCCAGGAATACTACGAAACGCATGTCTGATGTCCGTCTGTTTGAAAGAAAGTTCTCTTTTTTTCATGAAGCATTCTTTTATGAGATGCAGTTCTAAAACTTCTTGAGCCGAATACTGCGAATTTTTTTCACAAAACTTTAAAAAAGTAGATAAACTTTTCTCAGCTTCACTAAACGAAATTTTCTCCTCGATTTCATTTTCGGATTCTGAGGAACTATCGTTTGTTTCTTCCTCTGGAGCTGTCATTTTTTTAATTAACTGCTCTTCTGTTAAAGTTTCGGTGACAGGAATATTTTTATCTATAGCTATCCAATTTTCGATTTCTGGCATTTCCAGTTGCGATAAAGATAAGTTAGTATTAGGCCCATTTTTTAATGTTTCCATAATTTCATGCAATTCGTTCCTTTTCTTGGGTTTAAATCTTTCAAATTCTTCATCTGATGAATCAGAACAAAAGTTTACTGTAAATAATAATTTTCTCCATCCCCTTCGAAGAGTTTTCGATTTTAGGCATTCCATGCACTGGCAAGATCATAAATGGCATCTTTTATTGTGAAAGCTGATTGAAATTCTGCCACCGTTGTCTGTGCATTTACGAGCTTACGCATGAAATGTTTTCGATAAATCATTTTTACGTTTTGTATGATCGCTTGATCCATAGGTTGTATCAGAGAAGTTACATTGGGGGGGAGAAACATTACTGAAATATTGCCATATTTCAATTCTTCCTCGCTGGGATGCGCTCGGCAGTTGTCAATTAGAAGAATTATTTTATTATCTACCAGTTTTTTTCCCTTAGCTTCAAGCTCGCTAATTACAGATGGCACAAAAGCTTTTTTAAACCAGTAGGTGAAAATATCTTTATCCATCCAAGCACTTTTTTGATTGGTGTAAACTACAGGGAGATGGTTAGTTCCTGTAAGTGCTCTTGGATTCTTCGACTTTCCTATTACTAACAGTTTTAATTTATGGGAGCCAGTTGCATTTGCGCAAGTCAGAATCGTTAGTCTGTCTTTGTTTTTCTTAAAGCCATCTGCTGACGTTTCATTAGGACCAGCTAATGTTGAGGTCGGAAGGCAACGGAAATAGATTCCGGTTTCATCAGCATTATAGATGTGGTTTAGATCAATATTATTTTTTTTTAATAAAATCTTCAAAAAAAGTAGAATATTCCTCTGCACTTTCGTTATCTGCTGATTTTCGTTCCCCAGATATGTCAATTTTTCTAATTCCATGGCATTTTTTGAAGCAAGAAAGCCACCCATCTGAAAACTTGCATTCCGTCGCAATATTTAATTTTTCTGAAAAATCTCTTGCTTTTTCAATCAGCATAGGCCCAGAAATAAGAACCCCTTCTTCTCGTTTTAATAGAAACCACTGATATAAACTTTTATCCAGTTTTTCATGCTGAGGTTGCTGCAGTGTTTTCCTTTCATCCGTTGCTTTGCTTGATTCTGCAGAGGAAGCAAATGCCATCAACTTTTCTTTCTGCGATTTAATATTGTAAATTGTTGAGGATCCAATATTGAATATATGCATCAATTGTTGTTTATTTTCCCCTCTTTCTAAACGTCTAACAATGTCTAGCTTCTGAGTTATAGTTAAAACAACTCATTTCCTTTTATTAGGATTTGACTGATCTGCCATTTTTTAATTTGACAAAAAATATGACAGAACACGATTCATAAAGGTTGAGAGCAATTTACTAGGCTAGCTGATTAAACACAAGCGAATGGCAGTAAAAATATGCCAAAACAAAAAAAAAAAAAAAAAAAAAAGCATCAGCATGATTTAAGTCAAATTCTAATTGGTCAAACTGAATGTGTAGACCCAAATGGGTGGGACAGATGGAATTTTCTAGTAACTCCAGGGAGGGGGGGGTGGGGGGGTTACTGTGCATCTGGTGGAAAAAATGCGATATCTGAAATGACCATATCCCTATCCCAATTCTTAGAAAACAGTTTTCCTTCATGCTCCTGGCTTCCTCACTTAGCAGTTTAGTTTTTGGAAAAGATGTAGCTTTCTACCGTTTATCACGCCTCCCCCCCCCCCCCCCCCTCCCCATCTAGTTTCGCCGAGAGCAGAAAAGAAAGATCAAGCCTCTCTTCTCTTGTCTTCATCTTCCACCCCCTCCTTCTCTCTTTCAGAAGGAAAAACAGCCGGCGCGGCGGACTATCGCGTACTATGACGCAACATGAAGTTATTCTGCGCTAACGAGCTATAGACAGTTCTTTATGCTATATTTTTATTTTATAATGTTCACTGTTATGTACATACACACAGATCTGTTTTACACCGAATTAATCACTGAGATAATTTGAGAATGCTAACAGTAAATTTCCTAAAATAGTAGTAAAAAATTTTTAACTGTTTATGGGGGGAAAAAAATAAACGATTTCTCCGAATTCTTCCGGTTAGTTGAGCTTTCCGGTTATTTGAATGCCGGATAACAGAGCTTTTACTGTACATGGAATTTGGAATGGCAATTACTAATTAGATATAAACAATCTCTAAGAACATTTCTTTAAAAAAATCGAAATTTAAAAGGGGTAAAAATGCACAAAAAGCGTTCTAAAAAAATGTTCTAAATGACGATTTCTACGCACTCTCAGAAAGTACCCAACCCATTTCAAAAGTGAATGCTCCAACATAGGCTCTATTTCATGTCGGTGTCACCACCACTTAGGGGTTGCAGAAGCAAAAAACTTTCTAAATTGCGATTTTTGTGTTACTGAAGGGCCTAGAATCCTGAAACTAGGCAGGGCAGTTATTTATAAGATACAAATGATCCCTAAGAATATTCCTAAAAATCGATATTTAAAAGGGGTGAAAATGGGCGAAAAGCGCTCTAAAAAACTTTCTAAATTGCAATTTATACGCAATCTCAGGAGTACCGAACCGATAAAAAAAATAATGGTGTGAAAACGATGGTGACAGCCCTCGCTCTAACAGAGGCTGTATTTCATGTCATTGCCACTACCCCAAAGGGGGTAAGGGAGCAGAAAACAATCTAAATTGCATTTTTTTTTTTTTTTTTGTAATACTGCAGGGGCTAGCAACTTGAAACTAGGCATGGTAGTTACTTATAAGATATAAATGATCTCTAAGAACATTTCCTAAATAATTCGAAATTTAAAAGGGGTGAAAATGGACGAAAAACGTTCTAAATTGCGATTTCTACGCAATTCCAGAAAGTGCCCAACCGATTTGAAAAGTAATGGTTGGGAATTGATGATGACAGCCCTTGATCTAATATAGGATTTTTTTCATGTCGGTGTCACTACTACCTTGCGGTTGCATTTTAAAAAACTTTCTAAATTGTGATTTTTGTGATATTGAAGGGGCTAGCAACTTGAAATTTGGTATGGTATTACTTATGAGATGTAAATACTCTCTGAGAAGAGATCCTTAAAAATTTGAAATTTAAAAGGGGTGAAAATGAACAAAAAGCGTTCAAAAAATGTTCTAAATAGCGATTTCTACACAATCTCGGGATATATAAACCAATTTCAGAAGTAAGGGTTTCAAAATGATGGTGACAGTCCTCACACCAACATAGCCTATATTTTACGTTGTTCTCACTACCACCTGGGGGTTAAAGGAGCAAAAAATGTCCTAAATTACGTTTTTGTGTTACTGAGGGGGTCTAATCTTTTTAAATTTGGAATGGTAATTACTTCAAAGATGTAAATGCTTTCTAAGAATTCTCGAAAGAAAATTCCAAATTTAAAAGGATGAAGTGAGCGAAAAGCGTTCTAAATTACAATTTTTATGCAACCGTGGGAAATACGAAACCGATTTCAAACATAATGATTGCAAATTGAAGGTGATATAACCTGCTCAAACATAAGCTATATTTTATGCCGATGGTTGCAGGAGCAAAAAACTTTCTAAATTGCAATTTCTGCAGTACTGAAGAGGCTAGAAATTTTAAATATAGCACGGTAGTTACTTATAAAATATAAATGTCGTCTAAGAACAGTTGAAAATAAATTCGAAATTAAAAAGCGGTGAAGCGAAGGGAAGGGGCGAAAAGCATTCTAAAAGAGTCCTAAATTACGATTTCTATGGAACCTCAGGAAATAATAAACCGATTACAGAAGTTATTGGTTGCGAATCAAGAGTGATAGTCCCCTATCCTATACGGGCTATATTTTATACCGGCGTCACTACCACCTGGTTGGAAGGAATAACAAGAAGGCCTTTAAAAACATCTAAATTCTGTTTTCTATAGAATATTAGGAAATACCAACCGATTTCAAGGTTAATGTTGGCAAATTAATGGTGACACCCTCTGTTTCAACATTTTTCGAGGCATTCTATTTCAACTCTGTTTCGGCATTTTATGTTGGTACCACAAACACCAGAGAGGTGGTAGATTATTAGATAAGAAGCTTGAAATTTGACATGATGGTTAATTTTAATGTGCCAAGATGGTAAAAAATTCGAAACTTCAATTGAATACTGAAATGAGCGTATGAAATGGGCATAAAAGTCTCAAAAACTTTCTAAATTATCATTTAATTGGAATTAGTTTTAGTTCTTATTAATTAAAATCTCATTTCTGTCTATTGCACTTTTATAATGAAATTTAGCCAAACTGTGGATTAATTTGTAATTTTTTAATTATTTCAAAAAGTGTTCTGCTAATAAAAAATAGTCATGCAAATATCACTTGGTATATTTCAACTTTTACGCGAGCAAAGCCGTGGGGTTTGCTAGTTATTAATAAACTGTTTATTGGAAAAATGGTATGTGTTAGAACAGTTCTGACACTATATTTTAGGAATGTCCAGATCTTTTTAGTTTACATGTTTGTTTTGCAGAAAGGCAAAAAAAAAAAAAAATTTTTTTTTTGGTCCAACCAGTGTTATACTAGCTGACCTGCCCGGCGTTGCCTGGGCCCATGATAATATTCTTAAATGAACCTTAAATTTGTGTTATTTAATCTGCCACACATACACTGCAAACTCTGTTAGTTCCAATTTTCACCGCCATGTGGCGAGCTGTGTTCTAAACAAATCTATATTCAAACGAAACTCCGTTATTCATATTTTCCGTAGATATATTACTCGAGGGAGTGGCAGTATCAAATAAAAATTTAAGAAATTTGCTGAAAATCCTTTAGTTCCACCTTCCACTGCCAGGGGTCGCAATATGTTTAATATGAACACTGAAATGAGTACCCAGCTGCTACAGCCCCATAAATCAGGCATGCTGCACACGCTCTGCAAAATCTGTTGGTTCAAATTTCCATACCCAGTTGCAGCAGTCTGTTCTAAACAAACCTTTTTCATGTGGTCTAATTGCTATATATATAATTAAAATACTTCTCTCCTTCCCTGTCTCTGCAAAATTGCTTGAGATTTTAGCAAAAAATTAAGAAAAATCATATGATGTTATTCAGACTAATATTAAAATAAAGTAAGCATTATTTGTAATGATTGTTAAAATATATTTAGATATTGCTAATTAATACATTTTTTTTTTTTTTTTTTTTTTGTAATGAAGAATATCATTAGATTTAATGACCACGATTGTTAATATTTAATGATAAGTGAATAAATATTTTTTATTAATGTTTAATTTAATTCTTTTAGTTTAATGATAGTTATTTTAATTGTGAAACAGATCATTTTCGAGCTTGAATTGATTTAAAAGATTGTTGAAAATACTGTATTCAAAATAAACATGTAGTTGAAATCCCCTAAATTAATTAATGAGATTGTTAAAGTTTATAAAATATTTAATTATTTTTAAAATAATAGAAATCTTAACCTGACACATTAAAAATAAAGATAAAATCAGATCGTTGATTTAACTGAATTTTGAAACTTAATTTAAATTGGCATTATTTAGTGAGATCATTAATTAATATAAATTAATATTATAATTAATTTGAAAAATATTCAGAATTTTAAGCTGAAATAGTGAAATAAAGATCATAACAACAAAGTTTTTAAAATGTTTAAAAAAAGTTTTTATAAAAAAGCATTTTTTTTTCCCCATCCTTGTTTCTGATGTGAATCCTTTTTTTTTCTTGCCATATACAGTAAAACCTCTAAATAACGGACTCCTTGGGAGAACAGAAACTGTCTGCTATTGGGAAAACCTCAGAGATTCAAAAATTGCTAAAAAATGCTTAATTTTCGTTAATTGACTTCATAGGTCCTAAAACCTCTACTATATGATTAATCAGAAATTAAAATTATTTTTTTGAGCAATAAAACTGAAATAAATTGTGCATATATTTATCCAAAAAAAATCTGTTGCAAAAGTTTGCTTTTGCTTGCGATTACATGAAATTTGTTTTTCAATGTGAAGATTTAACTCTGTCCGTAGTTATAACCCTTCTGAATCATCTTTTTTTACAAAAAAAAAATTGTGCAACTGCTCACTGTATTTTGTCGCTTCTTGGAAATTCTCTATATTGCACGAAGCATCTCCAGTTTCAGTATCTGTTTCATCATCACTGATAGAGTCAGCTTTTGTCGAAAATTCTGAAGGAATATAATCGCACGCACCAACTGATACTACTTCAGTAAGTAACTGATCATAAATATTAATGAAATTTTCGGCAGTTTCCTCACTCCTGATATATTCACGCATGAAAGTGGGAAATGGGAAAAAAGGTGGAAATTTTTTCCATCGACACAATAAGGCCAAACTCGTATAATTTAGACTCATTTTAACAGTTATTCATACAATAAAATAAATTATAACTGTACATATGATTGTTATTTTCCTTTAGTAACTTAGAAAGTATTAAAGGAATAAAGTAATAAAAAAAAAACAATAAATGTATAAATTCATTAAATAAAAAAAGAAAATTGGAAATAGTTTGCTAAAAGTATAAATCCTTCCAAATGTATCTGATGAATTTATGTGACATACAGAGACTAATTTTTCAAAATAAATGTATTATTTTGAATGATTTGACTGTTTAAGACTTTACTTTTAAAAATATATATATGCTAAATATATGCATGCCAAATGGATCTTTACTCCAGAAATACGTTTCCAAAAATGCATCACTGAAATGACCCGGAAGTGTTTTATAAATAGAATAAAATATTCTATTCCCGAAGAACCTTATGGAAACTTCCTTTCCCTTGTTAAAGAACTTAATTGACATGACTTTCAGATGGTTATAATAAAAGCCCACCTTTTATTGGATAGTACAGCAATTCAAACAACAAACTCCAAGGATTTGAGTAGACAAAATGTCTAATTATTAACCTTTCTAGACCCCCCCCCCCCCCAAAAGCGTCTAATATTTTCTTTGCATTTTTGCATTAATCCAGAGAATGCCCAAATTTGCTTTTATAAAGGTGGAATTCCTCCTTTAGGAGGAACTCTTTCATGCCTGTGTATTTCATTAATCCACTTATTTCGCTTAGTTCTTCATTTGTGTCGGAAATGTGTGTTTCATTTTCTTTTAATATAAAGTGTGCTTTTCGAAAACATTGTCGTATGCTTTTCGGTTTTCTGTTTTTTACAGCTGAGGAAATCCAAATTATAGCATCGAGAGCATTAACTAATTTTAGGCAGTTCTCAAGTGTATTCATAGAATCTAACTTTGAAAGAATGTGGCATAATAAAAGTTTTCTGTACCAGTCTTTAAAATTGTGTATTACGCCTTGATCAAGTGGCTGGTATATTGAAGTTGTATTTGGGGGAAAAAACACAATTTTAACATTATCGAATTTCAAATGTTTTGTATGAGAACTTGCATTATCCAAAAACAAGAGAACTTTTCTTTGTTGTTTTTTCATCCTATTATCATAGGAAGTTAACCATTCAATCATTAAAGGACTGGTCATCCACGCTTTCTTATTCGCTCTCCACACAGTACCAAGTTTATTAAATTGAATGTTCTTTGGAAAACACCTAGGTTTCAGAGATTTCAAATTCTCCTAACACATTGCAACATAATAAAATAGTGAGTCGCTCTTTTGATATTTTTCTGCCGATTTTTAAAACACAGTCTTATTCAGAAAAATTCTAAAAAGGAATCCGGTTTCATCGGCATTAAAAAATTTTCTCTCCTCATAACCTTCACAAATTGATTCCAGTCGTTAATGCCAATCCTCCACTTCTTTAAGATCAAAGATTTTGCTTCTCCACATATTGTTTTGAAAGAAATGTTGTGCCGAGATCGGACCTTTTCCAGCTACCCACTGGAAGTCTTAAAATCGTGTAATCCGAGTTCTTTAGCGACTTCTAAAGCCTTTTCCTGAATCGAAGGCCCACTGACAGGAATGTTTTTTGAACCAACTGAAGTAAACTAATTCAGAATTATAGAATCAATTTCAATGGAATTAGTCTTCCTCAATTTCACATTTTTAGTGTTCTCGTTAAAGCTAGCAATCCACAAATTTCTTATTTCTTCTTTATTTCGTAAAATCTCTCCCACCTGTGTTTTACCTATTTTAAAACGTTCAGCAAGTATCCGTAAACTCAATTTCTTTTTCTCAGATACACTTACAATTTAAAATTTTTCTTTTAAAGTTAATCGTTTTCTCTTCTAGGCCGTTCTCGAAATAATCATAAACAAGAATCAAACAGAAATTGACATTGCAAAATAGTTTTTTTCCCCTGCTCTTATTGCATTCTTGGCGCCTTTAATTCTCGCTCCCAAAAAATCAGTACGCAATTTCCCTATAAAAAAAAAGTAATAAAATAGAGTAACTCTTTTGTTTGTTTTATAAAAGAGTAAAAATAAATAAATAAATAAAATCGTATGTTAGGTTTTCAGTGATTATTTTTCTTTTGCTCAGATCATATGATACCATAACATTTCTGATTTCCTTCTTCTATGTTATGCAATGATGCAATCCAGTTAATTACTTTTTGAAAATGACTTTTTTCTTTGTTTCTTGACACTGTATAAGATTATTCAGAACATTATTTGAATCCGAAAAATAGAGGCTTTTTACTTTTTTTTCCATTTATTTTCTTGTTAAAAAATAATTTTTCATCCTTTGTCGCCAAAATTACTGTCCACTATTCGGAATGTCTGCTATTCAGAGGTTAAACATACAAAAATTTAGGTTTTAGGAGTGGGGATGGAAAACTGGCCATTAAATAGAGGTGTCCGCTATTTGGGAGTGTCTGTTATGGAGGTTTTACTGTATTAATTCTTTATTATACTATAATCTGTTGCTAATGATTTAAATAACTAAATTTCTAGTTAATGTCTTATTATTTATTGATTGGCTTGAATTGTGAAAATTTAAAATCACAGATTTTCTTCTTCCCATTTCTGTGAAATTGTGACTTATAAATAAATTCATCTTTTATAGTTGTTATAGACTTAAACAATACAAAAAGGCAGTTTTAGGCTTTGAATTTATTCTGAAGCATGATAAGAACCATCGTCTTGCAGCCAGAATTTTAGATCACATAAAGGTAACTACAATTTTTATAATTAATCCAGATCTTTTTTTGATTTTTTTTTTTAATAACTAGTTATACATTGTTTTTTTTTTTGTTGTTGTTGTTTTTTTTTTTTTTAAATAGCTCAAAATGTCTGAGCTTTTTTCCATACCATAAATACCGATTTTCTACAAGTCTACTGACAATACTTGATCTACAGATTTTTTTTTCTTTTTTTCTTTTCTTTTTTTTAATTAATCTGTAGTTTTTGCAAAATATTTCTCAATAATTTTGCATTATTTTTCAGCTTTTTAAAATATTATTTTAACTGTCCATGATAATAAAAAACAAAATGTACATTAAACAATATATTCTGTTGAAAATTTGATCAGCTACAATATTATCATTAATTATATATATCTATACTAATAAAAAAAACATCACTCTGTGTGTGTGTATGTGTGCGTGCACGATGGCTAGCAAAATCTACGGTACTATCTTCACAAAATTTTTGTGAAGATAGTCCAAAGCCTCTCCTAATTTACCTGGTTTTCGGATTTTTAAAATTTAATTATTAGCTGAGTAATTAATTTACAAACGCAACTCACTCCCATCAAAAAGTCATTTATTTGATCTCTGGTTGGCGCATGCGTACAAGCTCTTTAACGCATCGGAAACTAGCGAAGAAACATTTTCGACTGTATTTCTGTTTTTTTTTTTTTTTAATTCAAATCGAACAAACTGTTTGGTACAGTTAAAATTGAAAGACACATTCTGAAAAATCGGACTCTTATGTCTCAATTGGTGTAATAAATTTTTTTAAATGTCGCAGTTAAACCTTTGAAAAAAAAAATTTCAAAAAGGGGTAATTTTTTCAAAAAAAAATTTTTCCCCCTTATTGCAACCCCTCTCCAGGATGTAATTTTAAAGATGCTGACAAATGAAAAGTGTGCTTATAAAGCTGAAACCTTCAAATCGATGGTGTAATTGGTTTTTAAAAATGTGAATTTTAACCCTTTCAAATACACCGTCAAACAAAAGTCACTTTGCGTCTCATGGAGAGGACGTTTTTTCTACGCTAAACGTCCGTATTTTAACACAATCTTTTTAGAACAACTCAATAGATCAGATTTACATCCCCTACAAAAATTTAAAAACATTCAGACGGGTAAAAACATTTTTTACAAAATAAAATGTATTAAAACTCTAACAAATTCGACTATTTCGGTTAACCGTTTTCTCTCTTAAATATGCATATTTTTTTATGAAATTAAAAAAAGGGCTTGGCTTTAGTTATAATTACGATCCATTAGAATTTCAGAGAATTTCAATAGCTATCTATGTTGTTATGCTAATGAAACAACCAACACAAAAAAAAAAGAAGAAAAAAAAAGTTTACTCTTCAACAGAACTTCAATTTACTGTATTAATCTGATGTCTGTTAGCGTAATTGTCTAACGCTTCGGTTTTCTGTACGGTCTCGGGTTCTAAACATGGCAGGACTAAGTTGAAATTTAAATATATTTATAAATATATATTTTTGCAATTTTAAGGATTTTATTCTTCTTATAGAGGTATTAAACTGAAGAAACTTCCACATTTGTAAATCAATGTGGCAATAAGTAAATAAATATATACAGTAAGTATTGTTAACTTTAAAACAATTGAATTATTAAAAAAAAAAGAAAAAAACTACACTTAATGAATCGAATTGTAAAAAAAAATTACTACATCTTATAAATCTCATTGTTCAATGCATTTAATTAAAATAAATTTTGTATTTTTTTTTACAATTTTAAGGGTTTCTAATTATTTTTTTTTTAAAAACTGCATTTTACATAGTCCAATCAATTTAATTAAAAAATGTTTTTTTTTTTTTGTTTTTTTTTTTTTTCAATTTTAATGCTATTTTTTAATCTACACCAGCCCATACTCAACCTGCGGCCTGGCGGTATTTTATGTGCGGTGTGGCCCAAGACACATAATCATTAATCCGTATTTATAAAATTAAATAAGTCATGCACAAAAACTACTACTTGAGACATTCACTATTGTTTTATATATTTTCAAAGACAAAATTTGTCCTAATATTTTTAATTTATTTAAAATTATGTTAAAATATCTTAAATGCCATTTTCTTATTCAAAAGTTCTTTTTATATGTACTCCCATTTGTGCAACACTGAACAAACCTTATTCCAAATTAATTAGATTTGCACCGTACATTTCTACAATTAAAATAAAATGAAACTTTTGCATTGGGCTAAAGATTTATTTATTAGAGAAAATCTGATGATTTTTTTTCTTTAGAACTTTGACATTCTACATTGTTACATTACAATGTTTTATGCGCATTATACAGCTAATACTGATTTTTCAGGTTGAATGTTTATCGAGAAAAAAATTGCCATCAAACTATTTTTTCCCTACTATTTCCAAACAACAAACTTCGTGGTCTGTTTTTACTGCATTTGTGATGAAGTTTATTGTTTGTAAATACTGCTGTTAAAATTTGTTGGTAACTTTTTTCTGTGACAAACATTTATCCACTGACAGTATCAGGGTTCGCACAGACTCCTTATACTCCTTGGAAACTCCTTAGAAATGAAAACACTCCCAAGTAGTACTTAGAACTACTTAGATAAGCAAACCACTACTTAGAAACTCCTTATATTCTATTGCGGCTTCGGACGCAAGCGATATTGCTGCCGAGGAAAAAAAAATCTTGATTTGAAAACGCATGGTAAATCCTTTATGCACGTCATTCAATCTGAAGCACAACATTGATTGGGTAGGGTAATCTTAATAGCAGGGCTCCCACTAGGTCCGTTTTTCAATTATTAGGTCGGCAAAGACAGTTTTTCGACAATGTTAGCCGACCTTTATTTTAAATTTTATCGATGTTTGGCATTTAGCCAAGAATCTCGGAAAAATCGCATTTTTCGAAAATATGTTCCAAAAAAAAGAAAAAAATACTGTCAAATTTCGTCAATCGATCGCGGAAAAAATTCGTAAATTTTGTCAAAGGATCATGAAAAAATGCGAATTTCTCCAACAGATCGCGGGAAAACTTGGATTTCTAAAAAATACGATAATTTCTTAAAAGACAGCGAAAAACGCGAATTTACTCAAAGGATCACGAAAAAACGCGAATTTCGTTACAGATCGAGAAAAAAGCAGATTTCCTCAAAAGATCGCATAAAACGCGTATTTCCTAAAAAATCGCGAAAAAATGTGAATTTCCTCAAAAGATCGCGAAAAACACACGGTTTGCATCAAAAGGTCCCGGAAAAAAACGTTAGTTTCGTGAAACTATCGAAATAAAAGGCGAATTTCCCCAGAAGATTGCGAAAAACACGTGAATTTCCTCAAAAGATCGCGAACAACACGCGAATTTCGTCAAAGGATCGCAAAAAAAAAAACCATATTTCGTCAAAGGATCGCGAAAGAAACTCAGATTCGTTAAACAATCGAAATAAAACGCGAATTCCATTAAAAGATCGCGAAAAAACGCGAATTTCTCCCAGAAGATCGCGAAAAAACGCGAATTTCTCCCAGAAGATCGCGAAAGAAACGCGAATTTCCCCCAGAAGATCGCGGAAAACAACGCGAATTTCATCATAAGATTGATAAGAGTAAATACCTTATTTCCTGTCTTGACACTGTCCAGATGTATATCTCCTCTGCATTCCTCTATATTTATTTAACACTGCATATTTCCTTTATATTTATTTAACACTTAAAATATATCTCTTTTATTAAAATATATTTCCTTTATATATATTTCTTTTATTAAAATATTTCTTTTATTAACTATATATAAAGTCATTTTACTTACCTTTTTATTCATTCCTGTTATTCTATCTTTAATTCCTTTTTACGATGTTTATCTTTCTTTGCCGTTCATATTCACGTTTTTCAATTGTCTGCTTCCGTGCAAGCATGAGCACGCATTTCGTTTGAATGATGATCATAGATTAGTTTCTCGATCGCCGCCAGATGGCGTCGCTCGTTTGAGTTTACGACACATCGGCTCTGCGTTCTTTCGTCATGATGATCTCATTCTGGAACTGTCTGCAGCTGCTCCTTGCATTGCGTAATGAGGCGTTATTCGAACGCCCGGCTGATATAGGCAGGCATTCAGATGTCCACTGAATAAGGTTTACTAAATAGCGATTCTTAACTTAAATTTAGCGATCACTATTTAAGGATTCCTAAAACGCTATTCAGACCGGTCTGCCTAAACAAGCTTCGGCTTACCTTATCTACGATCTGGCTTCGTCAATCTTCGGAACATGATACCGATTACACAGACGATAAACCAATCAGCACACAGAATCGCTTCGCTGTCGATCAATCAATCAAGCGCGTTATTTGCCGTTCTTAGTTTTGCACGCTTTTTGAAATTGAATTTTGCTACTATTCTGTTCATTATTATCATTGAAAAGAAAAAGAAAAAAAGCATGTAAAAAAAGAAAGCAGAGGGGAAACTGTGCCGATTTTAAAAATTCCAGTAATTCGTGAATTACAAATGGTTTAAAAGTAAAACATTGTTTATTTTTTAAACATAATTAAATAATGGAAATAATAACTGTTATTATTTACAGACTCTTTTTAAGTTTCATTTCCTGGAATATATATTTTTAAGATGTTCATTTTTAATTATATGAGTTCATGTTTAAATTTTTCAAGCAAAGGGTTGTGGCCATGGCTAAAACATACTATTTAGGAATAAACCTTCACAAAATTTCATTCCATAAAAAATACTTTTTTGTGTGATTGTTAGGTTGTAAAATACTTAATTTGCAAACAAAATAACTCTGCCAGAAAGGAAAACTTCAGCAGGGATTAAATAAGTCATTAATAAATGCTTCATTTGAATTTGAGTCACTGGATTTCATCTTTCATTACAAAATGTTATATTTCATTAGAATATTTTTTATTTTCAGAAAATGGGCTCCAAGAGAAAAACCTTGCACTTGCATCAACTCCTAAATTTATATTTATTTTCTGAGAAGTAGAGGAAAACTTTTTTTTTTTTTTTTTTTTTTTTTTTTTAAACCCAGACATTTGCAATATTACATAATAGAATACATAGAGATATTAAACTGTAAAGGCTATCAATAAAATAAAATCAGTTCTACCAATGCAATACTTGGGGGTTTTATTTAATTTAGACAATTTAATTTTCTATAATTCAGCATATGGAAAAATGCAATGTCTGTTTTTATAGACAATTATATTACTTTTATAAAGATACGAAATATTTAATATATAAAATTAAAATTAGCAATAATGAACTCTGAAAAGATTTACCATTTCTTTAAAAAAATAGGGGGGGGGGGGGGGGGGATTTCAATTATTTTTTTTTTATTACAAAAAATTGCAATTATATAAATAAATATTTTTGAATGAATCATCTGCTAAAATAATTAATCAAAATAACACTAACACACAAAATTTCACTAAGCATTTTTGTTTATTTTACAACTAGACTCAAATAATGCTTATGTATTAATATAAAAATACCAGGTTAACATAATAATTTTTAATAATTAACCTGACTTAATAAGATCACTGACATAGTAGGGGAGAGAGGGGCACCTTTGAATATTTAAAAAAAAAATCCACATATTTTGTACTTGAATTATATTTATTGAATTTTAAATATTTTGTGAGTGAAAGAATGTAATTCTGCATCATATGAAATAAAAAATTACAGTTTTTCAGATAAATATGTTGTGAGGCTTTAAAAAGATAAAAGTTTTCTGTTCAAACCTGTCCCACATAGGGGTACCTTTGAATAAGCTAGGGGTACCTTTGAACAAGCTAGGGGCACCTTTGAACAAATAGACAAAATATGAAAATATTGACAGTTTTTATTAAAAACTGCATATCTTTCCAAAATATAAAATAATAAGAATAAAATTACACAATTACATTTAACTGAAATTACTATATTTTTATTATTTAACCAACTTTGTATTCATCAAAGCACATTGTTGAGATAGAACAGAGGATCCCTCCAATTTTGTTCAATTGTGACAACTTTTTTATATAATATCCTTAAAATCAACCAAATTGGTATCTGATGCGTCTGAAAAAATGCATCATATGTTCTTTTTTACGAAGACATTAAGCAATTTAATCTGACCGATGTAATGAAGAGTTCTTTTTGCATGAAATTGAACTAAATGATCACTTACATTCAATTCAAATTGTTATATAAAATGGATAAAACCCTGTTTGAAATCCAGAAATAATGTTTACTATTGTAAATGAAACAGTATAGGGTTTGTTAGACAGATCTGCTAAATCATGAATTATTATTGTGTGTCCTGAATTTGCCTGTAGTTGAAGCCCTGCATTAGTACAACTTTCATATTAAGCATAATAACAATTAATTTCTTTAATTTTCATATTTAAAAAAATTTCAACAATAATATTTAGATACATCTATAACTCTTTACTTCATAATTTTATTTGTTCAATGGTGCCCCATCACATGGAGTTTAGCATTACAACTATTTACTCAATTAGGCTTGAGAATTTAAATAAAACAAACGTTATAAGTTAAAGCTAACATCTTTATTTAGATATTAAATAGTAAATTATAATTTTAGGGATACAAAATTATCAACAAAACACTTACAACTTTATTTTGTTAAGTTTAGATTCAAGAAAGCAAAATATACTACATATCTTGCTTAGACAGTAGTGTGCATGCAAAATAGTAAAGCTTTGTATTCTTGTTACATTGAAACAGTAGTACTGTGTTGTCATACATATTTAAAAAATATAATTTATTTAAAGGAAAATATTTACAGTGTTCAAAGGTACTCGCGTCTCCCCTACTTGAAGTAACATTGATAACAGTGGTTTTCTGGGGTTTTTTGCATTGAATTTTAATAGCTTTTATAAATTGGACACTATAACAATCATGGAATATAATAGTATTAAACATGGAAAATATATATGAGCCATTCTTAAAAAGGCGGGTAACTTTACTCTGCATTCAGCGAAAAAAAAGTTAAATTTTAAACAATTTTTTTTTATAAATAGATAAGGTATAGGATGCTGGGTAATCTACATATTCCAGCAAAGACAAGACTTTTAACAGTATTTTTTTTCTAAAATAACTGGTAATCAATGTCACTTTACTGTTCCTGAGACAGTTGTTTATTTTATAATCTATATAAAATAATCGGTACTTTTCGATTAGCTGGGCACCAGTGCTATACTTAAGTATATATATGCATATGTTGTATATATACATATATATGTATATAAATAAGCATATATACATACATATTTATGTATATATAATACTGGCACCCGGCTAACCAAAAAGTACCAAACAATCTTAACAAAATTTTAACATTTGTTTCATTTGTAACTTTTTATAATAAGAATATAATATTAACATCTGAAGCCATACCTGAAGTGCTCGTCACAACCATGGAGAATTAAGTCAGAATTGCAAAGCATTGAGATTGAGCTTTCATCAATATGCAGATAATTTGTCCGGAGAAGTGTCACAGAGGAATGGTGATTTTAAAAATACAAACCATGCACTCTGTGACACTTTTTTGGCCACAACAGGTTCACGGAGTAGATTGAAGACTATTCTAACTTGTGAAGACCATAAAATTAAGATTCTGAAAAACAACAACAAATTTTTTTTTTAACTCAATGAACAGTCTTTAGATCTATGTTTAAGATAAACGGTTTAGTACATTGTAAGGAATTATTTATAAATATACATATAAACTAGATTTTATTTTGCACATAGTTTATAAATTTAAATCAACACAATATTTATAAAATGTGTTTTGTTTTAATTTCATTTAAGTAAAATTTTTGACTCACAATATGTTTATTTAACTTGAAAGAAATGGGAAGATTTGTGTTTGCATATTAAATGTTTCAATAAAGGGCAATATTGGCTGTTTAAAAAAAGTAAAAAACTCCAATAAACACATTTAATTTTTTTTTTTTTTTTTGTGTGTGTGTGAAGGATTATGAAAACACATTTTATAGGAACATAAAGAAAATAAGGTACTTTCATATTGATAAATTAAAATATGCATGTATTTCAGAAATATTTCTTAAAATATAAAATGTGTATGTTTATTAATAAAATGATCATCTGAAGAATACTAATTTAGTTATCTTAAGTTTTACAATTTATTATTATTATTATTATTTTTAAAGAAAGCCAAGATGCAGAAACATTGTGAATTAAACAAAATCATTGAATCTCATCAAAATAAGAACTATTTTAGAAATACACTTTACTTCATAGGACTAATCTGCATAACTTTTTTAGAGCGATAATTAAAAGCAAACTTCATGCTAAATGAATGCATAAAATATTTAATAATATAGAAAATATAAAACTTAGTATATAGCGTATTCGATCTGTCGATAAAATAAATAGTTTATAGCATCGAGACAAGCAATGAAATAGATTTAGTTATGTATAAACATGAAACTAAACAGTAGTTTATGGTTAGGAAATATCAGATTTGCACAAGGGCACAGATTAAAATAATAATAAATTTAAATTACAAAAACGTGATCAAGCATATAAAATTACATGTTAATATGATCACAAAACTCTAAAGATTATAAATAAAAGCAATACATACCTATTATAGATCTGTTGTATAAATTAATTCATAACAATTTGTTTACAGTAATGAAAACATCGCGTCGCGTGTTAAGTTAAAAAATAAAAATAATACTTGATGATGCCAAAGAACCTTTAAGATATTTTTGATGAATGCAACAAAAATTTATTGCTTTATTTAAACCTCTTTTATATTTCTGTGCAATAAATAATCAAAAATATCAATTTTTAAAAATGCGCGAAGAAAATAATGGCGTCGGAAACTACCAATCCTTATCTTAAGGACAGTGTTTTAGCTTTCCTTAAATTTGAGCGCGAATCTTTATTTAGGGCACGCTAAATGGACATCTGAATAGCGATTTTGAGATTTCACTCGGCAATAAGGATTTCTGGCTCATTTAGTGCGCCCTAGCGGACAACTGAATGCCTGCCATAAATTGAAATACTTTTCTCTTCTTCTTCGCCTGCTGCCTGTCTGTCTGCATTCGTTGCTTTCTTGTCCTGTGTTTGTCTACGTGTTTCGTCTCGTCCTTTTACTAACAGTGTTGGTTTTTCACGACATTTTAATGGTGCTATTATGGCTGGAGATGTCTTCTTGAGTTGCTGTGTGCTTTTAATAAGTTGATGTTTTTACTTACTTTTTACTTCATCGTTCGTCGGCCATTTTATAAGATGATTGTTATGAGTTCGATAGTTTATGACTTCGTCTCTGCTATTTAAGGATGGACTCTGCATACATCGTGTTTAAATAGATACACTGATGTGAGTCAAGATGGCTATTGTTATGTTGAAGTATAGAGAAGTTTTACTCGCTATTTGTTATCGGCATCTACATTTTGACGTTTCATCTAATGGCTATTTACAAGGCATCTTCATCTATAAAGAAGTATTTTTCCCGGAGTTGTTTCGGCATGTGATGCACTGTATTTCAGTTTAATATTCATCGGCGTATTAGATGTTTGTGAACAACATGGAACTTTGAGGAGGACCAGTCATTCTGTGATCTTTTCCATTTCTTTATTGCTATGAGTTCAGTTTTCTTTTATTGTCAAATGGTTTTCTGGATATTTAATTTGACAGCTTAAATGTATTTATTGAATTTAAAGATTTGATTTATTGTTTGAATTATATTTAAACTTATTTTATATTTTAGTTAATAAACGTTAGTTTGTTTTTAAACTTACTTTGTTTTTATTTCGCCACCATATGTTTCTTTTCTTTTTCATAAGCTATTTAACACTTTATCGGGACTATTAGCGTTAGTTTTCATTGTGCTTTTAAACTCTGCTAATCTAATTTAATTTAATCCTTGTCATTAATTTAATGACATCACGGTTATGGGCCTTTCCCTAACTGTGTTAATGGTTTAAAAATTTAATAGAAACTTTATTAAAAAAAAAAAATTTTTGTTATAATAGTTTATAAAATGTAATTTATGTGATTTTATGATTTCTAATAGATATATATATCATTTTATTTTATAATTACCGTATTTAACCCTTATGGGTACGGCATTATGGTGGTGAACGCTGACCCCATTAGCTATTTAGCGATGCTTTGCGATGGGGGGGCGGTTAGTTTACAATATTTTTAAGTTTATAAATTGAATTTTTCTGATAATTTTGAATTTTTTTTGAAGTAATATACAAGTTTTATGATATCTTTGAAAATTTTTTTTAATAGTTAAAAGTTTTTCTATAAAGTAAATAGTTTGAGATTTTTTTTGAACTCATGGCATATTTACAATAATATCCTGTTGAAGACAGTGTTCAAGTTGTGAATATTGAAAGAAGTGTCATCTATAAAAGAAGTTGACTGAGTCCTTTCCTATTTCCTTGTGAGTTGTTCTACACATTTTAGATCTACTTTATGAATCTACATGTTTTTGATGTGATTAAATCAGCATGTTTTCAAGTGATAAAATATGCATATTTTGAAGTGGATGGAACTGCATGATTGTGATCCTGCACTAATTTGCATATTTTGATTCATATCTTTCAAGTAAAGCTGAATTTTAATGTCTGAAAAGTGAATCATTTTTTTTGTGCTTCATTTCTGGTGCTTCTAAGATTCGAGATGTTTAGTAATGCCTACGTTTTTGTCAAGTTTTTCATAAAAGTACGTCATCTACCATAGTTTAAGAATGGTTAATGCATTTTCTTTTCAAGAACTGTTAATGGTGCCTTCCCCAGTATCGCAATGGTCGCGTGCTGGGCGGTGATGATTGAAAGTAGCATAAGTGAGCCTGATCAGAAGTCATTACAAGTTTTCTGTTTTTTTTGGAAACTTTTGACTTTTATCATTTAACATGTGACTATTATCGGTATGCAGAACTTTTTGATGAGACATTTAGTGACCAAGAAGTTGAACATTTTTTTGTTCCTGAGTCATCTAGCCAATAGCGTTTCATGATCTCCGTGGACAACACATTCAATTTTTTTTGGATCCCTGTGTGATTCAAATGTGATTTTTGAAATTTTTAATGAAGTTTTAGGTACTTAAAGTGTATGCCATCATGTTCTGTTTTTTTACAATTGTCTCCTATTAATTTTTAATGTGTGCTAAAGAATTTTATGAGTCTTTTGAAATTTCAGGATCTCTAAGCTGTAGATCAGTTTTTGTTAAATTTTGGATTTTTAAGATAGAAATTTTAAAGAAGAAAGTTTTTCTTCATATTTTTAAATAGTTAAATGCTTGTTATAGTTCTTTAGAAATATTTAAATAGAGATTGGGAGTTGTTGATTGGGGTAAAAATCCTTTAATAAATTTATGTTTAAAATTTTCTTATAAAGATGTAAAATTTTGTCAGGTTAGAATTTGTAATGGGGGGGCAATGTTTTTAAATGTCAATTTCTGTTAAACAGATTGTGATTGCCTATCTGCCTGACCCGGTTAATTTTTAATTTCTACAGTTTGTTCTATTTTACAGTTAATCTTTTGATCCTCTTATTTAATCTTTTCAATAGTTTAAATGTAAATTCTTAATAGCTTTATCAATAGTTAATCAAATTTTCTTTTGATTTTTTTTTTAGTATGGATTTTTAACTATCAGTATGTTTTTGGAAGTTCGACCTTTTTAATGGGACATGTTCGATTACCTGAAAGTTTACTTTGATAGTTTTTATAAATATAATTTCTTACTTTCAGTACATGTTAAGAATTTTTTTGTTTTTTTAACTTAAATTTATTAAGCTTTAACTTTAATAGAGGGTCATGTAAGATATATTTATGAATTTTTTTCTTTTGACTATTTAATCTAAGTTTTTGTAGCTGAGTTACATTGAATTTTTAAATATGACTTATCAATTTTTAAATAGTCATATGCACAGCTGGGCTATATTGGAAGTCAGTTGGTCAGGATGTTTTAATTCAGTGACTTATTTATTGTTTTATGTTTATTATATATTGTGTGAATAAAGATGAATTTGTTTTAATTTATTCATTTTTGATTTGCTTGCCCTGATTGATAATCTCTTATAAATGCATATTTTTGAAATGTTTTCTTACAGCCGTATCTTGGATGAGAACCTTTTTAAAAGTAGAACTCTAATGAAGTTCTTATGGGTTCATGTTTGAAATTGGGGATTTGTGGCCATTTATTGGGATTATTTGTTTAGTTAAGTTTTTAATATTTCTATAGGCAGTTTTTGATTATTAATATAAAAGGTTGTAAATTTAAATTTTTATTTTTATCATTGTCTGTAATTTAACAAGTTTCTTTTCTTTAAGATCTTTTGAATTTTTAAATTAGGTGTAATGACGTGTAATTTGAGTCTGCACTTAAGTATTAGATCCCTAAATTAGGTGGGATTTGTTTAAAGAAACTGTATTAAGACAATGTTTAATTTTTATTTTGTTTTTCTTTAGTTTTCATCTGTTAAAATTAAACTTAAGTAATCTTTGCTGGCCATATAAGTTCCTCTACTCATTTAAATGGTTTCTTGGTTTAGATTGACTACCTTGTGTCAAATATTATTTTTAAGGCACTGTGGTTTTTCAATTAATTCCTGAAGGAAGCTTTTTGAGGGAGGGACTTCAGGTTGTAGCTCTCAAACATATTACATAATGAATTATTATTTTATTGTTTAAGTTTTTACAGGTTTTTATTAAATATGTTAGAGTTTAAAGTTTTTAAAGATGTTTTATTTAAAATCATTTAGTTTAACTTTTTCCCATTTTGGCCTACATGTTCCTTGTGCTAAAGGGACAGGTTTATGTTGCTGTAAGATTAACTTTTAATCAACTCTGTTTGGATTTTAACTTTGAAGAGATTTTGGAATTCATTTTTAAAATTAAAGTTTCAGTATTTGTATTGTTCAGAATTTAAACCCTGGGAAATTGTGGGTATGTTGCAGATCTGACTGATACCTCTTGTAATCTGGAATATCTTGGATTAACTTGTCAATCTCTTTACATATTTTTAGAATTGAATCAAATGTTAGAGTTTAATTGATTCAAATTCACTCTTTTTGGATTGACTATGTTTAAAGGTCTGAGAGTTTAGAGAGATGGAGGTTTTTAATGAATTTCCTGTTTTAAGAATCAGTTCAAAGATGGAATTAGAATACCTGGTGTGTTCAATGTTGATTCTCGTTTAAGTAGGAAAGTTCTGTTGTTGGTGGATTTTCTGTAAGCTGTTTTTATCCTTTTTCCCGGTGGTTTACAAAGTTTTTGTTGATGGTAGCTATTGCCCAGATTTTATACTGTATCTTTTTAATTGGAGAAGGTTTGGAATGCAACTAATGTGTAAAGAGAGGAGTTGCTGTTTTCGGAGGTATTTTCTATTAGTTCAAGGTAGCAAGTTAAGATAGTGGTTCATATTTTTAAAGGAAACCTGGTCATTTCTTGCACTTGAGAATCTACCATATACCTTCTGTGATTTTCTACCACTGATGACGTCATGATGAGAAATTGCTTTTTATGGTTTTTAAGATGTGAAATGCTCCTCGATTACTGGGTTTTTAATGGGATTGTTGATTATTATTGAGTTTTGGTTTATCTTCTGGGGTTTTTCCTGTTTGATCATATATATATCTGCGTGTCAATGTGGAATGAATCGGCGCGAATGAAGACCATTGGCCAATGGCAAATTTACTTTCTGTTTCAGCTAGTCTGATGCAGCTTTAAAGAATGAGTCCGTGCTTCGGCATTTGTGCTGTCAGGGAATGTTGATATACTAGTTTTCAGCATGTTGATAGGTTTTTGTGAGGTGTCATGCTTCAACAATTTATTCTTCTTTTGTTATATATTAGATTTTTATTTGGCAGGATTCTCAGGTATATTGTACAGTGATCGGAGGGGGAATCCGTGGAGGTGAATCTGTTTTTGAAGAATAGAATTTTATTTTATTAAACCCTGAAAGTAATTTTTATTGAATCATTATCTGGGAGCATATTTTATCGTCCTCTAACCTTTGTCGATTGGTAACCTTTAGTGGCCACGGGGTTTGCCTGCTTGAGACAATGTCTATTTTTCTCTGATGTCATGTGGGATGAATTATGATGAAGCGGTATATTCTGTCAGCATGGGTAAAGAGTTTTGCTGAGTTTGGGTAGGGCTACCTCATTTCCTTTAGATTCTGCTGAATTACTTTTAATACATATCTTTGCACATTTTTGAATTATTTTAGGGGGGCAAATTGTGGGGTGAACATTTGTTAGATGGTCATTTTCACTTACAATTTCAAGTTTTAAAATTTTTAAGAAATTGTCTTGTTACTAAATGCCTTTACTTCAATTCATTGTAACTTTAGATATTGATTTTCAATATATTGTAATTTTAAATCAATCATGTAAGAATTGAACTGATTGAATACCATTGTGATTGATCACAGGGGGTCTGGGAAAAATGTGTTTTGTCTTTACTGATATTTATGTGTATTTTTGTCTTATATATTTATATATATTTGTTATGTATATTATAAGTTTATTAATTTATATGTTAAATCACTGAGTGGCTGGTCATCCTTTATTTTACAGCTTTTAGTACTTTATCGGTCTTCACAGCTTTCAGTTTTCTTGGACTTCATGGAGTGGGATTAAGTTCTTCTGGTTAAATAGTTGGGTTCTGGTTCAAGTGGACACTAACATGTATAACTGGTGTAAAGTCATGTTTATAGTAGTTCTTTGAACTTTTTTTTTTTTTTGCTCTGTCCCAGTGTCAAGAGGGGGGGCATTTGATAAGAGTAAATACCTTATTTCCTGTCTTGACACTGTCCAGATGTATATCTCCTCTGCATTCCTCTATATTTATTTAACACTGCATATTTCCTTTATATTTATTTAACACTTAAAATATATCTCTTTTATTAAAATATATTTCCTTTATATATATTTCTTTTATTAAAATATTTCTTTTATTAACTATATATAAAGTCATTTTACTTACCTTTTTATTCATTCCTGTTATTCTATCTTTAATTCCTTTTTACGATGTTTATCTTTCTTTGCCGTTCATATTCACGTTTTTCAATTGTCTGCTTCCGTGCAAGCATGAGCACGCATTTCGTTTGAATGATGATCATAGATTAGTTTCTCGATCGCCGCCAGATGGCGTCGCTCGTTTGAGTTTACGACACATCGGCTCTGCGTTCTTTCGTCATGATGATCTCATTCTGGAACTGTCTGCAGCTGCTCCTTGCATTGCGTAATGAGGCGTTATTCGAACGCCCGGCTGATATAAATTGAAATACTTTTCTCTTCTTCTTCGCCTGCTGCCTGTCTGTCTGCATTCGTTGCTTTCTTGTCCTGTGTTTGTCTACGTGTTTCGTCTCGTCCTTTTACTAACAGTGTTGGTTTTTCACGACATTTTAATGGTGCTATTATGGCTGGAGATGTCTTCTTGAGTTGCTGTGTGCTTTTAATAAGTTGATGTTTTTACTTACTTTTTACTTCATCGTTCGTCGGCCATTTTATAAGATGATTGTTATGAGTTCGATAGTTTATGACTTCGTCTCTGCTATTTAAGGATGGACTCTGCATACATTGTGTTTAAATAGATACACTGATGTGAGTCAAGATGGCTATTGTTATGTTGAAGTATAGAGAAGTTTTACTCGCTATTTGTTATCGGCATCTACATTTTGACGTTTCATCTAATGGCTATTTACAAGGCATCTTCATCTATAAAGAAGTATTTTTCCCGGAGTTGTTTCGGCATGTGATGCACTGTATTTCAGTTTAATATTCATCGGCGTATTAGATGTTTGTGAACAACATGGAACTTTGAGGAGGACCAGTCATTCTGTGATCTTTTCCATTTCTTTATTGCTATGAGTTCAGTTTTCTTTTATTGTCAAATGGTTTTCTGGATATTTAATTTGACAGCTTAAATGTATTTATTGAATTTAAAGATTTGATTTATTGTTTGAATTATATTTAAACTTATTTTATATTTTAGTTAATAAACGTTAGTTTGTTTTTAAACTTACTTTGTTTTTATTTCGCCACCATATGTTTCTTTTCTTTTTCATAAGCTATTTAACACTTTATCGGGACTATTAGCGTTAGTTTTCATTGTGCTTTTAAACTCTGCTAATCTAATTTAATTTAATCCTTGTCATTAATTTAATGACATCAAAGATCGCGAAAACAATGCGAATTCGTCAAAATTTCACCTTCAAAGAAAGCGATTACCGCTGTTCTAAAAGAATGAATTCAAAACTTGTTATATTTTTTCTTGTATGTTGCATTTAGTATTCTTTTTTTTTTTTCCTTTTAAAATTTTCTTTAAGATGTATCATGTATGTGATATACATAATAAGTGTTTGGGGTTTGACATCTCTATTTATATGACCTAGGGGAGATTCTAGTCCGAATTTTTCGAAAATGTAAGGCATTCATTTCCGAAAACTTTAAAAAATCGGTCACCAATCCGAAAATTCGGACATATGGTCGCGAAAAAAATTAATTTTGTCAATCGTTTGCAGAAAAATCGCCAATTTCGTCAAAGAACCGCGAAGAAACGCACCGCAAATTTTGTCAAAAGATCGCGAAAAAAACCACAAATTTTGTCTAAAGATCGCGAAAAAAACCACAAGTCTCGTCGTAAGATCGCGAAAACCCAAAAATTTTGTCAAAAGATCGTGAGTAAATGGCAAATTTCGTCAAAAGATCACGAAAAAACGGCAAATTTCGTCAAAAGATCGCGAAAAAAACCACAAATTTCGTCAAAAGAGCGTGTAAAAACTCACAAATTTCCCCCTCCCGCCCTCTCTGGTGTAACTTTTCAGAAGATTTCCTGTGAATTTCAGAAATTTTTTTTTACTCAAAATCACCCCTGTGACATGACCATTGGTCACTGCATAAAAAAGTAGATTGTCAATTTTGTATTTAAACTTACGAAATCAATAAGCAATATATTGTGAATACTGTGCAATTTCAGCACTAACAATTAGATTCTAATAGAGTAAAATTTGTTTTTGAAATGTTCTTTTCTCCAAATTGGGCATTAAAAATTGGAGTGTGCATACCACATAACGGTGCAGCAAATAAAAACATCGACAACAAAATAAAATGGCAAATCCTTAAAATTTTTTCTTCCCAACTCTGTATGAACCCTGCAGTATTAACTTTGTTTTATTGCTCTGTACGGCCCGCCTAACATCTCAAACATATGTTTGCGGCCCGCGAGGAAAAAAAGGTTGAGTATGGCTGATCTATATAAAAAAAAAAAACAATTATTTCACTTATAGAAACACTCATTAGATGGCGCCAAAAGAGAACTTTCTAAAGATATAAAATGATACAAATCAAAACGTCTGCCCATTACGGTAATAATTCCAATACAGGGCCCCAGGGTTCATTGATTTAAATCAATTGATTTTTTTAAAAAAATCATTCATTTAAATTAATTTTTTTAAATTATTTTTAGATAAAATCCAGATGTAAATAAACATATTAATGTACCGTCAACCGTACTTTGGGCCACTTTTTCCTGGTTCCACTCACATTTCTATTAGTAAAACATAATATATGCGATTTTTCAACGTCGAAATGGAGTTGTAAACAATTAACAGGAAACAATGAAGCAAACTGTATGGTTTTAAAGAGGAAATTTTTTATTTTTTTAACTATTTTTAAAGTTTTAGAGCAATGTAGCCCCTGCTGGAGGCTTCTTTAGTCCATTCACTTAGTTTCATATAAAATGAATATATTTCATGTGTAAATGAATAGATTTTTTTAAAAAACCCCTTGCAATAGCATTTGCTAATAAATTAACACTGCAAACTTGATAAACTAATGTTTTTTTTTTTAACTTTTAAACACAATAAACCAATTGCTAATATTAAAGAAACGTGAAACAGTTTTCATCATGTTATCCTCCGCAACAAAAACAACTGGAACAAAACAAATTAAATTAACATTTTGCTACAGTAACATTTTAAAAAATCGTTACTTAAAACATGTTTTAATAGATTTGGTTGTATAAAAGGCATTTCTAAATAATTGGGGCTATTTTCAGACCAAAAAAGACCTGGCACAAAGTAGCCCTGAAATATTAGTTTTCATATTAGCTTTATGAAAATGTAAAAATTTTCTGTCAAAATAAGAAGTTAAAGGAAAAACTATGATCACACATGGGTTACAGGTTACTAAAGGTAATATTTTGACACTTATCTTATTTGTAACTCTTATCCAGATTGTTTCACTATAGAAAGTTTGAGCAGTTAAAATTTACACATGAAAACAGTTGTTTACAAACACATCCAGTGTTGCCACTAAAAAGTTTAAATTACCCCAAACTAGTCAAATGCCCTATAGTAGGGTATAAAATATATTTCAAGGGCAAAAATTCCAAATTATCTTGTATTGTTTGTTCAATACAAAGAATAAAAACTTTTTTTATGGGATGTGCAAAAGTAACCCTCACAAGGACCAAAGTAGCCCCCCGGCTGACGGTACTTTAATATAATTTAGTTTTATGCAATATAGATAATCAATCAGTTTTTAGAAAGATAAAGCTTAATCTTTGTCAAAAAGTAAAGTATGGTGTAAAGTTTAGAAAAAATGGTTTCAAATTTCATTTGAATCAAATTGTAAAGTAAAATTGCAACAGTAAGGAAAACTAAGCAGGAATATATTAAATATAAGAATATTTCCTTGCCTGTTACTTAGTATTTAGAAAACTTCTGCAAGTAAAATAAATTTGTATGACTTTGCTGGTTATAAACAAGCATTGAGCTCAACACATTTATTATCCTATCTTTTTAATCCCCATTATGCAGGAGAGAAATTAACAAGCTCTGATAAAAAATATCAGCGTTATTGTTTGCTAAAGAGAAATTCGCTACTTTGGTAATGCCTATTATATTAAAGTTTGAAGTAAAATCTGAACCATTCAGTGAATTTTTGTCACAATCTAATATAGTGAAAGAACTCTGCCCTTTGGAATGATGGAAGACATGTTACAGTTATCGAAAAGGATAATAATAAAAAACTTAAGGAATTCATAATCAACCTTCTTTTTACTGCAATAGCTTCATCTGCCTCAGCAGAACAATTGCTATCTGTTCAGTACATTCGAAAATTAGGAACTGATAAAGCTGCTAAACTTGTTTTTCTGTACCAGCACTTTAACATCTTAACTTGCTTCCAAAATTATTTAAAGTTTTTATTGTGCTGCAGTTATTTTAACTAAAATATGTAAGGTGGAATTGATTTTTGACATCTGACTTGTAATTTTTCATGCATTTTGTATATTAAATACTTTGATAGCCTAACATGTTATAATTTTAATCATTTATGTAAATTGCGTAATAATATTAATATATATTGGTAATACTTATATAGCATGCATGTGTGTATGTCTGTGTATATAATTTTTATTTTATAAAATTAAAAGTTATATAAATAATATTGTATGAGGTTTTTAAAAAATATATCCGATTAATTGGATTTTTTTTTTTTTTTTTAAATAAAAAAATCACGAACCCTGCAGGGCCCCCACCAGAAATAAGATACAATAAAACCTGCTTAGACGGAAACGCAAATGACCAGTGATACATTCTGTTTTATGCAAGCTCTTTAAATTGCCAAAGAATAATTGCATTTTTTTTAGGGGAGGGGGGGGGGGGCTCAGTTTATGGCATGATTCTGTTATAAACAGGCTTTATACTCTATTAGAAAATAAATTTGCTAGATAGTACCTTTTTAAAAGATCTATATAGCAGTATTTGCTTGCAATTTTATTATTCTTTTTAAGTGTTACATTTTATGGTGTATTTGTAATTACTTTTTCATCTAAACGTTTTAAAGGGTTTAATCTAAAGGTTTTATGCAATAGTCTCTTTAAACTGATAAAGCATAATTGCATTTTTTTGGGGGGGGGGGGGAGGCTGAAATCTGTTTTTTCAGTTTATTGCACGTGTCTGTTATAAACTGGCTTTACTCTATTAGAAATTAAATTAGCTACATAGTACCTTTTTTAAAAATCTATATAGCAGTATTTGCTTGCAATTTAAATATTTCTTTTTCAGTGTTGTTTGTAATTACTTTTTCATCTAAAGGTTTAAAAAAAAAAAATTAAATATTGAAGACATAATTAAATTTTAATTGAATTCATCAATTAATTTTGAATAAATGAATTTAAAGTGTGAGAAAATAAAAATTCAAAACCTTAAGCTGTGACTTTACACAACTGTTCAACTGATCTAGATTTTCGTCCTGGTAATTTGCACCGTCTCTACCCCCCTCCTTTCTGTACGGACTTGCAATACAAATTTCAGGTTTGTTTAAGAATATTATTACGGGCCTGGGCAATACCGGGCGGGGCAGCTAGTATATATATATATATATACAGGGGCCTTGTTAACCATTCGCCAAATCGCCAAATGCGAATACATCGGGAAATTGGCGAAAAAGCTGGCGAATGATTTTTTGCGGTCTCTTTTGTTGTGTAATCATGTTTTGGAACGTAAATGAATTTCCGTTTTTAGTGCGAGTTCGCATACGGCGTATTTCCAGTATATATTCCTCCTCTTCTTCTTGACCGGCCAATTAGAGGTGATTCTGTTCAGATTTTTCCGAAAATTTAAGGAATTAATATCCAAAAATTTAAAAAAATTGGTCGTCAATCCGAAAATTCGGACATAAAAAATATTGCGAATTTTGACAAATGGTCGCCGAAAAAAATTAATTTTGTCAATCATTTGCAGAAAAATTGAGAATTTCGTCAAAGGATCGCGGGAAAAACACAAATTTCGTCAAATAATCGTGGAAAAACGCAAATTTTTGTCGTAAGATCACAAAAAACCCACAAGTTTCGTCAAAAGATCGCGAAAAAAACCCACAAATTTCGTCAAAAGATCATGAAAAACTCACAAATTTCGTCAAAAGATCGCGAAAAAACACACAAATTTTGTCAAAAGATCGCGAAAAAAACTCAAATTTCATCAAAACAGCAAAAAACCCTGCAAACTTCGTCAAAAGATCGAATATACTTTTATATACTTTTGGCTAATAATAGATAAATTTGGCTAATGATTTTCAAATTTCGCTAATGTGTTGGCGAATAGTCTTAATTTCTTAGCGCGGTCCCTATATATATATATATATTTCATTTATGTGTGCCATTTTAAAAATGGCAGTGTGAAGTAATTAGTTAGTAGCATAGAAAAATTAGGTCTGTCTCCCCTTCATTAAAATTGGAGTTAATCCTGTGCCACTGTGAGTCTCAATTCAGAAAAAGTGTCTTAGTACTTCACGTTGCGAAAACACTCTCTCGCTAATGTTAAACCTATGGAAGAAAATTTTAAAGATATCTCGTTTTCATTTAAATTTTTTTAAATGATTTTGTGTTGGATAGTTGCAATTAATATCTACAAAGACCATAGGACCATTTTTTAATTTCTCGATTTTGTTTTCAGTTTTTTTTATAGAGGATACTTTCACTTTCAAAACCGGTTCCGAAAGTGAAAGTATCCTAATAAAAAACCCCTCTAAACTAAATTGAAAAAGTAAAAAATGGTCTTTGGAGAGATAGACCTCAACTATCCGAAAAAAAATCATCTAAAAATACTGATGCAGATGAGATGTCTTTAAAAATTCCTCCCTTAGGATTAACATTAGCGAGCGGGTGTTTTAACTTAACCATTGAAATAAATAAATGTTCTCACAGGTAAATACTAGAAATTAAGAAGCAACTGAACATTTTTAAGCGACTTTATATACTTAACTCTTAAACAATTTTAAAATGAAAACTAATTTTTATTTGTAATTTTTTAACGTAAATTTTAATTTTGTATGAAAATGTAATAAAATCTTTTTACAAATTTAACATTTTAAATTCTATGTCAAACAAACTTTTAATTCAATAAAAATATTTCATTTGGATATTTATTTTCCTAATATTCATGTACAGATTTACTGAGTAATTTTTTTTATGTGAAAATTTTATTGAGTAAGTAAATTTTTTTATTATTCTGCACTATCTGGCCCACCTGGCATTGCCCAGGCCATGATAATAACCTTATATATGCCTTAAATATGTATCTGATCATTGTATAAAAAATTGGTGTTAATCTACTGATATTTAATGTAAAAGGTATGTAAGAAGTGTTTTTCTTTTCACTTTTTACCATCTGGTACATTTAATACTTAAAAGAAAGAAAAAAAAAATATTGTCAAATTGAAATTTTTATTAGTTATAAATATGTTTCTGAAGCCTGTGCATAATTTTTGTGCTAAAATATTGAAATTTAATTGTAAAAAGCAGAGTTTTTATTCTTATATTTTTTATTTTCAAATCGATTATTTTATCCTTAAATCACATTATTTCTAAACCAAAATTTTACTTGAATAACAGCTAAAAGGTTATTTAATGTATTAAAATTTTAGAGTATTAGTGCAAAAATCAGTTTGTTATAAGTTTAAATAAAAGTTTGCAATGTTAACCCTATAGGATTTTTTTTTTTTTTTTTTCAAACTCTTTATTTCCCCCCCAAGTCTCATAATTTCTGGACCAAATTTATACTCAATCATTGGCTAAAAGGTTAGTATATTTCATTAAAAGTTCAGAGCAATAGTATAAAATTAAGTTTAGTTTTTTAATTAAAATGTGCCTAATATAGACAATAGTAACAAAAAGTGAAAAGGTGTTGTGAAAGTGACTTTCTGGAAAGGATTTTTTTAAAAGGGTCAGTATTTGATATATTTTTTAACAAGTATCAACATTCTAAAGAATAATGAACATAGATGTTGTCTGATGTATGCTTTTTTTTTTTTTTCATACATTCATATATGAGGCACGGTTGCACATTTCTAAATTTTGAAAAAAAAAAAAAAAAAAAAAAGGCATTTGATTTTGTGAAGAATTTTCTTTTAAGGGTCAATATTCAGAAATTTTTTTTAATGGTTTGCACATCTACAAAGTTAAAAGTATGTGGATATTGCTTAGTATTTTTACTTTTTGTTTTGCATATTTTGAATGGTGGAGGAGATGCGGATTGCAAAAAATTAGAGAAAGCAAAAATGTAAAAAATGACATTTCAGGGGGGGGAAATGCAAAGGGTTAATATTTATATCTTTTTAAAACAGATTGCAATGTTATAAAAGATAAAAGTACAATAATTAGGTGCATACTTTTCATTTTTTTGGTATTATGAATAGTTTAGCAGATTGTCTGGTGTATGCTTTTTTTTTTTCATACATTCATATACGAGGCACGGTTGCAGATTTCTAAATTTTGAAAAAAAAGAAAAAAAAAAAAGCATTTGATTTTGTGAAGAATTTTTTTTTAAGGGTCAATATTCAGAAATTTTTTTTAATGGTTTGCACATCTACAAAGTTAAAAGTGTGTGGATATTGCTTAGTATTTTTACTTTTTGTTTTGCATATTTTGAATGGTGGAGGAGATGCGGATTGCAAAAAATTAGAGAAAACAAAAATGTGAAAAATGACATTTCAGGGGGGGAAATGCAAAGGGTATATATATTTATATCTTTTTAAAACAGATTGCAATGTTATAAAAGATAAAAGTACAATAATTAGGTGCATACTTTTCATTTTTTGGTATTATGAATAGTTTAGCAGATGGGGACTTCGAAAGACTCGCACAAAAAAATTGCACAAAAGATCTTCACTACTAGCCAGCTCTGAAATGACTGCTCATGCATCATTTTGAGAAAAAAGAATATTTTTGATGAGTGTTTGATGTGGTCTTTAATTAATTTCTCACCTAATTAAAAAGAAAAAAAATCTTATACTCAAGTGCATTAACCCTGTCTTGGGCTATCTTTGTCTAAATTTTCAGATCTCTAAGAGAAGTTGTCTTCTGATAGTCATTGTACACATACACACACACAAATATCTTTCTTTTATTAGTATAGATTTATTATTATTTACTTTTTGTAAGTAAACATCATTCTTATGTAGTATATTTATTAAAGAAATTATAAATTTCTGATTTTATTGTTCGAAATTTCCCAATATATTTTATATTCGATGCATCCTAACTTACAGAATTCACTCATAAATATTGTGAAAAAGTCCATAATTTTACTTCATACATTATTTTTTCTTTTTTTGATATTTTTATAATTACTTTAATTTTTATTCATAGACTAAGCATGCAGATCAGCTTCTGAACTTTGAAGAAATGAGCCAAATCGATCTCCAAGAGAAGAAGAAAGAATTGCTTACAGAATTGAAAAAGTCAGTTATTATGTATGAGTTATAACTTGAGTTATTAAATTATTTATTGAATCTTTCACATAAGATATGGGGGGGGGGGCTGTTACACCCATTAAAAACACAAAATCTCAAATCTTCCGGGGGGGGGGGGGGGAGACATCTCATTTCACATTGTTCCTGAGGGAATGGCCCCCGGGTCACACTGGTGAAGGTAAACGCGTATCCATTTAGAGCCGTCGTTCTCCTTTCTGAATTTTGCCTCCTTCCCTTTGGGATTGCATCTTGAAAGCGTAAGCTGAGTTCCCGATGTCGTCATCCCTAAATTTTGCCTGATCTTGGGGGAAAAAATGTAACATAAAATAAAAACCACAAATCTTTTTGACACAAATTCATAAAATCATTTTCATAAATGCTTGAACATTACTGACATTACTTGCAGACATTACTTTTTGAGGGCCTGTAAAACAAATAACATGGCATTGATATACTAAACTTAAATTTAATTTTTTATGGCTCTTGGAATAATAAAATAAAAATAAATAATAAAGCAAATTTTCTTATCTTTGCAAAATGTCCATAACTATATTTTTATGTTTTCTTACATTTAATATAAGTTTCACTAATATTTTCTTGTCTCAAAATTAATCAAACACATTTACTTGAAACTAATCTATTGATAAACTACACTTTAAAATAAGGTATCATTCAATTTAAATTCTGCAGGTAAATCTTATCCTATACTCCTCAGAATTAATAATAAGGTCTCACCCATAAGGTCTCTCCTATAGCAAATTTGTCCTTTTCTCCTTTTGCTTTGAGGCAATTTTGCCACATTAGCAAAAGCAATCCAGTTTTAATCTTTTAGCTCAATATATAAATGTTGTCCTCTTTTCATTAAAGTTTATACGGAATTCATACAGAGTGTTTGGAATGTTTTGTAAAATTTTTAATGCGATTTTTAGATCTTTTTCGTGAAAATTTTTTGACATTCGTTAACATTCGTCGTATTCTGTTTCAAACTTTTAGTCCAATATAGTAAATTTTGCCCTCTATGATTCTTTAAGTTTTTGCGTTTCACAGCGATTTTTTGTCATTCAGGAAAGAATTCCAGTTACAATATTTTAGCCCACTATAGTAAATTTGTCCTCTGCAAACTTTAAACTTTTTTCCGGATTAATGAAAGGAATCTGGTTTTAATCTTTTAGTCCAATATAGTATAGGTGTCCTCTTTTTAATAAAGTGTATTCAAAATTCGCACAGCAATAAAAAGAAAAAAAGGGATTTTTAGAGATTCTTTTCATACTCTGTAGCAATTTTTTTACATTTGTAAAAGGAATCAAGTTTCAAATTTTTAGCTTAATATAGTGAATTTTATCCTCTGCAATTTTGGAAATTTTAGCAATTTTTTTGTGTTTTGCTACAATGTTTGAACAAAAAAAAAAAAAAAAGTAAAAAACGCCAATTAGGAAATCGTTTGCATTTTGAAGAATTCCAAATGTCTGGATATGAGACTTTGTACTGTATTTGTTAGGCATTAGGTTTTTACATGAATTTGTATGTTTAAGCCTTTTCTGAATGAAATATTTTAAATTGTTGTAACTGTTTTATTTATTTCAGGATTAAGACTAAGGATGTGGATATCAAAATGGATTCATGAATCTTGATTGATATTTATTTCTACATAGCTTTCAAGCATGTGTTTTCAAGTGTGTTTTCTGTGAAAATGTTCTTTTTGTACATCTTTTTTGCTAACGATTCTCAAGATTGAGATATTTCAATTACTCGCAAAGAACTGTTATTTTATTTGATAAAAGCATACATCTTATTTTTCAAATGTTTTTACATGAATACAAAAAATGTTTGTTTGTATATGCTGCTGTTAAATGCATTCAAGATTATGGTTAAGTTGAACTTTGTCTTCAAGGATTTATATAAACACTTTCTTCTTCTTAATTTTTGTATATTTTGCTTTAAACATATTCAAAATTCTTTGAAACTATTGTTGTACTATTGTTCATTTATTTCATTAGATTTTTTTTTTTTTTTTTACTGAAGTTGTTATTTGTTTTTTATTCTATTAAGTATTGAGCCAAATTAAAAAAATATTTTTATTCAAATTTTTTATAGGATTCTTTTGATAATTTTACCAAAAGTCAATACTTTGAAAAGAACTTTTAAAAGTTATTTCATTAAAGCAGCCTAAATATTTAAAATGACGGGATCAAATTTCTTCTAAAGAATTTTTCATTTTGATAATATTTGTAATATGCTGTTGAAAAATAAAAGACATTACTACTTAAAATGCTGGTCATTCATTTGTAGTGTGTTTGTTGTATTATTATATCAAAGTTTATACAATATTTACTCACATTTAAGATGTCCTTTTTTTTTTTCCAAAATTGAATTTCTTCAATTGAGTGCATTTTGCAAGATATTGTAAAATCAGATATGTGTGTGCATGTGTTATGTAAAAAAAGATTATTTATTCCTTAATTTCACTCTTCTCGTATAAATATATGCAATGGATGAAGTTTTGACTCAATTCAACAATGAAGCCACATTCAAAAGCAGTAGTGAAGATTCATGCAATATCTAATGATGTAGGCAGAGATATGTCTATGAAAAAATGATGCTAATTTAGAGTAATGTGAGAATAGATAAAATCAGAAGTTATCATATTTCATAAGTTTTTAAATCTTTACTTTCTTTTAAATTATCTTTTGTGTTTTAAAGAAAACAAGTAAGAAAAATCATGCGTACAGGATAGATCATGAAACACTTTCCAAAACTCCCTAAAAGCTTTAACGAAACTTCGTTACTTACGGAAATAAGGTAAATAAGATAACTAAGTAAACATTTAAAAACCTGATTTCAGTAGTTACCGCCCATAGCCAAATATGTATTCCAATTCTTTTGAACAGCCCTATATTTGATCTGTATGTTGATATATATACTTTATAAAGGGAAAATTTAGTTTAGCAAGAAAACATATAACAGGTTGAAATTTCTCTTTGAGCAATTTATACAATTACTTGAAAAAATACTTGAATACTTTTGTACAGCCCTGTAGTTTACCTAGTACCTTTATTACATGCTACTATTTAGCTAAAATTTAATTCAAACTAAAACACTCTTAAAACTACTGAAACCACATTTCCAGAAATTATCATCCATAGACGATATGTATCCAATTCTTTGCGTGACCCTGTATATCATTTTATCTATATTCTACAAACTTTTTTTAATAAACTAAATGCAGTTCAGCGTAAAAATTCATAACTCATTTAAAATCCACCTTTAACCAATTTGCGCTCATACCCAGTAACCCTTAGAAATTATTTTGTGTAGCCCTGTATATGAATTATAGCATTTATACACACCATATAGTATGCATAAATATAGTCAAACATAAAAGTGCATATCATAATTAAGAATACATTTCCAGCAATCACCGATAATGTACAGTAGTTTGGTACAATGTACTATCTTCATATACTTTCTGAAAACTTTTGTGTGTCCCTGTAAATACTATGCACTTCATAATATACATGAAATAACTTATAGTAATCCTCAGCAATGTATATCAATTTCATTAGATGTGAAATAGTTTAACATAATTAAAATAAGCCACAAGCAATTCTCCCCTTCCTCCCTATATCATAATGTAACGGAATTCTTTTGTGTGGCCCTGTAAAAGAATAATAACTATTCTTTGCACCATATATTATACAGAATGCATGATTTAATGCACTTAATAAATGCATATCAATTTTGTTATGTTTGGATGTGTATAACATCATTAAAAATCTTTTTAAACGATTTCTTCCCATAGGTCCTAATGTAACGGAAAACTTTTGACTGTCCCTGTAAATGAACTAAACACGCTACAAACTTCATTTGAAATAGGGAACGTGCTATGGTAAACATCAATAACCTTCAAAAATTTCAGGGCAATCCGAGTATATTTATGGCAGTTAGAGCGCGAACAGACGGCCAGACAAATCGAAGTCATAAGCACGTTTCAACTTTGTTGGAAAGTGTTAAAAATATATTTTTTTAGTTTTAAAATTAAAGTGCATCTTTGATTCGAGTAAATCCAGCGATAGCTCTCCATGGAAAAAATAATTTTTGTTATTACTAAATGAGGGGCTCACAACCAGGGTTGATTAAAAAAAAAAAAAAAAAGAGCAATTTAACAAATTACAACGACCATTTGGAAAATGATTTTTTCAAAGACTAAAATTTAAGACATAAAAAATCACACGGAGTTAGTTGATCATACATTACATACGCCATGAATTAAACATTAATAGTGTTATTACACATAAAAATTGCAAGCGACAAAACGTCAGATTTCCTGAAACACGTATTATCCAAGCATTTCATTAACTGTTCGGAAAAAAGCTTTTCCATTGTCGGATTTCTTGGAAATCTGACGACCAATTTTAAATAAAATTTCATTCTTAAACTTCTAAACATCCCACACTATTACTTTTTACACCGTTGTATAGAGAAAAAAATGCAATTTGTTTGAAAGCTGTATCTCAATTTGTTTCTGAGTTATTAATTTTTTTTTGTAGTTTTTATTACTTTTTTGTCATAGTGGCAACAGAAGGTATCCATCTCTGTTGAAAGTAAAGATTTTTACAAATGGTTAAAAAATCAGATTTATTTGATTTGAATCAGATTTCTTAAATTTAAATCAGATTTAAAAAAAATAATAATATTTGTGTACGTATGTACATATGTGCATGTATTTTTTTTTTTTTTTTTTTTTTATAGATTTACATATTTCTATTAATTTTATTACATTTCCTAGATAAGAATCCAATATATTTTAAATAAAAATTAAAAATTGTTGTAAACAAATTTAGAAGATTCACTTAAAACTTAAAACTATATTATTCTACTATTAAATTTAAATTATTTTACAGTAAAACCTCTTTAAGAAGTTCCCACTTAAGAAGTTTTCCCGTTTAAGGGTGTATTCGAAAAAATATTTTTCCACCCTGAACAGCTCGAAATTTTCTGAGACATTTTCAAACTCATTTTGAAAAGTAAAAACATGAAACTTGCCGAGGTGATTTTTGAAGAGATGTATAAGAGCCTATGTGATTTCATTTTTCGCCCAATTCATTAGAATTTGATTTTTAAGCTATTATTTTCTCAATATGATCATTTTTTTTCTCATTCCCAGATCTCCCGCTTCGGAAAATTCGGTTCAAAATGCCTACTTTGACAGCATTTTTTGCAATATTTTTTGTATTTATAAAAAATCGACAAGCACAGCACATTATGTAGTTTCTAAATAAGAGAATTTGCCAGTTTGATGCGTTTGAGAGAAAATGAATTTAAAAATAAATCAGAAAATAAGCAGTTTGGATTGGAATACACTCTTAAGAAGTTTATATTTTCAATTCCCATTTTTTTCTTATTCTTACAATGTTAAAATAACTTGTTTAAAAAGTATAGTTCAAAACTCTTTCCCCGCTTAAAAAGTTTTATTTTTCCGACCATTTTTACTTTCAAAGCACGTTTATTTTGTCTTCTTGATTATTATTTTATTTTCTGTGCTGGAAATGTCTTTCTTTATATTCTTCACTATTCAAAAAGGTTAATGTTTAGGATTGATAGCAGTTGTGGTCACCTCTATTTAGGGTGTAAAAAAATCATGATTTTTTTTTTTATTTAAATCGGATTTATATGATTTTTTTTCCCAGCATTCAGATACTGAATAGCTACCAAGAGTTATAGGTTTCCAAAACAATTAAACCACTAATTGCTAACATATGTTTTTTCACTTTTATTAATAAATTTATAATTATTAGTTAGTGATTACAGAAATGATAAAAACTGCAAAGTAGTCGCATGGGTGCAAGTTTTCTGGCCACAGGCCGGAATTCCGGCTTTTGAAAATTCCTGAGGACGGAAGCGGGCCAGAAAAATCTCCGTGGACGAAAAAAAAAAATCCTGTTATGTCATAAAAACATAACATATCTTTTCCCTTTATAAAACAATTTAAATATTCTAATTTAATACTAATTACCCCTAAAATTTTAATATTTCAAATTATGGAATAGCCTATGACATTATTTATCTTTCTAACGATCTTTATTTACTTTTAAATTCAAAGTTCAAAGTTATTTTATTTCAATTATATTTTAAATTCAAAGTTCGTTTTCGTGTTGCCGATCTTTAAAAAGATATTTCAAATATAATTTCTAAACTTTTTCAGCTATCAAAAATTAAGAAATGATATCTTATATTATAAATTAACAATGTTCCTCCAAATTTAATAAAAGATTTATTTTCAATATCAAGATCATTGGTAAATAAGAGGTAAACTATCAGAATTAAAATAATCATCTGAATTCATTTATAAAATAAATATACATTTTAAATTAATTTTTCCTATTTATAATAAATTTTATCACTCCAATTTTCATTCAAAAACAATTTATTTTGATTCATTTTTCAAATAATATTCCTTTTGATTTCGTTTGAGTACGTTGTCAAACCAGCCAATCACAGCGCTTGCCGCTAACTTCGTTTCTTCCGAAGCAACGTGATTTTCTCTCTCTTAGGCGTTAGCTCTGAAAGAAAAAGCACGTAGGAGGCGGCCGGCTGGTGATGCCGTGTTAAAATAACGGCACATCAGTTGGCTGGCTCTACTACAGATATAACTTTATTACAGATATTTTCTTCAATACTAATAATAACAAGATTAAAGTTATGCGATGTGATGAAAGTTTATGATTAAGTTCACTCAAAGGAATGAGCGGTTGGAGAAGGTATCAACGACTCACTTATTCTTCAATGTTGGATATCTGGTGTCTTGGGAGCCGATCGCCTCCCAAATTATTTCAAAGTGAAAGTACCAAACTTCAATGTGAGCAATTCCATTCTAGGAGGTATTTTAGTGTGAAATATATCAAGTAAAAATCTTCGTACTTCAGAGGTGAGAACATTCCTTTTATCCTAGATGTATATTTGCCATTACATCCACTTAAAAAAGAGAAGATTGTGAGAACGTTTAATTTTGTGACTGTAAATTAGCAGCATACTGAATTGATACCGAATTTCAGGATTTGAATCCTGAAGCAGAATTAATAGAAATTTTCTTCATTTTAATTAACTCTTCATAACTGGATTTTAATCTTGAAATGTTATTCTATTTGCATGCTCTGCGTCTACACCATTATTTGAACAGATTCAAAAAATGTTTCATCTCAGTTGGAGATCGCAGAAATTCATGTATGATGTATCTTACAGAGCTGTAATCTATTACTCATCAATGTTTGTTGGTAATTTTTCCTTTTTATCTGCGCAGATAACTTCCATATATATAATCAATTTCAAATATATTAAATAAATAGTCATTTAAATTTATCTCTTTGATATATTTATTGTGTTTGAATATATTTGTTTTAAGAATGTCATTTCAGGTATATTCAGTAGATGTTTGAAGGGTGAGATTAATTATTATAATCTTTTTTATTTCAGCTAAGATTCTCAGATTGAATGATAAATAGAAGGGGATTAATATTAATTGTACTAACTTTAAATTATTTTTTTATGGCGCGAAGTACCGCTACTTTCGCTCCGGCCAAAGTGGGATGTTGGGTGTGTGGGTTTTGAGATTTCAAATGTGAATTTGGGGTAATTATATATGAATTAATTACCTTGAATTCATTTCATACTCTCGGAATTCACAAACCCAGCACCTCACTTAACAAATCCGTTTTTAGATTTCTCAAGATTCGTGCAAAATGTTTAAAAATTGGTCTTAAAATAACTCCACTTTTTGACCATCCCGTTTAAAATTTTGGTTAGAATCTTAAAATCCCAGCTTATATTTTTCTTTAGACAATCTTCCTTTTCCGCGGTAACAGTGAGGATCGCAGAAAAAACGCTTTCTGTCAAAGGATCGCGAACTCCATCAAAGGGTCGCGAAAATGACACAATCTCTGTAAAAAAAAATTGTGAAAAAGATGCGATCTCCGCCCAAGGATCGTGAAAAAGAGGCGATTTTCGTCAAAGGATCGCGAAAGATTCGATTTTCGTTACAGGATCGCAAAAAGAAACTATTTTTGCCGAAGGATTGCGGAAAAATCGTGATTTTCGTCAAATGATCGCGGAAAAAACGCTATTTCTGTCAAAGGATCGTGAAAAAGATGCGATTTCTTTAAATTACTGCGGAAAAACGTGATTTTTATCAAAGGATCACGGAAAAAATGCGATTTCTGTCAAAATACTGTGGGAAAAACGCGATTTTTGTTAAAGGATCGTGGAAAAAACGCTTCTGTCAAAGGATCACAAAAAAGACTCGATTTTCGTTACAGGATCCCAAAAAAACCCCCACTATTTTTGCCAAAGAATTGCGGGAAAATCGTAATTTTCGTCAAAGGTTCGTGGAAAACTGTTATTTCCGTCAAAAGATTGCGGAAAAAAATGATTTTTGTCAAATAATCGCGGAAAAAACACTATTTCTGTCAAAGGATTGCAGAAAAGACAGGATTTCCGCCAAAAGATCGTGAAAATGACGCAGTCTCCGTCAGTGGATCACAAAAATGATGCAATCTCCGCCAAAGAATCACAAAATAGACGTGGTTTTCGTTAAACGATCGAAAAAAAAACATGATTTTCGTCAAAGGATTGCAGAAAAAACGTGATTCTCATCAAATGCTCCCGGAAAAAACGCGAATTTCCTCAAAAGATGGCCGAAAATGCAATTTCCGTGTAAAGATCGTGTAAAATACGCGGATTTTGAGGAAAGGGCGTATAAAATACGTGAATTTCGTTGGAAAATCGTGGAAAAAACACAAATTTCGCCTAAAGATCGTGAAAAAAAACCCCAGCAAAATTCGTCTAAAAATTGTGAAAAAAAAACGTAAATTTCGTCTAAAGATCGTGGAAAAAACGCGAATTTCGTCAAAGGACCGAGGTAAAAATGCGAATTTCGTTGAAGGATAGCGAGAAAAACGCAAATTTCATTAAAAGGATCGCAGAAAAGTGCAATTTTTGTTAATTGGTCGTGGAAAAACACAAATGAATGTTTCCTACTTTTATAGAATAAAGATATAAATTGATTTAATTCTTTTATAAATCTGGTGAATTTTGTTAAATTGATGGTAATTCCACATACAAAAAAAATTGTTAATGCTAGCAGAAATAAAATGAAAATATGATAACACTGGAATAATTTCATTTGTTGTAATTTATACTTCTATCATCAGTGTAATTGGTATTTTAGTATTCTTTGAGTTTTTTTTAACTTTCTTTTAAGGTACTTTTTTAATGTCATTTATGGGAAGATATTTTTAAAATTATAAAAACATTGTATATAAGTGTGCCCATGCACATTCTTGAGTATTTCATAATTTTGTGTGTCATAGAGTGTCAATTTTATTGTTTTTAGCTGTAGCCTGTATGAATTAAACTTTTCAAATACTGTTTACATGAATATGAATGTTTTACATTATATGCATTTGCATAGGAGTGATTCTGTTCCGAAAATTTTAAAAAATGGGTCATCAATCCGAAAATTCGACATAAAAAATATCGCGAATTTCGACAAATGGTCGCCGAAAAAACACAAATTTCATCAAAGAATCTCAGGGAAAAAAACCCCGCAAATTTCGTACAAAAATTGCGAAAAACCACAAAATTTGTCAAAAGATCGCGAAAAAAACACAAATTATGTCAAAAGATCGCAAAAAATCTGCAAATTACATCAAAAATAGCGGAAAAAACTGCTAATTACGTCAAAAGATCGCAAAAAAACCGCTAATTACGTCAAAAGATCGCGAAAAGCCGCAAACTTCGTCAAAAGATCGCAAAAATCCTCGCAACTTCCGTCAAAAGATCGCGAAAAGAACCTACAAATTTCGCCAAAAGATCACGAAAAACCCGCAAATTTCGCTAAAATAACGCATAGTTAGTGCCAGGAGTGGATTCCCCTCTCCCTCCCTTCTGCTGTAACTTTTCAGAAAATTTGCTGCGAATTTCAGGAATTTTTATTTTGACTCAGAATCACCCCTGTGATTTGCACTTACTTTTTTAATTCATTTCAACATAATTGAATTTTATTGCATATAATATTTAACGCGTTTGGTTTTGTCTAGGTGGTGCGTCGGCATGTGCGTATGTGCTCATTCAGTGGGGAGAGGGGAGGATTAAAAATATTTTCAGGCTTGGCCAAATTTCAAACTTGCACCCATGAGTAGTAGTTTCATTAGTTAGTATCTATTTATATAAAATCCAAGTCTCTGTGTGTCCCTCACTATTCTGGTAGGACCGCCTCATTAAAATGAGTAATTGTTGAAAAAAATTAATGCAGGGTTACCACAGTAGCGCCAAATGTTAGCCAACTTGGCGATATCTGGCTAATTTGGCGAAATTCCCATTTAAAACCATTAATCTTTCATAATGGAGGTCACCGAAATTTAATTTAAACTCCACTCTTTTAAAGATATTTTTTCGAAATCTATGGGTGAGAATTTAAAGTACATCTTTACATCTTCCTCCCGATGCTACTAATAAAATAACTGCCAATAGACAAAGGTGTACTGTGAGAGCTCCTAACTGCGCGATTTTAATGTGCTTTAGGTACTTTTCCAGTATAGGTGCCTTGGCGAAAAAGGGAATTTGGTAACATATTTTCCGGAAACCTATTCACTGTTTCATTTTATATACTCACGCATTTTTTTCGATATTTATACGATTTATTTAACATAAAAAAGCCGTTTCTCTAATTTTATACAGAAACAGATGTAATTTGTACATAAGAACATCAATAATATACATATAAAACAAACAAAAACGCTCATCAAATTTGTTTTCATAGCTGTTTATATGATTTGACAACAAATATCGATATTTTTCCGTTATACGGACACCATGCCAAAATGTATGCTAATGCACCAATTATTTCAAAATGCTAAAAGATATTTGTAATTTTATACCAGCAGTTTAATATGAGTTTTATTTTAGTGCTTTATTTTATAGCAGTTATTTGTTCACTTATTTTAAGTATATATTTGTGATTTGATGAAATAGTTCGTAAAAGTCTGGAATTTTCAAATGTTATATTTTTTAAATGCTCACTTTAGTATCGACAATGGTTTTTCTTTTATTTTTCAAATGCTTCAATTCACGATTTTGTGCCAACTATTACGCTTGGCGGCAATGGTGTCCGCATAACGGAAAAGTACCCAAATCTCACTTTCTGATGCCCAAATTACACCAAGCATTTTTTTAAAAAATGCCAAAGCCCATACAGTGGAAAAGTACCAAACTGTCTATTATTTTGCGCTATCCGTGTAATAGTTTGTACTATATTCAAGGGGAGTGGAGCGAAGAGTTTAAACATTAAATATTAAAGTTTCGGCACAAATGTCATATTGGCGCGATTTTTTTCTGTTGCCAATGTCATATACACAACGGGTACTTAACTGGCGCCAAAGTGTCGTAATTTTGCTTGATATGGTAATCCGGATATTGTTGTTTATGCTGTTGATGTTTTCGCCAAATTGGCGCCGGAAAAAAATCGCGCCAATATATGATAACGTATATGACAACTGTGCCAAAGTTTCTATAAAGCAGTATAAGACTAAAAAATTAAGAATAAAATAAATGCAAAATAAGACTAAAGAAGAAAGAAAAATCATGCGTTAAGCATAGAATATGAAACACTTTCCAACACATCCTGAATGCTTTAACAAAACTTCGTTATTTAGGGAAATAAGGTAAATAAGAAAACGTTACTTCTTAGATATCCCGTCGACCAATTTCGTCAAATTATATAAATCGCCAAATCAATAGTAAAACATTGACAAAAATACAAATAAAACGTCGAATTAATGGTTTTATTGGCCATTATTGGCATTTAATCTTACAATTAATTAATTAATGGCAACCATTATTGGCAATTAATCTTACAATTTGGTGACAGTAATTCGGTCGACGGGATAACTAAGAAGTACCAAGATAACTAAGTAAACATTTTAGAAAAGGCATTAAAAAAAAATTGATTTCAGCAGTTACCGTCGATAGCCAATAGTACCGTTATTACATGCCACTATTTAGCTAAAATTTAATTTAAACTACTCTTAAAACTACTAAAATCACATTTCCAGATATTATCATCCATAGACGGTTATGTATCCAATTCTTTGTGTGACCATGTATATCATTTTATCTATATTCTATAAACATTTCTTAGGAAACTAAATGCAGTTCAGCGTAAAAATGCATAACTCCTTTAAAAACCACCTTTAAGCAATTTACTACCATACTCAGTAACCCTTATGAATTCTTTTGTTTAGCCCTGCATATGAACTGTAGCACTTATACACACAGTATAGTATGCATAAATGTAGTGAAACATAAAAGCGCATATCATAATTAAAAATGCATTTCTAGCAATCATTGCTTATGTACAATACTTCGGAGAAAAGTTTCTTGGCGAGAAAGAAGTTTGCCAACGTATTTTCTGGCAACCTATTTACTGTTTCATACTCACAAGCAATTTTTTCCATATGTATACAATTTGGCACAGATGTCATATACGCCCCATATTGGCGCGATTTTCTTCCGACGCCAATTTGGCGAAAACATCAACAGCATAAACAACATTCGGGTTACCATTACAAGCAAAATAACGACACTTTGGCGCCAGTTAAGTACCCGGTGCGTATATGACATCGGCGTAAAAATAAATCACGCCAACATGGGCGTATATGACATCTGTGCCGACAATTTAATATAAAAAAAGCTATTTACCCATTTTTATAAAGAAACAGAAGTAATTTTTGCACAGATGACATATACGCATGGGGGTTGGCGTGATTTTTCTATGACGCCAATTTGGCAGAAATCTCGCTTTCGAATGCCAGTTACTTATATATTTTTCAATTATTTGCTATCATTTTGAAAAGGAAATAACTATAAATAAATAAAAGTTTGAATAATAACTATAGAACAAAGCAGTTTATATAATTAAAAAACAGAAAATAAAAGTAAAAAAACAATAGCCGTATTACCATAGCAGGCAAAATAACACCATTATGGCGCCAGTTAGGTATCCCGGTTCATATCTGAAATCTGTGCCGTAATTTGTATATAAAAAAAAATTATATATATTTAGAAACGATTTTTTTATGTATATAAGTGCATATACAAAGATAAAAGTTCATTAGATTTGTTTTCATAGCTGTTTATATATTTTCGCAACATATCTCACTTTCTGATGCCCGAATCGCACCAAGCTTTCTTTAAAAATGCGCTATAATGGAAATGTACTTAAATAAATAATTAACAGAAATAACAAATTATACAAACTAAAACTTTTTATTTCGAGATTAAAGCATTGTTTTTAATTTCGATTTAAAATACATATATCCTTGGATAACTTCAATTGAAATTAGGTTCACAGCTTAATATCTCATTCCATAAACCTAAACAAACACAAGTGATTCATTCATCGTGAAGCGTCAAGAATATTAAATCATTGAGGTAATCATTCACAAAGTAAGTTCTCCAACAATCAATGGGCAATATTCTAATGACGTCATAGTAGGTAAAATGGTGGCGGTATCGTTTGTTTATGGTTTGTAATCACAAAGATTTAATTTTGCAATATCTCTTAGTTACATTATTTTATTGTCATATTTATGAGCTCAGAACAAAAGCCTATTTTTTCCTTATTTAGTTATTAAAGACGGGAAAAAATCATAAATGCATGATTTAAAAATTTTAAATAATTTTCTTTCTTAATACTAAAAAATAACATCGGGAAGTAACAGTGGATTTAAGTTAAATAAGCTTAACTGTTTAATTCTGTTGTAATATTCAAAATAACTGTGTTTATTAGATTTCAGTACTCAACATCAGGGCCCGATTAAACTTTGAAGTTAGGGAGTTACAATGTCATTTCAGGACCTTTCTTTTGGAGAAGCTTTTCTAAATTCCATATATACATGGAAAATCTTCAGTGTTAGAAATATTATTCCCAGGACTGACATAACACGAGAACGGCCTGCAATTTTACACAAGTTTTTGAAAGCTACTTTATATCAGAAATTTTACTAAAAACTGGTTACTTTTTTGTTATAGTGGCCCACACTATTAGGATTATGACAAGTTGCAGCCAATTTCGCCAACGTCATAACCAAGATTGTGAAGCACACACATATAATACCATTTCATGAAATCGTATACGATAATTTAATAGTTTATAACCTTACTTCAAGTGTGTTATTTATTTATTTTTAAGGCTCAACAATCTAAATTGTCCAATATATGAATTTAAAAATATGTAAACAAAGATTGAATAGACATGACCGCAAAAAGCCTCAAATCTGCATAACACTTGGAACCAAACTGTGCAGATTAGTGGTCTTCTACTGTACACAGTTTTTCATAAATGTGTTTCGTTCTTAAAATGTGTTATTTTCATCTATCACTGCGGAACAAGCGAGAAAACTCATATTCTTGCACATGAGTTGTATATATCTTTATATCTAAATTTCCATCATTTTTGACGGGTTATCTTTCTAGTCATACAATAATCATGGAAGATGATAGTATTCCAGAGTGACACAGCCTTAAGCCTAAAATCGTAAGAATGGCGGGACTCATATATGCACCTAACTCAAGATCAAAGGAAACGCGAAAAGCCGCCACTTCATAACTGAGCAAATAGAGCTCATATTGCTCTGATTTTTTTTAAAACAGTCTTATATCTGCAGTCTAATCCTATTCTGAAATTTTTACATTTCTACGTGCCATATATTTTGAGATCTCAATACCCATTTTTAAAGTAAATCTGGTGGTACAAATTGAATTTCTATTTCTGGAAAACAGCCTGGGTGATTTTCTTTAAATTGATATATAATATGGAATTGTTTTAGATGAAGGGAATAAGATGACACCTAACTGTCATATTTATTTTTTATATATGTTGAAAATATCATACCTTAGACTAGATATTTCTTTTCCATTTTGAAAAATGATGCAGATTTTTAAATCATTAAAAATTTGCTGTTTAATGTGTTACATAACAATTCAAAATTATTTTCTGACTAGCAAAATAATTTGTTAGTCACAAAATTAATATCAGTACAGAATAATGTATAATAATAGTCTTCTATTCAGTAATATGAGTACGTAAAAATATTTTTTAACAATTTTTATAGAATTAACCTATAATATATATATTTATTGTTACAAATGCCTGCTCCATGCTGAAATATTTAAAATTTGGGATGCAATTCTAATATTTTTCAAAAAGGCATTTTTCAGATCAAATTTCTGTATTTTTAATATTATTTTAAATTGTAGTTTACATAATCTCTTTCTTATAGCCATAAAAAAAAAAAAAAAAAAAAAAAAAAAAAAATCAAACGATAATGCCTATTTTAATTAACATAAACTTTTTTACCAAAAATAAAACCGACTTCAAAAACTACTACAAAGTAAAAAATAATTTTTTTACATAATAGTTAATAAGAAATTAAATGAAGAGCATTGTATTTACCATGCATATTATTATATTTATGTACATTAATTTGATTTTTTGGAGTCGGTGCCAGCCAAACGAAGTTAAGTATAATTATCCAACAGACACATATTCAAATATCTACGAGTTTTTTTTTACGATTTGTTATTTAGTTAAAAAATTTGAATTTTACCATTTTTGAAACATTTCATCTGATTTTATAAATGTGTATTTTCAAGTGAGATTAGTTGTAATTATGTGGTGCTAAATTAAGGGTTATTGTAAAATTAATGTGTTTATACAGGCTATTATGTAAAAAAATCGTAGCCAAACACAGATTTTGAAATGCAGGATGGTGTCAGAGTTGATTGAGAATGGATTTTTTTTTCCTAAACGGTTTTGCTGAATCTTGTTACGATTTGTATTGGATAAGCAATTTTAATTTTGAACTTGGCTTGGCTGGCACCGACTTCAAAAAATCAAATTAATGTACATAAATATAATAATGGGCATGGTAAATACAATGCTCTTCATTTAATTTCTTATTAACTATTATGTAAAAAAATTATTTTTTACTTTGTAGTAGTTTTTGAAGTCGGTTTTATTTTTGGTAAAAAAGTTTATTTTTCACTTTTTAGTTGTTTTTTTTTTTTGAGTTACTATTTTTGCATGATTCTTTTGGAGAAAATTACAGACTTTTAAAGAAACTTTTAAAGATGTTATTTTGATAAGTAAATACTTTTGTCCAGATTTGTGTGTACATTAATAACACAGGTTTTTTGCGAAAATTCTTTATTTATATATTACATTTATTCTTCTTCAGATTTAATAGCTTTATTTTTTAATTAAATATTTTTGTTTCTCTATTTGAACATGGGTAGAAACGACAAGAGATGCTGATCGCATGAAAAAATATCGAACTTTGGAAACTGACAATAAAAGTTCTTCGGCTTACTAAAAATGCTCTATGAAATAGAGAAGAGAGACCCAATGACTTATTTTTCATACTTTCTAACAGATGACCAGGCCCTTATCTTCCGGGTTACCCTAGATGAACAGGTTTGATACCTGGCATCGGCGTAGGAGACCACCTAATCGCCACGTAGCGGCAATAAACCTGATGAACGCCTAGATCGTTTTACAATAGGCAGTGCCTATTTCTTAATTATGAACTTTTTTATGCCAGTTACTTAACATTTATATCTTGTTGTTTAGCACCTGCGCATTGCTACTCATGTTGATCTCGTAATTTAGAAGCTTAATCAGATAACGAGACCTTCATCTGGCAAGGCACCTCAGAGGTATAATTCATAGGTAAATTCGAGGTCTTCGCACCTATCGATGGAGTTTACATGCACCAGGAGCCATTAGGGTACATGACAACCGAATAACTTATCAAAAAATGATAGTGAAAAGACTACAGGCGGAAAGTCTTATATGGCGTTCCCTCAAATGGCTGGTCATTGATGAAATTTCTGTGGTGTGAAAAGAGAATTTGTGTATAATTCATTTGAGGTTTCAAGAATTTAAAAACAATTTATTTTTTGGTGGCGTTAATGTTTTCTTATATGCCAGTGCCAATATGTAATGTATAATGTATACGTAATGCCAATGTGCTTAAATGTAAGCATTTCAGCATGGTACTTTTATTCATAATTTAAATTATTTGCTTAATCTTTCGCCAAATCTAAAGATTCTGATAGAGAAATTGAGAACTCATTGCATCATGACGGAATTTTGTTTATTTTTGTTTGTAATCTTTCTTGACAAAATCAGCTTAACTCACTTAGGCATTTATGCTTCTTATTGCATCATCATTTGCAATACGTTGGGCAGTGGAGATTTTAAAACTATTAAGTAATCTACCGTTATTGCGTCCACTGCCAATTGTTGTTTCTGAGCTAATATGATTTGGTGCATTGAAGCATTTTGCGAATTAAATATTTTATGATACCCAGATTTACATTAAACCAATTTAACATTAAACCTGCTGATATTTTTTTTGTTTCACGCTAGCCTTAACTGTGGGTTCGATTACGGAAGATTAGAAATTCATCGTCATGTTCATTTAATAGTCTTGATTAAAGTGTCATTGGTCTGCATAGTAACTGACATATTTTAGTGAGTATAGTACTGCAAAACATATAGAACTTTCGGAAGCAACTCATGATATTCGCATTTTTTTTTAAACCATGTTTGATGTTAG